>CM031244.1:75757738-77246188 GCA_018340775.1 Taxus wallichiana var. yunnanensis
GAAAATAGTAGAAGAGTTCCATCATTTCTTCCACACCATCCATTCAAGAAGGTCTACAAGAAGACTCCATTTTTGGAGTTGAAAATCAGATTTATGGGCATATCAAATGGATCAAACCTTGCCCAATAAGGTATTTGGCTTCATTGGAGCCAAAGGAGAAGTCACAACCAATCATGCTTGCTTCTAAGCATGAGGATGAGCTACAAAGTACCAAGGATCAACTGCCATACCTCTTCAATCTAAATGTAGAGCAACTAAAAGAGGTATTCAATTTGATTTCAGCTGACACCTTGCTAATTTGGGTAGAATACTAGCTTCTTGTTGATTTTCCACTCATCCAAGAAGCCATACTCAACTCCAAATCATATGACTGCCAATTTTAAAGAAAGGAAGCTATTTTGCACAACCAATTGTAGGGTTTGTTTAGCCCACCTTTACTTCTAGTTAGTGTAGATTAGATAGGTTTGATTTTATTAGAATAAGTGCTTGTGAACACTCTGCATGTTCCATTTGGAGAATGTATGATTTTCAGTTTTGTACATAGTTGTTTGGTGCTATTTTGGTTGCTCTTGCACAGTCCATTTCAGTGGGTTTTGGTGAGGATAAATTTCAGTTTAGTGGGTTTCCAAGTGGCTCAGAGGTCATATTTTCATAGTTCATATCATAATTGGTTATCGGCTTGAATCCATGCCTAATGGATGCTTCAAAGGCAACTCGATAATTCATCTAGTAGGAGATAACCCCGAGAGTCAACAAATTATTTTGGCTTACCTTTATTCTTTCCTTCCTTGTCAATCAAATTAAGTGTTTACACATTTCAAACACTCAAAGGATTCTCGTAAATGGATCCATCGGATAGGTTTTTTCTTCCCCTTTCCGAGAAAGGTAAAATTGTCTCCTAACTCCAAATATTTTGAAAGTTATCACTCAACGAAGTTTTTGGGGAAATTTTCCTTGATAGGCTGCATCCAATGAGAAGATGCCATGTGGCGGTAGAGGTTGGGCCAGTGGAGCAAAGTTAAAAAATTCACCAAAGTGGGAAAAGGGCACAAAGGAAAAAAACTAGCCCGTAGGCCCGTGGAGGAGGATGGAGAAAATTTAGAAGGCCCACAGACCAACCGGAGGACGCCACGTGTCTTGTCAGCAGTAGGAATCAGGGGTGCGAGAGGAAATTTTGGTTTTTTGCCAAAATTGCAAAAGGTGCAAAGGAAAATGTTGAAGCACAAACCCACGGGTGAACCAGGAAGTGACACATGGCAGAGAGTGGTGGAGGGTGGGGAAATTTTGGGAAATTTTCCCAATGAAAAATCAAAGTGAAATAGGAGAGGTTTGAGCCCGCATTTCATCAATTAATGGGAAAGTGACATGTGGCGGTTGACTTGTGGGGTGCGGTGAATTTTGGGAAATTTTCCCAAATTCAAAAAATGGAAAATTTTCAAGTTTCGGCCATCAACCCGAATTTTTCCCTAAAATTGCCATTTTTTTCCCTAAATCTTCAGAGGGGCATAACTTTCGATCCCAAGCTCAGATTTTCATGTTCTTTATATCATTGGAAAGATGTTGAAATCCTCTACACGATGGAATCTTCAATTTTGATTTTTATGGATACTTTTGCGAGAAAAATGGAAAAGTGTATTTGGCATGCAAAAAACATAGAAAATAACTCCAACCACCAAAACTAATGAAGTGTGGGCCTCTGTTTTACTCTGTAAAGCAATGTACTTCGAATTATGGGCTTTTTGTGGAAACCCATCATTTTTAAGGCCCATTAGATGAATCTTGTTAGTGGTTGAAGTCCCAAATCAATTTTCCCACATTTTCTCCTTTCTACCATTCTGCTCGATGGTTAAAAGCTAATTTTGGCTCATTTGTAATGGTTTTTTCATCATTCTTCTCTGCCTCTCCCTTCTTTTCTTCCCTAGGTTTGAAAATGGAGTTTGAAACTCCTCCCTTTCTCTATAATGTAATTTTTTCCCTCTTACCGGTGAAATGATGTTTTTACAAACTTTTGGATTAATAAAAAACGTGCTTTGTGATGCATTAGTCCATCCTTTCTCATTTCTACTTGTTTTCTTCTTGCCTCTCTTCATTGCAGGTATTTTTGCATGTTTGAATGTCTATTGCAGGTTTTGGGTTTGTGTTCATGGAGTTTTGGAACATTTTTGTGTGAAATCCATCCTTAGTTTTGTGATGCACTTGTCTGTCATTTCCATTTCTCACCTCTATGTGTTTCCATGGCATTTTTGATAGATGTTCAACATTTTTCTTCTCGGTGTATCACCGTTTTAGTGTAGGCTCTATTTTCCCCTCTTTTCTCTCTCTATCTCCTTGGCATAGTTAGATTAGGATTAGATTAGCTTGCTTACACTGTAATAGCTTATGGCAGGTAGTTTAGGAAGAGGAACCAACCTTCTCTGGAGAGCTTTCCCCATTTGCAAAGGTCCCACACTTTGGGAAAGCTCAATGTTTTCCATTCACACCAAATGACATTGCCTTAGAAAAGTAGATCCACGGGTCATTTTGGGGTGTTGTGAATTTTCACTAACAGATAGAGGAATGAGCCTTCTATGGAGGTTTATCTCATTTGTAGAGGTCTCACACCTCGATATAATCCCATGCTACCTAGTTATATTTATTTCTCATTCATAGGTTCATGAAAAATTAGAGGGTGTTATAATTTGGTGATAACACTAACCTTATGTTCAATTCTTGAGATGAGGTTGTCTTTTTTTGTTCCCAAGAGTTTTTATTCTTAAGGTTCTATAAATCCTCCTAGTTATCTTTCCAAAATAAAATGCCTTCACCATATCTCGCCCATTCAGCCTTTCTCAAGATCCCTTCTAGTGTTTTGTCCTGAGCTAAGTATTTAGATCTAATTAGATCAATCCAAGGTTTTTCTTCTTTGAGAAGCCTACAACTTATTTTAGATATGAGAGATACATTCATTGTTATGATATTTTTAATCCCAAATAATCCCACTTTCTTATGTGTGTAAGCATTGTGCCAAGCTATAAGATAGAAATTGTTTCTTTCTTTTGTACCAGTCCAAAGGAAGTGCTTCGGATTCTCTCAATGTTGTCAACCATAATCATGTTGGGATGAAAAACATATACATAATGTAAACTAGGATATTTTCCACTATTTTTTAATAAGTAAGCATTTCCCTGAATTGGAGAGGAATCCACCCTTCCAGGCCAAAATTTTTTTGGAACCTCTCAAAAAGATAATTCCAAATAGCCATCAATACTTTTTTAGTACCAAAGGAAGACTAAAATAAGCAACGAGTAGGGAATTTATAGCACAACTCAAGATGTGAGAAATTTTCCTTTTCCTTCTGATCGGAGTATTGAAGAAATAAAGAGATATTTTACTGAAGTTAATCTATTTCCTGTTGCATCTTCATAAGTATTAAGAATGATCTTAATTATCTTTTCTTCAAGAAGAGAGGCTAGAAGAAGAAGGATGGTATCATCAAAAATTGTTGATGTCAAACAGTGATCCCTACTGAGTAGGTTTGAAGCCCTTAAGGTAACCACTTGTGATTGCTCTAGTAATGGTGTGGCTGAGGCTATCAGCCATAATAATAAAGAGGAGGAGGAAGATGGGGTATCCTTTCCTTAAAACTCTACTACTGGTGAAGAAGCCTACTAGAGAACGATTAACAATATTTATTCCAATATTTACAAAATTTCTCTATCTTTTTACTAGAACACATTTAATGGTTAGTCTAGATATTTATTTGAGTGTGGTTATTTCATCTTCCATAAAAAATATTCTTCTTTTTCCTCATGATGTTTTGATTTCTTCGTGATCGCCTTGATTTTTCTACTTCCTTATCATGTAGTTCTAGTCAAAGCTCTTTTTTTGATCCCGATCTTCCCTATTGGATGATTCTTCTTACATTAGTAATATAATGAATTTTTTCCCTAATTGTGTGTTCTTTATTTATAGTACTTCTTGTTGTGACTTTAGTTCTATATTTTGGTTCCTCTTCCTTTCTTATGTGTTTTCCTCTTAAAATAATTTTTCTTGGCCTCTTCTCGTTTTCTTCTTCTTTTCTTGTTTGTTCTTGTTGGAGCTAGATGATTTTTATTTATTTTTTCTTCTTCTAATGATTCATCCTCATCCCATGGTATTTTAGTGATATGTTTGACATTATTTTGAGTGTCCCTCAATGATTATTTTTTTTTCCCCATGTCTATATAAGTGTGTGAATTTAGAGAAACTGAAATAATCATGTGTTTTGTGTTCATAGAAAAATCCACAAGGTTCTAGTTCTATATAGTTTCTTGATAAGTGCCCATATTTTCCACATTTACAGCAATGCATAGGTATTCTATCTTAAAATCCAACTTTAGGGTTATTTTGGTTTTTTCTTCCTTGATACCCTTAATAGCCTCTACCACCTTGATATTTATTGTATCCATCTTGGTATCCTCCTCTATATCCTCCACCATACCCTTGATATTTGGGGTTGTAGTATTTTACTTGATATCCTCCTCCATATTATGGTTGTCTACTATAATATCCCCTGATATTATGAAGGAGAAATAATTATTAGGGCTTGAACTGGTGGGGGTTGTTGAATTTTTAGTGTATGAGTTGATTCTTGGGGTGTGATGGTGTTGTATTTTTCTAGCTATCGTTGCTTTACAATTGTAGTCTTTTAGGTCTTCCATAACATCAATTAAAGGATGAGTATAATGATAGTGGTTTTAGGATCCATAATTTTTATAGTAAATTAGTTGATTTGTGGGAGGAGATACTTATAGTATTGGGTAAGTATCTTGTGTATGTTGATCCCATAATGTACAAATATCACACCAAGTTCTTTCACCATGGATATGTTAAGAGAAGAATATTTTTCTTACGATTTTTGTCTAACTATTTTAGCTCTTTTTTTTATTTCTTGAAGTATGTAAAACATGTCTTACTATGTACTTCTACACAACATACCGTGCAACAGATTTTTGGTCTAATGTTGTTCCTTGGTGATGTTGGAGGATCTTCTCTCAATACGGTAATTTTGATTTTTTGTACAAATTGGTCAATTTTGGGTTGTATTATTTAAAGTAAGGTTTGGAAGAGGTAATTAGGGTCCTAATATTTCCTTTAGAGTATTTAGGTTGGTCAAATTCATTAAGAAATTTGAATTAGAAGGTTTCCCTCCAAAATGTAATTTGAATTCCTAAAGGGGTATTTTGATGGATTTTTTCTTGAAAAAGGAATTTTAGTCATTTAGAAAGTATGGAATAGGTGTAATAAGGTATTAAATGTCCTAGGAGGTCTAATTTGTGTCATTTTTCTAAGACCTAGGGTTTGTAGGTCATAGTGAGTCATCAAAAGAGTTAGTTAGGGTATGCAATCAAAGGAAAGGAGGAGATAAATAGGAAATGATTCAATTATATATCATTCTTTTGGGAAAAGGAGGAGGGAGAGGAATATTCCTCAAATATTAGAGGAGAATTTTGAAGTATTTTAAAATTAAATATAGATATAATTATGTTTATGATATTGTGTAATTTCTTCTTTCTTCAAAATGGTGAAACTTGAATTTATGTGTCTATGAATTACAAGTGGAATTTAATTTATCAATCTTGAATTAGTTAGATTGAACTAATAAAGGTGTGTGATGGCAGATATTTGAGTTAGATGTCAAAGTATATTTGTGTAAGACCCAATAGACATGTCAAATGGAAGATAACTCCTATGGGTTTTAACATAATGTTTTGGCTTGAATTTAAGTACGGATGTAGATTGGATGGGTAAATTAGGTGTCTTGGAAGAAAAATAAATTTTGGATTGTTTGGATTGGGATTTAGGTGTGGATGTAGATTGGATGGGTAGATTAGGTGTCTTAGAAGAAAAATCAAATTTGGTTGGAGGATTGGATTGTTTGTATTTGGATTTATCGTTACGAGATGTCCTTTATTTGGAAATCTTAGACTTAGATTTGGATGTGGATTTTGGGATGTTGATGTATGAGATGATTTGGATGTTGAGGATGAGGGTGGATTGCTTTGAGGTTTTGGTGTTTTGGTTTCAATTTTAGTGTTGGTTGATGATTCAGGGTCACATGGACTAGACCGAGTGGTTACTCGAACAAATTTGATGGACAATGAAGGATCCTCTTTAGAAGAATCATCATTTAGAGATGAAATGGATGTTACAGGTATAAATGTTGTAGTGGAAAGAGGTATCCTTCCTTAATGATGTTATGAACAATGGTTTGAAATTACTTGAAATGTTCAATATCTTGTCCAGGGGTACGATGCTATGTGCAAACGAGGTTGGAATAATACAATGATAGGTTCTTTATATTAGGTTCAAAGGCCCTAATAGGTGGAAGTGTGATTGTAGAAATTTGTAACAAGTGTCGGAAGACCTCTGTACATGATTCAACTAAAGAGTTAGGAGGTGCTTTGTCTTTGTGAAATATATTTGTCTTTAAAGAAGACATGGATGTTTGAGATGATCCAGATGTTGAGGATAAATTTTGAGCATGTTGATTTCTTGATGGCTTGAATTCAGTTTTGGTATTGGTAAATGCCTTAGTGTTGAATGGTTTTAGTTTTAGTTGATGAAATGTTCTTGATGAAAAGGTTGTCGTGTTGGATTGTTTAGAGGTAGGAATGTCAATTTCCTTATAGGAATGTATAAGGTATTTTTGAGGTAATGTATTAATGGTTGTAGATTTTTTTGTGAGGTTGTGTCCTTAGGAGGAATGACAATAATTTCCAACGAGAGGATCTAGAGGTGGTGTTGGCATAGGCATAGGAAGCAATATTTGTTTGATGGAATCTAATGAAAGTGAATATTGATTCAATTATGCTGATAAGGTAGAAGGATCATTTGAATTTGTTGTAAGTTGAAGTTATTTCTAATGATGTAGAAGGGGAGTACGATGTGGATGTGGTCTCAATAATTGATGTGGTAGGTGTATGGACTAGGATTTGATCTAGGGATGCTATTATGGGTAAGGAAATAATAGATGTGGATGATGGGGCGGATGAGGTAGACATAGAAATGGAATCAACGATAGATGTATGTGTTGATATTGAAAGAGGTGTTTGATGTACAATATTGATTAAATAACAATTGAAATCATATGGTGGGTAAGGGATAAATGGAACTGTCAAATGGTGGATCTGGGAAGGTTTGTTCAAAGATATCTAGGAGTGGAGACTGAATTGGTTGGGGAATTGTTTAATATTGGGCATTAGGGCCATAGTAGGATGCCCGAGATTGTTGAGATACATAAAGTTTGGTAGATGAAGTAGGGATGGAATTGGTATGAGGTGATGGGGGTGGATTAGGAACCTCTAGTTGACATGATTGAGAACCAAAGTTATAGTGAAAGTATTCATAGATGGGGCTAGAAGGATACAAACATGAGATATTGATCATGATAGATGTTTGAGGAGTGGTGGTAATTGATGTGATAGGAATGGGGTTGTAGTTATGGTTGATGTGGGTGTAGGATAAGTGTTTGAGGGTCTTGGTTACAAAACACAAGGAGTGTATGGATAAGGATATAAGGAAGTTTGACATGTTAAAGCTAGAGGACATGTTTGGTAGGAATTTTTAGGTTGGATTAATTTTTTTATTTTTGGAGCACATGAGAAGTTTGAATGTTGGTAGATTGTTATGATTGGACAGGTATTCTGTTGGTAAAATGATGGAATTAGGGATAGTGTTTATAGGATAATATTTAGGTGGGATAAAATCATCGATTTAGTATGTTGATAGGATTGAGATATTTTAGAGGTTCTACGAAGTATAAAGTCATATATGGGGCTAGGGGGAGGCTTAGAGGAATCTAAAGGAGTAGGGGGTAGAGATTTTTAATGTATGGTATTGATTGAAAATGGGTTATATTTGTTTGGTATGGTTGGTGAGAATAATTTTTTTAGTGGTGAGTTATGAAATGTCTCTCTCGAAAATGTCGAGGAGTGTTAAAGACCATATTGGTTGAGGGGGTGCATGATATTGGGAAGGAATAATATGATAAAATAGTTGGGATTGGATGGGAAGATTTGATATATGAGAAAAATAAATTTTAAAATGTTTGACATGCATGATGATGTTAGAATAAATAGGGACAGTCCAAGGGGGTGGGATAAAATCTACTAGTCGGTGTGATATACATAGTAGGAGTTGTGATAGGGCTTAAAGGAGACAAGGATGAGATATCTATTGTGGTAGATGTTTGTGTAGAACCATTTAGGGTGAAGTTTTGTTCCATTTTAAATCTAACAAGTTAAGAAAATAGTTTTTGTAAAGAAATTATGAAAAAGAAAAGGGGAATGGAGAATGAGGTACCTAGAAGAAGGAAATCTATGTTTGGTTTTAGGTATGTTTTGGATTAAGAAGTTTCATGTGGTTCTCTGTTGAGTGATCAAATCCCAATCAATCAACCGAGTAGGGGATGTTTTTATGTGTTAATTTTTTGTGTGAGTTTTAGGTTGTGTGTGATAAAGTTTTTAGATACAGAAGGTTCAACCCCTATTTAAGATAGGTAATCATGTAGGATGTAAAAACAATGTTCTTTTTAAGCTCAAAATGAAATTTGATATTTGATGAAGACATAGACAAGAGTAGAAAATTATAATGGAAAAAGGAGAAAATAGGGAAAAAGTGAGGAATTATTGGATATAGCTTTTCTTTTTTATCTACACTTTTGAGTGGTGAGAAATATTGTAGTAGAACCAAAAATGAGCAAGCCATAAAAACAAAGCCTCCCCCGTAGTGTTAGTGGAAGAAAAAAATAAATACATAAAATAAAGAGACAAACAAATGGGTTGTCCCATTGGTCATGTCAAGAATGTTGTCTAAATTTCTGGTTTTTAATAAAATTAATGCACTAACTACTACAAAAACTAGCTAACTTAGAAGGATATATGGTTTATGTTACCTCAGATGTGATGATGCTTGATACAAACGTGGAATGATGGATTGTTGTTGTTTCCAATCAGATAAATTCTAAAAATGAAATTGAAAATGATTTTGGATTAGATGGTTTAGGCGGGGTTACCCAAAATAGTGGACCCAAGAAGCATGAATGTCCTCGGTGGATGTTAACCCCCATTTTTAGACAAAAAAGTGACATAAAAGGAAATGAATACGTATGATATATAGATAATGAAAAAGTACAGAATTTAAAAGCACTATTGATTGATTTGGATATATATTTAATTAAAACAACTAAAAAGAAAATGTAGCTAGTCTGGGTCGACGGTGACCTAGACTATGCAGAGATAGGTTGACGATGACCTAAGGAACTGGATCAGGAAAACAAGAGAAATATGTAAAATATACGAGATTAGAGTGTAATCACTGAGGCTACGAAGTCTAGTAATGTTGGAGTCAATCAGAGAGTAAATTTGAAGGAATAGAAACCAAGGAGATAATAAGAAACAAGGATTAAGGTTGGGGATTAAAGCTAGGACCTTGGTCAATGGTGACCATGGTATAAGGAGGTTGATTTTGTATTGAAGAGATACTCGAGATGAGATATTAGCAATCTGGAATAGAGGGTAAGTACATGTAGGGGTTGGGGATGGATCTATAGCGAGAAAAGAAAGAGCTCCTGAGGATAATTTCATGGAAATCTATGAGGGTTGACAACGGCTTGTGTTAGAGATGGATAAGGCCGAGGAAAGGTGAGATAAATGGACAATCTACAAGTATAGATTTGTAGAAAGAGGTTGTTTACAAGGTTTCAAGCTTTATTGATGTTGTTCTAAACCTGCAAAAGGTTAATACCAAGATAATTTGATAAATTTGATTAAAGCATTGTAACATGATGAAAATATCATAAAAAAACAAATTATGATTGATGCATGTGCATTGGAAGGAGGTCTGGGAGGTCTTTAATGGTTTCTGGAGCATTCAAGCATGAAATATTATTTGCAGAATTCAAGAAAATCTTCTTGTAATCGATTTTCTTATCATTAATGGAAAGGAAGAAACCAATTTTATAGGTTCAGCGGTGACCGGGATGAGTCACCATTGATTCCAAGGAAAGATTCCCCAATAGGAATATTTTTTTATTTTTGGCGTGATTTTGGTTTGTCTAAAGGGTTGTTTGAATGCTTTATAGCATTAGGTTGTATGAGGTTGTTTTAGGTTGAGGTGTAGGTGAGTTAGAGATAAGGGTAGTTTAGCAAAATCATAGGGATGCATAAGATGTATATTTTGAATGAAAGCATTCCAAAATAGAAGTTGGTTAGGGCATGTTGATGTGGGTATACATTAATTAATTAATAAAAGGGAATTAATTAATTAATATAAATTAATAAAGATCAAATGATTAATTAATTAATTAACTAACGAGAATTAATTAATGTTAATTGATGAGGACTGGATAATGATATGATAAATGGGAATTTAATTAATTAATAAGGATGAATTAATTAAATTTAAAGAGAGCATTTGATTAAATAGGGAGGATGGATATTAAAATATGCACATATAAGCGAAGAGGATATAGATACCAAAATTAGGGGTCTACAGTTAATTAGTAGTTTTCTTACTTAGGAATCATATGAATAGTAGTATGCAATCGTGACTAAATAATTACCTAAAGTGTGATTTTTTGTTTACGACATCATCCGATGTGGAATTTTAGATGTTGTAAGGTTTGCTAAATTACTAAATAAGAGACAAATCATAAAAGGGGTATGTAATATGATGTCAACAACTGATAAGAGATTACAATGAGTGAAAAAAATCTTGATAGAGATAAAAAAATGTTGTGCTCACCTTGAGAGATATTTGAAAGGTGATAGAGATCCCAAGAAGGTTGACTAATGATCTTATGAATCTCTTTAAGAATTTGGAATTAGGGTGTTGGTGATCTCAATCATAATGATGTTTTTTTAGGTGTAGCAATTTATCCTCAAATCCAAATTTTGATTAATTGGGAAATGGAGGAAGAAGTTGGATAAATAGGATCGATGATGTCCACAAAAATAGTCGAAATCATGAATGAATGTCAATTTGTCTATAGAAGTTACAAAACAACAAATAAAATATGAAAAATGGTTAAAATAACTTTCAATTTGAGGTTTTACATTTTTTAGAAAATGTTGGAAGGTTAGGGATTCAGTTAGGAAGAGGTTAAGGGGTTAATGGGTAGGGTAAATCGGGCTAGGTTGATTTTAAGTGGTTAGGAGTAGGATAAATGGGATTTATGTGGATAAATGAGGATTTACGATGGTACTTTAAAAGTGTACTTAGTGTAGAGATGATAATGATAACTATGATAATGTGATTAATGTGTGTTGGGTCACCTAGGGGTGAAAACTAGGTGTTTACACTTCAAGACAAATATCTAAACCTTACTTTCCCAGTCATAAAACCACTCAACTAGGTAAACTAGTGAATAACTTCTCACTATACCAACCGACCTTCTGATATTCTCTAAAGCATGAATCATTTCATATTAGACCTATAAAACATATTCATTTTCTTAGGGTAATTCAACTTAGAGTTTAGATACACAAGACCATATCTTCATCATGACCACCTAAAACTACCATTACACCCTAAAAATAGTCTTCCTATAATGACTTCCACATACCTTATAAGGGATAAACCTTGTTCTAAAACCACCCTAGACATGTAGTATGGCTTCCTAAATTCCTATACCATTTGTTTGTTTAACATTTCAAGTGTAAAACTCATAGTAAAAACAATTTCTTCCTAAACTTGTAATTTCCTATGGGGTCCACTCACTATCATGAAACCTTAATGTCACTTGGATAAATCTAGAGGAGTACAATAGAGTCTCCAATCATCAAAATATGTCAGGTTCAAAGCATATAAATTCATCCCACTATTTTTAGTTTTTGTACCTTCAACAAAACATATCCAACAACCAAAATATGACCAAACACATATTAAATTACAAAAATTGTATTTTTAAGAGCTTATAAATACCGAGATACATGACATCTAGAATTTACCTATTTTAAAAAAGTTTTTATATTATTTTGAAACATTTATTTACTAGTTAGATTTTAAAAATTTTGTGGCCACCAAGTGGGATGCACTTATATGTTTTGACCCATCACTTGATCCATTCTAATCCATATTGAGTAATATCTTCTCCACCACTACCTAACTAGGATTTAAGAAGGGTTTAAGACCACCTTACCTTCTTAATGATTGTTTATAAAGCTTTTCCCCTCAAACCATAAATTGATGCTAGGAATCTTGAGCTAGGACCATTCCCCAACTATAATGAAGAGATAATCCTCCCATGCAGAGGTCACATGTGCCAATGAACACAATAAAGTCCTTCCCGAGCTGGGTTTCTCACTTTTATAAGATCGGTACAATAAAAACCACATTTATTGTTTTTTTCCTATAAACCAAGCCCTGAAACATTTTCCAAACCTCTATAAAAACCTATTACACCTATCGTAATGCTCATCTTTACACACTTATCTAAGAATCGGATCGTCTCACCTCATTAGGCTACCTAGGGTTTAAGATAAGTCTAGGTAAAAACCTATAAGGTAGGTTCACACCATGTATACACATTCTCGTGACACTCATGAATGTATTAAAACATCATCCTCTTGTTTTCCATGCTTTCAAAATTATTAACTATATTCTACACACATGTCATACCATCCTCCATGAATACTAACTAGGCCTCCTAACTAGGCTTGTTTATCATACTTGTACATTCCATGTTAACCACCTCATGATTTAACCACTATTTCCCACCTAAAAGAGCCTTCAACAAGATTCATGACATCACTAAAACATCCAACTATCACTCTAATACCTCTACAAGCCACTACACTTACTCAAGACACCATGCACCTCATAAATGGTAGACCGAGTAACTCAACTTGACAAGGCATCAATGAATGACACTACCAATCAACCTTCATGTTCCTTTCTCCTTTTGACATCAATGAAACTTATTGACATAGATTATTAGATCCCTATTATCCTCATAACATTCTTCAAGAGTTCAAATAAATTGAATTTTTTTGAATCCATGTATCTCTAATCCTCTTGTGATTGTGCATACATATTTGAGGAATTCTCTAAATTTTCATCTTCATAGTTGGTCTTTCTTTTCTTTTAACAATTTTCCTCTACTAATTTAGTTCTCTTCCTTCTCACATTTATATCTCTTTTTTCATCTTAGCTTCCCTTCTAAAATAAATCCCTTTCTTCTTTCCCTTAGAATTAAATTATTCTCATTATCATACTAGGTTTTCTCAAATGTGGGTAGTGTATATGATCATTTCTTGGGTTTGTACATGAGTTATGTAATCAAAAATTTCTACCTATATTATTAGGTACCCTTAGGTGTCTTATAAATAATCATATCCCAGGCCCTAATATTTTGGACCAAGGATACACCCCAAGTCTTCTTAGTAATTCAAATTTTTGAATTCCAATTTTCGAGAGAATTTGATTCAATCTAATTTTTAGAGCTCTAAACAGGATAAATGACATGAAATAAGCCTTATTTATCAAAATAATATCATATACCTCAACACACACAAATTTTACTTATATATACCTTGACTTCTCCTACATTACAGGACCCAGGTACACAAATAACTCATGAGATTATTCGCATGAGTCATAACTTCAAATTTATTATTTCTTTCTTGTTTTACAATTTATATCAACCTTATTCTTACCTTATACTACTATATTCCATCTATGTACTCCCATCAAGACTTTGATCATTCTAATCATGCATTTAAGAATTTCTTACATTACTTGAGTACACGAGTTCTTCGTTATAGATGTAATTTGTTGGTCTTGTATGATGTTATCTCTATAGCCATTGATTTTTGGTAACTATCATAATCTAGAACTTTCTTAATCCTCTCCTAGATTGTCTCTTCATTGGTTGTGGATTGTATCACTAGATCTTTATATTCCCTTTGGTGTTCTTGGGCCAAAATCGGTCCTAAAAGTTTTTCTCTAGTCAACCACATCCATGTAAATTGTTGAATCGATGGAATTTTCCATGGTACTTCTATTGTACCATTCTTTTGATCCTTCTTGAATATTTTCTGAGATGATAATTCAGGAGAATCCAAGGTCAAGGGAAATATTGTACAAGTTATATGAAGGATTAATTTTTACACGGATAGATAGTGCATGATAAGAAATGGGAAGTGTATCCATACAATAATTTTTACATAAGTGTGAGATAACTTTGCACAATATAAATTAGTAAAAGAAAAATTAATTTTGATAGATTCATGTAAATGTTTTGTAGGACTGGAATCCTAGAGATAGTTCCCTCAAGAAAGGAAAATATGAAGCACAAGCATAGGAGTACATGGAATAAGAATACAAAGATGTTGCATATGAGTAAAAGAAAGGAGTGTGCAGTAGAATAATTAGTTGGCATAATTGATGTTAAGATATATCTCAAAAGGATATAGAAAAGGATAGATCATCAAGAAGATCTAATAGTCATATCAACGTGGCATAAATAGAGGAATTGAAGATAAAATAATTAAAGGAACTCAAATTCAAATGTGAATCTGAGTGGGAGAATCATTAAGTGTTTATAAAGAACTATGCCTTTGAAGTAAAATTCAAAAAGGAGAGATAAGGAGAAAAACACATCATGGCATTTAACTATAAAGGAAGATGGGTTCACAATTTTAGGGTTAACATGGTTGATAAAAGATATTGAGAAGAGGTTGTTGAGTGTGTTTGAGAGCACATATCCTAGTCTAGGTTTGGTCCATAAGGAAGATACCACATAGTTTGTAAAATATCCATTAATAAGATTGTAATATATTAGTGAGTGTATACATTGTAGATACCATAAAGACCGTTGAGAAAATAGATGAAAAATTAACTATTTCAATCTCATTGTATGACTCTATAGGTTTCGGAGAGGATCCTCTCACTTTCGGATGTCGTGTCTTGTTATGGGTTTGGGTGAGCTCACATTACGATTAGGAATATTATACTTACATAACATCTTCCATTATTTTTTATTTTATAACTAACACACCTATCTAGTAACAAATAAAATCAATATTATAATAAAAACTATAAGGAAAATTATCCACTCTTTTGATTTTTTTCATTTCCATGGTGTCAATAAAACACTATGTAGTCTCCTCAATCTTTTTATCATTTTCTATGGATTCATAATTCCATTCTTTACCTTCTTTTTTGTTATATTCTTCATGTTCTATGGTTGTATGTTTCCATTCATTAGTGTCTTCATACACTATCTCAAATATTGGTTTCACATTCTCAACCATACTCTTATCTCCTTGTTCTACTTATTTTTAGTTTTGTGCTTCTAAGATAACCTTCTCTCCTTTCTCGTCTATAAGTAAATTAGTCACCTCCTACTTAGTTGTTTCACATAATCTTATTTTTAAAATCACAATCAATGGGGGTGAATTAGTGTTCCATTAAAACATTATTTCACTTATTACTTAACATTCATCAATTATTCCATTCAACTTAATGATAGAAATCAGATTAACATGAATCAAGAAAACAATACAACATCCATACATGTAAATGAGACATAAGAATACATGAACACCATATTTAAGTGGTAAACTATTATATGGAAGAAAACCCACTGAAAAAATATTTATTACAATAATGAATCAAATAAAGGTTATCACTAGCTCAACAAGGAGCACCAACCCTTAAATTTAGTGAGGAACTAACCCCACAAGGACACCAAACCCTAAATGGAGACACTAACCCCATAGATGAATCAAAATCAACTTATCCACCTAATTTTTTTCACCAATGAAATGTTTCACCAACAACTAATGATGACACAAATTTAGCTCTACTTTGTATATCTTCCTCAACACTTCCTTTTAGGTTAACTCACTCAAGAGCTTATTCACAAAGTTGATTAGGTCATATGACTGGTATCTCTAATAAGAAAAAACCTTCTAAAACATCATGAAAAAATATCTACCCTATCTATATGGTAAAAATACCTCCTTTAATTATTTGCATTGACATCTTACTAGCACTTTCTCATCCTCACTCAACCACTGCAAATAGGCCTAACAACGTGCTTATATACATGAATTAAGCATCAAATACATCTAGGAATCCATAATAATGAAACTAAACTTGAAAAACATGATTAAATTATAATAACACCATGAAAAATATGAGTTATGTTGGAAATAACATATAGACGACATTCCTTGATAGGGGACCCAATTAGGCCGAAATGTACTATAACAACTCCTTCACCAAAACTAAGTCTTCTTGGCCTACATTTCCTTCAATAAACTTATGAAACAACTTAGACATGTTTTATAATTCCACTCCATGCCTCCAAAAATTGTGTACACCTCTCCATCATAAAATATTGCAATGAAGCCACCATTAGGAGACTTTTTACCTCACTAGGTCTATGACCTACAAAAATAGTCTTCAAAGATGAAGCTCATACACTAAAAAAAACCTCAACCATGCAAGTGTGATAAATTAATAGTAAGATCATGACCTCAGGGTCATCACTAAATAAATAAGACACCATCACTTGGACTATAAGTTCCTAAAAACACCTATGCACTCAGGTCATCAAATAATGCCATTTCACCCCAAAAATCAATCTTGCTATCTTGACATCCATAGACCTCATAAGGGATAGAAAATGATCTGAAGCCACCCTAGATATGTAGTATGGCTTCCCAAATTTCTCAAAAATCCATTTTATCAACTATTCCAATGTAAAACTTGAGAGAAACATTAACTTATTGATAAACATGTACATTTTCTAGGGTCCACTCACTCTCAAGAAACCTAAATACCACATGGGAAAATATGGAGGAATCATGTATAGCCTCCAATAGTCATACTAGGTCAACCTATATATTTTGGGAATGTTTGAACAAGATATTTGATGCGGGAGTATCATTTTTTCTTATTGGTGAGAAAATTTTTGGGTGGAAAAACTTGTGGATTTCTTTCTAAAGCTTTGGAAATATCTAAGTCCCTCTACTTAACCAAAGGTAGCTGCAATATATGCATGCACATGAAAATGTGGATTTATGTTGTAGCCTTTCAACAAGGGATCTAACAAGGACACTCCATGACCCTACAAAAATATTGCAGATACCTACAAGAGAGGACTTTATCTGTAGATAGGGAAAGGCAAGTGAGAAATTAGATAGGAGAACTAATGTTACAAGTAGAAAACTTAGATTCCTGCATACACTAGTTATAAACTTCAACACATGCATTCATGAGAATAAACAACTCTGCAAATAACAACAAGACCAAATAGAATTTATCGATCACAAAGTATCAAGAAACCCCTTAGTCAAAGAAAGATAGAAACTCCTTTTATTTATTGTTTAAACAAAATTTTTACATAGTGTGGGAATGGAAGAGATTTGAGAGTGGAGGAAAGTAGAAGAAAATGGCTATCTCCTTTTCTTTCTCTAGGTATAATGAAATATTGAGTTTACAAGATCAATCTCCAATCCTTTAAAATGAGAATAGATTTACAATTTATAGAATAGAAAAAAATCCTCATATTCCTCTTGACCTTATATATGCCTTATTTCTAACTTTAGATTATTTATATTCCTACAAAATATTTAAGTCCCTTTTGTAAAATCAAGGCGACTTAATTTACATTATGTTTCTAAAGTAAATTTTAAGTTACTTAAAGGCATATCAATAAGTGTAAACCCAAAAAAATAATTAGGACATTTGAAAGTGAAAAAAATTGGGGAGAAGAGGAGATGTCATTCCCGATGAAGTCCATGATCCTCGTCGATGGAAAGGTCCAAATGTAGTGAAAGTTCAAATCTTCGAAATCCTTGCACACCGTGAAACTCTTTCCAATTAGCTCATGAATGCTCACCAAGTTGAATGAACTAAGATGGATCTCAAATTCCCAGTGAAAAATGAATAGAATGATCTTGAACAATGATGTCCCCCTGAATGATTATCCTTGTACATCCCATTGTGTCAAAACTACTTTTTGAATGTAACTTACTAGTTTTAGCAAGTGTGAATAGCGAGCCGAGATGACCTTTCCTGTGATTCTCCCTCTATGTTTACCATCTTATTTGTATCCTCTTAAAATTGTGGATTACCTAAAGTAACATACCCCTAGGTAAGAAGGCATGTTATTTTTAGTAAGTGCACCATGGATTTCAGGATGTAACAAAACAAGTCTAAAAACTTTTGGGTTTTATTACAGGGTTCCACACTCCGCGTTTCAGTAACTCCTTCATTTGAACAAGTGGGAAAACTATATTTTCATTACATAAGAAGAATACTAACAAAAAACATAGCCCTCCATATCTCTAAAAGTAGGGGCTTCATGGCATGGCATAAAAATAGTTCACACAAAACTAGATTTTTCAACGATCATTCCATCCAATTTTTGTGCAATTTTACCCATTGGAACCTTAAGAGTTGAAGAGGTAGCTCACTTCCTTTTTCAGAGATGTTCTTCATGTGATAGAGCAAAACTATGATGAAAAATCAGTCCTCCATGCCCCTAAAAATAGGGTCTTCATGGCAAAAACTAGTTTTCATGTGACTTTACCCATTGAAACCACGAGAAGTGCAGAGGTAGCTCGCTGATTTTTTCCTCTACTATGTCATGGAGGCAATTAATGGAGCTTGAAATTTTCAGGTCTGGCTTTTTCTCCATTCATGATGAAATAAATTCCATTGTGTTATGTTTTTTACTTCTAGAGCTTCAGTGAAATTTTACTTCCATCCGAAGACCGGTTTGATAGGAAATTGAAATTTGTTCTTTGTGGAGTTGGAAGTGAAATTTATTTGATTTGAAAATTCCTTGATACAAATTGGAGGTTTGAATATAATTTTTAATGGTATTCAAGGGATAAGAACTTAGCAAATATGGTTTTTCAATCAGTACCTTTGGTTTGCAAGATATCTTCAAATCTTCGTTTTATGGCAATGGGGATTTCCATTGTTCTTCTTCTCGGTTCTCCATTTATTTTTCTTATCTCAAAGAATTATTATTATAATACTTGTGTGTCATTATGGAGTAAAGTAAATTTTTTTTTATGGAGCTGGTTCAAGCTTTGGCAATGGTGGAGTGAGGTCTTCTCTGTAACGCTTTCTTGGTGGTGAGAAACATTGAGAAATAGTCAACGAGATAGAAATTTTTTCAAATTTTTGAGTTGGAGTTGGGAAAAAAATTTCCCATGATTTCCCTAACCTTAGGGACATGAGGGAAATAAATTTCCATGATGATCAAGATGGTGACATGTGGCAGCGATCCGATGGTAGGGAATGAGTGCTCCAAAATCAGCTTTAAAGCACCGAGGGGCTGGAAGCGGGTCACATGGGTGACCAAAAGTATCCCCATAGGTCTGGGTGAAATTTTTGATGTTTTATGTCCCTAAACTTAGGTACATGAGGGATAAAAAATTCCATGGTGTTTTAGGAGCTGACACGTGGCGCTTGATCTGATGGCAGGGAATGGATGCTCCAAAAATGCACCTAGGGGCTGAACTATCAAGTCTGGAGGTCACATGAGGGTCCCAAAGGTCACATGGGGGTTGGGTGAATTTTTCCAAGGTTGGTGTACCTGACCTTAGGGATGTCGGGAACATGAAATACTACTAAGATCCTGGTGTTGACAAGTGTCCTCCCTAAAATTTACTAACTCTTGAACTGCCTTTGAGAGGGCAACTTAGATTGATGATAACTTTAGCACATGGTGGAACTTATTGGTGAAATTTTATATTTTCCTGACTAGAAATGGAATTTTGAATCCAATGGTTGGGGTCTCATGTCTTTATTCATCCATTTTATCCATGAAAAATCAGAATTTTGATTTAGTACTCCATCTATGCCTAAGAAAATGTGCCTGAAAACCCTATGCACCAAGGTGTTAAGAAAAATATTATTTAAACATCATTTAGGGATTGGAATAATATTTTTGTAGATGTTTTATTTACTCCTAATTCCATCCGAAGATCCTAGAATCACCTTCCAAAGCTCAGAATAGTTTTGGCCTATGCACTCACTAGGCCTTTGAACCCTAATTCTAGTGAAACTACCCTAACTTCTATGAGACATTACAAAATCTCCTGAACTATCTCCATGATGTCTTAAGACCTTTAGATCACATTCAAATCCATTTAGTCTCTTCTTCATTGCTTCATGAGGTTTCTCTAGCTCTAGGAAGGCTAGTGATAGCCCTTCCCACAACTGCTTATAGATTTGCAAATGAACTCCTAAAATCACCTCGAGAGAATGAATGGAATTTCCTAAATCACCTAGGGGGTGAGATAACATTAATTGGGAAGTCACTTGGACTGACTGGATAGACTTGGGGTGCTTAGGAATGATAGGACTGGAAACATTTGGTACAGGGGTATCATTGTCGTGCTTGGAAATTGTCAATTTCTATATTGCACATTTACACGACAACAACTAGATCTAGCTTGGGGACATGGCATGGACTAAGCATAACGAAGACATGACATGGAAATCCATAATATCAATTTTAGACCATATAGTTTGTTGATGAGTACCTTATCCATTGGGCCCTACAGAGTCATGTACAACTTACAGTAAGAGAGAAAGAGAGAAAAAGGAAACACACACACACACATGAAAAGGAAACAACACACACAATAGGAAGGGAAACACATGCAACATAAAGGGAAACACACCTATAAATCACCTATGGTACAAGGCGGGGGATAACCTTCTTTCACTAAAGTAATTTTGATTTCTCAAAAGTTACCCCTTCAAAGGGAATGCTGAATGATGATATTCTTTTTAAGCCGTTGACAGTTTCCGTAAAGTAGCTTCCCCTCCTCATTTTTTTATGGAATTTAGGTACTTCTATGATTTTCATTTTACTTTGTAGGAGTGATTCCATGTGAGCTTTTTGATGCTCAGGTATTCACTTGGAAATTCCTCTTCCTTTATGTCATTTGAAATCAATGTCATACTACAAGTTGCATTCCACATTTATCCACATAGATGATTCTCCATCAAGCATCTCATCGCTGCCCCAAATATGATTTTCATTCAAATTACTTGAACATTCTAGATTCTTTTCTTTTTGAGGTCTATGCTCATTGACCTCTTTTTCATGAGAAATTTTAAATTTATTCTTTTCCTTTACTCCAATATGAGGTGCTTGAGTATTGATTAAAGGATTTGATGCAACCTCATGCTTGTCTTCTATGTTCATGACATGAGTGAAGATATCAAGGATCATCTTGGGGTCATCTGCAACTTCTACTACATCCAAGATTTCTTGGACGGAGTTATGCTTCATCATTTCCTATAGCTCCTCTTTATACGCCTTTGAAGAATATTTATTGTGCGAAAAGGAAACTATTTGGAGGGATTACCTCATCATCTCGGGAATCACTACACTCTACCAATCCTTCATCAAAAATAGCTTCATCTTTAGAGGTCTCAAAACTCATTGCTTAAATTTATTTGTCATTGAAATATTCTTCATCTTTAAATGGGAAAGAAAATATATCCATTTCATTATTACATTCATCAATCATTAGCTCAAAACCAGCATCATATTTTTCATCTTTCTTTATCTCAATATGGCCAACCTTCACATTGGTTAAGGATTCCAAATCAGCTTCATGCTTGTCTTGCAGATTTGTGGCTTACATCAGGAGCTTGAGAATGAGCTCAAGATCTTCAGTTTCTTTTGTGGCTCTAAGCATTTCTTATACAAACATTTCTTTCAAACCTTTCATGGGATCATCACAAGCTAATTTTTTCTCTCCATAGATGGCCTGATTGAGATCATCCTCATCCCCAAATGGGAATGATAATAACTCATCTTGGAAAAGCATATAAGCTGATTTTTATTCTTGAAAATCATCAAGAACCATTTTCTCAACCTCATGGTCAACATCATCTAGCAATTCAGGGATTCCCTCTTATAACTTGAATCTCCTCAATGCTTCTTAAAATTCTGAATATCTTCGAGAAGGAATGTCTTGACCCATCAAGATGGGGATATCCTCTTATTCCTCATTTGCCACAAAGTGATTCATCTACCTACTACCTTGATACAAGGTATTAACTTCTGAGATTCTAAAATTTTGTACCATGTACCTCATCTTCTTCTCGGAAGGAATTTCTCCATGTCTCCCTTCACTAGTATGGTTTCGAAGACCAATTAATCTGAATTTTATCTCCCAGTCTTGGTAGAAACTTCTACTCAACAACATTCCAAATGAGGATGGGACGTCTACTACCAAAATCACCGCTCAAACTTTCTTGTCTGGAAATCTAGCGCAAGCCACCTTTGCATATTTGAATTTCACTAAAATTGATACCTCTTTTGACTCTAAAGAGTAATAAGAGCCACTAGGTGGAGTCATGGTAAGTTTGAGATCCTTGGTGACCTTCAAAGGCATCACGTTGTCTGAGGCACTAGAATCTATTATGTAATTGTTCAGTACATATTCTCCAACAAGAAGGGAGATGTAGAAAGGTTAAAATTTATCAGTCTTTGATGCACTTAGAGAAAGCATGTTATGTGAGGGAGGTGTAGGTGGGTTTTGTAGTATTCCTTTAGGATGATGAGCTACATCATTGGGTGTTAGAATACCATTCCTTATGTCTTAAACAAACCTCTCGAACTGTTCAGGATGGGTCTGAAAACATTCGATTTCGGTAATCTACATTGGGCCTTGTTTACATATTATATGAAGTCAAAGGGAGAAGATGCAGAAAAGGGGGGTGAAGGGACTGATTTCGGAGTCTAGATAGGATTACGAGTAGGATTTGATATTTGAGGAATGGAAGGTATTGTGAATGGTACACTAGGAGCTTTCAAGGAATTAGATTTTGTAGGAGTATATTTTGGTTTAGAATTGGAAGAGGTATCAGAAGACTTACTTGGAATATCGGGATCCTTCTTACTTGTTATAATATCAAGCTCAAAAAATGCGAGACTTCATGGAAGGAGGAAGTGCTAATCCTTGACGATTATTTTATTTTACAAAGTCTCCATAGGAGGATTATCAACCTTATTTTTCTTTATAGAAGTGGAGGGTGTTCCTTTCTTGGACTAAGAATGAGTGAATACTATGCATGAGAAACTGGGTACATCTTCTTCTTCTTCTTCATAACCTCCAGAATACTCACATAATTTGATTTGTGTATCATTCTCAAACTCATCACTTTCTAGGAAACCACCACCTTCACTTTCTTGTTCAAACTCCTCTTCATTTTCCTTACTCCTATAAATTGCATTGATAGGTGGGGCCTCCAAGGAAAGCCTTCAGGGTGCTCCTGTAATCTGATTTTCATTGCTTCTTTGGGAAGAAACTCATTCAAATAATTCCCTCTTCAAATATGCTATCTCATTCACTAACTTTTGCAGCGATGAATTTGTTATCTCATCTCTAGGATGTTGGGTCTTTCCTTTTGATGGATTCTTGATCTTTCCAGAGAGGATGAGATTATCATCAAGTTCAATGGCCATCCTTTATGCTTCTACAATGTTCCTTGGTTGGGATCTTCACAGAAAAAATATTACGTTTGATGATTGAGCATTGGTGAAGAATCTCTTGACATTGTTTTGAGATGGTGAATCCTATTCAAGTATCCTATGAAGAAACCATTCAAAATGAGCCACGAACTCTCTCATGGTTTCATTTTCTCCTTTCTCTATTTGATCCACCTGAGCCGTGGAGGTCCCGACAGGTCTTCTTGATTTAAATATTTCCTCGAAGGTAGTATTGATGTCATTCCAGGCTAGTGATGGATCGATAGGCGGGAGGTAGAACCATTCGTTGTTTTTTCTTTGAGGGACTCCATAGAAAGTCTTATAGAAACATATTCATCTTGGAAACCAAGAATTCCTCATGATGTCTTGAAGGCAAGTGATGTGTTCTTAAGGATGTTGTGTTTTTCATCTTTTAACTTTGGAAAGTTCTTGCGAGGATTTGTTGGTAGATCGTGGAGAGGTGGTTCAAGAGCAATCGGGTATGTATTACTTCTCCATGGACCAATGGGTTTGGGTCTTTCTACTTCATCTTCCATTGTCATTTTTGCTTCTGCTTTAGCTCTTGCTTCTACAAATTCTTCTTCTTTTAGGAGCTCAATGCTTAATGGTGGTTGAAAAATGGGAGAATTTTAAGGGGGAGTATAAACAAGAGTTTGGATAGGATTTCTAGGTGAACTAATCAAAGTACCAGATGGAGAGGACGCTTGAGAGAAGAAGTATGGGTTATCTCTAATCCGTTCTTGCTGATTTTGTAAAGCCTCAAAATTGGAAACAACAATGCCTCTCGACCTATTCAACCTAGTGTATCTTCCTTCAACCAACTTTTGGAAATTCTCAAAGTGACAACATGAAAGGACACTATGGAATATGAAGGGTCACTCGCAAGAAATTGACAGTGTATCTTTTGGCAACAGACTATCATGAAATATTTTTTTTGGATTTTTTAATATTTTATTTTCTTGAATTTTTGCACCTTATGGTCATATTTTGGGTGCAGATTCTACTAAATCTGCCCCATGATGGGTGCCAAAAACAATTAGCGAGAAAATTTATCTAGTGGAAAAACTTGTGGATTTCTTTCCAATGCTCTGGGAATCTAATTCCCTCTACTTAACCGTGGAGATGACATATATACATGCACATGAAAAGTTGGATTTATATGGTGGCCTTTGGATTGAGGATCCAATAGGGACACTGTACTAACCCTACAATAAATCTTGCAGATACTTGGAAGAGAGGAATTTGTTTGTAGAGAGAGAAAGGGGAGTGAGAAATTAGATAGGAGAACTAATGTTGTAGGTAGAAAAATCATATTCCTACACACACTAGTTAGAAACTTCAACACATGCATTCATGAGAAGAAACAACTTTGCAAATAACAACAAGACCAAATAGAATTTATCAATCACAAAGTATCAAGAAACCCCTTAGTCAAAGAAATCTAGAAACTCCTTCTTCTTGTATTGATTTTTTAAACAAAATTTTTACATAGTGTGGGAATGGAAGAAATTTGAGAGTGGAGGAAAGTAGAAGAAAATGGCTATCTCCTTTGCTTTCTCTAGGTACAATGCACTCTTGATTTTACAAGATCAATCTCCAACCCTTTAAAATGGGAATGGATTTATAATTTATATAATAGACAGAGCTCCTCATCTTCCTCATGGCCTTCTAGATGCCTTATTTATAACTTTAGACTATTCATATTCCTACAAAATATTGAAGTCCCTTTTATAAAATAAAGGTGACTTAATTTACATTATGTTTCTAAAGTAACTTTTAAGCGATTTAAAGGCATATCAAAAACTGCAAACCCCAACAAATAATTAGAACATTTGAAAGTGAGAGAACGTTGGGGAAAGAGGAGAGAGAAAGAGAGAGAGAAGAAGAGGAGATTTAATTCTTGATGAAGTTCGTTAACCCTCATTGATGGAAAGCTCCAAATGTAGTGAAACTCGAATCTTCGATCTCCTTTCACACTTTGTGAAACTCCTTCCAATGATCTCACAAATGCTCAAAGCAAGTTGAATGAACTAAGATAGATCTCTAGTGCCCTGTGAAAAATGACTAGAATGATCCTGAACAATGATGTCCCCCTGAATGATTATCTTTGTACGTTCCATTGTGCCAAAACTACTCTTTGAGTGTAACTTACTATTTTTAGTAAGTGTGAATTACAAGCCGAGATGACCTTTTTGATGACCTTGCCTACGATGCTCCCTCTGTGTTTACCACCTTCTTCATATCCTCTTCAAATGGTGGATTACTTGAAGTAACATACCCCTACATAAGAAGGCATGCTATTTTTAGTAAGTGCATCACGGATGTCAGGATGCAACAAAACAAGTCTTGAAACTTTTGGGTTTTATTACAGGGTTCCACACTCCGTGTTTGAGTAACTCCTTCATCTAAACAAGTGGGAAAATGATATTTTCATGGTGTGAGAAGAATACTGACAAAAAACACAGCCCTCCATATCCCTAAAAAATAGGGGCTTCATGGTGCAAAAAATAGTTCACGCAAAACTAGATTTTTCAACGATCATCCCCTCCAATTTTCACACGATTTCACCCATTGGAACCTTGAGAGTTGAAGAGGTAGCTCACTGCCTTTTTGTAGATGTTCTTCATGTGACATGGTAGAACTCTGATGAAAACTCAGTCCTCCATATCCATAAAAAAGGGGGCTTCATAGCACAAAAATTATTCCATGTGAAACTATATTTTTGAATGATCATTCCCTCCAATTTTCATGCGATTTCACCCACTGAACCCTGAGAAGTGGAGAGGTAGCTCGCTGATTTTTTCCACTATTATGTCATGGTGGCCATTAATGGAGCTTGAAATTTACAGGTCTATTTTTTTCTCCATTCATGATGAAATAAATTCCATTGTAATATTTTTTTGCTTCTGGTGCTTTACGCAAAATTTACTTCCATCCAACTACCGGTTTGATTGGAAATTGAACTTTGTTCTTCGTGGAGTCAGAAGTGAAATTTATTTGATGTGAGCATTCCTTGATACAAATTAGAGGTTTTAATATGAGTTTTTAATGTCCTTCAAGAGATAATAAATTATTAATAGATGGTTTGTCAATATGTGCAATGGTTTGTAAGATATCTTCAAATCTTCATTTTATGGAAATGGGTATTTCCATTGTCCTTCTTCTCGGTTCTCCATTTATTTTTCTTATCTGAATGAATTATTCTTCTGAGACCTATGTGCTACCATGGTGTGAAGGATAATGTTATGTGATGGATCTCAATCAACCTTTGGTAATGGTGGAGTGATTTTTTCTCTGCAACTTTTCTTCTGGAAGTGAGAAGCAATGAGAATTAGCAAGAAGTAATAAGAAGCAACGAAAAACAGCAAGAAGCAACTAACAGTTATTATTTTTTTCAAATTTTTGAGTTGGAGTTGGGAGAAATTTTTTGTCCCTGATTTTTGTGACCTCAGGGACATGAGGGAAATCAATTTCCATGATGAGAAAGACAAAGTGACACATGGCGGTGATCTGACGACAGGAATGAGTGCTCCAAAATCAGATTTAAAGCACCGAGGGCCGGCGGGTCACATGGGTGAGAAAAGTATACCCATAGGGGTTCAGTGAATTTTTCTATGTTTTATGTCCTTTTACTTAGGGATGTGAGGTACATAAAATTCCATGGTGGTCTTGGAGCTGACACGTGGTGCTTGATCCGACGGCAGGGAATGTATGCTCCAAAAATGCACTTGAGGGTTGAATCTGTCGAGTCTAGAGGATCGGGAGCTGGGAAATATTTTCCAAGGTTGGTTTACTTGACCTTAGGGAATTCAAGGACATGAAATCCTTCCAGGTTCTTGGTGCTGACACGTGTCCTCCCCAAAATTTATTAACTCCTAAACTACCTTTGAGAGGGAAACTTAGAACGATGATAACTTGAGCTACCAGTGAAATTTCTGGGTGAAATGTTATATGACCCTAACTGGAAATGTAATTTTGAATCCAATTTTTGAGGTATTATGTCTTTATTCATCAATTTTATCCCTAAAAAGTAGAATTGTGATTTAGTCCTCCACATGTGCATGAGAAAAACTGCTTGAAAACCCTATGGTCCAAGGTGTTGTGAAAAATATGATTTCACCATCATGTAGGAAATGTAATCCTCTTTCCATCTATGTTTTTTTACTCCTAACTCCATCTGGAGGTCTCAAAATCACCTTTCAAAGCTCAATGACTATTTTGGCATGTGCACTTTGATTAGATTAGGTGAACCCTAATTCTAGCGAAAATTCTCCAACTTCTTCAAGACCTTACAAAATATTCCTAAACCATCTCCATGATGTCCCAAGACCTTTGGATCACCTCCACATCCACTTAGGCTCTTCTTCTCTGCTCCATGAGGTTTCTCCAGCTCTAGGAAGGCCAATGATAGCCCTTCCCACAACTGCTTGTAGCTTTGCAAATGAACTCCTAAAATCACCTAGGGGGAATGAATGGAATTTCCTAAATCACCTAGGGGATGAGATAACATTAATTTGGAGGTCACTTGGACTGACTGGATAGATTTGGGGTGCCTGGGAATGATAGGACTAGAAAAATTTGGTACAGGGGTATCGTTGTCGTGCTTGGAAATTGTCAATTTCCCTATTGCACATTTGCACGACAACATGTTTATAGTGAAAATTTTATTTTATTCCATATTTTGGTTTATAAGGAGTACTAGTAGGTTTATTAGGTGTTTCTAGAATAATCTATAGCTTCCTTAAGTCATTTCTAGGTGTTCTTGGTATCTTGAGTATTTCCCCTCTAAAAATGGTATTTTTAACATTTGAATATTTTGGACTATGTTAAGAAGCTTGATGAAAAATTTAAGGGTTTTTTTACTTATGCAATAGGACATTTTAAGACCTCATTTTGAGCATAAAATGTTATGACTCTATCTTCGAGTTTTATGACTTGTATTCAATATAAAATTGAGTTAGTCATCATAAGCTAGAAACATAACTACCATATCTTGCATTTGAAAATGAGATATTTAAATAGAAAGAGTTAGTTGTTCATTTGGAATGTGGTTGTAAGGATTGATGCATATGAGAAAGAGAAAGGAAGGACTCAAGAGGTTTTTAATTGAAGAAATATATTTTATCATACCTCTTGATCAAATAACGATGGTGAAATGGTTTTTAAATTTTGTGTATTTTGTAAAGTATGGTATCTTGGAATCATATTGTATTGAGATACTTGGTTGTGAAATTTCATTTGATTATGAAAGGTAGAGGGTTTTTAGTAACATTGGTAAATATGAGAAATTATATTTTTACTATTATGACAACTCGAGGTAGAGATATTTAAATCATTGATATTTAGTTAGGAGAGTTTGAGCATTACGTTTGAATCAATGTTGTTTTATTATGCATAATGAGTGTTACACAAGTACAATGAACTTTTTAGGCTGGTGAATGGAGAGATAACCATTACAAAATTTGATAGGCATAGGAAATTCAAGAGAGGTAATCAAATGCATTAGAGGAGTGTAAAATGTGCAATCAAGGTATGATTGTGTGTGATGTTATTAGAAGAAGATAAGATTAAAATGATTCTTATATAAGAACTTGAAGGAGGGATTTAGAGTGTGTTGGATAAATAGTGAGATTTGAGTTGATACACTTCTTGTAAGTGAAAGGAAATTTTTTTCTAAACTGTGTACGTAAGTTTAAAATATTGTCATACCTAGAAATTGAATATTTAAGATGATGTCATAGGATTTGGATGATCGAAATACCTTGTGATTGGTGTGATAGGTTTAGAGAATATAAAAATAATTTTTCATAGTGCTAATAACCTTCTTCATAAATGATATATGATTAATAACAGAGCATAGGGTCTTAAACCTTCTTTCACAGTAAAAGAAAAGGAAAAATTCATTATTCATTGTTGAAAACTAATTATAAGGTATTTCAAGTGAAGGAATGGAATGAAAATTGGTGAGAAAAGGTATGTTCAGGTTTCAAAAGTCTTAAAATAAGTTTATAAATTTATACAAATAAAACAATAAAAGATTATCTAATGTGTTTCCTGGTAAACCTTGTCTAGGGTTTCAAGGAGGAAATTGATGTAAAATCATTTCTATCCCTTAAAAAGGTATATAAACTGGTGTATATGTTAATAAAGGTGGGTAAGAGATGTGGGAATAATTTAAAATATATTTTATTACGTTAGATAGGATAAAATCATGAAATTACAATCATTCGATTGAGGATACCGTGTTTAAGGGTTTGGAGTCAAATTTGTTAAGAACATAATAGTAGGTGTCTCTAATTCTTAAAATTGATAATGAATAATGGTGGTTTGGGTATTGAAGGTAAAAATATGAAAAATGTGGTGTGATTTAATGGTTTAGGCTTCAAAAGGCACTCGGTCTAAGTCTAGGAAGAGGAATGTACAGTCAAGGAAGACTAAAGTGAGAAAACCTTAACACCGATTTACCACCGGTCGAAGTTTTGATTCAAGATTGTTAGATTAAGGGATGGGGACAAGGAGGATAGGAATTGAAAGTTAATATGTTTTAATATAAAATCAAAGGAAGTACACTCTTAATCATTTTGTGTCTTAGGCCAAGTAATTGAGAGATTTATTCTTGCAAACAAAATTGTATGAATGAATATTATAAAGAAATAGAGGCCAAAAGGGAATTGATGTGATGAAATTCAAGTTGTAAGGATGATTAAGACAAAAGTAAACCAAAGAGTTTACCTAAAATAATGAAAAATCAGTTTTGGAACTAATTGCAAGACTTAAAGGCCTAACATAGGAGAGAAAATTGAACTATAGGAGTTATGGGGTAAATTTGGTTACAAAAAACTGGTGAAAAGCTAGAATTAAATAAAGGGTTCTTCAAAATGTTTTCACTTTCTCAGGGGTCCTTATAATGTATTATAAAAACGTAAATTTGTCCTTAGATAGACCTAGTTGGCAAGGAGGCCTAATTTTGAAGAAATCTTGCATTTTGAAGGTGATGTCCAAGTTCTCGTATTATGAAATTTTGTAAACAATTGTTTGGGCTTAATGGGTATTGTAAAAGCTTACTCGTGAGCTCTAGTACTTTGTATTTTGTGTTTTATGTCAGAAAATCTAGTTTTGGAGGAAAGTAGCAATTTTTAAGGTCTAGAGAAGGGTAAGGTGAAATCATGACACTATAATAAGTGGCTTACACTACTTTGTACAAAGTTTCAAAGTCATGTATGCCATGCTCAATTCCATGACAACACACTCATCATTAGGAATTTTTCATCTCACCTTAATCACTTATTCAGTTATATGGATAAAAATCATGGATATCTTTACACATGTACAAGACTTGTACAAGTTACAAATCTGGATTAACCTACAAGAAGACGTACCTCTATGTCATCCTATGATGCCTATGGGAAATTAAGTGTCTCCATAATGATTCTCCTCATTACTAGACCACTTCCCTTCCTATATCCATCATAAATTGATATCAAGGTGTGTATCCATGAGGTTAAATATGTCTTTTTAACTCTAAGAAGGTTTGTACTTAATGCAATACCCTACCACAATCTAATATTTTGATGAGCCATCTCAGTAAAACTACTAAGAAGTGGTACCTAAATAGTGGCAACCATCATTATAGGCATAAGAATGTGTACCGGGATGAAGTGAGTTATCCCGCCAAGATTCCTGTATTGGAACATGGTATCTTATTGATTACAAAGTATTAATTAAACTATGACAGGTTATCCTAGGTCTCACGACACCTTCACCTCGAATGAGTCGTACCTAAGGTCCTATCTTAAGTTGATCCAAGGACATTTAATTTTCCCAAATTTGATTTACTATCTCCTTAAATCTCATGTCAATAATGTCCTTTATGAAGGGATCAAAATGATCTTTAAATTGGGTATAGAATTACATATTTAATTCTACCCTAAGATTAATTAGTTAAGCAAATGTTTAATTTTAGTACTGTTAAATACCATTCCACTAATTTAGTTATATCACTGTAGGGCAACACTAAGTCAATGTCTCTATATTTCACATTATTAGAGATGTGCATCTACACATAGCTAATTTTTTAGGTATGTGTCATACTTTTATCAAGTATCATAGACTATCGATGTTAATCAACACTTTAGCATAAGCATGCCACTTTTTTAGTTAATAGTATTCATTTTTATTATATACATCAAATTAGTATAAAACTGATTCATATAACCGATATGTTAGATTGAGTGACTTACTTGTCAGCTTCATATCCTCCTATCATAACCTTTATAACACTTCATTTACATATGGTTTTAATCTCTTTTTATTATGTTCACTTACTCGTCAACTTTATAGATAACAATGTTGACATAGGTTTTAGGATTCAATTTCCAATTCCCTTCTAACTTAATAAATATGTTTCACTTTTCTTTGATTAAGGGCCAAATATTTGGTTTAAAAGTTCATATTGACACATTATGGATAACCCTTATTAAGAATACACTATGAACCCCTATCACATATTATTACATTATTGTAACTCTGAACAAGGATACCATTCATTCTTATTTCTACATATCATATCAACATAAGCTCATTTGATTAGTGGTTATAAGTATAGTCCTAAAAAGGGACCTAATATCACTTTCATAATAATGTAACATTACAATTCCAAAACATAGCTAAGGTTTAGTAGCACTTCAATTATACAACAAATTATATCACGAATGCACTCACTTATCATAACCTCATTATAGTTCCTAAGGTCATCTAGCTGCTTAGTTAGCAATGGTCATTAAGATAGAAAATATTATTATAAGACACTTCTCACTAGTTAAATATATCCTAATCACAATCCCCTTGATGAACGTAATACATATATCTCTAGTAAGTGAATAAAATTCATAATTTTCATAGGTAATCACCCAAAAGTAAATTTTTCTAACCTTCAAGTGTAAAATAATTCATTAATTAAAACACAAGTTCCATATACAAACAACCCTATCATACCATTAATTTCCTTCATAATAATATTCGAGACATATATGTATAAACTACCTATCTTCTTCAAATGTAGAATTATAAATTTATCATTTTCCAATCAACCACTTCTCAACCAAGATATTATAATGGGAAGTCCAACTTTACTACATTTGAGAAATAAGTATTACAAAAGTTTTTCCATCAATAATGACATCATTTCTGAACAAATGCAAAGTACTAAGGCTTTAGGCCTTTATGGTTCATCTACAAAACCATTTCAAAACTTTAATGCCTTCACGTAGCCAAATTGAATATAAATCATCAGTAAAACAAATGTAACTCCCTAGAATTATTTATTCCTTTACATTTTCATGAAATCCATCTACACATTTGTTAGCATGTGTCAATTCACAATAACTAAGCATGATAAGTACTAAACCATTAAAACAATAAACATCTACCTTTCAATTTCATGAAAATAACATTGCTAATAAAGAAATTTCTCAAAGTACCAAAACAAAACAACTCTTAAAAGCATTCCCAAAAATCCCAAATGTTTGTTAAAGGTAAGAAATTCAATTTAAGTCACATTTAAAATTCAATATAAAACTAAATTCAATCATCAAATAAACCGAGTCCATTTGATCCTTCAAAGTCAAAACAGCATACTAAAGTGTTTTAGGATTGTAATTATATAATCTCTCGATTATATATTGAAATCTAAGAATACTCCTATCTTTTTTAATCTCTTCACATATTAATGGCATAATACTGTAGGCTCATCAAATGTAAAAGTATGTTATTTACTTAATAGTCAAGATATCTGCTATGACAAAGAAACATTTATAAGCGTAACAAAGAACTACAATAAGAAAATATTTAACCAAATATTCCATTAAAAATACAATGTATCTTAATACCATAGTCAAAATACCTTCCTTATCTACTAACAAAGTTCCCATCTAAGAGAATACTAAGATACTAAATAAGGAGGATCAATGAATCATGAGTACAATACTATAGTAATAAACTAGAAGGATTAAGAAATTGTGAACTAGATGACAACAAAATGAAATCAACCAAGGCCGAAAAGGAAGACTGTTACAAAATATCATGGCCAAGTTCTTAATCTAAATTATTCTTCAATAATATTTCTATTGTCACATTTAACCATGAAATCCAAACTAGGTCATGCACAACAATGGTAATAATATCATATGAAACAACGATCAACTGTAAAAAACCTCCTACGGAGGTTAATATATGAGCTATTGCAGTCATTCAAAAACTGAATAGCTCACGACTTCCATCAATGAAAACTAGGATACTATCCCATGGGTTATATGAATCCCTAGGCACATTCAAAAGGAATTTCCACTATAACTAATTTATAATCATCCCATCAAGGTTAGTAATGGAGTCACATATTTACTCGTCAAGAATGGAGAATTGGATAGATTATTGAATCATATTTCAATATGAACCGGGGTATTTTTATTTCATAGGAAAAGAATATAAAACCCAAAATTGATTCGAGCACCCAAGTCTAAGAAAATTAACTAACTGGAGAGAATGAATATCATGGAATTGGTTCAACACAGAAATACAAGGATTTCAAACCTCATCAAACAACAATCACAATTTACGCCATCCCCAAAGGGTAACCAATATTTTCCTTAAAATAGATAAGTAATGACGATTCAAAATCCTTTAAGGAAGACTAGTATCATTACTAATAGACTCCTTTCCTTCACCTTTATGGAAGATTCATAACAAGTCAAAACTAATAACACCCATAATGATTTTAATCCATTTTTAAGAGTAAGGAATTATTAAACCATTATTATAGAAAGAACAGTAATAAAAAACAAAACAAAATCCTGCAAGATGATATTCTTGAAATGACATAATATTTCATTTCATAATTCCTAGCTTCCCAAGAACCCTTTGTTTTAACCCAAAATCATAAACTTCCACATAAATCAAAATCAGTTACATGCATCCAAAGATATGCAACAAGAATTAAATAGTTCTACAATACTTAATCACAAGAATTCCCATAGAGTCAAATATTCAATCGAACCATTCTAATGACAAAACCAAAAAGGTGAAAAAAACAACCCACCACAAGATTCTGAAATATAATGAAATTCCAAAAAAAAAAGTAGAGATCATTTCATGAAACTATAAAATAGAGAAGATTATCATAATGGGTTAGGGCTCATCATGCCTGTGACGTCAATCCTTTCTTCCTTGAAAATTTCCCAAGATTATTCTGAAAATCCCAAATCTTGAAGTGAATTCCATCATCCAACAAAACATAACATTTTCACAATATTTATCAATTTTGGAAGACATTACGCCCATCGACTCACTATTAGTACAATAAATGAACTATTAGTACATAATACGAAGGCGGTGAGGTGCCAACTCACCCCTCTTTTTCCATTTGAACAATAACCATATCTTAAATAATTGTAAATGCAAACATATAATATCCTAAGTGTAGACACATAAATTAGGTCACACTCCCTTGGTCCCTCGTCAAATATCCAACTCAAACATACTCACCTAACCATGGCCCCTTTCACCCTACATTAATAATTAATTTAGTTATTTTAATTAGATTAAATACCCATCCTCACAATATCCATTGTTTTATTACCTTAATTGACCTAATTTCCACCTCACCTAGACACCTCATCCACCACCTCAACCTAGACCCATTCTTAGCATGTTTCCATAACTAACAATAACTAAGTCTTACTTGCCTTAATGAGCTAAGATTTTGTCTAACCCTAAAATCAATTCCTAAGATTTCTCTAACAACATTCCCACTCATTAGAATGGAATCTTCCATTATGATTCATGACAACAAACCAAATTGGCCCAAGAAATTAGAAATATTTACCCATTTTATAACCCTAGGGAATCCTGCCTTTACCAATGCCGGTCAGACCTAATCCAATGTTGGTCAAGACAGAACCATCATTGATTACAATTATTCACCCTACTAGCCTTGTTTGGGTGGTTGGCACATTCGAGAGAAAGGAGACGAGAAGATAGTTGCATGCAAGCAAAACCAAAGTGTTTTCACATACTTAGACATCCATAGCTAGCACCAGGACAAATCTAGAAGCATTGACACTCACGGTAACATTCTCGGTAAGCGTAACTATTGCACCAAACTCCATTCCATCAACTAATAATAACCACCACCCAACCATTAGACCTACAACATTGCTAAATGTTTTTATCATTAATCATTTCCATTCTTATTTTACTCATAGATTTGTTACCATTTATGTTATCATTCTTCTATTAACATTCCCATCCCTCCATAGCCTTCTTTCTTACAAACTCAAAAACGTCACCCACTCGTTTATCATATCATCTATCCTGGCCCTTCCACCTCTCTGAGTGTTCTCAGTATTCCCACAGACCTTGCCATCCCCTTCTTTAGCCCCATCTAACCTCATATAGACTCTACAACAAGGTCTTCATTGAACTATGGTCATCCTACTATACCAACACTGGTTACACATAACCATCGTCGGTCTTTGTTAACCGTTGTCGGTTATACCCAGCCAACACCGGTCTCTATGTTTTATACCCTCACCAAGAAAAACCCAAACAACCTCATACCAATTGACTAAACAACCCATAATCAAACCCTAACTAGTCCCAATACCTTGATAGTCACCTCATCCTATATATCTAACTATAGCCTAGACTATTGTGATTGGATTTTCTTATTGTACTTGAATGAGATACATAAATCATATCAACTACAGTAGGAATTTACTTATTTCTCACATTAATTTTTTTAAACAGTGGATTGGCAACCATCTAGGAAGTATCATGCTTCCTAGAATTAGCATACGTTAGGTAGTCCACTATCACATATCATTTAACTTCTCTTTCATGGTCTTGTTTTCTATTATAGGTAGTTCCTCCTAGCCAAAAGGAAGCTCTCATAATTGGCATTGGGTCAAGAAGTCAGAACATGTGCATCAACCTCCAACTAACCCATTTAATAGGTATTCCTCCTAGCCCATGACCCTATCTGTTTCATCATTCAAAAGCATAAAGAAAATGGTGAAACATTTTGCACGCCTTGGCGGGACCCAACAGGGTCTTATTGCATTTTCTTCATTCCTAGGTGAAATTTGTGTTTTTTTCCCTTTAAAATGCTTACACATTATTATTTTTCTCTGGTAATCTTCTCTTCTTTCTAATTTCTCTAAAAGAAACATTTCTATTGGTGCATTTAAAAAGGAATAATTCTTCTTTCTTGTTGTCTGCGCATTTAGTGAAAGAACATACCCTCTCTCCTATTCATCATTTGCTTCATCAAACGTAACCTTTTTTATTTGATCTTAAAATTGGTTTCATTACATTCTTATTCTACTGCATTTAGATCACATTAAAATGAGGGCAACCTATATGCTATAATTCATTCCCAGCTGATGGTTGACACAAATAATCATAGAAAGCACATTCTCTCTCTCTCTCTCTGTGTGTGTGTGTGTGTGTGTGTGTGTGTATGTGTGTGTCTTACCAAACTTACACAAAATTTAAATATACATATCTTTCTTAAATAACATCTTACCCGGGAGCACATATCATTGATCACATGATCCGATACGTAGGTACTCCCCATCTTGTTGCTTTTGTTGAGTCATTAACTCATAAGACGGCCTACCCCACCATAACATACCTGAAACCTATTCTTTTAGATATCCTTCTTCATAGGAAGCCTTCCTCACCAAAAATCTATTCTAAAATTCATGAGTCGAGTCTTCTAAATATCATAAGCTCAAAAAATTTAAAATCACTTGTTAAGTATTTTTTTAGTATTTGATTGATGTGCGTTTTGAGGTGTGAGGATAAGCTTCACATTTTTTTCATTTTTTTCCTTACACACTCCACAATCACATTTGGAGTATTCGACTTCTTACGAGTGTGTCAGGACTTCATTACATCATCTCCAGACCTCTAGGTTGATTATTTATCTCACTAAAATTCACAACAATCCATTTTTCTACATTTTCCAAATTTTACAATAACCAACATTAGTTATCCTTGATGGTATTGGTCACCCTTAACTATTTTCAATCACACTGCTTTGCTAAATCTCAACTGATATATTACCCAAATCTACCTATAGACACTTGTTTTCTTCATTCTCACTACTCCCTGTGTCATCTAAAAGATACATCATCACCTGATATACATTCATTCACATGGTGTTGACTTGTAGTCAAGATAACACTCTTATATTTCTTGCAATTCTCAACCAATCCTACCTAGTCCTTCACCACCCTCTATCCTATCACCCATGGATCCAACCTTACCTACCACCATTGTCATAGGTGATGAGGAATTTTCATGACTCCTTGATTAGAATCCCATGGCCTTACAGTTCTACCTTTCCCACTCTTCCACCTAAGACTCCTTAGGACAGTTGATATATGGCATGCCTATATCCATCTCTCTTACCCTTATTCCCACTTTTGCATCAACCCCTAATAATGTGGAATTACCTTCACCTACTTCACCCCTATTGGTTTCACAGCTATGATCCATACCTACCATGACTACTGCATTTGTAGTATCACTTGCACTTGTCGTATCTATTGTCCCCTCATCGACCACCCAGGCCATAACCCCATCCGCACCCATTTTATCACAAATACCCATTGAAACACAACCACCGTGATGTTGGTGAACCCTACTCCATTCCATAATCTTGTCCTCTCTATCCTACAAACACTTTGATCCCAATCACTACTAGAGTCACTACGACCCCCACCTACATAAAAATACTATTAACAACCCCTATCTCATCTATCACCCATTCCAGGATACATTCCCACTATGTCGGTCCCCTTCTCAACCTCCCTATTTGGCATCACCATACAATGGAATGCCTCCCACGTCACAGGTTCAATACCAGCCCCCTTATGCCACAGGAGGAACCCTTCCACCACAACCTACCAATGACCTCATCAAATCAATGATGGAAAGGATGTAGACACTGGAAGCATTGGTTTCGGGTTCATGAAATTTTCTCACCTATGATGAAATATTTAATGAGCCCATTCATTCATCCATACCTATTCACCCATACCCTGTACATTGGGAAATGACAAAATTTAATCATTTCAATAGTAAAGAATACCCATAGAAACATTTGCAGTCTTTCAAACATGGGTGTTACCTAATCACCCATGATGATGCTTTACTCCTATGGACCTTCCCAATGTCCCTGATAGGACCTGCATTGGACTAGTAAAGTGGGCTACCAAGACACTCCATCTACTCATTTAATCAAGTAGCCCAAGCCTTCCTAGACCACTTCTCCATCAACATTGTTAAGAACGTTACCATGACTGATCTTTATTCCACACGATAGTATGATGATGAGTCTGCCGCTGACTTTGTTGCTCACTGGCACATCCTAATCAACCAATTCACATTTTAATTACCTCAAACTAAACTCATAGAGTTGTTTACTCAAGATTGCAAAAGACACATCTCACTAACCTTGTAGGTGCAGACCTTTTGCAATTTTTATGAGGCTTTCACCATGGCATGAAAATTGGAAATTCATGCTATTGAAAAGAAGACAATTCAACTTCGTAACAAGAACATTGAATTCAAATCAAATGATGCTTCTTCATCTTAAAAACCCTAAAACAACTATTCAAAACCCAAAGGATCTACCAATGCCATAGTTCTCAAAGCTGGCCCCACTCATCAATCAAACCAAGCTAAACCTCCTTCTAATATCTCTCTCGTCCAAGCTTTCCAGTTCAGATGAGAACAACAAAAGTACAGTTCGATAGGAGAATTTTATTCTTCTGTTTTGGAAAATCTTGTTAAGGCTAGTTCCATTACCCTTCCACCTATAAAACCACATACTAGTTTTGACCCTGAGCACCCCATGCCCGCATGGTATAAGGAACATGAATTTTACAACTATCATCATGTCAAAGGTCATAGCGATAATAATTACATCACCTTCAAGAATATCATCTAAGGAATGTTAGACAACAAAGATCTTATCCTGGATAGCTCAAATGAACTTGCTAACCAAAACCAACATATATTCAAGAAGCCATTTCCTAATCATACCCCTTCTTCCAACCAAGCTGGTGATACTTCAAACAATGATAGCAATGTCCACGAGGTCCACACTATTTTTGATAACATACCAGTTTCTTCCCAATTGTCTCATGTTCCTTCTATAGATAAAATCTTAGACCAAGCTCCCCTACCCGAACGAGATAATATTTCATCTACTCCTCCACCCACAAAGGAACCCCCTTCATTTTCATCTTCACCCATGGAAGAGCCTATAATTAGCATGCACCTTTGACCCCTCAAATTTTTGAGCAATTATTAGTTGAACCTCTCCTACTCATAGAAGATGCATGTCCACTACCTACACCAGCACAAGGAGACTCCACCTCATCTTTCCCATCCTCTCGTATACCCATAGAGGATTCTATATAAGTATAAGTCTCTTTTGATGACCCTTCACCATCGGACCTTCATGATCCCAGTCTACTTTCAGATTTCTTACCCACATAGTCCGAGGCTATCTATTTCTATGTATCTCAAACAAATTTTATGGGGATTTACACTCGATCCATGTTGGACCCACCTACAACAACACCATTTTCACACTTTTCCAATCACCTGACTATGTTGATAGAGCCTTAGTTTTGGGGACACCTCCATTATCTATCCAAAAGTGTTTCGAGCGAAAAAAAAAAACACAACCATAATTATTGTAACACCTTCCACATCACCACCCATGGCCCAACTCACACCTCTTCCCATAACCCAACATACATCTACACCCAAACACCTACCCATGCCTATATCATCTCCCTTACCTAAACCTATCACTACCTTAGGGGTCATATCGATAGCTAGCCTTACTCACCCACCCATCAAATTAGATTTAGCCACATCTTCTAAAACTAACACTAAACTTACCTCGGCCCCTAAAAAGAAGACCCAACCTCCTAGGCCCCATACACCAACCTTTCCTACCACACCATTATCACCTTCACCCCTTCTGTCCATCCTAGGACCTCACCCCTCGACCCTAGCCAAGTAACCTCCATCCATCGGTAAACCGAGAATGCAACAACTCACCTCATCATCATAAACCTATAATATACCCAAGAGATGCACACAAATTCCACCATCACCCATAACATTCTTACCACCCATACCTCCACTACCGTCAATAACTTCTTCACTACCCATGACAAATTCTTCTCTTTCACTCACACCTTCTACCCAACCACTACCACCCATCTCCGTAACACATCAATTACCCCCTTGGGTAACCCGTCATCTTTCACTATCTGATTTTCCCTACACATATCATACACCCATGTCACCTTTTCCCAAAAGGGGAAACCTAAAGATAAAAATCCTTTACCCTCCAATAAGGTAGTTAAACTAACCAAACCTTCCATCGCCAACTCTTTTATCATTCTCATACCCAAACAGATGCCACCAAAACCTAAGACCACATCACACACCAAACTAGTAGACCAACCTACTCCCCCTCCTATAAAGCATCTTCCTCCACAATCAGCTATACCTACACCCAAACCCACATTCACCTCCCATTTTGATCCACTAGCAGGATCCTACGCCAAAATCTTAACCAATCTCCTCGAAACTTTTGTCATCACATTACCACCTCTTAGACCTTATGACCCACTCAAACCCAAACCAAAAGGGTTTGACGAAACAAAAATTTACACCTACCATCGTGTTCTAGGACACGATGTAGAGAATTATAAGGCTTTAAAAACCACTCTTGTCCAATTGTGTCCTCCCAAAGAAAATTTTTATGATGATGATCTTCTTGATGAGGACCCCATTTCACCTTCACCAATTTCCATAGATCTTCTCCCATTACCTACTTAGCAACCAAAATCTCCACCCCACAACTCTTTGATCCACCCCCAAGATTTAAGATTAACATGGTTCATATAAGAGAGTTGGCCAAACCACCACAAAAATTCCAATGCACCCTACTCATTTCACAAGGATCATATCCCCCACTAGGGTTTTATCCCTTAAGTTCTATACCTTCCATGACATACCCTCTTCATCCACGTCCCCTCAGTTAACATAATCAAAATTTCCACCCGTCTTGAGAAAGGAAAGGGCAAGGAAAAATAAACTCACCCATAAACCAACCCCGTACACAACGTACCATCCGAACCCATACCAAAATTCACCATTCAAGGTCTTACATATCCTATTTCCGATGGGGTCACACATCGCATAAATGTTAAAACAACTACACCAATCCCCTTTCAAAATATCGTTATATGACCTCATCCAAACCTCTCGAGTCACATCATCAATCCCTTATGGAGGTCCTTCAATCTATTGAAGTGTTACCAAATGACCCCACACTCATAGCCTCCATCATTACCCATCACCACGTAGCCTTTATCATTAGATCATCACCTTCCTCTACACCTCAACCTACTCACCAAGTGGACACCCTCAACTTTTCAAATGAAGATATCACTCCCTTCTAGTATGATGACCTCGACCCCTCTCTTTTCATCTCCGTCTTTATGGATAATATACGTATATGACGAGTTATGATCGATGGTGGTGATAGCATTAACATCATATCCTCTTATACATATGACCAAATGTGGATATCTACCAATTACATGCATGGTAAGCGGGTTATGCTTCGCTCCTTTAATGATGCCATGACATCTACCCTTTGTACTATTATTCTCCATGTCCGTGTGGGTCCCCGCACTGCCGTCCCAAAACTTCTCTATGTCCTAAGGGGAGCTCTAGTATAACTTGCTTCTCGGTTGACATTGGATCCATACCATGGGTTATGTCTCTTCAACTTTACATCGCTACCTCAAATTTGAACACAAGGGACATAATTACACCATCCCTACTGACCCATCACCTTTCAAGACCTATAACATGCTATATCAGCCCAATGATGTGCTTGTACTAGTCAAGGCATATGCCACTATCACTACTTCACCTTCACCTACAAGCCCATCCACCAAAACTGCCACTACCTCTGCTGCATCTAACCTTGCTATCCCCACTACAGCTATAGCCTCTACCACTGATGCACCTATTTCCCCATCATCTAGCGAGCCATCTATCCCCACTACCCACATACCAACTATTGATCCCTTAGAAGGTGTTTTTCAATGCCTCACTCTAGGGGAATACCACCTATACAATATCAACACCTTCCTCACCCCGCAAGAGTATGGGAATTTGTGTCAACATCTTAGATACGACATCTACATTTGTGATGTTTTTCCTTATGGCCCTCCCCACCTATGCACCAATCTAACATATGGGGGACTTGATATTACCAACTATAAACCCAAACCTCCATCCCAAGCCCAACCATTTTCATCTAACCTACACTCCCTCACTAACCATCACACCGCTCACACTTTCCTCCACCAAAGTGCACATGGAAAGGATTTTTGTTCAGATTTTATAAATAGGGCCGTCATACTATAATTTCATGTACCTTTCGTAAACACAATGACTGTAGTAGCATTGGTTTTTACACTCCACCCTCCAAGAAGTTTCACTTTGACCTCATCCAGGGATGAGAAATCTTCCCCACCTCATTCACCCACATTACCATCTTCACCCATGGAGTCCATAGTGCTGAATCTACTACTCCTAAGTTTTTTTTTTAAACACTATTTCCTTAGGATTGCTAACCTATCAATGCAATGGCAAATCTCCCTCTTCTCTCTCATTCCTACATCCCGACATGATCGATGATGATACACCTTCTATTAACGTTGTTCAATATCAATATGATGAGTCCATCCTCACCTACGTTGGTGTAGAAGAATCTTATATTCATCGGTCATTAACCTCTGAAACACAAACCATGTTGAATGAATTGACCATTGAAATCAACATTAACACTCATGATGACCCGCATATTCTAAATATTGGCCAATCCTTATATACTCACTGAACATGAAACCTTCACCTCTTTCCTTTGAGACCATAGTAACGTGTTTTCGTAGTCCTATTCCGATATGCCTAGTATTGACCCAAAAATCATGGTCCACAATATTGTAACCATCCCTAATACCAACCCCATCAAACAAAATCTATGGAAAATGCATCCTCGCATTTCTCTTCTAGTCAAAGAAGAACTTAAGGGCCTTCTCTCGGTTTCCTTCATTCTACCCATTGATTATCCCCAATGGATTTCGAACATTGTTCTGTGACAAAGGTGACGGGGGACTCCGCATTTGCACAAATTTCCATGACCTCAACCTGCTTTGTCCAAAAGATTATTTCTCACTACCAAGAATTGTCCAACTAGTTGATCTCACTCTTGACCATGAAATTTTATCACTCATGGATGGTTTTTAGGGCTACAATCAAATATTACTAGCTCCAGGAGGATCAACACAAGATCAGTATTCATTACCCTTCGGGGGACCTTCGCTTTCGAGTCATGCCTTTTGGCCTCAAAAGTGCTACATATCAGCTAGCCATGAATTACATCTTCCATGAGATCATGCATCACATAATGGAAGATTACGTAGATGATCTTCAGTCCAAATATAAACATCGAACCAAAAACTTGTCTATCCTTAAAGTCATCTTTGACCGAATCATCAAGTATTATGCACATCTTCAACCAAAGAAGTGCATCTTTGGGGTATTTTCTAGTAAAATCCTAGGTTTCATTATTTCTTTGTGTGGCATAGAATTCAATCCTACTAAAATCAAGGACACTCTTGAAATTCCTCCACCCACTAATCTCTAACTTTGCAGCCTCCAAGGAAAGCTACAATCTATTTGTTGCTTTATCTTGCATCTTTCTTATTGTTGTCAACCATTCCATCATCTGCTCAAAAAAAGACGTGTCATTCCAATCGGATCTTGAATGTCATAAATCCACCAAATCCTTAAAACAATACCTCCTTCAACCACTAGTTCTCATTCCTCCTAAGGATTACCACCCCTTTAACCTATATATTTATGCCACTTTGACCATTCCTTAGGTGTTATGCTTGCTCATCGTGATGACCAAAACTGAAAGAAATCAGTTTATTATATAAGACATACCCTTACGGACAATGAAACAAGATATACCCATGCCAAAAACTATTCTTAGCCTTAGTTTTGTTGCAATAAAACTTTTCCATTACCTACTTAATCACAAAACCATCGTCATTACAAATACTAGCCCATTAGACTATATGTATGCCAAACCTTATCAACATAGATGTGCCACACGTTGGCTTATGCTTCTTGCTGACCTCAACCTTGAATTCATTCATCAAAATTCCATCAAGGGCAAGGATATCATTGACCAATTGGCTGAAAAACCTATTTCTATGGATCAACCATCTAACTTTGACTTCCCAGATGATTCTATAGCTACCCTTTCCCTAGATGAACCTACCTACCAAATGACATTCTTCTTTGATGGCTCTAAGTGTCAACATGGGGGCGGGGCTAGTGTTATCCTCATTCCCCTAGAGGGTGAACCTATTCCTTTGTCTTTCAAACTTGATTTTTATTATACAAACAACATTACGGAATATGAAGCACTCGTATTGGGTCTCCAGGCTACATATGCCTTAGATGTTAAGACAATCAATATCTTTGGTGATTCTCAGTTGGTCATAAACCAAGTCAATGGTATATACTAGTGTCGTAATGAGATTCTTCAAAAGTATAAGCAGCACATAGACATACTTTTGACCACCTTTGACTGTTATACACTTCAAACCAGCCCACATTCTACCAATAAATTTATGGATACCATGGCCTGTTTGGCTTCTCAGATACTTGCTTCAGCTGCTAACTCTAAAATATTTGTCACCATACAAAGGCTACAATCACCCTCTTATTTACCTCGTGAGGTATACTCCATTGGAACCATTTCCCCTGACCCATGTGACCTTTGGTATAAGCAATATGTAGACTATCTTTCCCTTTCCATTTTACCCGCTGATCTCACTCATAATGGACAACAAGCCTTTCTTAAAAGTGTCTCCCATTATGTCATCATGGGTGGTATTCTTTACAAGTGTGGCTTTGATGGAATTCTCTTACGATGCCTTACAAGTTTTGAAATTCCCTACACCATTAAGGAAGTCCACGATGGAATTTGTGGAGGTCACTTTAGTGGTTTAGCCATTACAAAATGCATCCTTTTCCTAGGCTATTATTGGCCAAACCTAAACCGTGACTATTGTGATTATGTCAAACGTTGAGTTAAAATATGAGCAATATGCTAATCTCCATCAGACACCTAGTCATGCCTTGCAGGTCGCACAAGACCTTTGGCCTTTCTCTCAATGGGGTTTGGATCTTATCGGTGAGATCAACCCCAATTCTTCACAATGCCACCAATGGATCATAACCACTACTGAAAATTACACTAAATGGGTAGATGCCATTCCTCTCTTTTCTACAAAAGCTGATAAAATATGTGAACTCATCAACTATCACATCATTTTTTGTTTGGGTGTTACTCACTACCTTATCACCGATAATGGAAATCAATTAAAAAAAAAACCTTACACAAACTATGCGATGATTTTGGCATCCAACTCGGTTATTTGTCACCTTATTACCCACAAACCAATGGCCAAGATGAATCAACCAATAAAACCTTGAACAAAATTCTTATGAAGGTAGTCAATGATACTAGAAAGGATTGGCATACGCACATTCCTTTCACCTTGTGGGCCTACCACACTAGTATTCCCACTTTGACTTTTGCCACACCCTTTTCTCGGTCTACACTACCAAGGCTATCTTTACCTCTAAAAGTACAAATTCCATCTTTCTACATCTCACTACAAGACATGCTTAATGACGATGAATATCACCAAGATCGTTTTGTGCAACTTGATTTATTAGATGAACGATGTCTCAAAGCTCTCGACCATCTACAAATCTACCAAAAAAGTATCAAATCTACCTATGAAAAACGTGTTCATGATTGAACTATTTAGTTCGGTGACCTCATCTTAAAGGAAAATCAACATGTAACCAAATAAGAGAAAAGTAAACAAGAAAAATTTACCCCTAATTAGCTTGGACCCTATATCGTTACCCATGTCTATGGATTAGGTGCTTATCATTTTCTTCACTCAAAGGTAAACCCAAACTTTGGCCCCTTAAAGCCTTACATCTTCAACCATTTTATTATTGATATCAAGTCCTATATCACTTCCTATTAGTTGATCACTCATCCCTTAAGTGTTGTTCACCTTCCATATTACCCATTTTGAGGATACACGACTAAACAAGAATCATGTGATTATCCATCACCCTTTTATCCTTGTCTTTAATATGAGTACCATGGCTCTTCTCATAACATGATTCTCATGTTTACTTTTCATCTTCTTAAATATGGAATCACATGGTCATTCATCACTCAAAACTACCTATTTCATAGTTATTTTTTTGTGCTACGGTCTTGTCTTATAAAAAAAGAACCTAATCTTCCTCTATAGTCTTGTACATGACTTAAATGTCTAAAAACAAAAAGGGATACAACTCCTTGAGTCAAACTTCTAGCAAAATATGACTCCCTCAAAAGGGACATATCTTCACTCTAAATCACACAGCTATAAATAGACCGCTCCTTGAAGGACAACTATAACAAATTATTTCACAAATCCCATAAAATATCAAGAAGATTTCCACATCGATCATCTTCACGAAGACCTTAAGGAGATAATATACTCATCCCATATAGAATTCCCGCATTGATCAGTCTATTAAACATAAACAAATGAAGAAAAAGATGAAATTTTCGTCATGGACTTGCCTATTCTTGATCCTGGGTTTCTTGTTCCAAAAGACACGTTTTTGTACACTAAATTATGCTACGCTGCCCATTCTCACCTCCTTACATTTTTAGCTTAATTTCCTCGTTACCCAAGGGAATTTTTTTCAAATGTGACATTTTTTTATTATGAAACTTTATTCACCCTTATAATGGTCCATTTTTAACGCCTTTAGGGTCTTCCATCCATAAGCCCCTCTTAGTTATGGTTGACTTATTAGAGTTATTATCAATTAAGTGGATCTTTTACCACCTCTTACCATTCGCCTTCCTCATTACTTATTGATTGTCCTATACAAGACCAGCTCATCAACTCCTATATTTAATAACTCAATCATGCCTATGACCTACATTCACCCATGCCTAACATCTATCGATCCATTACTTTACTTCATCACAATATTCCCAAGCTTATTGGAGAACTACATCGTCCCGAGGTCCCTTTTTTCCTGGACTATGTAGGCAGCACTTTGAGGGCATGGGGACCTTAAATGTTAGCTTAGCCACTCTTTACCCCCACCAATTCCCCATTTCCATTTCCTATTCACATTCTTCCCTGGTTAGTTTCTATTTTATATCAATAGATGGAAATTAAACCTAATAAGCATTAACTCATACATATTTTATTACATCATAAAATTATCCATTTATCATTTTCACATATCCATTATAGAACAAATTTGGAAATTGAAAACCATGCCCAGTATATACATCAACATTTTTCTCTCATGTTACCAAAAACTTAAACATTAAATCAACTCGACTCAACCATACCTAAATTGAACTAACTCAACCATGCCTAAATCAACTTTGACTTAACCATTCCTAAATCAACCTAACTCAATCATGGCTAAATAACCCTAACTCCATCATGCCTAAATTGACCTAACTCAACCATGCCTAAATAAACTTGAATCCATCATGCCTAAATCAACCCGACTCAACCATGCCTAAATTAACCTAACTCGACCATGCCTACATCAATCGACTCCATCATGCTTAAACCAACCTTGACTCCACCATGCCTAAATAGACCTAACTCCACCATGACTACATGACCTTGACTCTATTAGGCCTAATCGATTTGATTTCCACCTATATATATATATATATATATATAAATGAAAATTAAAACAAGTACACCATCCATACTATAAATACCATCATCTATAAATCAAAAAGTCTATGTAAAAATACATGTGAACATAGATACAAATAATAATCACAATCTCTCAAAAGATCTCATATATAGCCTCACCATCTTTGGCATGCAGGCCGGTATATGATCAAAAATAAAAAAACTATCATCTACATTCTCATCATCTTGGCACGTAGGCCAAGTATACATATCAAAAATATGTCAAAAACACAGATACACTGATAATTAATGATGACTAATCATCACCCTACTTGATATCCATCTGCTTCTTATCGGTCTCCTTTGTCTCCCCTCCAGTGGGGTGCCCTTACAACCTCTCTCCACCTCACCCTGATTTGTCCTCTGATCATCCCTCACCTAGAGCTAGCCTCCATGCACTAGTAGTCTCACTTTAACCCTATCCCGGCTTTTCAGGCCCTTGTATTCTCTACACTATGGGTACGTAACTGGACCTCTCACTTGAGGCCTCTTTGTGCTCTATACTCTCCATAGGATAGAAAATTTATCCCACCTTCCATTAAAATATCCCGATAATCTCTTACCTCACTTAAGGAATCCCTCAACCTTCCTATCGTACTATCTCGTAGTGGAGCCATCGGCCTCGGCCCCTTTGTTTGTCTCTTAGGACCCCATCCCATTAGTACCTATAAAGAGGGAACTGTCCACTGTGCCTATGTTTGTATCTAGGTTTGAAGGGCCGTAACTTGTACTGTAATGGTCAATCGACCAGTAAACCTATAATATGCACCTATAGGGTGGCCACCTATACCCCATCCCCATCTCCACCCTATGCGGGTACATGTCCCTATGTTACCTAGGATTGTAGAGTGGCCACCTGTTCTAAAAATAGAAACCCGTGCCTCTGAGCCTATCGGTTGCCCCTGCCCCACTATCCCTAACTGTGTAATCAAGGTAGCCACCTGCCCCTATAGGGCATCCCTCTACACTATGATGGTGGATAAATTTGGCTTCCCCTACCTTGGCGGTACTACTCGTAAATGTGCGTCTCACTGTTGGTCCCATTATTGAGTTTTCATAATATGTAATTTTTCATGTCTCGATTTTGTTTAAAATGTTTCATTTTTTTAATTGGTGGTCTACGATTCATCTTCCCCAATTGAATACCTTCAAAAATTCCTAATATGTTATTGTTTTTCCCTAATTTGAACAAAATCCATGTATGCCCCTTTTCCTACCTTAGTTTTTACAATTTTCAAGATGTGTTGTTTCTCCTTTGCCAAAATCATGCAAAAACTCAAAATTGATCGAATCCCAAATTTGTGCAAGTATTTTCCCAATCCCAGGGTCGAAAGTAATGTAAAAATGGTTCAGTTGATTTAAAATTATAAAAATCCACCTTCCTTGTCGAAAATGTCAATTTCTAGGGAATCTGGTGAATTTTTATGTTTCAACGGGCATACGGGTGTCATTTTCCTATCAAATTCATCATCGCAACATTATTTCTTTGTGGCATGATATGATTGGCGTAATGATCGATGGGTTTTCCTTAAGAAATTTGACTTTTACTTTGCAGGATTTTCAAAGTAAATTTTTTGCCCGAAAGCCCTCGTCCAATCACAAGTGGACACGTGTCCAAGAAGGAAGAATGGGGCAGTGGGTTTTGTGATGGTTTTGGAGTTTTTAACTTCAAATGGTATAAAAATTACTTTTTACTTTGAAGGTCCGTGACCAATGAGAAGTGGACATGTGTCCAAAAATGCAAAAAATCAAGCAAGGGGGTCGAAGGAAAATTTTGTGAATAGTTTGTTGCTTCAATCTAGAGCCAACATGTGTCCCAAGGGGAAAATGGAGATGCGAGGCCTTGGGAGAAGTTTGAGATTTTTGCCTTTGGAGGAAAAAATCTCCAAAGTGAGGTTTGGTCTACCTTACCACATGAAATAAATTTGTAGGCGAGGGCAAAGGTTCATACTTCAAGGGGAACTTCAACATTTTTGGCAAAATGGGTTAAAAGTATAAAAAGGAATTTTAGCTCCGTAGCATATCCATGTGGAACACATGGCCATTTCCAAAAGGTCAAAAAGGAAGTGTGGGCCCATGAGGAGTTTTGAAACTTCCAAAATTTTGAAGGCAGAATTGGAGACTTGGGCCCATGGTGAATCAGAGAGTGCCACGTGGCAAAGGAAAAAACCAGGGTGTGGGCCCATGTGGAAAAATGTAAATTTTTTCCAAAATCTAAAAAATGGAAAAATTCATAAAATCGGCCCACGGTTTTTAGTGGGGCCCACAGTAGACACATGGAGGGTCCAGGGAGAAGCGGAGAATTTTTCCAAAATTTTCCAAGATTAAAAAATTGTCGCAAATGCATTTCTAAAGGATGGGAGTTCAATCCAATCACATTTTGACATGTGTCCCACCCCATTCAAAGGTCAAAAATGTATTTCTAAGCTTACTTTTTAAATGGCATTGTTCTTGTGGAGGGCTGATATTAAAAGTTGATCAAAATCGACAAAGAATCGTGCATTCTCTCTTTTGGCCACCATGGGAGCTCCAAGAAACTTGGATTCATCATTTCTTCATCAAATTACATTGAACCTTATATGATTTAGCATCGTCTCACCTTCTAAGTGAAGTGGTGGCATTTTCATGATCTAATTTGATGATCTATGGTGTTTTTGATGAAATTTTTCCCTAGCCCGTGAAAAAACATTAAAAGTCAAAATCAAAGGTTGGAGAGGTAAAATTGAAAAGGTGAAAGGTGAAAAATGATTAATAAATCATGCTAGCATGCGTGAATGACAAAAATGTGACCCTGGGATGCATAAGGATCCAAATTTGTGTAATATTTTAAAATTTTCATGCATCCCAAACAACCTGCGAATTGTTTTCTAGTTTGATGTCATTTTCATGGAATCATGAAGAGTTGTAAAAATTTGATCCCTGATCATATTATTTGCTTAGGAAGGAAGACTCCCTAATGGCATAAGGTATATCATGCATTTTGGGAGAAATTTTAAAGGGAGAAAAAAGGACGTAGAATTTTTCAAGGAAGAAACAGGAAGAAGCCCATTTTCTCTGAGAAAACCACCTGAGAGCCATTTTCAATTCCATTTTTGTATTAGATTTCATCATGTTGAGTTGGTTTCAGTTGTAAAGCCATCAACAGGCTCTGATATTGTTCTTATAACACTCCTTGCTAATGTATTTGATCAAATTTTAGATTATTTGGTGTTATCTCTTGGCAAAATTTGCATATGCTTATGTTTCAGAATGATTTCAATTTGTGTTTCTTACTCATGTTGCAATATTATGTTTAGGATCTCTCTGATTATACAGGGTCTCATTTCTTTTTATGGTTTAATGGAATTTGCAATCTTATATTCAAAAGAGCCTTCATCTGATAGAAGATAAATAGATTTAAAATCATTTTAACTGTCCTTAAATCTTGAGATTGTTTGTAAACCTTTAGGGGTACCTCAGGTCATGATCAAATGGAGATTTCTTGATACTTAGTTGGTATATTTGCTTCAATATTTTGTAGCAGGTTGTCAAATATTGTGTGGAAGAGTGTAGATCTAGGCCTCTATTTGTGCACATATCTTGGTTGAAGGAGTATTTTAAACCTTTTGAAACATTTCTGTTGTTTAGGTGTTACAAATTTCTTGCAAAGGTCCTCAAAGAGTTTGGTACTTTTTGGTTGGTCTTGTCTAATATCTCCCAAAAAATTTCATTCAAAGTAGTTAACCCTACCCTATACTACCCCTGCATTGCATTGTGTGTTAACAAGAGAATACAATCCATTTATAAAAATGCACAAAGTAAATCAGGATAATACTATGTCTCTAACAGCCTCTACCTTGTTTTGAAAACATTTCCATCATTTAGTAGTGACAACTCTTTTGAGTTTGAATAATGGAGAATTGATCATGTTTTCCCAAGGCCCCTTCCATACAACATGCAAGATACAAGGATATCTCCACCTCCTTCACCAAACAAAGGCTTCAATACAGGATCTCTTTCCTTTGTTGATAGGAACAACCTAAAATAATGAGGATCATATCAAAATACTTCTGAGGTGCTACCCACTCCTTCAAATCTTGAGTGCCAATGAGTCAGATAGATGTCTCCCCAACTACAAATGACATACAAATCATTTATCTGCCTCTGAGTGTCTTGCATAAATCCATGATGCAGATTGAGTTGTGAAGGAGATTAAGTTTGGGTACTAACAATGGAGTGGCACCGCTGTCATGGAATTCTTGCAATTTCTTGGTGTTTTTAAGGTGTTTTAAGGTGTTTCAGCATTTGTATATTCAGCTCATCAACATTGGTTGCATAGTGATAGATTGATCTAAGAAGAATAAGGTTTGATTTATAAGGCTCTACAAAGTTTTTCAGTGCTTTAAGATACATTTGTCGATGATTTTAGTGTATTCTTGCACAACCGGGGTGAAATCCCTTAGTGGCAACTCCATGCTGATTTGATTTTAGAAATACAAGTGTTTTGAGCTTTCTGTCATTTATTTTTGTGTTGTTGATCTCTACAAAACTGGAGGGAAGAATATCTCTCTTCCTTAAAGACACTTCTAAGAAATTGTTCTCGATTTAAAAAATTTAGATTTGGGAGGAGAAGAGTTTGGAAGGTGGTTAAAGGTTAGACATCAGGAAAAGATATAGCTATTGGTGAGAGAGATTAGCCTTTGGTAGAGGAATATCACTCTTCTTCAAGTGATTCTGATTTAACCAATCCTCTCATAAAATTGTTTGCCTCAACTAGTGAAAGTCCTTCTATTGTACCTAGTAAGTTCCTTCTCTAATCTACACCTCTGTGTTTTAATTCAAGTAAAAATTCCCAAGAAAATCAGCACTTAGAAGATACCAGTCTTTTGAATCACATTCTTGAGCCCCAAGGATATTGTACTCCTCACCAACTTGTTTCACCTCCAAGATCACCCCCACCAAACAATATGGCTTAGCCTAGACCTTTATTTGTTGTTAACACCTTTGGTCCTATAAATTTTAGAGGAATGGATGGTTACCCAAATGCTATCCCACAAGATGTCAGAAATAGGTTGCCAAAATTCCAAGGTAACAATGCCATCACTGGTGATCAACGCATCTCAAACTTTTTGATAATATGATGGAAGATTTTGAGATAGAGTTTGAGGATGTGTATATTAAGTTGTTTATTCATACACTAGAATAAGATGCTAGGGATTGGTACAAGGATCTACCTAATAACTCTATTGATTCATGGACTGAAATGAAAAATGCATTTAGGTTGCAATATGGTGACATGACTGATCCTAGATTTCTTTTGTCTGAATTTGAGAATATCAAGAAGAACCCAAATGAAATATTCCATGACTTCAATACAAGATTTAACAAAACATTGAGAAGGCTTCCTATCATTTTGAGGCCTTGTGATGAATCTTGTTTGATCAAATATGCAGATGCATTTGATAAAAAGGTAGCCTATTACTTGAGAGACAAAAATCCTACAAACTTGAGGCAAGCTTTCACCATGGCACTTCAAATTGAAAATAATATTAAAGCTATTGGTAAACCACTTAAGAGGGATGGTGTGAAGCTAATAAACCTTGAGAATCCTCAAGCTAGCAAGGGTGCTAATTTAGAAGATGTTTTCAAGACTTTGGTAGGGGCTGTCAAAGAAATTTCTTACAAATTAGCTCGAGATGAGAAAGGAATTGGGAAAAGTTCACAAGGACAGCAAAGAACTCAAAACCATGATAGATTTGGCAATCATCCTAGGGGTGATCAAAGACAAGATGATAGAGGTAAAGGGCTTGTTGGTGGGGGAAATAGACAACCCCAAGCACGTGAAAATAGAGTGGTGCCTGACCCTCTAACTGCAAGAGTTGCTGTTGTTCAAGAAATTGCTGATATGGATTGGTGTGATAGATGTTTTCTTCCTCATCCTCCATGTGAAATGGACCAGCAATTTGTTGAAGATGATAATGAAGATGAAATGGATGATGACATTTGTATGATGGGTAGCTCTTCAAGCTCACAACAACAACAACATCAATAGATGTGATAAGTGCAAGGACTATTGTAACCTTTTGGGATTACATAAAGAGGGTACCAATTCTTTCCTCCTCTCAAACTCATGAGGTAGATGTTGTTCAAGCTTTTGAAATTCCTAATAATGACTTTGAATATCTAAGGGCTTTAATGATCAAGAAGTATGATGGTGGTATTCCCTCGGAGGAAGATAGACAATTGTTAATGAATGTTGTGGTTGGTCAAGAGAAAGAGTATAATACTAGAAGTAAAGTTGTTAGAGGAGCTGGTCCTCAAGCCAAGCCAAAGACACCCTTGCTCACAAGCATTCCAAAAGATAATCCTAGAAAATAAACACTTGCCAAGAGCCCTGTTGTCCCATGCAAAGATATCAGTCCTCTTCATGCCCAATCTACCAAGAGTCCATTGCCATTTAATGAATCTACTTGTGTCCCTCCCAATGTTGTCCTACCAAAGAGTGTTCCATATGATATTGCCCAAGTATTGAGTCAAATCAAAGTGAGTGTTCCCATCATTGAGTTGCTTAGAATACCTGAGCACAAGAAGAGAGCATTTGAATACTTGGGATTGAAGGAAGAAAAGAGTATACCAAGTAGGAATGTAAACATTGTTGAGGATCCTCCTCCAATTATTGCAGACCTTGGAACACCATCAACATTGGAGGATCTTGGAGAGGCTCCTGAGGTATATTTGGGGACATCCTTGGTTGATTCCCAATTGAATGTTGATCCATTTTTCACAACTTTGCTCATAAAAGATAGGTTGCTTCACAATTGCATGTTTGATTCCAGTGCATCATGTAATGTCATGCCTCTAGAAGTCATGAATGAGTTGGATATCAAAGTGACAGCAACATATGGGAAATGTACATCCATGGATTCAAGGGAAGTGCCAGTTATTGGTTGTGTGAAGGGTTTAATAGTGCAACTTGTAACCTATCTGGGTAAGAAATTGAAACTTGATGTTGTTATTGTTGATTGCCTTGCCAAATGGGGTATGATTTTGTCAAGAAAATGGGCTGCAAGTGTTGGTGGTAGTGTTCAAATGGAAATGTCCTTTGCCACCATTCCCATTAAGGGCAGCCTTTTCAAACTCTATGGTGAAAAGAAGATGTTGCACTTGATTGAAGATCCCAACAATGCTTCTTATGAAGTGTTGTTTGCTGATTTAGATGTTGACAATTTCATTGGTTTTGCTGATGGAAAAGAGAACAAGATGGATAAATTAGAGTGCCTTGATATGGTAGGTTCTCCATGGACATTTCTATTTGATGGATCTTGCTCCAAATTTTTAAATGGTGCTGGTATAGTTTTTCTTTCTCCTAGTTCGAAAGAGTTTCCTTTTTTCCTTCAAACTTAATTTTGAATGTGCTAACAATATTACTGAGTATGAGGCATTGTTGTTAGGGTTAAGGATTGCATGGAAGTATGGAGTGAATGATATTGTTGCTAAGGGGGATTCAGAGCTGTATGTCAAGGAAGTATGGAAGTTATATGCCACAAAAATTAGCGTATGAAACAATATAAGCATGTTGTTTGAGACTTGATGGAAATGTTTGATTCATTTAACATTGTTTACCATGATAGAAGTGTTAATACTTTCTGCTAATAAGTTGGTTGTACTTGGCTCTAGATTTGAAAATTGTACTATTTCACCTTTTTGTGAATATAAAATTGAAGTGCTAATAAGGCCAGTTGTCCCGGATAATGTGAAACATTGGCAAAGTTTTCATGATGATGCACAAGTGTTGAGGTTATTACAATGCCAAGGTGAGTTTTCTGGTTAGAAAATTGATTGAAACCAATCGTATGCATGAATGAGGGGAGAGGAACTTTGTTTGACAAGGATATTATACAATTAAAAACAAATACCATTCCTAAAGGTCTTGTTGCACTTGAATCAAATTTTAGCAATGTTGATTGCATCATTAATAGGAACATGTTTGCTTCAAGGGATGTGGAAGAGCACAACTTGGGAACCAAGGATAAACCAAGGAATATTTGGTTGGGTAACAATCTCAGCAAAGAGGAAAAGCAATCCTATGCCCACTTGTTAAAGAAATATCAAAACTGCTTTGCTTGGTCTTATTCAGAGCTAAAAGCATATAGAGAAGAATTTTTCCAACATGAGATTCCTCTTGAGGCCAAGAATAAGCCATTCAAATAGAGACAAAGGCCTATTAATCCACTTATCTCCATGAAAATGCATGAAGAGTTGAAGAAATTGAGAGATTTTGGTATCATTCAGCCCACTAGGTATTCATCTTGGGTTACAAACCTTGTGCCACTTAGAAAGAAGAATGGAGACATCAAACTTTGCGTGGATTTTAGGAATCTAAACAAAGAATCCATGAAGGAAAACTACCCCTTGCCAAAAATGGAAAATATGTTGCAAATTGTGACAAGGTCAGAAATGCTTTCTACTTTGGATGGTTTCTCCGGATACAATCAAGTGGTTGTTAAAGAATCAGAAAGACTTAACACAACCTTCACTATGCCTTGGGGAACTTATGTTTTTGTAAGGATGCCCTTTGGATTGATCAATTCTGGTGCCACTTTTCAAAGGTCAATGGACGTTGCCTTTTCTGGCTACATCAATGAGCTTATTGCAGTCTACCAAGATGATGTGACTGTGTTTTCAAGGTAGCGAGGAGACCATTTGCAACACCTAGAGAAGATGCTAATTAGATGTAGGGAGTATGGAATTTTCTTAATCCAAAGAAGTGTCATTTTGGCGTGCAAAAGGCCAAGTTGCTGGGACATATTGTGTCTAAGGATGGTTTCATGATAGACCCTGAAAGAGTGGATGCAATCAGCAAAGTACCTATCCCAAGAACCAAGAAAGGTACCCAATATTTCTTTGGGAAAATCAATTTTATTAGAAAGTTTGTTTCCAATTTTGTTGAGATGACTCTTCCAATAACAAGCATGTTAAAAAGGATCAATTTATCAGGTGGGAGGAGGCTGTGATTCAAGCTTTTGAAGGAATAAAGGATGCACTTAAGCATGCACCTATTTGGGCAGCTCCAAACTATAAGAGGCCTTTACAAATCTTTTCTTTTACCTATGAATTTACTATTGCTTCAGTTTTGTTACAAAAGGATTATAATGGAGCTAAGAGGCCTATTTCCTTATTTAGAAAGGCTTTACAAGTAGTTGAGTTGAAGTATACAATCATGGAGAAACAAGCATTTGCCTTGGTGAAAGCAACAAAAGTTTTTAGGCCTTATATATTGAGTTCAAAAGTTGTTGCTTATGTTCCCCACACCATGGTGAAATACATCTTATCAGAAATGGAGATCTCAAGAAAAAGATGTAGATGGGTCAACAAATTACAAGAATATGATATGGATATCCAAACAACAAAGCTAGTAAGAGGTTTGGGTCTTGCTAAGCTCATGGCTGAGAGCAACTTGCAAAATGTAGAAGTGAATCAGCTAGAGGAAGAAAGGGTAGATCTTCTTGAGAAATTGATGAGTTCTGAATGGTACAAAGATGTGATCTTCTACCTTAGGCACCTATGTTGTCCTAGTCACTTGAATAAAAATTAGAAAAGAGCCCTCAAGCTGGCTTCTCAAAAATATATCATAACAGACCTTGGGCTGGCTTGGAAGAACCCTGAGGGTGTCCTCTTGAAATGCATAACTGAAGATGAAGCTCCCAAGATAATTGCTGATTTCCATGGGGAATTTTGTGGAGGAAACTTTGCTGGGAGGGTGACAACACATAAGATTTTGAGAGCTAGTTATTGGTGGCCTACTCTTTTTAAAGATGCAACCCAGCTGGTTAGAAAGTGTGATAGTTGCCAACGTTTCTCTGGAAGACTGAAAGCTTTAGGCTCCCTTCCTTTGCAGCCTATATCAATTGAAGCCCCTTTCAAACAATGGGGAATGGAATTCATTGGTGAGATTTCAGATCCTTCTAGTGCTGGTCATAAATGGATCCTTGTAGCAACTGATTATTTTACAAAGTGGGTTGAAGCAATTCCATCTAGAAAGGCAACACACCAAGTGGTAATGGATTTCTTGTTGAATCATATCATATGCAGATTTGGAGTTCCAGTTAAGATTGTATCTGATAATGCCATGTGTTTTAAAGCCAAACATTTTATGGTAATGTGCAATGAATATGGAATCAATCTAACTTATTCTTCAAACTACAATCCACAAGGGAATGGACAAGCTGAGTCAAGTAACAAGAACTTGCTCAAGATCATTAGAAGGACCTTGGAAATCAACAAGAAGAAGTGGGGAGAGTAGTTGAAATTTACAGTTTGGGCTGATAGAATAACTCCTAAAAGAGCAACTGGTAAGAGCCCGTTTGAATTGGTGTATGGAACTCAAGCATTTCTGCCTTACATCTGTAATTATCCTCATTTCAATTTTCTCAATAGTTAGAAGATCAAGAACATTGCCCATATGAATCAAGGATTAATCGGATCATTGAGTTAGATGAAGAGAGAAGAGCATCCCATCGAGACATATCAGATTATGAGAGAAATTGAAGAAGTTTTTTTGATAAGAAGGTCACTCCTAGAGCCTTCAATGTTGGAGATCTATTTTTTTACTGTGGGATAGTAGGCATAAAAGCAAGGGAAAGCATGGCAAGTTTGATGCATTATGGATGGGCCCTTATGCCATTGACATCAGAATTAGTGAGCACACCTTTTTTCTCAAGGATCTAGATGGGGATTTGCTGGAGCTGTCATTAATGGTAGACATTTAAAACATTTCTTGGATTAAATCCCCAAGTGAGGTATGCACAAGTTGTATATTTGTATAGTCTTTGTTCTTGCTTTGTTTTTTGTTGTTGGTTGGTGTGTGGTTTTCCCTTTTGTCCTTGGCAACCATTTTTGGGTGGTTTTCTCGGTCCATTTTTGGTGGTAATTCTAGTTTTTGGGCTGCCTTTGTGTTTTGACTCCTTTGCCCAATGGTTTTTGGCACTTGGTCTATGTTTTGTCCTTGTGGCACTCACTGGGAGTGCCCATCCCCAGGCAAGAGCCAATGTTGGTCCCATTATTGAGTTTTCATAATGTGCCCTAATTTTTCATGTCCAATTTTGCTCAAAACATTTCATTTTTTTGGATTTTGTGGTCTCATAGTTCATCTTCTCCAATTGAATACCTTCAAATACCTAAGATGTTATTGTTTTTCCCTAATTTAAACAAAATCCATGTATGCCCCTTTTCGTGCCTTAGTTTTTTAAATTTTTTGGGTTGTGTTGTTTCTCCTTCACCAAAATCATGCAAAAACTCAAAATTGATTGAATCCAAAATTTTTGCAAGTATTTTCCCAATCCCAAGGTTGAAAGTAATGTCAAAAATGATTCAGTTGATTTAAAATTATAAAAATCATCCTTCCTTGTCGAAAATTTTGATTTCTAGGGCATCTTGTGAATTTTTGACATTTTGACGGGCATACGGGTGTCATTTTCCTATCAAATTCATCATCACAACATTTTTGCTACATGGCATGATAGGATTTGCAAGAGGATTGCCAGTTGTCCTTAAGAAAATTGGCGTTTACTTTGCAAGATTTTCAAAGAAAATTTTTGGCCCGAAAGCCCTCGTCTAATCACAAGTGGACACGTGTCCAAGAAGGAAGAATGGGGTGGCGGGTTTTGTGATGGTTTTGGAGTTTTTAACTTCAAATGGTATAAAATTCACTTTTTAACCTGAAGTTCCGTGACCAATGAGATGTGGACATGTGTCCAGAAATGCAAAAAATCAAGCAAGGGGGTCGAAGGAAAATTTTGTGAATAGTTTGTTGCTCCAATCCAGAGCCAACACGTGTCCCAAGGGGCAAAATGGAGATGCGGGGCCTTGGGAGAAGTTTGAGATTTTTTGTCTTTGGAGGAAAAAATCTCAAAAGTGAGGTTTGGTCTGCCTTACCGCATGAAAGAAATTTGTAGGAGGGGGGAGGTTCGGACTTTGGGGGAACTTCAACATTTTTGGCAAAATGGGTTAAAACTATAAAAGGAAGTTTAGCTTCACACCTATCCATGTTGAACACGTGGCCATCTCCAAAAGGTTGAAAAGGAAGTGTGGGCCCGTGAGAAGTTTTGAAACTTCCAAAATTTTGAAGGCAGAATTGGAGACTTAGACCCATGACAAATTAGAGAGCGCCACATGGCAAAGGAAAAAAGCAGTGCGGGTCCGCGGGGAAAATGTAAAAATTTTCCAAAATCTAAAAAATGGAAAAATCCATAAAATTGGCCTGTGGTTTTTAGTGGGGCCCACAGATGGACACGTGGTGGGTCCAGGGAGAAACGAAGAATTTTTGTAAAATTTTCCAAAATTAAAAAAAGGTCGCAAATGCATTTCTAAAGGATGAGAGTTCAATCCAATTATGTTTTGACACATGTGCTGCCCCATTCAAAGGTCAAAAAGGTATTTCTGATCTTATTTTTTAAATGGCATTGTCCACGTGGAGGGATGATATTAAAAGTTGATCAAAATTGATTGCAACTGTGCATTTTCCCTTTTGGCCTCCATGGGAGCTCCAAGAAACTTGGATTCATTGTTTCTTCATCAAACTACATCGAACCTTATATGATTTTGCATTATCTCGACCTTTTGAGTGTAATGGAACCATTTTCATGAGATAATTTGATGATCTATGGTGTTTTTGATGAAATTTTTGCCCTTTCCCGTGAAAAATGTAAAAATTCAAAATCAAAGGTTGCAGAGGTAAAATTGAAAAGGTAAGAGGTAAAAATGATTGATAAAGCATGCTTTGCACACTTGAATGACAAAAAGTGACCCTGGGATGGATAAGGATCTGAATTTGTGTAATATTTTAAAAATTTATGCATCCCTGGCAACCTACGAACTATTTTGTAGTTTGATGTCATTTTCATGGAATCATGAAGAGTTGTTGAAATTTTTTGATCCCTTAAGCATATTATTTGCTTAGGAAGGAATAATCCATGATGGCATGAGGTATATCATGCATTTTGGGAGAAATTTCAAAGGGAGAGAAAAAGGATGTAGAATTTTCAAGGAAGAAATAGGAAGAAGCCCATTTTCTTTGAGAAAACCACATGAGAGCCATTTTCAATTCCATTTTTGTATTAGATTTCATCATGTTGAGTTGGTTTCAGTTGTAAAGCCATCAACAGCTCTTGAGATTGTTCTTATAACACTCCCTTGCTGATGTATTTGATCAAATTTTGGATTATTTGGTGTTATCTCTTGGCAAAATTTGCATATGCTTATGTTTCAGAATGATTTCAATTTGTGTTTCTTACTCATGTTGCAATATTATGTTTAGGATCTCTTTGATTATATAGGGTCTCATTTCTTTTTGATGGTTTAATGGAATTTGCAATCTTATATTCAAAAGAGCCTTCATCTGATAGAAGATAAATAGATTTAAAATCATTTTACCGTCCTTGAATCTTGAGATTTTTGTAAACCTTTGGGGTACCTCGAGTCATGATCAAATAGGGATTTATTGATACTTAGTTGGTATATTTGCTTCATATTTTGTAGTAGGTTGTCAAATATTGTGTGGAAGAGTGCAGATATGGGCCTCTATTTGTGCACATATCTTGGTTGAAGGAGTATTTTAATCCTTTTGAAACATTTATGTTGTTTAGTTTATTCTACAAATTTATTGAAAAGGTGCTCAAAGAGTTTGGTACTTTATGGTTGTTCTTGTATAATATCTCCCAAAAAAATTTCATTCAAAGTAGTTAACCCTACCCTATACTACCCCCGCATTGCATTGTGTGTTAACAAGAGAATACAATCCATTTATAAAAATGCACAAAGTAAATCGGATTATACTATGTCTCTAGTAGCCTCTGCCTTGTTTTGAAAACATTTCCATCAATTATTAGTGACACTCTTTTGAGTTTGAATAATAGATAATTGATCATGTTTTCCCAAGGCCCCTTCCATACAACATGTAAGATATGAGGATATCTCCACCTCCTTCACCAAACAAAGGCTGCAATACAGGATCTCTTTCCTTGGTTGATAAGCACAACCTAAAATAGTGAGGATCAAATCAAAATCCTTCTAAGGTGCTACCCAATCCTTCAAATCTTGAGTTCCAACAAGTCGATTAGATCTCTCCTGCTCTGAAATGACATACAAATAATTTATCTACCTCTTAGTGTCTTATACAAATCCATGATGCAGCTTGAGTTGTGAAGGAGATTAAGTTTGGGTACTAACACCCATGACTGCCTCATCTGTCATGCTACAGTCCACCCCAAAATCATCAATTTTCTAGTCTCTCACCTACACCTCTTTCCCGTCGACACTTTCAGCTGTGGTAGAGGTAGAGGTCTCTCCATGTTATCCCTCCTATAATGTGGGAAGGGAGGGGGTATATCTTGAAGTAGCCCAAACTTTGGTTTGACCCTGTCCACATGTATCATCTTGTGCTCTCCGCACATTTCCTTCTATCCACCGGGAGGAGATGTAGCTCGATAACTCCTCTATCATCCACCCATATGAGGAAAACCCATATAGAGCCTCCAAATGATGTCCACACCGGACAACCCCTCTAGTAATCACCTATAATAGGATATATTGTGTGTATCTCTAGCAGCTCGGCACTCCCCAATCATAGGTACCCATCACTTGAAGCTCACTTAAACAAAACTTGACTCGAATGCATCAGCCCAGGGCATACTGACTGGATGCACACACACAATGTGCTTATATACCCAACAATGAAGTAGGAAAGTACAAAATAGGCTAAACCTCCACAGCTTCCCATAAGCCCATAGCTCTATGTACAACTGTACCAGGAATGTGGGAAGCCATGAAAAATGGGTCCTGTCCTCCACCATGTAATGTAGAACCCCTATCAAGGATCATGGGAATCTCCCACCCTCTACATCTAGTAGTGCAAAACAACAAAATGCCTCCATTAGCAACACTACCAGCCTCATCTCCTCTAGATGGGCCCAATACATATCACCGTAGCTCATACTAGCACTATGGAACCTCAACTCTACTAGCCCCTCACCAAACACGGTCAACATCAACTCCTTAGAGGCCTCTAAGGAGATAGAATACACCTGTGTCCCCACTATCGATTACCATAAGATCCTATATAGATCATCTAGGGTGACTGTGATCTCACCCATTGGTAGATGGAAGGTATTGGTCACTAAGTCCCATCTTTCGATGAGATTGACCATCAAACTCGGCTCCCGGACTATGTGCCAGTAGCGTCTAACCCCAATCAAGCCAACCTATACAACATGGAGGTAATCATTGGATGTTACACTCCTCATACTGCACAAGTAAGGGAGGTACCCTATCTCTCATCTGTAGCTAGTCCCTGGCCTACATTCAACCAATCACACACATTATTAAAACTTGATTTTACCCAACATTACCCTTCAACCCTCCCGTACCCTTCCTAGACCTCTAGCCTTTTCACCCTAACTGGCGTTGGTTACTCATAACCATCATTCATCGATTATAACCAGAATCGGTTCCCCTCATACTTAACCGATGTTGGTGTTAAAAGACTAATGTCAGCCATACCCTAACCAAGCATCGGTCATTGTTACGCACCCAAACTTGAAACCTCAATTTCATTTACCTAATTTCTTTCCCATTTTCCCTATAAACATACCCACACCAACCCCCTTCCCCCACCTCATACCTTTCCTACCCCCTCTTTCATTCATTTCACCAAAAATTTCAATTATTTTAACCTCCCTACCAGTACCCTTTACATTTCCTTCTTCCTATCTCTAATAAAAATGAAAAGATTATATCTTACCTCATCTTGATGTCACCTCCATGGTGGCACATCTTCTGTTGTGCGGTGGTCCACCCAAACCCTCTCCCACCTTTGCCATGCCACAATCTCCCTCCAACCTCTCTACAACTCACCTCCCTCTACCCGATCTCATTGACTCATCTACCTAGATCTCCTCTCCAACTAGATCTCTACACCTCATCTCAAGATATCCCCATTTACATTCCTTTCGATAAGGCACAAAAGTCTCGTGCTCTCGTCATTTTCATAAAATCGAAAACATACAAATGAATCAGATTATACGTATTTTTCCTATTTATATACCCACACCAACCTAACCGGTGTCAGTTATACCTAAACCAACATCAGTCTTGTGCCCTAGCACATCATGTTCGGTTATACCTGAATTGACATTAGTCATGTGCCCTAGAAAACCATTGTCATTTTACCTGACAATAAACGGTTCATGATGATAGCATAAGTTATTCGCCATACTCTTGTGAAATACCCTTTCCCATTTCAGCTCCAACTTACCCAACCCAGCCACCATTTGACCTTATCCACCCTTATTGTAACCTACCTCCGGCCTACATTACCTATACTTGTCCTTAAATACATTTAGGTACTTGTTATTTTACTCGTACATCAGCCCTACCTGTGTCATGAACTCACTACTTAGACCTAAAACTTTATTAATGACCTATGACCCCATGTGATCTCTATACCTTGCGACACCGTTACCCATGTTGTTTGACATAATGAACTTACCTTACCTATTTACGTGTCGTTTATCTTGACTCAACCTTTGGTGTACCGAACATACCTACATGTTCCTATACGACTTGTGATGTGGTTCCACACCATATTGTATACCTTGATACTTGAAATCACCTCAACCTTGTTTTGATAAACCTATCAACCTTAGACAATGTAGAGTGTGCATGCTCTTCAACCTGTACCTGCTAAAGTTTATACATTTGCGTGTGTTCAACTGTCGCTACCTGTAACACTAACCCATTCCCTTGATTACTTGATTGGGCATTTACCCCATTACCCCCATTATCCACCTTCCTCTTCATCACATCCACCTTTTACCAAACCACTCATTGCTTCTTTCTCTCACCTCATTGGTTCCTAGTTTAAGGGGGGTTACCTCCACCCACACTTAGGGAAACATTACCTTCACCCACACATGGGGCAACCACATCTTATTTTTGTTAGCGATGCTTACCAATACAAGCTACACAATAAAAATGGGAAAAATGTAGACACCAAAATTAGGTCACACTCCCCTTGGTCCCTTGTCAAATAACCAACTCAAACAAACTCACCTAACCATGGCCCCTTTCACCCCACATTAATAATTAGTTTAATTATTTTAATTAGATTAAATACCGATCCTCACAATATCTATTATTTTATTACCTCAATTGACATAATTTTCACCTCACCTAGACACCTCATCTAGCCACCTCATCCCATACATATTCTTTGCATGTCTTCATAACTCACAATAACTAAGTCTTACTTACCTTAGTGAGCTAAGATTTTGTCTAACCCCAAAATCAATGCCTAAGATTTCTCTAAACACATTCCAACTCATAAGGGAAGCTTCCATTTTGATCCATGAAAAAAACCAACTTGGCCTAAAAATTAGAAAGATATACCCATTTTAGAAAACCTAGGTAATCCCTCCCTAACCGATGCCGGTCAAACCTAAATCGATGTCACCAAGAAAACCATCTTCGGTTACCATTATTCACCCTACTAGCCATGTTTGGGTGGTTAGAAAATTTTAAGAGTAAGGAGATGAGAAAATAATTGCATTGAAGTAGAACCCGAGTCTTTTCGCACCCGGGACATCCATAGCCATTAGCGGGACAAATCCGAAAGCATTGGCACTCATGGTAACATTCTGGAAGTATCACTATTACACCAAGCTCTATTCCATCAACCGATCATCACCACCACCCAACCATTAGAACTACAACATTGGTAAGTGTTTTTATCATTAATCATTTCCATTCTTATTATGCTCATAGAGTTGTTACCATTTATGTTATCTTTCTTCTATTAACATTATCATCCCTCCATAGCCTTCTTTCTGACAAACTCAAAACCTCACCCACCCATTTAGCAAATCATCTATCCTAGCCAAGACACCTCTCTCGAGTGTTCTCGGTATTCCCATAGACCTCTCCATCCCCTTCTTTAGCCCCATCTAACCTCATATAGACCCCACAACAAGGTCTTCATTGAAATACTATCATCCTCTTCAGCATCGATGCCGGTTACCCATAACCGTCGTCAGTATCCCTTTATCGTCATCGGTTATACCCAACCGACATCAATCTCTGTGTTTTATACCTTGCCCAAGAATGAAGCAAAACAACCTCCTACCAGTTGACCAAACAACCCGAGAATCAGACCACTGACGGTCACCCCAAGACCTTGACAGTCACCTCATCCTTTAGATCCAACTATAGCCTAGCTTGTTGTGATTGGATTTACTTATTGTACTTGAATGAGATACATAAATCATATTTACTATAGTAGGACTTTAATTATTTCTTGTATTAATTTGTTTTAAATGGTGGATTGAAAATCATCTAGGAAGTATCACACTTCCCGAACTAGCATACGTTAGGCGGTCCCACTGTCATATATCATTTAGCTTCTCTTTCATGGTCTTGTTTTCTATTATAGGTAGTTTCTCCTAGACAAAGGAAGCTCTCACAATCAGCATTAGGTCATGAAGTCGAACACACACATCAACCTCCAACCAACCCATTTAACATGTATTCCTCCTAGCTCATAACCCTATCTATTTCGTCATTCAAAAGCATAAAGAAAACTATGAAACACTAAGAACTAAAATTTGAATTCCCTCATTTTCTATTTTATAAAACTTCACACATTTGACTTGACATAAAACCTTTTAATAACTTAGGGAATACCCAAAAATAGCCTCAAAACATTAGGTTCATAACTAAATTATGCTTATTTTCAATCGGGATGTGATTTTTATGTCATTTAACTAAAACCTTTTCAAGTTCATATCTAAGATTACCTTACAGGTCAAACAACTACATGTTGGATTTTCCCATAACCTTAGACAAATTAGGAATTTCTAATAGTCATCACGAGGTGTATAAAATTTCAATACATATATTTCAAATGAAATTGAAATGATGTCATGACCTATGATTCTATTTGTACATCACAAACTTAAACATGAGATAACGAATGATCTTCCCATATTGCAAACTATTTTTTTGGGCATGGCATACTCCCTCCTTAATGAATCATCATCTTGATGATATTTTTTACCTTATTATTAAAACAATTAATCACGGGTTATATTAATAATCATACTTAACTAAGTATCAAAATCATTAATGGTAGTCAATAAGATCACATAAGACTAAAATAGATTAGGATCTATAAGTTATAGTCATATAATTTCTCAATTATAGGACTGGAACTTATTTAACATAATCTAATTTGTGCCATTAATCGAGGAACTATTGAATATGACAGTCAATAAACAATGGATAGAACCATTACAAGTTCATCAATACAATCAAAGGAAACCACACCATTCACAACATTACCCTATGTTTAACTTTAGGAATGGAAAACCCGTTTATGACATATCTAAGATGTACTTGAAATATTAATCATGATGCATCAACAACTTTGTGGTATATTCACAAATTGACTATAAATAGATTCACATCACCATATTTACCTTACCTTCACAATCCTTATAGAAAACAATGTAAACACGGTGGCGAAATAGTGAGAGTCGAGATGCTCTTGAGTTCCAATAATTCAAGTAATCTCTCAACAAAGGAAGTTACATCATCATTATTAATTGAATCAAGACCCTCTTCAATATTAATCAAAAATCTTGACTTGAGTCATTTTGAATAAACTATTTCCTTTTTAAGCACAACACAAAAGATGATGGTTACAGTGAGACGAGAAGAAACACAGGTTACCTTTTTAATAATTTTCCAATATTCTGAATTTAATCACCAGTGTGATCCTACAAGAAAACAAAATTGGTTTTATAAGAAGAACTAAAACTCACACAAGATCCGTTATGGATCTATATCCAATAACAACCCAGTCGTAATTACAATTCGACCAATATGGACCTTGTATTAAAAAGCAAGACCAGTTGACAAATCCCAATAGGAGAGGGGTTAAATAACTCAAAAATGGTAAGGCCCAAAATGGGTTTCGACTCCAATCGAGTCCTAAAAATTCTCCAAGCCAACTCATAGAGTATGGTCACCTTGACTAATACAAAATTCAAAATTAAGTAAAGACAACAAACAAATCCCATCTTGTTGTCTTACTAATTTTTTCCTTCAAGAACAATATCAACATCTTTCATAAGATTAAGCTAAAAATGATGAGATCAAATTCAACAAACAAAGCTTCTATTAAACCCTCAAACAATATCTCCTTCTGGGTATCAACCCAGAAACTTCAACTAAATTGAAGGTAAGAAGACAACCATATTTTAACCAATAATACACACCCAACAACCAATATCATTTCCATATTAATTAATAAAGTCATTCACAGACATGTATATCAATAGAAGACATTATTTTTATTTTTATTTTTTTCTGGTTACAACTAGATTCAAAAGTATACCTAAATCTAATCTAGATACAAAATGAAATGTAAAAATCTGAATGTCTAGAGACTTTTTGTCTCGATTAAAAATAACTCTCGTGCTCACTTAATGACCAAAAATCAATTATCCACAATTAAAACTAGTTCTCATGTAATATTTTAATATCATAACTAATTTATCATCAAGTAACTCAAAACCACAGACCCAGAACACAAAATCATGAAGAGAAGAGTTAGTTTTATGAAATACTTAAATTGAGAACATTACGAATAACCAAGCTTAAGGCTTATCATTTTTTACAATATATATAATATATACAGAAGAAATAGTCAAAATATTTTTTATAAAGATGAATCAAATAAGGAAACACCTTTTTTTTTTTTCCTGGATCCTCCCAATTGTCTTTTTATGCTATTAATCTTGTCTTTTCAGACTTTATCTTGAGTAATTATCAATTTTATTGAAATGTACTTGGTGGTTTACCATATACATTTATGGTTCTCAGCTTTTGTACTATTTCTTCTTATATGATAAAGAAATAAATTCAGATTTCTAATTTTGTTCCTAGCTAGTCACTGTATATAAGGAGCTCAATTGCATTAGTCTCATATTTTTAAATAGGAACAGTCAATCATAATGAGCTTACCTGGTACCATGTTAGGAAAGATTTGTTCCTTTCTTACAGAAAACTACAACGTGCCTATATGTTGTGTTTCATTCTTACAGATCACATTTTCTGCTCTATTAAAGACTTCCTATTGAAAGGTCAAGACTTCACAGTATTTAATCTATAAGCAAGATACAATCAATCATTCATTTGATTATAACTTAGATATTTCATATATCAGCTATCTACCACTTCGACACATCTTACTCCTTTTAATTCATAAACCTAGTTTGATCAAAGAATACCATCTACTTGGTTATCCAAGCTTATGGAGCCATCAGAAATGTTTATTAAGGAAATTTTAACAAGTATTGACTCACAAATGAGTACTGATAGCCTATTTATCTATCCTCAAGCAAGAGGTCTACAAGTTTATAAAAGACCAAGAAAATTTCTTACTTTAAATCTCGCAAGTGATAAGTAACAAAGTTACTTTATAAACTATAGAATTTTCCATCAACAACTTTTTATTCCTTTACTCAAAGTCAAATAGACTAAAATATGATAATTTCAGTATCTCGGAATTGAAATAATACTTATGTAGTTAGATATTTGACAAATAACAAAATAATTATTCCAATACATGTTACGTTATCGGACATAAGTCTTAAATTTACACCATTTTTCCCCATACTACAAGGAAAATTTAGGTTTCTCAATTATTGGAAATTTATTCATTATATACAACAACTCCATCCATTTTAGCATTGTATGATACTAACCTCAGGGAATCCTTTGCAACTTCCCCAACATCCTGTTAGGGATACTTGTTCCTTTCCTTTGTTGTCTGTCCTTGTAGTATGCATCATCATTCGATGATTTTTCATCTTCTTTAAAGGACAATTGTTGGCATAATGTCCATTACCACATGTGAAACATCCTCCAGTAGGTCTTGATTGACCGCATCTAACCTTGCTATTTGCAGCAGTATTCTACTTTTTATTGCAGGTTATTACAATAAGTTTTTGTGCATTTTTATTTTTGGCAGAACACATTTTCCTGATATGATTCTTCCACCAAATTTTCTTAGCATTCCAAGATGAAGAAAAATTAACACTCTTATGATCCTTTTCATTCTTATGAGTTGGAATGTCTCACGATTTGGTTTTAGCCTACTGGATTTTCTAAATATCTCTTTTCCAGAAAAAGGTCCATGTTTATCCAATGCATCCCCCAATTTTGGGTTCAATTCATTGTTGGGTTCGTAAGTCCAAAACTTTTCATCATTAGTCAGTTCATCATTCAAAAAACTCACTTAATGTTTGTAAATATCAAATTAAAGTTGTCTTTTATCCAACTTATCACTTTCACCCATCACCAGCTGTTCTAAGGCATCTATCTCGGTTCTCTTTGTATCGAAGGATTACTAGAATTTTGTCCAAATTTTTCACCATTGAGCCTCATGAACAAACTCGACCTAGTTATTTATTCATGGTACATCCTTCTCATATCCATTGTTATTCTGAAAACCAAATAAAATTTTTAATTAGCTTAAGGACCCAATAATTCCAAGAGTTGCAACCTTCAGCTTTGATACCAAAATGTAACATCCACTTTTTGTTATTTATTATCTAGGATTTTTTTTATTATCTTACTTTATGCAGATAATTTAAATACCCATATATTTAAATCCAATTTAAACCTTATTGAAATACTTTTCTCGATAATTGTCATAAACCATGTGCAGATTGTATGAGGAATTTTGAGCCTACTCGTTCTCACAATGCTCCTTGATACTCTTGCGATCTAATACATCAAATTTATACTTTAGTTTTCCTTTATCAAGATATGATATTTAAGTGAAGATACCTAAGTGTCTACCTTGGCTCCACATATGAATTCCATAGGCATCTCACAGCTCATATCATAGTGAAATCATGACACTGTAATTAGTAGCTTACACTAATTTACGCAAAGTTTTAGAGTCATGTATGCCATACTCAATTCCATGATGACACACTCATCATTAGGAATTTTTCATCTCACCTTAATCACTTATTCAGTTATATGGATCAACAATCATAGATACTATAAACATATACAAGACTTGTACAAGGTATAGTCCTGGATTAACTCGCAAGACATACCTCTTTGTCATCCTATGATGCCTATGGGAAAATAAGTGTCTCTGTAATGAATCTCCTCATTACTAGACCACTTCCCTTCCCATAGCCATCATAAATTGATATCAAGGTACATATCTATGAGGTTTAATATGTCTTTGTAACTCTAACAAGGTTTGTACTTAATGCAATACCTTACCATAATCCAATCTTTAGATGAGGCATCTCAGTAAAACTACTAAGCAACGGTATCTAAATAGTGAAAACCATCATTATAGGGATACAAATGTGTAGTGGATGTAGCTATTTATTCCCCAAGAGTCCTATATTGGAACTTGGTATCTTATTGATTACAAATTATTAATTAAACTACGATAGGTTAGCCTAGGTCTCATGACACCTTCACCTTGAATGAGTCGTACCTAAGGTCTTGTCTTAAGTTGATCCAAGAACATTTAATTTTCTCAAATTTTATTTACTATCTCCTTAAATATCATTTCGATAATGTCCTTTATTAAGGTATCGAATGATCTTTAAATTGGGTATGGAATTACATATTTAATTCCACCTTAAGGTTAATTAGTTAAGAAATTTTTTAATTTTAGTACCATTAAGTACCATGCCACTTATTTAGTTACATCATTATAGGTAAGCACTAACTCAATGTCTCTATATTTCACATTATTAGAGATGTGCATCTACACATAGCTAATTGTTTAGGTATGTGTCATACTTTTATCAAGTATCATAGAATATCGATGCTAATCAACACTTTAGCATAAACATGCCACTTTTCTTAGTTATATCTTAGTTAAAATTATTATTTTTATTATATCCATCAAATTAGTATAAATTTGATTCATATAACTGATATGTTAGATTGAGTGACTTACCTATCAATTCATCTCCTCCTATCATAACCTTTATAACACTTCATTTACATATGGTTTTAATCTCTTTCTATTACGATTAGTTACTTATCAACTTTATAGATAAAAATGTTGACATATGTTTTAGGATTCAATATCCAATGCCCTTATAACTTAACAAATATAATTCCCTTTTCCTTCATGATGGGCCAAATATTTTATTTAAAAGTTCATATTGACACATTACGATAACCCTTATTAAGAATACACTATACACCCCTATCATATATTATTAAATTCATTGTAAATGTTGAACAAGGATACCATTTTTTCTTATTTCTACATATCATATCAACATAATCTCATTTTATTAATGACTATAAGTATAGTCCAAACAAGGGACCTAATATCACTTTTATAAGAACATAACATTAAAATTCCAAAACTTAGATAAGGTTTAGTAACACTTCAATTTAACAATTAGTTATATCACGAATGTACTCACTTATCATAACCTCATTATAGTTCCTAAGGTTGTCTAATTGCTTAGTTAGTAATGGTCATTAAGATAGACAATATTATTGTAAGAAAATTCTCACCAATTAAATATATCCTAATCATAATACCTTGATAAAATTAATACATATAGCCCTAACATGTGAATATAATTCATAATTTTCATAGGTAATCACCCACTAGTAACTTGGTTCTAACCTTCAAGTATAAAATACTTCATTAATTAATACATAAGTGTCATATACAAGCAACCCTATCATAACATAATTTCCTTCATAATAATATTCACACATATATGTTTTTTAGCCCTTTATTTGATTCCTTCTTATTCCTATTGGAACAATAGCATATGTACAAACTACCTATCTTCTTTAAATGTAGAATTATAAATTTATCATTTTCCAATCAACCACTTCTCAACCAAGATATTGTAACAGGAAGTCCAACTTTACTACATTCCAGAAATAAGTATTACAAAAGTTTTCCATCAATAATGATGACATTTATCAACAAATACACAAGATTAAGGCTCTAGACCTTCATGGTTCATATACAAAATCATTTCAAAAAAATTATTCCTTCACTCAACCAAATTGAATGAAAATCATCAGTAAAACAAATGTAACTCCCTAGAAGTATTTCTTCTTTTAATTTTTCATGACATCGATCTACACATTTGTTAGCATGTGGCGGTTCACAAGAACTGAGCATGATAAGTACTAAACCATTAAAACAATATACGTATACCTTACAATTTCATGAAAGGAACACTTATAATAAAGAAATTGCTCAAAGTACCAAAATAGTACAACTCTTAAATGCATTCCCAAAATGCCCAAATGTCTGATAAAGGTAAGAAAGTCAATTTAAGTCACATTTAAAATATAATATAAAACTAAATTCAATCATCAAATAAGCTGAGTCTATTTGACCCCTTAAATTCAAAACAATCACTAAAGTGTGCTAGGATTGCAATCATATAATCTTTCAAATTATATGATTGAAATCTAACACTACTCCTATCTTTTGTTAATCTCTTCACATATCACTATCATAATACCGTAGGCTAATCAAATGCCAAAGTATGTTATTTACTTAATAGTCAAGATATTTGTTATGCCAATGAAGCATTTATAACTGTAATGAATAACTACAACAAGACAATAATTAACCAAGTATTCCATCAACAATCCAAGGTATCTTAATACCATAGTCAAAATACCTTCCTTCTCTACTAAAAAGTCCCCATCTAAGAGACTACTATGATACTAAACAAGGAGGATTAATGAATCTTGAGTACAATGCTATAGTAATAAACTAGAAGGATTAAGCAATCATGAACTATATGAGAACAAAATGAAATCAACCAAGGCCAAAAGGAAGACTCATTACGAAATATCATTGCGAGTTCTTCATCTAAATTATTCTTCAATAATATTTCTATTCTCACAGTCAATTGTGACATCCAAAGTAGGTCATGCATAAGAAGGGTAATAATATCATACGAAACAATGATCAACCGTAAAACAATTTTGATAAGAGGTGAATGGATGAACTATTGCAATCATTTGAAAATTGAATATCTCACAAATTCCATCAATGAAAATAAGGATATTATCCCATGGGTTTTATGAATCCCCAAGCACATGCAAATGGAATTTCTGTTATAAGTTATTTAAATGTATCCCATGAAGGTTAAGAATGGAGTCACAAATTTACTCATCAAGAAGGGACAATTTGATAGATTATAGAATTAGAGTTCGATATGAACCAGGTTTTTGTCATAGAAAAATAATATAAAACCCAAAATCAATTCAAGCACCCAAGTCCAAAAAAAGAAACTAACTGGAAAGAATGAATATCGTGGAATTGGTTCAACAAAGATATAAAAGGATTGCATACTTCATCAAACAACAATCATGATTTATGCCATCTCTGAAAGGGTAGCCATTACTCTCCTTAAAATAGACAAGTAACTATGTTTCAAAATCCTTTAAGGAAGACTGGTATCATTACCGATAGACTCATTTCCTTCACCTTTACGGAAGATTCATAACAAGTCCAAACTAATAACACCCATAATGGTTTAAATCCGTTTTTAAGACTAAGTATTGAACCATTATTATAGAAAGAACAGTCATCAAAAACCAAAATATATTCCTACAAGATGATATTCTTGAAATGACATAATATTTCATTTCATAATCTCCACTTCCCAAGCACCCTTTGTTTTAAAACATTTTTTCTATATGGTTTCAACCTAGAATCAGAAAATTCCACATAAATCAAAAGGAGTTACTCGCGTATCCAACGATATGTAGCAAGAATCAAACAGCTTCTACAATACTTAATCAAAAGAATTCCCTTAGAGTCAAATATGCAACCAAAACCATTCTAACGACAATACCAAAAAGGTGAAAACAACAACCCAGTCACAAGTTCCTGAAATCTAATGAAATTCCAAAAAATGAGCAAAGATATTTTCATGAAACTATAAAATAGAGAATATTATCATAATGTGTTAGGGCTCATCACTTCTATGACACCAATCCTTTATTCTTTGAAAATATCCCAAGCTTATTTTGAAAATCCCAAATCTTGAAGCAAATTCCATCATCTAACAAAACATAAAATTTTCAAAATATTTATTGAGTCTGGGAGACACTACTACCCATCGAATCACTATTGCTTTCAACATGCAACACCTCAAAAACAATTAGTTCAATTTTTCCTTGCATGTAGAGCTTCTGCAAAAAAATTTCATAGAATGAAACAACCACAACCACCATATTTCCTCGAACTAACTTGCATTTCCCGAGATGGGTGGGTCTTTCAATGCGTAGTAAATTCCATTAATGCAGGAGCCCAAATAGCTTCCCGCCAAGTTTATCTGGCCAACTGTGTTTAACATTCAAATTTAGTGAATCCCCATTTTTTCTTGCTATGCATCATATTAAAACTTAGTTAAACCAAATTATCTCCACCTTAAAAATTGGTTAGCAGAGATCAATAAATAAGACGATAAATTAACCATTAGTACATAATACAAAGGAAATGGGATGCTAACTCACCCCCCTTTTTCAATTTGAACAACAACCATATCTTAAACAATTGTATATGCAAACATATAATATCCTAAGAACTAACAAATTCAAATGCCCTCCTTTTATATTTCTTAAAGCTTCACACATTTGACATGATATATAACCTTTTAATAACTAAGGGAATGCCCAAACATAGCCTTAAAACAATAGGTTCACAAATAAATTATGCTTATTTTAAATCAGCATGGGATTCTTATGTCATTGAACCCAAACCTTGCCAGGTTCATATCTAAGATGACCTTACAAGTCAAACAACTACATGATGGCTTATCCCGTAACCTTAGACAAATTAGGCATTTCTAATAGTCATCTAGAGGTGTATAAAATTTTAATACATATATTTCAAATGAAAATGAAATGATTTCATGACTTGTGATTCAATTTATACATCAAAACTTAAACATTAGATAACAAATGATCTTCCCATATTGCAAACTAAATTTGTGGGGCATGAAAATGGAAATACAAGTTTTTGCAATTGAGAAAAAGTGAAAAATTACATGGTTTTTATTGATGGATTGAAGTAATTTTTATAGTTGTGTGAATCATTGTCGATTGTCAAGTGTCCTCTTCATCGTGGCCTCTGCATCAATCTCCTCCATCGCTACCTAACTAGGGTTTAATGAAGGTTGAATACCGCCTTGACTTCTTAATGATTGTTCACAAAGCTCTACCCTTTAATCCATAAAATAATGATAGGAACATTGAGTTAGGATCCTTTTCCAACTACCATGAATAATTTATCCTCTTATGAATACTACACACATGCCAACCAACATAAAAATTCTTCTCAAGTTTAGTTTCTCACTTCGTGAACTCAATAGAGGAAAAAACATAATTTCTTACTAAATATTGCAAAAACACATAAAAATTCACCCTAACTATTATAAAATCCTTTTACACCTTTCGTAATGATCACCTTTACATACTTATATTAGAAAAATATATTCTCACCTTATTTAGGCACCTAAGATCAAGAATATTCCTATGTACAAACCTAGATAAAATATATAAACCCTATAAACACACTATTAGACACTTGTGAGTATATCAAAACCTAATCCTCATGCTCTCCATGATCTGAAAATTCTTAACCAACTCATACATACCTGAGAACCACCATGCAACACCATCTTGTTGACTAGGCCTCCTAACTAGACATATTGAACATGATTGCACCATCCATGTTGAATACCTCATGAATTTTTCACTCTTTCCCACCTACAAGATCCTTCAAAAAGCTTCATGACATTACTACAACATCATCCTATCACTGCAACACCTCTTCAAGATAGTATACCTCCGAAGACACCATAAGACACTATCTCACCTCATTAGTGAGACTAATCAACTCAACTTGACATCAAATCTACATATGACACTACCAATCAACCTTCACGTTAATTACTACTCTTAACATCAATAACACTTATTTACATCAATGAAAATAATACTTTCCAATAATTTCCCTCTTTTCATTAATGGTAAACACACAAATCACTTTCTATCCAAATCATCAACTCATTATCTACCTTTTAACATTAACGAAATAAGTGTCATGCCTACAACATGTCAGTTTTCCTTCTCATGACATCACATTAGAGATCACCATTTGGTTGGAAATTTCAACCAAAAAAAAATATCTATTTAATCCTTTCATATCGGTTTTGAATATCTACCACCGTACGGATATAAATCTCCCCGGGAAGATGAATATGGAAAAATTACAAGACCATGTTCCCCCTCACTCATACATATATTATTCAACTAATACTAAATGATAGACATATTATACACATCTAATTACCTTATAAACCAACAAAACTATATGCAACATCCATCATTGTCTTCATGAGCTTCAAAAAATTTGGCACTTCGTTTTTTCTTGAGAACATACCTGATTGAATCTCAGTTAGTCCTTGACACCACTATCATGATTCTAACTACAAACTACTACTAATATCAAGAATAAACAAAAACTATTTTTATACCTTGAAACAACTCATAGGAAAAAAAAATCCCCCTCATTCCAAGCACACCATCATACCATCTTGATACTTTACTCCATTTTGATGAACTTTCTTGCCCATAGATCTAAAGTATCAACTACTCATACCCCCTTACTTTGAGGCACCTTTTAGGAACATGATAGGATCTACATACCTCTATGAATATCTAACCACTAATGTTCTTGAGACAGAGATAACCAGGCATCCAATAATATGAAATGACTAGTGCATACTCACATTGAAAACAACACAACAACATCCTTTCCAATAATTATTATCTTCATGCTCAACTATGATAGACCACTTTCTCTTTTGACCCCACATACTTATCACAACAACACTTACCTAATTTCTCTATATATACCCATAATTTCACTAATTTCATTAAATCTAACCGTTATAAAGATGTGAAAGCTTTAAATTTGTAATTGTACCCCTTCATAATCCTCTCGGGCCTTCACATAGTTCTGTCATGAAACTTCTTGGTAATGAAGCATATTCTAATATTCTTAACAATCCTTCATAGTTAGACTGATCACAAATAAAAATTTCCTTCAACTACCCTCATGCTAGGTCTTCAAACTTCTTTGAGACTTTAACATGATCTCATCAAATGAATCACCGATACATTGCATTAAAGAATGAAGGTGATCAAGCATTTTCATATATTAAACATAGCTAAGAAGCTTCCCTTAATACCAAAATACCCTTCATTAGCACTTCTTGTCTATAACATATCTCTAAACATGCTTACCATAAAATCCATTCTTCACTTGACATCCTTAAGAATCATATAACACAACTCTATTTGTTTCACCAAATTGTTGTGCAATAAAATAGATAAGGTAAAAGGTCAAGGAGGAATACCTGTGATTATATTGGTCGAAGGTTGAGTGCGTGCATTACCAATTTTATCCAATTTGCTTGTAGAGAACTCCTTTTTTTCTGGGAAGGACTACTTGTAGATACAAAACATTACCACCAAATGATATTAAATAACAAGATTTAGAGGACTACCTAGTAAGGCTATATCCGAGAAGCGTGATGCTTCCTCAAATGGATATCAATCATCTATTGCTATAAAATTAAAGAAAGTAAATGTGAGAAATAAAGGTCCTATTACTAACAATTTGATTTAGTTATCTCAAAATGTTATTAACAGACTAGATTAAGCAAGGTATTGAAATATAAATTAATCTAGCATCACGAAGGTATGTTTCTAGTATGGATAGGTCACGGGGGCATTAGGTAGAGTCACGCAGGTATTAAGTAAGGTCTTGGTGGAATTTAGGTGTTGTTAGAGGCATTTTTGTGAAGGTTAAAAGATACATAGTGACCGACATCGGTCAGTAACTGATACCGGTAAAGAGGGAGATTGATAATGGTTAAGGAAATCAAGGCGTTGGTAGGGGAAATTTCGTGGTAATTAAATAAAAGTAGTTTTGGAATTCTCTGTGATTTCATAGAGAATAAATGGAGAACAGCTTTGGTTTGTAATAATTCCAGGAAGACTCAAGAATGCATAAAGGCCATCTAGAGAGAGCCAAAAGGCCGGGGATGGTTGGATGGGTAGATTGGTAAGAAGGTGTGGATAGAGGAATGTAAGAAGGAATACGATGTAATACCAAAATATAATGAACCTACACTTTAAAGAAGTACAAGATGATGAAAATCAAGTATACTTGGATTTTCAAGTCCAGTACGTGAAGGAAGGTAGTATTTGATCCATAAAGAATTTTTGTGGTCATTTTTGTGGCAATACTTCCCAGAGTGTTCCCATGAATATTCTAATGCCTTGGAACAAGCATCAGGTTCTTACATAGGATTTTTGTTGAGTATATCCCATCGTCTAGATGCTTTGAGAAGTCTCGATTTGTGATTTAATGCAATAGAACTCTTCCAACTGAAAATGACAAACCTAGGTAAAGAATTGTGAAAGTGTATATAAGGTAACCAATGATGGTTAGTGTGATTGGTGTCGGTTGAGAGATAACGGTTTGGGCTAGAAAGTCTAGGTTTACCAAAAATAGGAAGATCTTTGCTATTTATGGCGTTATTATAATTGATTCCTCTTAGGGAAGTGAATTTCACGTGAGAGAAGGTAGGAAGGTCATAGAAGAAGTCCAATTAGGTTTTAGGAAGAAGTCCTGAGTTAGTTAGCTAAATTTGTGACTCAACATTGAGAGTGATGACTCGGTGTTGAGAGTGATGACTTTGTCACTACGAGTTAAATGCCCATGGAGTAGGTCCAGGTGCGGTGTCTAGGTGATGTGTAAATTAACATAATTAAAGTAATTAAATTAATTAATAATTTTAGGATGAACATTAATTCAATTATAAGTAATTAAATTAATACGAATGTGTGATAAAGGGGTCATTGTTAGGTGAACACATAACATTGATTGATTGAAAGGGGACAAAGGGAGTGTGACCCAAATTTGGTGTCTACACTATCCACATACATATATACAACATACCTAAAGTTTCCCGACTACCCTACTAGGCCTTCATAAATATTGTAGCAACTTCCTATGAATTTCAACTAATTGAAACAACACTTTTATGGATCAAAATTTTTATTCATTCCATTTATAACCATATAAGATATATAATTCACTCATTCATACTACAAATTTTCTACACATCTCCATGACGTACCAACAACACATCTTCATTGCATCCATTCAATATCCCCATTACTACTATAGACACTTATTTTCGCACCCCCTCGTTCCTTCACCCCGCATTTACCTCCCATCATCACTTAGGGTGTCCATTTCCTTTTATTTTAATATTACCTTATTTCCCTCCTAAATTACCCTATTTTCCACATACCCCATTTATCCTCCATAATTCATATATTCCCATTTTTAAATACCCATTAATCCCATTAATCCCAAAATTAATTTAATTAATCCTAATTCCACCATAAACCATTTAATTATCCTAATCACCCTCATTTAACTATCCCCCATGGGATTCCCACCACTCTCTATGATTAACCTTCATTAATCCTTTCCTAGGATTCCCCTCACCCATTATATCCTTTCCTAAGATTCCTTGCACTCCCTTTCACTCATTTAAACGTCTTAGACATGCACCGTCCTAAAAATGGCCCTTTATCCATTTCAAAATGTATTCTTTCCTCCATTTTCATTCCAACATTCAAGTGGCACTCTGCTCACCCCAGTCTCCGACAAATGACCCAGGTCACAATCAACCCTTCCCTAAGCTATTGAACATCTGCTACCACTCTTCTCAAATGGCTAGAAAATCTTCAATCTCTTGTGTGTTTTGTGAGTATTTTCTTTTGAGTTGTTCTTGGAGTTCTTATCATCACTTGTGACATCTTATGGATACTTGGCATTTATATCTTCAAGTTTAGAGAGTGTTATGTAGATTTTTATGTGCATGTGTTTGTAATGTTTTATAGGGATGTGCATGTATTCGTTGGGATCTATTTCAGCTTCATTTAGCTTCAGTCATCATCAAGTCCAATAGCTTATCCCATATTTCTTTTAGTGCCTCATATCTAGTCAAGTCTCCATTGATTGGACCAAGTCACCATCAACCCATATTCTACATTTTCTAAACCTTATCTATCCTACTTCCTATATATTTTACATTTCATCCCATCTAACTCATCTTGTATGCTATTCATCCTTGTGGAATCTTATTTATCCTATCAACATTCTCAGTAATCCATTCTATTGTCCCCAGGATCTATACTTGCCATAATTTTGCATACCTTTAATAGATCTTACAAAGATCACCATAAAATTTTCTTAGCTACCCCACTACCATCGATGGATTCTCCTCCATGTCTTGATCTACTATTTGTCACATATTCCTCTCTCCCCTATGTTTCACACCATATTTAGTGACTTTGTATAAATCTTAGTTCAATTTCTATATAGTTCCATTTTATCACTTCTTAGGTTACCGCTAACCATACTTGCTGCACTTAAGTCACCATCAACTCACTCGTGGTTTTTTATAGATTTTAGTAATTTCCATTGTTCATCATTATATCATTTTATATTATCTCATTAGATACTTGTTCGATTATTTTATCCACATTTATATTTCATTATCAGATCATCATTCTTTTTTATCATCACATGGGATGACATACTCTCTAGGAATATTTCACTTCTTGAATCCGACTTCATCCGGAAGCTCACCATATCTATTAGTAATCCTTTTTCATCTTTATTCATTGTTGTCACACATAGGTCAAGGAATCACCGTGTGATGAGGATCATTTCTTCTGCACCCATAACATATCCACATCAGGAGGTTCCCTAAATCCTCCCATACTTTGAGGTTTCTTGGTTTCTCTCTTGGTTTTCACTAACTTGGAATAGTTAGGATGGAAATCTGATCAAAAATTTGGAATTCATGGTGGGACCCCCTCTTAGGTGAGGATCTTACATTTTGCTTCATTTTTCATCTCTTTTATTCTTCACTAACATTGCAGGTAAGGGACTTTCTTTTTCTTGTACGTGTTGGGCTTCTTGGTTGCTTGGATATCACTTTTTTTTATTTTTCTTGAAGATTAGATTAAAAAGAAAATCGAAACCTATGTATTCCTCTACTTTTTCTTATTTTCTCCTTTTTTCATCACATTTTCCTTTCTTTGTGTGTTTGTTCTCATCAAATTTCCATATTTGGTTTTGGGCTTAAAAATAAACCTCTTACATTCTTGCTTACAAATATATTATAAGTAGGGGTTTAATTGGTCACATTTAACATTTACTCCACACACATCAAAACAATCCCTTACCAGGTGGACCTAATTGGGATTTCATCACCCAATAGGAAAACTTCAACAGTGTTTTATCTCGCATTATAAATCCTATACAGACTTGGGCCTCATGTACCTTTGGGCATATTGAGGACTCCACATTCAAAACTACCAAAAAAAATCCTTATATTTCCATTTCTTAGGTACCCTTGTTATCCATCCCCCTTTTTCTTCTTCACATTTTCTAATTAATTAAGATAAAGAAAACATTGCATGTTTGATTTGTTTACTTTAATTAGTATATTAGTTTTTTCTTATTTTATTTCATGCCCGGTATCACATACTCTTTAGCTAGGAAAATGGAACAAAATCTTGCATCAAACAAAATATTCACTTCATCCCAATATACGTATACTTAACCATTGTTTCATCCATGCCCTTGGTTATTGATCATAAGGTCACCCAACATTTGATCATCAACATGCCTCATCAAAATCCTCCTTTCCAAACCACCACCCATGAGGAGACCAATCCCTTTAGACATCATCAATCCATTCCCTCAAGACCAGCCACCCCTCAATCTACCATGTTAGACAAATATTTTGGGCCTCCCTTCATCCCTCATGGAGGTTTGGAGTTCTAAGAGATATTTGATGCTAATCCCATATCTCTCCTTGATTATCATCTTATAAAATCAACCTGACTTCCTATCAATGGGCCACCTATCCAACAAATATAAGATTATTTCTTCCTAACGCTATGAATGAACTTGCAATGTCCCAATGTGCTATTGATCCATCCTCTTCCACCAATTATCAACCTCGTCAAACCACCCAACTAGTCACACCTACGCTTCCTAATCTACCTCCCATCAATGTAACTATCATTGCCTCTCTCCTTGTCACTTCTAAATATACTATCATCACCAGATACCTATCTAACATTTCTAAAAATCCCAACCACTTCCCATCATATCTAACAACATAGTCAATATTTACCTCCATCCCACATTCATCCCACATTCATGCAAATTTCATCACCTCTTAATCTCATATAATAGATTCCATCCACACCCATCAACCACCTCGTATGATCATATACGATTCATAGTTTCTCATACAACCTCAACAATCACATAACATTCCAATTTATCAACATCAACCTTTACAACAACTTATCCAATCCCAACTAATGACCTACATTGCACCACATCAAAAAATCCCTCAAACACCCACTCATTAAATTTTTTACCAATAATCTTATCAAACCAATTCTCACGTTATGCAACCACCAACATCTACTTCCCCTCTAACCACTTTAAATGACCCCATATATTATTTAATGAGTAGCTTTTCCAGACTTGAAGTCACTGCTACCTTAGGACCCAAGGTCACATTTTCTTATGAATATATTTGTAATGAGCCTATCCATCCATTGGTCCCAGTCAAATCATATCCTCCTCATTGGGAACTTTCTAAATTCACCAAATTTAATAGTAAGGAGGATCCTCAAACAACATCTTCGTGTGTTTAGGCATGCCTCTATATCTTATTTCCCATTGTCGGACCTCATGCTTAGCACTTTTCCTATTTCCTTAGTCGGTCCTACCTTGGATTAATACAATTATATCCCCCAACACTTTTTGTTCTCAATAAACCAAATTACGCAACTCTTCTTAGAAAATTCTCAATTAATATTGCATTTAAGGTCACCATTGCCAACCTATATGTCATTCAACAATATGATGACGAGTCTATTATAGAATTTGTCACATGATGGCATGGAATCATAAATCAATTATAATTTTCCCTTCCATAGACATAATTCATTAAATTATTTTCATGCTCTTATGCAAATAATATATCATCTACCTTATGTATCCAATCATTTCAAAAATTTGAGGAAGCCTTTCCTATGGCTCACATAATTAAAACTTGTGCCCTTGAAAAGGTAAACTTAAGCTTAGATCAAACAATTCAAAACCTGAGTTTACTAAACCTTCTACACATAATGAAAATCTATAAGTGTAGCCAATGCCCATAATAGTTAAATATTCTTCTCGCACCCTCTTCTAGCACATCACCTCAACAAAGAGCTCTTAGACCACAACTAAATTACACTCCCCTTGGAGATTCTTATAGTTTGATATTCATTAAATTAATGATAGTCCATCTCATCACACTTACCCCCATTCACCATTAGTTAAAGCAATACCTAAACCGTCTTGGTATCATGAAGAGTACTATTTGAAGTACCATCCAGCTTCACGGACATGATATAGAAAAATGTTGAACCTTCAAATATCTTGTCCAAAAACTCATTTACCAAGGTGATATTCAAGTGGATAATCCCATTACACCTCCTAATCAACCACTTGATGTTTTCAAACAACCATACCCTAATCATATGCCCATGAATCCAAACCACTACCACTACATCCAAACCTTCTAATGCCCACACCATTGATAGAATCAACATTACAAACACCATTGATCAAGAATTGACCTCACCGAAAACCTCACCCAATACACCAACTACTACATCCACTTCTTCCTTGGACATTTTCCTATATCTACATCTGCATTAACATTAATTCCCATCTCTACACATGTTTTATCTACACCTATATCAATTTATATTATTAATTTCACATCTTTATCTACATCACTTGTCACACTTACATCAAATTTCACAACACCCACTACCTTGCCTACATCTATCCCATCCTCATATATCATGTCAAATCCTCCCTTAGTGTCTATCCCAACTCCTCTTTCCAAAAACATTCCCCACCAAACACATCGGCTATTGTGACCTCACCTACATCATATTCTCCTCCTATATTTGTATCATCATTTGAGGATTTTTTAAAATCACTTCAAGTTGTAATGACTTCAATTGATTCCCTGTCTCATTAGAAACCACCACATCAACCCAATATACAACATTGGACCTCATCAAACATAACTTACACCATCCACCAAAACCTACTCATACATCATAATATTTGAATCATCAAGTGAAGATCATCGTCATCCCTTCCAAGGATACCTCTTCACAATCAAAATCTAAGACCCTTGGTGTACATCCTCAAAGGTCCCTTTCTCATCCCCACAAAAATATAGACACTCCCCCATCTAAGATCAAGAAATTAAATCTCACATAATCTATCTTAGGACCACCCCCATCTCTTTTAGGGTTAGGACCATTATCAAAACATCACAACCCACCAATCAATCTAAATTAAAATAATCTAACACTTCTATGAGATGAATCTTCTTCTAAAACGTCAAACATCACCAATACTAAATCCAAAACATCTAAAACCCAAAGCACTAAATCACAACCCAAAATGTCCAAATCACCTCCCATGCATACATCTCAAACATCCACCTTTTTCTTCCAAACCCAAGTTAGAACCTAAAAATTCTATCAAGGAACCTCTCAACACTTCATTCAAATCATATGCAAGGTCCTTTAACACTTGCTTCAAATTTCAGCCATAATACTCCCTCATATCAAGGCCTTTTATCCATATGGAAAGAATTCATCATGGTTTGATTCCAATCTTATTTGCACCTATCATCACACCCCCGACATGAATCGATCATCATTGTAAGGTTCTCTAGACTATTTTTAATAACATCATTAAGGAGGATAATCTTCTCTTTGAGATATTTCAATATATCTTGTCCACCTCTACACCAATAACAACATTTAACCCATCCAAAAAGTACACAATTCCCTCCATTCATCACAAACCTTTTCCATCACCCCATTAGTAAAGATGATTCTTCCAAGGATCATCACCCCGATCATCAATGTTGTTCGATAACCACCCGTTATGGCCCACATGAATCCAAACCAAAGACATTTGTTTCCATCCCTCCTCCTAAGGAGTTCACATCATCTGCAACTTCATCAAAACCTAAGTTTTTCATCATGGCTCCTCCTAGTAACCCTATTGTTCATCCTTTATTAGTTTCTCCTTCTTCCTCTAAATCTGTTATCTATCCGAGCCACTCCTATTTCTTCTTCCATTAAAAAACCATTTTAAAATAGTTACATCAAGAACATGTGAAGATGTTCCTCTATGATCTCATCCATAGCTCTCCCCCATAAACATGATCTTATTAAAGCCCTACAAAGTGTAATCCCATATCATCTGGTGATCCTTAGCCCCTCACGGCTCTATATGAAGATCTTGTAGATTCTACTACCATATCCCTCGAGGATTCTAAATCCTCGACATTATTCTTAAAGACTATGATCTTCCTCTCTTCATCATTTTTTTCATCAATGAAACATTAATTTTGGATCCATGATTGAAAATAGTACTAGTATCAACATAATTTCCTCCTATACCTACAATCCTCTTAAACTCCCCGACACAATTGTTGTTGATTCTCTTGTTTTCCTTAGCTCCTTCAATGATGTTGTCTCCCCCATTTTGGGTATGGTTATCCTTCCCATTCACGTCGATATAAATGTGTTCATGAGATATTCTACATTTAAGGGATCTTCAGTATAATGTTTTTTTTGGATGCCCTTGGATTCATGCCATGCAGTATGTCCCATCTACCCTTCACCATTGTATTAAATATGAAATTAGAAGGGAAAATTCACACTATCCCTATTTATTATCCTCCTTTCAAGGAATTTCATATGAATTATCGATAAAATGATGTTGTTGTTCCTAAATAAAACCCTTCTTCTAAAGTATCCACTGGTTCTTTTGTGCCTGCATCTAAGTTACCCCACGATGGATCTGTCGATGATGTGATGTAGTGCATTTCCTTGGGATATTATGGACTCCTTGCCCTTAATTCACTTCCTTCCATCCACCACTTTTTCCTTCTAGATAAGGCCCCTATGTATTAATATAATGTTTGGGATGTCATCTCATTTGGACCCTATTTTCTCAAATCCAATTTGGTTTATGGCAACCTCGATCACCCTTCCTCTCACTCTAAATATCACCCTCAAACAAAACCATATAACAAAGTGGTTTTGAATTACTCATAAAACCATCCTTCTCCCACACATATCTTCATCATTTTTCATGAAGGGGTTTGGTATGAGATGTTATGAATAAGGTGTCCATGACCTTACCTTCAAATAGTCTCTTGAGCCTTGTGAAAAAAATTTTGGGATACAAAGATACCTCTAATCCTCCTCCATGCAATTCTTCATCCTCCCCACCGGTTTTTGAGTCACCTCCCTTATCTCAATCCGACTATCTAATAGATCCAAATGATACCACATCCATTTCCCTAGATTTTTTTATTCTCCACCATTTCTCTTAGAATGGTCACTTATCATGTTTAAAATGACACCTAGCGGTCTTTTCCTCTCAATAATCCATAAATGATATGGAAAGATTCCTCTACCATTGACATTATTTAGTACATCGGTGATGAGTCTATTATTTCTTACATGTGGGCTAAGGATTATGATATCCAAAATTTCCTTCCTCCTGACACTTCCACCATTCTAAATGATTCCACCATTGACATCAATACTAGAACTCCCAAGAGCCTCACATCTTTAAGGTGTTCCAATCTCTATATCCTCAAGATATTGAATCCTTCACTTCCTTCTTATCAAAACATAGTCAGACCTTTGCATGGTAATACTCTGATATGCAAGGTCTTGACCACTCCATTATCATCCACAATATCATCACTTTCCTAGATGCTAAATCTTGTTAGACATAAGTTACGCCACATGCATCCTTGTGTATCCCTTATTATTAAAGAAGAGTTACAACACCTTATCTCTACTAATTTCATCCAATGTATTGACTATCCACAATGGGTCTCCAATATCATACCCATTGTTAAGTCCTATGCAAAGCTCCGCATTTGCACCAAATTTTGAGATTTTAATATCATTTTTCCCAAGGATGAATTTCCCCTTCCCAACATCAATCAGCTCATCCACCTCACATTCATCCATGAGATTTTTTCTCTTATGGATGGTTTTTCTAGTTATAATTAGATCCTCATTGCTCCAAAAGACCAACATAAGACCTCCTTCATCACCCCTTGGGAATTTTTATTATTGCATCATGCCTTTCAGCTTAAAGAATGTTGGGGCCACTTACCAGTGTGTGATGACCTACATCTTCCATGACCTTATCCATAAAAATATCGAAGATTATTTCAACCAAAATTTAGGTAAATCCAAGAGTCGGCGTAACCATCTTTAAGTCCTTGAAATACTCTTTTAATTTATTATCTGATTTCTTCTTCACCTTAATCCAACCAAGTGTGTATTTGGTGTACTAACTGGTAAGCTCCTTGGCTTAATCATTTCTATTATGGGTATAAATTTGATCCCTACAAGATTAAGGATATCCATGAGATTCCTCCTCCCTCTAACTTGAAGAAAATTTTCAATCTTCAGGCTTACATCCAATCGATCCGACGATTCATTTCGCAACTCTCGATATACTATTAGCCTTTCCAACACCTCCTTTATAAAGACACCTAATTTAATTTGGATGCCAACTGCCAGAAATCCTTTGATTATCTCAAACAATACCTCCTCTCTCCACTTGTGCTCACACCTCCACATGAGGGGGATCCTTTCTACCTCTACATATCTTCCATTGATCATGCTCGGGTGCCATGTTGGCACACCGTGATGAGCAAGGTAGGGAGTAGGTTTTATATTATATTATTCATACTCTTCCCGACTAAGAGACATGCTACACCAAATTTAAGAAGGTGTGTTGTGCCCTCTTCTTCGTTACTTCAAAGCTTCATCATTACCTCCTCAATTGTAAAACCTTTCTTTGACTAGTTTCTATGTTCTTAAAACCATGCATTATAAGTTGTACCATAGTTCTTTGTCACATCACTCATTGTCTCATGCTTATGACCGAGTTTTACCTTGAGTTTATCTCCAAAAAAAACATTAAGCATCAAGCCATCTCTGATCAACTTGTAGAATCCCCTATTCCAGACACTCATCTTCCTCACTAAAAATTTCCAGATGACTCTATCTTTAATCTTGATCAAAAAAATTTCCCTCTTTATATGACCCTCTTTTTAATGGATATAAATGTCAACAAAGGGGAGGCACTAGCATCATCATCATTCCTCCTTGGGGTACCCCTATCCCTATCACCTATAAGCTTAACTTCAAGTTTACTAATAATATAGATGAGTATGAGGCCCTTATTCTAGGCCTTGAAACCATTTTCCTTATTAGCATCTAGATCTTATAAATCTACAAAGTGATTATCATTTCATAGTTAATCAATTCATAGGAACCTACCAATGTAAAAATGATGTTCTTCAAAATATCGGGATGCTGTCATCTTCTTCCTCGAGGATTTTGACTATTATTTCATACAATCCATTCAACGATCATCTAATAATTTTTTTGACATGATGGCTTCCCTTTCCTCTCTTATCCCTTAGTCAACAAAGAATGAAAACTATCTATTTTTTTCATCATCTCAATCAGCCATCCCATACCCATGAGCTTCCTTGTGTCAACCATGTTGACACCAATTCATATGACCTTTGGTATTCTCATATGTTTGACTACCTATCCCAATCTAAAACCCTCCTATATTTCTAAGAATGGTAGAAGGGAATTTCTTCAACGTGTTAACCTTTTCATCATTCGTAGCGAAATCCTTTATAAGCATGGATTTTACGGTATCCTTCTTTATTGCCTCAAATCCTCTTAATCTGTTTGTGTTCTCTCTAGGAGATGCATAATGGTATATGTTCTTGACACTTTTGTGGTTTATATGTCTCTAATTTTGTTCTTCTCTGGGCTATTATCACCTTTCTCTTAACCAATGTTGTTGTAAATATGTTAAGAAGTGTGTTAAATGTCAACAACATTCCAATATTATTTTCATTCCCAGTCGGGATTTACAGCCAATCCAAGACATTTGGCCTTTCTCATAATGGGGGATTGACCTCATTTGTACCATTAATACCCATTATTCCAAATTCTATCATTCCATCATTAGTGTAACTGATTACTTCACCAAATGGGTAAAATAAATTCAACTTTCCTCAACCAAAGCCAATCAAATTATCAACTTCCTCTATCAGCACATTATCTATCATTTTGGAGTCCCTCATAATCTTGTTATGGAAAATAGAAAGTCCTTAAAAAAAATAGATTAATAAGCTTAGCACATCCTTTAACATCAAAATTAGCTTCTCTTCTCCTTACTACCCTCAAGCCAATGTCCAAGTTAAGGATTCTAATAAGACCTTGTGTAATATTCTCACTAAAACTATCGATAAAGTAGGTCATACCTGGAATCTTAAGATTCCCTTCACTCTTTGGGATTATCAAACTAACATCCACACTATTAAGGTGTTACTCCTTTCTCTCTTGTCTATGAAAATGAAGCTATTTTACCCCAAAAATTTAAGATCCCTTCCTTGCATTTTTACCTCTGTGAAATTATTTTTGACGAGAACTATCACTAGGAGAATATGAAAAAAAATCAATTGTTAGATGAATGTCTCATTTTTTCTCTCCAACATCATCATGTCTATCAAGATCGAATCAGCGGTGTTTATAACGAGCACCTTATACCTTGTGACTTCAATATTGGTGAACTTGTCCTTAAAGAAAATCATAATGTCTCTACTCTAGAGAGGTGTTAACATGGAAAGTTTTCCCATAACTATATTTTACCATACATCATCACACATAAATATAGTTCGGGATCCTATCATTTGGACTCCTCTGATGGTAAACTGAAACAAAAACCATTTAACGCATTGCATTTGCAACCATTATATTGTTAGCATATCTACCAATATATACTTAGTCATGTCTGTGATCATCCTTTCATCATTATCTTCTTTCATCCATCACTCTAATAATTTAGAATTATGTGGTCTTCTGTCACTTTCCTAATCATGACTTTAAATATGGGCACCATAGTTCTACTCATAACATATTCCTTATGGATAAGTTCTCCCTTCTTGGTGAGAACCCCATGATCATTACGTCCATCACCCTCTTATGTACCTATTGGAACCACACTCAGGGTCCATGGGTATCTCTTGTACATATTTTCATCCCCTCCTTAGTACTCTACTTAGCTATACACAACTCTTCCCCATTTCAAAATTCTTGATGCTTATATATTATGTTATCTTATCAAAAAAATAGGCGGATCCTTGAAAGAAAGTTATTCATGTAATGAAAATATAAAAATAGACTAACCCTCAAGGAAAGGTATCGGTATATCCTGTCATTATTTATCAAAAAAATGAGAGATAAAAATTAGACCACTCCCTCAAAGGATGGATACTTTATCGTACCATGGTGATAAAGGGTTTCCATATTTATTGGCCTTGTATTTCATAAAATTCATAACCAAACATCCTAAGAAAGCTTCCTGCATCAATCAACTTTCTCATATATTACAAACTTCTCTCATTGATTAGTTTTCACATCTTCCCTCTCCCGAGAGCCGGGCATAGTCCTAGGGAAATATACCAATGGAGAACCCTATTTCTACATATAGGTCAGATCTATACCCCTTGGTCATGTCGAATATAGGTGCATAAGTTCATTCATCCATGTTTTACCTTGAGCTTTAATATAAATAACTATTATTGGTTATGTGTTAACACATGTTTTGGTAACATGTCCATTGTGTTGGTTAGATCCCTTTCTTGTTTACCTCTAAAGCACAAGATGAGGCATTTTTTCCTCGCATGTTCCTTCCTATGACATAGCATATTTCATATCTATAGATATCCAATTATTGAGTCGCGTTCTATTCTAATTTTCCACATATATCATTTATTTATTTTTTCTTTACCATAATAACAACTATCTCATCCATCCTTCCCATCCTATCAAAATAAATATCACATCTAATCCCATAATCTTATCTACCATTATCCATCACAACTATTTCTAAAAAACTTTTTCTTATCATCACATGTCATTAATCACACATATATATTCACTATCATCATCATCCATATAAATCAAATAATTAAAGTAATGCAAAAATGACACATGCTAGAACACGAAAAAATCACATATATATATATATATATATATATATATATATATATATATCATCAAAATAAAGTGTCTCAGTACATCATTGACCTCTAAGGTTCCTCTCTCGAGTTGAGATACCATAAAAATAAGTAATGAACATCGAGAGAGCCTCAAGTCTTACCCTTATGGGACAAGTCCATATGTTTTCCTCTTGGACTCATCTTCTCCACCATGGACCTCATCTTAATATGGTTGTGCCACACTCACCGCACTCATAAATGACCCCGATCCATCTTCCCCTTGCCATTGTAGGTGCTCCTAGTATATTAGTGTATGTGGTAATTTATTTATAACTATCTACTCACGATACTTCACCTCTACTTTGCTAAGGCCCTATATTGATCCATTGGTATTAAATAAAGAGGTTCCACTTGTCCTACTCCCTATGGTGCCACCGTACACATAGGTACCTAACTATGATACCATTATAGAGGAAAGGTTTATAAATCTAACCCTATACATCTCCATCTGCCTCTCTACTACTAATTCCTATCCTAGATGGCTTGGTCCCTTTCCTAAGTCACTAGGTATCTTTCCTATTGAAGGACATGCACCTCTTGTCGATCAATATCTCACTCCTACTTTGAGAGGTTTCTATCTATGTACTCACTCGATATAAATTTACATGTAGCTATGCCACCTATGATGCACATCCAACTCTAAAAGCCTATTAACATACCAATATGCATCCCGACCTCTGTTATCCCTATAAGCCCAATCTTCTACCATCTCAAAAACCCCACTAATAAGTCAATATGATCCCCTCTAACCGATGGCATCCCTCGGTGGATAAATTACTACTATGTGCTCATACTCCAAATAATTGAGTATAAATTTGACATTATGTTCTATCCTCCTCACCAATTTGTACATTGATAGCTCAAAATAAACCTATGACAAAAATATTGTCCCAATTGAGAACACATTTTGATGATCCACTATATCTACCAGAACCCTTGCTAACATCCATGGAAATTTGGATCCTCTTGATTCAATAGTGTGTAACATGATATCATATGAAAATTCCCCTAAAATAAAGGTAATATGTGGGGCATCAGGCTCGAAATAGTCATGTATCGAGCCTCCAATCTATCATCCAATGTAATGGGAACTATCTCGATAACTCATGTATCAAAAATTTAAGAATGCGATACACATCCTTGAAGGTGATGGTCATCTAACTTTTCCTCACCCAAAATATGCACATGTGGATATCCCACCTCTTTATCAATGTAATCATCAAACCCACATCTCAAAGAGATCCTATGATAGTATCTAAATCCCCCAATCCATTTGCCACTATGTGATCCCACTCAACATATTCTATATCCCCACTAATCCGATCATATAGAGAAGGGATTATATCTCTTAAATATAAGGTTTCTCAAGCCTATAATAATAAATAATCTAAACATACATCAATTCCGTCATCAATCATCATTCAAATCTACTCAACAAAATCCAAACCTATCAACAACCTATACATATCATCCTTAGTCGTCACCAATATTAGTTGGGTTGACAAGAGCCCAATCAACACCTTTTTAGCATGGGTTGATGGTGACTCCCCCATTCACCACCGACCACCCCTGGTGTCCATCCCAAATTTTTAAAAAATACAAAAAAACATTAAAATAATAAAAAAAAGCAAGGGTTTTTGTTACTCACCATCTAATGTGTCCTATGCCTCTTCCTTGTCACTCCTCGCATCTTCCATATTACTCCAAAATCAATCTCTTTCTATAAAATAGAGCCTCAAGTCATCACTTTTAGGCATGAAAATTACCTCTCTTAGATGATGCGTGAGCTTATATAGCCGCTTTGGGTCATTTTTGACCTCTTTAGGGTCTCCGCCATTTTTATAGGTCACCTTCGATCCACTTAGAATGTTTTCAAACCACCTAGATATTTCTCACATTCCTCCTTCCACATCATTTAATAAGCTCCCCCTCACCTTTTTTATAAATGATTCATTACATACTTTTATGCCTTGCAATAGGATATCATTATCTTCATCTTGAATAAATACACATACAATTTCTTGTGATTCCTCATGCATGAATGGTCTCACGCTTTGTTCACATTTTATTGCACATATATTTGATGTGTGCCTATGACCCATTGGTCCCCATGGATTGCATCCTTTTATTTGTCTCCCATTGGATTCCCTCCATTTTTTCATGATTTAGTTTCACTCACAACTCCGTAGGATATTTCCATCGTCTCCTCAAGACCTGCCTGTGTTTCCTACTCAAGAAACTCCTAGAATCACCACCATATTTTAAATGTTTTGGAATCATTATTTCTTGGGAATCTTTTCTATCCTCTTTGTTTTCCTATCATTATTCCCATCCCACCCTTCTCATTCATCTCTTTCAAACTCATGATTGATTTCAATCTTTTAATTTTAATCAATCCTAGTTTGAGGGGGATAACCTCACCATTATTCCTCACCTATCAATTATTTCTTGTTTTTTTTTCGCAATTCACTATAAAAAAACCTCAACAAAAAGAGGAAGAGTGTAAACACTTATTTTTAGCACCCCCTCGTGCCTTCACCTCACATTTTCCTCCCATCCTTGCTTAGCATGTCCATTTCCATTTTAGTTTTAAATTACCTTCTGTCCCTCCTAAATTAACCTATTTTCGTCATACCCTATTTATCTCACATATTCCCCCATTTATCCTCTATAATTCCTATATTCTCATTTTAAATCCCATTAATCCCAAAAATAATTTAATAACTCCTAATTCCATCCTCAAACAATTAATTATCCTAATCACCCTCATTTAATTATCCCATATGGGATTCCCACCCTCGCCATTATTACCCTTAATTAATCCTTCCCCGGGATTCCCCTCACAAATTATATCCTTTGATAATATTACTTCCACTCCCTCTCCCCATTTAAACCTCTTACATGCACACATACCTCAAAATAGACCTTTTGCAGTTTCAAAATCTATTCTCTCCTCCATTATCATTCCAATGTTCAAGTGGTAGTATGCTTGCCCCATTCTCTCGGTGATCGACCCGCATCACCGTAAACCCTAGATATTTAATAATACCTACCCCTCTTCTCAAATGGCTAGAAAATTTTCAATCTCTTGCGTACTTTGTGAGTGTTACCTTATAAGTTTTTCTTGGAGTTCTTATCATCAGTTGTGACATCTTTTTTATCCTTGGGATTTAGACCTTGGAGTTTAGGGATTTTGTGGATATTTTTTCAATGAATTTTTTTTTTAGGTACGTGGAGGTTTTCATCGAGATCTATTTCATCTTCAATCAACTTTAGTCATCATTAGGTCCAACAACTTATATATTTTGAATTTCATCACATTTGAATCATATTACATCTTGTTCATCCTTGTGGCATCCTATTTTTCCTATTAGTATTCTCAGTAACCCATTCTATTATCCCTAGGATCCATAATTTCCATCATTTTACATACCTTTACCGACCATGCACATATTTTCGTCAAAAATTTTCAGCTACCCCTAGTCATCGTTGACCGATCCTTCCTCCCTATATAGATCTACTATTTGTTACATCTTCCTCTCTCTCCTATGTTTGGCACCATATTCGGTGACTATGAATCATTCTCATTTCTATTTATACATAGTTACAGTCATCACTACTCAAGTCTCCACTTTGACCATATGTTTTGCACTTGGGTCACTTTGTTGATTCACCGTGGTTTGTTTTAGATTTCTAGCATTTCCATTATTCATCATTATATCATTTTATCTTCACTCATTAGATAATTTTTCACATTATATTATCCACATTTATATTTCATTATTAGATCATCATTCTTCATTATCATCACATGGGCTGACATCCTCTCTAGGAAGCTTTCACTTATTATAGATGAATATTTCGGGTAGATAACCATATCTATTACTACTACTTTTCATCTTTATTCTTTGTTGTCACGTATATTGAGGAATTTCTAGGAAGAGGATCATTTCTTGTGCTCTCATACCATATCCATATCACGAGGTTCCCTAAACCCTCCCATACTTCAAGGTTTCTTGGTTTTTTCCTTGGTTTTCAATAACTTGGAACATGTCGCGTGTAAATCATGTCAAATAACTACATGCTTCTTCCGATTGATAAATTCCTCTAATTAACTTAGTAAAGACATCCCTAGCCATAGGGATCTAAAACAAACTTTATGAGATTCAAAACCTCTTTCGTACCTTTGGTTTATCTCCTTTAAACTTCTTCGATCACAAACCTACGAGAATTCTTTAATTGATCTAACATCCGATTTATTCTTAGGTAGACTTAATTGATTCACTCTTTCTTCCCATGCCTTATTTTTCTTTCTTTCTTGCATTCTAGGATCCCGAGACATCTTTATTTTCCATGAGTGACTATGAAGACAAAACTTTTCAATATGACCAACATTATTACAATTATAGAAAAAAACTTCAATTTTACCTATTGGATGGTGTAAAATGAAACTTATTCCTTTGTTCCATGAATCCATGTATTTAGATAACCCTCTACAACATTCCCTTTCTCTATGACCAAATTAATTATAAGTAGAATAATAGCCATTGAAATATTTTTCATACCTAATAGCATTAGGTTATCTGCTAAGTCTCATGTTTCCCATGCTAGCATCCTCCTTGATCTGAGCATCTTATTATCTTGTGTCATCATACTTCATGTTCTTCTTACAAAAATTGTAATTTCCATTTATCTTATTGATGTATCTAATGAATCCAAGACTTTTTCTATCACCAAAGAAACTTTTGACTAGCTAAGATATCATATAGATTGTGGGAAATCTTCTCAAAATTTTGAAATGATCTTACTTTGTTTGATGCTTCAATCAATTCTACCTTTAAGGAATCAATTTCTATTTCATACATGATGCACTCTTCCTCGTTAGAATTTAGGTTTTTTGTTACAACTTATCAACTTGAGTTTCTAATGGTTTCAATCCAATGTTTGTCTACATGATTCAAATCTTCTAGAACACACAACAAATCAGTTTCAAGGTCAAATTTATCTTATTCTTCATCTTAATAAACACACTAACCTCCATATATGAAATATTCTCTTTTATATCTCCAAACTCCTTTATCCATAAACAAATTTTTATTTCCAACAATGACATCATCATCATCGAATCGAATTACTAGTTTCACTACTTACCTGAGATGAATTGTAATCTTCCTTGGAATATAGGATTCTTTTGGAATTCTTCTTGTCTTCAAACTATAAAATTATTATTTCTCTTACCAGACCTATGGGACCACTTATCATCACCATGATTTTTATCATGTTCTTCATCCATATTCTTGTTACGAAACTTGTTTGAAAAAATCCCTATCTCACAATAGTTGAAGCACTTAAAGGGTAAATTACCCTTATACTTTCTTGAACCTATCTTCAACTTCCTAGAAAACATAGAAATCAATTCATCATCATCTATATATGAAATATCATCATTCAATATTTTCTTATCTTTTTACTTCCTTTTAGCTTTTAATGTTTCTTCCTTCTTGGGAGGTTTGTTATCACATGTCATCAACTCATAGGATGTCAAGATACCATGGAGTTCATTCATCTATAATGTACTTAGATCCTTGGATTCCTCTATAGCTGAGACTTTAGAATAAAATTTAGGAGTGAGATATCTCAAAACATTATTTACAACTAATGCTTCTTTCACTTTTTCTCCTAATCCTCTGATAGTATAGACTACTTCATCTACTCTGTGAAGATATGTAGCAATACTTTCTTCTTCCTCCAAATTTAAAATTTAAAAATAAATCCTATAAGTTTGGAGCATTTCAAAATTTACCTTAGTGTAACCTTTATAAATGTTTTGTATCTTATCCCACATAGACTTAGTAGTAGCACATTACATTACCTTGACACATTATAAATCTTCCAATCCACACAAAATGTCATTCATTACTTTATAATTGTCATTACTTACCTTCTTTCATGATACAATATCTAGAAGAGATTGATTAATAGTGTACCCATCAACAATCTGAATGCCAAATATATCCCAGGGACATTATACAAGTCTTCATCTTGATGATCCAAAAAGAATAATTTGTGCCATCAAGAAAAGGATCTTTTCTATTAGAGGAACCACTTTGTTGAATATCCATATTTTTGCTTCAAAGGATCACCTCAAGTTGTTAAGATTTCTTCGTGAGGTCCTTCTCTAATACCAATCATCAAAAGCACAATCACTAAAAGGGTTATGGGGGGTTAATAAATGTGCCATTAAAACCTTATTTCACCTATTACTTAGAATTAATTGATTATTCTATTCAACTTAATCATATAAATAAACTTAACATGAATCATAAAAAAATTAAAAGATCCATACATGTAAATGAGACATTGTTAGGTTGTGGAGCTAGATTGCTTCATATTTAACATGCAATGGAAAGTGACTGGTAACATAGTAACCGACATTGGTTAAAGTGGAATTGGCATCGGTCAGGTAGGACCGATGTCATTCGATAAAAGTGGAACCGCCACGGTTAGGTTTAACCGGTGCCAATTACCTATGTGCTGTGTTTTATTTTTTAAGTCACGAGCTTTAAATATAGATTTTGTTTTAAAGAAAATATATTGGATGTAATTACATGGCTAAGGTGCCCTAAGTTTATATACTCCTATATAAGCATGAAAGCTAGGGTTTAGAAAGAGGATGAAGAGAAGGATTGAATTAGATCCTTGATTCTCTCCTAGATTGAGAGGATGAAGACGAAGAAGAAGAAGAAAAAGAAAGAACAGGTTACATGAAGACGAGTCTCCATGGAGAGGAGATGAATAGATGGAAATAGCAGGTGCATCGAATGGTGAGAAGAGGGTAACATCTTCTACTTTATTTCCTTTGTATTGTTTAGTCTCATCTAATGGCTTGCATAGTATGCAAAGCACTTAGGTTTCTTCTTGTAGATCCAGGATGTTGGTGAGATATTGTATTATAGATCCACGAGATCATATTGTATTGTTGATCCATGTAGATCTAGATATTGTAGAGGTCTTGTTTGTAGATTCATAATACAGTGAGAGCTTGGCTACATAGTGGCAGATGTAGGGTAGCTTTAGGTATGTGAGATCTAGTTATGTTTGAGAGGCACAACAGTTGTAGTGCGGTCAAGAAGATCCGGTTAGAGATCTGGAGGAGACACAAGTGGTGGTATGGAGGCACGGTTTAGTGTACTTAGGAAGATCTAGTTGGAGATCTGGGAGGAGGAGATACTCTTATAGAGATACATGTACTCTTGTGTAGAAGAGTTAGTTTGTAATCTCTTGTTATATTATATATATGAGATCTCTATCTTTGGTGGATGTACCCCACATTGGGTGAACCACGGTACATGCTTGTTGTGTGTGTGTAATTTTGTGTGATTTAGGTTATTCTAGTTTATACTTCCACTACTATAGATTTTGTGGGGAATTGTTTAGATCCTGTGTGCATGATTTTGTTTGTTATTAAATCATAGCACTATTCTACAGTCACAAAATTCCCAACAACTAGTATCAGAGAAGCATTTGTTTTTCCTGATGAGAAGATCACACGAAGAGATTTAATCTCAAGTGGGAGATGGAAGGGTAAGGTTTCTAAAAATCACAGTGACTGACATCGATTAAGTGGTAACCAACGTTGGTAGGGTAACCGTGGTCAGTTATAGGGTGACCATGGTTGGTTACTGGGCAGCCTAGTTTTAAATAGAAAATCATAGATCTGAAGAAAAGGAAAGATACATAGAATTTATCTCATTTGCTGAGGTGTCCCCAGTTCTTGGAGGCACAAGCATGTTGTTCAGATTGCATATCTAGTTATTTAGGTATGGTTTTATCTTGGTATTACAGTGCTTATATTATTTTGGCTACACATGCATGTTTGGGACTGCAGATCTAGATTTGAGAATGAGATAGAGGAGTAGTTATACATTCTTTGGTGAAGTTAAATGCATGGGCTTCATTAGAGAAGCTTAATATAGTAGCACTGAATTAAGATGGGGTTTCCATCAAAGAAACATGTTCTTCAAGTTGAACATGTGGTTGAGTGTCTTGGTCTTGATAAGGTGATGTGTTTCATCTTGATGTATTTTTATTTTATGCATTATTGTTGTTAAGTTTTTGTGCAAGATTTGGGTGCTTCTTGAACTATATGGATCAGCTCAACTATCGGCTTCAGTTGAAGTAGGCACCTAGTTTGGTGTGCTATGCAAAATTATGTGGCATTGGGTTTGTTCCAGCAGCATTAACATCGGTATGAGAACTAAGGTCAGTCATAGAGGAACCGATCTCGGGTCACTAACCATGGTTGGTTAGGGGATGACTGTGGTTGGTCTTTGGTGAAACTTATCTCGTATAGGGTTTTTTACAGCAGAGAGAGGGCATTGATGGTTTCAAAGTGTCTTGTTTTAGAGGATCGGTTTCGACATAGTGTGTACAGGTAGAAAAAGTGTTGATCACTTCAATGTTTGGATAAGAAAGAGGACATATTTGGCTTTATTAGTCTAGTGAGACTTTGGATCAGGTATCTCTATATGGTACATGTTTCATTTCTTTCGTTTGGAGAAATTGGTACTATGTTTGGATTGTGTGCACAAATTTACACCATGGTTTCTTGGTGTTGTTTGAATTTTATTTCCCAGTTGTGTGGAATCTTGAGGACAAGGTTTTCTAGTCTAAGGATGAGATCCTCAATGAAAAATCATGGATAGACATAGTTATAGGAAACGAGAGATGTTGAGTGCATACGAATGGAAATAAGGTGATTCACCTACTTCACAAGAAGTCCAAACTTCTATGATGTAGAAAGTATTCTTTGATAAGAAGGGAATCATTTTATATTTTCTTTCATCTAGTTTTATTTCTCACTAACATATTAGCTTTTGAGCTTGGTGTTAGAGGTAGTGCAAGGAATTTCATGTTCAGTGGAAGTAAGCCATGGTTGTTGGCATTGCAGGATTATATACATGATGCACATGCAAAGAGAGAGGAGATTGCTACTATTCGTGAGTGGTAGAGGCACTAGTTGGTTTTGGAGGACAATCCATGATTTGTAGCTATATATATTTTATTGCTTTGTGATGTCACTTTTGGCTTATTTTGTGGTTCTGGATATCCCAATGGGATTATAGTTGATGATTAGATTTAGATGGGTGAAGATGATAGTGCATTTTTCTAGAGTTTTAAGGGTTAAAAGAGAAAATATGCTAGTTACGAGACCACCAGTGTCGGTTAGGATTAATCATGGTCTCTGTCATCTAGTAACCGTGGTCGATAAGGAAGTGACAAGGGTTAGTTAGGAAACCGTGGTCGAGTTTATTTAAAGGTTTGACAACATGTATTTATTTACCATTTTAGATGGTGCCCTTGTTTTTCTTTCATCTTAGTTGGTCTATACAGAGCATGTTGATGACATGTTTTCTAGTATTTGCACTTGGTATTAGTGGCATGGTTTAGCATGGATGTTTTTTTATTGACATTGATGAGCACAAGATTCATATTCAGCTTTGGAGTGAGTCGGTGGCGTGACGTGGAGGTTCTTGAGAGCTAGTGATATGGATGGATGTACATGCTGAGTTTGTACATGTTGGATAGATTCACCTTGTGAGTCTATGATGATGTAGATGTTTTATTTGCACATGGATACTTTGAGCATGAGTAAGGGATGTTTGTATTTCCTCTTGATTACTATGTTACTCCTTGAGAGATGTTATCTATAGATGATTATCTTGGACATGCTAGTTGTTTATGCATGGTTGGATTTACATATTGCAGTGTTGGATTATTTGAGTTATGCAGGTTTGTGGATTGATCACCCGCTGTTGTAGGTAGAACTCATTTGGGTTGTCCTTACCCAAGATCTTGTTTTTCTTTTGCATATTCTAGTTTCACTTGTCTTTGTTAGTTGCATTAGTGGCTACATGGAGACATGGATAGATGGATGGAGAACATAGCTGGTTTTATAGGTATGGCTACGGATGTGATTGAGGCTCAGAAATTCATTTTGAGTGGGAGATCTTGAAATGTTACATTAAAACTGACAATGACACTAATTTATCTCTCCTTCTACTATCTTTCTCAAAATTTCCTTCTAGGCTAACTCGATCAAGAAATTCATCAAGATGATTAAGTAATCTGACGTATCTCTCTAATATTAGAACACCCTATAGAACATCATGAAACAATATATACCCTCTCTATATGGTCTCGAGACCTCCTTTAGTTATTTACTCTTCCATCTTACTCACCTTTTATCATCCTCACTCAACCACTACAAATAAGCCCCGAGAACATGCTTATATACATGACATAAGAACAAAATACATATAGGCTACATATCATAAGGAGATTAAAATTGAAAATATATGAGTAAATTATAATAAAACCATTCAAAAGACCACTTAGGTTGGAAATAACATCTAGAAGACACATTCCTTCATTAGAACCTAATTAAGCCTAAATGCACTCAAACAAATCCTTCATCAAAACTCAATATTCTTGGCCTACATGGGATTTATAAAACTTTTAAAACCACTTCTACATGTTTTAAGCCCATTCCATGCCTCCAAATAGATTTTATACCTCTAAATAATCAAATATTGCAATAAAGCTACCATTAGGATCAACTAACCTCACTAGGTGTGTGACCAACAAAAATAGTCCTCAAATATGAAGTTCAAACACCAAAAAACACCTCAACCATGTAAGTGTGACACATTAATATGAATCTCATGACCTTGGGGTCATCACTAAATGAATAAGACACCATCACTTGGATTTTAAGTTCCTAAAAACAACTCTATAACCAGTCATCAAAAACTACCATTTCACCCCAAAATCCAATCTTGTTATATTGACAACCACAAACCTCATAAGGGATTTGATCTAAAATCACCCCAAAAATGTATCATGGTTTCCCAACTTCCTCTAAGATCCATTTTATCAACTGGTGTGATGATAAACTTTAGAGAAACATCAAATTCTTTAGAAACATAGATTTTTGTATAGGGGTCAACTCACTTTTAATACACCTAAATACCACTCGGGGAAATATGGTGGAGTCCTCTAAAACCTCCAATCATTATAATAGGTGAAAACATCCATTATGGGAATGTTTGAACAAAACCTCCTCAATCTTTACCTAACTAGGGTTTAAGGAGGGTTGAAGACCACCTTACATTCTTAAATATTGTTCATAAAGATCTGCCCCTTAATCCACAAACTAATGGTAGGAAAACTAAGATATGAAACTTACTTAACTACCATGAAGATATTATCCTCCAATATATATTTCATGTATTCTAACGAGCGTCAAACACACCTTTTTAAGATGGGATTCTGACTTATATGAACTTGATAGAGGAAAACACAATTTATTTCTCAATATTAAAAACCAACATTTGAAACATATCCTAGACCACTATAAAAACCTATTACAACTTCTCAAATGCTCATATTTTCATTCTTATTTGAGAAATGTATCATCACACCTCATTTGGCCACCTAGGATCAAGGATATGTCTAGTTACTGAGACCTAAAAACATATCTAAACCTTGTAAAAAGACTCTTAGACACTAGTGATTATATCAACACCTAATCCTCATTACTCCTATGCTTGTAAAATGCTTAACCAAATCATACATACCTGATGACCAATATGACACATCATCACATTGACTAGTCCTCCTAACTAGTCATCTTGCCCATGCTTACACCATCCATGCTAACTTCCTCATGAATTTTTCACTCTTTCCCACGTATAAGAGCCTTAATTAAGTTTCTTGACATTACTAAAACATCCTCCTATCACTAAAACACCTCTATAATCCACTATACCTACTCAAGGCACCACAATACGTAATGTAACCTCATCAATGAGATGAAACAACTCAACATGAGATCAAATCTATATATGACACTATCAATCAACCTTCATTTTCCTTACTCCTTTTGAAAAAAATGACACCTATTACCATTAATGAAAAAATGATTGCCATAATTATCTTGGATTTATTTCAAAATCTTCCTCTATGCTTAACAATAACCACATGTTTTAAGGTCCAAATGGTTCTTTAGGGATTTGAATAAATCTAATTGATTTCTTTTAATAATTTTATTTTTCCCATTACTCAACTCTTGTCATATGTTTTCACACATTTTGTCTTTAATTCCTTTATCTTTCCCTTCATTGTCTTGGCATATCATTGTTTTTACCTTTTATTCTATCACATAATACAACTTTCTAGATACTTCTCTCTTTAATTCAATATTACATTTTCCCTCTTGCTACAAGTACTCATTTTTAATCATCACCATTACTCTATAATTACCTTCAAAAATTAGTTTGGAAAATATGAATTCATGCAATCAAAGAAAATATTAGAAGTAAAATCTTGAGGCCATTGTTTCACCGAATAGTTTGCGTAAAATAGATAAGGTAAGAGGTTAGGAGGAATACCTATAAAATCGAAGGTCAAAGGTAGAATGCACGCATTGTTGACTTTTGATCTGAGCTGATCATGGAGATATTCCCTTTGGCTAGGAGGAATGACCTGTAAGAAACACAACAAGACCACAAAATAGAATTAATAATATAGGTTAGTGGACTACCTAGTGAGTGCTAGATCTAGGAATCAAGGTGCTTCCTAGAAGGTTTTCAATCCACTTTCAAATATAATTTAATGCAATAAATACCATGAAATAAGGAAATCCTACTGTAGTTGTATGATTTAGGTATCTCATGCTAATACAATAAGTAAATCTAATCTAATAGGAAAAGTTATGATTAGATCTCGGAGGTTTGGTAGATTGTTCTAGGTTTTATAGGTCTAATAGAGGTTTGATAAAGGGTCTAAGATTGATTAGGTGAGGTCTAGGTTGGTTTTTTTTTAATTGAAGGCTTTCTAGTTAGAGGGTATAAAATGACATAGAGACCGATATCGGTAAGACAACCGACACCAAGATAGGGGTGAAACCAATGATGGTAGGGTAAACTGATTGGTAGGGGAAATGGGTAATAACTTAATAAAGATGGATTTTAGACCTCTCTGTGATTGCATAGAGAGTGAGGAAGGTGTGGTTAGGCTTGTAATATAACTGAGAAGACTCAGGAATACAGAGGGAGAGGTTAAGAAAGGTGGAAAGGCTTGAAATGGTTAGGTTGGTGGATTGGTGGGAAGATGGAGATACCAAGGTAATAGGAGATATTGAAATATGGAAATAAAATTAAATATTTGCAGCAAAGTAAGTGTAGATGATTAAAATCACATTAGTTACTTGTTGCTATGAAGATCTTGTGACCGAAGGTGGCTAGTGATTGATTGGTGATGTGATGGCTAGTTCAGTGCTGCAATAGTGCAACCCATGTGTTTCTTGTAGATATTCCAACACTCTAGAAGAGAACATATTGCTTGTTTTTCAATCCGGTGGTATGTAGATGTAGTTTGGATGTAGGAATGGTACCGAGATCCGCACTTTATTTTAATAGAACTCCCAAAACTAAATGACCAACCCATGTAAAAATGTGTACAATTATATATAAAGAAACCAATGGCAGTTTAGGTGATTGATGTCGGTGAGGATAAACCATCATTGGTTAGGGTGAATTAGTACAAGTTACCAAAAATAACATGATATTTACTATTTTTGTTGTGATTTTTAATGCTAATCGGGTCTTAAGGGGGTTTTGGCACTTAAGATAAGTGGGAGTGTTGTGGGAGAAGGAACAAGACTTTAATTTTAGGGTTATACTAAATCCCAAAGAGGTTGGGATAAGTAGGGACCTAGTCTTAATTAATTAATAGGCTAATAATAAGTCTATGGTGAGGTGCCTAGGTGATGTGTAAATTAACTTAATTAAAGTAATTAAATTAATTAATAATTTTAGGATGAACATTAATTCAATTGTAAGTAATTAAATTAATATGAATGCGGGGTAAGGGATCATGGTTAGGTGAATAATTTTTGTTAATTAATTAAAGGGGACCAAGGAGTGTGACCTAAATTTTTTGTCTACATTTTCCACTTTTGTCACGTATCTTATATTGATAAGCGACGGTGACAAAAATAGGAAATTATTGTCTAAGGTATGAGTGAAGATTGGATTAGCCCAAGTATGGGTTGAGGTGACCCCCCTCAAACCAAGAACTTATGACATGTTAAATTGAGTTAGTGAGTGGTTTGATAAATAGGTAAATTATGGAAAAAAGGGTAGGTGGGTTATAGGTAAGGGTAATGTTGGGTCGGGTAATAGGTAATGGTAGTTTAACACACGTACATGTATAGATTGTGATAAGGTACCAGGTTGAAGAACATGCAAAATTGATTTCATAAAAGGTCGTAAGTTTTATCCAAACAAGGTTAAAGTGGTTAACGTATCCAAGGTATAGAATAAAATCTAGAAACATAATTAGGAAATTTTTAGGAATGGGCAATAGGGTTTTTTCCAAGGAACCAAAGGTATGGTCGGGATAAACAACACGACATTAGGCAAGGTGAGGTCATTAGGCTAAATAACACGAGTAACATCATCGTAAGGTATAATGAGTACACAAATTTGAGTGTTACAATGGGTGAGGTTTGGTGGGGTGACTTAGGTAAGGTCGTAGGTAAGGCCACATTAGGGGAAATGTGTACCCTAGCCGAGTGTGAGGTTGGGTGGTAGGTAATAAGGTCAGTAGGTGGAGTGGTAAGGTTGGGTTCAAACTTAGGTTAGGAATTAAGGGTTTTGGGCAATCGATGTGGTGAGAAATGGTGCAATGGGGTAATTTAGGCTAACTGATATTATTTTTAGAGAACCAATGTTGGTAAAGGGAAACTGACCATGGTACACTAGGGAACATGATTGATGTCGGTCATGGTAAACCGATGTTAGTCAAATTAGGGATAGGCTAAAAATTAAAAATATATATATTATGGATTAATTTTAACCTTTTAATGTTGTGAAAATGACTGAGGAAAGAATGTGTGTGTGTTTTATGTGGAGAAAAGGAAAGGTACTATATCTGGCTGACTTGACAAGTAATTATCGGTGGATTGGATTCAGTGTGCATGTCCCATGAGATCGATACGAGTGAGGTGATTGGATGATAACAAATATTCATGGAAACTTTGGGATGAGATGAAGGAGGGGGCCAGAACTCATCCCGTGAGATTCGATCACGATGGCGGCAATGTGTAGAGGTTAGGATTCAATTCTTAATGTTTGTTTTGGATGAAGATTTTAGGTAAAAATTAAGAAAGGAGGTTTTGAATGTGGAATTTGAAATGGTGAGTAAAAATGATTTAAATTGGGGTGGGGAGGGTGAAATGTATGTTAAATAGGTAGGAAAATGGAAATGGTTTGGATTGGAGTGGGTTTCAAGTAGGAATGAGGCTATTTTTGGTTGATTTTGGCAAAAATCGGGGCATCGTGTTTCGCCTTAGGGTAAAACCCGTGACCGATGTCGGTTGAGGTTAGGCCGATATCAATGGGCTAGCTGGTGTTGATGAGGTTAAAGTGTGACCGGTACCAGCTAGGTTGACTATTTTTGGTCACTTGTAAAATGTGACCAAGAGCTAAAAATGATTTTTTAGGTGACAAGAATATAGAAGAATGAAGGGTAGGATAACTTGTGAAGTTATGAGGTAGGGGTAAATGGCTAAGTGAATAAAATGATAAAGTTAGGTGGGTTTTGGTTTAATGTAGTCATAAATATTAGTTGTTAAGGTGCAAGTTGTGTCAAATTGTTGAAGGAAGGAAGGTAATTGAATAAGTGAAAATGTTTAATAAAAGATAGGTGAAAAGAAGCAAGGTATGGTGGAAAATAATAGAATTAGATTAGGAATATGGAGAATGAATCTTATGGGCATGGAAAAATAATTAATGAATTATGAATTTTGGTTAATGATGCAAGAATGACAGTAACTTTGGATGCATGATAGACAACCACCACTATTGGTAGAGATTAGGCCCACCATCACAGAGGAGTGGGACCACATCAGAGATGTCACTCTCATTTCAATTAGGAAATATAGGTATATTGTTAGAGATCAAATTATGATGGTCACTCTCATCGATAGATGGGATTAGGCATAGATTACAGGTTTACAGGGTCAACTAGAAGCCACACATGCATAGGTTGCAACCCTATAGGCCCGTGTAGTACACGGTAGCAAAGGCGTAGACACTGCGCAAAGGGTCCCTTTGTGCAAGTACAAACATTGGAATAGGGTTCGGTAGTATAGGAAGGAGGATAAAGGACTCTATTATTGGGGAAAAGTTCATAGGTTACAAATAGGTTGATGGTACCACCCCATACTATATCGATGACAAGGTTTATGGATTCCATGAACAAGGCCTATTATTACCAAGATCATCTATCCATAATAGGAATTAATGTTCCTTCATATGCCAAGAACAAGGCCCAATAGATAACTAGTGAAAGGAGCAAGTCCAGGACTCATAGATCAAGTACTAGAGGGGGTCTTGGGCCCTAAAGACAAGGTCAAGGTGAGGTTACTAGCTCTCGCAGACTTGACCTAGCCGAGGGAAAGGAGCAAGATATGGTGGGTAGACAAGGACCAGTGAGGGTGGAGAGATACTAGCAAGGTGGTTGATAGGGAGAGAGGAGAAGATAACCGAGAGTGGAAAGGAGGGTCTCGGTGGGGTTTATTGATCATGACATTTGATACTATATGATGATTTTGATTTTGGTATATATAACTTGCTCGTGCATGCCAAGATTTTGTGAGAATGTATATGATATTTTTGAGATAATTTTATTATTTTTCCCTATGTACATGTGTATTGGTACATAAAATTCCTATTTATATATTTGATGATGATTATTCGACTTATCATGTACTTGTTTAATTTCCATTGTTATTATTTATTATGGAAACTAGGTGATTTATGCATGATTGATTTGATCCCATGTAAGCATGATGGATTCATGTGTATGCATTATTTAATTATGTGTAGGCATGGTTGAGTCAGGTATATGCATGATTGAGTCGTGTAGACTTGGTTGAGTCCGAAAATTTTGAAGTTATTGATTTTATGGAAATAATGTGCAAAGTATGTATGTTGTTTTTAAATTTCCAAGTAATTGATACCATGGAAATGTTAAATGATGTAGGTATAATATGGTTGAGGTTATAAAATGGTAGGTATGATGAAAAAATGTATGTTTTTATGATATATTAATTTCCAAGTTATTGTGTAAATGGAAACTAACTAAGTTTGGATGTGAATGTAAAGGGGGAAAATTGGTTAGGGGTAAAAGTGGCCGAGCTAACCTCCAAGGGCCCCATGCCCTTAGAGTGCTACCTACATCACCCCGATGGAAAGAAACCTCGAGTTTGATGCATTTCTCCCATAAGAGAGGGAAGAATATTATGAGGTAGATGAATGGGTTGGTAGGATTTAGGCATGATTGATTCTAGGTTTAATAGGTATGGTTGAGTGTAGGTTAATTAGACATGGGTGAGTTTAGGTCAGTTAGGCATGGTTGAGTCTAGGTTGAATAGGCATGGTTGAGTCTAGTTTGAATAGGTATGGTTGAGTGTAGGTCAGTTAGGCATGGTTGAGTCTAGGTTGAAGGGGAAGAAATCCCAGAATGTAGGTGTCAAAGGTCTAGTCCTATGTAGTAGAATCAAAAATTAAGAAAAGAGATGCACGGTAAAAGAGATGGAATGCTCCAAAAGTAGAAATTACCATAATGAGCCTACCAAGGATAGGTTGATGAACTTAAACCCCTAAAGGCAGTGAATGATTGACTGTTCTAAGGGTGAAGAAAGTTACATGATCACAAAATGTCACATTTGTGGCACGTACCTTGAGTAGGTAGAAAATAAGAAATTAAGAAAGATGAGGTGAAATGGGTTGTTTAGCATAACCTTTTTATCAGGCAACATGCCTCTTCTACAAGCTACCCAAAACCAAAATAGGCAAGTCCATGACAAAAATCAGTACTTCTCTTGATTTTTTAGTTGTCTTTTTGCTTTTGTTTGATAGACCGATCGATGTGGCAAATCTATATGCAATAATTAGAATTACTCCTTGAGGTCTTCATGAATCTTTTCAATGTGGGAAAATTCATAATATTTTAATTTTATGTTACGAAATATTATTCCTTTTGGATAGACTATGTATAGTATGATTAGCTTTGTATAAATGTCCTTAAAGGGAGTAGTCTATTTATACTAGCATGATAGAAAGATAGATTTCATTTTTAGGGATTCATCTATTTGCCAAATTTTTACTCAAGGATTTAAATTTGAAAATCCAATATATTAATTTTGAATGTCTTTGGACTTTTAGGTCATGGAAAAGACTATAGATGAGTATAATCTTCCTTTATGAAGGAAAAAATATAGCACACAAATCTTAACTATGCAAGAGGTGTTTTGAGTGATTAATGACCATGGGATACCATCCTAATAAGAATGAAAATTATCCATGAGAACCATGCCATGAGTAGAGTTATGGTACTAATATTTAATATAAGGTTGAAAGGTAATGGATAATCACGTAATTCTTGTTTAGTACTTGGTCCTCAAAAGAGGTAAATGAAAGGGAGGAGTACTCAAGCGATGAGTTCGTAATAGACAAAAGGTGATCTAGTACTTGATTCAATAATAAAATGGTCAAAGATGCAAAGCATTGAGGGGCCAGTTTTGGGTTTACCTTCAAGTCAAGATAAATGATAAGCACCTAACCCATAGACATGAGTAACGATATAGGGTCCAAGCTAATTAGGAGAAATTTTTCCACATTTACTTTTCTTTTCTTTTGTTACATGTTGATTTTCCTTTAGGAAAAGGTTTCCAAACTTGAAGGTTTGTTCTTGAAATTTTTTTCATAGGAACATTTGATACATTTTTAGTATATTTTAAGGTGATCAAGAGTAGTTAGATGGTTCTCATCTAATAAATCAAGTTGCACCAAATAGTCTTGGTGAAATCATATTTGTTGAGAATATCTTTGATTGAGATATAAAGAGATGGAATTTTGACTTCAAGAGGCAAAACAACCTTTGTACCATAGACCAAAGAGAAAGGTGTGGCAGTGGTTAAGGTGTAAATACTAGTTTAGTAATCCCATAAGGCTAAAGGAATGTGTGTGCCAATCCTTACCAAGATATCGTAAATGAATTTCGTAAGAATTTTCTTTAGGGTTTTGTTGGTTGATTCGACTTGGCCATTTGTTTTAGGATAATAAGGTGAATAAAAACCGAGTTGAATGTCGAAGGTATTATAGAGTGTTAGTAGGGTTTCTTTTTTAATTGTTTTCCATTATCAATGATGAGGTGGTGAGGAGCACCAAAGCAAAAAATGATGTGATGATTGATGAATTCACATGTTTTCTCGATTTTGTAGAAATGAGAGGTACAACTTCCACCCATTTAGTGTAATATTCATTAGCGGTAATAATCAATTAATGATGTTGGGAAGAATGAGGGTTAATCTCTTCAACAAGATGTAAACCCCATTGAGAGAAAGGCCAAGGGTATTGTGTAACTTATAAGGCATGGTTAGGGGTGTGATGAAGTTTAACATGTTATTGAAATTTCATAAAATGTTTGACATAGTCACAACAGTCTTGCTTTATGGTTGGCTAGTAATAGCTGAGGTGAAGGATGCACTTAGTGACATCAAAGCCACTGAATTAACCTCCACAAATCCCTTGTGAAATTCCATGATTGTGTATGGGATTTTTGAACTTTTAAGGCATTGTAATAAGACACCATCAAGGCCATGTTTAAAGAGATGACCACCCATGATGACATAAAGCAAGAGACACTTTTGAGCAATTCTCATTTTCCATTACGAGTAAGATCTAGAGGCATAACTAAAAGGGAAAGGTAGTCATCAAACTACCTATACCAAAGGTCGTGTGGGTAATTTTCAATGTTTCCTAAAAATTTAATGTCTCCAAATAGATAAGAAGGTGATTGCAACCTTTTTTGTGAAATATATTTTCAAGTCAAAGGGTGAAGTGGGTATTAAAGAAGCAATACAAGCCATGGTATCTATGTATTTTTTTGTGGAACATAGGGTGGTTTGAAGTTCATAATGGCTAGAGGTAGTTAAGAGCATGTCAACGTGATGTTTGTACTTTTGAAGTATCTTATTATGAAACTAGTATAGACCATTGAATTGGTTCAAAACTAGTTGAGAATCACCAAAGATATTAATAGATTTAACATCTAAGGCTATGGAAGTTTACAAAACCAATATGAGTGCTTCATATTTAATGATGTTATTGGTGCAATCAAAATATAGTTTGAAGGATAATGGCATAGGTTCACCGTCAAGAGGAACAAGTATAACTCATGTGCCACCTCGACCCGGCATTTGAAACCAAAAAGAATAAGGTAATCTGATAAATGGTATTATCTAAGGAGAGGGTAGAAATGGATTCATTTGGAAAGTTAAAGTAAAAATAATGGTTTCCGGATAGAGGTGCATCTGCAAGTTAGCTAGCAATGGTTTGTCCTTTGACATTTTTGATGGATGAATTTGAGGTTGAGGTCTGCCAGAAGCATGAGATAACATGAGGAACATTGGTGTTGGAAGTGTTTAGCATACATATAATGCAAGGGATCAGTTTTGGAGACAATAAAGGTCTAATGGTTGAGTAGGTAATGGCGATGTTTAGTGGCGACAAAGACTAAGGCTAGGAAATGTTTTTTGGCATGATTATATCTAGTCTCATAGTCTAGAAGAGTATGGATTATATAATAAACCGCCTACTCCCTATGTTGCTCATCATGTTGAGTGAGCATGGCCCCTAATGAATGGTCTATGGTAGAAATGTAGAGGTAAAATGGAATTTCATATTTTAGTGGGATGAGCACAGGTGGTTGGAGGAGGTATCTCTTTATTGTTTCAAAAGATTTGTGGCATTCATCATCCAATTTGAAGGAGACATCCTTTTTGAGAAGATGATGAAATGGATGGAAACAGTAAAAAATATGAGAAATAAAGTGAAAAATAAATTAAAACTTGCCTTGCAAACTACGAAGTTAATGAAGGTTAGTAGGTGGAGGCATCGGGATATCCTGAGAAAATGATGCCTCTAAGAAATGATATAACCAAGGAGTTTTCTAGAGAGAACAATGAAGAAACACTTCTTAGGTTGAAGTTGAATGCTATATTTGATGAGACGGTAAAAGACAACCTTAAGGAATATAAGGTCTTTGGCCCAATATTTGGATTTGGCAAGAAGATTGTCGACGTAATCTTCTAATATTCTATGCATTATGTCGTGAAAGATATAAGTCATACCTGCTAATATGTAGTACCCAACATTTTTTAGGTGAAAGGGAATGACACGATAGAAGAAGGTTCCCCAAGGAGTGATGGAGGAGGTTGTTTGTTTATCTTCTAGTGTGGGGAAAGTCATCTTTGGGGCAAGCCAGGTTAAGGTCATGTTAATCTTTGAAAATGTAGAGTCCCCTATTACTTTTGTGATAGGAACAATGTTATATATTCAATGAGGATAATCAATGGGTAGAGTAAAGGAAACAAAGAGGAGGTGTTAGAGTTCTTCTTTGACAAGAAGGAAAATATGAGGATGCATTTTTCACAAATTCTATTTCAAATGTTTGACATTAGGAATGGTTATAATATTGTGGACCACAATGTTTGGGTTAATACAAGGCATATCAACATAGGACTAAGAAAAAGTGTTGTAGGTGTAGATGAAATGTTGGGTAAAGGAGTAATGAGATAAGATGGTTGTTTTATCCTTTCCTTTTTCCTTCTAGTATCGAGTGGAAACTTGAACCATATTGATCTACAAAGTGAAGGAGATGGTGAGTTGTGAAAGATGTAGCGATAGGAATGGAAAAAATATGGTGAGGGAATATAATGGTTTTGTGAAAGAAATGCAACACATTCGCATATTGATGGACATTTGGCTAGCTCTCTCGATGTAGATCATATTGATCTCAAATGTTGGAGGAGGATAAAAGGGTTTTGGAGGTTGCTAAATAGGTATGGGAAGAGGTTATGTGGTAATATGTGTAGGTGGAATAGGTTCCTCATCTAAAAGATCATCATAGTCAAATTTTTCTTAGAGATGACATAGTTAGAGAAGAATAATTTTAAGATTCGTATATTTTTCCACATCATGCGCTAGTACACAATAGTAAGTGAAAATTTTGGTATCATCAAACCCTTCTTGTTTAGCTTTAAGTGGGTCATAAGGTCTAAGAGGTGGCAATGTGATGACAGAGGTTTCCAATAGGTTAGCTAAGATGTTGGTGTAAGACCCTACAAATGGATGACAATGTGAAGTAAGTTTAGGTCCTGGATGAAAGTGTGGGTGACTTTGGTGAGAGAGGCATCACTGGAGGTGGAATTAGAGGTTGAGTAAGTTTGAATATTCATTTGGTAGATATTATGGTTTGGGTTACACCTTGGGTAAAGGTGATGAAGGAGTGTGTGATGTAGAAGGGAAGGTAGATGGCAAAAAGGGATGGGTTAGCCAAGGACATAATGGAGGTGTGGTGAAGGTGGTGGTAATAGGAAAATTTGAAGGGACTATTTGAGGAGAAGGGAATGGTATGGGTGATGATGAGGATATAAGAAGTGGTGTCAGTGTAGGAGTTAGAAAGGATGTAGGTAAAGGTGAAGGCATAGGATGTGTAGGTTATTTGGGTAGAACAAAGGATCATGATGAGGAGGTGGGTTGATATGTTTTTACTTTACCTTGGGTAGGAGGCTACTTGACCAAGGTTGATAGGTGGGCACCTAAGATATATGGAAGTGGTGAAGGTGATAGAGGGGTAGTGGGAAAACTTGATGTATGCAGCCTAAGAGGTTGGATCTTCTCTTAGGTTGGGGAATAGTGTTTGTGACGGCTTGTGAGGATGTGGCTAAATCCATGTTAACATGAGGATGCACATTTCTTGATGTCAGCATGAATCCCAATGTGGAAATGGGTCTGGACATGGAGGAAGATATAGGTGCAGGTAGGGTTTTAGGCATAGGAAAATTTTGTTTGATGGTAACGTTTTAGGTGTGAGTGAGGGTGATGAAGAAGGGGTAGCTACAAATGGCATGGGTATGGTGGGTTTGGTTATCTGAAACACCTTTAGATAGATCATGGAAGTATCAGTGGAAAACATCTGCATTTGAGTTGGTATAGGTAGTTGAAGGCATCCCCAAAGCATGGAATTTTCAACATAATCCAAGTGGTCAGCCAAATGTAGGAATGACACCAATGTAGTGGAGGATGATGTTGATTTGTTAGTAATCCTTGTAAATAATATCTGTGAGATAGGGAAATGGTTGGCTTCAAACTCTGTGGATATAAGCAATGAGACTAGATCAATAGGATCCTTGAAAGCCAAAGTGGAGAATTGGCACTAATAGTTAGGGGCGCTACAAATGGACTCCTTGTAAGTAGTGGAGAAGGAAATTTGGATGAGATAGGTTTTTATTATGGTGAAGAAGAAGGTAAGCATGAATCTCCCATGGTTAAAAGAGTAACTATTGTGGGTTGTTCGTTAGGTTAATAGGTGAGTGGGGAAATTGCATCGAAAGATGTGGTGGACTCCTCTATGGGTGGAGAAGAAGATAAGGGGGACTCCTCCTTGGGTAGAGGAAAAGATGAAAGAAGTCCCTCCTTAGATGAAGGAGTTTGTGTAAGAATCTCCTTGATAGATGAAATCAGATGAAATCGAGTAGAAGGAGCTCGTATGATGTCAAAAATGACATGAACTTCATGAACATTACTCACATGGGTTTAAGTTTTGTCAGTTGGTTAGGTAATGGGGTGTGATTTGATAATGGATTCTTGAAGATGTGAAGGATTTTATTAGCTAGTGTGTTAGAGTTATCCAAGATGATATCTCCATTATCTAACATTTGTTAGATGATGTTTTTTGAAAGTTATACAATTACCGTCACTATGACCTCTAACGCTATGATAGTTTTAGTAGTCATTTTATTTATACCATGCAGTACATGATGAGAAGGTTCAAAAAATAGTATGTTGTTTGATGGGTAGAAGAGTGATTTCTTCGAGTTTTAGAATTTTTTCTATAACTCGAAGAGTAGGGTTCTCCTATGGGTTTATGTTTTTGTTGCCTCGCTTGAACTGAAAATCCTAAATAGGAGAAAGGTTTGAAGAAGGTTTCGATTGATTGGATGGATGGGATGGGATGGATTTTAAAACTACTATGTTGGAAGATGTTTTTTCTTTATAATAATTATATTGTGGTTTGAAAGAAGAAGAGGTATAATTTTATTTAAATGTAACATTCTTGTTACATAATTGTATCTTCTTCTCTTCAATGGCATGAATTTCTAATTTCAAGGCCATGGTGAATGCCTCATCAAACATGCAAAAGGTTTGAACTAGGAGAGTTGGTGAGATGTGTCTAGCATAAGCTCTACTGAACAACTCTATCGGTTTCATCCGAGGTAATTGGAATGTGATTTAGTTAATTAGGTTATGACAACAAGTGAAAAAAATTGTGATAGATTTATCTTCATATTGGTGTGTCGTGTACAAGTAGGTCATGTTGATCTTATTGACAATGTTGATAGAAAAGTGGTCTAGAAAATCTTGAGCTACCCGATTAAGTGAAAATATGGAGTTCTGGGTAGAGCACTATAGAAATATAAATTTGGTTCTCACAAGGACATTAGGAATGTCTCAGTAAGATTAAAGCATCATCATGAGTGATTAGATAACACACATGTTTAAAAGACCACAAGTGTTGTTGCGGGTCTTATTTTTTGTTGAATCGGTTAAATTTAGGAATTTCCCAATGAGCAGGGTATGGATGAATCGGAATGGACGGGTGAATGGGATCATTTAAATTCTCTTCGTATGTCAATGAGTTATGTGAACCAAAGATAGATGCTTCTATTGTATGCATCTTATCCATCATCATTTTTACAAGATCATTTATAGGTTGTGATGATGGGGCACCCCCTGTAGTATAAGGGGGTAGATAAGGTGGGTATGATGTGGACGAAATCCTTGTATGTGGTTTTTATGAGTATAAAAATTGTTATGAAGGAACATAGGATGGAATATATGTAGAGGGAAAGTAGCCCAATAAGAGGTATATGAAATAGGGGTTATTAGTGATATGTATAGGTAGGTGGGATGGATGTAAAGACTCTCATACTAATCGAAGGAAGATACTATGAGATGGAGAGGATGATGTTTTGGAATGGAGTGTGGGATGTCAACACTAATGGTGGATGAGATGCAATAGGTATATGTGAAGTGGAGAGTTTAGATAGAACTACACTCGTGGGTGGTTGATAAATGCATGGTTGACATCGTAGGAGAGACAATTGTTGAAGGTGCAATAAATGCCATAGGTGGGAAATATATCGATGATGTAGGGTCAAGATGGGAAACCACAGGTGGTAAGGTGGAAGAGGGTAAGGCCACACTAGTATTAGCTGATGCAGAAGTGGGTGTGAGAGTAGGGGACTAGACACATGCATGTCATATACAAGTTTCCCTGATGAATTACGGGTAGATGAATGGGCGAGATAATACTAAAAAGTTATAGGGTTGTGATCAAGGAGTCTTATGAATTCTTCATCATTGGTGGGCATGGTAAGATACTGATTAATGTCCATAGGTGATGAGATGGAAGGGGGTGATGGGCTAGGTGAAAGAGATTAATGGCTAGTATGAAACATGACATTGTTAGATTTTCTATGATTCAAAATCATGTGATAGACAATAGAATGGGTATTCTGATCCTTGCTAATGATGCAAAAAAAAAATGAATGGATAAAAATGGGTCTAAAAGGTGTGATTTGATCGTTATTTTGATTGAAAAATTAGAACACAAATTTTGACACTTTGGTTTGGTGGTAACCATTGCTAGTCAGCTATACCAATGTGGGTTATTGTAGAGAAATGAAAGATTGGAAAATCTAGCAATAAATGATAAAAATAAAGTGGAATTGGGCTCTGAAGGTAATATCAAAGACTTATAAATATAGTAAAGTGACAAAGGAAGTCATAGAAAGAAAGGAAATATATATTGAATGCTACTTTGGAAAAAATGACCAAAACAACCTAAAATCGATGACATCCAAAGGCCTGATGATGGTGAGATGATGAAACTGATGGTAGTCATTAGACCAACACCGGTTACTATGAAATCTATGAAAAATGGAAAAAGTGAATTTTTGGTGATTTAGGTCAAATAAAAAGACCAACTCAGAGATTGAGTATGGAAATGATTAGTCCTAACACACTCGAAATAATCGAGAATACACCAACTATGATTGTGGAGTATGTAGGAGAGAAAAAAATGAAGAAAACAAACTCACACTTCAAAACAAAAATCAAGAAAAAGCTAGCAAACAAAAATCCTATGGTGTAGATTTTATGTTGTGGCTTATGCCATTTAGGACTGACTTGTGAATAGAATAGAGTTTTTGGTTACCGAAGGTTCCCTATGGAAACTGACAACTATGGTTGGTTTTAGGTAAGTTTTGGCATGGTGTCCCTAATATATACTTTGCAATACTTGAAGCCCTACTTTGATATGATGACTGGACAGAAAACTAGTTGGATCCCACTATCAATCCTTTGATCATGTGATTGATGATTCTTCTAGGAAATATGTTGTTTACGAAATGTGTAGTTTGTATTTAGTGGTTTGGTATAAAGAGATAGTGTGCCAAATGTGACCTATGGTTCAATTTTTCAAACATCAGCTGGTCTTGACTTCCAACGTATAGGTTTCCCATGATTTAAATGAGGTATAATGCAATATACAAAAATGTGATGCAAATATTTTAAATCCAAATCCACAAATTATATTTGATGAAAGAAATAATGTATAGGAAAGAGTATGTCTTTCACTAATGCAATATAGAATAAAAAGAAGTGTTCTTTTTAATCCAAAATATAATTTTCACTGAGACAAGTAGGAGAAGAAGAATGGTTCCAAGGGAGAAGATTTAATGTGAAATCTCTTTCAAAAAGAAATAAACACACAATGATTCCCTAAGAATGAATAATGAAAATAACCCCGATGTGGTCCCACAGTAGCATGCCAAAATGTTTCACCGAATAGTTTTCGTAAAACAAATAAGGTAAGAGGTTAGGAGGAATACCTGTAAAATCAAATGTCGAATTTAGAATGCACACATTGTTGACTATTGATCCGAGCTGATCATGGAGAGCTTCCCTTTTCCTTGGAGGAATGACTTGTTAGAAACACGACAAGAACAAAAATAGCATTAATAATATATGTTAGTGGACTCCTAGTAAGTGCTAGATTCGAGAAGTGAGATGCTTCCTAGAAGGATGCAAATTTAATTTCAAATACAATTTAATGCAACAAATACCATGAAATAAGGAAATCCTAATGTATTTATATGATTTAGGTATCTCATGCTAATACAATAAGTAAATCTAATCTAAAAGGAAAAGTTACGATTAGATCTAGAGGTTTGGTAGATCGTTATGGGTTTTATAGATCTAATAGAGGTTTGATAAAGGCTCTAGGACTGGTCGTGAGGTCTGGGTTGGTTTTTGTTGAATTGAAGGATTGCTTGTCAAAGAGTATAAAATGATAGAGAGATTGATATTGGTCAAGTGACTTACACCGGTATAGTGGTGAAACCAATGGCGGTAGGGTAAACTGACATTGGTAGGGTAAATTTGTAATAACTTAATAAAGATGGATTTTGGAACTCTCTGTGATTGCACAAAGAGTAACAAAGGTGTGTTTAGGCTCGTAATATAACTGAGAATATTGAAGAATATAAAGGGAGAGGTTAAGAAAGGTTAAAAGGATTGAAATGGTTGGGTTCATGGATTGGTGGGAAGATGGAGATATCTCAGGTAATGACAAAACCTAAGTACTAAAATAAAATAAAATATCTATAGTAAAGTAAGCACATATGATTAAAATCACATTACTTACTTATTGTTATGAAGATCTTGTGACCGAAGGTGGTGGTGATTAATCACTAATGTGATAGTTGGTTCAATTATATGGTAGTTCAATCCATGTGTCCTTGTAGATATTAAATGATCTTGAAGAGAACATGTTGTTTATGATGGACTCGGTGGTATGTAGACATTGTTTGGATGAAGGGATGAATCTCGAGATACTTTCTTGATTGCAATAAAAATCCTAAAACTTAATGACCAACCCATGTAAAACGTTTTAAAATTGTATATAAAGGAACCGACAGTGTTTTAGGTGATCAATGTTGGTTAAGGATAAATCGATGTCGGTTAGGGTGAATTAGTCCAAGTTACTAAAAATATCCTGATATTTACTATTTTTGGCGTGATTTTGATTGCTAATTTTGGTCTCAAGTGAGGGTTGGTGCTTAGATAAGTGGGAGTGTTGTTGGAGAAGGAATAAGACTTTAATTTTAGGGTTAGACTAAGTCCTAGTTGGTTGGGATAAGTAGGGACCTAGTCTTAATTAATTAATAGGCTAGGAATAAGTCCATGGTGAGGTGTCTAGGTGATGTGTAAATTAACTTAATTAAAGTAATTAAATTAATTAATAATGTGAGGATGAACATTAATTCAATTGTAAGTAATTAAATTAATATGAATGCAGGGTAAGGGGTCATGGTTAGGTGAATACATTATGTTAATTAATTAAAGGGGACCAAGGGGAGTGTGACCCAAATTTGGTGTCTACAGCCATATTACCTCTTTAAGTGTTTGTTGCAAAAAATATTCTCCTTCATGTATTCTATCTACTCTCATAAATCCAATGTGATATTATTCCTCCTTACTTTTCTAACATAATTCCCTCTTGAGGATAACAAATATCTATTTTGATGATCCCTCTCATGATTATTTCAGTCCTCTTGAGATGTTTAACTCTTTCCTCTTCATTGCTGACTTACAAATCCTCCTTAATTCCTTCACATGACATATTTTCTACATCATTCTTGATTTACTCTCATGAATTTTTTTCTCTTTTCTCCTTTCCTCTCTAAGTAATTATTCTCTTTTCTATGAGTAGCCTCATAGGTTTCCTAACTCTCCTTTTGATATTTAGAATAATTACTTAACACTCGTCCTCTCTCCTAATATCTATCTTGAGATTTAATAATAGAAAAAAATTAGGTTCTATTATCTCTTTCTATATATTAACCATCTCTCTCTCTCTTCATTGTATCATCTTTCTTCACGTAACTTTATTTTTCAACTAAGCCCTTAATTTTCTACTTTTATTTTATATCTATATTTCTCTTTCCTCTATCTTATCCTTGATACCTTCTCTTTCTCTTCAATTTTTTAGGACATTATATGGCTTATCAAGTATCTTATACCTTTCTCCACTTCATGTGCCTCACCTAAGATCTCTATATAGTATTTTGACACCTTCTTCAAAGTGTTTTCCACCTGGGATTCCTCCTTGAGCTTCAATGATCTACTTTCCAAAATTTATTGTGATCTTCCTTAGGTCCTTATTCTTCTTCCTAGTCTTCAAAAATGCCTTTTACCCATTTTTATAGGGGTTGTCACATTTTATCTCTCTCTTGATTCTTCTTTATTCATTTTTTCTATAGATTATCTTTATTCTTTTACAATCTTCATCTAACTCTCTCTCCAAAACTTGACATCCTTGTTATTTTTCAAAAATATTTATTTTACTTATTTGTATAAAATTATTATCTCTATAAGGTACCTAACTCTATGTTTTCATGTAAATGTGCAACAAGAAAATTCCTAATTTTCAAGCATGACAACCATACCGTACTGATTATTTTTAATCAAAGGTCATGTTGAGCCATCCTTCATATCACCCTAATCCCCATGTCATTACTATTCAAAATCACTCTAAAGTAGTAAAATGTGTAATGTTGGTGTGTCCATAGGAGATTTAGGCATATCTAGTCATTTCAATTATTTCCAAGACAAGATCCATCAAGACAAGATTTTTGTAAGCTTGGGAAAGGTCATTTTTGATCTTCTCAAAGCTAGTGCACACCCCCCATAATAGAACAAAAGGCCTCAAATAATAAATAAGGTGTAATAGAGAGCTGAGAACATTTTGAAATCAATTTTGGAAGGTTTTGAGAAGTTTAACAAGTTTAGGAGTAGTTTTAGCAAAAGTAGGTCTTGGAGGCTTAAGCATTGCATAATGTAAAAACAAACCCTAAGATTTGGGAAGTGATTCTCTGATCTCTATAAAGATTTAGTGGCCAAATGAAATATTATCTAAAAGATAAATAAGAGCCCTAGAAGATGAATATATATTATTTTTCACAAACAAGGAAACTTTTAGTGGCTAATATTTGTAATTTGGCTAAAATTAGAAATCTTGATTATGAATTTGGCTATTTTTACGATCATGGAAATGACCATGTTTTACCCAAAAATTCCACAAAAATATTTTTTCCCATATTAATAGCCAATGGATGTCCAATATCAACATATATTTTTTATTGAATCACCACATGATAGATGGGTCGGGTTTTAAAAGATTCTTGGATCACCAAAAAATCTATGGAACCTTCCTATTCATTTGGTCTCATTTGCCAACATGTTTAGGATTTTGTTTGAAATTGATTATATATATTTAGACACATAAACACACATATATATTTATATTGGAATTTTTTAAACCTCTAAAAGAACCACCAAATTTAGAAGACTTCACTAACTGCCTAGGAAGCCGGTAAAACTTTTGATAAGCTCAGAAAATGAGTGGAAAAAGGAGCCCAAATGCCAAGAATTGGATATCGGGAAGACATATGTCTAGATTCTAGGAATCCTCAAGGAAAAGGGAATTTGTAGAGTCCAAGCCCGTGGAATTAACCAATTTAATAAAGTTTTAGGTCCATGGTTAGGTGAGGAAGAGTGAAAGTTAGGTGAACATATGGTAGACCTCCATTTGGAATTAAAATGCATTTTTTGCAAGAAATATCATTCATTCCAATAAAATTTCCTTCATTTTACACTCCTATAATTTCCTTCAAAACAATATTATATTTTGTGAATGCCACGAACCCTAATTTTAGATAATTTTCCAACTCGGTGAATTTGGTTCGAACATATTTGTCACTATTTCTATAAGTTTTTTTTAGGCAGGTTCCTTAACATTTTCCCTGTTCACAAAATGTAGGTGAATTTTTCTATAACCTTTTTCTGGATGTAAAACCTTGGCTCTTGAACTAAATCCTATTTTCAAAGAGTAAATAGAAGAACCAAGAGATGAAACCCCACCATTGGATTTTAAAGGACACTTTAATGCAAAATAATATAAAAATCATCAAAAATTCCTTTGGGGACTCAATATATGGATTCGACAAGAAGCTCCCCAACATACAACTCCAACAGCTTAGTCAAATTTATACCTTTAAATTTAAGCCAATGGGGAGTGGCACACTTTGTACACCAACTGTCCCAAGGCTTTAGGATGGATGGTGCAAGAGAATTATCCCCCTCCTACTTAATCCCTTGGACCTCAAGGTGACCTTAGTTAAGCCCCTTTTTCAAAGTTGATCCCCCATGCTCTACTCCTCACCCCCTCACTCCGACTAACTAGATTCCATGACATGGCCTAATCGGTAAGAGACGTACTTATGTGCACCAAGTGTCCTAGAGATTTAGGAAAAATGGTGTAAGAAAATGTTCCCCCATCCCTCTTAAGCCCCGAGTAACCTATGTGACCTAGGTAGATGTTTTAAGATCCTTTTCTCGAGCCCCCTCTAATCCTCAACTATAAATCATATCATGAAATTTGGTCTAATAGGGATGGGGTGAATTTTTTTGCACCAAGTAAGCTAAGAATTTGGGAAAATTACTGCCCAAAAGTGATCTCCTTCCCAACCATTAAAAATATGAAAGTTTTCCTTATTGTGGTGTTGTTTCTTATTGTTTTCAGTTCTTTTACATGCATGTCCGTGAAAACTCCAATTTATAGAATTTATTCACCCATCTATTTATGCTACCTATGGAACCTTAATGCCACCTTCAACATCATTTTCTTACCATTCCCATCTAATTCAATGTGAAGAACCAAGTATTCTGAGAAAAATCCATGGTTGTGAGTGTTTCACCAATAAGTTACCTACATATGAGAAAAATAGTTAAGTTAAAGCTAAGGAGGAATACCAGTGAAGTGAAGGTGGAAGGTAGAATGTGTGCATTGTTGACATTATCCAAGCCGAATTTAGAGAGATCATTTTTGTCTAGGAAGGACTTCCTGTAAATGCAAAGAAAGACCACAAAAGAGTAATAAATAACATAGGATAGTGGACTGTCAAGTGTATGCTAGATCCAGGAAGCACGGTGCTTTTTAGAAAGGTTGTCAATCCACTATTTAATAAAAATTTAATGTAAATATGAAACTAAAATAAATAGGTCATATTATAATGTAGTGATTTAGGTTTCTCATACACACAATAAAATTATATTCTATGCTAGATATCGAATATAACACTAAATATAATTAGAACCAGGGTTTTTTTAGGTTGGGCAAGTCTGTCAAGGGTCTAGTAAGGGTCTGAGGTTGGTGGGTTGAGGTCTGGGATGAGTTTGGGTGAATGCAAGGCTCACTAGTTTGAGAATGTTATTAGAAACAGATATCTGGTATCTATTGGGTGACCGATGCTAGTATAGGAGAGGAACCGGTGATGGTTAGGTAGCTAACATCGGTATGGGAAATAGGTGATAAACTATTAAAAATAGGTTTTTAGTCTCTCTGTGGATCATATAGAGAGTGAAGGTGGTATGGATAGGGTTATAATATGGATAAAAATACCCAAGAATGTGTACAAAGAGGTTCATAAGGGTGAAAAGGCTTGGGATGGTTTAACGGTTGATCGACGAGAAGAAGATGATATTCGGACAATAGAATAAATGAAATACGAAAATAAGCAAGGTATTTATACTTGAATAAATACAAATGATGAATATCACAATACTTGGTATTTTTCAAATCCGTGAATGGAGATGGTTGATGGTTTATCGGAGAAGAAGATATGGTTAAGTCTAATGCCATGACAATGTAACCTGTGTGCTCCCATGATTATTCCAATGCTCTAGAAGGATAATCTACTACTTGTCTTGCACTATGGTTGTGTGTGTTCGTTGTCTTGATGTATGAGGAATTGAAGATTTAAGCTAGAATAAAATAAGGCTACAGTAATTGAATGACCAACCTGGGTGAATTTTGGGCCTCAGAATATTGACTAAGTCCCTAAGGGCATGTGCATGCATGAGACCAATGTGAAGAAAGGAACACTAGGAAAAGCACATAAGATAAGGGTTTTAGAAGGGTTTAGTAGAAACCATAACATGTGCACAAGGAAGAGAAAAGAGTTTTAACACTTATCCATATTCGGTATTCAAGAAATCACATGAGAAAATCATGACCCAACTCAACATGCAAAATGGATAAGGTGCCAGCCTAGTGACTTGGTGGTCAAGAAAGGAATATTCCATGTGATGGAAGGATCCAAAAAGACATCAATAAAAAAATTAGAGAGCTCGGATTAGAGTAAGCATGATCCATTGAAGGACCACATGGACACTTGGTAAGTGATCTAATCCTAAAGGAAGGCATGGCAGTGGATGTTAAAGCTATATATAGAGGTGCTCGGGTAGAAGAAAAGTGTGTTATCGAGGGAGAGAAGACAGATCAGCATAGAGGGAATGAAGGGTGAAGCTATGTAGAAATAATGGGAGATTAGAGAGGGTTAGGGTTCTCTTTAAGACAATTTTAGGAGTGATAGCATATCTAGGGGATGGGTCAGTGAATTTTTTTGTAATATGGAAAGCATAGCTAGGGATTCTGATGCATGTGTTTTATCTACATTGATGCATTGGCCTGTTATGGCCTTGGTGAATGTAATGTGGCTACTAAACTATGATAAATATGAATATATGGTTATATTCTAAGAATATAATGTTCATGGATGTAAACCCTAATACCATTTCTTTATGTTATGGATCAAATATGTTATCTGTATGATGTTTCTTTTGATTCTAAATGAATGTATTGATATAATAACTCACCCTAGGCTCTCAGAATGGATGTATAGTCCCATAAGTTTTTGCATCTAAGTTTATTTCCTTAAGTAATGTATTCTCACAAACCTCACATAAAGGAGGATCTTAGCACCCGTGTGTGCCTTGGGTGAGTTTCAAAGACCCGGCTGGGATAGGCCAATGCACATGGGATTAGAAGGTTATTCTAAAGGCATAAAAATGACTACATATTGATTATGTTGTTGGGACCTCTTTTCGAGGTTATTTTGAGAAATGACTATATCTTGGTTCCTCTCGATGCATGATGATAGAGTGCTTGACCATGGAAAGTGTCGCAGCATGGTTTAAGAGAAAGAGAGGATGAATTTTATTAAATTTTTAGTACGGGACCATATTTTGATGCATGAAGATGGGTAGAAGAGAACTGCATCATGAGATGTATGAGACCTTTTTTGCTTTCCAATAGAATTGTATGAATGCCTTTCAACATATGCATCCAGTTAAGCATGTACTATAGATCACATGTGTGGAACCTAGATGATTACCAGAGGCTGTAGGACATAGATCTGGCTTAGACGTATGTTGTTGATCACCGGTGAGAGGAGCACCGGCCATTTATACCCTAGAATACACCATTTATAGGTTTTTTTGAATATTTCTTAGTTTGAGTTCCTATGATAACCAATAGGATAATTTTTATGTGTTATCTCGTTGGCTATTAAGATATTAGTCATTACATTAAGTTTGGAGGCATACCCTATAGTCGGATAAGCTTCTCTAAGTTATGGGCAAGGAAGCTAGGGTGGAGAATGATGGAAAACATTATGGCTGAAAAGGAAAGGAAATCTAGAGACGACTCAAGTATGGTGAAGCTCGTGTAAAGGAAATTGCTAGAAAACATGAGGTTATAGGAGTGATGTATTTATGGAGACAAACATTACGAGAAGTAGTTCAGGTAACACGAGAGGATGTGGAACCTGAGAAGTCTGTGATACCCCATCTTGGAAAACACGGGAGAGATACCCCTTCAACTTCCGATGAGAGTTTTTCATGTGAAGAAAGGAGAGCCATCAACATGCATCTGAACCAACCTAGTGACCAACCCCTGGCACTTAGTTTTCTAGATCAAGCGATAAGAATTTATAACCGAGTTAGTATCAAAGGGAGTTACCGATCTACATCAAGGAGATATAACTTCTTATTTGGGACATCTATGGCTGCACAAACCATTCCTATATTTGGAGGAATTTTTGGGCAAGGTGAAAGTACATGAAGTTTGGTTATCATAAGTGGCGCAGAACACACATCTGGCATCAGGAAAATATCACAAACAATCGGCACATTATTTAGTGTGACGTAAGGAATCATAGGCATGACCACTTCAGGCCCTTTACCAACTACAAGAAGTGGATTTGGTGGTGTGGGAGCTAGACGACTGGTGGGCCTAGTTAATCTAGAGGATCTAGTAGGTAAGGAGGACATGACCTAGTGGGTCCAGTGGAGTGCAGTGGTGGAGGAACCCAAGGTCCTAGGTCATGCGGGTAAGGGACTTAGCCACCTTTACAAGTATGTTTTGAGATGTCGTTGCACCTACTGGACCAAAAAGGTATTAAGGATGTTGTAGAGAGCATGTACACAAGTATGAATTTTTATGGCACATGAAGGGGATCACTACCCCAGAGAGGAAGGTGAGTCAATTTATAAAAATGTTGTAGGGGCATGTCCATAGCTTGTACCATAAGTATGAGCCTCATCGACAATGGTATATTACAAGATACACTAAAAAATTCCTTCCTAATAGAGTTCCATATCCACGAGTTTGAGCAAAAGATCATCAACAATTTGAAGGAAATCTAGCAAGGAAATGTAGAGAGTGTGCAGGAGTATGACGCATGGTTCAAAACTCTCCTATCAAAATTATCCTATGAAATTTACCCTTCTCAACATGCTCAATGGTTTGTTGGAGGATTGATAACACCATTTATAAGAGCTCTATCACACAAGAATTTCAACCTATGTGAGGCCTTTGAGGCTAACTCCGCACACTAAGTTGGTTGGGAGCATTGATACTTGTTATGTTTTTGGAGCCTATTTTCATGTTAGAGTTTGGTACACCTTCAATGTGTTACACTCAGATATTTTTACAAAGTGGTCCCGCTTGCCGGTGAGCGGGTCAAGGGGGTTCGGGGTGAATCCCCACGATGGGGGCTCGGGGTGAAGCCCTCAAGAAAATTTTCATGGGTGGTTTATTAACCCATGGGTAATGGGTAATCGTTATGGGTTGTTTTTGGGCCCATGGTTTTTCAAGACCATTGTTTTGTAAACCACCTCTTCAGCTACCTATTGATGTACTTATAAATAGATGGACATATAATAGGATTTATAAGAGTTTTTTTGAGAAGGTGAATAGTGTGTGTGAATTCGATAGGGTTTGTTGCGCGTAGCTCTAAACAAGATCTGATTATTGTACTGTGAAGACCGTGACTTGTAATAAAATCGAGCAAGTGTTCTTGGTGGATGTATCCCACATTGGGTGAACCACGTTAAATATTGTCTTTGTGTTGTGCATTTTTCATTTATGTAATTCTATTCATACTTCTTATTATTGTGATTTTGAAGAATTATTCTACATTAGATTCTTTTAATTCCTAACAATACTAGTGTTAGCCCTTTACTAGAAGCTCAAATTGATGCAATGGCTAAGAATTTGGAAAATATATCTACAAACTCAACATATGAGGCTCGTAGTGGTCTTTGGTGCACAGATTGTGAAGTAGAAGGGTATACAAAAGACAATTTCCACCGAAAGCCGGTACGCGTGCACGTGAAAAAGGACTCTAAAATATGCCACAAGGACCATGATGCAAGTAGGTGTCCTCTATTGTACCATGTGAGTTGTAAGAATGTGTCTTTCTATTGTAATATTTTCACCTCTGCGACCCATGACACTAAGAATTGTAGTTTGACCAGATTCATGATGTCATTCATCCGGTGTGCACTAGAATATCATTGTAAGCAATTCCCAAGGATGATGGTCAACTGCTATGAAGGATGCACTAATGGAGGAGCGTGTGGAAGAGGTTTCTATGGGGCATTTCATTGTCACAATAACTATGGTAGAGGAAGAAGTGAGTTCTGCATGGAACTGTTATAATTGTGGCTTAATAGAGCATTATAAATGTGAGTGTTCGATTTGCTGTAATTCTCATGGTGTGGAAAGAAACATAAGTATGAGGAGTGCCCTAAGTTGTTTGAACACATGATCCAGTAACACCAGAAGGATACAGGCATTGCGATGGTGAGCATAAATAATTTTGACCCACAGTGGATGCCAAGAGTGGCGCATGAGTCAGGATTAGAACCCAGACAAGTGACGACGTGAGAAGAGGATGTGTGTGCCAGGAGATAACAATGAAAATAACACTAATTACGAGAGAATAAGTTGTACAGAAAGTATCCATACCCTTCTCATCAAAACGAGGTATATCAAGAGACTATGGATAAGATTTGGAGTTTACAAGGAGAGATCTAGTGTCTAAAGGAGTAGTCAAGGTAGTTGAAATAAAGAAAGAATGTTGAGGCTCTATAGAAGAATTTGGATGAGGTCATGGAAGTGTGCAAGAAGACGTTAAGGAAAGAGAATATCATTCCCTTCCTAGAAGATTTGTTATGAGATAAGGTACCATGTGTTGGAGGAGAGTACGAGAGGAAAGTGTTACATGTTAATATTACTCCCTATAACCTTGACTATGACAGAGAGATAACCTTGAATTTTGTTGTAGATGGATGGCTTCTAAGTAATATTTTGATTGACATAGGCACGAAAGTCAATTATCTCACTTTGTATGCATGGCATCAAATCGAAAGGCCCACACTACAACCATCCTCGAATGTGTTGTATATAGAAAATAAGACAAAAGCAATGCTCGTCTTGTCTTAAAAGATGAATTTATCACTATTCAAGGGCCAAGTACATTAGGGACTTCGAGGTCCTAGTGGTAGTTGAGGTGGATAACTTGCCAACATTTTTGGGTACCCTAGTGTTACAAAAACAACACCGACCCGTGGTTTAACAAGGGGTACATAAGTTTCAAGAATAGGGAAGAACGGTCATCATCCCTTTAATAGATGGGAAATCAAAACCCCGTACTAAGCCCTTAGGAGAATAAGTCCTTGAGATAATCTATGTACACTCTATTAGAAATACCGAGGTTATTCATCCTCTGAAGGAATTATCCAGTTTGAAGACGCTCAATCTATGAGTGATACAACCCGCATAGCATAGCATGTGAAAATTGGGCACATGGGACCTATGAGTTAATTAGGTGATAGTTAAGAGGATTTGTAACAAGGGTGAAAAAGGTGCACTTATTCAAGCACTTAGGAAGGAAGAAGATACCAATTTTCTCTCGAGGAGCAAGCCCTAATGATTTCTTATGAGACATGGAGGATCAATGGAGAAATGTGGATCAAAGGAGAAGTATGCTTATTTGTAACATGCTTAGGATTGCAACCATTTTTAGGAAACACATCGTGAGTATTATAGAGTGGCGTAAGGTAAGATTCACATTATCTATAAGTTTTTGCAAAAGCAACGCGCCCACAATTATTTAAGACTACCATGGAAAAGAACCTTCCTCTTCCCATATCCGAGCATGTGAGAAGTCCTGGATGGAAGGCACATAAGCTCTACCACCTTTTCTATGGGTGCATAATTTATATTCCACCTTACAAGGTTGTGCACGCGCATGGTACATTCACCTGGAGATGTGCCATTAGACAGGGAATTGGCAGGAGTTGGCGGTTGATCTCATTCAAGTGTTCAAGTATCAAAGTACAAAGCCATCAGTGGATAAGGCATTATAGATGGTCAAGTGCCTTACAATGGGAGATATTGTTATGCCATAATATAGGATACTGGAGTTATTGGGTGAACCTGGTTTAGAGATGTGTTTTGAGAAGAAGGATCTGAAGAGATGTAACTTGAGTGCGCGTGCATTTAAAAATAAAAATGAAATGGTCTATGTGATAGATGGGAAAGAGATGGAGAATCTAGATGTTAACCATTTAGAAGGTATGCATGAAGTCATGGATATGGCTAATGACCAAGCATGTGCCTACCATGATCCCTTAAAAATGAAAAAGGTTAACATTGGATCGGTGGCTAAACCTAAGGAAGCTATCATTGGGGACTATTGGTCACATAAAGAGGTTTCTAGGATCATTTACCTTTTACATAAGTTTTTATTCCCACATGGGTACTATGAGTTCAAGGGAATTCACCACTTCTTGGGGAAATGCAGATGAAGTTGAAGGAAGGTGTGCACTTGATTCAAAGAGACCTTATTGGATAAATCTTAATTTGCATGTATGGGTCAAGGAGGAGATAGACAAGATGACAGCATTAGAAATCATTGATTATCTAGAAGAATCATAATGGGTAAGTCTAATGGTCACAAACATAAAGAAGGATGGGAGGATAAGGATCTATGTTGATTATAGGGACTTGAATGTAGTGTGTGTCATTAAACCTTTTCCAACCCCTTCACTAAAGAAATTTTGGAAGGAGTAGTCAGTGTGAGGTCTATTCTTTTACGGATGGGTTCTTAGGGTATCACCAAGTTAGAATTGCAAAGGAAGACCAGAAAAGATAACTTTTGCCACTAAATGGGGAAGTTTTTCCTACATGGTCATGCCTCTTTGGATAAAGGATGCACCTTTTGTGTTCTCATGCATCGTGGTACGATCCTTCCAAGACTTCATCCATAAATTTCTTCAAGTCTACCTGGATGACTAGACTATGTATGGGCTAGTAAAAGGCCATTGTGATAATTTGAAGCTTTTGTTTGAGAGATGTTGATAGTTGAGTATATCCCTCAACATTGAGAAATGTGTCTTTTTACTCCTTTTGGAATATTATATATAAGGAAGGCTTGTTGGTCGATCCCACCAAGGTTATAATTATTGTCAAATTGGGGGAGCCTACCAATTAGACCGCTATGTGCAAATTACTTGGGCATACGAGGTACTCGTAGGAAGTGTATTAAAGGGTATGCCAAGATCTCCGCACCCTTGGAAAAATTACTTAAACACAAGAGTACATTTCACTTGGGAGGCACAATATAAGGCATTTAACACATTAAAGGATAGGCTTATCACCGCACCCATATTATGTTTTCCCTCTTGAGATAATCCCTTCTATGTGCATTTTGATGCCTTAGGGATAGGCATTAGAGTAGTATTAGCACAACAACCTGGTCGAGGATTATTGATCACCCTTTGTGTTTTTCCAGTAGGAATTTGACACCTATAGAAAAAAATTACACAACCACTAAGTGTGAGGCATTGTCAATGATCTACGCACCACATAAGTTCAAGCAGTATTTTTTTCAATACCGTTTATATTCGACATAGATCACATGGAATTAAGATATTTGGTAAATAAGCTCATTTTGTAAGGGTGCATATGTCATTAGGTCCCGTTGTTTTAAGAATTCAAGTTTTCGGCTATGGTAAAACTAGGAAAAAGTAACGAAGGACCTAATCACTTATCAACATTAGAGTCGGTGAGGATGTATAGAGAATTGAGGATATTGTTCCGATGCATAAATGTTTAGGTTGTGACGTGCACCCTCTGACTTAGAGGATATTGTAGTGTTTCTTAAAACGGGTGTAGTGCCCAAAGGAATGAAGGATTTAGAGAGGAATTAGTTGGCCATATGCATTACACCCTACATGTTGATTAGTGGATATTTGTACAATTTAGGACATGATCAGGTTCTACACTGATGCGTGTAAGAACATGAGCACATTGTAATTATGGAGGAAGTCCATGGTGGGATTGCAAGAGGACACTATACAGGGAATGCCATCGTGTAGAAGATTCTAATGGCAAACCTTTTGTGGGAAAGTATCTATTAGGATTGTATTGATTTTTGCAAGTCCTGTGACCATTTCTAGCACCTTGGAAAACCAAGGAGGGATGAAATATCCTTGCAACCGATAGTCAACATTGAACCATTTGAAAAATGGGAAATTGAATTTCTAGGACCAATTTCAGCTACCGCACAAAGGACTCGGCTCACATCACATCATCATTTTCACTAATTACTTGAAAATATAGGTAGAGGCAACACCTACAAAGGATTGTGAAACATAAAATACAATGAGATTCTTATGGGAAGACATAATCAACATATATGGATGTCATTGATCGTAACTAGTGATAAGGGAACACACTTTCTAAATGAAACAGATAAGATCTTATTGTCATATTTTATGGTAGCCCATCACAAGACTACCCCTTATCACCCTCAATTGAATGGAACATCTAAGGAATTTAGCAAGATAATAAGTAACACTGAAAAAAATTGTGATGTTAGAAGACAAGACTGGGATGACAAGGTATCAGTCATTCTATGGGCATATAGGACAACCTACAAGAGGTTGAATAAGGCCACACCGTTTTAATTAGTGTTTGGCATGAAATATATTTTCCCAATTGAATTCATTTTACCATCTCTACATATAGCATGCATAGGAGGATTGGTTGATGAACAAGTGCTTGAGGAAAGGATTGAGAAGTTAATGTAGTTGGACAAAAGAAAATCACTTGCTAGATGGAGTCGAAGACCGAAAAGGAAAGACAAAAGGCATGATATGATCATCATATAAAGAATAAGTAGTTTGAGGTTGGGTATATGGTTTTTTTGTATGATTCAGAGTTTCTATGCCATCTGGGGAAGTTGAAAGTACATTCGTTGGGCCCATACATCATCTGGTACATCCTTGAGTTAGGAACATGCCATTTATAATCACTAGATGGGATGAAACTACGTGGGCATTTGAATGGGAGTAGGTTGAATCCCTACTATAAATAAACCTTCCTTGTGTTTGTAAATAAGGTAGTATTACCAATTATCTTAGGATTTCCTTTTATGTATTTTCCTTTCCTTGTGTTTCCCTTTCTCGATTCTTGTTCCCTTCTATTTATTTTGTTTTGCACCTTATGAGCCAGTAACCACATTACTTTCAAAACATTTTGTATGTGTAGAGGACCACACATCTGATTTTGTGTGGCGTGAAGTAGTACGAAGTAAGGAACAAGTGGTAGTATAATTTATATGGCCTGGATTGAAGGATCAAAGGTGCAGAAGATAGAATAACTAAAACACCTTTGAAAAACTATTATATTTCTCTTTTTCATTGCAAGTGTTGACATGTGATTTTCTTGATGTGGTGTGTTCCTTTGCTTGTTGAAAATCATGCTTTCCAAGGATAAACCATTTATGCCCTTGGATTCATTAGGCTGAAATGTTGTTGCTTGCAAGAATCCATTTTCACTTCAGATAGGTGAGTTGTAATCTGGTTATGATGGTTGCAAACTTATCTCTATTAACTGAATCATCCTTCGATCAATTTCATTGATCCAAGGAATGTTTTAAATCTCCTTTCCTGGTCTGAATGGTAAACTGACATTCAGAGGTTGAGAGATATAACAGACTAAAATTTTGTATGTTTACAAATTCTTTATTGTCTTGTAAGATCATCCATGTATTTTGTTGTATGTTTTGTGCTGAAATCTTCTTGATTGTTCTCAGTGGGATGCTTATGGCGTTAAGTTAAATAAGGCTTGCTTCAGGACTATTGAGGAACAATCTAAGTCCTAGACCTAAGAGATATATCCTAATAGGATTATAAACTAAGGTAGATGTACCTATTTTTCTAGCTCATCTCATCGTATTCGGACAACACCCTTTCCTAAGTTACATGTTTTAAATTGAGGGAACCACCTAACATAATGCTTGGATATTTCTAATTCTAATACCTTATGTTATACAGTTGTGAGTTATGACCTAACCTAAGGTGGCAATTACTTATTGAAATATTTTTAAACCTAAGGTTATTACTTCTAAACTAACCTATGGACATAACCTAAGCTAAATGGTACCTATCCTAAACTAATGAAATAAGGAAAGGGGACCTAAGGGTCGTATGGAAAATGAGAGGCTAGGCGGTGGTTCCTAAGCTATTTATGAGATTTGATTTTTGTATTAAATACCAATGAACTACCAAATTAGGTGGAAGCATGAAAATTTGGTAGAACCTACGTGGAGTCTTCACTAAAGTTATCCATGCATGCAAAAGTTGAATTAGGATTCGCCAATTCTGGATGGTGGTGGCATGGAGAGATAGGCAGGAATTTTGTAATCAATGGCATTTATGAGTCTCATTTTGGTGAGAAAATTGCATATGAAACAATGAGGGTGGATTTTTTGGAGGTTATTTGGTCTTGCATGATTTTAAATTTTTTCTCTACATGGAGCTTTCTGGTTCTTCGAACCAACAGTTTGATTTTCACTTTGTGGCTATTTATGGTTTCCCTGGTCTATTTTTTATTTAGGGAAAGTATATGAGGCATTGGGGAAAGAGATGTTTTGTTGTTGATATTTCTTAGAGGATAAGAAGAGTTGAAAGCTCAGCTAGAAGTCTCCTTCGACCGCGTAAGCACTATCAGGAATGATAGGCTCTACCCATTAAGATTTCTTTCTTATCTCTAACAGTTTCATTAAAATAACTCTACTCTCTTGAGATATATGGTTATCTATCTTGTTTTGGTTATTTACTTCATGTTAATGGAATCTATGTGATTTTTGGATATGAATCCGTTGCATGATAATATTAATTTTGGTTGTTCTCTCTCTAATGAAATTCAATGGTGAAGTTCCTATAGAACTTTCGAGAATTTTATGTTTGATTAGAATTAGCATTTTGGATTGTCTTCCCAGAAAAGAGCTTGAGTAAATGGTTTTTGGTTGAGTTTGAACTAGTATTCTCTTTAGAAATATTCTCTTTGATGCATCTTTGAGTTTGAAAAAGTTGTAGTACTTCTGTCTCAGACTGTACTATTTACTCTAAACATGAACTTGCATGAAAACGTGTAAGGATATCTTATTTTCCTCTATTCTGGGTAACCCACGTCTTTTTAAACTGAAAGTCCTTGATTGTTTTGAAAGATAGGTGATTATCCTTTTATAAAACCATAGCTTGTTTTTGGAAGATAGTACTTCTATTTTGGGACTATATTGTATACTTTGTTCTTCTTTATAAGCTCGAACTTTATGTTTCTTTTTGTTATGGAGCTGTGTAAGCACTTGTAGTTGGAATCATTGCTACAGTTTGAATTTGTGAGGAATAAAGAACAATGTTTGACTTTAAACTTAGTGTTGGGTTTTTTTATTCTCTTTCAGATCCATTTGAATGGATTTCTAGGTTTTTAAAAGAGAAAGGAGTTGAATACTCTTGTAAATTGTATCTTGTTTTGCTAATATTTTGTACTTCGCTTCGGGACTATACTTGTATACTTTACTCTACAGTATGAACTCAAACTTGTGTTAAAACAATGATGAATAGATGAATGTGGATTTTGGCATTATATGCATCCTAGATTTCTATTTGTATATGAATTGGGTTAGTGTTGGTATTGATGTTCTGATAAGGTTTGAATTCGTAAGGAAAATAGAAGTATTATTTTCTTTAAACTTCACGTTTGGTTTTGTATTCTCTATTGGAACTTTTGAAAGAACTTCTGGGTTTTAAAATGGATTTGGAATTCAATTGATAAAACAATGGTGAATGAATTCTAGGTTCGAGATCCTCTCTATTGAGTTTCCTTTAAACTTTTGGGAAGTTAAGTTCTGTTTTCTCGAACTACTCTATAGATCGACTCTCTCCCATGTTGTTAGAGTGTTTACCCTCCTAGGCCTATTCGACTTCTTGAGTTTGGCTCTCTTCCCTTTTGATCTTGGATGAGGTAATGAGAAATCACTCTCTAGAACCAGTTACTTCTTTGTGGTTGTTTAATTAAACTTGTTACTAGTTGACTGTGGAAATTTTTTGGGAATAGTAGAATGTTTAGGAAACTTTTGGGACTATCATTTTTAGTACTGGGAAAACCAAATCATCCCCATTTGATATTTCTTGATCTCAACTAAAATTTGTATAGAATCAATTGTCATGTCGATTCGGGAAGTGTACAGTTGAGTCTGTCTTGTAGAAAGGAAAATGTAATCATTTCTAGTCTGATTGTTTTGAATGAATGAGTCATGCATCATTAGGATATTATTTTTGGATGGACTCCTCTCTGCTCAATAATAAATATGAACCTTCCCTAGAAGGACATGAGTAAGAGATAATCCTTTTATAAGTCTTTCTTTGATTTATGGAACGTATGGTTTCAGATCACTGAATGATAACTCCAATAATGTAGAATAATACATAAGGCTTGCAAGTAGGATGATGACTATTTTGTTTCTCTCCCTTTTTAGATTGGTTTGGGATTATTGTTATTAGATGTTGTCTCTTAAATGGTGAATCCTTTTATTGGTTTCCTTGACTGATACAATAATATAGGTAATCGGTTATGTACTTTCTAAACCTAATTTCTATCTCTTAGATGAATGGTAAATCGTGGATAGTCCATATTGATTCTTCTTCTTATTTATTTAAGTTGTAGGATGAATCATCCTAAATATGTACTATGCTGAAATGAACTCGTCTGTACATGATTTTGGAAACTTGGTAAAATGAAAATAAGGTTTTTGGTTCTAAAAGTAACTCTTTTTGTTACATAGTAAAGTTAAATTTTGTATTTCAAATTCAGAAAGAATTATGAAATGATTAAATGACAAGGGTTGTTGTTTGATATAAATAAGTAATTGTTTGGGACAATACTTACCTGGTATAATGTAGTAGTTGCTGATTATATTATGATATTTTCTTAAAAGTGAATTTTGATTTATTATTTGTACTTATTTTATGGTTGTTATTACTTATGCTTATTTGTATGATACATTAATTGTTTCATTAAAGCAGAGTTGTTTTAATGGAACAATTAGTGGAATGCACCTCATTTTAATGCTTAGTGCTTATCATGCCTAGTTCAATGAATTGACTAGTTCTAGTAATTTTTGCAGATGGATTTCGTAGGTTATAAAAGAAGGTAAACAATTTTATGATGTATTGGTTTATGCAAACTCTGGATCTTTTGTAAAAATTTCTGATTCATTCATGAGTTGTATTGAAAAATAAAAGTTGTATTTTTCTATGATCTTAATGTTGTTTAACATGTAGTATGCCTAAAATGCATAGTATTGTAAAGTGTATATTTTTATCATGATGAATTGAAAGGTTTGGAGACTGAATCCAAATTGTTGTGTGAATTCTCTTGTACTTTTTATGAGGAAATCAGAATTTATCTTTTTGATATTCTTCGTAATTGTTTGTATACTTATTACTATTATCACTTAATAAGTTGGATTAAGGGAATAGTTCAATCTCCCTTACTAAGCTACAACTTGCTAAGTTGCATAAGATTTCATTCTCTATCTAAACAATTATAGTATAATTATGGAATGTGTATTGGACATACAATTAAACTATATGAATTGTGAAAGATAAAAAGGGTATGATAACCCTAACATTTAATCATGTAGAGGAAGACTCTTCCTCTTTCAAAAGAATGTAAAACAAAAGGAATGGTGTTTATGATCGTTAATCATTGTACTTCATTTCCATGAAGTCTACTCTAGCTGAACCTATGTGGATGCTACACCATCTTGAATAGTAAATATATATTAAACTAACCTTATGATGTTTGCTGCCCTGTTTTTGGATAACTGCTTGTTATGCCAAGTTAATGAACATAAAAGCAATCATGAGTTAATGAAGTTCTTAATATTAATTAGATTAAATATGAAAGAAGAACTTAATGAATGTTGGAATTAGGGTTTTGCAAGGTTGCTACAATTTGAATCTTAATCCAAATCTAATTATGAGTTAATGACCACCTAGGGGTATGTACATCATGATGAAGCATTTCTAATGGATGTTAACACATGCCAATAGAAGGACTATACCTTTAAGAAGACTAAGGGCTTCTCAAGGATACAATACTACGCTTGTCATGTGGTAACACCCTTTTGTATTTGTTCATCAAGATCTATAGACATTTGGACTTGATCTTATTTTCTCTCTAGGTCAAGTTAGTAGCATGATTAGAATAGGAAGTATCTTTCTATGACTCAGGGTAACTAGGCACATTCAATTGACTTAGGTCGGTTGAGTATGCCCATATACCCTAAGTCATTGTGAGCATCTCCCTATGACAAATTATGTCGCTAACCTAGGTTAGGGTCAAACCTTGGGAAATTGGACTGACAGAAGTCGGTAAAGACCATTATAGATAACAAAAGAGTGAGGTGAAGGACGTATTCTGAATTGACGAGTATGTCGTCTAGGAATAGTAACATGAACAATATGTTGGAAATCTTTGGCCAAAGTATCGCAAGCTGTTGGTTGCATTATCCTATGTCACCTAGTTTAAATAAATGTGATGTCAGATGAATATTGGTAACAAATATTTAGATAGGTTCTTTAAACAGATCACTCAGTACTGGAATAGGGTAGGAAAACCAAGTATATATAGTATACATAAAGTATTCTATACTTAAAGACAAACATGAGAGATCGGTTAAAAACCAAGTCATGAAATGAGAGATCGGTAATTTACCGAGTCATTTACAGCTACATATGGTTATCTGTTTTGAGATTAATTATCATGGAATGTTTGTTCTAAATGATGTTTTATTTAGAAAAGAGAACATTGTGTTAAAAAAATTCCCTTGTTTCTAAAGTCTTAAAATGGGAATGGTACAAGAACATGCGTGGAAATAATGGACAAGAATATTTGGTGTCAAGATAGATTAACAAAGACCACATACAAAGGATAAGAAGCACATGAACAACATGAGGTAGGAGAGATAAAAAATTAGGTCAATGACAAAGAAGTTGCTTGATCTACTGAGACGCGCATGTAAGAGTCTTTGATCGGTAAGGATTTCTGTGCACTAGAAGGTTGTAAAAGGTTTTCCATAGGATTGGGCACATGGGTAAGGGTGCTTAAGGATGAATTTAGTGGAAAAATATTCATTTAATGCTAAGTATATTGGTTAGTGGAACAACATTTATTTCTAGAGAAGATCAAAAAGTTATAAGTACATGAAGTCATGCACATTATTATTTTACCTTATCATTACAAGATTGAATAATATATTGTGAACTAGGGCATCCACGAATAGAGATTTATATGAAGGGAAAATCATAGAGATATGAGTGCATGACTAGGCTAATCTACGAACCAAAGTGGAAGGAGTACACGGGCATAGGGGAGAAAGTTTCATAGAATTATGCCGTATGTGGAATAATTTTTCCAGGTTAGGGTTCTGTAGCTAGGGCATGGAAGTAGAAGGATTGTTTCATGGAGTTGAGCCACAAGATTGAGAAAATCAAAGAAGAGAAGCAAGAAGAGTTTAGGTTTTAACTTGACAAGTAAAATGACACCAATGAAGGCAATGGTTTCACTAAAGAAGAGCAAGGGCAAAGGAAAATAGACAACTTCCGCCACGAGTTTCAATGAGGAGTGGTATGTAAAGATGCGATACCTAAATGGATTTTTATGGGAAAATAATGGGTATCCCATGTGAGGAAGATGGCCATGAGTGAATACAATCATCACACAAACATCACGGAGAAATAGATGGCATTGGAACTGGTCCATCGACAAAAAAAAAAGACAAGAGAGAGAATTTCAATCTATAATGATGGGGTGAAGTTGGGAAAGGACAAAGTTCTATAACAGATGAGTTTCCCTATTTTGGAAATCCCGAGTGGTTATACCAGTGGTTGATTTCACACGTGTATGAGGACCAAAACTATTTTTGGGCTGAAAAATGGACATAACTTCTCAAATAATATCAAAGTTTACTAGCTTGGTTTGCAAAGGGACTGCATGTATGATGACTTGGATGATAAGGAGGCCATCAAGGAGAATATGGAGGCCTATGATTACAAAAAGAGTTTTCACTACTTTTATATCGCAGATATCCCCGACCTTGTAATGAGGATGGCCACAAACTTGGTTACCAATATAAATGGTCGAGAGAGGTGGAGGTAGGTAAACAAGGCATGATTGAATGTATGCCATAAGATTTTAGAAGGAACAATCTAAAACCTATTTGTCTATATTGGAGATGAGATCATCATCTACATGCAGGAAGGGGATAAGATAATGTTTGGCAATGCCATTCTCACCATTTTCTTATTAGAGAGTGGAGTTATCGATGGGCTAGAGAAGTTTGTATGGGAGTATCTAGATGAAGATCCCTCTCCCACAAAAAGGATTTGAAAATTATTCTTGTGATACCATGACAACCACCCACAAGGTGTGCCTAGAGAAATGGTACAAGAGAATGTGTGAAGCATTCGGTGCTAAATGGAAAATACCCAAATAGTTGTCTATGCTAGTAGATGGAGTGGTTGAGTTTGTGGTATACCAGTACTTCTACATTGGTAGATTCACTCTGATGGATGGGACCAAAATTCCATGGTGAAAACTTCTTTCTCTTTCACCACGTAGTATTTCCAAACACCAGTCAACTACTTCAAGGAAGCTAAAATTCTATGGTTCGACCTTAGCGAAGTCGACCAGGACCACCACAAGCTATGCAGGAAGCTCCTATACCCAAAGAAGTGTGTGTATGTGCAGAAGTATTTCTCCCACAAAGTACAGATGATGAAACCCTTGACACTACCAATTATTGGGAGAACCGCAACGTGAGGGTGTATTTGCACATCAGGCCTAAGTTTGATAAGGGCGCCTACTTGGAGAATGATGTCTTCATCCCTGAGGATCCCACTAGTAGGAAGAGTGTCATGCCAAAAGAAGAGAGAAAGGGAGGATACCCTAGAGAAGGAAGCATGGAAAAATAAAAACCAAGTTTGTAAACAACAAACTTATGTGGGCATACCAAAGTCAAGTGCTAAGCCAAGAACCTACACACGTAGGAAGAAGTCTCCCATAAAGGAGAAGGAAAATACACCTAAGTAAGAGGTTCCAGAATAAGATGATTCTCCTAAAAGGGAATCACTTGCTGAGGAAGAGGAAGAATCCCTCTCTAGGAAGAATTAGAAGGTAGTGAGGAAGGTAGACTCAAAGGAGATGGAGATCTTAGAGGCCTACAGGGAAAGAAAGATGACGATGATGATGAAGAATTTCATATTCATCCTTTGAATGATGTACACAATTCAAAATAAGAGGGAAATGAAGAGAATAATGGAGATGAGGAGGATGCCCAAGGTAATTTTGTTAGTGTGGAAGTGAACACTAAGGATTAGAGGACCCCCACCATCACAAAGGAGCAGGTAGAAGAGGCCATAGAGAGAAGTAGCGGACATTATCAAAACATTAGTGGAGTGAGAGGTGGAGTGAAGCGTAGATGAGATACTTAAAGAAATAGAAAATGAAAGTGTTGGAAAGGATTACAGAAACATGGGAGGGGATATTAACCTTATGGTGAGATTTATGAAGAATGCACGTATATGAGGGAAGAGTATGGTTGTAGCACAAGGGTAGGGAATGGGTTATATCAATGATCCAAACAAAGTGTTATGCGAACTCTTCCAAAGTAATGTGCCAACTGAAAAAATCCTGGAAATGTCTTCATTTGATGAGGAAGGTACGTACCCACGAACTAGGAAGATGTTATATTGGGTATTTAAGTCCCACATTGATGAGCCTAAATTCAAAGTAAGCCAAGGGGCGCTGATGAAAATGCCAGAGGAAAAAGGGATAAACTTGCTAGTAAATTCTCAATAATTATCTAATGAACAAGTCTATAATGCGCTCAACAAGGTTTCAATGGAAGTTGAGGCAATAATTTTTAGAAGGAATGATTGGGTGAGATTCCTAGAAGGGGAATTAGAGAAGAAAAAGGAGCAAGTTAGTTGAAAAGAAAAACAATCTAAAGAAAGAAGTGATGATCAATGCAAAACTAAGGTGCTAGCTATAGGAGGAGAAGACAAAGGTGTGAGAGGTCTATAAGAAGGTATAAATGATTACAGATGTTATTATCTTAAAGCATCCAGACCTAGCACTTCCCGAGAATAAATACAAATCGACCTTGTAATGCTTGGAATATTTAACTCGTATACTTTTAATGGAAAGATGGCCACTCACCTTAGAGTTAGCAAAAGATGCACTGGTGCACCAAGAGGAGGAGAAGCTTAAGGTTATGGAAGTAGTCACCTAGTACACCAAACTCCTTGCTATTGTAAAATCTTCCACACAGATAGCTGAAGCTACATATGAAAATTTCACGATTACGTATAGAGTGGAAAGCATTTTAGTTTCAAGCCATGAAGAAAATCTCAAGGAGTTCTAGGTGAATAATAAGGGGAATAAAAGAGAGCGGGATACAATCCTATCCAAGGCAGAGAAGAAGTCATAAGCTATCAAGACCTTGCGGGATTGATCAAAAACTGATTAAAGGAGTTACATCCCCATATCATTCATAGGAAGGATACGCTAGATGAATTTAGCAAATAGCTGGAAGTGATCATTTATACAATGGGTGCCAATAGGGTGATATGTGTTTTGACAAGGTAAGCACTCTGGTGGGCACCCTACTCTTGGAAATGCAAAATGAAGTAGATACCTATGAGAAGATTGAGGGAGACATAAGGAAGGATTTCCCAGTCTTTTTAGAAATAAACATTTTCTACTTTTCTACATAATTTTTTTCTCCTTTTCAATGAGCAACATCGAGATATGCCATGAAGCTTGAAGTCAGATAGATCATGATGTGCATGTTTTTGTAGTCTGGGAGGTGATCTAACTGGCACTCAAATTTGTGGAGAGATGGATAGAAATTTGAAATGATTTGATCTGATCCTCACTATTTTAGGTTGTGCCTTTTCAACCAAGGTAAGAGAATCTATATTATAACCCCTAAATGGTGAAGGAGATCAAGATATCCCTCAATTTATGCAAATAGTATGAAAAGACCTTGGGAAAATATGATCAACACTCCAAATTTGACTTTCACAAGTTGTCACTCCCAGATCATGGAGATATTTTCAATGCAAGGCAAGGGTTATTGAAGACATTGTATAATCCTAATTTGCTTTGTGCATTTTTGTAAATGGATTGTATTCTTTTGTTGACACACAATGTAATGCAAGGGTAGTATGGGTAGGATTAGTTTGTTTGAATGAATTTTTTTGTGGGGTGTTGACAAGACAAACTGGGATATATCAGATCTTTAACAACCTCTACAATACTTGAAAAACTATCAGATAAAATGCTTCAAATAATCAAGATACTCTTTCAACTAGAAGAGGCATAAATGGAAGCCCAGCTTCCAGGATACTATCTTCACATAGACTTTGAGAACTCACCACAAATTCTTGAAGTAAAGAACTCAATTGAACACAAAAATCCTTGATCAAACCATGTCTAAGGTGCCCCAAAAGGCTTACAAGAAATCTCTGCAGTCAAGGAAGGTAAAGTGATTTTAAATTTGTTTATGTATTTATTAGATGAAGGCTCTTCAACATGATATTGCAAATGCCACTAAACGATCAATAAGAAATGGATATTATGTGTGATTTTAAAATACTTTCAATGCAAATTTGTAATAAGAACAATGAAAACTACTTGCAAGCATTTAAAAATGATAACAAACACCATATTGCCTAGAAAAACATAGATTAACTCAAAAGCTTGTTAGATTCATTAGCAGGGGAGAGTTTCATGAACAATCTCAGAGCTGTGTGATGGCTATACACTTGTAACCAACTCACATACATGAAGATCCAACACTAAAGAAATTATCCTGGTTCTTTGGTGGGTTTCTTAGAAGATGAGCTTTCTCTCAAAATTTTCTCATGATTTTTCAACTACTCCCCCTTTCATGTCTCAAAACATGAATTATATATATCTTGCCACCTTGGAGCCTTCTTTCCCAAGCAAAGAATATGCCATGGGATCAAGTTTGTTACAAAACAATCCTCATGATTCAATGAAAATGATATCAAACAGAAAAACATTCGCAGTTATCAGGTGTGCCCAAAAAGATTAAATCATTACAAATATCTGGATCATTATCCATCTTGGAGGCACATTTTTCATCATTGAGGCATGCAAACACCTTTGACTCATCATTTTCACCTTTTTACCTTTTCAAATTACCTCTGTAACTTTTAATTTTATCACTTCACGTTTTTGAAGGGATTAGGGTAAAATTTATTTCAAAATCACCTCAGATCAAAGAATTAAGCCATGAAAGTGATTCTAATGATCCCGGGAATGCCAAGACGACACAAAATCACTATAAATTTGATGAATTTTGATGCAAAAATCATGATTCCAAGCTTCTTGGAGCTCTATGGTGGTTAAAACAAATGGATGCAGAGCAACCATTGATCTTACCCATATTTTAATCATGGTCTTCCACATGGAAGATGTGGATTTAGAAATAAGATTGAGTTACATTTTTAATTTTTGGATAAGGCCAGACACGTGGCAAAAATGATTGGATCGGGCCCAGTTTTAAAACATTTACTTTATGACCTTTTGAAAATTTGGAAAAAAATTCATTTTGTCCCCGCCCCTCTACCTTTGAATTTTGGAGCTGACACATGGCACATGGTGGGTCCCATTGGGATCACGCTTCAATTCTGTGCATTTTGACCTTTTTGGAAAATTGGAAAATTTTCACTTCTTTTCCTGCAGCCCACACCTCCGATTTCTCCCTCGCCACGTGTCTTCTTGTGATTCATTTTAGACCAACGCTCCAAATTTTGATTTTAAGCCTTTTTTGCAAAAGGGAAAAAATTCTCTCCTACCTCCGCTGGATCGCCAACTGCTCTAACCTTGCCACGTGTCTTCCCGTGATTCCTTGTGGACAAGCACTCCAAATTTTGATTTTAAGACTTTTTACAAAAGGGAAAAAATTCTCTTCCTCCGCCTCCGCCGGCCCGCTGACCTGCTCTACCCTTGACACGTTGCCACATGTCCTTCTCTTATTAGAGTGGGGCTGAATCTTATTTTGAAACTTTAGAGAATTAGAGTTAAAAACTCTAAGTCCCCCCTCACCCCGCACCTCCCCTTTAGTCTTATAGGACACGTGTCCACTCCCAATTGGCTACGGAGCTTCGGACCATTTTGTGACTTTAACATTTTTGCAAAATAATTTTAAAAACCTTAAGGGATCCGACCAACCACAATCTCCCTTCCAATCAAAACATGCCACATAGGAATTTTTTTAAAAAACGTGTCCTTGGCCCTAAAATGCGCTATTGCCAAAAAGGTGAAAAATGAAAAGTTACAACACTTCCCTAATTTTCCTCAACCAATTAGAAGCTGCCACTTTTCCAATACCTTCTGAGGATGAATTTGACGAGAAAATGACAACCGTCTGACCGTCAAAACGTAAAAAATTCCAGGGATGCCCTAGAATTCAATTTTTCCACCAAGGATGGTATATTTTTCGATTCTAAATCAACTGAAGCATGATTTCTGAACATTTTCAACCTTGGGATTAGATTTTCAATTGCACACAAGTATGATTTGATCAATTTCAATTTTTCCATGATCCGAAAAGGGAAAAAAATGACATAGCCCACAAAATTGGAAAAACTAGGGCACAGAAAAGGGAAATCTTGGATTATTCTTTCAAATTAGGTCAAAAAAACAAGTTTGTGAGCATTTTAAAGCATTCAAATAGAGGGGAAGAATTTTATACCATTAATTCAAAGGGTAAAAAAATTTAATGATATAGATTTGAAAATTTTAGGGCAACATGGTGTAAGCTCAAAAATGGCACTAAGATCGGCTCTTGCTTGGGGATGGGCACTCCCAGTGAGTACAATAAGGACATAATGTAGACCAAGTGCCAAAAAAATCCATTAGGCAAAGGAGTCATGAGGTAAAATCACCAAAAACTAGCTGAAAACATGATAAAAATGGCTGCCAAGAACAAGGCAAACCACACACCAACAAAACAGCAAAAAACAAAGACTATACAACTGTACAATTAGTGCATACCTCAAATTTGGGGATTAATCCAAGAAATTCTTCAAATGTTTTCCATTAATAGGTAGTTCTAGAAATTCCCCATCTAAGTCCTTGAGAAAGAAGGTATGTTCACCAATTCTGATATCAATGGCATAAGGGCCCATCTATAATGCATCAAATTTTCCATGCTTTCCCTTGTCTTCATGCCTACTATCCCACAACAAAAGTAGATCTCTAACATTGAAGGCTCTAGGAGTGACCTTCTTGTCAAACAATCTCTTCAATTTTTCCCTAAATTTGACATGCCTTTGATGGGATGCTCTTCTCTCCTCATCAAGCTCAATAATCTAATTGATCCTTGATTCATATGGGCCAAGATCTTGATCTTCCAACTATTGGGAAAACTAAAATGAAGATAATTACAGGTGCAAGGGCAGAAAATCCTGAGTTCCATACACCAATTCAAATGGGCTTTTACCAGTAGCTCTTTTAGGAGTTATCCTATCAACCCAAACTACAAATTTCAATTGTTCACCCCATTTCTTCTTGTTTTGTTCCAAGGTTCTTCTAATGATCTTCAACAAATTCTTATTGCTGGACTCAGCTTGTCCATTCCCTTGGGGGTTATAGTTTGAAGAATAAGTCAGATTGATTCCATATTCATTGCACATTGCCATTAAAGGTTTGGCTCTAAAGCACATGGCATTATCAGCTACAATCTTGACTGGGACTCCAAATCTACATATGATTTGATTCAACAAGAAGTCCATAACTATTTGGTGTGTTGCTTTCTTGGTGGGGATTGCCTCTACCCACTTTGTAAAATAATCAGTGGCTACAAGGATCCACTTATGGCCAACACTAGAAGGATCTGAAATCTCACCAATGAAGTCCATCCCCCATTGCTTGAAAGGAGCTTCAATTGATATAGGCTACAAAGGAAGGGAGCCTGAAGCTTTTAGTCTTCTAGAGAAATTTTGGAAACTATCACATTTTCTAACCAATTGGGTTGCATCTTTGAAGAGATTAGGCCACCAATAACCATCTCTCAAAATCTTATGTGTTTTTACTCTTCTAGCAAAGTTTCCTCCACAAACTCCCCCATGGAAATCAACAACTATCTTGGGAGCTTCATATTTAGTTGTGCATTTCAAGAGGACACATTCATGGTTCTTCCAAGCTAGCCCAAGGTTAGTGATGATGTATTTATGATAATTTAGCTTGAGGGCTCTTTTATAATTTTTATTTAAATGATCGGGATAGCAAAGGTGTCTCGAGGTAAAAGATTATATCCTTGTACCACTTAGAACTTACCAATTTCCCAAAAAAAAATTCCCTTTTTTCTTCTACTTCATTCACTTCTACACGTCTGCAGGGTTTCTCTCACCATGAGCCTAACAAGACCCAAACCTCTTACCAACTTTGTGGTTTGGATGTCCATATCATACTCCTGCAGTTTGTTCACCCATCTACACCTTTTACTTGAGATATCCATCTCTGATAAGATGTCTTTTACCATGGTGTGGGGAACATAAGAAATAACCTTTGAACTTAAAATATAAGGCCTGAAAACCTTTGTTGCTTTCACCAAGGAAAATGCTTGTTTTTCCATGATTGTATACTTCAGCTCAGCTACTTGTAAAGCCTTACTAAAGAAGGCAATAGGCCTCTCAACCCCATTCTCATCCTTTTGTAGCAAAACAAAAGCAATGGTATACTTAGAGGCAAAGGAAAAGATTTGGAAAGGCCTCTTATAGTTTGGGGCTGCTAAAACAGGTGCATGTTTAAGTGCATCCTTAATTCCTTCAAAAGCTTGAATGGAAGCCTCCTCCCACCTGATAACTTGGTCCTTCTTTAGCATGCTTGTGATTGGAAGAGTTAACTCAACAAAGTTGGAAACAAACCTTCTAATAAAATTAATTTGACCAAAGAAAGATTGGATTCCTTTCTTGGTTTTTGGGATAGGTACTTTGTTGATTGCTTCCACTCTCTCAAGGTCTATCATAACACCATATTTTGACACAATGTGACCAATCATCTTGGATTTTTACATGCCAAAATGACACTTATTTGGATTAAGAGAAATTCCATACTCCCTACATTTATCAGCATCTTCTCCAAGTGCTGCAAATGATCACCTCTCTACCTTGAAAACACAGTCACATCATCTTGGTAAGCTGCAATGAACTCATTGATGTAACCAGCAAAAGAAACATCCATTTCTCTTTGAAAAGTGGCACTATAATTCATCAAACCAAAGGGCATCCTAACAAAAACATATGTTCCCCAAGGAGTAGTGAATGTTGTCTTAAGTTTTTCTGATTCTTTGACAACCACTTGATTATATCCAGAGAAACCATCCAATGTAGAAAGTAACTTAGACCCTGTCATAAGCTGCAACATATTTTTCATATTTGGCAAGGGATAGTTTTCCTTCATGGATGCTTTTTTTAGATTTATAAAATCCACACAAAGTCTAATGTCTCCATTCTTCTTTCTGACTAGCACAAGGTTTGTAACCCAAGATGAATATCTAGTGGGCTGAATAATACCTCCATCTCTCAACTTCTTTAACTCCTCTTGCATTTTCATGGAGAGAAGTGGATTAATTGGCCTTTTCCTCTATCTGAATGGCTTAGTATTGGCCTCAAGAGGGATCTCATGTTGAAACAAGTCTTCTCTATATGCTTTTAGCTTGGAATAGGACCAAGCAAGGCAGTCTTGATATTTTTTCAAGAGTTGGGCATAGGACTATTTTTCCTCTTTACTTAAATTGCTGCCCAACCAAATCTTCCTTGGTTTACCATTAGTGCCCAAGTTATGCTCTTCCACATCCCTTGAGGCAAACATGTTTCTATTTATGATGCAATCAGCATTGTTAAAATTTGACTCAAGTGCAACAAGACCTCTAGGAATGGTGTTTGTTTTCAATTGGATGATGTCTTTCTCAAACAAATTTTATTTTCCTTCAATCATGCATACCATTAAATCCCAATCAATATTATGATTTGCAAACTCACCTTTGTTTTGCAATAACCTTATCACTTGAGCATCATCATTAAAAACTTGCCAATGTTTCACATTATTAGGGACATCTGGCCTAGTTAACACTTCAATGTTGTATTCACAATAAGGTGAAATGGTGAAATTTCCAAATATAGAACCCAACACTGCCAAATTTTCAGCAGTATCATTGAGACCTCTATCATGATACACAATGTTAAAGGAATCAAACATTTCAATTAGATCCCAAACTGCATGCTTATACTGTTTCATACGTTGATTTTTTGTAGCATACAGTTTTGCTATTTGTTTAACAACCAGCTTTGAGTCTCCTTTTGTAATAATATCTTTCACTCCATACTTCCATGCAATTTTTAACCCCAAAAACAATGCCTCATACTCAGCAATGTTGTTAGTGCATTCAAAATTAAGTTTGAAGGAAAAATAAAACTCTTCCAAACTAGGAGAAAGTAGAACTATACCAGCACCATTTCCAAATTTGGAGCAAGATCCATCAAATAGAAAGGTCCAAGGAGAACCTACCATATCAAGGGACTTTGATTTTTCTATCTTGTGTTCTTTTCCATTAGCAAAACCAATGAAATTCATAGCATCTACATCAAAAAACAACACTTCAAAGTGTAATGAAATTACTTGTATAATTCAGATCATGAGCAAAAATATAACACCAAATAACACAATATTCCATAATAATGATCTCAATATGCAATTAGAATAGCTTCACCACTTTGAGGGGGCAACCTCTATACCATACAATAATAATAAAATTCTCTAATGATGATGAGTTACTACCTCAAGTCCCCTATATATACTATTCATATTTTATAGTCATCACCAAGGCCGACCTACTAAGCATGAGAAAGTATAAATGCTATAATAACATGATATGGTAAGCCACAAGTCAGCTACTCATATCCTAATACAAGCAATAGGTTAATGGCGTAGCATGCCCTTCCCCTTCAAAGAAACATTGTCCCCAATGTTGAGAAGCTCTTGATGTCTTTCTTTGTAGTAATGTCATATCTTCACATGTTGCATCTTCATTATCCATATCTTTCCACTTGATCAGGTACTCAGTAATAACCCATGTCCTCAATATTTTAGTGCGTGTTTGAAGGATGCATTCAGGTTCCAAGATGACCCTCCCCTCCTCATCAAGCTTAGGTAACACTGTTTGGGCTGATACTCTTTGTCTAATTACTTTCTTTAGGCAAGAAACATGAAAGACTGGATGTATTCTGGTGGATTGTGGAAGTTCTAATTTGTATGCTACAGTACCAATCTTTTGCAATACTTGATAGGGGCCATAATACTTTGGTGAAAGTTTGTTATCCTTTTATTGTTGTTTCAAAGACATTTTCTTATATGGTTGTAACCACACAAAAACCCAATCACTAACTTCAAAATGCCTTTCCGTGTGATGTTGATCAGCCTGTTGCTTCATGCGGTTTTGTGCCATGACCAAGTTCTCCTTGAGACTAGAGAGGACCTCTTGTTGATACTGAATGTGTTCTTCTACTTCTCTAACCCACAATTTTCCTCTCAATGATGACGTGATGGATGGTGCATGGTACCCATAGAGTGCTAGAAAAGGAGACATTTTAGATTATGGAAGGAAGTGTTATACCATCATTCTGCAAGTGGCAACCATTGGACCCATCTTGCTATTTTATCTAATGTAAAGCAATGAAGATATCCCTCTAAACACTTATTTAAAAATTTTGTTTGCCCATCAGACTGGGGATGATAAGAAGAGCTATGAGCTAAGTACCCAAACATGAGAATAAATTAGTCCAAAAATTACTAGTAAATATAGGGTCTCGATTACTTACTATAATCTTCAGTGTCCCATGAAGCTTCCGAACTATCCATGAAGGCTCGTTTCTACCGTACTTGCAGCAAATGGGTGTGCCAAGGCACAAAAATGAGCATATTTGGTGAGTCTATCCACCACAACCATGATGACATTTTTTCCTTCAAATTTAGGCAATCCTATGATAAAGTCCATGGAAACCTCTTCCCACCACTAGCTAGGAATAGATAGAGGTTTTAGAAGACCTGGGGATTGAACTGTTTCACCCTTATTTTACTGACAAACCATGAATTCTGCCACAAATTTTTAGACATCCCCTTTGAGCCCTTCCTAGAAGAAATATTTTTTTAACTCGATGATAAGTTTTCAAGAATCCAGTGCCCCCTACTAGAGAAGAGTGAAGCTTAGATAGAATCCTATTTTTAAGAGTGGAGTTCTTACATAGGTATAATCTATCTTTATACCATAAAGCATCCCCTTTCAATACAAATTTTTCAGACATGCTTGGATCATTCTGGAGATGATGAATGAGGTTTTGTGTGGTTGGGTCATTTCTCCATTCGGACCTTGCCTCATCTATCCAATCTTCCTGTAATATGGATATGGCACATAACAAGGCTACAGTTGAGTCATCTTTCTATGATAGAGCATCCGTAACTACATTCTCCTTCCCTTTCTTATAGATAATCTCAAAATAATATCCCAACATCTTGGAGACCCATTTTTGTTGTTCTTCAGATGATAAATGCTGATCCAAGAATTATTTCAGACTATCATGACCTGTCTTCACTTTAAAGTGTCTTCGTATGAGATATGGTCTCCATTTCTTTACTGCATGAAGTATGGCTAGCATTTCCTTCTCATAAGTCAGCTTGGAAAGATTCTTACCTTTGAATTTACGTCTCAAAAAGGCAATAGGATGGCCTTCTTGCATGAGAACTACCCCCATACCCACCCCTGATGCATCACATTCAATAATGAATGTTTTGGAAAAATATGGAGTAGCCAAGACTGGAGTGGTGCACATGGCCTCCTTTAGTTTCTCAAATGATTTGGTTACATCCTCACTCCAATGGAAGGAATCCTTCTTTAATAAAGCTATGAGAGGTGTAGCTATGCTTCCATAATGCCTTACAAATCTTCAGTAATAACCTGTAAGCCCCAAAAATCCTCGTAGATTTTTTAGGTTTTTTGGAACCTTCCACTCCATCATGGCTTCGATCTTATTAGGTTCCACTTTAACCCCTTCATGAGAGACAATGTGACCCAAATATTCAACCTCATTGAGTCCAAAAGAACACTTAGAGGGCTTTGCATAAAGTTTGATGTTGCTCAAGGGTTTCCAAAACATTATTTACATGATGCAAATTTTCCTCCCATGTTTTTCTATAAATTAATATATCATAAAAAACACTAAGACAAACTTCTACAGGAATGAATTAAAAATAGAATTCATCAAACTATGAAATGTAGAAGGTGCATTTATGAGTCCAAAAGGCATTACCAAGAATTCATAATGGCCTTCATGTATTCAAAAGGTGATTTTATGAACATCCTCATCCTTGAATCTGATTTGGTGCTATCCCGAAAGAAGATCAAGCTTTGTAAAATAAACAACACCATGTAAATCATCAAGAAAATCATCAATAACAAGAATAGGAAACTTATCTTTGATTGTGTACTTATTAACCTCCCTATAATCAGAACACATGTGCCACATGTCATCTTTCTTCCATATCATCACTACTGCAGAAGAATAAGCACTCTGACTATGGTGGATGATTCCTGCTTCCAACATCTCTTGTACAATATTCTCAATTTCACTCTTTTGCACATATGGGTACCTATAAGGTTTGATGTTAGGCGGTTGACTTCCTGGTAATAACTGAATAACACGATCATGATCTCTCTTTGGAGGTAAGCCCTTTGGTATATTTTCAAATACAACAGAGTGTGCATCCAACACTATTTACATATCTGATGGTATAATTTCCTTAGAATGATGAGCCTCTAATGAAAGAGTTGCGCCACAAATCCCTCTACATCCTTTTTTATCTTTTTGTGCATCTGATGAGAACTTACTATTTGTGGAGACTTTGTTCTTAAGCCTCTTAGCTCAAAATTCCTTCCTTCAGAGTGAAATTTCATGAACAAGTCTTGGAAGTTCATCTCAATGGTTCCCAAAGTGGTAAGCCATTAAACCCCTAACACAATGTCTACTCCTCCCATAGAAATGGCATACATGGGACTATTTAGTATGTAATATCCCATGGAAAGCTTAATGTTATGGAATTTTCCAGAACAAGTAATAGTACCTCCATCAACAATCATTACTTGACATTCAGGAGCTGGATAAATGAAACAGTTTAGGTGCACTACTAACTTATGATTGATAAAGTTGTGAGTACTTCCTGAATCAATCAACACTGTGACCCTCTATTTTTTAGGAATCCAACCACCTTTAGGGTTTGGGGGGTGCTAATACTTGAAATTACATGGCATGAGATTGTTGGCTGAGGATCTCCTAACTCCTCCTCTGGCTCAACCAAGACCTCTGACTTTGCATCTTCATTATTCTCTTCATCTTCACTAGGCCCATCAATGTAGAACAACTTCTTTTCAGCACATTTATGTCTGGGTCCAAATTTACTATCACAGTTAAAACATAACCCTTTTTCTCTTTTTTCTTCAATTTTTTGAGGTGTCAATCTAACTAGCTGAGGGAGTGTTGGGGCCAAGGTGTTGTGATCTCTAGTAAAAGTGAAATGTTGTCTCCTACTTGAAAAAAATTTCTCCTCTGCCCTTCTTGCCATAATCATTAAATCAGAAACCTTATGAGGATTAAACATACGCACCTCATGCTCAATGTGATCCTTAAGACCCCTAAGAAATAGGTCATTTAGATTCTCTTCAGTAATATTTTCCACCCACAGAGAAAGGTTTTGGAAGTGATGAATGTAATCCTTAATAGATCTTGTTTGCCTCAACTTTGCTAATTGGCTGAAGTAATTATCTAACACACTAGAATTGTAGTGTAATTGCAACTCTTTAGTGAATATTTTCCATGTAACATTAAGACCACTCTTCTTCCTTTGAGCACATAACCATCGATACCATATGAATTGGTTAGGTTTGAGATATAAAGATGCCATGGTCACCTTTTGTCCTAATGGAATCTAATGTAGTTCAAAGAAATTCTCCATTTGGTTGATCTAATTGAGTGGATCCTTTCCATCAAACTTACGCATCTCCACTTTTGGAAACATAGTACGGGCCTGTAGAGTGCTCGTATTTGGATTGTGCACACTCGAAGATCCACTCTGGCTCATGTGTCTATTATGTTGACCTGAGGATCCACCTTGATTGACATAAGTATGATTACCCATCATATGCGTACTGAATTTTTGCATGAAATCCTCCAATCTATGTCCAATCCTATCCACATCTTCTTTGCTGGCCACCCTAGATTCGAGGTCTCTTAGGTTAAACTCAAGTTGGCTTACTTTATGGTCTGTCAAAGTAAACCCTAACCCTGAGGAATCTATAGTTATATCTTCTATCTCCAACTCCTCAACTACTATCTCATCCTTTTCTCGGTGTTTAACTGGATTGATGGGATTCTTTTTCCCCTTGTGGAAGCCCCTCGCTATGATGCACCAAAATAGTAGGATGTAGGGATCACGGTCAAATTTTAGGGTTTTGGATTTCGATAAGAATTTAGCAAAATATAAAAAAATTAAAGAACAAAACCCAAATAAATTTTTGTTTTTCTTTCCAAAATTTAACAAATTTGAAAAAATTCCACAATTAACACCTTAGGTAGTGATTTTATGAAAAACCCTAAATTTTTAATAACTTTTGTAAAATAAATCAAATAAGTCTGAAATTTTTAGGGAACTTTACTTGAAATATTTTACAACTTTGGTAAAAATATCTCCCACCAATTCACTAGTTTTCAAAATATATGGTGGAAACAAAAAATAAGGGTTTTTTTCCCTAATTTTGGCCCAGATCGCAGCTCTGATAGCACTTGTAATAAAATTACTTGTATAATTCAGATCATGAGTAGAAATATAACACTAAATAACACAATATACCAGAATAATGATCTCAATATGTAATTAGAATAGCTTCACCACTTCGAGGGGGAAACCTCCAAACCATACAATAATACTCAAATGCTCCAATGATGATGAATTACTACCTACAATCCCCTATATATACTATTCATATGTTATGGCCATCACCAAGGCCGACCTACTAAGCATGAGAAAGTATAAATGATATAATAAAAATATATGGTAAGCTACAAGTCAGCTACTCATATCCTAATACAAGCAATATGTTAAGGGCATAGCACAAAGGAAGCAATGTTGGGATATTCAATTAGGTGCAACATCTTCTTCTCACCATAAAGTTTGACAAGGCTTCCCTCAATTAGAATGGTGGAAAAATACATGTCCATCTAAATGCTACCGCTAACATTTACAGCCCATTTTCTTGACAAAAGCATACCCCATTTGGTAGGGCAATCAACAATCACAACATCAAGTTTTAAATTCCTCCCTAGATAAGATGCAAGTTGCACTACCAAACCTTTCACACAACCAATAACTGGCACTTATCTTGAGTCCATGGCAATACACTTTCCATAGGCTTCTATCACTTTGATGTCCAACTCATTCATGACTTCTAGAGGCATGAAATTACATGATGCACCGAAATCAAACATAAGCTTATTCTTTATGATCAAAGTTGTGAAGAATGGATCAACATTCAATTGGGAATGAACAAAAGACATCCCCAAATATACCTTAGGTGTCTATCCAAGAATTTCTAATGCTTTGGTGGTGTTTCAAGGTCAGAAATGATTTGAGGAGTCTCAACAACATTTACATTTCTGCTTGGGGTGATCTTCTCTTCCTTCAACCCCAAGTACTCAAATGCTCTCTTCTTATGCTTAGGAATTCTAAGAAACTCAATGATTGGAACAGTCACTTTAATTTGGCTCAATACATGGGCTATGTCATAGGGAACACTCTTTGGAAAAACAACATTGGAAGGGGGACAAGAAGATTCATTTGATGGTAGTGGATTCTTGGTAGCTTGGGCATGAGGAGGAATGTAATTTTTACTTGGGACAATAGAAATTCTGGCAGGTGTTTCTCTCCTAGGATATTCTTTTGGAATGCTTGTGAGAAAGGGTGTTTTAGGTTTGGCTTGAGGCCCAATTCCCTTAACGACCTTGCTTCTAGTGTTATAGTCATTCTCTTGAGCTACAACAACATTCATCAACAATTCTCTATCTTCCTCTGAAGGGATACCATCATAACACTTCTTAATCATCAAAGCTCTTAAGTATTCAAAGTCATTGTTAGGAATTTAAAAATATTTCACTACATCAACTTCAAGAGCATGAGGGGGAGAAATACTTATACCCATTTGATGCAATCCCAAAAGGTAGCACTAGTCCTAGCACTTATTACTTCAGTAGATGTTTCTCCTCCTTGTGAGCTTGAACAATAGCCCACCATGAAAATATCATCATCAGTTCCATCATCATTATCAACTTCATCAAATTTTTGGTCCACTTCACATGGAGGATGAGGAAGAAAACATCTATCACACCAATCCATATCAACAAATACATCAATAGCAGCAACCCTGATAGTTAGAGGGTTAGGAACCAATCTACTTTCACATGCTTGGGGTTGTCTATTTCCCCCTCCCATAGGTCCTTTACCTCTATCATCTTATATTTGATCACCCCTAGGATGACTACCAAATCTATTATGGTTTTTTGCTCTTTGCTTACTTTGTGAAATTTGGCCAATTTCTTTCTCGGCCCAGCTAATTTGTACAAAATTTATTTGATGACCCCTACCAAAGTTTTGACAACATCCTCAAAATCAGCACCTTTGCTAGCTTGAGGTTTTTCAGGGTTTACTAACTTTATACCATCCCTCTTGAGAGGTTTACCAATGGCTTTAATATTGCTTTTAATCTACAATGTCATGGTAAAATCCTACCTCAAATTTGTAGGGTTCTTGTCTCTTAGATAATAGGTTGATTTCTTGTCAAATGCATCTGCATATTTGATTAAATAAGATTCATCACAAGGCCTCTGATTAATTTTCAGCCTTCTCAAAGTTTTGTTAAAAATAAGACCTTCTTCTTCTTAGATCAATCAATCACAATGTAACCAAAGTGTATAAACTGCTAGGAAATGAAAAAGGGCAGACAGAGCTTGAAACTTTTACTTAAAACTTGCAGATTTGAAGCATAAAATGATATTTTAACAATGTAGCAGCTCAAATACTTGAATACACAAATGATCAAACTCTTCAAACACTTCAAAAACACCAAGAAATTCCAAGAACTCCCGGCAAAGTGGTGCTAGAAGGTGTTGGTACCCAAATTTGTTCTCCTTTTCAGTCTGAGTAGCATCAGAGATATGGCATGAAGCTTGAAGTTAGATAGATCATGATGTGTGTCATTTTGTAGCTAGGGAGGTGATCTAACTGGCACTTAGATTTGTGGAGAGATGGATAGCACTTTGAAAGGATTTGATCTGACCCTCACTATTTTAGGTTGTGCCTTTTCAACCAAGGTAAGAGAACCTATATTGTAACCCCCAAATGGTGAAGGAGATGAAGATATACCTCAATTTAGTAGAATAATATGAAATGCCTTGGGAAAATATGATCAACACTCCAAATCTGACTTTCACAAGTTGTCACTCCTAGATCATGGAGATATTTTCAATGCAAGGCAAGGGTTATTGAAGACATTATATAATCTTGATTTGCTTTGTGCATTTTTGTAAATGGATTGTATTCTTTTGTTGACACACAATATAATGCAGGGGTAGTATGGGTAGGCTTAGTTTGTTTTAATGAATTTTTTGGGAGGGTGTTGAAAAGACAAACTGGGATATATCATATCTTTGAAAACCTCTACAATACTTGAACAACTATCAGATAAAATGCTTCAAATAATTAGGATACTATTTTAACCAAAAGAGGCATAAATGGAAGCCTAGCTTCTAGGAATCACTCTTCACACAGTCTTTGAGATCTCACCACAAAATCTTGAAGTAAAGAAATCAATTGAACACAAAATTCCTTGATCAAACCACGCCTAAGGTGCCCCCAAAGGGTTACAAGTAATATCTACAGTCAAGGAAGGTAAAGTGATTTTAAATTTGTTTATCTCTTTATCAAATGAAGGCTCTTCTGAACATGAGATTGCAAATGACACTAAACTATCAACAAGAAATGGAGATTCTGTGTGATTTCTAAATAATTTCAATGCAATATTCTAATAAGAACAATGAAAACTATTTACATGCATTTAAAAATGATAAAAGACACCATATTTCCCAGAAAAACACAAATTAACTCAAAACCTTATTAGATTAATTAGCATGTGATATTTTCATCAACAATCTCAGAGTCATGTGTGATGGCTATACACTTGTAACCAACTCACATACATGAAGATCTAACACGTAAGAAATTATCCTTGTTCTTTGGTGTGTTTCTCGAGAAGATGAGCTTTCTCTCGAATTTTCTCATGATTTTTCAACTCCCCCCCTTGCATGTCTCAAAAAATGCATTATATATCTCTTGCCACCTTGGAGCCTTCTTTCCCAAGAAAATAATATTCCATGGGATCAAGTTTGTTACTAAACAATCCTCATGATTCAATGAAAATGATATCAAACAGAAAAACATTCGCAGGTTGCCAGGTGTGCCCAAAAAGATTAAATCATCACAAATATATAGATCATTATCCATCCTCGAGGAATTTTTTTCATCATTGAGGCATGCAAACACCTTGGACTCATCATTTTCACCTTTTTACCTTCTCAAATTACCTCTGTAACTTTTAATTTTGTCACTTCATGTTTTTGGATAGATTAGGGAAAAATTTATTTCAAAATCACCTCAGATTAAAGAATTAAGCCATGAAAGTGATGCCAATTATCCTAGAAGGCCAAGATGACACAAAATCACTATAAATTTGATGAATTTTGATGCAAAAACAATGATTCCAATATTCCTAGATCTCCCATGGCGCTTAAAACAAATGGATGCACAACAACCATCGATCTTACTCATCTTTTTATCCTAGCCTTCCATGTGGAAGATGTGGATTTAGAAATAAGCTTGAGTTACCTTTTTTTATTTTTGGATAAGGCCAGACATGTGGCAAAAAATGATTAGATCGGGCCCAGTTTTAAAACATTTACTTTATGACCTTTTGAAAATTTGGAAAATTTCTCATTTTTTCCCCGCCCCTCTGCCTTTAAATTTTGGAGCTGACACATGGCACATGGTGGGTCCCATTGGGATCACATTTAAATTCTATGCATTTTGACCTTTTTTGAAAAATTGTAAAATTTTCACTTTTTTCCCCGTGTGCCTGCACCTTTGATTTCTCCCTTGCCATGTGTCTTTTTGTGATTCGTTGTGGACCAGCGCTCCAAATTTTTATTTTAAGTCTTTTTTGCAAAAGGGAAAAAATTATCTCCTACCTCCACTGGCCCACTGACCCACTCTACCCTTCCCACATGTCTTCTTATTATTTGTTGTGGACCAGTGCTCCAAATTTTTATTTTAAGCCTTTTTGCAAAACGGAAAAAAATCTCTCCTACCTCCACCGGCCCACCGACTGCTCTACCCTTACAATGCTACCACATGTCCTTCTCTCGATTGGAGTAGGGCTGAATCTTATTTTGAAACTTTAGAGAATTAGAGCTAAAAAAATCTAAGTCCCCTCGTGGCCCACTCCTCCTCCTTTGGTCTTTTAGGACACGTGTCCACTCCCGATTGGTCAGTGGGGATTCAAAACATTTTCTCGACTTTAACATTTTTACAAAATAAGGTAAAAAAACATAAAGGGAATCCAACCGCTCACCATCTCCATACCAATCAAAACATGCTACGTAGGAAAAGTTTGGAAAAAATGTGTCCCAGGCCCGAAAATGCCTTATTGCTAGAAAGGTGAAAAATAAAAAGTTACAACACTTCCTCGCTTTTCCTTATCCATTAGAAGCCACCATGTTGCCAATACCTTATAAGGATGAATTTGATGGGAAAATGATGCCCATCTAACTGTCAAAATGTAAAAAGTTCTAGGGATGCCCTAGAATTCAATTTTTTCACCAAGGATGGTAGATTTTTTGATTATGAATAAACTGAAGCATGATTTCCAAACATTTTCAACCTTGGGATTGGATTTTCAATTGCACACAAGTATTATTTGATCAATTTTGATTTTTCCATGATCTAGCAAAGGGAAAAAACAACATAGCCTGCAAAATTGGAAAAACTAGGGCATATAAAAGGGCAAGCTTGAGCTTGGATTATTCTTTCAAATTAGGTCAAAACAACAAGCTTGTGAGCATTTTAAAGCATTCAACTAGAGGGGAAGAATTTTAGACCATCAATTCAAAGGGTAAAATGTTTTTAAGCAGATATAGATTTGAAAATTTTAGGGCAACATGGTGCAAGCTCATAAATGGTACCAACATCTTCTTCATTTCGTCTTTCTTTCTTATAACTATTCATATTCCCACCATTATTTATTTCTTTGAAGGAATTATGTTTCGAGGATGAAGAACAAGATTTTTGTGGGGTGATGTTGGGCCTCAGAATATTGACTAAGTCCCCAAGGGTGCGTGTGCATGTGGGATCAATATGAAGAAAGGTGTGCGGGGAAAAGCACATAGGACAAGGGTTTTAGAATGGTTTAGTACAAACCATGGCATGTGTGCAAGGAAAAGAAAAGGGTCTCGGGAATTAGCCATATTTGAAGTTCCAAAAAGCACACAAGGAAAGTATGACCCAACTAAGCATGCAGAGTGGATAAGGTGTCATCCTGGCGACTTGGTGGTCAAGAAAGGAATATTCCATGTGATGGAGAGCTTAGATCAAAGTAAGCATGATCCAATGAAGGACCATATGGACACTTGGAAATTGATCTACTTCTGAAGGAAGGCATGGTGGTGGATGCTAAATCTATATATAGAGGTGCTCGGGTAGAAGAAAAGTGTGCTATCAAGGGAGAGAAGAGAGATAGACATAGAGGGAATGAAGGGTGAAGATTTGCAGAAATAATGGGAGGCTTTAGAGGGTTGGGGTTCTCATTAAGAGGATTGTAGGAGTGATAGCATATCTAGGGGATGGGTCTGTGACAATTTTTGTAATATGGAAAGCATAGCTAGGGCTTCTGATGCATGAGTCTTATCTACATTGATGCATTAGCCTGTTATGGCCTTGGTGAATGTAATGTGGCTATTGAACTATGATCAATATGAATATATGGTTCTGTTATAAGAATATAATGTTCATGGATATAAACCCTAGTACCATTTATTAATGTTATCTCGTATGATGTTTCTTTTGATTCTAAATGAATGTATTGATATAATAACTCACCCTAGGTTCTTAGAATGAATGTATAGTCCCTTAAATTTTTGCATCTATGTTTCTATCTTTAAGCAATGTATTCTCACAAACTTCACATAAAGGAGGATCTTGGCACCCGCACGTGCCTCGGGTGAGTGTCCAACACCCACTAGGGGATAGGCCAAAGGCGCATGTGATTAGAAGGTTATTCTAAGAGCATAAAAATGACTACAATGAATATTTATAAACTATATATAAAGTGACTGATATCGGTTAGGTAATCAAGCTAGTTGAGGAAAAATCATGTCGTTAGGTCAAATAGGTCAAGGTTTCCAAAAATAGCCTGATATTTTCTATTTTTGGTGTGATTGATATTTTGAAACCGGGTATTCAAAGATAAAGTTCACCCAAATAAGTAGAATTTTTGTTCGAGGATTTATGGGAGTTAATTGCTAGGGCTGGACTAAGTCTTAGTTGGTTAAGATAATTATAGAAATAGTCCTAGTTAATTAATAGGCTAGGGAATGTTTCTTGGGTGAGTGGGATAGGTGAGGTGGAGGGTTGAGGTAGATAATTAATTAATTAAAGTAATTTTATTAATTAAAATGTGTGCACAAGGGCATGTGTAGGTATAGTAATGAATGTAATTAATTGAAAGGGGTTAGGGGAATATGACTCAATTCGAGGTGTCTAAATTTGTCCCTTTTTGTCACATAACTTGTTTTGATGAGTGACGCAGAAAAAAAACATAAGTGGTTGTCCCAAGTATGAGTGAAGGTAATCCCCCTCAAACTTGGAACTGGTGAAGGAAGAGGCTGAATCGGTGATAAGTTTGATAAAATGGTAGGTGGAGTGAAACTAAAATAGGTAAAATGTGGGCATGGGAAATGGTGATATGGGTATAGGTAATGGGTCTGGGGCATTCAAACACACACACATGTATATAATGCAACAATGTACTAGATTGAAAAGCTCAAAAACTCTACAGAGTGTCAAAAGTTGATGGTTTATCCAAACAACGTGAATGTGATCGAGGTAGAATAAGTAAAGAACATAAGGCTAATTTTAGCAACCTTGACTTATTTAGGCTATTTTTGAAACCTTGACCTATTTTACCTAATTTAAATCATCGAGGCATGGACCATTAGATGGTTGTGAGATGATGAATGGGCAGAGGAAAGGACCAATTAAGGGTTCAAGTGATAGCGGAGGTGAGCATCCTATACTATAGTGAGGAAAGATGATATGTGTGATTGTATGTTGATTTTTGATATATATACTGACCTATGTGCCAAATATGCAAGATTGTAAATGAGATTTTTGAGATACTATTTTTTATAGCTATGTGTGTGTGTGTGTGTGTGTATATATATATATATATATATATATATATATATATATATACAAAAACACTCCCTTTATATAGTTTATTATGATATTGGACTGATGATGTACTTGGTTTCATTTCCATTGTTTTGTTATTATGGAAACTTAACTTGATGGATGTTGTAGGTTTTGTTTGTAGGCTATGGAAACCAGGTAAGGTTAGGCATGGTTGGAATTTGAAAATTTCCAAGTTATTATTTTTATGGAAATTAGATGAGTTAGGAATGGTTAAGTCATGGTGACTATGATGTGGTTGTACATGTTTTGGTTGATTTGTTTATTGTTGAATATGAAAATGAAATGATGTTAAGGTAAAATGGTTTAAATTTCCAATGTATTGATATTATGGAAACTAGGTTGTTTAGGCATGGTTGAGTCTGCTTTGTGTTGAGTCAATTTAATTTCCAAGTTATTGACATGATGGAAAATAAATGATGAGGTATATATGATGTATGGTTTGATTTAAAGTTAACTTCCAAATTATTGTTGTTATGGAATCTAACTAAGTTTTTTTGATGTGGGAAAAATATAATGGGGTAAAGGGTGGCTGAGCTAACCTTGAAGGGCCCCATGCCCTAAGAGTGCTGCCTACATAGCCCTTGTGAAAGGGGCCTCAAGCCAATGTAGTTCTCCCATAAGATAGGGAAGAATATGATGAGGTAGATGAATGGGTTGGTCAATTTTAGGCATGATTGAGTCTAGGTTATTTAGGTATGGTTAAGTCTAGGTTGTTTAGGCATGGTGAAGTCTAGGTTGTTTAGGCAAGGTGGAATGTTTAAAGTGGGTTGATGAAAATAGATGAGGAATGTTGAGGTAGGTGAAAGGAGAAGAAATCCCAAAAATTAAGTATCGAAGATCTAGTTATGTGTAGGAGAATCAATAAGTAAGAAAAGAGGTAAATGGTAAAAGAGGAAAAATGTTACAGAGTTGGCAAAGACCATAATGAGCATACCGAGGATGGGTTTATGAAGTTAAAACCCTAAAGACAGTGTTTTACTATTCTAGGGTGAAAGAAGATACATGGTCACAAAATGTCACATTTGTGGTACATCCCTTGAGTATATATAAGATAAGAAAGAAGGGAAGGTGAGGTGAAGTGGGTTGTTTAGCGTAACCTTGTTGTGAGACAACATGCCTCTTCTGCAAGATACCCAAAACCAAAATAGGCAAGTCCATGACGAAAAATCTATATTTTCTTGATTTTTTTGTATTTTCTTTTTCTTTTTCTTTTTATATATTGATCGATGTGGGAATTATATGTGGGATGAATATAATGACTCCTTGAGGTATTTTTGAAGCTAATCGATGCAGGAAGCTTTAGAATATTTTATTTTTATTTTGCGTAAATAATATTCTTTTTGATAGACTACATACATTAGGGCCAGCTTTAAATAGTTTTCCTTCAAGGAGTAGTCTACTTATATCGAAAGATAGAAAGTTAGATTTCCCTTTTGAGGGAGTCATCTATAAGAAGTTTGACTCAAGGATTTGAATTTGAATATCCCGTATATTACTTTTGATTTTTTTGTTTTGAATTTTAGGTCATGGAAAAGACTATAAAAGAGTATAGGCTTTTTGTATGAAGGAAAATCTATAACACGCAAAATGTTAACTATGAAATAGAAGTTTTTAAGTGACGAAAAACCATGGGATTACATCTTGAAAAGAATGAAAACTATCCATGTGAATCATGTCATGAGTAGAGTTGTGGTACTAATATTGAAGATAAGGCTAAAAGGTGACAGATAATCACATGATTCTTTTTTAGTCATTGATCATTAGAAGAGGTATATGAAAGGAATGGTTACTCAAGGGAAAAGTACGTAATAGAAAAAGGTGATATAGTACTTGATTCAACAATAGAATGGTCAAAGATGCAAAAATTGAGGGGCTCAGGTTCAGGTTTACCTTCAAGGGAAGATAAATGATAAGCACCTGATCCATAGGTATGAGTAACAATATAGGGTCCAAGCCAATTAGGAGAAAAATTTCCCTGTTTACTTTTCTCAGCTTTGGTTACATGTTGATTTTCCTTCAAGAAAATATCGCTGACCTTGAAGGTTTGTTTGTGGAGATGTTTTTCATAGGCATGTTTGATACGTTTTTGTAGATTTGAAGGTGATCAAGAAAATGTAAATGACGTTCATATAGAAGATCAAGTTGGGCCAAACGGTCTTGGAAAAATGCGTCATCATTGAGCATGTATTTGAGTTATATATGAAGTGATGGAATTTGGACTTCGAGACACAAGACAACCTATGTATTGTATACAAAATAGAAAGGTGTAGCAGTAGTGGAGGTATGAATACTAGTTCGATAAGCCCATAAGGAAAAAGTAATGTGCATGTGTCAATCCTTACCAGTATCGTTGACTAATTTCATAATAATTTTTTTAAGATTTTTGTTAGTTGATTTGATTTGACCTTTTTTTTAGGATAATAAGGTGAAGAAAAATGCAGTTGAATTTCGAAGGTGTCACAGAGTTTGCATAGGGGTTTTTTGGTTATCAATGATGATGTGGTGAGGAACACCAAAGTGAAAAATGATGTAATGGTTGATGAATTCAAAAAAATTCTCATCTTTTGTTGAAATGAGAGGATTATCTTCCACCCATTTAGTGTAATATTTGGTTGCGAGTTATGATCCATTGACGATGTTGAGAAGAATAAGGGTTAATCATTGTAGTCATTTTTATCTACCCTCAATATTATTTTTTACCCCTAAGCATGCCAGCCTATCACCCAATGGGTGCTAGGCACTCACCCGAGGAATGTGAGGGTTCCGAGCCCCTCCTTTATGTGAGCATTGTGAGAAGGTTTTTCCATTAAAATAGGATAATTTACAAAAGGATAAGTACAAACATTTAGTTAGTAGTAAAGTGGAAGGGGAAGATTGCATATCCATATATTAATGCATTACATAAACTTAATAATAATGCAAAAAAATACTAAACTAGATCTAAACTGTGACAATCATATAACTCAAGGGATTGAGCCCTTATACATGGTATATTGAAGAAAACCTTATATATATTCATTGGTAGCCACATTACATTCAAAGGAGGTCATCACAAACCATACCTCTTAAATAATAGAGACTTAATCCCTACAGATCTTCCTTGATGAGAGATCCTAACTATACCCTCCCATTTGGATCCTTGTTACAGACCCTAATGCCATACAAAGGCCTATTACATCCTTTATAAACCTCAGCACTAAGTACTCTAAGCCCTTGCATTATTGTAGTATTAAATTACTCATAATTTTACTCTCTATGCATTCTCTTCTCTCCTTTTCTCCTCCTCTTTCCTTACTTTCGAGCATATCTTTTTATAGGATCAACACCCACCATCATACCTTCCCTCCTAGTAAAATCACACACCAAGTGTCGATGTAGTCCTCAAATGGTGAATTTTTATCCCTTTGTAAACCCTCAAATCTCTATAGTGATGTCTTCTTGGAATATTACCTATGTGGAATATCCTTTCCTTGACCTTAAAGGTTCTAGGCTGGTACCTTATCCACTCAGCACACCTAGCCAAGTCACGCTTTCCTCAAGTGCCTCTGAAATTCCAAATATGGCCAATTCCTTAAAACCCAAGGCTCTACCTTTATCACGTGCCTTGGTTTCTCTGAAACCATTCTTAAACCTTTATGTCATACGCACCTCTCCTCGCGCACCCTTCTCTTTACTTGTCATGTGTGCATGCGCTCTTTAGTCCTTAGCCAATATTCCAAGGCCTAACATCACCCCTCACTAAGATTTTCCTCCATCCTCGAAATATATTGAATCTTCAAAAATAAATAATAGAGGCACCCAGATAATTTGAATGAAGAATGAAATAATGAAAGAATGAAAGAATCAAAGAACTTGTTATTGTTATAAGAGGAGTGGGAACTCCTTCCTTACTGTCACCTCAATCTTCTCCTAGACATCCACTTCACCCTATGCTTACTAAAGTAGGTCACCCACTAGAGTGCTCACCTCCTCAAATCTCAATTCATCACCCTTAGCATTTAACGTATCTATAATTCCTTCTAACTTCTTGCTAAGGTCATCTAGCACATCCAATCTACTAGTGATCCGGGATACAACTCCTTAATCTAGTTCTTAATATAACCCCACAAAGATTCAATAGCTTCCATATTCCTCTCAAATTTTGCTAGTATTTTATCATGCTCTGCCCTATTTCCTTTGTTCTTCTCTTTTAACTCTTTCAAAACTACCTCATGTGTAGAAACTAGTATGCTTACTACCATGTCTCTATCAGTGCAATTATCATATATGACCTCAGCCATTTGCATGGTAGTCTTTACAATGGTAAGGAGGTTGGAATACCGAGTGACTATTTTCCCAATCTTTAGTTTTCCTCCTTCTAGTGCTCCAATTATTCTTCTATTTATTCCAACATGAGTGGCCACTTTTCCATGATGAGGATGTGGGTTAATTCTTCCAAGAATTACAAGGTTGACTCGTATTTTTTCTCAGGTAGGGAAAATTATGGGTGCTTCAAGATTATGGCATCTATAATAATATCTATTTTCTTGTACACCTTAAGCACCTTTATGTTCTCCTCCATAAATTTTTACCTTAATTGTGTGTTGATAAAATCCTCCTGCTTCAAATCATTTCTTTTCTCAATGATTTCTTTATTCTTCTTCTCCAGTTATTCCTCCAAGACGCTTACTTTATCACTCCTCCTGAAGAGTCTCGACTCAACCTCCACCGACACCTTGTTGAGTGCATTACAAAATTTCTCATGGGATAACTACTGAGAATTCACCAGAGGGTTCAATCCATTGGATTATGCTATCTTCATTAGTAATTCTTGGTTGAATTCAAACTTTGGATCATCAACATGGCACTCAAAGGCCCAAGATAACATTTTTCTTGTACGAGGGTATGCACCCTCTTCTTCAAATGAATACTTTGTTGGTATCTAAATTGATTTTCCATTGAAAATTGAGTAGCATCACAGACTTAGCAAGATAGTGAGAGAAAGACAGATGTTGTTATTATTCAATTTATAGTCAAGGAGGGGATTTTTCGACTCTTTATCACTTGGGAATTAGAGAAATGGATAACACCTTCATTAAGGATTTGATCTATCCTCACTTCTTTAGGTCGTGCCTTTCAACCAGGGTGAGAGGACAAGTTTTGTAACCTCTTTCAGTAAAGGAAAATGAAGATATCCTTCTTTGCACAATTTTGAAAGGGAACCTTGAGAAAATATGATCAATGTACCATAATTTAACTATCACGAGTTGTCACTTCTAAAGAATGGTGATATTTCCTAAACAAGGTGGAGGTTACTATAGACATTATGGAATCCCGATTACTTCGCATATTTTGGTAGTAGAATTTATACATTTGTGGACATATAGGAAAACGTGGATAGTTCAGGTGGGATTCATTATTTTTGAATAATTGTGGTGGGAGATTAAGCGGATAAAATTGATTATGCCATATCTCTAAGAACCTTCACAAAAATTGGAATACTAAATGACAAAAAACTTCGAATAGCAACAATATTCCTTTAACCAAAAGGTGTGCATCAATGGAGGAACAAATTTAAATGGTTTCACATGATCTCAAGAATTTAACACAAAGGCTAGAGATAAAGAGTAAAAATATTTTAAAGACCCCTTGTTCCTCACACCTAAGATACACTCAAAGGATTACGATAATCTTTATCAAAAATGATGGTGAAGTGATTTTAAATTGTTTATCTCATTATAGGATGAAGGCTCTTGTTGAAATGAAATTACAAATTCCACTAAACTGTCACATGGATGAGATCATGTGTGATTGAGAGGGACTTTAACACAACATTGTAATAGAAATAAGAAAAACTACTTGCAGACATCCTGAAATAAAGTAGACACAAATTGGTCTAAGATTGACACAGATTAATTCGAAATTGATTAGATTCATTAGCAAGGGAAAGTTTCTTTGAATATTCTTAGAGCTTGTTAATGGATGTACACTCATAACCAACTTGACGTGATTGAAATCTAAAACACAATAAATTAATAGGTTTCTCAAATTGGTCTCTCAGGAAGATGGGATCTCTCAAATTTTCTCTTAAGAATTCAACCCCAACCATTTGCAAGAGTATTCTCATTACATTTATACATTTCACTCACTCACTCATCCCAAATTTCCCCCAAAAAAGAAGAATATTCAAGGAACCTTTTCTTCTTACCAATTTGTCTCGGAAAGTGATGTTTAACAAATTTACACCCGTAGCTACCAGGTGGACAAATCATGAATTGATCACATTTCTCAAACCCTTGACTAATGACTAGGATGCCATGCCATAAATTTTTGACAGTCCTTTTAATCATTCTTATTCTATCATGTGAGAAATCCCCATTTTAATCATTTTCTCGGTGGCTCTGTATGGCTGGATCTGACAGGCAATCCTTTTCACCCTTGAGGCAACACCTTGAGAAATGAATGCCCCCACATGGACACCTGCATTTGTGCCTCTAAAAATGAGTGTCTGTGCATGGATTATTCTACATACCTGCATTGTGAGTCTAATTTGCAAGAAAAACAATGTGTATTCACACCTTCTAGAGTCTTGGAACAAAAAAGGTAGAAAAATCAAAAGTATTGCACACCAACCATCGATTCTGCTCCTTCTCAGCTTTATATTAGAGCCATCCACGTTTTTCCTTTGTGTAACTACAAAGGATAAGTATAGGGTAAGTTTCCAAACAAGCATGGGCCTTCCACGTGCCTTAGGCCCAATAAAATCACCTTTTGGCCTTTGAAAAGTCTTAGTATAAAAAGCAGCCAGTGGAAGCCTCCACGTGTCTCACTGGCACATTTTTGATATGGTTCCCAAAAGAAGAGACCGCAAACAAGCACAAGCTCACCACGTGTCTCATTTTAGAAGAGTTTTTGAAAAAGTTTAAGGACCAGTAGAAGGCGCTATGTGTCCAGGGTTTGAGACAATTTTCCTTGGCCATTGAAAAATCCAAGCAAGGGCAGAGTGAGTGGAAAATTCCATGTGTCCCCATGTCGCTCTTTCAAAAATAAAAAATCACTTGAAGGTCTCTAAATAGGAACAGTCCCTCTACATGTCATAGGCCTTAGAAAATTGCTTGAAAAGCTTAGGTATATAAAGTAGCCATGGAAGCCTCCACATGTTTCCTTGGCACAATTTTGAGATGGTGCCCAAAGGAGGAGACCCTAAACAAGTGCGGGCTCACCACATGTCTCCTTGCACAATCCGCTAAGGGGGACCTAGAGGGGGATCCTCAAATGAGTGTCGGTCCTCCATGAGTCCATGGTCCGACAAAGCTACACCAGCCACATCAAAAAATGTTAAAGTGTGGGGAAGGCCAAGTAGAAACCTCCACGTGTCTCCATGGTGCAACTCCAAAGGTCAAACCAAGAGGTGAATTTTTCGATGAGTGTCGACCCTCCACGTGGACAAGCTTTGAGTTAAAATGTGCCTTAGAGTTCCAAAATTCCCCTCTGAGCCGCATCCAATCAGAAAGGGCCAAGTTTTCATAGATGTTGAGATATAAATTTGATGGGGAAAACACACCCGTCAAACCATAAAATGTAGGAAATCACCATTTGTGCCTAGAAATGAATCTTTCTTTAAGGAAAAATAATTTGGAAATGATATAAGGCCCAAATGTGATCCACCAAGCTGCATCCAATTAGAAAGGACCACATTTCCATAGATATTGGGACAAAAATTGATAAGGAAAACAAAACGTGACTGTGGAAAAATGGAAGGAAGGGAAAAAAACCGAGTTTACACCCAAGTTACAAATTATTTCACATGGACAGAGGAACAAAAAATAAATTTTGGATTTAAAATGATCCTCGACCAAAGGAAAGGACTAATCATGGCAACCAAATGAAGGAAAAATCTTTCACGCATCAACACGGGGAGATAGAAAATATGATAGATCCTACAAATTGAATAATTTCAAGGACAAATGAGGTGAGATAAAATTGAGCACCAACATTGGCTCCGACTTGGGGATGGGAACTCCCTGTAAGTGCCACAAGAACAAATAGTAGACTAAGTGCCAAAAGTAAACCATTGGGCAATGGAGTTAAAGAACAAGCTTGCAGAGCAGAACAATAATAACCAACTCCCCCAAGGATGAACCGAGAAACCAAATAAATAACCGCCAAGGACCAATATGAAACAAAATATAAAAAAATGAAAGTAGAAAGAAACCAAATGACTATACACTGTACAAAGGTGTATACCTTGATTATGAGAAATCACTCAAGGAAATGTTTCAAATTTCTGCCATTAACAGCAACTACAATAATTCCTCATTTAAGTCTTTTAAGAAGAAGGTATGTTCACTAATTTGAATTTCAATTGAATAAGGTACCATCCACAATGCATCAAACTTTCCATTTTTTCCCTTATCCTCGTGTTTTCTATCTTACAATAGCACAAGATCTCCCACCTTGAAAGCTCTTGAGTCACTTACTTATCAAACAAATTCTTTTATTTCTCTCTGAATTTTACATGCTTCGATGGGATTAACTTCTTTCTTCATCTAACTCAACAATCTGATTTATTTGAGCATCATAGGACTAACCTCTTGACCTTCCAGGTTGTTGAAGAAATTTAAAAGAAGACAATTGTATATACAGGGGAACCAGAGCTTGAGTTCCATATACCAACTCAAATGAGATTTTCCCAGTAGCTCGTTTAACTGTGATTTGATCAGCACAAATAAAAAAATTCAACTACTCACCCCACTTCCTTTTGTTCAAATCCAAAGTTCTTCTAATTATCTTCAATAGATTTTTATTGATGGACTCTACTTGTCCATTTCCGTGGGGATTATAGTTAGAAGCATATGTCAAATTGATCCCATATTCAGGGCACATGGCCACCAAAGGTTTAGCCCAAAAATCATGGAATTATCAAGAACTATTTTGTCAAGTACCCCAAATCTACAAATAATATAATTCAGGACAAAATCCATGACAATTTGGTGAGTTTCCTTCTTGGTGGGAATTGCCTCCACCCACTTGGTGAAGTAATTTTTGGCCACTAGTATCCACTTATGGCTTGCACTTGAAGGATCATAAATTTCCTCAATAAAATCCATTCCCCATTTCCTAAATAGGGCTTCAAAAGATATAAGATGCAAAGTAAGGGAGCCTAAATCTTTCATTCTTCCAAAAAGCGTTGGTATCTCTCACATTTTCTTACTAAAAGAGTTGTATCCTTAACAAGAGTTGGCCACCAATAACCAACCCTTAAGATTTTATGAGCTATGACTCTTCTAGAAAAAATTCCCCACAAACTCCTCCATTGACATCATTAATTATCTTAGGGCTTCATCTTCAGCAATGCATCTTAAGAGAATTCCTTAAGGTTCTTCCAAGCTAACCCAAAATCGAAGCTAACTTAAGTGGTATTTTCCAATTCTTTCTCAAATGTTCGGGCATTGTAGATGTGTGAGATAAAAAGGATGTCCTTGTACCATTCATAACTGATTAGTTTTTCAAGGACATTCAACCTTTATTCTTCAACTTCATTTACCTCAATTGTCTCTGTAGATTTCTCTCTACAATATTTTTTTCGTGCCCAAACCTTTGACCAATTTTGTTGTTTGAATATCCATATCATACTCTTGCAATTTTTTTACCCATCAGAATCTCTTTCTTAAAACCTCCATTTATTATAGGATATCTTTCACCATGGTGTGGGAAACATAAGAAATGAATTTAGAACTCATAATATATGGCCTGAAGACATGTTTTTCTTTTACCAAAAAAGGATTTCTTCTCCATGATAGTATACTTTAGCTCAGCTCCTTGTAATGCCTTACTAAAAAGGCAATTGGTCTTTTAGCTCCCTCATCATCCTTCTGCAAAAACAGATGCAATAGTAATTTCTGAAGCAAAAGAAAACATTTGGACAGCATTCTTATAATCTGGAGTTGTTAAAACAGGGGACATTATTTAATGCTTCTTTGATCCCCGTAAAAGATTGAATAACTGCTTCTTCCCATTTGATACTTTGTTCTTTCTTCAGCATGCTAGTGATTGGGATAGTTAGTTTAGAAAAGTTAGAGATAAATATCCTAATAAAATTAATCTTCCCAAAAAAGGACTGAATTCCCTTCTTGGTTCTCTCGGAATAGGGACCTTTTTATGGTTTCTACCCTTTCAGGATCAATCATGACCCCTTCCCCGTGACACAATTTTTCTAAGTAGCTTTTCTTTCTAAACTCTAAAATTGCACTTCTTGGGATTTAGTGAAATACCATACTCTCTCGCATCTTAACAAAAAAATTTCTCAAGTGTTACGAGTGGTCACTCCTTTTTATGGAGAAAATAGTCACATCATCTTGATATACAACAATGAAATCATTAATATAGCCAAAGAAAGATACATCCATTTCTCTTTGGAAAGTGGCTCCAACATTCATTAGACCAAAAGGCATTCTAACATATAGATATTTTCCCCAAGGAGTGGTAAAGGTAGTCTTGATTTTCTCTAATTCTTTCACAACTACTTGGTTATATCCAAAAAACCATCCAAGGTGGATAACAATTTTGAACCAATAACCAATTGTAACATATTGTCCATATTTGGCAAAGGGTATTTATCCTTCATTGATGCTCTATTCAAGTTTCTAAAGTCCACACACAGCCTTATATCTTTGTTCTTCTTTCTAATAGGTACTAAGTTTGCAACCCATGATGAGTACCTTATGGGTTATATGATTCCTCCACCCCTCAATTTTTTCAATTCTTCTTGCATCTTTAGGGAAAGAAGTGGATTGATTGGCCTCTAGTTTTGCCTAAACGGTTTGATAGAAGCTTTTAAGGAAATTTCATGTTGGAAAAAATCTTCTCTATATGCTTTTAGTTCATAATAAGACCATGTTAAATAGTCTTGGTATTTCTTCAATAATTGAACATATGACTTATTTTCTTCCTTGCTAAGATTTCTATCTAAAACATGGTTTATCCTTCGTTCCCAGGTCATGCTCTTCAACATCCCATGAGGATGACATGTGTATGTTGAAAATGCAATCAACATTATCAAATTTTGATTCAAGTGCTACCAAACCTCTAGGAATAGTATTAGTCTTCAACTGAATGATGTATTTTCTAAATAAATTCTCCTTTCCATCAGCCGCACAAACCATTAGCTCCCAATCTATATGTTGATCAACAAATTCTCCTTGGTTCTATAAAAACCTTTGCACTTGGGCATCATCTTCGAACACTTGCCAGTGTTTAACATTGTCAGGAACATATGGCCTAGTCAATACCTCAATATTATACTCACAATAGGGGGATATAGTATAATTTTCAAATCTGGACCCCAATACGGCCAATTTGTCTACTAGATTATTGCAATTCCTATCATGATGTATTATGTTGAAGGAGTCAAACATCACAGTCAAATCCTAGACTGCGCATGCTTATACTACTTCATTCTCTAATTTTTTGTTGCATACAGTTTTCTAACCTGCTTGACAATTAGCTCTGAATCTCCTTTAACAATGATGTCTCTAATACCATATTTCCATGCAATTCTTAAACCCAATAATAATGCTTCATATTTTGCAATATTGTTAGTGCACTCAAAGTTGAGTTTAAAAGAGAAAACAAACTCTTCCTATCCTGGAGATATCATAACAATACCAACACCATTTCTAAATTTAGAGAAAGCCCCATCAAACAACAAATTCCAAGGAGAACCTACTTGATTAAGAGACTTACATTGATCAATTTTGTGCTCTTTACCATCAACGAATCCAACAAATTTATCTACATCATTTTCAGTTTGTAACACTTCATAAGAAGCATTATTGGGATCCTCAATGAGATGTAACATCTTCTTTTCACCATACAACTTTACAAGGCTTCCCTCAATAGGTATAGTGGGAAAATACATATCCATTTTCACACTACCACCCACTCTAGTAGCCCACTTTCTTGATAACAACATTCCCCATTTGGCAGGGAAATCAATAATAACAACATCTAATTTTAAGTTCTTTCCTGGGTAAGCTACAAGTTACACTATCATACCCTTGACACATTCAACCACCGACACCTCTTTGGAATGCATGGCGGTGCACTTCTCATAAGATTTTGTCACTTTGATATCTAATTCATTCATGACCTCAAGAAGCATAAAACATTGCATGATGATCCGTAATCAAACATATAGTTGTGTAAAACCCGTGTTTAATAATCGTAGTCATGAATAATAGATCTACATTCAGGTTGGGATTTAACCAAGGATGTTCCCAAATATAGTTCGGTGGCTCACCTAGTTCTTTTAGCACTTGGGGTTTTTAAAACTATGCAATGGTAGGAGGATTCTCAACATTGTTTACATTTCTACCTTGGGTAATATTTTCTTCTTTGAATCCAAAATACTCAAAGGCTCTTTTCTTATGCTCAGGAATCCTAAACATCTCAACAATTGGAACAAAAATCTTGATCTGACTCAAGACTTGGGTAATCTCATAAGGAACATATTTGGGAAAGGAAAAATTTGGAAGAAGACTAACAATCTCATCTAATAGCAAAGGATTTTTAATGGTCTGAGCATGGGCATGGATACCAGTTTTGTTTAGGGAAACAAGGCCTTTTCCAGATGTATCTTTCTTAGGATTTTCTTTTGAGATATTGGTGAGAACTGGAGTTTTTAGTTTGGCTTGGGGCCCTGCCCCTTTCTCAACTTCAATCCTAGTGTTATATTCCTTTTCATGGCCAATAACAACATTCATTAACAACTTCCTATCCTCCTCAGAAGGGATTCCTCCATCATACTTTTTAATCATTAGTGCCCTTAAGTATTCAAAATCATTACTAGGAAATTCAAAATATTGTGTCATAGCTATTTCAAAAGTATGAGAGGGAGCAAGGGGTGATACCCAATGGATACAATCCTAGAAATTTGTAGTATTTCTGGCTCTGATTAATTCAGTCGAAGTTGCTCCTTGTTGTGAGCTTGTAGAGAACCCCACCATGCACACATCATCATAATTGTCATCATCATCTTCCTTAACTTATTTTTATTCATCACATGGGGCATGTGGCAAGAAACATCTATCACACCACTCAATTTCATTGGATTCTTCCACAACAGAAAATATGGAAGTCACAGGATCGGGAAAATTATATTCTCATGGGCTAGGGGGCTGTCTATTTCCCAACCCCATGGATCCTTTACCTCTTTCATCAAATCTTAGATCACCCCTAGGATGATTTGAAAATATTTACTTACCTTTTGCTTTATGATGACCTTTGGAACCTTGTCTAATCCCCGCTCTACTCTGGATAGTTTAGATGATATTTCCTTAACACCCCGGCCAAATTTTTTATAACCTCCTCCAGATCCATAGACTTACTTGACTGAGGCTTCTCTAGATTGATCAACTTGATACCTTCTCTCTTAGGAGGATTACTAACTACCTTGATTTTATTTTCAATATTCAAAGCCATGGTGAAGGCCTGCCTCAATGTTGGTGGGTTCTTATCTCTTAAATAATAGGTAACTTTCTTATCAAAAGCATCAAAGTATTTTATTAAACAAGAAACATCACTTGGCCTCAGGATAACGGGTAGCCTATTCAATTTTTATATTCCTCCTTTGCATTTCAAGTGTTGAAATGTGATTTTCTTGATAAAGATGTGTTCTTTTGACTGTTGAAGATCATGCTTGATATGGATAAATCATTTATTCTCTTTGATTGTAGGGCTAGTATGTTGTTGCTTGTAATAATCTATTTCACTTCTTATGAGTAAGCTACAATCTGGTTTTAAGAGTTGTAAATTTATCTCTCGCATTGACTCATCCTTGGATCAATTCCATTGATCCAAGGTATGTTTTAAATATTCTTATCTAAACTAAATGAGAAACTGACATTCATTGATTAAGAGACTTAACAGATTGAACTTGTGTTTGTTACAAATTATTTGTTATCTTGAAAGACCATGCCTACATTTTGTTGTGTGTTGTGATCGGATCTTCTTGAATGAACCTTGTAGGGTGTAGAAAACTACTTCGGATTCTAGAGAAAGAGAGAAAATGTGCCCTTTATCTATAAGGTATATCCTAAAGAGATTCGGGACTCGGTAATTTACCTAACTATTTCTACACCACTCTACGTGGGATGACAACCTAATCTAAGTTACTAATACTAAGTTAGCATGAAGTGAAATAACCTAAGGGATTCTAAGTTATTTCTAACCTATTGTATTTGGTTAAACTAAGACCTAACCTAAGGTGACAATCTATTGTTTGAAGGTTATATCCTAAGGTTATATATTGTAAATTAACCTAAGATCTAACCTAAACAAATTCTATCTATCCTAAAATAATGGGATATGAAAGGGAACCTATGGGTCATTGGAAAGTGGGAGCTAAGTGGCGGTTCCTAGGCTATTAATGAGATGTGATTTTTGTATTTAAAAAGGTAGAGTACTGCCAGACTTGGTAATTACATGGAAATTTGGAGGAACCTACGTGGAAGCATCACTAAGTTTGGAAATGCAAGTGGAAGTTAAACTTAGTCTCGCCAACTTTGGATGGTGGTGGCAAGGAGAGATAGGCAGGAATATGTAAATTAATGGCATTAATTTTCCTTGTTTTTGGTGAGCAAGTTATCTTGGAAGGCATGCTGGTAGATTTGTTGGGGATTGTTTTGCTTTGCATGCTTCACGATTTTTACTCTATATAGAGCTAGCTGGTTTTTCGAACCAGCAGTTTGATCTACACTTAGTGTCTATTTTTGAATTCTCTGATCTATTTTCAGTTTGAGGAATGTATAAGAGGTGTTGTGGAAAAATATTACAGTTTTTTTATCTTGCTTAAATAAGAGGGGGTGTTGGAAACTCATCTGGAATTCTTCTTTAAATCAGCAAAAGCACTATCGGAATGATGGGTTCTACCCATTAAGATCTATTACTTTCTTCTAAATGATTCATTAAAACAATTTTTCTCACTAGAAATTTATAGTTGCATGATGTATCTGGTTATTTACTTACATGTACTCATGAAATCTATGTGGGTTTTGGAATGTGAATCATTTTCTGTTAATAGTAGTTTTTGGGAACTTTCTCTGTACTGGTTGTTAGAGGTTTTCATGTAAATTTGTATTGAAACTCTGTGACTTGTACTTGAAGCTCTGAAATTTGCATTTGAATCTCTGTAGCTTGTATTCAAAGCTTTGTTTCTAGCATTTGAGACTAATGTTGAGTGAACTAGCTTGTTGCTTGTTTGGTTATGAATCTCTATTTAGTCTTGTGTTTCATGAGCTTAAAGTAGAGCTCTATAGTTTTTCTAAGCTTATATTGAAGCTTTGGGATTTGTTATGATTTTTATTAGGACCTTGTGTTTGTTTTGGATTGTGTTGGAGCTAAGTGTAGTTCTGAACCTTTGGTTGAATCTTCGTATTCAAAAATTGTACTTGTATACATTTCTTATGAATACCGAACTTACGATCCTGTGGTTGAGTTTTGTTCTGTACTTACGTTATGAAGTGGAATTTTGATTCTCATTTAAGGATTTGAGAATACTAGGACTCATATTGGAGCATTGGTGATTTGGTTTTGAGCTCGTATTTAGGGCTTTGTGTTTCTCTTAGGCTCGTATTTGATCTTGTGTTTTTCTGAACCGGTGTTAGAGCCTTGTAAAGTCTAAACTTATGTTCGAAGCTCATAATCGACACTGTACATGTATTCCATGATTGTATGTTCTAGATTTATGTTGGAATTGAAGTGATTACCTATATTATGAGTTGGGTTTGGTTGGTATTTGGTTTTGAAAAGATTTATTCTCTTTATAGACTGTCTTCTCGATAGGATCTTGAGATTTTAGTTTTAGTTTGAAGCTGATATGGTAATCTCCTTGTAATATCCTTCATGTCGCTCCTTGAGTGTGATTGGTTTTTATGCTTCTATCCCTTTGGACTATATAACCTTCTTGAACTGGATAGGGAGAGAGAAATTGAAGTTTAACCTATCCTTCTTTGTTATGAGAGAACCCATGTTGTGCGGAAATATTGACTATTTTTAATATTATAAGGGGATGGGAATTATGTCCTGTAATGGGTCTGGTTGGTCCTTTGATCATGGTAACAGTCGAATAAAGTTTGATGTTACGGGAAGTAGTATTACTCTCTTTGTACCTTCTTAATTGGTTTATTGGGTTTTGTTGGAAGTTGAATTTAAAACTAGAATATTGAATCTTGTTTAAAGTATATACATGTATAATATCTCTGTTCGGATAATTTTGTATATATGTTCTTGTTTGGGACATGAACTTCATACTTCTTGTATCAAGCTGTTAAAGTCATGTAATAATAATTCAATTCTTGAGTTTGCAATTCCTTCTACACTTGTATATCTTCTCTATTTTTGGACTCTTATTCCTTGAGGGGATCATAGAACAAACCTCTGGGTTTTAGGAAAGGAAATGAATATGAACCATGGGGATAGTATACAGTTAGGGACTGTCTTTGTATTTCTTTTTGAGATTTGAATTTGTACTTGAGGTTGGTTAATGCAAATAGGAAACTAGCTTGTTAGTTTTGATTGGATAGTTAAATCATGCTTTCTTTGATCATGCATTCATATTGTGTTTTATTTTGGGAAACTAGTTGATGAATTTCTAAGTTTGTATTAGATAATGGATTTCATTTCATAATATAAATGAAATGAAATATGGATTGGGTCCTTTGTGGTTTGATATCCTTTATATGTACTTGTATAAGTTCATTAATCTAACTTCTCTTTTATTTATTCTCTTCAAATATGGGAATTTTCTTATGGATTGGTTAAGAGATTTAGTTGCTAATGTATAGCTTGGCTTTGTCGGTAGTCTAGTTTCAGATCCTTGCATTATATCTACTAACAGATAGAAATTAGTAAGGCCTTCTGTTAGACTGTTTAAATATGCTTGGATTGAATTGGGACTTTGGTTGGATGTTGCCTCTTTATTTGTGGACTCCTTATATTGATATCTTTGAATGAGGCGGTGTTGTGTCTGCATACTAAACCCTGGTTCTTTCCTTAAGATGAATTATGTCCGAGGAATAGGTATGTTGTTATTCTCTTCTTTGGTTTTTATGGAAAGATGAAGCATACTAATAGGATCTATGTTGTAACTAACTTCTTTTGCTGCTTGGTAAAGATATATGTGTATTTCTATTCTTATGGGTTTATGAAATAATTGAATGACAAGACTTGTTGACTGTTTAAAGTAATTGATAGGATCAATTAAGTCTTGTGATATAATTCTGATGTTGTAGATTATATTATGCTCTTTTTTAAAAGTGAATTTCAGATTCTCTTAAATGTACTTCTTTCTAGATGTTATTACTTATGATTATTTGTATGATGTATATTAATTGTTTCATTAAAGCAGAGTTGTTTAATGAAACAATTAGTGGAATGCACTTTACTTTAATGCTTGTTCTTATCATGCTCAGTTCTTTGAACTGACCCGTGCTAGCAATTTTGTAGATGGACATCATAAGTGATAAAAGAAGATAAGAACTTTCATGTTGTATTGGCTTATTTATTATGGACCTTATGAAAAGATTTTGATTCATTCTTGTCTTTGTATTGAAAAGAAAAGTTGTATTCTTTTTGGAATGGAGGTTGTTTGTTATACAAGATGTATGCCTGAAATGCATATTCTTGTAAATGTATAAATTTATAACGATGAATTGAAAGTTGGAATATTTACTTGCATTGGCTGTGTAAATTATCTTATGTTTATGAAAAATATGGAAATCTTATCTCAATGATATTATTCATATCTTCTATCTCGATTAATTCGGATAAACTTGATAAGTTAGATAAAGGGAATTAGTTTAATTTCCCTTAATAAGATGCAACTTGTTAAGTTGCATAAGATAACAATTTTTATCTAAACAATTCTAACATAGTATTGGAATGTGTAATGAATATGCGGTAAAACTATAGAGTTTGTGAAAGATAAGAAGGGTTTGACAAACCCTAACACTTAATCATGTAGAGGAATATTCTTCCTTGCTAAAATAAATGTAACCCAAAGAATGGTGATATGATCGTTAATCATTAGACTTCATTTATTATAAATTCTACCTCTAGTTGAACCTATTTGGTGTTACACCTTCTTTGAATGATTAAGTTATATTTAATGGAACTTATGATATTGTTGTCTTGTTTTGGTTAACTTCTTGTTAAACTAAATAAATTAAAATTAAAAGCAATCATGAGTTAAAGGAAGTTATTTAATGCTTAATTGATTCAAGTATAGAACAAAAACTTAAGGAGTGTTGGATTAGGGTTTAACATAGATGATGTAATCTGTTTTATAATCTAAATTAATTAAATATTAATAACCTCCTTGGGGTATGTACATCTTGATGGGAAGTTTTCTGTAGGATGTTGGCACATGCCAACTGTAGGAATGTACCTTCGAGAAGACATGGGTTTTCTTGAGGATACAACGTTTCAGTTGACATGTGCCAACACCCTTCTACATTGATAATCTAGATCTACACACAAATAAGGACTTGAACTTAGTTTATCTCTAGGTCAAGTTAGTGGCATGTTTAGGATAGGTAGTAGCTTTCAATGGCTCAGGGTACCTTGGCACATCCAGTTGACTTATGTCAACCGAGTATGCCCATATACCCTAAGTCATTGTGAGCATCTTCCTATAATAAATTATGTTTCTAACCAAGGATAGGGTTAAACCTTGGACAAGTGGACTGACGGTAGTCAGTAAAGACCATTCTTGATAACAGAGTGAGGTGAAGGACGTATTCCAAAATGACGAGTATGTCATCTAGGAATAGTGACATAAACAATATGTTGAAAATATTTGGCCAAAGTATCACAAGTTGTTGGTTGCGATGTCCTTTGTCACCTAGTTTAAAGAAACGTGATATTAGATGAATAGTGGTAATAAATATTTAGATATGTTCTTTAAAAATATCAATCAAGTACCGGTTTAGGGTAGTAAACTAAGTATATGAAGTATATGATAAGTATTCAATACTTAAAGTTAACATAAATATATCGGTAGATCACCGAGTTATGAAATAAATAGATCGGTAGATCACCAATTTATGAAATAAATAGGTTGGTAGATCATCAAGCTATGAAAGGAATAGATCAGTGTATCACCAAGTCATTTACAACTACATATGGCTATCTATTTGAGATTGATTGGCATGGAATGTGTGTTCTAAATAATGCTCTATTTAGAACATAGAACATTATTTAAAAAAATAAATAAATAAAGAATTTCCTTGTTTCTAAAGTCTTAAAATGGGAATGTTACAAGCTTGATACCTTCCCTCTTAGGAGGCTTACTAAGCGCCTTGATGTTATTTTCAATCTTCAAAACCATGGTGAAGGACTACCTCAATGTTGATGGGTTCTTATCTCTTAAATAATAGGCAACTTTCTTATCAAAAGCATCAGAGTATTTTATTAAACAAGAAACATCACTTGGCCTCAGGATCATGGGTATCCTATTCAAGGTCTTATTGAACCTTGTATTGAAGTCATGAAAAAAATCATTAGAATTCTTCTTAATATTTTCAAATTCTGATAAAACAAACTTAAGGTATTTTTATCTCCATACTGCAATCTAAAAGCATTCTTCATTTATGTCCATGAATCAATGGAGTTGTCTGAAAATATTTATACTAGTTGTGCATCCTCCTCTAGAGTATGATTAAACAAATTTATGTACACATCCTCAAATTCAATCTCAAATTCTTCCATAATATTGACAAAAAGCTTTAAGTGCTGATCCTTAGTAATGGCATTATTTCCTTGAAATTTAGGCGAGTCTATTTATAACATTTTGGGGCACAAGATTTGGATATCCATCCATACCTCACGAAATCTATTGGACCAAAAGTGTTCACAACAAATGGAGGTCTCAGGTGGGGCTGGGCCATTTTTTTGGGAGGTGATCTTACAAGAGAAAAAAAATCATGAGGAGTGAGGAGTCTCGTGGGGCACAAGAATGTAATTCTCGAATGAATGTTCTCTAAAAAATTTGTTTCTTGGAAGATCCTATCGGCTTTGAAGAATATTGTAATGCCCTGATTTTTGTAAGTTATCATGGTGATTACTTTCTTAATGTTGTAACTACTGAAATGAAGGAAAACATGTTAAGATATATATTTTGATCTTAAGGGAATGTGTTGCTAATCTGGATTCTTGCATACTGTAATTTATTTACACGGGACAACAATTAATATTGCTTGTATGTTTGCTGATGTGACGACAAATTTTTCATATGCTTGCTAAACTCTATTCATTGATTGACAGCACACCTTGAATCAATTCCATTGATCCAAAGTATGCTGAGGCCTTCTTGTGATCACTTTGTCGATTTACTCTTAAAACAGACTGAAGGTTGATATAAATGTGCAGCACCTGATTTCAGGTATGAACAGCTGGCACGTAGACGCCAATGACAAAGGTTCGAATCTCGAACCATGCTCTGTTGTAACGTGAGACCTCGTAAGGTGATAAATGCCTGGATGCGGGTGGCTCAGGCATGTGAAATGAAGGACGAAACGTCCTGCACAACATTGAATTGGATGTCAGTCGGGAAGACTTGACTGGAAGTTGATTAATTAGTGTTAAGGGGAAATTAGATCCTAATCTAATCCTAAGTTCTACCTTACATCCTAAACTACTATCCTAAGTGGATTTTTAAATTCTAAAATGGTGAAAATAGACCTAAGTTCTATTAACCTAAGAACTAGGCGATGACCTAGGTATGAACACTATTGTTAATCCTAAACTAATCCTAACCTAGAAGGGGACGCACAGACCCATGGGGGATGGAAAGGATAAGGATGGAAGGAAATTTAATGGCAATAAATGTGAGTCCTTGCGTGGACAGCGCCAAGTTTGGTGGGAACAGGAAAAAGGTGGAGGTATCTAGTTGGTTATGGGACTAAACTTGGTTTGCATGCAAAAATTTGAAATTGGAAGTTCGCCAACCCGAGTCGGCGGTGGCGTGAGGAAATAGGAAAAAGGTAGAGCCTTTAATGCATTTAATTTCTTGGTCTTCGTGACCAGCCCGCCTTGGAAAGAGTATGGAGGAATTTTGATTGTTTATTGTGTTGTTCGGATTTTTGGGAAGTTGCTCTGCATTTGGTTTTTCTTGGTTCAGTCGAACCAGTTGTGTTTGGTTGTTATCTCTGTTTCTTTGGAAATTGAAGGCTATTTTCGAGCCTGTAGAGGAAGGGATTGTTTGGAAAGCTTGTTGCTGTCGCCGTGGAAGGAAATACCACCTGTAGACGCGGTTTTCTTCGAGCTTCGAGGAAAAATTGTAGGCATGTTAAGCCCTTCTCTTTAAAACACTTGCTTTGTTTAAGCGTCTCATTAAAACAACCCTGCTCTTCTTCTTCTGAATGGGTTTTGGGTTTATTCGATTTTACTGTCATGTTGGAAATGATTTGGGTAGAATCATTTTCTTGATGTTGTGATTTGAACTGTCTTTGCATATATTTGAGTTGGAAATACAATCATGCTGTGTTGGTTTGTTTGATAGTATTGGGGAATTCAAACTGGGTATTTCTTTTTAGATGATTATATTGAATGGAACTGTATAGGCAGTAGGAGTTGTTTTTCATTATTGAGCAATTGTTCTTTTGCTATATGAACTTGAGTGATGAAACGTATTAGCTGTGTAAGTTGCTTGAAGTTGTTTCTTTATTGAAATTTTTGAGGAAATGAGTTCCTCTTCCTTCTTTGTTTTGGATTTTGAAGGAAATAGCATTTGAGTTTTATTGAGCATTATGAGCTCAGTTTGATGGAAGTACTAGTCATATTCTTAGTGTGTACTTTTTCTTTTGTAAAAGAAATGGATGAATATGACCTGAAGTATTCATGGGAGTTGGAAAAAGTAACTATTTTTCTTTTGAACTTATGGACTGTGTTTTCTCCTTGCTGTGAGGGTAAGATGATTTTGTTGTGTTTTATTGATGCGGTTCGGTCTTCCAGTTTGGACTGTAGTCGTGATTACAAACTCGGCTTTGTATTTCTATGCAATGAATGAAATATATGGGAACTGGCTTGTTGTTTGAGACTGTTTCGTCTGTACCATGCTTGCGCATTTAATACCCTATGCGGGTTTGCCTTGATATAGGTGTTGATAAATGATTATTGTATTCTGAAGTTCTGCATATCATTATGAACTAGAAAAATGGATTTCGGGTAGAAATGTTTGTTGGCAAGGAACTCGAATTGGGTATTCATTTCATATGGTATAATGAATGGAAACTGTACAGGCTATATGAGTTTGTTTTTCATTATTGAACAATTGTTCTATTGTCAATATGGGTTGAGCTGTCATGATAGAACAAATACGACTGGGGTGTTCTTATTACATTCTGAAGAAAATGATTGTTTCTTACTGAAATTATAGGGAAACGAATTCTTCTTCTTTCTGCTGTTTTTGATTTGATAGAAATAGTAATTGGGTTTATTGAACTTTATAAGTTCGGCTTGATAGAGATGACAGTGGCATTTAAATTGTTTCCTGAGTGCTGTGTTTTCCTGTACAAATGGAAGATTGGAATGTTTCAGGAGATCTCTGATTTTGCACTGTCATTCAAAAAATGAATCCGACTTGACTGATTCTTGTTGTATTTGATGGAAATGGATGTTTCTTATTGAAATAGTTAAGGGAATGAATTTTTCTCTTTTGCTGATTGAGTTCTGGAAATAGCAATAATAGAGCTTACTGTGCAATATGAATTGGTCTTGCTGTAGGTAATAGCAATGTGCAAATTGTTATTATGAACTGTATATGTTCATGGATATAGAAGGTCATGTGAATAAGTGATTACGTGGCTGTATAACTGTTTATTTGGTTAAAAATACAGTGAAAGAAGTATGGAATCTTCTAGTACAGTAAGTACATAGTATGCATCTTTATCTTTGCTTGTTCTATGATAATACGATGTTTTACTAACCTGTTTATGGTATTCATATGAGCCTGATTTAAATGAAGTATTGATAAGGATGATAAATTCATCCTTGTTTTCATTTAAAGCTGAATATGAACGGAACTATTTCTTGCTGTTGGAAAGTGAATTCCGAATGGATTTTGTAAGTTTCACTCTGAACTGTTATCTTGATTGGTGTCTCGTTTGGATTCAATTTTTAGTACAGTCATGAGGAAAGAAATAGGAATGTGAATGGATAACTTGGAAAAATGATCATTTCTTCTCTCATACAGTTGGAAATCTGTAATCGTTTAGGAACAAATTTTGTATTGCTTGGGTTTAAGCATCTATATTTATTGTTGTTTGCTCTTCTCATCTGTACTTGATTGCTTGAAATCAAAGGGGATGCATGAACTGAAAGGAAAGTAATTGGTTTACATTTCAGTTAGATTTTATCCTTTGCATTTATTACTAATGAAAGGAATGGAAAGGATAGCAGTTATGTTATAACAGCAGTATGCTTACTTATATTCCTAGTTCTTACAAATGTTGTAATCTGGAACTGTGGAAGGAAATTGCATCTTGTAATGGTTATGTGGGAAATAGGACAGCAATTCTTTGACTGATTGGGATGGTATTTAGATGGTTCAGTTGTTATGTTGTTCATTCTTTTTGATACTTAATTCTTGATTGATGTTCATACTATCGTTTCATAAAAGTAGGGTTCTTTTATTGAGACAGTTAATTAGAAGCACCTCATTTTAATGACAAGTGCTTAATATGCTCAGTTCATTGAACTGACCCGTGCAAGTAATTTTGCAGATGGAACTTGATTAAAACGAAGACATGGTTGTTTTCTGATACTTCTTTTGATTGTCTGAAGATGAATTGTATTTGTTAGTTATTATTCCTCTACGAGGAATTGTGAAAAGAAGAAAGTACATTCTTCTATCTATGAGTTGTAACGTTGTTTAATATAAACAAAGTCCAGTCATTTGGACTGGAAAATGTATGGATTATGAAATGGATTAATGAATACAAATACAAGGGTGATATTTTAATGACTATATCAGTTTGATATTGTTGATTAAATTGGAAATATAATGTTATTTCTTGATTTGGAATTATTCAATTGTCCTTGGATGGATTTAAAAGGAATTGACATCTATTCTTACCTAAATGCAACTTTTAAGTTGAAATGTGCAATTAGTTCATACTTGGGGTTAAGATGAATTTTTAATTGACATTAAAAAGGATTAGGAAGAACATGATTTCATAACTGATAGGTATTCAGGATTAGCTTGGAAGCTAAGGAATATCAAATAACTTAGGAGCAGCCGAACTTCATTTTCGGACTCCGTTAATAGCCTCGTATGTTAAATTCAGAAAGAAAGGATATGGGATAAATATATCCAGGGCTAATAGACCTTAACTATGTAAGGTTAAAGAGAATAAATGAATACATTTATTGAGAATTAGACCTCGTTTAAATGACGTCTAATAAGTTGGAATTCTGAATTTGGTTACAGTTGTGGAAAAACTTGGTTAAGTTTAATAGGTTAAACTTATTACGTCCGTCGGTAATGGGCTGCTTAATCCAATGATTAAGAAGAGAACCAAGTAGAGAAAATGCAACCCTTCGGTATGAAGGAGAAGATGCATAGCAAGCTAGAAGACGGATTTAGTCTCTCTTAGCTCCATACAACTGTAACGGGAACGAGGATAAAGGATCAACATGGTTGCTGAAAGTTGATCTTAAATATTAAGATCATATCCAAATCACTTGAGCTGGATGTGTACTCTCGATGAGAGGATTCCGTAGGACATTGACATACGCCAGCCTACATAGATAGTGTCTTCATGAAGCGGGGTCTTCATGATGACACAATGTTATAGCTGACATATTACAATGCCCTCCCAAATTAAATCATCAAGAATACATAGGCTGAATATTAATTTCTTGGCTGGGGATAGGAGTATGATCACGTATACAGAGTGAATCCGGAGGACTAAAGATAACTAGACACACGGAGTCATTGGGAATGACACCGTATGTCTACGTATATTTATTTACCATGAGTGCCTTCCTATACTCATTCATATTGCTAGTTGGAAATTGGAAGTTAGAATTTGACCTTAAATTGGAAGGACTGGTAGGAACCAGAAAAGACCATTCTAGATAACAGGTGAAGTGAGGTGAAGGACGTATTCCATTGGTGTGTATCACATCCAGGAATATGATCATGCAAAGCATGTGAAAATCTTTGGCCAAAGTATCGCAAGTGTTGGTTGTGTTGTCCTAATCACTTAATTTAAGATGCAGGATGTCAGATGAATATCAGTAATAGATATTCAGATAGGATTCTTAAATGGATCACTTTGATAACCGGAAACGGTAAGAGAACTTGTATATATATTATACTATGCATGAATGAACATGAAGGATCAGTAGTTGCCGAGTCATGAAATGAGAGATCGTTGAAACTCCGAGCCATAAAAATGGGAGATCGATAGTTCTTTGAGTCATTTACAACAGCATATGGAATCTGTTATATGATTGAATGACACTGAATGTGTGTTCCATATTGTAAATATGTGAATAGAGAACATTAGATTTAAAAGGAAATTGTGTGTTCCAAACTGCATTGTTTGGACATGAGAGAACAATTATTAAAACTTGAACGTGTGTTTGAATTATATAATTCATAACAGAGAACGTTTTATAAAAAAAAATTCCCTTGTTCTAGTATCTTAAAATGGGGATGTTACAAATATAGGGATAGAATGAGATGTAAATTCTTCAAATACAAATGAAGAACCCTCTCCAGTTGGAGAATTCAGATTTACAAAATGACTATTTGATTCATAAGCACTTGTGGATATATGGAAATTATTAATGACAGGATGATCGGTTTCCACAATGGATAACTCTTTTCTTGATTTTTTATCTCCAACAACTTTCTAGATTATTCTTCCTTCTGAATTCATCTTTCTAGCTATGGAAACATGTTTTTGGTAGTGTCTCTCCTGAAGAAAGATCTTCTTCCTTCCATATTTGCAAAGATTAGTGATAAATTTTAATTAACAGAGGTTAATAGACATGAATTTATCAAAAATTCATTCAACACAGAGTCACCACTAAGGATTTTCACCTTAGTTGTGCAAATGCACTAAAATTGGTCTAGCCAATGCCTCTCAACACTAAATACATGCAAATATTCATAGATATGACCTTCCTTTACCCATATTTAACATTGATGATGTAAAATTAGTGCAAAAACCACAGGAAGATGGAAATTTTACCCAGAACTTGTAACTTTGCTTGATTCTTACAAATCAGGACACAGAATGATGTTTCAACAACGTGTTTACACTTTAAAATTTATAAGAAGCATTTACCAGGGTCTATATGAATTATTGATGGTGTTCAAACTTTGTACACAACTTCATGTCCCTAGAAATGGTGACATTTTGGTGTTGTTTCTGCAAAAATAAATCTCAGAGCTCAAATAATCCCTGCCAATGCAAATTAGATCCCTAGAAACAACACGATTCTAGTGTTGTTTCCACAAAAATAAATATCGGAGCTCAAATAATCCCCAAAATGCAAATCAGATCCATGGAAATGGTGCCATTACTCGGTGTTGGTATCTAAATAGACTCTCCTTAAAATTGAGCAAGATCACATATTTATAAAGACATTGAGAGACAAATAGATCTTATTATGAGTTGTTTTGTAGCCAAGGAGGGGATTTTTCTAACTCTTTGTCACTTTTGAATTGGAGAAATGGATAGCACCTTCATTAAGGATTTGATCTATCCTCACTTTGCTTTAGGTCGTGCCTTTCACCGGGGTGAGAGGACCCATTTTATAACCTCTATCGGTGAAGGAAAATAAATATATCCTTCTTTGCACAATTTTTAAAGGGGACCCGAGAAAATATGATCAATGCACCACAATTTAACTTGCATAAGTTGTCACTTATAAATAATGGTGATATTTCCTAAATAGGATGGAGGTTACTACAGACATTATGGAATCCTAATTGCTTCGCATATTTTAGCAATAGAATTTATACATTTATGGACATACGGGAAAACAGGATAGTTCGGTGGGATTCATTTTTTTTTGAATAATTTTTGTGGGAGATTAAGTAGGATAAAATTGATTATGTCAGATCTCTAAGCACATTCACAACAATTGGAATACTAAATGAAAAAAGATTTAGAATAGCCAAAATATTCCTTCAACTAGAAGGTGTGCATCAATAGAGGCCCATATTTTCATGGTTTCACACAATCTACAAGAATTTAACATGAAGGCTCAAGATAAAGACTCAATAAAACATTAAAGACCCTTGGTTCCTCACACCTAAGATACACTAAAAGGATTACAGACAATCTTTATCAAAAAATGACAATGAAGTGTTTATCTCATTACATGATGAAGGCTCATCTTGAAATGAAATTACAAATGCCACTAAATTGTCATATGGATGAGATCCTATGTGATTCATAGGGACTTCAACATAATATTGTAATAGGAATAAGAAAAACTACTTGCAAGCATTATGAAATAAAGCAGACAGAAATTGGTCCAAGATTGACACAGATTAATTCAAAATTGATTAGATTCATCACTGGGGAAAGTTTCTTTGAACAGTCTCAGAGCTTTTCAATGGTTGTACACTCACAACCAACTTGATGTGATTGAAATCTAAAACACAAGAAATTAACATGTTTCTTGGATTGGTCTCTCAGGAAGATGGGTTCTCTCAAATTTTCTCTTAAGAATTCAACCCCTGACCATTTGCAAGAGTATTCTCATTGCATTTATAAATTTCAATCACTCACTCATCCCTAATTCCCCCCTGCCAAAAGAATAATATTCAAGGAAATTTTTCTTCTTACAAATTTGTCTCGGAAAGTGATGTTTAACAAATTTACACCTGCAACTACTAGGTGGACAAATCATGAACTAATCACATTTCTCAGACCCTTAACTAATGACTAGGATGTCATGCCAAAACTTTTTGATAGTCCCTCTGATCATTATTATTCTTTCATGTGAGAAATCCCCATTTTAATTATTTTCCGGTGGCTTTGTATGGCTAGATCAAATAGGAAATCCTTTTCACCCTCGTGGTAACACCTTGAGAAATGAATGCCCCTACATGGATGCCTGCATTCGTGCCTCTAAAAATGAGTTTCTATGCATGGATTATTCCACATACCTATACTATGAGTCTAATTTGCAAGAAAAACAATGCATATTCACAGCTTCTAGAGTCTTGGAAAAAAAATGACAACAAAATCAAATGTAATGCACAAAAACAATCAATTCTTCCCCTTCTCAACTTTAGATTAGAGCCATCCACGTGTTTCCTTGGTGTAACTATAAAGGAGAAGTATAGGGGAAAGTTTCCAAACAAGTGCGAGCCTTCCACATGCCCTGGGCCCAAGAAAATTACCTTTTGGCCTTTGAAAAATCTCAGTATAAAAAGAAGCCAGCGGCATCCTCCACATGTCTCACTAGCGCACCTTTGATATGGTACCCAAAAATGGAGACTCCAAAAAGCATGAGATCACCACGTGTCTCGGTATGGACGAGTTGTTGAAAATTTTTAAGGACGAGCGAAGGCACCATGTGTCCAAGGTCTGAAATAGTTTTCCTTGGCCGTTTAAAATTCCAAGAAATAGCGAGTGAGTGGAAACTTCCACGTGTTCCCATGGTGCTCTTTTCAAAATAAAAACTCGGGGTAGGTCCCCAAATAGGAACAATCCCTCCACATGTCCTAGGCCTTAGAAAATTTCTTGAAAAGTTTAAGTATATAGACGAGCCGGTAGAAGCCTCCATGTGTCTCCTTCGCATAATTTTGAGATGGTGCCTAAAAGTGGAGATCCTGAACAAACACTGGCTCACCACGTGTATCTTTGGCACAACTACTAAGGGGGTACCTAGATGCGGATCCTTAAATGAGTGTCATCCATCCATGTGTCCATTGTCTAACAAAGTTGCAATGGCTGCATGAAAAAATGTTAAAGTCCAGGTAGGGCTAACAAAAACCTCCACATGTCTCCCTGGTAAAACTCTAAAGCTTAAACAAAGAGGAGAATTTTTAGATGAGCGTTGGCCCTCCAAATGGACAAGATTTTATTTGAAATGGGTGTTAGAGTTTAAAATGCCCCACCGAGCTAGATCCAATTAGAAAGGGCCATATTTCCACAGATCTTTGAGATATAAATTTTATGGGTACATCACACTGTCAAACCGTAAAATGCGGGGAAATCACCATTTGCGCTCAAAAATGAATATTTATTTAAGGAAAAAGAATATGGAAATGATATAAGGCCCAAATTTAATCCGTTGAGCCACATCCAATTAGTAAGGACCACATTTCCATAGATATTGGGACAAAAATTTGACAGGAAAACAAAACGTGACTATGGAAAAACAAGGAAGGGTAAAAACCTAAGTTTACACCAAAGTTACAAATTATTTCACATGGATAGATGAATGAAAAAAATTGGATTTAAAATGATCCTCAACCAAAGGAAATGACTGATCATGGAAACTAAATGAAGGATAGAGCTTTCATGCATCAACACGGAGAGATAGAAAATATGACAGAGCCACAAACCAAGAGTTTCAAGGAAAAATGGGGCAAGATCAAATTAAGCACAAACAAATACCATCAAAGGAGCTGGTTTTAAGGTACAATACTTATGAAGCATGCATTTAGTACCTTATTTGGATCATTGGTATAACCCATTCCTTTCTCTTACGCCGCTACCACACCTTTTCCTCTTATGTGAACTACCTTAGGAAATGTTAGCGCAGCCGAGATCTCTACCTCCCCTATCTCCTTAAGCACTTCATCAACATTTTTCTCCACCTTCTATTCCATCAATTCCTTTATTATGCCCGCTACCTCCCTTTCTGCAACATCTTGTATCTTCTCTTTGGTCAGGCGTAGGGTCCTTTGTTCCTTGGTGTTTACTTCCTCACTTCCCCTTTTCCATGAATGTATCCTTCATCCACATCCTTCTCTTCATTCCTTTCCTTGGAGTCATGTACATCATAAATGGGATGGTCATGAGCCTCTTCACAATCTTCATCATCCCTTTCACCCTTGTAAGCCTCCAGGATCTCTGTTTCTTTTGAACCCACCTTCTTTACTATCTTATGCTTCTTCCTAACTGGTGATTCTAGTATAGGAGACTCTTCCTTCTCTTCTTTAGTATATGAACCCTCCCTTGTTGGAAAATATTATTTTTAGGGGTTTTCTTGATCTAGTGCTTCCTCCTTAGGTGTCTTTTCTTTTTCCTTTGCAAGGGACTTATTTCTCTTTGCATAGGTGTTTGGATTGGCACTTGAATCCTGCATGCCTATAGATTGTGTTGTCTACATACTTGGTGCCTTTTTCTCAAGAGCCTCCTCTCTCTCCCTCTTCCTCAAAGATGATCTTCTTTCTTGTGGTAGCATCTTCTAGAGTAGATATATTTTTTTCCATAGAGACACCCTTCTCATATTTCAGCCTTATATGTAGGTATGCCCTTATTGCGGTTCTTCCAATAATAGGAAAGGATACTAGATTTATCATATGCATGTCATGGGAGACATAATTTTCCACATAGGTGTGCTTCTTTGGGTATATTAGAGTCCTGCATAGCTCATAGTAATCTTGGTCCACCGCGTTGAGATCAAACCTCAACATTTTTTCCTCCTTGAAGTGGTTGACCCCGGCTTAGAATTATTGCACAGTGAAGGAGAAAGGCAATTTGCATCATGGGCTCCTAGTGTTATCTGCTAAATTGAACCTACCAATATAGAAATGCTGGTATACTGAAAACTCGGCTTCTCCTTATATGCAAGATGGTAATTATTTGGGTATTCTCCACTCGTCGCTGAACTCATCACACATTAACTTATAACATTTATCCAGGTGCACCTTGTGGATGGTCATCATTGTTCTGCGAGTATGCTTCTCAAATATTTTTATAGGAGAGTGGTTCTCATCCAGAACTCCCATAAAAATTTATGGCCCATCAAGTACCCCAATTTATGAAAACATGATGGTAAGGAGTACATTAAAAACATTATATTATCCTCATCGCATGTGGAACTCATGATCTCCTCTCTTGAAAGTTGAGAGGTTATAGATACTTTCCTTTGAGAACTTCTGAAAAATGTTTAACCATGCCTTATTGATCTGGGTCCATATTTCCTGTCCATTTAGTTTTGTGACCAAGCACATGACCATCCTCATTAAAGGGTAATAAATTGTAGAGATGTCGAAGTACCATGACACCTTCTTGTAGTCATATGCCTCCACAATTTTTTATATGGCCTACTTTTAATCCAATTCATGATCAAAAAATCTCCCTCATAGGAAAGACTAGTAAATTTGGAGATTAATTGGGGAGTTATCCTCATCCTTCACCCTGTGAAGTAGAAATGGTCTTCATGAACACGTGAAATTATCCATTGGTAAAACCACTCGGGTTTTCCAAAATAGGGCAAATCATGTAGTTGTAATAACTAGGCCTTCTCCATCTTCACCTTTACTTCATTTTCATAGATGGGCATTCCATCTAGTGTCCTCTTTTCTATAGGTCTAACCATTTCCAATGCCATATCTTTTCTTGTGGTGCTTGTTTGATGGTTTTAGTCACTTATAACCATCTTTCTCACGTGAGACACCCATTATTTTCCCAACAATACACCATTTGGGTATTGCATTTTCATGTACTATTCCTTGTTGAAATTGGTGGAAACAACTTGTTTCCATTTTCCCTTTCCCTTATTTGGTGAAACGGTGGTTACCTTCCTTGGTGCCATTTTTCTTTCTAGGGTTATTTAAAAACTATTTCTCCACTCTGATCCTAGTTCCACTTAACTCTTCGTGGATCTATTTTTATAGGGAACTCCCTTTAACCCTATGCCCTATCTTTAGAACCCTAACCTAGAAAAACCCTTCCTTCCACAAGATGATGTATTAACTTAATAGTTTTGGAAACTCCAATCAACCCTTTCTGTAACATCCTCATTTTAGACAATAGAACAAGTCAATTTTATTTTTTTGATAAATGCTTCCTGGTTCTAAATACATAATTTAGAACTCACAAATCAAATAACCATTCTTATAACAGATAACCATATGCAGCTGTAATGACTCGGAGTACCTCCGATCTATTCATTCCATGACTTGGTAATCTACCAATCTATTCATGAGTAATAAGAGTTGGCGTTTTTATTTAACACATCACTCTTGCGGTTCTCTTCCCTATTCTGGGATTCAGAATGCTCTGTCCAAGGAACCTAACTGAATAACTGTTACCATTATTCATCGGCATCTCATCCCTTAGACCAGGTGACTCAGGACAACACAATCAGCAGCTTGCGATACTTTGGCCAAAGATTTGAAACATACTGCTTATGTCTCATATTCCTTAACGGCATACTCGTCAATCTGGAATACGTCCTTCACCCCATTCTTATGTTATGTAGAATGTCTTATACCGACTTCTGTCAGTCCCTCCTATCCCAAGTTAATCACTCGGGAATGGATTAGTAAGGTGACAACGTTATATGGATGCACTCGAGGACTAGGGATAAGATGACATACTGGGTCAACCCTAGTTAAACCAGTGTGTCATGATACCCCGAGTCTCCTAGGCAGCCATATAATGTGACCACATTCCTAATCGGTCCCAAAGTAACTTGTTCGAGTTAAAGGTGTAAATCTTAGCGATCAATGCAAAGGGTGCCGTCATAAGTCACCTGCATTGTTGTAACTTCGAGAAGATCCTAATCTTCTCGGAGGTACAACCCTGCAGTTGACTTGTGCCGTCAACCTTTAAATCCACCTCGAAAAGATCTACTTATTAATAAGCGTTACGCACATTGAGTTTAAATTAAATTTAAGACGTTCCCCTAAGGTTAGCCTTTCCCGATCCCTGGATTCCTCATCTTAGGATGACCTTTCTCAATAAAACCCATTACACAGAGGAGTTATTAAGATTATGGTCTCATCAAGGAGTTCATAGAATATACATAATTCTAAATCAACGAAATTGGACAATATCTCATAAACTTCACATGAGATTGCCATCTGAACCCCATCTAGGTTTATATCAGTTCTCATAACTGAATTTATATCGTACTTATTAGTATCAAGATATAATGATTAAGAATCCAATTAAATGTTGTCCTGGCATAATCAAGACTAGGGATTAATAATTTAATTCAGCTTGTTTAGCATTCTGCTTAGGTTTATTTTAACCCTATCTTTCAGAAAGACAGTGATCTAAATTTCAGTTTAGCTTCTGATAGAACATACAGGAACTGCTAAACAATCATAAGAATTCAGTCTCATATTCTTGCAAGCTTATATTGACAATCACAAAAGTCTCCAAATATATACAATAATAACAATGCTCTCAAGATATTTGAACCGAAGAAGGTCAAACTATCAAGATAAGAATACAAACACATAAGTAACAAATATCAATTTCCATTCCTTTCAGAACTAATCAAATACATTTTATGCATTCAGCATACTTGATACAATACTCAACGGAAGAAGAACATCTTTCCTCTTATAGTACATTTAAAGAAAATCAAACTGAATTCATCATAAACCAAGTTAAACAATCTGAACATCCTGTCAGATCTGCATGCTTTTACCACTTACGGCGACCATCTGCAAAATTTGTCAACATGGGTCAGTTCGATGAACTGAGCATGATAAGCACTAACTCTTAAAACAATTGCAATCCACCAACTGTTTTCATTAAACAACCTGTTTAAATGAGATCAATTCACCAAACAAGTATACATGTTTCAGACTATGCCTTTGTAATACAAAAATGACTACAAATGTGTAACTCTATTATCGTTACAGAATAGTCCTAAATACTTCTCAAATATTTCATCAAAATATTAGGGATCAAGAAGAACGAAAGTATTCTAATCATTTATCCATCTGAATTCCAAAAACAGCAAACCTCAGACAGATCATTTCATTCAACAGTAAAAGGAATATCATAACAAATCATGATTCCATCAATATGTTAAAAACAGTTCCAACGGTTAAATAAAAATATCGACATATATTTTCATAACAGAAGAGAAAGAAAACAAGTCATTCATATTTCCCTTCAACAAGTTCATGACTGTACCATCTCCTCAAATGGAAAGCATTCACCTTACATGCATACGAATAAGTCAGACGAGCCACAAGGAGAACCACTGTTTTGATAAAATCAAATATAACAAAACTCTGTACAGTAGCTAACACGCCAATAGTGATGACTATCTACCAAACAGACTCTGCATGACCTCCCACACGAAGCGACATACAAGAGGATATTCACTGCCATTGCCTGTTGAGGTGCAGCCGACGACTCCTAAGTTCAATCAAGCTCATGAATAGATATACATGCAACAGAAGACGTAAACACGCCAACAATCCCTTACATCAACCTACAGCCCATGCTAGTCCCTACTAAACACAGTAAGGCTTTTCGACCCAAGGTCGAAATCAAAGAACTTCTATTATATCGCAGTCAACAATAGACTCCATGGCATTAAGCAATTGATGTTTCCCTAAGACTATGCCGAGATAATCACACAGAATTCCCGCAACATGCACAGCCTCATCTAACTGGAATAAACAGAAAGGAACCATAACATATCTATTCTCATCTGGACGCATTCAGAGTTTAAAGTATGGTATTCGCGACTCACTTCAACAGAGTCAGGACACATGATATCTATCCATACTCAAGGAACCCCAACAGTACCAAAAACAACAAGTGTACCAATCAGGTTGAATAGAGGCAGATACTATAGTTACCTGTCAAGGGTTCAACTGAACCCGAGTAACAGTATACAAGATAAATAATAATAATGATTCCCAACTGAACCTCTTCAATATTTTCACACAAGTTTGCACAGAAAGGAAACGTAAAGTACACTCAAGAGTCTGTACCAAAAATTCATACAAAATAACATAGGTCGTATACCTGTTACTCCTTCAGGACTCCAACAAAATCAAATTACCAATACTCAAATATATATACATATAGCTTCAACAGAGGTCCATAATACACGAATCATTCAATGGATTCTACAGAGTCGTTTCGAGTACAATAAATATATATATTGCATTCTATCAACGGGTTGCATCCCATAACCACAATGCAAGGGAAAAACAACTTCAGCACGGTCGCAATGAAGTACTGTAACACAGCAAGTTATCCATTCACAAATAACTTTAAATAGCAAAGTGAAACCCAATGAGATTCAGTAACCACTACCTTAATAACCTCGATAGAAGTTACAAAGAAGTCCAATAAAACTGAACAAAATGTCCATCAGTATTCCTCCCAACGAGTATCAATAACAAGCATCAACAGTAAGCATTAACAACAAGTATCGACAGTAAACATTGACAACAAGTATCAACAGTAGTCTGTACCCATCAAGAGAACAATTCATGGGCTCTCACCGAGCAAGCCCAGTACACATTCTTGCATATATATTTCGCAAATTAAAGCCGGAATGCAAAACACCAAGAATTATTGCAACAGTTCGAAAAATAAAATACACCCATCAAGGTTTAAATTGAAAAATTGAACCAGCAAGAAGATATAGTAACAAAATCACCCGTAGCTACCATAAAATCATCTAAACCCATAAATCATTTGAACAGAGTTGTTCTAATGAAATCACTTGAAAGAAAGCAAGATTTTTAAAGGTTAGGGCCTAACATGCCTGGATATTTGCTTAATATTTCGAAGCAGACCACTGAAAGAGCTCGAACCTTCTCCTTCTTTTCCAAGTTAGAGCCACCAACAAAAATTTGCTATTTCCATGACTTATATATTTTCCTTGCCAGAGGAAAGAGCTAGTTACGCTCATACTTGCCATGCAACACCAAGAAGACTGGTGCGAAGAACCAGTGAATAGACAGAAGGAAAACCGGAGCGCATGCAAAACCCAATAAACTATTAACTTTCCATTTTGCATGCTTCCCCATGAAATCCGAGCTCGAAGACCGAGTCCATAAATGGCATTTACTCCCATTTTCCCACTCAATCTCCACTGCCACCGACCGCCATAGTTGGCGATGGACAAAAGCACATTAAAGACCATTTCCAACTTTGGCGACCTGCCACGTCGGCTCAAGTTAGCCATTTTAAAACCTCCACCAAATTACCTGTCCCTCATGCTTATCCACGCATTTAATAACATAGAAACTGCCGCCCATGGTTCGCACCCCTCCATAGGTCCCCTTAATCCTTGCTCAATAGTTAGGTTAGTAACTTAGGTTAGGATTTAGGATAACACCTAGTCTAACCTCTTAGAACATAGATACTAACTTAGAACATTAGCTCTTAGCCTAGGTCTAGGTTAGATTAACACTAATCTAACCCCTAGGTTAAGTTTAGTTTTAGGTTACTAACATTAATAATTCCAGTTAGGTCTAACATTTCATATGCTCAGAAAAAGAACCTACAACATGCATTCTCGAACAGGGTTCACTCCTGTACTGCCATTAGGCTACAAAATTATATGTAACTGAATTATTACCTGGTCCGCGATCAAGACCTTCCAGATATATTTCGATATCGGGAACCAATCCATTTAACACGATCAACCTGAGTTATACTCCGGACTAGCTTACTCAATGCATCCAGACCTTGCAACCTGCTCAAGGTCTGTAATTTTAATTCATCACGAACAAACTTAAAGCAATACTTGGATCAATTCCACTGATCCAAGGCTAGGTCTTATAGATGGATAACTCCATAATTCATTCCGAGATCAGATTAAACTCAGGCGTAAAATGAAAGAAATAAAAGAGTCCAATCATATTCCGACTCAGTCAAAGATCTGCAATCTGCAAAGAAGATACAGTACATATCAAGCACGACTTCTCAATCAAAGGAACACATCCTTTTTACAAAGAAATCACATATCAACACTTGTATGCTCAGGAGGAAGTAACAACAGTTCAGGGTGTTACACTTTCTCTTATGCCCGTGTATTGTTTTTCCGTGTTGGTTCATTAATCAAACTCATTATGCACTCAAATCTTCAAAACCTTCTCTCATGTAACTATTTTTTTATCAAGAATGCCCTAGTTTGCAAGAGATCTTCAATATCACAAATGCAATATAACAATAATGTATCCCAACCTCTTACTTATAGTTTTTTCTTCTTTTCCGCAATAAATGTAATTCCACCTACCCTCATAAATTTACAATATAGGAGGATTTTTCATCATAATCTGACCTTTAGTGCTTTTACCCCACGCCTAATCCTACGTAAAAACTTCAACCATCGGTGCACAAAATACTTAATGAATGAAGATCCTTACACGTGTACTCATAGTACCAAAGGAACTTCTTCTCTCCTTACCCTAATTTTTGACATCGCCTACCTCATGTTGTTCCTATGATTTTCATACTTGTATGTGGTCTTAGTAAAGCTCTCCTAACACCAAACTCCTTAGTTCCACATTTTCTACGCATGCTCTTCCAAACTTCACGCTTTTAAATCTTCAATTTAGGACATCAAAACATAGCTTCTACTACCATATTTTATTATTTTTTGCACTACTCTACCCCACACTAAAATGGATGTGTGGTTCTCTACGCATAGAATCTTTTTGAAAATAATAAGTGGGTACCAGTGCATAATGTGCACACAACAAAAAAAGAAAGGGAACAAACAATGAGAAGGGGAAACACACATAAAGGAAAATGCATTAAATGAAACCCTAGGCTAAATGGAAATATTTTCTTATTTATGACTACACATAATCCTTATTTATAGTAGGTCTTTAACCTAATCCCATTGAAATGGATTCATAATCTCATCCCATCCAATGCTTGTAACTGGCATGCACCTGAATTAAGGATGTACGAGATGATATATGGCCCTAACCAATGGAATTTCAGTTTCATAGGATGGCACACAAATTTGGACTCATAAAGCAAGACCATCTACCCAACCTTGAATTGTTTCTTTTTAATATACCGATCAGGTCATGCTTTTTGTCACACCTTTTCATCCTTCTAACTACACCTAGCGAGTGATCATCTTTCGTTAAACTACATTAACTTCTCCATATGCTCTTGTAGTTCTTTTTCATTAGAAAATCATCCCATGTGCATAATACACAAGGATGGTAGCATGAATTCTATTGGTAACATAGCTTCTATGCCAAAACCAATTGGAATGGTGTGGCCTTGTTTAATTTCTTGTAGGTAGTCCTATACACCCATAGTATAGCTGAAACTTTGTCATCCCAATCCTGTCTTCCCACATCAATTTTTTTTTCAGCGTGTGACTTAGAATTTTTTTAAATGCCTCAACAATTCCATTAGCTTGTGAGTGATATGGGGTATTCTTATTTTGGGCTATCAAAAATTATGCCAACAATATTTTGACTATAGCATTAAAGAAATGGGTACCCGTATCACTCATTAAGCTTAGTGGACATCCATATGTACTGATTAAATTTTCCCACAATAACCTAGCTTCCGTTCTTACTATGCAGTCCTTTATAGGCACTACCTTTGCCCATCTTGTTAAGTAGTTAATGCAAGTGATGATATAGTGTGAACCGGTCATTTGCATAGCAATTGAATTTAGTCCTACAAAATCAATGGATAACTTCTCAAATGGTTCTTCACTAGCTATTGGCCTCAAGGGAATATCATCCCTTATTCCTAATTTTCCAAGGAACTCGGGAATGGTCATAGGCCTTGTAAACTCAATGCAATCCTGGTAGATGCTTTCCCACCAAATCCTTTCCAGTAGGATCTTTCACGCGGTGGCATTTCCTACATAGTGTCCTCCTGCAATCCCACCATGTTATTCTTCCATGATTGTAATGTGCTCATGTTCCAACACACACCGATGTAAAATATGATCACGACCTAGTTTATATTAGTCTCCAATGATTAGAATTTAGGGTGCGACATGTATGGCTAGTTGTTTTCTTTCTAGAGTCTTCATTCCTTCTGGTGCCACACTCATTTTGAGAAACACAACAATATCTTCTAAATCGACGGTGCACACCACAACCTAAACATATCCACATCTAGCATATATCATACTCAATGCTCTACGTATCCACCCTTGAGTAAATCCTTGACAGTGGTTAGGCCCCGAGTTACTCTTTCTTGGTTTCACAAGTGTAAACTCAAACTCTTGAAACAAAAATACCCACCGACATATATTCCCTTGCAAAATGGGCTTGTTGAGCAAGTACTTCAATGCCATGTGGTCTATGTAGAATATGAAGATGTTACCAATAGATATTTCCTAAATTTATGTAGTACATAGATCATTGATAGTGATTCATGCTCAGTAGTAGTGTAGTTTTGTTCTGCTAGTGTTAACTTTCTGCTAGAAAAACACAAGGGGTGGTCAACAATCCCTTCTCTAGGTTGTGCTAATCTTACTGCCACAATTTCCATCCTGAAAAATCAACATGTACATAGAATGGATTATCTTAAGAGGAAAACATAATATGAGCGCAGTGATAAGCCTATTCTTCAATGTATCAAATGTTTTCTGTTGCACCTCTCCCAGTGAAATGCACTTTTGTGTTTTAGTAACTTCTCCAATGGCATGAAGATCTTGGCATACCCCTTAATAAACTTCGAGTAGTACCATGTATTCCCATGGAATCTACGCATGCACGCTCTAGCCGGTAAGCTCCCCAATCCCACAATAATGACAACTTTGGTGAGATCCACCAAAAGCCTTCCTTACATATGATGTACCCCAACAGGTTCCAAATTGAGTAGTGAAGAGACAATTCTTGGCTTTGTTGAAGGATATGCACAATCACTGACATCTTTCCAACATAAACTGAAAATTTTCAAAATGGTATTTCATGAGTCAGTACACCATTTATTCATCAAAGTAGACTTGAAGGAACTTATGGATAAAATCCTAAAATGCCTGGACCACTATGAGTAAAAATAAAATAGGCGTATTATTCACTCCAAAATGCATGATCAGTATAGGAAAAACTTCCCCATTCAAAGTGGAAAAAGTTTTCTTTTATTTGTCTTCCTTGGAAATTCTAACTTGGTGGTATCCTCATAATCCATCCGTGAAGGGATAGATTTCGTACCCTACCTCTCCTTCCAATATTTCCTTGGTAAAAGGGGTTGGAAAAGGATCAATTACACATACCATATTTAAGTCCCTATATCTACAATAGATCCTTATCCTTGCATCCTTCTTAATGTTGATGACCATAGGACTTACCCATTTTGATTCCTCCATAGCTTCAATTATTCTTGATACAATCATCTTGTCTCTCTCTTCCTTGACCTGGATGTAAAAATTCGAATAATTCGGTAAGGTCTCTCTTGAATTGGGTGTGCACCCTCCTTTAACTTGATTTTAATTTCCTCCAAGGAGTGTTGGATGTCTTTAGCTCATGGTACCCATGTAGGAATAAGTTTTGAAACTCACACAACATCTCAATGATCTTTGAAACCTCCTTTTCTGACCAATAGTCTCCAATAGTGGCCTCCTTAGGTTCTATTTCAACCAATGTTAACCTTATTTTTTAGGGGCTCATGGTAGGTGCACAATTTCTCATCATCGCTATCAATAACTTCACATGTACCTTCGGATGGTTAACATCTACATTCTCCTACCCTATTCTAGGTCTTGAGTGATCTATTTAAAGAACCCATCTGAATATTTGTTACTAATATTCATCCGACATCATGTTTCTTTAAACTAGGTGACATAGGAAAACACAACTAGTAACTTACGATACTTTGGCCAAATATTTTCAACATACTATTCATATAACTATTCCTAGACGACATACTCGTCATTTTGGAATACGTCCTTCACATCACTCTATTTTTTCTAGAATTATATTTATTGACTTCTTCCATTCCACTGCCCAAGGTTTGACCCTAGCATAGGTTAGTAACATAATTTGTTATAGGAAGACACTCATGATGACTTACGATATATGGGCATACTCGATCAACCTAAGTCAACCGAATGTGCCAAGGTACCCTGAGTCATAGAAAGATACTCCCTATTCTAAACATGCTACTAACTTGACCTAGAGAGAAACTAAGTTCAAGTCCAGATGTGTGTAGATCTATATGAACAAATATGGTCAGGTGTTGCCATATGTCAACTGCAACATTATATCCTTGATAAGCCCTTGGACTTATTGAAGGTGCATTCTTGGATTTGGTGTGTACCAACATCCGTTATAACTGATTCATCATGATGTACATACCTCTTAGTGGTCATTTATTCTTAATTAAATTGGATTAAGATTAAGATTCCAGAAACCATGCCTAACCCTAATTCCAACATTCATTAAGTTCTTTATCCAAAATTAATCTTATTTGATATTGATAACTTTATTAACTCATGTTTGCAATTTTGTTCATTAACATGGTATAATAAGTAGTTATCCTAAAAACAGGAAGCAAACATCCAATAGTTAATTTTTTTAACACAACCTAACTATCCAAAGTAGGTGTATCATCCACCTAGGTTCAACTAGTGTTTACTCTTTATAAACAAAGTACAAAGATTAAAGATCATAACCACCATTCCATTTATTTTTCATTCTTTTGAGAGAGGAAGAGTCTTCCTCTACATGGTTAGATGTTAGGGTTAACATAACCTTTTATCATTCATTCCTCATATAGTTTAATTGTATAACCAATACATATTTCATTATTAAACTATAGTTGTTTAGATAGAGATCAACATCTTTTGCAACTTAATAAGTTTCACTATAGTAAGGGAGATTGTACTATCCCCTTATCTAACTTATTAATCAATAATAATAAAAGTACACAAACAGATATAAAGAATATTGACAAGATATCGTACTATTTCCTTCATATAAAGTACAAGAGAATTTACACCACAATTTGGAGTCAGTCTCCAAACCTTTCAATTCATCATGATAAAATATACATTTACAAGACTATGCATTTCAGGCATACTATATGATGATTGGCATTAAGATCATAAAAGAACATCACTTTTCTTTTCCAATACAACTCAAGAATGAATTAAAATTCTTTACAAAATATCCATAATTAAATAAGCAAATACATCATAAAAGTTTTTACCTTCTTTTATCACTTACGAATTCCATCTGTAAAAATTTCTAGCATGGGTCAGTTCATTGAACTGAGCATGATAAGCACTAAGCATTAAAACAAAGTGCATTCCACTAATTGTTCCATTAAAACAACTATTCTTTAATGAAATAATCACTATATCTTACAAATAAGCTTAAGTAATAACAACCAGAAAAGAATTACAAATAATGAGTCTGAATTCACTTTTAAGAAAAGAGCATAATATAATCAGCAACATCTACATTATAACATATAGTTTAATTGACCCAATCAATTAATTTTAAACACAATAGATCTTGTCATCCAATTGTTTCATAATTCTATCTTAATATAAATACAATATTTATGTTTATTATGCAACAAAATAATTTATTTACAACATAGTTCATATTAGGATGATTCATCCTACAACTTAAACTAAAAGAAGAAGAATCAATACATACTATCCACCATTCACTAATCATCTGAAAGATAGAAATAGGTTCAGAAAGTACTCAACTGATTACCCACATAACTACTTCAGTTCAAGGAAACCAATATAAGGATTCAACATTAAAGAGACAACATCTAAAACAAGAATCCCAAATCAATCCAAGAAGGGATAGAGAATCAAACAATCTACTTGCAAGCCTTAAATAAATTCTACATTATAGAAGATATCATCCATAGATCTGAAACCATTCGTTCCAAAAATCAAGGTAATACTTACACAAGGATAGTCTCTTCTGTGTCCATCCAAGGAAGATTCATAACATGCCATAGTGCTAAAAGAGAAATCCTTCCTATAACAAAATCTGAATGGAGCATGACTCAGTCAAACAAAGTAGTTGGTCTAAACACGATTACATTTTATCTTCAATGGGACAAACTCAGTTGTTCTCTTTCCACATCAATACAACAATTGACTTAGTACAAAATAGACTAAACAATCCACAAGGAAGTTTCCATCTTTTAAGAGTGGGTTTCCACTATTTCTTCAAGGCGAGAAAGGATAGAAACGTTGAACCAAATAATTCAAGCATTCCTAAGAGAATAATCATTCTACAACTAAGAAGAGATTCCTGTTACAGAGAAGTTTGATCAAATGAACTTATCTTTACAAAAGTTAAAGGATCTCAAATAGAAAAGATCTAATCAAGAATTCATTTCTTTTGTACTATCAAATGAATTTCCATTTCTATTTCAAACTCAAAAGTTCTTTTCCTAGTTCCCAAAAGAGAACACAAAATCAAACCCATAGTTTATAGAAAGCAACACTTCTAGTCCCCCCTAAGAATTCAAAATTTATCAAAAAAAAAAATCAATACTATCTGGTTCATCTATTCCACTTTATTTAAACAAAATTTTGAATTCATTCCATAGAAAGGAGTACATAGTACAGTCCCAAGATAGAAGTAAAAATTCTGGACAAAGCAAGATACAGTCCATAAGGAAATCTATTCCTTTCTCCATTTAAAGACCTAAAGTTCCATTCTAAAGAATCTAAAAGAGAATAAAAAACCCAACACCAAAGATAAGCATGGTCTCAACATTACCCTCAAAATTGACTAAAACAAAAAGCACAAAAATGAATTTCACTTCTCCATCTTGTACATAAAGATTGAGATAGAGAATGTATTTATTCCAATCATCTAACACAAGAAGAAATATGAACACCGCATTTTCTAAAACTTTGAAAACCCCATTATCGATTGTTTCAATGAGCTCTGATTCATACCAATGAATAAGTAACAATACAATATCTAACCAGAGGTTCCATATCCCCACAACAAGATACAATTCCATAAAAGGTCCATTAACCTTCAAACAAAATAGTCAAGCCTTCAAACAAGATGTGGTTTTCTTAGAGTAGAGGAGAGAAGAATATCCTCCCATATTTACATGCCATTACAAGTTCAAAGAAAGCGGTATAGTCTGGGACAAAAGTACCACAACCATTCCAAACTCAAGAAGCATCAAGGAGAAGATCTCAAAAGAGATTACCAGATCAACTCAAATCAAAACTATTCTCTCAATATTTTTCGAGCAGACAGTCCCATATATGAGTTCTAAGAAACTCAAAACCTTGAATACGAGTAAAACACAAAGCTTAGAATACAAGTATAGAACCAAACACAATGCTTTGAATACAAGTTCAGAACACACAAGCATTGAATACGAGTTCAGTGCTAAACACAAATCTTCAAACACAAGTTCGAATAACACAAAGTTTTGAATATAAGTTCAGAACACACAAGCTTAGAATATGAGTTCAATACTAAAAAAAATCCATGAAGATGAGTTGAAAGCAGACACAAGCCTTGAGTACAAGTTCAGAACCAAACACAAGGCTTTGAATACTAGTTCAAAATAACACCAGCTTCGAATACAAGTTTAGAACCAAACACAAAGCTTCGAATACAAGTTCTACATGCATATCACCACTGAACTTACACAGAGAGAGCTTCCAAAGGCTAACATTATCATGTAATGGATTCATATCTAAAAATCACATATATTCTTACAAATAAGAAATTAAATAACTAGACAAAACATGCAAACATTTATCTCATGAGAGAAGAATTATTTTAATGAATAATTTATAAGAAAGCAATAAATCTTAATGGGTAGAGCCTATCATGCCTGATAGTGCTTCTAATAATTCAAAGGAGACTTCCAACTGAGCTTCCAACTCTTTTTCTTCTCCACCAAAGATCAAAACCAAACATATTTCTCTCTCAATGCCTCTTATACTTTCCTTGAATCAAAAATAGACTAGAGAAACCAAAAATATCCACAAAGAAAAAGTCAAACTATTGGTTCAAAGAACCAGATAGCTCCATGCAAAGAAAAAATCACAAGGCATGCAATACCAAATAACCTCAAAAAAATATTCCTTTATTGTTTCTAAGATGGTTTACATGCAAAAACCGAGGTTCATTAATGTAACTACTCCTCAATATTCTGCCTAGCTCTCCTTGCCACCACCTCCTAAAACTGGTGAATGTTATTTCCACTTCAGCATGCATTTCCAACTTTAGTGAAGCTTCCACGTATGCTTCCACTAAGTTTACTTTCCTCTGCTAAAACCGGTAGTACCTCCCATTAATTCAACCAAATCAAAACAAATAAATGTCTTTGGAACTGTCGCCATAATTTCATGTGACCCTAGGTTCTCTTTCAATAGTTTAGGTTAGATTTCCTTAACTTAGGTTATAACCTTAGGTTTAATTAAAAATCAATTCATAAGTAATTTCCACCTTAGGTTAGATAAAAATCACAACCAAATAGTATTAGGTAATAGGTTAAAAATAGCCTAGCATTTCCTTAGTTATTTCCCCCTTATTCCATTTAGCACATCAACTTAGGTTAGGACGCCATCCCAACAAAATAGAATATGAAGCTTAGGTTAGATTGTAACCCAAATAAGTAGACATAGCTAGGAATTAGGTGCATTTACCTAGTTTATAATACCATTGTTAGGATAATCCCTTAGGTTTAGGATTTAGATTCCCTTCATAGTCGTGAAGCAGGATTCATTTCGCTTATGCCATTAAATTTCCTGAAGAGATCAATCCCAAAGATCCAATCACAAACATATAACTGAATGAAGGCATGTTCTTACAAGACCAAAGAATTTGTAACACATAAAATTTCAGTCCTCTATGTCTCTCAGGATTATGAATGTTAATTTACCATTCAGTCTGGTAAGGAGATTTAAAACATTCCTTGGATCACTAGAATTGATCCAAGGATGACTCAGTTAAAAGAGATAAGTTTACAACTCTCAAAACCATATCGCAACTCACCTACAAGAAGTGAAAATGGATTCTTATAAGCCATATCATTCCAGTCTAATGAATCTAAGATCAAAAATTATTTATCCATATCAAGCGTGATTTTCAACAATCAAGGAACACACCTCATTCAAGAAAATCAAATTCTAATGCTTGCAATGAAAAAGAGAAATATAATAGTTTAATAAATGTGATACTCTAAGAGGCTATCACAATGGGTCACCCACCAATGCGTTGTGGTCCCAAGAAATTTATAGCTAAGCATCCTTCTTATTTTGATCTCACTTTTCCACTAGGTATCCATTTCTCATAAGAAAAAATCAGGTTTGGCCCCTCTAGAGTAACTTGGTAACTTATTTCCTCCCAAGTGTTTGACTGTACATGCCTTTGTTACTCTTGTAACAGATCCTCTTAATTTCATCCCAATTAACTCATAAGTACCGTGTGCCCAATTTTCACATGCCATATTAGTTGTATCAATCATAGATTGAGCCTCTTCAAACTAAATAACTCCTTCCATAGAATCAATCACCTTAGGGTCTCTGATAGAGTTCCCATAGATCCGATCAACAAATTCTTCACCCAAGGACTTAATATAGGGTGCCAACTTCCCATCAGTTAAGGGAATGATTACTCATTCTTATTTTTTCTCAAAACTTATGTACCATTTATTAAACCGTAGGTCACCATTGTAACATCTTTGACATGGTTGTTACTATGATGACTTCCACTCTTGACATTGCAAATGTTGACATGTGATTTTATTAGGAAGGTGTACTCTTATGACTTTTGGAAATCATGTTTGCAATGGATAATTAATTATTTGTTGAAAAGGTTCACTTTTTGTGATTTCTGCTTACTTGAAAATGAGGCCATTTATCTCTTTGTACAACTTAAATTCACTTTTAAAGGATGATGAACTTGTATTGTTGTTGTGTCAACTTATCTTGTTTAAACAACAAAACCTTGGATCAATTCCATTGATCTAAGGTATGATTTGGTTCTTCTTGCATGTTTGTCTTGATGTCTTGGCATTTAGAAATGAAAGATGAATTTGGAATGGGCATTTTTTTTTTTCAATTGTGAATGACCCTTCTTCGAGGATCTGGTTTAGCAACAGACTTTAAGTGATTGTCCTAGTTCTTCTTGTTGATGTTAAAACATTGAGTAGCATATAGGGACCTTTAACTTATTACTAAAACCATAAGGTTGAACCTATTCTACAGGTATGTATAACCTAAGTTGGGTAGTTTTAAGTTTATTTAAATAAAATACAACCTAAGGTAACTATAGAATTATCTAGGAACTAAGGTTGATTCTCTAACCTAATAATAATCTAACCTAAACTATCGCTAACCTAAAGAGTACCTATGGACTACTTAGTGATTGACATGGTCGGTGGCATAGATTTTCAAGGAATTAAATGGAAATGATTTTGTTTTTATTACTATGGACTTCCAATTTTGGTAGAGGCATAGGAATTTTATTGGATGCCTAGTTGGCATCACCACTAAATGAAAATTTCATGCAAATTTGAAATTAAAAGTATCGTCAAACATGGATGGCAAGTGGCATGGAGAAATAGGAGATAACTAGTATAATTTACATTTATTGATGTCATTTTTAGAAAATAAACCACCTAGGAAAAGTTCATGATGGGTTTTGGTATTGTAGTTTTGATCTTCAGTTCATTTCAAGTTTTAGCTCTGTATGGGGTTTTTCAGTTCTTCGAACCAACAGTTCTATTTTGGATAGTATTGTTCTTTTTACATTCGGATCTATTTTGGACTCTATGGAAGTATAAGAAGTAGAAGAATTGACATGGTTATTTTTGATGGAGAAGAAGAAGTAGTTGAGGCTCAGTTGGGAAATCTTCTACAAATCGGAGGAAACACTATTAGGTATGATAGGCTCTACTCATTAAGTTATGATTTTTTCCTAAATGTCTTCATTAAAAGAACTATATAGTCTTGGGAACAAATGAGTTTTATTTTATGTTTAATCTTTCTTTCAATGCTTGTATTTTCACTGTATTTTTCTGTATCAATTCTTAGTTATGATGAAAATACAATCTAGGTTTCGTTTCCTTTGTTGGAAAAATAAATGAATCATGCTTAACTTCTGTTTGAACTTGAGATGATGTTGAATATTTTTGTATGCATGTTTAAGTTATGTTAAATCTTGATAGTAACTTATCTGATGTTGAACTTAAATGAAACACCTCGAGTGCAATCTATCTTTTTGGCATGGTGGTTAGTTTAAACCTGCTCATGTGATCAGTGGAATAATTTTTTGAATTTAGTTACATCCTCTCTGTTGTGAGGAAAAGGTGGTCTTGGTTTGTCTACTTGGTTCGATTTGCTACGTATGTCCCGATATTTTCACTTAAATCAGAGATGTAGTTTCTACTCTATGAGCTCGAGGTAAATAATGTTGAATTGTAGAATAACTCAACTCATGTCTAAGCTTGAATGAATATTGGAAGGTGTTGGTGCCCATTTTGACCCTCCATTGTTTTGTAATGTTTTTCCCTTTGTTTACTGCATGCCTGAAATGGTTTTCCATTTTGAGATGGATGATATAATGTTTTGTATCAATTTTTATGCCTTTAATTGTTCACAAACTCATTTACCTTGCCCCTTTCTAAGATAAATCCCAAGTTTTCTTGTTTTTTCCCTAAATGTTTCAAGTTTGCGGGCTCTACCATTTTTCTTGACCATGGAGGCTCAAAATTAATAAATTTTTACTTGTATGCATTTGAAAATCCTTTTCCATGGTCGTAAAATGTTTGAAAACATGTTTCATCTATCCTTTGTTCCAAAAATTCTTCATCTGCGAAGAAAAAATCAAATTCGGGCATCTTTGGAAAATTTTGCATTTTTTTATGGTTGTCAGAGGCATATTTTATGTGTCAAAATCATGTCCCTCCCGCTCTAATACAGGGCAGCGTCTATATCAAAGGAGAACTAGTGGGCCATCAGAGGATTCTGAAACCTTTTTCCTTTTGGAGTAGAGGGAAACATTTTCAAATTGGGGCGCAATCCCGCCAACAAATAAAAAGTGGACACGTGGTAGGCGGAAATGGAGGTTGGTAGAGGACTTAGAAGAATTTTTCTTTTTGGAAAAAGGGGACGAAGGTTGTGAAAAGGGCCGTGGGTCCACCAAGTGAATCATAGTGAGACACGTGGTTGGGGTAGAGGGGAGTGTGGGCTGGCAGAGGCAAGTCTTATTTTTAGCCTCTATTTTTCAAAGGGGTAAAAACATTGAATGGACCCATGAGCACGAGAGTAAAGAGTAATAATTAATTTGAGAAGTCAAAGGTGGAGGTGCGGGAATGAGGAGGAAATATTACAAAATTTCCTTTGGTGAAAAAGGGGAGTTAAAATGAGAAATGAGCCCGCATATCTTCAATGATAGACACGTGTCAAGGAAAGAGGTAGAGGCTCGAGTCCACGGAAAAATTGAGAACTTTTACAAATTTTTAGAAAGAGGCAAAATACATAGAATTGATCCATGATTCCAATGGGACCCACTTTAGGACACGTGTCGGCCCCCTTTTCATGAGGCGAAGGGGTGGAGAAAATGTCAATTTTTTTACATTTTTCCAAAAATGTTAAAATGTCAAAAAGTGATCCCAAACCCATTTCCAATTGCATTTTGACACGTGGAGGGCTCAGATTGAAGGGAGAAAGGAAAATTGATGGCAACTATACATTTTGACATTTTTACCACCATTTTGGCTCCAGGAAGTGTGGAAATGCATTTTTGCATCGTTTTTCATAAAAAAAAATTGTGGTTTCATGTCATTTTGGCCTACGTCATTAAAATCAATCATCTTGGAGGGTAAATTTGCAGATCCAAGGCACATTTCAAAATGCTTTTGCTCTAGTTTGTGCAAAACATGAAATATCAAATCCAAATTATAGAGCAAAGTTGTAGAATGGAAATTTGAAGGGGAAAAGGATGAAATGATGGAAGAGGAAGATGTTGTGGGCACCAAAAGAAGAATACATGCTCCCATGACAAGAAATGATGAAAATTTGTAATAATTTGCTTTTTGCATGCCTGGCATCTCCTCCTCGCAAAATTGGTTAAATGTCACTTTCAGAAAGTCATGAGTGAATTTGTAACAAACTAAGATGCCATAGGATATTATTTTCTTGGGAAAGAAGGATCAATTGTAATGGAATGCTATATATTGCATGAATTTGTCATGTAAAGGGTTGGAAGAGTTTAAAAAGAATCCTGGGAAACTAAAAATTCCATGGGAAAATATGGGAAGAAGCCCATTCTCTAAGAAACCTCCTAAGAACCATTTATAATTCCTTTTTGCATCAAATTTGTATCATGTTGAGTTGGTTTCAGTTGTAAATACATCAACAAGCTTTGAGATTGTTCTTGAAACATTCCCCTGCTAATAAATTTGATCATTTTTTGATTATGTTGTGTTGTCTCTTGGAAAAATTTACATACACTTATGTTTCAGAATGTTTTCAATTTATTTTTATTGCTCCTATTGCAATCTGGTGTTTGGAGTTTATTTTGATCATACAATGGTCTCAATTCTTGTGATAGTTTAGTGGCATTTGCAATCTCACATTCAGAAAAGCTTTCATATGATAAAGAGATAAATAAATTTAAAATCAGTTTACCTTCCTTAACTTTAGAGATTGTCTGTAAACCTTTGGGTGCACCTTAGGTCATGATTAAATAGAAATTTCTAGATACTTTGTTGGTTCATCTACTTCAAGATTTTGTTGCAGGTTGTCAAATATTGTGTGGAAGAGTGCAAATCTGGGCATCCATTTGGTGCACATATCCTAGTTGAAGGAATACATTAACCTCTTTGAAGCATTCATTGTTTAGGTCTTACAAGTTTTTGCAAAGGTCCTCAAATAATTTGGTAAATTCTAGTTAGTCTTGTCTAAAATCTCCCACCCAAAATTCATTCAAACAAACTAATCCTACCCATACTACCCCTGCATTATATTGTGTGTCAACAAAAGAATACAATCCATTTACAAAAATGCACAAAGAAAATCAGGATCATACCATGTCTCTAGTAGCCTCAGCCTTGTCTTAAAAGTATTTCCATCATTTAGTAGTGACAACTCTATTGAGTTTGAATAATGGGAAAATGATCATGTTTTCTCAAGGCCATTTCCATACAACCTACATATTACAAGGATATTTTCACCTCCTTCACAAAATAGAGGCTGCAATATAGGTTCTCTTCCCTTTGTTGAAAGGCACAAACTAAAATAGTTAGGACAAGATCAAGTCCTATTTGAGTGCTATCCATCTCTCCATAAATTTGAGTGCCGGTTAGATCACATCCTTGGCTACAAAGTGACATACATCATGATCTACTACATTAAAACTTCATGCCATAACTTTGATGCTACTAAGACTTTAAAGGAGAAAAAAATTTGGGTACCAACACTTAGTGGCACCATTGCTAGGGAAATTCTTTGTTCAATCTTGATCCATGTGCATACATATTTGAAATGTTTGAATGTATATCAAGCCCTTGTAATATCTCTTGCAAGTTTTGTGTGCAATTATATTGATAAAGCATCATTCTATACTTAGATTTGTAAGTTATATGCAAAGGTTTCAAGTTTTGTCTACAATTTAATTAGTTTCAAGCGTAGTTACACTTCATTTGCATTTGTGGTTAGTAGATTCAAGAAAAGGAAGGTCTGATCTATAGATTTTGGAAAGATTTTCAGTGCTGATAGGTATTTGACAGAGTATTTTAGTGCATTTTCACAACTAGGGTGAAATTCCTTAGTGGTGAATCCATGCTATTTTGATATTGATAAATACTAGTGTCTTAAGATTTCTGTCATTTATTATTGTGTTGCTAATCTCTACAAAAATGTAAGGAAGAAGATCTCTCTTCAGGAGGGACCCAAGTAGAAAGTTATTTCAAGAATTGGGAAAGATAGTTTTAGAGGAAATAAAAGTTTGGAAGGTTGTTGAAGGTTAGACATCAGGCAAAGGTATATCCATTGGTGAGAGAGATCAGCCTTTAGTAGAGGATTATCACTCTTCTTCTAGTGATTTTGATTTAAGCAATATTTTCACAAATTTGTTTACTACAACTAGTGAAGGTCCTTCTGTTGTACCTGGTAAGTTCTCTTCTCAATCTGCACCTATGTGCTTCAATTCAAATAAAAATTTCCAAGAAAATCAGCACCTAGAGAGCACCAGTTTTGTGAATCACATTCTTGTGCCCCAAAGACCTCTCACTCCTCATCATTTTGTTTCTCCTCCAAGATCACCACCTCAAAACAATATGGCTCAGCCTAGACCTCCATTTTTGTTAACACCTTTGGTCCTATAGACTTTAGAGGAATGGCTGGTTATCCTAATGTTGTCCCTCAAGATGTCAGAAATAGATTGCCAAAGTTCCAAGGTAACAATGCAATAACTGGTGATCAACACCTAAAATTTTTTGTTAACATGATGGAGGAATTTGAGATTGAGCATGAAGATGTGTATATTAAATTGTTCATTCATACACTAGAGGAGGATGCAAGGGATTGGTACAAGGCTCTACCTAATAATTCAATTGATTCTTGGAATGAGATGAAGAATGCATATAGGTTGCAATATGGTGATAGGACTGATCCTAGATTTCTCTTGTTTGAATTTGAAAATATCAAGAAGAACCCTAATGAATCAGTTCATGAATTTAATACAATATTTAACAAGACATTGAGGAGACTACCTATTAATCTGAGGCCTTGTGATGAGTCTTGTTTAATCAAATATGCAGATGCATTTGACAAGAAAGTAGCCTATTACCTAAGAGACAAGAACCCTACCAATTTAAGGTAGGCCTTTACCATGGCACTGCAGATTGAAAATAACATTAAGGCCATTGGGAAACCTCTCAAGAGGGATGGTGTAAAGTTGATAAACCCTAAAAAACCTCAAGCTAGAAAGGGTGCTGATTTGGAGGAGGTTGTGAAAACTTTGGCAGGGGTTGTCAAAGAAATCTCATACAAGTTAGCCCAGGTAGAGAAGGGAATTGGGTAGACTTCACAAGGTCAGCAAAGAGCACAAAACCATGATAGATTTTCCAATCATCCTAGGGGTGATCAGAGATCTAATGATAGAGGGAAAGGACCCATGGGGTCTACAAATAGACATCCTCAAGCACATGAAGGAAGAGTGTTACCTAATCCCCTAACTGCTATGGTTGCTGCTGTTGAGGAATTTGTTGATATTGATTGGTGTGATAGGTGTTTTCTACCCCATCCTCCATGTGAAGTGGACCAACAAGATGGTGAATCTAATAATGATGATGGTACTGATGATGATATCTACATGGTGGGCTATTCTTCAAGCTCACAAGAAGGAGCAACATCAACTAAGGTAATAAGTGCAAGGATAGTTGCAACCTTTTGGGATTGCATCAAACAGGTACAAGTCTTTCTTCCCTCTCATACTCTTGAAGTTGATGTAGTGCAAGCTTTTGAAATCCATAACAATGAATTTTAATACTTAATAGCTTTTATGATTAAGAAGTATGATGGTGGTATCCCTTTCGAGGAAGATAGAAAATTATTGATGAATGTTGTTGTAGCTCAATAAAAAGACTATAACACTATGAGAAAAGTTGTTAAGGGAACTGGGCCTCAAGCCAAACCTAAAAACCCTTGCTCATAAGCATTCCCAAAGAAGATTCTAAAAGAGAAACACCTTCTAAAAGCTCGATGTCCCAAAAAAAAATTATAGTCCTCCTCATGTCCAAGCTGCCAAGAATCCCATGTCATCTCGATGAATCTTCTTGTCTCCTTCCAATGCTTCTTTGCTAAAGAGTGTTCCCTATGACATAGCCAAAGTATTGAGCCAAATCAAAGTGAGTGTTCCAATCATTAAGTTGCTTAGGATTCCTGAGCATAAGAAGATAACATTTGAGTACCTAGGTTTGAAAGGAGAAAAGATTTCCCCAAGAAGAAATGTAAACGTTGTTAAAAATACTCCTCAAATCAATGCATACCTTAAAACACCACCAACATTAAATGATCTTGGAGAAATACCTAAGGTATACTTAAGGACATCCTTGGTTGATTCCCAATTGAATGTTGATCCATTATTTACAACTTTGATCATAAAGGATAGACTACTTCACAATTGTATGTTTGATTCCAGTGCATCATGTAATGTCATGCCTCTAGAAGTCATGAATGAGTTGGATATCAAAGTGACAAAACCTATGGAAATTGTATTGCCATGGACTCAATATAAGTGCTGGTAGTTAGTTGTGTGAAGGGTTTGGTGGTGAAACTTGCATCTTATCTCGGGAGGAATTTAAAATTATATGTTGTGATTGTCGATTGCCCTGCCAAATGGGGTATGTTATTTTCAAGAAAGTGGGATGTAAGTGTTAGAGGGAGTGTCCAAATGGATATGTCTTTTGCCTCCATTCCCATTGAAGGCGTCGTGTCAAGCTCTACAGAGAAAAGAAGATGTTGCATCTAATCGAGGATCCAAATAATGCTTCCTATGAGGTGTTATTTGTGGATAATTTCATTGGGTTTGCTGATGGTAAGGAGCAAAAGATGGATCATTTAAAGTGCCTTGAATAGGTAGGTTCTTCTAGACCTTGCTATTTGATGGAGCTTGCTCCAAATTTTCAAATGGTGCTTTGGTACAATTCTGATTTATCCTAGCTTGGAAGATTTTTTTTTTTCCTTCAAGTTTAATTTTGAATGTACTAACAACATTGATGAGTATGAAGCCTTGTTGTTGGCTCTAAGAATTACATGGAAGTATGGTTTCAAGGACATAATTGCAAAAGGATATTTAGAGCTAGTTGTCAAACAAATAAGAAAACTCGTATGCCACAAAAAATTAGCGGATGAAATAGTACAAACATGTAGTTTGGAATCTAATTAAGATGTTTGATTCCTTCAAAATTGTGCATCAAGACAGAAGTTTCAATGTTGCTGCTGATAATTTGGTAGTGTTGGGGTCAAGATTTGGAGATTGAATCATTTCACCTTATTGTGAGTACAATATTGAAGTGGTAACTAGGCCAGTTGTCCCTGACAACACCAAGCATTGGAAAGTGTTTAATGATAATGATCAAATGCAAAGGTTCTTACAAAATCAAGGTGATTTTACAAATCAGAATATTGATTGGGAACCAAAGGTGTGTGTGACTGAAGGAAGAGAGACTTTGTTTGGAAATGTTATTATCCAATTGAAAACTAACACCGTTCCTAGAGGTCTTGTTGCACTTGAGTCAAATTTTAACAATGTTGATTACATCATCAATAGAAACATGTCTACCTCAAGGGATGTGGAAGAGCATAACTTGGGCACTAATGATAAACAAATAAAAATTTGGTTGGGTAGAAATATAAACAAAGAAGAAAAATAGTCCTATGTTCAACTATTGAAAAAATTTCAGGATTGTCATGCTTGGTCTGATTTAGAGCTAAAAGCATACAGAGAATACTTGTTTCAACATGAGATTCCTTTTGAAACAAAGGCCAATCCCTTCAAACAAAAGAAGAGACCAATTAATCCACTCCTCTCCATGAAAATGCAAGATGAATTGAAGAAACTGAAAGAGGGAGGGATCATTTAGCCCACAGGGTACTCATCTTGGGTTGCAAACCTTGTGCCAGTCAGAAAGAAAAATGGAGATATCAGGCTTTTTGTAGACTTAAAAAATATGAATAGAGCTTCATTGAAGGTAAATTATCCTTTTTCAAACATGGAAAACATGTTATAGTTAGTGACTGGATCTGAATTGTTGTCCACCTTGGATGGTTTCTCTGGCTACAGTCAAGTTTTTTTCAAGGAGGTAGATAGATTTAAAACTACCTTTACCACTCCTTGGGGACATATGTTTATGTAAGAATGATTTTTGGTCTCATGAATGATGGGGCTACTTCCCAAAGGGAAATGGATGTTGTTTTTGCTGGTTGCATAAATGACTTCATTGCAGTTTATCAGGATGATTTGATTATGTTTTCAAGGAGCAGAAAAGATCACTTGCAACACTTGGAAAGAATGTTGATCAGATGTAGAGAATTTGGAATTTCTTTGAATCTAAAGAAGTTCCATTTTGGGGTTAAAAGGCCAAGTTGTTTGGTCATATTTTTTCAAAGGTTGGTGTCATGATTGACCAGAGGGTAGAAGTAATCGACAAGGTTCTAATTCCAAGAATAAAGAAGAGCATCCAATTCTTCTTTGCGCGGATCAAATTCATTAAAACGTTTGTGTCAAATTTTACTGAGTTGACTCTTCCTATTACATGCATGTTAAAGAAATACTAAGTTATCAAGTGGGAGGAGGCTCGCTATTACGGATTTTGAAGGAATCAATGAGGTATTGAAACATGCACCTATCTTGGTAGCTCTAAATTACAAGAAGCCTTTCCAAATCTTCTCCTTTGATTTTGAAAATATAATTGCATCTGTTGTGCTTTATGCAAAAGGATGAAGATGAAGCCTGAGAGGAATTTTTCCTTCTTTAGCAAGGCTTTATAAGCTTCGAGTTAAATTACACAATCATGGAAAAATAAGCATTTTCCTTGGTGAAAGCAACAAAGGTTTTCGGGCCTTATATCTTAAGTTCAAAAGTTGTTTCTTATGTTCCCCACACCATGGTAAAAGACATCTTATCGGATATGGATATCTCAAGGAAAATATGTACATGGGCAAACAAACCGTAGGAGTATGACATGGACATCTAGACCAAAAAGTTGGTAAGAGGATTGGTCTTGGCTAAGCTTATGGATGAGAACAACCTACGAGCAATTGAAGTGAATGAAGTAGAGGAAGAAAGAGCAGATGTTATTGAGAAATGGGTAAGTTCTCGAGTGGTACAAGGATGTAATATTTTTCTCGACACCTATCCTACCCTAATCATTTAAATAAACATTAGAAAAGATCCCTCAAGATGGCTTCTCAAAAATACATCATCACTAAATTTGGGTTGGCTTGGAAGAACCAGAAGGTGTCCTCTTGAAATGTATAATCAAGATGAAACTCCCAAGATAGTTGTTGATTTCCATGGGGAGTTTGTGGAGGAAACTTTGCTGGAAGGGTTATAACACACAAAATTTTAAGAGCTGGTTATTAGTGGCCTACTCTTTTCAAAGATGCAACCCACAGTGGTTATAAAATGTGAAAGCTACTAGCATTTCTCTGGAATAATGAAAGCTTCAGGTTCCCTTCCTTTGTAGCATGTATCAATTGAAGATCCTTTCAAACAATGGGGAATGGAATTCATTGGTGAGATTTCAGACGCTTCTAGTGCTGGACAAAATTAGATCCTTGTAGCCACATATTACTTCACCAAGTGGGTAGAAACAATCCCCACCAAGAAAGTAATACACCAAATTGTTATGGAATTCTTTTTGAATGATATCATATGCAGATTTGGTGTGCCATTCAAGATTGTTGATGATAATGCCATGTGTTTCAGAGCCAAGCCCTTGATGGAAATGTGCAATGAGTATAGAACCAATATAGGTTATGCTTCAAACTATAACCCTTAGGGGAATGGAAAAGCTGAGTCTAGCAATAAGAACTTGTTGAAGATAATTAGGATAACCTTGGAGTTAAACAAGAGAAAATGGGGTGAACAACTAAAATTTGTAGTTTGGGTTGATAGAATCACTACCAAAAGAGCTACTGGTAAGATCCCATTTGAGTTGGTGTATGGAACTCAAGCTCTACTACCCTTACATCTGTAATTATCTTCATTTCAGTTTTTTCAACAACTTAAAGATCAAGAGGTCAGTCCATATGAAGCAAGGATTAATTAGATTGTTGAGATGGATGAAGAAAGAAGAGCATCCCACCAAAGGCATGTCAGATTTAGAGAGAATTTGAAGAGGTTGTTTGATAAGAAGGTCACTCCTAGGGCCTTCAATATTGGAGATCTGGTTTTGTTTTGGGATAGTAGAAATGAAGATAAGGGCAAACATGGTAAATTTGATGCATTATGGATGGGCCCTTACTCCATTGATATCGAATTTGGTGAAAATACCTTTTTATCAAGGAATTAGATGGGGAATTATTTGAACTTCATGTTAATGGTAGGCATATGAAGCATTTCTTGGATTAATCCCCAAATTTGAGGTATAAACCACTTGTGCGAGTGTATAGTGTTTGGCTTTTGCTCTATTGTTGGTGTTTTGTTGGTTCATGGTTTGCTTTGGTATGTGGAAGACATTTTTGTCGGTTTCTTAGCTAGTTTTTGGTGGCTTTGACTCATGACTCCTTTGTCTAATGGATTCTTTTGGCACTTGGTCTACGTTGTTCTTGTGGCACTCACTGGGAATTCCCATCCCCGAGTAGGAGCTGATGTTTGTGCCCATTTTGACCCTCCATCATTTTGCAATGTTTTTCCCTTTGCTCTGCATGCCCTGAAATGTTTTTCCCTTTTGAGATGGATGATATAATGTTTTGTCTCCATTTTTATGCCTTGAATTGTTCGCAAACTCATTTTCCTTGCCCCTTTATAAGAGAAATCCTGAGTTTGCTTGTTTTTTCCCTAAATGTTTCAAGTTTGCAGGCTCTTTCTCACTGTTTACCCTAGTCTACAAGTATATCTAACCTAATTTGGGGAGTGTTATGTTTATTTAAATAAAATACAACCTAAGGTAACTATAGACTTACCTAGGAACTAAGGTTGATTTTCTAACCTAATAATAATCTAACCTAAACTATTGCTAACCTAAAGGGTACCTATGGACTAGTTGGTGATTGGCATGGTCTGTGGCATAGATTTTCAAGGCATTAAATGGAACTGATTTTCATTTTATTACTATGGACTTCCAATTTTGGTAAAGGCATAGGAATTTTATTGGATGCCTAGTTGGCATCACCACTAAATGGAAATTTTATGCAAATTTGAAATTAAAAGTATCATCAAACATGGATAGTGGTGGCATGGAGAAATAGGAGGGAACCTCTATCCTTTGCATTTATTGATGTCATTTTTGGAAAAGAAACCACCTAGGAAAAATGATTGGCGGGTTTTAGTATTGTAGTTTTGATCTTGATTCATTTCGAGTTTTAGGTATGCATGGGGTTTTTAATTCTTGAACCAACAATTCTATTTTCGATAGTATTGTTATTTTTGGATTATGGATCTATTTTTGGACTCTATGGAAGTATAAGAAGAAGTAGAAGAGTTGAGGTGGTTGATTTTGCATGGAGACAAAGAAGTGGTTGAGGCTCACTAGGATATCTTTTGGAAATCGGGAGGAAACACTTTGTTAGGCATGATAGGATCTACTCATTAAGTTGTTCTAATTTTTTTCCTAAATGTCTTCATTAAAAGAACTCTACTCTTGGGGAACAAATAATTTTTATTTTATGTTTGATATTTCTTTCGATGCTTGTATTTTCACTGTATTTTTCTCATCGATTCTTATTTATGATGAAAATACAATCTGGTTTTGTTTCCTTTGTTGGAAAAATGAATGAATCTTTCTTAACTTCTCTTTGAACTTGAGATGATGTTAAATATTTTTGTATGCGGGTTTGAGTTATGTTAAATCTTGATAGTAACTTATCTGATGTTGAACTTGAATGAAACAACTTAAGTGAAATCTATCTTTTTAGCATGGTAGTTATTTTAAACTTGCTCATGTGATCACTGAATAGTTTGTTGAATTCGATTACATCCTCTCTGTTATGAGGAAAAGGTGGTCTTGGTTTGTCTGCTTGGTTGAACTTGTGTGTATGTCTTGTCCTTTTTACTAAAATCAGATATACATTTGCTACTATATGAGCTTTAGGTATATAATGTTAAATTATAGAATTACTCGACTCATGTCTAAGCTTGAATGAATATTCGAAGATGTTGGTGCCCATTTTGACCCTCCATCATTTTGCAATGTTTTTCCCTTTGCTCTGCATGCCCTGAAATTTTTTTCCCTTTTGAGATGGATGATATAATGTTTTGTCTCCATTTTTATGCCTTGAATTGTTCACAAACTCATTTTCCTTTCCCCTTTCTAAGAGAAATCCTGAGTTTGCTTGTTTTTTCCCTAAATGTTTCAAGTTTTGGGCTCTATCATTTTTCCCGACCATGGAGGCTTGAAATTAATCAATTTTTACTTGTATGCATTCAAAAATCCTTTTCCATGGTTGTAAAATGTTTGAAAACATGTTTCATCTATCCTTTGTTCTAAAAATTCTTCATCTGCGAAGAAAAAATTGAATTCGGGCATCTCTGGAAATTTTTGCATTTTTTGGGTGGTCATACGTGCGTCTTTTACCCGTCAAAATATTGTCCCTCCCTCTGCTAATACGTGGTAGTGTCTAGATCAAAGGAGAATCAAGGGCCATCAGAGGTTTTTGAAACCTTTTGCCTTTTGGAGTAGAGGGAAAAATTTTCAAATTGGGGTGCAATCCCACCAACAAATCAAAGGTGGACATGTGGCAGGTAGAAATGGAGGCTAGCGGAGGACTTAGAAGAATTTTTCTTTTCAAAGAAAGGGGATGAAGGTTGTGGAAAGGGTTGTGGGTCCGTCAGTGAATCATAGAGAGATACATGGCTGAGACAAAGGGAGTTTGGGCCAATAGAGGCAAGTTGTGTTTTTAGCCTCTATTTTTCAAAGGGGTAAAAATGTTGAATGGACCCGTGAGCCCGAAAGTAAAGAGTCAAAATTCATTTAAGAAGTCAAAGGTGGAGGTGTGGGAGTGCGGAGGAAATATTAAAAATTTACTTTGGCAAAAAAGTGGAGTTAAAATGAGAAATGAGCCCACATATCCTCAATGATAGACACGTGTCAAGGACGAGAGGTGGAGGCATGGGTCTACGGAAAGTTTGAGAAATTTTTCAAATTTCTAAAAAGAGGAAAAATGTGTAGAATAAATCCATGATTCCAATGGGGCCCACTTTGGGACACGTGTTAGGTGTTTTTCATGAGGCGAAGGGGTGGAGAAAAATGTCAAATTTTTTACATTTTTCCAAAATGTTAAAATATCAAAAATTGATCCCAAACCCATTTCTAATCGCATTTTGACATTTTTACTGCCATTTTGGCTCTAGGAAGTGTGGAAATGTGTTTTTTTCATCACTTTTGATTGAATTTTTGTGGATTCATGTTGTTTTGGCCTGCGTGATTCAAATCGATCATCTTGGAGGGTAAATTTACAGATCCAAGGCACATTTCAAAATGCTTTTGCTCTAGTTCGTGTAAAACGTGAAATATCAAATCTAAATTGTAGAAAAGTTGCAGAATGGAAATTTGAAGGGGAAAAGGATGAAATGATGGAAGAGGAAGATGCTACGGGTGCCAAAAGAAAAATACATGCTCCCATGACAAGAAATGATAAAATTTTTAATAATTTACTTTTTGCATGCATGGCATCTCCTCCTTGCAAAATTTGTTAAATGTCAATTTTAGAAAGTCATGAGTGAATTTGTAACAAACTAAGATGCCATAGGATATTCTTTTCTTGGGAAAGAAGGATCAATTGTAATGGAATGCTATATATTGCATGAATTTTTCATGCAAAGGGTTGGAAGAGTTTTAAAAAGAAGCCTGGGAAACTAAAAATTTCATGGGAAAATCTAGGAAGAAGCCCATTCTCTGAGAAACCACCTAAGAACCATTTCTAATTCCTTTTTGCATCAGATTTGTATCATGTTGAGTTGGTTTCAGTTGTAAATCCATCAAAAGCTTCAAGATTGTTCTTGAAACATTCCCCTGCTGGTAAATTTGATCATGTCTGGATTATTTTGTGTTGTCTCTTGGCAAAATTTGCATACAGTTATGTTTTAGAATGTTTTCAATTTGTGTTTCTTGCTCCTATTGCAATATGGTGTTTGGAGTTTCTTTTGATCATACAATGGTCTCATTTCTTGTGATAGTTTAGTGGCATTTTCAATCTCACATTCAGAAGAGTTTTCATCTAATAAAGAGATAAACAAATTTAAATTCACTTTACCTTCCTTGACTTCAGAGATTATCTATAAACCTTTGGGTGTACCTTAGGTCATGATTAAATAGAAATTTCTAGATACTTTGTTGGTTCATCTGCTTCAATATTTTGTTGACAGTGTCAAAGATTGTGTGGAAGAGTGCAAATCTGGGCATCCATTTGGTGCACATATCCTAGTTGAAGGAATACATTAACCTATTTGAAGCATTCTGTTGTTTAGGTCTTACAAGTTTTTTTGCAAAGGTCCTAAAAGAATTTGGAAAATTCTGGTTAGTCTTGTCTAAAATCTCCCACCCAGAATTCAATCAAACAAACTAATCCTACCCATACTACCCCTGCATTATATTATGTGTCAACAAAAGAATATAATCCATTTACAGAAATGCACAAAGAAAATCAGGATCATACCATGTCTCTAGTAGCCTCATCGTTGTCTTGAAAGCATTTCCATCATTTAGTAGTGACAACTCTATTGAGTTTGAATAATGGGAAATTGATCATGTTTAATCAAGGCCATTTCCATATTGTTTCTCCTTTTTCTTAGATCGTTTCTTAGAAGCGTTGATGAAATAGATAGGGTAATGGGCATAGGAGGAATACCTATTCAAATGTCAATTGATGGGTTCTTCTGTGCGCGTATGAATTCTTAATCCACAGATAATCGTGAGAGCTTCCTTTTGGCTAGAGAAACTGCCTATAATGAAAACAAGACCACCGTAAGGAATTAAACAATATGGGTAGTGAATTGCCTAACATGTGCTAGATTCGGGAAGTGTGATACTTCCTAGATGGCTATCATTCCACTAGTTTAAAAATTCAATGCTGTAAACAAAATAAATCTCGTTGTTATTTTAAAATAATTTAGGTATCTCACTTAAAAAAACAATAAGAAATAAATCTAATCGACAAGATAAGCTAGAATAGAATCCAAAGGTCAAATGATTGGTTCTAGGTTCTGCAAGTTTGGCAGAGGTCTCGGGTAGATCACAGGTGAAAGAGGGTGAGATAAAATTAGGTGGGTAGGTCTCTATTAAGAGCTGTGTGGGCAAACATAGAGACCGGTGTCGGTTAGGGGTGACCAACGGCGCTAGGGTGTAACCGATGCTTGATTACTTGTTAGATCTCGAAATGTCACGAGAACAAGCTGAGTCTCCTTTGTGATTACACAAAAAATACTTTAGTTTGTCGGGACGAGGTATTGGGTGACTGGAGTAGGCTTTTTACGAGGTTTTAATGGGTATATAGAGGTGAAAATATGGAGAAGGTCAATAGGGAGCAAGATAAACAATGGATGATAAAATGATGAAGAAATGAAATAACTAGGAAAGTATGATGTTGTACTTACTTGGATTTCATTCCTGAATGTCTATGTGTGAGGGATGGAGGTGCTGATGATGAGTTTGAAGGTTGTAAGTGATCACCAACTGAAGAAAATATTTTGCATGGGCTACATGTACACTCCTCTTTTCTTGGATAGATTAGATCATGGCTAGGATGGCTGTGTAGGAGAAGATGCTCAATCTCCCTCCTTGGATGTGAGTTTTCACTAGAATTGGCTCTCTGAAGATGCGTTATCTCTCTGAGATGTGTTCTTGTTCGTCAACTTTCTCCCAAAGTTTTCCAACTTGCTTCCAACTTCCAACCTTGAGAATAAGGTTGTTTTGGGGTTAAAAAGGGGTAATTGATGGTTGTCCGGATTAACCAACGACGGTTAGGGGTAACCAACATCGGTCAAGGTGGGATTTCCTAGGTTTACTAAACTAGGGAGATCCTCTTGATTTCCTTGGATCTCATGTCATTATCCCATGGATTATATTGGGAGATTCTTGTGAGCATGTGGGAATGTGGTTAGAGGGAATGTAGGCATTGATTTTTAGGGTTTGGGTAAGTCTTAGTTAGTTATGAGAACTTGCTAAGAATAGGTTTTAGGTTGAGTTGGCTTGGTGAGGTGTCTAAGTGAACTACATGTGTGGATATTATTCAAATAAGATATTTAAATAATAAATATAGTGAGGATAATGCATTAATTTAATTAAATTAATATTAGTGGGGTGAAGGGGGTCATGGCTAGGTAAATATAATAAATGGTGTTTATATGTCAAGGGACAAAAGGGGAGTGTGACCTAATTTTAGTGTCTACATTTTGCCCATTTTTGTTGCGTAGCTTATATTGGTAAGCGATGCTAAAAAAAAAAAAGATGTGGTTGCCTCATGTGTGGGTGAAGGTGACCCCCTCCAACTAGGAACTCGATGAGGTAGTAGGGTTGAAGCGGTGAGTGGATTAATAAAAGGTAAATGTGAGGAAAAGGAAAGTGGGATAGGGGAAAAGGGTGAAAGGTCTACTCGGGAAATATAGGTAATGGGTCGGGGCCACAGTAGCGATAATCAAACACACGCACACATATAAACTACTACACACTACCAAGTTGAAGAGCAGGCAAACTCTACATTGTCTAAGGTCGATAGGTTTATCCAAACAAGGTTGAAGTGAATCGTATCCAAGGTATAGGATATGGTCAGGAAACACAACATAGGTTAGGTGCAGGAACGTTTAGGTATGTTATGGTACACCAAAGGTAGGGTTAGGATAAATGGTCATGGTAATAGGCTAGGTAAGGTCATTAGGTCAACAACACAGGTAATAGTGCTACAAGGTATAGTGAACACATGAGGTCAAAGGTCACTAGCGATGGTCCAAGTCCAAATATCTAGGTCATGGCATGGGTAAGGCCAAGGTATGGGTAAAATAACGATTCCCCAAAGGAAGGAAAATGGAGGTAGGAAGTGGTGAGGTCGGGAAAGGTAAGGTAAATAGGTTGGGTACAGGTGGGGTGAGGTAAAGGATCAAGATAAAGGATGGGGTAAAAGGAAAAGTAGGGGTAAAAAATGATGTACGTTAGGTGGTTGAGATGGGTAGGGTAAAAATAGGGTGGATGGCAATGATAAGTGGTGAATATGGTAATGGTAAATGTAGATTAATATTATGCTTGGATTGGATGCGGGAAAGATTGCGCTTACATATGCAAGATAGGGTTCCACCACTACTGGTGACATTGTGTGGCTTAACGACCCCTTTGGAGCTGCAACACGTGGAGGCAGTGGGCCTAAGTGGTATTTGGTGTTACCGACATGTTTTTGGTAGCCTAGTTTGATGGTCACACTCATCGATAGATGGGACTCCGCGACCAACACGTTCCACCTTCCGACGGGTGAGATGACTATCACCCTGGAGGACATGTTCCATATTTTGTGGTTACCCATATTGAGGGCCCAGGTGTATTCTATCTCCTCTAAGGCCTCAGAGGAGTTGATCTGGACTATTTTTGGAGAGGGGGTGGTGGAGCTGAGATTCCATAGTGCCATTTTGAGTTATGGAAAGATGTACCTAGCCCATTTGGATGAGATCAGGCTAGTGGTTTTATTAATGAAGGCAGTGTGGTGCTATGCACTTCCTGATGCAGAGGGTGGACACTTTCCCTGATCATTGATGGGGGTGTTCCACAATATGATGGTGCATGAGACATGCTTCACCTAGGCACCAACATTCTTGGTGTAGCTATACAGAGAGATGTGGGCTTATGGGTGGTTGTGTAGGTTTAGCCTATGCTATACATTTATATTGGACTACTGGGCCTATGAGCACATAGTTTTTGTTTGACCTATAGTGATGCCCCAAGTAGATGCATTCCCACTAAGATGTGTGTAGTTGGGATACAGGAGATGAGCGCCAGTTATAGGAGAGTAGAGGTTGGATAGGCTGATATACGATGTGGCCCATTTTTGGTAGTTGTTGGAGGGGTTATTTGGAGTTCTTTTTGTATATATGAGACCAGCTTGTGTGTTGATGACATTTTGTATTGTATATCGGCCTACGTGCTGATGATTTTGAGATTATGGACATGATGAGATAGCCATGTATATCGAGATGCACATTTATTTATATGATGAGATACATGTTATGATTTGACTTGTTCATATTTTGATAGATATTGGATGTATGGCTCGTGTTATATGAGATATGGATTTGTTACTTTAAAATGGATGGAAATTAGGTGAGTTAGGCATAATGGAGTCAGGTCAGTTTAGTCATGGATCGAGTCAGGTCATACCCATGGTTGAGTTAAGTTATAGGCATGGTTGAGTTAGGTTATAGGCATGGATTGAGTCAGGTCATAGGCATGGTTGAGTTGGAAGTAGGTTTAGTTATAATTCACTATTTTGGAAATGAATGATATTATGGGTCATAGTTGAAATGTTGTATAATATATGCATAGTGATGATAGAGAAATGATAGGTGTAATAAATGTATGTTGTAGTAAGCAACTTGTTATGTATGTGGCTTAATTTCCAATTTTGTTATAAAAGGGGAACTAAGTAAAATGTGATGTAAATGGTGAGTTACGCATGGTTGATGAATTGGTTTAGGGTAGAGATTGATCGAGCTAACCTCCAAGGGCCCCATGCCCTCGGAGTGCTACCTACATAGTCCTGGAAAAAAAGGGACCTTAGGCCGATGTAGTTCTCCCATGAGCTAGGGAAGAATATGAAAAATGAGTTAGTAGGTTTGTGGGCATGTTGTGGGTTTAGGTTTAATAGGTGTGGGTAGATTATAGGTAAAATGATGTAGGTGAAGGTGATTATGGAAAAAGGGGAGGATTACCCCAAAGGTAAGTGTCGAGGACCAAGTCCTGTATAAGGTAATCAAAACGTAAACAAAGATGGTGAAAAGATAAGAGGGGGCAATAAAGCCACCTGATTGGGTAGGATCATACCGAGTAGATCATACCTTGGAGGGGGTGATGAACACAAGACCTAAAAGGCATTGCACGATTAATTGTTCTATGATGAAGGTAGTCACATGATCACCAAATGTCTAAAGTCCAAGATGTCCCTTGAGGCAATTGAGACAATGAGAGTGGAAATGGTAAGGTGGGTGAAAGGTAATTAATTGTATATGTTTTGAGTGACAGGGCTTTTGGGCAAGAGGTCCTAGGTCACAATGGGCAAGTCCATGACTAAAAAGTTTTTGTTTTGATAGAATTATCGATACATGAAGTCTATATGGGATAAATAATATGGTACTCCTTGAGGTCTTCGTGAAGCGGATCAATGCGGAAGCTTCGGTTTCTCTCGTTTCTTCTTTTCTTTTTTTTTCTTTTTGAAGCTTTACATAACTGTCCTTCGAGGGAGAAGTCTATTTATAACAACAATTTTTTTGAGAGGAAGATGGCCTTTTGAGGGAGTAATCTTTTATTAGAAGTTTGACTCAAGGATTTTAGTCCCATGTGAGGTCTTTGAAATCATAGACAAGACCAAGGTGGAAGATAGGACTCTTGTTCAAAAGGCAAGGTGGAATGACCATGAGATCTCATCTAAAGGTAGAGGAAAAGTATCCATGAGAATCATGTTATGTGCAAAGTGTCGTGGTACACATATTAAAGAGAAGATAACAAGTGATGGGTACTCACATAATTCTTATTTAATCATTAGGGATGTGTATGGAGTGGATGACGCTCAAGGGACGAGCCTCAGTAAAGAGACAAAGGGTGAGGTAGGATGATGAGTTGATAATAGAATGGTTAAATATGCAATGCGTTAATGGGATCGAGTTTGGGTTTACCATCAAGTGAGGATAAATGATAGGCACCTGATCCATAGGTATGAGTTACGATGTATGGTCCCAGCCAATTAGGAGTGAATTTTCCCCATTTACTTTTTTTTTTGCTTTGGTTATGTGTTGATTTTCTTTCAAGACAAGGTCAACAAATTGGAAGGTTCGCTCATGAAGAAGTTTTTCATAAGCACGTTTGATACATTATTGGTAAACTTGAAGGTGATCGAGAGCATTAAGATGACGTTCGTCTTATAACTCTAGTTGTGCTAAGCGTTCCTAACAAAATTCATCATCGATAAGCATGTCCTGGAGAGAAATCCAGAGTGAGGGGATCTAGAATTTGAGAGGTAGAAAGCCCTCTATACCGTAGACCAGTGAAAAATGGTGTGGCCACAGTGGAAGTGTGGATACTAGTGCAGTATGCCCATAGGGAAAAAGGAATGTGGGTATGTCAATCCTTTCTAGTATCATCAACCACTATCATGAGAATTTTTTTGAGGGTTTTGCTAGTGGATTCAGCTTGGTCATTGGTTTCTGGGTAATAAGGTTATGAGAAACTAAGCTGAATGCTAAAGGCATTGTAAATTTTTTGCAATGTTTTGTTTTTGAATTGTTTTCCATTGTCATTGATGAGGCAATGAGGAACACCAAAGAGACAAATGATGTGATGGTTAATGAACTCACATATCTTCTCAGCTTGTGGAGATGAGTGGTATGGCCTCCACCCATTTGGTGTAGTATTTAGTAGCGGTTATGATCCATTGATGGCATTGGGAAGAATGAGGATTGATTTCTTTGACAAGATCCAAACCCCATTTAGAGAAGGGCCAAAGGTCATGACTAAAATGTAAGGCATGACTGGGTGTATGATGAAGGTTGGAATATTGTTGGAATTTCACAAAACATTTGACATAGTGGAAATAATCATGGTTAAGGGTCGGCCAGTAATAGCCTAGACGAAGAATGCACTTAGCAACAAGAAGGCCACTAAAGTGACCTCCACATATGCCATCATGAACCTCCTTAATGATATAAGGAATTTCATAACTCGTGAGACATCGTAAGAGAATACCATCAAAGCCACGTTTATACAGGAGTCCCCCCAGAATGACAAAATGAGAGACCTTTTTAAGGAAGGTGCGTTGTCCATTATGGGTGAGATCAGGAGGTAAGATGGAGAGAGAAAGGTAATCGGAGTATTATTTATACCAAAGGTCACTTGGGTTAGGGGTGTCATTTCTGATTGAGTAAACATTGTGAGGTAAATAAGAAGGTGAATGGAGGCATTGTATGGTGACAAATATTTTGAATTGGTAGGGAAGCGGGTATTTGGGAAGCTAAGCAGGCCATGATATCTACAAATTTTTTGGTTGAACATGGGATGGTTTGAAGGGTGTAATGATCAAAGGTGGTCAAAATTATGTCTACATGATTTTTATACTTTTGAAGTATCTCGTTACGACATTGGTACATACCATTGACTTGATTCACGACCAATTGTGAATCACCAAAGATGCTTTGATTGATTTGACATCTAGGGCATATACGACTTGGAGACCTAGTATGAGAGCTTTGTACTCGCAATATTATTAGTGCATTCAAAGTGTATTTTGAAAGACAAAGGCATGGGTTCCCCATCTAGAGGAATGAGGATAACACCAGCCCTGCCCCCGCACTAACACTTGGAACTGTAGAAGAACAATTTCATTTGGTAAGGGGGTTTGACCAAGGAAAGGGTAGCGATTGACTCATCAGGAAAGTCAAAATTAGAGGGTTGATCCCTAGAAATAGGTTTCTTAGCTAGTTAGTTTGCTATAGCTTTTCCCTTGATGGAATTCTGGTTAATGAATTTAAGGTCAAGGTCAGCTAAAAGCATAAGCCATCCCATGGTGTGCTAATTTTGATAAGGTTTCACATACATGAAGTGTAAGGGATTGGTGTTGGTCACGACATAAGTTTTTTGGTTGAGTAGGTAATGGCAGATTTTGGTGGCATCAAAAACTAAGGCTAAGAAACTATTTTCTAGATGGTTGTATCGGGTTTCATAGTCTAAAAGAGTATGACTTATGTAATAAAATACCTTCTCCCCGTGTTCTTCATCGCGATTAGCAAGCATTGCTCCTACGGAATGATTGGTAGCTGATATGTATAGGTAAAAATGTTTATCATCCTTAGGAGGAATGAGTACGGGTGGTTGGAGAAGGTATTGTTATAGGGCCTCAAAAGCTTTGTGATAGTCATCTTCCCATTTAAAGGAGACATCCTTCCTAAGTAGATGATGAAATGGTTGACACCAATCAGATAATTGTGAGATGAAACAGAAAATGGACTACAATTTACCTTGCAGGCTATAGAGTTTTCTAAGGTTAGTGGGTGGAGGAATTTCCAAAATGTCCTTGACTTTAGTAGGGTCAAATTCTATACCACAGAGGGAAACAATAAATCCCAGGAGCTTTCCTGAGAGAACCACAAAGACATACTTTTAGGTTGAAGGTGGACACAATATTTAATGAGGTGGTCAAAGATGGTTTTGAGGATGGTGAGGTGCTCAACACGACATTTAGATTTGGCCAAGAGATCATCCATGTAATCTTCCAATATGTGATGCATGATATCATGGAAGATGTAAGTCATAACAGACGTTGATATGTAGCACCGGTTTTTAAGGCCGAAAGGCATGACTCGATAAAGAAAAGGTTCCCAAGGGGTAATGAATGTGGTCTTGTGCTGATCTTAGGGGCAAGTAAAATTTGGTTATAACCCAAGAATTCATCCATGAGTGAGAGCATCTCATGACCAGCGGTAACGTTAACCGAAATTGATCAATATCGGGTAAGGGAAAGTCACTTTCAAGTAGGTGAGGTTGAGGTCATGAAATTCAGAAAATGCGAGTCCCCTATTACTTTAGTAACATGGACAATGTTAGAAATCCAATGAGGATAATCAATGGGTAAGATGAAGGAAATGGAAAGAATGCGCTAAAGTTATTCTTTGATGAGAAGAGCAATGTGAGGGTGCATTTTCCTCGGCTTTTTTGATAGGTTGTGCATTAGGAATGGTTACGATATTGTGGACCACTATGGTAGGGTCAATACTAGGCATGTCTGAATAAGACCAAGCGAAAGAATGGTTATGATCCCAAAGAAAAGAAGTGATGGCTTCTGTTTCGAAGCATCTAAAGATTTTCCGATCTTTAGGATGTGCGAGTCAACCCGAGTATGAATGTGTATCTCGATAGTCAATTCATTTAACATGGTTTTCATCTCAGATGGTAACGATCAATGAATATATGAGTCTTTTGCACCAAGGTAGGTGAGTATGGATTCATCATCTTGACATTGAACAATGTTAATTATAGGTGTGTCATCATCGATCATCTCAGGACACAGGAATGGAAGAGTGGAAGGGGCCTCACCTTCGTATTGATAATTCAAAGTCCCCAAGGCAATGGTGTTTATGAATTTTTTTTTTTAGGAGGGATAGATTTAAGATCCATCGACTCCATCGGTGAAGGTGGTGATGAAGGTGGAATGGGTGAAGGTAGTCATAAAGATGAAGGTGGAGGGGGGCTAGGGTCTTCAATGAGTTCAATGTGGGCCTATTTGGTAGGAGGTTTGGGGAAGCCAATACCAATACGATCATTATGTTTGTGGGTGGTACATGGAATAACAATATGGTGACCTTTCTCATAAAATCCAAAACCAAAACCCTTCCATGCACAGTGGTGGAGGAAGGTGTGGGTGAAATGGTTATTGGTAAGTGATTAGAAGTTAGCGAGAAAATGGGCGGGGTTGTGATGGTGGTTTAGGTGTGTAAGTGGTAGTATCAAGTCCCCCATAGGTGAAACTAGTATGAAGATGAGAAGTACCATAAAGGATGCATTCTCCTATATGGTGATCATAGTGAGGGTGTTGGTGAAGGCTTACATACTCATGCGGAGTAAGGAATGTGTTGACACTATATAAAGGCGGTACTCCCTAGAGTGAGACATTGAAAACACCTTCCAAGGATCATTAGTTGGTATGTAGGTAGCTGCTATGGATAATGTGTCGAGGTCGATACGGAGGTGGAGTTAATGGATTTGGAAGATATTTGGTCAGCCGTGGAGGTTATAGCAGTGGTAGGAATGGAGGTAGTATGTGCGGTATAAGTAGCGGCTGTACTGGTAGGCAGAGGTGTAGGTGAAGTGGTATTGGTTACGGAGGTAGATGGCTTGATAGGTATGAGAACATCATTGGGTTGGTATAGCATGTTGCATGTTTTGAAAGGTGATGGGTCAGCTGGAATGGTATAAGTGTTCAAACTTTACACAACGATACAAAGTGGAAGGAACGTAACCCATGACATGGATCCATGGTCTACCAAGCAACAAGTTCTACTGGAATTCCCCCTCCAAAACATAAAACAATTAAAGAACAATGCGGGGGCCCACACGAATGTGAAGGATGATAGTGCCTAGTGTGGAAGTGATAGCATCATTGAATGAATACATAATGACTAGATGTTTATGCATGTAATTTTCAGGTATGCGCATTTGAGAAAATACATGGGATGAAATAATTTTAATGCTAGCACCTCCATCAATCATCACACAATGTACCCATATGTCATAAATGTGGATAGAGATGAAGAGGGCTGGGTCTAGGTCATCATTTTGGTATGGCGCGATCTCTTCCTCTGAGAAGCTAAGGGAGGCCACTTGGTGAACAAGGTGAGGTGAGGATGAAGGTGGTAATTTGGTGAGAGAGGCTACATGATGAGGTGTGATAATGGAGGCTATAGGTGTAGGTTCATTGGGTAAAACCTCAATAGATTGAAGAACCTCCATGAGGGCTTAATAATGGGATTATGAGGTGTGGATGAGGTCATATAAGGACATTTTGAGAGGATACTTGGTGTAATTGTTTGAGCATGGTGCGATGTGTGATGATTTTAGAAATGGGGTACATGGGGTCGCGAGATAGTTATTTTCGGTATGGGTGCAGATGGTATGCTAGGTATAGGATTGGTTGGTGGGTCAATTGCCTTTTCTTTGCCCTTCTACACATGTGTAGTGACATGTATCATGTTGATTTGAGGGAAGTTGGCAAATGGAGAAGGTGTAGGGTGAGTGGTATAACAACATGAAGGGAAAAAACCTACTAGAGGAGAAAAAACTTATGAGGTTAGTTGGGCGCAATGACATTTGGGTGGTGGCGTGGCAAGTTCTCTGATATAAACCATGTTAATTTAAAATCTTGGGTGTGGATCTAGAAGCTGTGAGGGTGGAGGTTGTGGTTGTTGAGTGGGCAATGTGGGAAATGGGTGTTGGTGAAGCAGGATCTTTCATTTTGTTTAGAGTCCTTAGTTTCTTTCATTACATGCTTAGTTAGTATTGTTTTGCTGTTAGGAAGCCACATATTCATTTTGTGCAAGTGCTATTGATATTTCATCCAATCCATTAGAGTAGAATAGTTTGTTTTCAATAGGAAGCCATTAAAGTTGCAAGTTTTGTTCTTCAAACATGATAGTTTCAGGTTCTGGACGTTTCATGTTGCATGACTCGCAATAAATCCTGCTAGGAATTGCATAAGCCAAGCTCTGTACTCTTGCGCTATCCCTCTCCTACTCGCATTGTATTCAGTCTGTATCTTGAGCTGCCTTTGTCCCAATATCTACTTCTGTTGATGCTAGCATTACATGATTTTTTTGGATCCACGTGAACACGAAGGAATGAGGAGATCACACTGAGGGGACAAGATCACACACACCATTGGATTCACCACTATTCTGCAGAATCCAGGTTCTAGCTTTCAAAGTTCTAAATTAGAAACATATCAAATAGAGTAGTTAATCACTTTATTTTAGTCAATTTCACTTTCGATATTGCCAGGGAAGTTGTGGGGATTGATAGTTTCTGAGAGACTATGATTCATTCCTCACTTCTGAGGTAGGATCAAGAGTCTTGCAAATAGATTAGATCAGTTATTTCATTGTTTAGAGTAGATCTACAAATGGCACAGAAAAATAGCTATACTCGGTTATTTTGTTTGTTTTAAATTGTTATTTTAGCTATCAATTCTAGATATGTTAAACAGTTACTCTTTTAGATTCATTCGAATAGTTCATCAGAAAATACAAAAATAGAGAAATCATATATGCTATAGATATATTCAAAGTAGTTAAATTTCACTTTGCTTTGTAGTTAATCTATATTGTTGCTTCTGTATGACAATCACGGGACCTAGGGAGCCCAGAGAATACATATTCGAGCCAATCGTGCCCTAACCCAATCTCGTCACAGCCATAATTGACATAGATCAGAATCTTAGGATCCAAGTCTTCCGAACAATGGTAAACTTGCAACAAATCAGTTTCCAACTGCACGGGTTAAACATAGAAGATGACCAAGCACACATATTTTGGTCAAGTCAACCAAACTACAGATTACCCTAGATACATGCCCACATGACTGTGGAGGGGTTTGAAAGAGAGCAAATGTTTGGTTGTGATCCTTTGGTCCCACAGCCAGACGCAGGAGACACCCTCATAGATATAGATACCAGCCTAAGAATTCAGGTTACACGAACAACTGTAAGATATTCTGAGAAGATCACACAGTTATTAATTCTAAATATAGAAGCTGAGAAAGCATACGATTACTGGATACTAGGGATTAGGGACTGATTCCATACATGACCATAGCAGGACTGCAACAACCATGAATATACGGTTGTGACCCACAAATCCCACAGCCCAACGAATCCATGGGTGAATCAGACATAGATACTGGCCTACGTACACTAGTATTCAGATCCACTCCACTTCCACCTATCATCATCGAACAGTTATCCTTACTAGATACAACAGCTAACAAAGCTAAGGAGTTCTGGACTAGGCCAGAGAATCACCCATAGAGTCAACTATATTTACCATCCACCCTATGTCCTTCTCTAGAGACATACACGAAACTATCCCAGGTCATTTTCCACATATTCCACAACCTATAGACCAAATCACGCCAGAGCTCGATATTGATTGGAGCCTTCAAGCAGTCATCCTTGTTGATTGATCTATCACACCAGTTCAGGTTAGGAGGGCCTTCTTTGCCTTAGATTTGTAATTTCCACTAATGCGTGTATAAGGCATTAGATTTCCTAACTAGTTTGTCTATATCCCACACATATCCCATCCCCATTGGCTATCTCAAAGATGACCTTGGGAGGTCGGGTGTGAGGAAGAGTTACTTGTAGATTCCCACGCTCGCTTGTCACTTTTCCATCGTACAAAATTGGTGAACCCAACGTGAAGTGGGAATCTACAAGTAAATATTCCTTGCACCCGACCTCCCTACGCTAGTATTCGATCCACTCCACTTCCACCTATCATCATCAAACAGTTATCCTTACTAGATACAACAGCTAACAAAGCTAAGGAGTTCTGGACTAGGCCAGAGAATCACCCATAGAGTCAACTATATTTACCATCCACCCTATGACCTTATCTGGAGACATACACAAAACTATCCCATGTCATTTTCCACGTAGTCCACAACCTATAGAATGAATCATGCCGAGCTCGATATTGATTGGAGCCTTTGAGTATTCATCCTTTCGATCGATCTATCACACTAGTTCAGGTTAGGAGGGCCTTCTTTTCCTTAGATTCATAATTTCCACTAATGCGTGTAGAAGGCACTAGATTGCCTAACTAGTTTGTCAATATCCCACACATATCCCATCCCCACTAGTTGTCTCGACACGACCTCGGGAGGTCGAGTGTGAGGAAGAGTTACTTGTAGATTCCCACGCTCACTTGTCACTTTTCCATTGTACAAAATTGGTGAACTCGACATGAAATTCCTACCTTCTGGTTCAGAGTCATATTTCTACTAGTTCTTTCAAACTAAACGACTCTTTCATCTTTATTACCTCATTAGCTTTTACCATCACCTTCACTCCTTCCCATTATTCTATGGGAATTCCTATACCCCTCGAATATGTCGGGATTTGATGCATATGGCAGACCCCTCTTGGGCCTTGAGGCATACTACGCCCAACAAAATAGACAATCATCACCCTCACTCTTAGTACGGGGTGATAAATACTCAACTAACCAGTTGTCAACACAAACTCCAAGGATTAGATATACCTCATCCCTTCGAATAGAGGAGTTGGATCAGTTCACGCAAACATGGAAAATAGAGCCTTCAGGCTCGAACAATATGACACTCACAGGAGAATCAAGTTCGTCTCCTCAGGTACTACTTAGACCACAAATTAGTAGACAATCAAACTCATACCTGGGTTTAGATGATGAACATTCAGTACGTTATGCCAGGAATGAACAACGTTCTCAAAGAATGTACCCACCTATAGGAGGTTTACAAACACAACCTGAAATCTCTTTCCAAGAAAATACCTCCATACCACGTCATATAGGAAATGCCCTTGGGGAAACTTGGCAGGGCAGTGATCAGTTCATAGCAGGATATCACATGCCTATACAACACCATGATATACAACAAATGCCGTCAAGGAAAAGTATCGGGGCTTCACCAAATGAAGTCATTTCAGCTCTAGTAGAAAAGGTTAGGGAGTTAGAACTTGCCCAAGCAAGTCAAAATTCACAATTTATGCAGGCAGGAAGTTCCAATCCTCCACACCATCCTAGCCAAGTAGACCTCCTCACAGGAGTAGGCATGTTAGGCATGACTCCTCAGTATTCACAACAAACCCCAACAAGAACTGCCATTCCTAACACCGCTCCTCCCGAGTCTAATACAAAGTAATCCATTTTTGGATAATACCCCCGCATACTTAAACATGTACTCCAAATCACCACAAGGGGATATGTTCTCCTCTCCCGGCATGGTTCCTCAAACACAGGGGTTTCCTTACACCCCCACTAACATGTACGCTATGCCATGTCAACAACCCATTCCACCACCGCTCCCTCAATAGGCACCATCAATGGTCGAAACCTATGTGATAGGGACCTACTCAGAATATTTGAAAGAGCCCTTAGATTTCACCATATGAAGCATCATGCTTCCAAGACCTCTTCCCGACTTGCCCAAATACAAAGGTGAGGGAGATCCGAATGCACATATCAAGGCTTACGCTACAGCCATTCGAGAACTACTCCCATGGGATGGGGTTGTTGCTAAAATATTCCCCAAAACTTTGGAGGGCATTGCTCTCGATTGGTATTATAGAATACCTGAGGCTTCCATCCATTCATTCAAGCAACTCATGTCAGAATTCATCAAGGCCTTTGACATGAACAAATTATTAAGGACATGAATCAGGGAATTCTTACACATCAAGCAAGAACACAACGAATCAGTCGCCCATTTCATCCAAAGGTGGCATACAGTTCTTTATTCTTCGGAAAGTGCTTCAAACATGGATCAAATGGAACTATGTGATCTATTCCTTCATTCTCTCAGCAGAGAGGTAAAGGAAGAGGTCCAGAAGTTCCCGCTAAGAACTTACGATGAAGTACTTGAGAGTGCTCTCCGAATAGATCAAGCGGCAATTGATAGTGGTCACAAAACATATGGAGCAAATGGGAGGTTAATCACCTCCAACCAGAACACTACAACTTATCCTACTACCACGAACATCAATCAAGGACCTAAAATCCTTAATAAAAATCGGGGTGTAACAACGATAGAGTAATCGATCGCCTAAGAAGGTAAATTTTTTCAATACTCCATCACAAATAAACAACCAACGAAACAACAACTTTACCCCAACAATCAATACAGTGGATTTTAATCATCCACAACAACAACAACGACAACGGCAAAATCCCACACAGGGTCCAAGCCAAAATTAAACTAGGTACCAAAACCAGAATTCAAACCAAAGACAACAAATGCAAAATTTTAATCCTAATAGAAACTATTTGATCAAAATTTTGGGCCACAATACACACACAAACCAACAAAAACGGAATTACAATCCTAATTCGTATTGTGATTTCCACAAAATTCGTATTTGACACTAGAACATTCCATGACTACAATAAATTCATGCAACGCTTGCTAGATGAACAAGACAACTTTTCATAGATATGTTCTTGCGAGATCCTATGTCACCAACACCAAATACTTTTATAGGGGCAGTTTCCCCTCAAATGCACCCCTCAAGATCTTTAATGATCCACTCCCAAATCACGATAACAATAGGCTAAATCTAACTCAGACAAACAAGAGTGTAATGACAGGAAACAATGATCATGAAGCTTCAACTTCGCTAAATCCATTAGTTGTGCCACAACTAGGGAGTCATCCACGACCTAAGATAGTCGGTTTAGTAGAATTAGATGCCAAACTACCCATCGAAGCCATAACAAGGACACGAGATTATTTCTCTCAGCCAAGTCCAAGCCACCTATAAGAGACAGATAACTTCAAATAAGTAGTAGCAAAACCTTTGGGTGCCTATGATTTTACTAACGACCTAACAAAAACCTTCTCGCACATTTCATTTTTAGACTTACTAAAGAACTCTCCTACCCACAGGGTCTGCTCTTTTAGAGGCATTAGGTTTAGGTCATTTAATTAACATCACTCCACCTCCTGAGACACAGGTAAATCATATAGACTTTGATGTTCATCTCCCGAGATAGGCGGATAGGGATGTCAAATTCATATTCAAAATAAAAAAATGCTTTGATAGATCCCGAGATCACACACCGAGGTGATCCAAGATTACACTTGCAAGTATGGGTTTAAAATAACTATGTAAAGCGTGCAATGATAGATGATGGGGCAGCGGTCAACATAGTCCCCTTCTCTTTCTTCAAAAGCTAGGGTATGGAGAAACCAATTATTCCACAACTCAAAACACACTAAGAGGCTATGATAGCCTTAAAGCCACCTCGGTTGGAACTATAATATTACCACAGTCACCTTAGGACCCAAGACCATCCCGATCTGAGTTTTATATTATAGATCGGGAAACTAACTATAATATGATTCTCGATCGACCATGGATACACCGCATGAAGGCAATCCCTTCTACACTATTTCAAGAAGTAAGGTTTTTACACTTAGGGAAAATATTCGCAGCCAAAGGTGATCCAAAACCATTCAATGTACACCTAGCTGAATTAAAGAAAAGACCGGTGTGCACTCGGAGTTTGAACTCCCAACAAACCAACTTAACAAACCTACCGATGTAAAACCAGAAGAAAAGTTAGTACCTACGACAGAGTTTGAAACTATGAGCCTAGCTGAGGTAACCCCAGCCCCCAAAAATGTGGCTAACACTATAGAAACAATATCATTAGGAACTACTACAAAAATTGTTGAATTATTAGAATAGGATCTACCAATGTTCCTACCATTTGATTCTCGTAGGCGTGGGATATTCCCTTGGTGTTAGTTGTCTCCCGGTGGTAGATCTCTGCATGGTAGAGGTAGAAGATGTTAACAAAATAAATATCCCAACATCTATACTCCCAAATAAATATTGACTCTCCATTTTGATGGGGCTAGATGTCATTATGGAGTCAGGCAGTATAATCCTTACTTCTCCCAAGGGAAAAGTCCTACCATTTGCCTTTAAAATAAATTTTGAATGCACAAACAACGGTGCTTTGAGTACGAAGCCCTCCTCCTTGGCCTCATCTTAGCCAAAAGAATTGGTGTTGATAATGTCGAGTCTTAGGAGACTCACAATTGGTAGTGAACCAAGTCTCGAGATATATGAAACGAAAGCCAAGCATTTACAGACTTTACAAAACAATCGTATTAGATTTAAGCAAGGATTTTCACTTCATATCAATTGAAGCAATCCCATGAGAGAAAAATCTTCTCGCTGATTCAATAGCAACTTCAGCATCACGCTTCACTCCAAACAGTAAGTTAGAGGATACCCGTTTCATGGCATCCCTTCATAACGAACCCTTGGTAAAAGCAATGTCAAGCCCTCTTGTAATAAACAAAGATGAGGACAAATCTACTATCCTAACACACATTGATAGTGATACAACCACTCTTGATTTCTTAAATGCCTATGCGGCATTACATCTCTCCCATCATGTGATAGATTTTTCCTTAATCCCATGTTCGTCTTCCTACTTCGGGAATCCTATGATGGAGCTTCCCTCACAAATGGAGCCTAGCATAAACACAGTAGAAAATGGGGATGATTTGGACTTACCTCCAGCCCCGCCTAAGTTTGAAGAAGGTAACACCTCTTTAATCAAAGAAAGGATTGATGTTAACATTGGAACGGAGGATGAACCAAAGATCTTAAAACTAGGATCCTCGTTAACCCCAGAAGAAGTAGAAATACACACTCGAATCCTCAAAGAACATCAGAAGGATTTTGCATTTAATTATAAGGAAATGAAAGGAGTTTCACCCCACATTACAAAGGCACAACCTCATCACTAAATCAGATGCAAAGCCGATTAAAAAAATTAGACCAATGAAACCTAAGGTAGCTCTCATGGTGAAATAGGAGGTGATAAAGCTCCTCCATGTAGGGTTCATCAAGGCCTTTGACATGAAGAAATTATTAAGGATAGGAATCAGGAATTCTTACACATCAAGCAAGAACACAACGAATATGTCACCCATTTCATCCAAAGGTGGCATACGGTTCTTTATTCTTCTGGAAAGTGCTCCGAACATGGATCGATGGAACTATGTGATCTATTCCTTCATTCTCTCAAAGAGAGAGGTAAAGGAAGAGGTCTAGAAGTTCCCATTAAGAACTTACGATGAAGTACTTGAGAGTTCTCTCCAAATAGATCAAGCGCAATTGATAGTGGTCACAAAACATATGGAGTAAATGGGAGGTTAATCACCTCCAACAAGAACACTACAACTTATCCTACTACCACGAATGTCAATCAAGGACATAAAATCCTTAATAAAAATCGATGTGTAACAACAGATGGAGTAACTGACCAGCCTAGGAAGGTAAATGTTTTCAATACTCCATCACAAATAAACAACCAACGAAACAACAACTTTACCCCAACAATCAATACAGTGGATTTTAATCATCCACAACAACAACAATGACAACGGCAAAATCCCACACAGGGTCCAAGCCAAAATTCAACTAGTTACCAAAACCAGAATTCAAAGCAAAGACAACAAATGCAAAATTTTAATCCTAATAGGAAACTATTTGATCAAAATTTTGGGCCACAATACACACCAAACCAACAAACGTGGAATTACAATCCTAATTCGTATTGTGATTTCCACAAAATTCAGAACCATGACACTAGAACGTTCTGTGACTACAATAAATTCATGCAACGTTTGGTAGATGAACAAAGACAACTTTTCATAGATATGTTCTTGGCAGATCCTACATCACCAGCACCAAATACTTTTATAGGGGCAGTTTCCCCTCAAAATGCACCCCTCAAGATCTTTAATGATCTACTCCCAAATCACGATAACAATAGGCTAAATCTAACTAGGACAAACAAGAGTGTAATGACAGGAAACAATGATCATGAAGCTTCAACTTTGCTAAATCCATTAGTTGCGCCACAACTAGGGAGTCATCCACGACCTAAGATAGTCGGTTTAGTAGAATTAGACACCAAACTACCCATCAAATCTATAACAAGGACACGAGAGTATTTCTCTCAGCCAAGTCCAAGCCACCTATAAGAGACAGATAACTTCCAATAAGTAGTAGCAAAACCTGTGGGTGACTATGATTTAATTAACGACCTAACAAAAAATCTTCTCGCACATTTCATTTTTAGACTTACTAAAGAACTCTCCTACCCACAGGGCTGCTCTTTTAGAGGCATTAGGTTTAGGTCATTTAATTAACATCACTCCACCTCCCGAGACACAGATAAATCATATAGACTTTGATGTTCATCCCCAGGGATAGGCGAGATAGGGATGTCAAATTCATATTCAAAATAAACAAAATGCCAACAGATGCTGAGATCGCACACCGAGGTGATCTAGCCTTACACTTGCAAGTATGGGTTTATAACAACTATGTAAAGCGTGCAATGATAGACGATGGGGCAGCGGTCAACATAGTCCCCTTCTCTTTTCTTCAAAAGCTAGGGTATGGAGAAACCAATTGTTCCACAACTCGAAACACACTAAGAGGCTATGATAGCCTTAAAGCCACCTCGGTTGGAACTATAATATTACCGGTCACCTTAGGACCCAAGACCATCCTGACTGAGTTTTATATTATAGATCGGAAACTAACTATAATATGATCCTCGGCCGACCATGGATACACCGCATGAAGGAAATCCCTTCTACACTATTTCAAGAAGTAAGGATTTTAAACTTAGGGAAGATATTCGCAGCCAAAGGTGCTCCAAAACCATTCGATGTACACCTAGCTGAATAAAAGAAAAGACCAGTGTGTGCACTCGAGTTTGAACTCCTAACAAACCAATTTAACAAACCTACCGATGCAAAACTAGAAGAAAAGTTGGTACCTACGACAGATTTTGAAACTATGAGCCTAGCCAAGGTAACCCTAGCCCCCAAAGATGAGGCTAACACTATAGAAATAGTATCATTAGGAACTACTGCAAAAATTGTTGAATTATTAGAACAGGATCTACCAATGTTCCTACCATTTGATTCTATAGGCGTGGGATATTCCTTGGTGTTGGTTCTCTCCCATGGTAGATCTCTGCATGGTAGAGGTAGAAGATGTTAACACAACAAATATCCCAACATCTATACTCCCAGATAAATATTGGACTCTCCATTTTGATGGGGCTAGATGTCATTATGGAGCTAGGGCAGGTATAATCCTTACTTCTCCCAAGGGAAAAGTCCTACCATTTTCCTTTAAACTAAATTTTGAATGCACAAACAACGGTACTGAGTACGAAGCCCTCCTCCTTGGCCTCATCTTAGCCAAAATAATTGGTGTTGATAATGTCAGAGTCTTAGGAGACTCACAATTGGTAGTGAACCAAGTCTCTGAGATATATGAAACGAAAGCCAAGCATTTACAGCTTTACAAAACAATTGTATTAGATTTAAGCAAGGAGTTTGACTTCATATCAATTGAAGCAATCCCATGAGAGAAAAATCTTCTCGCTGATTCAATAGCAACTTCAGCATCATGCTTCACTCCAAACAATAAGTTAGAGGATACCCATTTCATGGCATCCCTTCATAATGAACCCTTGGTAAAAGCAATGTCAAGCCCTCTTGTAATAAACAAAGATGAGGACAAATCTACTATCCTAACACACATTGATAGTGATACAACCACTCTTGATTTCTTAAATTCCTATGCGGCATTACATCTCTCCCATCACATGATAGATTTGTCCTTAATCCCACATTCGTCTTCCTACTTCGGGAATCCTATGATAGAGCTTCCCTCACAAATGGAGCCTAGCATAAACACAGTAGAAAATGGGGACGATTTGGACTTACCTCCAGCCCCGCCTGAGTTTGAAGAAGGTAACACCTCTTTAATCGAAGAAACGATTGATGTTAACATCGGAACAGAGGATGAACCAAAGATCTTAAAACTAGGATCCTCGCTAACCTCAGAAGAAGTAGAAATACACACTCAAATCCTCAAACAACATCAGAAGGATTTTGCATTTAATTATAAAGAAATGAAAGGAGTTTCACCCCACATTGTAGTGCACAACCTCATCACTAAATCAGATGCAAAGCCGATTAAACAAAAATCGAGACCAATGAAACCTAAGGTAGCTCTCATGGTGAAATAGGAGGTGATAAAGACCCTCCATGTAGGGTTCATCAAGGCCTTTGACATGAAGAAATTATTAAGGACAGGAGGCAGGGAATTCTTACACATCAAGCAAGAACACAACGAATCCAAAGGTGGCATACATTTCATCCAAAGGTGGCATACAGTTCTTTATTCTTCGAAAGTGCTCCGAACATGGATAAGATGGAACTATGCGATCTATTCCTTCATTCTCTCAAGAGAGAGGTAAAGGAAGAGGTCCGAAGTTCCCGCTAAGAACTTACGATGAAGTACTTGAGAGTGCTCTCCAAATAGATCAAGCGACAATTGATAGTGGTCACAAAACATATGGAGCAAATGGGAGGTTAATCACCTCGAACAAGAACACTACAACTTATCCTACTACCACGAACATCAATCAAGGACCTAAAATCCTTAATAAAAATCGGGGTATAACAACGATGATAAATCGACCGGCCTAAGAAGGTAAATGTTTTCAATACTCCATCACAAATAAACAACCAACGAAACAACAACTTTACCCCAACAATCAATACAAAGGGATTTTAATCATCCACAACAACAACAACGACAACGGCAAAATCCCACACAGGTCCAAGCCAAAATTCAACTAGGTACCAAAACCAGAATTCAAAGCAAAGACAACAAATGCAAAATTTTAATCCTAATAGGAAACTATTTGATCAAAATTTTGGGCCACAATACGCACCAAACCAACAAACGTGGAATTACAATCCTAATTCGTATTGTGATTTCCACAAAATTCAGGGCCATGACACTAGAACGTTCTGTGAGTACAATAAATTCATGCAACGTTTGCTAGATGAATAAAGACAACTTTTCATAGATATTTTCTTGGCAGATCCTACGTCACCAAAGACCAAATACTTTTATAGGGGTAGTTTCCCTCAAATGCACCCCTCAAGATCTTTAATGATCCGCTCCCAAATCACGATAACAATAGGCTAAATCTAACTGGGACAAACAAGAGTGTAATGACATGAAACAATGATCATGAAGCTTCAACTTCGCTAAATCCATTAGTTGCGCCACAACTAGGAAGTCAGCCATGACCTAAGATAGTTGGTTTAGTAGAATTAGACGCCAAACTACCCATCGAAGCTATAACAAGGACACGAGAGTATTTCTCTCAGCCAAGTCCAAGCCACCTACCAGAGACAGATAACTTCCAACAAGTAGTAGTAAAACCTATGGGTGCCTATGATTTAATTAACGACCTAACAAAAACCTTCTCGCACATTTCATTTTTAGACTTACTAAAGAACTCTCCTACCCACAGGGCTGCTCTTTTAGAGGCATTAGGTTTAGGTCATTTAATTAACATCACTCCACCTCCCGAGACACAGGTAAATCATATAGACTTTGATGTTCATCCCCCGGGATAGGCGGATAGGGATGTCAAATTCATATTCAAAATAAACAAAATGCTTGACAGATCTCCGAGATTGGACACCAAGGTGATCCAGCCTTACACTTGCAAGTATGGGTTTATAATAACTATGTAAAGCGTGCAATGATAGATGATGGGGCAGCGGTCAACATAGTCCCCTTCTCTTTTCTTCAAAAGCTAGGGTATGGAGAAACCAATTGTTCCACAACTCGAAACACACTAAGAGGCTATGATAGCGTTAAAGCCACCTCGGTTGGAACTATAATATTACAAGTCACCTTAGGACCCAAGACCATCCCGACTGATTTTTATATTATAGATCAGGAAACCAACTATAATATGATCCTCGGCCGACCATGGATACAACGCATGAAGGCAATCCCTTCTACACTATTTCAAGAAGTAAGGTTTTACACTTTTGGAAGATATTCGCAGCCAAAGGTGATCCAAAACCATTCGATGTACACCTAGCTGAATTAAAGAAAATACCAAGTGTGCACTCAGAGTTTGAACTCCCAACAAACCAACTTAACAAACCTACCAATGCAAAACCAGAAGAAAAGTTGGTACCTACGATAGATTTTGAAACTATGAGCCTAACCGAGGTAACCCTAGGCCCCAAAAATGAGGCTAACACTATAGAAACAGTATCATTAGGAACTACTGCAAAAATTGTTGAATTATTAGAATAGGATCTACCAATGTTCCTACCATTTGATTCTGTAGGCGTGGGATATTCCCTTGGTGTTGGTTCTCTCCTAGTGGTAGATCTCTACATGGTAGAGGTAGAAGATGTTAACACAATAAATATCCCAACATCTATACTCCCAGATAAATATTGGACTCTCCATTTTGATGGGGCTAGATGTCATTATGGAGCTGGGGCAGGTATAATCCTTACTTCTCCCAAGGGAAAAGTCCTACCATTTGCCTTTAAAATAAATTGTAAATGCACAAACAACGGTGCTTTGAGTTCGAAGCCCTCCTCCTTGGCCTCATCCTAGCCAAAATAATTGGTGTTGATAATGTCGAGTCTTAGGAGACTCACAATTGGTAGTGAACCAAGTCTCGAGATATATGAAACAAAAGCCAAGCATTTATAGCTTTACAAAAAAATTGTATTAGATTTAAGCAAGGAGTTTGACTTCATATCAATTGAAGCAATCCCATGAGAGAAAAATCTTCTCACCGATTCAATAGCAACTTCAGCATCATGCTTCACTCCAAACAAGTAAGTTAGAAGATACCCGTTTCATGGCATCCCTTCATAATGAACCCTTGGTAAAAGCAATGTCAAGCCCTCTTGTAATAAACAAAGATGAGGACAAATCTACTATCCTAACACACATTGATAGTTATACAACCACTCTTGATTTCTTAAATGCCTATGTGGCATTACATCTCTCCCATCACGTGATAGATTTATCCTTAATCCCACATTTGTCTTCCTACTTGGGAATCCTAAGATAGAGCTTCCCTCACAAATGGAGCCTAGCATTAAAAATCTACTCCAAAGAATATTAAGTTTCGCCATTCATCGAATCAAAATCTACTCAACTAATATTATAGCATTGATTGGACTACAGATTGCAATAAATCTTTCGACGCAGTTAAGCGTTTCTTGTTATCACCACCTACGCTAATGCCACCTAAGCTAGATCACCCGTTAATTTTATACTCGCGAGCTACCAATGTCTCGCTAGCCTATATGCTGGCTCAAGAAGACGATGACAAGAGAGAACATGTGATTTATTTCATTAGCCGAATGTTGCTCGACTATGAAACACGTTATACACAAGTAGAACAAGAATGCCTCACCATAGTCTTTGCAACCAAATGCTTAAGACATTATATGCTAAATCAAGAAACAAGGGTCATGGTAAAATGGACCATTTACGAACTTTCCTCACGCAAGGGTCCTTGTCTAAAAAGGCTGGATGTTTTATAACCTTAATGGGAGAATTCAAATTAACATTTGTAAATCAGAAGTCTGTTAAGGGACAAATCATTACAGATTGGTTAGCTGATAACCCATTAGATGGAGGTAATCTAGTAGATCTAGATTTTCCAGATGAGTGCGTATACTACATTGAAACCAGACCTCCTATCTCTGAGTGTCCTTGGTACACTGATATCATTAATTATATCATGGACCATACATATCTAGAAAGTGCTACTCCACAACAAAGAAGGTGGTTATGCATTATCGTAGCAAAATACGTCATTATAGAGCAAGTGCTCTATCGAAAAGCATTCAATGGAATGCTTCTAAGATGTGTCGACACAGAAGAATCCAAGAAGATTCTCCATGAATCTCATAGTGGAATGTGTGGGGGTCACTTCGGTGGCCATGCCACCACTCATAAAATACATCGAATGGGCTATTTCTGGCCCACTCTAGAACACGACGCAGTAGAGTTTGTACGTAGATGTCATAAGTGTCAAGAATTCTCCCATGAGATTCACATGCCAGCACAAGCTCTACAACCGATCGCTACTCCGTGGCCCTTTTCCACATGGGGCCTAGATTTGATAGGGAAATTCTCTCCCTCATCCACCGACAGCCATAATTTTATAATCATGGCCACCGAATATTTTACCAAGTGGGTAGAGGCTATGCCTCTTACTACTGTACCAGGTTCTGTAATCACCAAGTTCATTTTGAACCAAATCATTTGCAGGTATGGTGTCCCGCAAATCATTATCTCAGATAATGGAACTTCTTTTAAGAATGACGAAGTTCACAAATTGTGCAATAAATTTAAAATAAGCCATCATACGGCTTCATTATATTACCCTCAAGCCAATGGACAGGCTGAGGTGACAAACAAAACATTAAAAGCCATTCTCCTTAAAACGGTGAAAGAAAACAAATGAGATTGGAATTTGAAGTTATATCCAGCCTTATGGGCCCACCAAACCTCAATAAGAACACCAACAGGAGTGACTCCTTTCTCGCTAGTATTCGGGGTAGAAGCAGTTCTCCCACTTGAGGTTGAAATACCCAGTCTCCGCATTTCATTACAAGGGATCCTGGATGAAGACGCTTATAGAGAAGCATGTCTTTCCCAACTAGAAAGCCTAGATGAAGCTAGGTTAGATGTTGAACAATAGCACAGAGTCTATGCTGACCGGATGTGTCGGCAGTATAACAAGAAAGTCTATGAATGCGACATATATGAAGGTGATCTAGTTCTAAGGCTAGACAACCGGATTGACAAAAAGACCGGCGAAGGAAGGAAGTTTCGGCCCAAATGGTTGGGCCCATACCGAGTCATGAAGGACTATGGAAATGGTGCATACCTCTTATGTACGCTGGAAGGTGAGGAATTTGGTGAAACAGTCAATTCCTTACACCTCAAACAATTCTACACATAAGCAACTAGCACTATTTGTAATTACATCTACACTGCATCTTCATATAGACTAGGGTCATTTTGTCCGCTTGTTTTATACCAAAAAAAAAGTGATCAAGGAATTTGTTCTCAAAGAAATTCATTACAAACTCATGATGTTGTTGGCATAAACACTCTAATCATACTTCTCCATTTCCATGATATCATCAAACTATCTCAGAATCATTTCATCAAATAAAGCTAAATATGACAAGGTCTTAATGGTAACTCTGCCAAGATCTATGGGTTTATTCTCACTTTTGGTTTCTTCTTAGGATAGGTGTCTTGCCTATGGTCTATTCTAGAAGCTTCATGGTGTCACATCTATCCCATATGTATATCTCTTTGGAAATAAGCACATACTGACATTTTACTCAAGTAAACAAGTCAAATATTGATCAAACAGAAAATTTTAATTTTACACATTTCCTTGCCCCACCAACCTTTGGTGATGAGCTTGCATCTCTTACTAGTGACGTAGGGTTGGGAAAGGATGGAAATGCCCTTACTTGCCTATGCTTTTCCCACGGTGATAAACCCACGCTTCTTACTAGTAGCATGGGGCAAAGTGTAGGGGGTCCTCTTGACAAACAAATGCAAAAGGTCATACACAAACAATTCAAATCTCGAAGTCTTTGAGTCAAAAACAAATGAATCGGATGTCCAAAATTCCAAGAGAGTTCAAAATCCTAAAAGCCCATATTTTGTCTACCATGTGGCCATCTATGGATCTAAGTCTAGATAAACTGCAAAGCAAGTTGCATCCAAAACTATGAAGTCACTCGAGTGGAGTAAGCTTGTGGCATCCTAATTTGGTTCCGCCAAAGCTTTGTCTATCTTTCATCACTATCATTTCAACACATTTCATAACTTGCACCCTTCCCAACTCTCGGTGATGAGCCCTCGCATCTTACTAGTTGCATGGAGTTAGGAGTAGGGGCAGGTTTATCTGCTCATCATATCAGTTTATCTTCACCACTTTGCCAAAACAAATATGAAGTATCCAAAATTGCTTACAGAAACTAAGATTCAAAATCACATTGTATCTACATTATCATATATCAGCATCATGAAATACAAAAAGAAAATAAAACACTTGCATCATTTGTTCTCCATTACATACATTCTAAGGAGCATACATACATAACATCATAGTTTACATGAGGAAACTAGAAAGGAAACAAAGCCATAAATGCCAAAATTCTGATCTAAAAAGAATATATATATATGATCAAATTTTCTTAGACAATGCCATCATGCGCTAAGCATGGTCAAAACACTCAAAGAGCCCGAGATATACAAAAGAATATATCATACAAAATCTAGGAGAGCCAAGTGGCTTCTCAATCCCTACAAGACCCCTCTGAAGGCACATGCCCACACCTAGGACTCCGGCTACGCTGGCACTCTAAGTGCATGGAGGGCTCAGGATCCCGAGGGGCAGCCACAGTCTCACCACGAGAATGACTCCTCATCGGTGCTCGGCTATCCTATACCCCACTAGCTCTGTGTGGAGAGTCGATACCATCCTGGCCACATGCCGACCGGGGGGAAAAGACATCGGTGTGTCTACCACCGGTGAGAGGGCTCCCAACATCCACAGATAACTCTGCATAGGTCCTCTCCAAGGGGATCATTAGGGTATCGGTGCATACCCTATGAATCAAGTCCCACCATTCATCGGCGGTCTCTGCAAACAAAGGAGAAAAAAATTAGAAAAAAAAAAAGAGATTAGAAATACAAGATAAAACAAAAGGAGAGATAGTAACTAAGGAAATCCTAACTAAAAACCAACATTAAAAAGAAGGATGGTAACTTATTCGAGATCACACCCTCTAGGATGGATCGCTAGGGTCAACACCGCCACGGATGCTACCATCGGGCGAGGGGATGCTCCCGTGATTGGAGCAACGTAGCATCCTACAATGGACTCATCCTCCCCGCCATGGCCTTGGGAGAGTGGCTCCTCTAAAACCAGAGTAACTCTCTCTGCACTCGCTCGCCCTCTACTTGCATAATATCCTTAGTGTCGTGCCACTCAGGATCGCTATCCTCCTCTCTCTCTCCCCCTATAAACTCCTTGGACTCGAGTATATTTCAATAGGGTCATCACTGCGCTATGGGCGGGACTCGCAGCAAATCGAAACAAGGTTGCATGAGGTACACCAGCTCTCCCTCTGGCATGTACTACCCTCCTGGCCGCAATAGGAACGCCGGGAGTAACCACTATCCAACCCCAGCCTCTAGGACCCCCTCTGGCCTCTTTGACTGACCTATATACTGGCGCTACTAGGGGAAGCATGCCCATGTAAGGTAGGCCAAACTGCTGAGGAACTTGGCCAAAGGGGTGTATCTCCACTCGCCCCACTCTATCAATAAGCTGCCCTATGGTGGAGTAGGAGATCAAAGTAAGAGCCTCCTCGCCCCATATACCTGCCATAGTCTGATATGGTGTGGCCTCCATGTCAGCAGTGGTCAGAGAAGCAACTGGCTGATGAGGTGCTCTCGAAACAACGACATATCTCGTGTATCTAGCCGCCTTCACAACTCTGGGATTTTTCACCTCTACACCTCTTCCATAGGGGATGAAGTGCTCATAGACCCAACTCATGACCAGGGTCGGGTGGCTCAAGGACTACCCCTGTAAATGGACTACCCTATATAAATCATGGTAGGTAGTCCCAAGAATATCTGCTCCCTAGGCATATATCCGGCCATGTCCCTCTATCTATGCAATGATGGGGGACCAACAATATAACAGTGTGTCTCCTCCCTTGTCCCCGATCAATCTCGAGGCAAGGATCCCCATGATAGCCTAGAAAGCAAGGGGATGGGAAAACTAGGAATGGATCGAACTCTGACCCCCTTCTTTGAACCCATGGAGATGACTGCATCTCCCATGTATGTGGCCCACTGTGCTATCTGGGCCCGTGAGCCTGCTGTCTCAAGGGTCAGACATCTCCCAATGATTGGGACCCCCAGGATGTGATAAACATCCTCCAAAGTGATGGTCCACTCACCGCAGACCCCTGGTAATCGGAAGGTGTTCCGATCAGCATCCCAATATGAGAACAAGTCACAAAGAATGTGACTGGATGGAGCAACGTGGGGCACGCGCGATATACGCAGTATACCAGCCCTCTGAAGAGTATCCTCCTCATCCTGTGAGAGGGCATCTAACACTGCTGGGAGCCAGTCACACTCCCTCTCCCGGCTCCACCGAATATACTCCTCTCTCGCCTACATACACCCAAAAACACACAAAACAGAGCAAGTTAGCATCCGAGTAATACTGGAAAAATCATGAAAACATGTAGAAATGCTAAAAATGCAAAAACAATCTCAAACAGATGTTCTTTTGGCATTCTGTGCGAAACCACTACCCTGAGCAGGAGGTGGTTTTGTAACCACCGCCTTAAGGGTGGTGGTCATGTAACCACCACCCTGAACAGGGCGGCGGTCATGTAACCGCTGCCCTGGGTAGGGCGGCGGTCGTGTACCGAAAACCCACGCGAGGTTTTATAATCTAAAAAGCCTAAAAATGCAAAAAAAAAAAGGACCGTTTTAGCTAAAAACAAAGCCTACCCAGTATGTGCCCCCCCTAGATGGACCTTTTAACACTAACATTTTAAAAAATTACCCCCTATGACAAAGATTTTAGCATTTTAAAATTAAGGGGGTAAAAGGATAAATTGAAGAAAACTAACCTATGATCTCGCGGGTCGGTGTTTTGTTTTTGCGGAGGCATGATCACTATCCCGTCACGAATGTTTTGATTCTACTCACGTAAGAAACTGTCACCGTGGGTTCCAGAGCTCAGAATCAATCAAATCAACTCACATAAATGAATACGAAAATGGGCCCACTTTCATATATATATACTTTGATTCGTTTTAAATGCCTTTTCCATAGGTTTGGAGCACCGACGGAGGTAAGTTCTTATCCCCACACAAATGGTACATTCTCATTTCCTATTATTTTAGCATTTATTTTCCAAACTATTGTGTCTATCTACACTTGAGTTCTTTTTTTTTTTTACAGGTAGCAGGAATTTTGGACGGCATCATTTCAACACACGGACGTATCAAGTATAACAGCTAACTTCCCATTTTGGGATGGCCATACTTGGACCCACCATTTTGCGCCTCTTCATGGCTAAAACACTTCTCCAAGGGGGCAATATGTACGTACCCAAAATTGTAGGGTACTGCATCATCGGAACAATGTAACACGTGCCCCAATGATGATACAGGTCTCCTCGCAAGGTGTTCGGGATCCGGAAAAACTCTCCAAGTATGTGTTAACATCCCGCATGCCCCGCCTAGCCCATGTGTGCTTTGTTTTCCCTTTTCCCCTCTTTTCTTGCCCTTTTTCTCTTCAGTGACGAAACCGCCGCCCTGAATAGGGCGGCGGTCCTGTAACCGCCACCCTGCTCAGGGCGGCGGTCCTTTACATGTTTTCTAGAAAGCTCTTTTAACATGACTCATGTAAAAATCAACATTTTACGATCTTTCTTTCACCACCATAAGCTTGCATTTATGATTTTGGTTCCCTGGAATAATGTTTTACCATTGTTTATAGTTTAAGAGTTCTATTTGGTTTTTACCTTGGGTAAATGCAAATGCTATAAATAGTTGGCTTGTGCTCAAGCAAATGGCCCCTCAAATTTGCCTCTAAATTTCTCATTGCAATAGATTAGTCTTTCATTTTGTTTAGAGTCCTTAGTTTCTTTCATTGCATGCTTAGTTAGTATTGTTTTGCTGTTAGGAAGCCACATATTCATCTTGTGCAAGTGTTGTTGATATTTCATCCAATCCATTGGAGTAGAATAGTTTGTTTTCAATAGGAAGCCATTAAAGTTGTAGGTTTTGTTCTTCAAACAGGATAGTTTCAGGTTCTAGACATTTCATGTTGCATGACTCGCAATAAATCCCACTAGGAATTGCATAAGCCAAGCTCTGTACTCTTGTGCTATCCCTCTCCTACTCGCATTATATTCAGTATGTATCTTGAGCTTCCTTTGTCCCAATATATACTTCTGTTGATGCTAGCATTACACGCTTTTCTAGATCTAAGTGAACACAAAGGAACGAGGAGATCACACTGAGGGGACAAGATCACACACACCATCGGATTCGCCACTATTCTATAGAATCCAGGTTCTAGCTTTCAAAGTTCTAAATTAGAAACATATCAAATAGAGTAGTTAATCACTTTATTTCAATCAATTTCACTTTTGATATTGCCAGGGAAGTTGTGGGGATTGATAGTTTCTAAGAGACTATGATTCATTCCTCACTTCTGAGGTAGGATCGAGAGTCTTGCAAATAGATTAGATCAGTTATTTCATTGTTTAGAGTAGATCTACAAATGGCACAGACAAATAGCTATACTCGGTTATTTTGTTTGTTTTAAATTGTTATTTTAGCTGTCAATTCTAGATATGTTAAACAGTTACTCTTTTAGATTCATTCGAATAGTTCATCAGAAAATACAAAAATAGAGAAATCATATATGCTATAGATATATTCAAAGTAGTTAAATTTCACTTTGCTTTGTAGTTAATCTATATTGTTGCTTCTGTATGACAATCACGGGACCTAGGGAGCCCAGAGAATACATATTCGAGCCAATCATGCCCCAACCCAATCTCATCACAGCCATAACTGACATAGATCAGAATCTCAGGATCCAAGTCTTCCGAACAACGGTAAACTTACAACAAATCAGTTTCCAACTGCACGGGTTAAACATAGAAGACGACCAAGCACACATATTTTGGTCAAGTCAACCAAACTACAGATTACCCTAGATACATGCCCGCATGACTGTGGAGGGGTTTGAAAGAGAGCAAACATTTGGTTGTGATCCTTTGGTCCCACCGGACGCAGGAGACACCCTCATAGATATAGATACCAGCCTAAGAATTCAGGTTGCACGAACAACTGTAAGATATTCTGAGAAGATCACACAGTTATTAATTCTAAATATAGAAGCTGAGAAAGCATACGATTACTTGGATACTAGGGATTAGGGACTGATTCCATACATGACCATAAGCAGACTGCAACAACCACGAATATACGGTTGTGACCCACAAATCCACGGGTGAATCGGATATAGATCTGGCCTACGTACACTAGTATTCAGATTCACTACACTTCCACCTATCATCATCGAACAGTTATCCTTACTAGATACAACAGCTAACAAAGCTAAGGAGTTCTAGACTAGGCCAGAGAATCACCCATAGAGTCAACTATATTTACCATCCACCCTATGACCTTATCTCGGAGACATACACGAAACTATCCCAGGTCATTTTCCACGTATTCCACAACCTATAGACCGAATCACACCAGAGCTTGATATTGATTGGAGCCTTTGAGCATTCATCCTTGTTGATCGATCTATCACACCAGTTCAAGTTAGGAGGGCCTTCTTTGCCTTAGATTCGTAATTTCCACTAATGCGTGTAGAAGGCATTAGATTACCTAACTAGTTTGTCTGTAACCCACACATATCCCATCCCCACCGGATGTCTCAACACGACCTCGGGAGGTCGGGTGTGAGGAAGAGTTACTTGTAGATTCCCATGCTCACTTGTCACTTTTCCATCATACGGGTTCCAATGTGGAAGGAGGATTTGAGCTAGGATTTCCTTTATGGAAGGGATGTGAGGTAATTGAGAGGTGATAGGTACTTCATTAAAGATAGTGTGAACCTCACGGGTATGTGTATCATGAGTTGATGTCTCACCGATTTGATTGCATGAAGGGGCATGTTTGGGAAATGGTTTTTGAAGATTTGTAGATTTTGGTTGGGGGTGACGTTGGGATTACCCACGCTTAACTCACCTTTCTCGAGTATTTCTTGGACAATATTCTTGTGAGTGATGCGCTTTCCATCACTATGACCCTTTACTCAATGATAATTACAGAAATCATGTTCTTTATACCATACGGGCATTGGGCGAGATGGGTAAAAACCATATGGGTGGAAGGGTGATGGCTCTAGCTTTGATAAGCTATTCTAAGATATTAGAGTAAGGTTCCCCAATTGGGGTATATTTTCACTGCTCTCTTCTGAATTGAAAATCCTGGACATGTGAGAGATTAGATGAGGGTGTAGCCTAATTTGACGGATGAGCTTGGTCAGCCTTGAGTACCACTGCGTTAGTGGTGTCCTTAGCTTTTGAATAAGTGGTTTGTGGTTTGGAAGAGGAAGAGGTATCTTTCCACTTAAATGTTGAATTCTTATTATGTAATTGAATTTTCTTCTCTTTGATGGCCCGAATCTCTAAATTTCTTGTCATAGTGAATGCCTCATCAAATGTTTGAAATGTTTGGACTGTAAGTTCGGGAGATATGTCTAGTGCAAGCTAGTGTGAAGAGCTCAATGAGTTCATTTTTTGGCAGTTGGAAGGTAAGTTGATTGATCAAGCTCGTGCTGTGCCGAGTGAAAATATCTCGTGATGGATTCGTCCTCATACTGACGTGTGGAATATATATCGGTCACGGTAACCGTCTTGACGATATTGATAGAGAAATGATCGAAGAAGGCTTGGGCTACCTGATTGAATGAGAATATAGAGTGTTTAGGTAACCCACTATACCAATCTAATGCAGGTCTAGTGAGAGACATGGGAAAAGTTCTCAAAAGCAAGGCATCATCATGAGCGATCAAATAACACCCATGTTCGAACAACCACAAATATTTCTAGGGGTATTCTTTGCTATTGAAGTGATTGAATTTAGGCATTTACCAAAGTGCACATGGTATGAACGGATAGGAGTGGATGGGTGAATAGGCTCATTGCAAATCTCATGATAGGTGAGAGTGTTGTGGTAGCTGTAAACCGATGCCTCCAATTTCTACATCTTGTCCAACATCAATTTAATTAGGTCATTAGTGGGTTGTGATGATTGGATACCTCCCGTAGCAGAGGATGTTAATTTTGGGTGTATAAGGGGTGGCACTCTAATATTTGGGGCTGCCACATAGGGTTGTGGAGAAGAAGGTAGTGAAATAGTGGGTACGTACGTAGAATGAATAATGGATGAAACAAGAGGTTGTTGGTAGTATGTATCTGGGGGTGAAGGGTCATGGTAACCCTAGTGGCAATAGGGGCTAATGATTATGGAATGGAAAGAACCAAGTTCTGAAATGGGGTAGGCGTCACCAAAACTAGAGGTGCGAATGTAGCTACAAGTATGTATGAGACATTAGGAGTAGATGAGGTTGTGTTTGGGGTAGTCTTCGAGGGTACGGTGGATGTAATGGGTGCCACAGAGGTAATAGATGTGACAGTCATAGCGGGTACAAAACCTAACTATTAATGACTGGGGTGAAGTGGATGCGGGCAGCACAGGAACCGGATGGGGTTGATGCGGAAGTGTGTGTGAGAGTTGGGGGAAAGATACGGGAATTTCGTATATCAACTTACCCAAGGCATCTCGAGTGGATGAGTGGGAAAGGTAAAACTACAAGGCAAAGGGGTTCGGTCAAGGAGTCATACAAACTCCTCATCTTTGTAGCGATAGTGGTAGGTTGGATGTGATCCATGACTGGTGATAAAATAGAAGGTGGTGAAGGACTAGGTGGGAGTGGTTGACAACTGGAATGGCATCCGAGGGTGTTTGCTTGGTTTAGACACTAAAATTAGGTCACACTCTTCCTTCGTCCCTCGACATATAAGCCCCCTTTATTACATTTACTTTGTCATGACCCCTTCACCCCACTAATATTAATTTAATTAATTAAATTAAATTAATGCTTTATCCTCACTATTTTTGTTATTTAAATAATATCTACACATATAGTTCACTTAGACACCTCACTAAGCTAATTCAACCTAAGACCTATTCTTAGCAAGTTGCCATAACTAGTTAAGACTTACCCAAACCCTAAAAATCCATGCCTACATTCCGGCATGCTCACAAGAGGCTTTGAGTCTAATTCATGGGATAACAACACGAGATTCAAGGAAATCAAGAGGATCTCCCAAAGTTTAGTAAACCTAAAAAAACCCGCCTTGGCCAGATGATGGTTGTCCCTAACCATCACCTAAGGTTAAGCTAAACCGCCATCGCTTACCCATTTTAACCCAAAACAACCTTATTCTCAAGGTTGGAACTTGGAACTTTGAAGTGGGAAGCAATAATGTTGATGAGAAAGAACAAATCTCGGAGAGATAACGCATCTTCGTGAGAGCCAATTCCAACAAGAACTCGAGATCCAAGGAAGGAGATTGAGGATCTTTTCCCGCATGACCATCCCACCACATTCGATCTATCTAAGGAAAGAGGATTATGCATACAGCCCATGCATAATATTTTCTTCATTTGGTGATCACTTTTAGCCTTCAAACCCATCATCAACACCTCCATCCTTCACTCACAGACCTTTAGGAATGAAATCCAAGTAAGTACAACATCATACTTTCCTGGTTATTTCATTTTATCATTATTTTATCATCCATTATTTAACTTGCTCCCTATTGACCATCTCCAACATTTTCACCTCCATAGACCCATAAAATCCTCATAAAAACCTATTCCAATCACCCAATACCTCACCCCGACCACCCAAATCCTTTTTGCAATCACAAAGGAGACAAAAACCCCGCTCGTGACATTTCCAGATTTCATAGTAATCGGTGCCGATTATACCTAATTGCGGTCAATCGCACCACCCAGTCGACCGACACTTTGGTCTCTGTGTTTTCCTACATAGTCTTAAACAAAGACCTACCCACCTAATTTTACCTCACCCTCACTCACCTATGACCTACCTAAGACCTTTATCAGACCTGCAGAGACCCAGAACCTATCACTTGACCTTGGATTCTATTCTAGCTTAGCCTGTTAGATTAGATCTATTTCTTATTGTGTTTTTAAGTGAGATACCTAAATCATTTTAAAATAACAATAGGATTTACTTTGTTTACAACATTAATTTGTTTAAAATAGTGGATGAAAACCATCTAGGAAGTATCATACTTCCCGGATCTAGCTTGAGCTAGGTAGTTCACTGCCCATATTGTTTAATTCATTCTGGTGGTCTTGTTTTCATTACGGTAGTTCCTCCTACCCAAAAATAATCTCTCATGTTTATTTGTGGATTTAGAAGTCATACGTGTGCAAGAAGCAATCAACCAACATTTGAACAGTATTCCTCCTACACTGTTTCCCTATCTGCTTTGTTAACGATTCAAAGAAATAATCTAAGAAAAAGGTGAAACATTTTAGCACACCCTATGGGACCCATCTAGGTTCCTTGCATTTCATTCATTCCTAAGAAAATATTTTTATTTGTTTCCTTTCTAAGAAAAAAATTGTACACACTAATTTTCTTCCCTGTAATCCACTTCTTCTTTCTATTTTCTAAAGGAAACTTTTCTCTTGGTGTATTTAAAAATAATCATTTTTTCATGTTTTCTACATTGTAGTGAAAGAGCATCCCTCTTCCTCTTTATCTTATTGTGTCATTCAATTTCACATTTTCGATTTGGGTTTAAAAACAATTTCATTTCATTCTAATTTTTGCATTAGCTCACATTAAATGAGGGAAACCTATATCTTTGGAAGTCATGACTAGCGATGGTTGAAAAGTGAATCATAGAAAAGAACTTATATCCTTTTCTCTTTCTTTGAGTCTTACCAAACCACACAAAAATTTAAATACATACATTCTTAAACAACATCTTACCTAGAAGAAGTTGTAGGTGATCACATGATCAAGACACGGTGGGAACCCACTTCATTGCTCACTCTGTCGAGTCATACTTGAGTGAAGCCTGCCTCCACCATAAAATACCTAAAACCTCACCCTTTAGATCTTCATTTTAGGAAGCCATCATCACCAAAAAAATCTATTTCACAATTCACATGTCAGTCCCTAAATAGCATAAGCTAAACAAACATTATAGAAAAGGGCACTCTTAGGATCATATTTTCTTAGTGTTTCTGCTTGGCTTGCGTTTTGAGGTGAAAGATCATGTTCATCACTTTTTTCATCCTTGCACACTCCTCATCATAGCTGGTGTATTCCAGCTTCAATTGAGTGTGCCTTGGCCATATCACCATCATTCTCAGAATTCTGGGTCTGATTCCACATCAAATTTTAATTCACAACCACTTTTTCTCATCACTATTTCAATTTCATAGTAACCGTCATCAATTACCTCTGACCGCCATTGGTTAAACCCAACCGACATCAGTTCTAGGTACTTTTGCTAACCTACTCAAAAGGATAGTTTCACTTCACTTTTTCCACTTTCCACAGTCTCTATCACTATCATTTTTCCCATTGATGTTTTACACATCCCTAGATTTGGCATACTTGTCAAATTTTTCCTTCTGCCTTGCTGTTTACTCACTATCTATTTTCTACAAAGGTGACTAATACTGGTTACCACCCCCGATCGACATCAATTTTCCCTAACCGGCATTGGTTAGCCTGTTTCACATTCCACCCACCATTTGTTACTTCATCCATTTTTTTATCACCAAATTCACCTGTTCCTATTATTCTCTATGTCATTTACAGAGAAGTAGCCCTTCTGATCAATCAATACTGGTTCACATGGTGCTGACCCGAAGACAAGCAAACACCCTCGTGTTCCATTCTAGTTGCCAACCACTCCCACCTAGTCCTTCACCACCTTCTATCTTATCACCAGCCATGGATCCAATCCTTCCTACTAATATCGCTATCAATATTGCCAAGAAGGTTATCATGACCGATCTATATTCCACATGTTAGTACGAGGATGAATCTATCATAGATTTTGTCACTCGCTGGAGCATCCTGATCAATCAACTTACCTTACAACTACCATAAACTGAACTCATCGAGCTCTTCACCCAAGCTTGCACCAAACATATCTCCTTGACCTTGCAGGTCCAAAATTTCTGAACATTCAATGAGGAATTCACTACTCCACAAAAGTTAGAGATTCAGGCCATAGAAGAGAAGAAAATCCAATTACTAAATAAGAATTCGGCATTCAAGTCAAATGAAACTCTTCTTCTTCCAAACCACCAAAAACTATTCAAAGGCTAAATGTATCACTAATGCAAAGGTATTCAAGGCCGGCCCACTCATCCATCCAATCAAGATACACCCTCCTTTAATCTATCACCCGTCTAGGATTTTCGATTCAGACAAGAGCAGTGAAAATATAACCCAATTGGGGAACCTTACTCTTCTATCTTAGAAAATCTTATCAAAGCTGGTGCCATCACCCTTCCACCCATAAAACCACACACTGGTTTTGACCTTGCTCGCCCCATGCCCGCGTGGTATAAGGAACAAGATTTCTATAACTATCACCAAGTGAAGGGTCATAGTGACGACAACTACATCACTTTTAATAATATTATCCAAGAAATGCTCAAGAAAGGTGAGTTGATTGTGGATAATCCCAACACCACCCCAACAAAAATCTACAAATCTTTAAAAAACCATTTCCCAATCATGCCCCTTCATCCAATCAAACCGGTGAGACATCCACTCATGATACCCATACCCGTGAGGTTCACACAATATTTAACGAGGTACCTGTCACCTCTCAATTACCTCACATCCCTTCCATAGAGGAAATCCTAGCCCAAAATCCTCCTTCCACATTGGAACCAATAGTCAATATTCCTTCACCAATAGAAGAACACCCTTCATCTCCTACATCACATATGGAGGAGTCTTCTACTAACATTGAGACCATCTCACCCCTAGCTTCTCCACTTAGAGAACCTTTACCTACCATACCTCCTCAACCCATAGAGGAGCTCCCATTACCTCCTCCACCCATAGAGGAGCACCCATTACCTCCTCCACCCATAGAGGAGCACCCATTACCTCCTCCACCCATAGAGGAGCACCTATCCGTTCCTCCACTTATAGAGGAACTCCCATCATCTCTTCCACCCATCATAGACCTAATGGAGATACCTTTGCCTCTTGGCGAGCATTATCCATTAGTTACCCAACATCCAACAGACTGCTTTTAGCTCTCTTACCCATGGAAGCTGAAGTTGGCTGATGCCCCATATCTAAGACACATTTTACAGGAATTCCCATTAGGTCATAACAACTCCACCAACAAACATGTCATTCTCATGTTTGGCCGATCACTTGGATTATGTGGATAGAGATTTATTATGGGGGTGCCTCTTACTCCCTATCTCAACACAAATGAAAAGATCCCTTGATGACACCTCCAGATCTACCCAAACACATTTCCACACATCAAATCACATACAACCACTATTGTCGCAACCCTCTTCCATGATACTGTTATCACTCACACCACACCCTTACCCGTAACCCGACCTATATCTAAAGAAAAACCATACCCACAACATTTGCCTCCACCAAACCTATTACCACTTTAGGGGTCACCTCGATCACTAGCCTTATTCATCCGCCTATCAAACTAAATTTAGCTACATCCTCCAATATCAATACCACACCTACCCTACACCCAAACCAAATAAAAAACTCATCGGCCTCATACCTCGACCGCAACAATCACACCCACACTTGTCTCATTTTCCTTAAGACCTTAGCTACCCAACATGGCCAAGCACCCTTCACCCATCCATAAACCAATAACATAACCACCCATTTCTTCCTCACAAATCTCTAACCTACTCAGAATACAACATGACTCATACCCGAACCTATAGTCTCTTTACCACCAATACCTTTGATACCTTCAGCCATTGCTTCACTACCCACTACACTTCGGTCATTGTCCCTCACACCCCAAGCACAACTCTGCATCATCTACCTTCATAGCACCCCCATTATCCCGATGGGTAACTCACCCTCTTCCTCCATCCTGCTTTTCCTTCTAGACCTCCTACACCCACATAACCTTTACCCAAGAAGGTGTAACCCAAAAAAAAAAACCCACTACCCCAAAACAAGGTAGTCAAAACAACCCTACACCCTCCTACCTGTCCATCTACTCGTACCCTACCTAAACAAACCCGACAAATACCTCAAACCACATCAATGCCTAAACCCATAGCTCGACTTGTTCCTACACTTCAAAACAATTCCCCAACAACCAACCACACCTACACCCAAACTCACATTCACTTCCCATTATGATCCACTATCGTGGTCCTATACCAAAATTTTAACCAACCTAATTGAGACTTCATTATCACATTACCGCTAATCCGACCTTACAACCCCTTCAAACCCAAGCCAAAAGGGTTTGATGATACCACAATTTGTGCATACCATCGTGTGCCAGGGTATGATGTGGAGAACTGTAAGGCCTTGAAAACCATCCTTATCCAATTGTGTCCACCAGAAACCAACTTTGATGATGATGACCTTCTTGACAAGTATCCTACTTCACCTACACCCATTCTCACACTACCCACTCAACAACCACAACCTCCACCGTCACAGCTCCTAGAACCACAAATAAAATTTGAAATTAACATGGTTCGCATTAGTTAACTTTCCACACCACCACCCAAATGTCGTTGTGCCCAACTGACCTCATAGGGATTTTCTCCTCTAATAGGTTTTTTCCCTTGATGTTGTTATACCACTTACCCCACACCCTCTCCATTTGAAAACTTCCCTCAAATCAACATGGTACACATCACTACGCATGCACAAAAGGGTAAAGAAAAGGTAGCTGATCCACCAACCAATCCTATACCCAACATACCATCTGTCCTCATACCTAAAATAACTATCCATGGCCCCACATACCCCATTTCTAATGGCATCACACGTCACACCATGATCAAACAACTACACCAATATCCGCTCAAAATTTCCTTATACGACCTCATCCAAACCTCAAAATCCCACACCAAGCCCTCATGGAGGTTCTTTAATCTATTGAGGTTTTACCCAATGAGCCTACACCTGTAGCCTCCATTATCACACCACATCATGTCAGCTCTCTCAACAAATTACCACCTTCATCCACACCTCACCTTGTTCACCAAGTGGACTCCCTCAGCTTCTCAGAGGAAAAGATCGCGTCATACCAAAATGATGACTGGACCCAACCCTCTTCATCTTTGTCCACATTGATGACATACGGGTACGCCATGTGATGATTGATGGAGGTGCTAGCATTAACATCATTTCATCCCATGCATTTTCTCAAATGTGTATACATGACAATTACATGCATAAACATCCAGGTCATGTTGCATTCATTCAATGACGCTTCTCATCGTCCACGCTAGGCACTATCATCCTTCACGTTCGTGTGGCCCCCTGCACTATTCCCGATTTGTTTTATGTTTTGGAGGGAAAATTATAATATAAATTGTTGCTTGGTAGACCCTGGATCCATGTCATGGGTTGTGTTCCTTCCACATTGCATTGTTATGTAAAGTTTGAACACAAATGACACACTTATACCATTCCAAACAACCCATCCCCTTTCAAAACATGTAACATGCTTTACCAACCCAATGTTGTGCTCATACCTATCAAGTATTCTACTTCCACACCCAATACCACTTCACCTACACCCCCACCTACCAGTACAACCGCTAGTTTCACTGCACATACCTCCCCTATTCCTACCACTGCTATAACCTCCATGGCTGGCCCATTAGCTTCCCAATCCGTTAACTCCACCTCTGCATCAACCTCCAACACATCGACCATACCAGCTACTCACATACCAACCACTGATCCCTTGGAAGGTGTTTTTCAACACCTCACTTTGGGGGAGTACCACCTATATAGTGTCAAAACATTCCTTACTACACTTGAGTATGAAATCCTTCACCAACACCCTCGCTATGATCACCGTATAGAGAACGATTCCTTTATGGTCCTCCTCATCTTGGTACTAGTCTCACCTATGGTGGACTTGATACTATCACTTACACACCGAACCACCATCACAAACCCACCTATTTTCTGTTGACTTCCAATCACTTACCAATTTCCGTTTCACCCATACCTTCTTCCACCACCAGTGCAAGGAAGGGTTTTGGTTTTGGATTTTACGAGAAAGGCCATCATAGCATTATTCTATATACCACCCACAAACATAATGACCATAGTGGTATTAGCTTCCCCGACCCTTCTACAAAATAGGTCCACATTGAACTCATTAAGGAACCTAGCCCTTCTCCACCTCCATCACCACCCTCACCGATGGATTCGATGGATCCCGAATCTATCCCTCCTAACTTTTTTTTTTTTTTTTTCATAAACACCATTTTCTTGGGGCCTTTGATTTATCAACACGAAGGTGAGGATCCTTCCACTCTTCCATTCCCGTATCTTAAGATGATCAATGATGACACACCTACCATTAACATCATTCAATGTTAGGATGATGAATCCATACTCACCACCTTGGTGTATAACACTCATATAGTCATCGGTCATTACCCTCGATACGTAAAACATGTTGAATGAATCAGCTATCGAGATCAACATTCATACTTAGGATGACACGCACATCATAAAGATCGATAAATCTTTAGATGTTCTTTGAATGCAAAGCCATCACTTATTTTCTCCGAGATCATAACCACGCTTTCACTTGGTCTTACGTAGACATGCCCAACATTAACCCCACCATAGTGGTCCACAATCTTGTAACCATTCCCGATGCCAAACCTATCAAACAAAAGTGAGGAAAATGTACCCTCGCATTGCTGCTCTTCTCATCAAAGAAAAATTCGGTGCCTTCTTTCCATTTCCTTCATCTTACCCATTGATTATCCTCATTGGATTTCTAGCATTGTTCCTATTACTAAAGAAATAGGGGAACTCTACATTTGCATGGACTTCCATGACCTCAAACTCACCTACCCAAAAGACAACTTTCACTTGCACGGAATTGATCAATCAAGTTGACCTTACTATTAGTCACGAGATGCTCTCACTCATGGATGGTTTCTCGGGTTATAACAAAATTTTGCTTGCCCCGGAAGATCAACACAAGACCATACTCATTACCCCTTGGGAACCTTTACTATTGAGTCATGCCTTTTGGCCTTAAAAACTATGGTGCTACATATCTCGCTTGTTATGACTTACATCTTCCATGATATCATGCATGACTTAAAAACCTATGTTGTGACCAACACCGACCCTTTACACTTCAAGTATGCTAAACCTTATCAAAATCAATGCACCATGTGATGGCTTATGCTTTTAGCTAATCTTGACCTCAAATTCATTCACCAAAAGTCCATTAAGGGCTAGGATATCGCTAACCAACTAGCTGACACACCTATTGCCGGGGACCAACCCTCTAATTTTGAATTTCTGATGAATCCATTGCTACCCTTTCCCTAGATGAACCCCCTTACCAAATGACATTGTTCTTCAATGGTTCCAAGTGTCAGCGTGGGGGTGGAGCTGGTGTTATCCTTGTTCCTCTGGATGGATAACCCATGCCTTTGTCTTTCAAACTAGACTTTGAATGCACCAACAACATTGCCGAGTACGAAGCGCTTGTACTAGGTCTCCAGACCACCTATGCCCTAGATGTCAAATCAATCCACATCTTTGGTGATTCAAAATTGGTCATAAACCAAGTCAATGGTATGTACCAATGTTGTAATGAGATACTTCAAAAGTATAAACATCATGTAGACATACTTTGTTGACCACATTTGATCGTTACACCCTTCAAACCATCCCACATTCAACCAACAAATTTACAAATACTATGGTTTGCTTAGCTTCCCAAATACCCACTTCCCTACCAATTCCAAAATATTTTCACTGTACAAAACCTCCATTCACCTTATTATTTACCTCATGATGTTTAATTAATCAGAAATGACACCCTTGAACCGAGTGACCTTTGGTATAAACAATAATCTGATTACCTTTCCCTCTCCATCTTACCTCCCGATCTCACCCGTAATGGACAATGCGCCTTCCTTAAACAGTCTCCCGTTTCATTATCTTGGGGGCTCCTCTATAACCATGGCTTTGATGGTATTCTCTTACGATGCCTCACAAGTTCTGAAATTCCTTATACCATTAAGGAGATTCATGATGGCACATGTGGAGGTCACTTTAGTGGCCTTATTATTTCTAAGTGTATTATTCACCTAGGCTACTCTTGGCTGACCCTTAACCATGATTGTTGCGAATATGTCAAATGCTACGTGAAATTTCAACAAAATTCCAAACCTCATCATTCACCCAGTCATGCCTTACAAGTCACTCGTGACCTTTGGCCCTTCTCTTAATGGGGTTTGGATCTTTTCGAGAAATCAATCCTCATTCTTCCCAATGCTATCAATGGATCATAACCACTACTTGAATACTACACAAAATGGGTGAAGCCATACTTTGCTCATGTCCACAAAACCTGAGAAAATATGTGAGTTCATTAACCATCACATCATTTGTCACTTTGGTGTCCCTCATTACCTCATCACCGATAATGGAAAACAATTAAAAAAAAACAACGCCAAAACTTTGCGATGCCTTCGACATTCACTTAGTTTCTCCTCACCTTATTACCCATAAACCAACGACCAAGCCAAATCCACTAACAAAACCCTCAATAAAATTCTCATGAAAGTGGTTGACAATACTAGGAAGGATTGGTATACACACATTCCTTTTGCTTTATGGGCATACCACACTATTATTCACACTTCCATTGCAGCTACACCCTTTTCACTGGTCTACGGTATCGAGGCTGTTCTACCTCTCAAAGTCCAGATCCCCTCACTCCGTATTTCTCTCTAGAACATGCTTATTGATGATGAATTTCATTAGGACCACTTGGCACAACTAGAGTTATTAGACGAACGTCGTTGTAATGCTCGGATCACTTTGAAGTTTACCAACAACGTATCAAATGTGCTTATGACAAACATGTTCATGAATGAACCTTCCAAGTTGGTGACCTTGTTTTGAAATAAAATCAACACGTAACCAAAGTAGAAAAAAGTAAATGAGGAAAATTCACTCCTAATTGGCTTGGACCATACATCGTAACTCATACCTATGGATTGGGTGCCTATCGTTTGTCCTCACTTGAGGGTAAACCCAAACCTAAGCCCCTTAACGCATTACATCTTCGACCATTCTATTGTTGACTCGTTGTCCTACCTCACCCTTTGTCTCTTTACAGGCTCGTCCCTTAAGCGCTATCCACTTCATACACCGCCCTAATGATTAAAAAACAATCATGTGAGTACCTGTCACTTGTTATCTTCTCTTGAATATGTGTACCACGGCAATACACATAGCATGATTATCATGGATACTTTTCATCTACCTTTAGATGAGATCCCATGGTTTTTTCACCATGCCTTTTGAACAAGAGTCCTATCCTTCACATTGGTCTTGTCCATGATTTCAAATACCTTCAATGGGACCAAAATCCTTGAGTCAAACTTCTAATAAATAAGATGATTCCCTCAAAAGGACACCTTCCTCTCGACCCAATTGCTACTATATAAATAGATCGCTTCCTCGAAGGAAAACTATGTGAAGCTTAAAAAAATATAAATTGAAGCTTCCCACATCGATCGACTTCACGAAGACCTCAAGGAGTACCATATTATTTGTCACATATAGACTTCCCTCATTGACCGAGTCTATCAAAATAGAAACACTTTTTAGTCATGGACTTTCCCATTGTGACCTCGGACCTCTTGCTTAAATGACCTATCACTCAAAACATATACACTTAACTACCTTTTACCTATCTTACCATTTCCACTCTCATTTCCTAAATTGACTTAAGGGACATCTCATAACTTAAACATTTGGTGATCATGTGACTACTTTCACCATAGAATAGTTAATCATGCAATGCCTTTCGGTCTTGTATTCGTCACCCATTTTCAAGGTATGATCTACTCGATATGATTGTACCCAATCGTGTGGATTTATTACCCCTCTGTTCTCTTTTAACCATATTTTTACATTTTGATTACCTTATACAGGACTTTCTCCTCGTTGCTTACCTTTGGGGTCATCCTCCCCTTTTGCCATAATTACCCTCACCTACAACATTTTAACTATCATCTACCTATACCTATTAAACCTAAACCCACTACATGAGCACAAACCTACCAACTCAATTTCATCTTCTTCCCTAGCTCATGGGAGAACTACATCAGCTTGAGGTCCCTTTTATCTAGGAATATATAGGCGGACTCGAGGGCATGGCGCCCTTGGAGGTTAGCTCGCCTCTCTCTACCCTAAACACTTCATCAACCATGCCTAACTCCCCATTTACCCCACATTTCACTTAGTTCCCCTTATCTAACAAAATTAGACATTAAGCCACATACATAAAAAAATTGTTTACCATAGCATACATTTATTACACCTACCATCTCTCTATCATCACTATGCATAACTTATACAACATTTCATATATGACCCATAGTATCATTCATTCATTACAAAACCATAATGAATCATGCCTAAACCAACCTGAATCCATCATGCCTAAACCGACTCCATCATGCCTAAACCAACCAACGGACTTGACTCGATCCATGACTCTCGATCCATGCCTAAGCCAACTCGACTCGATCTGCCTATTCCTAACTCACCTAATCCATTCATATCATAATAAAAGTAAAATAAAATACACATCACAACACATAATAATCTGAACCTCATACATCTCATCATATAAATACCTGTGTATCACAATAATGTATACTCATCTCAAAAATACATGTGTCTCTCATACATCATCGGCTCGCAGGCCACTATCCAATACAAAAATATCTTTGGCTTGCAGGCCGGTATCATGTACAAAAAAATCATAATAAATACAAAATCTCTTCGGCATGTAGGCTAGTCTCATATATAATCCATACAAAAATGACTCAGCATGCAGTGGTCCATAGCAAGTCAATCATCTCCCCATCTGATGTCAAGGAATGCTCCCTGTGACTCTGTCTCTCCCGACCCCTCTACCACACCTGTCTAGTGCCCGACATCGACTCACCTCCTGCTGATGGCCCCTCACCTAGGGCTAGCCTCTGCACACTAGTGGCCTCACCACGACCCTATCCCTAGGCTCGTCGGCTCCCTTGTACTCTCCACACTATGAGTGCGGGATCTAGTCCTCTCACTAGAGGCCCGGTATGCTCTGTACTTAGCATAGGAGGGAACATCTAACCCAACAACTAACAAATGGTCCTGATAGTATTGTGCCTCTGCTAGGGCATCCCTGAATTTGACCATGGTCACTGTCTATGGAGGTACCATGGGTCTTGCTACCTATGTGGGTACCTTTATAAGGGGACTATGTCCCTAAACCTGCACTGAGCCCTATGCTAGTAATAAATCTTGAGTCGTCCCTAGAATCTATGCCTATGCTTGTATCTAGGCCTACAGGGTAGTAATCTATGCTTGTGTTATCACAACCGGTCCTGGCTGCACTGCGTAACTCCGCCTTCTACACCGTGGCCAACCAGCCTTGTAGATCATGTACCTATGCCTATAGGGTGGCTACCTACCCTCCCTCTCTACCCACCTCCTCTCCATCTCCATCTACCCTTGTCTCCACTTGTGCGGGTACCTATCCCTACCCTACTTGAGCCTGCAACGTAGCTATCTATGCCTGTAAGATGGCAAACTATGCCTCTCAACTCCGTAAATTACCTCTCGCATAATCCTGAGCTACATCACCAAGGTAGTCACCTACCCATGTAGGGCGTCCCCTTGCATTGTGATGGAAGCTAAGTTTAGCTGGCTTGGCCTTGGTGGTATAGATCTCAAGTGTGCTACCCACCACTACTCTGTATCTATCTCGACACTCCAACATCATCAATCTATGAATCCACTAAATTGTTCCTCCTATCCCGTCGGCACGGTGGGTTGCAGTGGAGACATAGGTCTCTCCATGTCATCTCTCATGTACTATGGGAAAAGAGATGGTACATCCTAGACTAACCCGAACGAGTGCCTAGCCCACTTTATGGGTATCCACTCATACTCTCCCGCTCTCCTACCCTCTACCCACGATATAGATATAGCCCATCTAGCTCCATGACCATATTTCGTATGTGGGGAAGCCCACATACGGCCTCCAAATGATGTCCACCTAGAAAACCTATTATCACCAAATCACAACACCCCCAGTGCATGTATTTGAAATCACAGTGTGATTGGATAACATGGGTACTATCTCCAAGTTGTGGGACTTGCTACTTGAGACACCTCCAGAGAAAGCTGGTTCTTGCTCCTAAACTACCTGCCACAATCTACTCTAATGCAGGATAAGCTAACTATTCTAATCTAAATTTTCAAGGGACCGGGAGAGAGAATGCGTAAAATGAAATCCTACACTAAAGCGGTGATACACCGAGAAAGGAGGGTGGGAGAGTAGTCTCTAAATGTGTGAAATACAGAGGCAAAGTGCACACTAGAAGAGGTGATGACAGTTCACCATAATCTAGCAAAATGCATTCACAATAATATTCCAAGCATACACAATGATAATGAATCCTGCAAGAACATAATAGATAGACACAATATTCTCATAGAAAGATCAAAGGGGCAAGAAGAATGCAAGAAAACACAGCAGGGGAAGATATATCCACAAACTGGTATTTTATTGCTTCATGATATGCACAGTTCAATCTATTACAAGATAAGGGCCTGGATCACCATGCAAGGAGTCCACTACAAGGGCCTGCAACACACTGGCTTCACAAAGCAATTTTGACAGAGCTTTGCTACCCAAAAACTCTCCCCTTTACAATGAGCCCAACACTCCAATTTATTAAAAAAAAGAGAAAGAAAAGAGAAGGGAAAATGGAAATCCCGAAATCTATCCTTCAACCACCTATAAGAGGCATTAAATTGAGTGAAAAGGTTTTCCATTACTTACAAAAGGCTCCCCATACTGTCCCCCATGTGCTTTGCAAAGAGAAAGAATGATGACCATGCCTCTTAATTGCACTCCCAAATTACCAAATAAAACACTATTCTAAACCCGGCCATGTTTCCTTAAAAACTCAATCAATTTCTGATCAAATCTAGAATTTATTTATTGCTGTGCATTGGGCTCAGAACCATAATTCCAACGGTACCAATTTTGTGTGATTTCGTTGAGAAATGCAGAAGTTATGGCCTTCTCGAGTGCGGCGACTATTTTGGGCTTTGACAGGGCGTTTTCTGTCATTTGACGGGAATGAGCATTAACTGACTAGAGCCGAATATGTTTCTCTTAATTAAATATATATACCCTCATTAAAAATAATAAATCCAGTTTCTGTGGTGTAGAGGACGTCGTGCTCGTTCCAGAAAGTCCAATTTTGTGAAAATCGGAGCTCGGAGTCAAAAGTTATGGCCGTTTGAAGTTTCGCAGGTCAAACGTTGACTTTTCCTCTTCTGTCTTCGCCTATTTCGCGCTTTCGCGTCCCACGCGTCCCTCGCGTACTTTTGGCCCGGCTGTCCCGGATGAAAAACTCTTCCTTCGGGTGATCCGCGCTTTCGCGTCCCACGCGTCCCTCGCGTACTTTTGGCCCGGCTGTCCCAAATGCTTTGTGCTCCTTGTGCTGATTTTGCGCGAACCGGCCGGTTCGTGTCTCAAGCGCCCCACTTGTCCCACTTCACTTTGGACTGTCTGTGCTCATTTCGCGTGAACAAGGCGGTTTGTGCCTTTGTGTCCCATTCGTCCCGAACTGTCCCAGTTAAGCAGTTAGTCGATTTTCTCTCGATCGAACCGGCATTTCACGCCCGCCACGTACTTTTGTCACAAATGTCCCTCTTGCTAGTGGGCTGTTTGTGCTGATTTCACGCGAACCGGGCAGTTTGCGCCTTTGTGTCCCGGATGTCCCAAATACTTTCTTGAGCAGGACTTAGCCAATTTTCATGATTTTTCCTGGATCAACCTACTTGCCTTCCTGCAACTTGGGGGTGAAAATTGGATAACAATTTGGCGACTAACGGGGTTATCTCGCCCGCCGATGAAGAACGGCAGCCGCTTGTAGCAATCCATTGGGCATGGAGTCTCATTTGATAATCTCTCGGCTGATCTAAAATTTGAAAGCTTGTATCAATGAGCCATTTGACTTTTGTTGAGCTGGTCTTCTCATGGCGACAAATTCTTTCCAGGGACTTGATGAACTATGCAAACATGCACATACTAGAAGCAATAGGACATGTGCGTAATCACTTAGGGAAATAAAAACTACTCTAACAAAAGAGTAGTACAATGTGCATAATCACTTAGAGGAATGGAAAATCTAAATTAATATTTACAAGGGTGAGAATCTTTCTTTCTAGTAGCGAAAGCGTTTGAGATAGATCCCATTGACCGGAATCAGAATTCCTCACCATCCAACTTAGCCAGTCGGAAAGCATTGCTACCTTTGCATTCAATGATCATGTATGGGCCACTCCGGATGGATCAAACTTGGAGTGCTTTCCGGTTTTACACGATCAGCATCCCACTTCATGCACTCAAATCTCCAGGTTTGCAATATCCTCGGCCTTAGCTTTCTTGTCAAAACTCTTTTTGACCAATGCTTATCCTTTTCTATGGTCTTGCATTGCGTGCTCTCTTGTCTCTTCTAATTCCATCAGCTCTGCATACCTGATTTCCATAGGTTCAAACTCAAGCTAGTTCCATTGTTTCATGAGTTCCAATGCTTTGGAACTCGAGTGATATGGGTAGAACTGCTTCTTTCCCATATACAAGCTTGTATGGAGAGCTTCCTGTAGATCTCTTGGGTGTGATCCTATCAGCCCATAGAGCTGATTTGAGCTTTGAGTGCCAAGTCCTCTGATTCTCATCAAGAGTCCTCCTGATGATTCTTAGTAGATTCTTGTTTGTAGACTCGGCTTGGCCATTACCTTGAGGGTAATAGTTTGATGAAGTGCTGAGATACACACAATTTTTTACAGCCCACTCAGTGATCTTTGTGCCAAGGAATGCCAATGCATTGTCTGATATGATAGTGGCAGGGGCACCAAACCTCGTGACTATCCCTTCATAGAAATCTAAGATATTAGATTCATTTGCCTCCTTGAGTGCCACTGCTTCAGTCCACTTGGTGAAATAGTCTGTTGCTGTTAGAATCCACTTGTGGCCTTGACTTGAATTTGGATTGATGACTCCAATGAAGTCCAGTCCCCATTGCATGAATGGCTGATTTACTGAAATTGGACAAAGGGGCAGTGCTGCTAACCTTTCTTTCCCCGTGAAGAATGCACATTTCCTACATTTCTTGACCCATGAGTAACAATCATTGAACACAGTAGGCCAATAGTAACCAGCTTTCATGATTTTGAGAGCTGTCACTCGTGGAGCAAAGTGGCCTCCTGCTTCCCCGTCATGGAACTCGTGTAAGATCTTCTCAACTTGACCTGTTCCAATGCATCTTAATAGAACACCATTGATGTCCTTCTTGAACAAAACTCCGTCAACAAGCACATATGGAATGGCTTGTAATCTGAAGTATCTCCTCTTTGCTTTGCTCACTTCTGGGGGGCACAAGCCTGTTTGGAGGTAATGCACCAAGTCTTGAGTCCAACATGGGATGGGTGCATCATCAGCTGGTTGTTCTTGATCATTCTGTAGTAGCAGGACAACATCCTCTTCACTTTTTGGCTCGTCTGATTGTTTGGAAGCGAGCTGCTCACACAAGCCTTTGCCACGAACTAGCTTGGTCATCCATAAGCTGAAAGCCTTCCAACAACTTCCCGTAGTAAGCTACATCATGAGTAGCTCGGCACCTCGGGCCTCTCCAATGGTCGGTACCCACCGCCTATACCCAACTCTCAAAAATGCATGTGGGAATGCATCTTCCTATGGCATCCCCACTAGTCAAACACAAATAATGTGCTCATAATCCCAAAGAATGGAGTAGTATAACGCAAGAGATGCTAAAACTTTTTAATCACCCGTAGGCCCATAGCTCTCTATATACCAAATCGCAATGCAGGTGCCTATGTAAACCATGTCCACTATATGACCATGTCATGAAGGACTCTCATCGGTGACCTTGGGAATCTCCCACCCTCTACATCTCGGTAGTGAGAAACAACACACCGCTTGCCTCCATCAAAAGTACAACTAACATCATCTCCTTTGGATGATCTCTATAAATCGCTCCATAGCTTAGGCTAGCACTATGGAATGTCAGGTTTACTACACCCTCACCAAAAATGGGTGCTAGTAGCTCCTTAGATGCCTCTGAGGAGATAGAATAAACCTGGGCCCCCACTATGGGCAACCACAAGATCCTGTAGACGTCCTCCAGGGTGATCGTCATCTCACTCGTCAAAGATATGGAAGGTGTTGTAATCGAGTCCCGTCTATCGATGAGGGCAATCATCAGACTCACCTCCCAGACTACATGTTGGTAGCACCTCACCCCTATCAACCCCACCTCTATAACATGCTGCCACTCCTCCCGTGTCATGCTCGCTCATACTTATCAATAATAACGGCAAAAACTAGGCACTCATCCATATCTCATCTCAGGCCTACATCCCACAAGAACATGTATTAGTACACCTTCCCACCTTACCCTATTTCATCCCACAACTTGACCTAATCTATTTCCCCACCCCCATCCCATTGGCCTTGTTACAATCCAACCTACCAAAACCCATCTACCCTACCTATCTACCCTAACCTTCACCCAAACCTACCCAAACCCATCCACCTAAAACTATCTATGCTACCTAAACCCATCCACTCAAAACTATCTACCCTACCCCTCACCCCACCACCCTAAACCCTTCCCGTCTCCCTTAACCATTTTTCCTCTCACCTAATCCTTTCAAACCTACCCTACTTTCCTAGCTTAGCCATAGGTTGACCAACCCCGATTCTCCTTTAACGAGACCATGGTCTCCCCTTGACCGGCATCGGTCACTATCCTTGTGACCGATATCGGTCACTACCCACTACGTCATCCATAAGCCGATGATGTTGGTCACTTTCGTGCTACCCGCCACACCTTCCCAACCCTACTTTTTCCCTTCCTACTCCTTCTACCCACTTAAACCCCTCCTTACACCCCTAATTATTCCTATACTACCCTTTTACTCTACACCCTACCCTTCCCCATTCCCATTTCCCCCTTTTTTCCCTTATTTTCAAATTTCTTCCCCAACCCCATTTTTAACATTTTTTATATTTTAACCAATTTCACTCAACAATCAATAACCAAGGTTTGGCACTTACCACATCCCACTGCCACCATCGTGGTGGAACCTCTAGCCTCTGCGCCACTCCTCCCAATCCCTCTCCAGCCTCCACCATCCTCGAATGACCTCTCACTCTCCCAACCAATCACCTCACTTGATCCAATCTCACAGCCCCACCTCTTGCCCAATCAATCTCACCTATGTGGTTCACCAACCAAGCTATTTGACATTCTCTTTTGTCCTTTTCCTATTTTCTCTCTTCTTGTCCTTTTCTCCTTTTCACAATACACAAATGAATTTTCCAAATGTGGGTTTTTCATGTTTTATAACCTACCCGAGTCAACCGACATCGGTTAACCCTTGACCAAGGCCAGTATATTGCCCTAGATAAGCTGTCATTGTCGGTTCCTCTACACTGCCCTCAATTCATACTGACTAATGTTGGTTACCTTGCATAGTCATTTCCCTCAAATTTACCTAATTTTCCTTACCTCCCCTTTCTTTTGCCTCCCCTACACATACCTAGCCCACTTTACCTTCACCTCTAGCCCTCCACCTTCTTCAACCTCACCACATCTATTATTGTGCCCTCATTATGTTACCCCTACCTTGGCCTTACCCATGTTGTGATCTCAATATTTAGACCTAGACCATTACTGTAGAGACCTTTGACCTCATGTGTTGATTGACCCAATGACCTTACCTAGCCTATTGCTGTGACTATTTATCCTGACCCTAGCTTTGGTGTACTATAACATACCTAAACGTTCTTGCACCTAACCTATGTTGTGTTTCCGACCTTATCCTATACCTTGATACCGGATTCACTTCACCCTTGTTTAGATAAACCTATCGACCTTACATGATGTAGAGTTTGCTTACTCTTCAACTTGGTAGCGTGCTATAGTTTATACATGTGCATGTGTTTGATTCTGCTGCTACGTTTGACCCTCGACCCATTACCTAGATTACCTAAGTAGACCTTTCACCCCTTTCCCCCTATACCCATTTGCCTTTTCTTCATATTTACCTTTTATCAAACCACTCACCGCTTCACCTCTACCGCCTCGTTAGTTCCCGGTTTTAGGGGATCACCTTCACCCTCACATGGGGCAACCACATCTTATTTTTGTTAACATCACTTCCCAATACAAGCTACGTAAAAAAGGGGTAAAATTTAGACACTAAAATTAGGTCACACTCCCCTTTGTCCCTCAACATATAAGCCCCACCTTTATTACATTTACCTAGCCATGACCCCCTCACTCCACTAATATTAATTTAAAAATTAATGCTTTATCCTCACTATATTTGTTATTTAAATATATTATTTAAATAATATCTACACATACTGATTCACTTAGACACCTCACCAAGCTAACTCAACCTAAGACCTATTCTTAAGAAGTTGCCATAACTAACTAAGACTTATCCAAACCCTAAAAATCAATGCCTACATTCCCTCTAACCACATTCCCGCATGCTCACAAGAGGCTCTAAGTCTAAGCCACGGGATAACGACATGAGATCCGAGGAAATCATGAGGATCTCCCTAATTTTAGTAAACGTATAAAATCCCACCTTAACCAATGACAGCTTATCCATAACCGTCCCCTGTTAAGCCATACCGCCAATGCTACCCCTTTTAACCCAAAACAATCTTATTCTTAAGGTTAGAACTTAGAACTTGGAAGTGGGAAGCAATAAAGTTGATGAGAAAGAACAAATCTTAGAGATAACGCATCTTGAGAGCCAATTCTAGCAAGAACTCACATCCAAGGAAGGAGATTGAGGATCTTCTCATGCACACCATCCTAGCCATATTTTGATCTATCTAAGAAAATAGGAGTGCACACGTAGTGCATGTAGAAGCTTTTATTCAGTTGGTGATCACTTGAATCCTTCAAAACCATCATCAAAACCTCCATCCTTCACTCATGGACCTTCAGAATGAAATCTAAGTAAGTATAACATCATACTTTCTTGGTTATTTCATTTCATCATTATTTTATCATCCATTGTTTATCTTGCTCCTTATTGACCATCTCAAACATTTTCAGCTCCATAGACCCATCAAAAGCTCACAAAAACCCATTCTAGTCACCCAATACCTCATCCCAACCAACCAAATCCTTTGTGTAATAAAAAGGAGACTAAAGTCTCATTCTCAGTGACATTTCTAGATTTCATAAGAACTTGCGCGCGGTTATACCTAACCACGGTTGGTCACCCTTGACCAACACTAGTCTCTCGTGTTTTCCTACACAGCCTTAAACAGAGACCTACCCACCTAATTTTACCTCACCATCACTCACTTGCGACTTATCCGAGACCTTTATCGACACTGTAGAGACCCGAACCTATCACTTGACCTTGGATTCTATTATAGCTTAGCTTGTTAGATTAGATCTATTGCTTATTGTGTTTTTTAAGTGAGATACCTAAATCATTTAAAAATAACAATAGGATTTACTTTGTTTACAACATTAATTTGTTTAAAATAGTGGACTGACAACCATCTAGATAGTATCATACTTCCTGCATTAGCTTACGCTTAGGCGCTTCACTGTCCATATTGTTTAATTCCTTCTAGTGGTCTTATTTTCATTACAGGTAGTTCCTCCTAGCCAAAAGGAAGATATCATGGTCAGTTGTGGATTCGAAGTCATACACATGCAAAAATCCATCAACCGACATTTGAACAGTATTCCTCCTATGCCCGTTACCCTATCTGCTTTCGTTAATGATTCAAAGAAATAATCTAAGAAAAGGTGAAACACTTGTGTTTGGGTCAGCACCATGTGAACCAATACTGATCAGGTAGGGCTACTTTTCTATAAATGATATAGAGAACATCAGGAATAGGAGAATCTGGTGATAAAAAGTGGATAAAGGACAAAATTATGGTTAGAATGTGAAACAGCTAATCGATGTCGCTTTTGGAAAATTGACGTTGGTAAGGGATAACGGGTGACGGTCACTTTAGAAAATAGACAGTGAGTAAACAACAAGGTAGAAGGTAAAATCTAATAGGTATGCCAAATATGAGGATGTTTAAAACTTCAATGGGAATGATGATAGTGACAGAGACTATGAAAAGTGGAAGAAAATGAAGTAAAAATGTCCTTTTGAGTAGGTTAACAAAAGGACTTGGGCCGACGTCGATTGGGTATAACCGATGGCGCGGTCGAGAGGTAACCGATGATGATTACTTGAAATTGAAAGAGTGATGAAAGAAAGTGGTTTTGAATTAAAATATGATGTACAATTAGACCCTTTATTTTAGGAATGAAGATAATATGGCCCGGACACACTCGGGTGAAGCCGAATACACCAACTATGATGAGGAGTGTGTAAGGATGAACAAGAAAAAGTGATGAACGTGATCTCTCACCTCAAAACACAAGCCAAGCAAAAACACTAATAGAATGTGATCCTAGGAGTGCCTTTTCTATTATGTTTGTGTAGCTTATCTATTTAGGGACTGAAACATGAATTGTGAAATAGAATCTTTTGGTGAGGATGGCTTCCTACGAAGAAGGGGATCAAAAAGGTGAGGTTTCGGGTATGTTATGTTGGGGGTGGGCTTTACTCTAAAGTATGACTTGATAGAGCAACGAGCTAGGTTCATACTATGTCGTGATCGTGTGATCACCTACAACTTCTTCCAAGTAAGATGTTGTTTAAGAATGTATGTATTTTGAATTTTTGTAAATTTTGGTAAGACTCGAGAGAAAGAGAAATGGATTAAAGTGATTTTCTTTGATTCGATTATCACCCATCACTGGTCATGAATTCCAGTGTATAGGTTGCCCTCAATTAATGTGAGCTAATGTAATAAATCAGAATGGAATGCACTTTTTTTTAAACCCAAATTGAAAATGTGAAATTGGATGATACAATAATATGAAGATGAAGAGGGACGCTCTTTCACTATAATGCAGAAAACATGAAGAAATGATTCTTTTTAATTACACCAAAAGAAAAGTTTCCTTTAGAGCAAATAGAAAGGAGAGGTGGATTACCAAAGAAGAAAATTAGTGTGTATGATTTTTAAAAGGGAAAAAAACACACAATTTTTTCCTAGGAATGAATGAAATGCAAGGAACCCCGGATGGGTCCCATCGGCATGCCAAAATGTTTCAACTTTTTGTTAGACCATTTCTTAGAAGCATTGATGAAATAGATAGGGTAATGGGCGTAGGAGGAATACCTATTCAAATGTCGGTTGATGGGTTGCTGCGTGCATATGACTTACGAATCCACGGTTGATCGTGAGAGCTTCCTTTTGGCTAGGAGGAACTACCTGTAATGAAAATAAGACCACCAGAAGGAATTAAACAATATGGGTAGTGAACTGCTAGCATGTGCTAGATCCAAGAACTATTATACTTTCTAGATGGATCTCACCACTCCACTTTAAAACAACTCAATGTTGTAAACAAAATAAATCCTATTGTTATTTTAAAATGATTTAGGTATCTCACTTAAAAACACAATAAGAAATAGATCTAATCTAACAAGCTAAGCTAGAATAGAATCCAAAGGTCAAATGATTGGTTTTGGGTTCTACAGGTTTGGTAGAGGTCTCGATAGATCACAGGTGAAAGAGGGTGAGATAAAATTAGGTGGGTAGGTCTCTATTAAGAGTTGTGTGGGAAAACACAGAGACCGGTGTCGGTCAAGGGTGACCGAAACGGTGGTTAGGTGTAACTGATGCCGGTTACTGTCAAATCTGGAAATGTCACAGAATAGGCTAGGGTCTCCTTTGTGATTACACAAAAGAATTTGGTTGGTTGGGATGAGGTATTGGGTGACTGAGTAGGATTTTTTCGAGGTTTCAATGGGTATACGGAGGTGAAAATATGGAGAAGGTCAATAGGGAGCAAGATAAACAATGGATGATAAAATGATGATGAAATGAAATAACCAAGAAAGTATGATGTTGTACTTACTTGGATTTCATTCCTAAATGTCTATGTGTGAGGGATGGAGGTGCTGATGATGAGTTTGAAGGTTGTAAGTGATCACCAACTGAAGAAAATCTTTTACATGGGCTGCATGTACACTCCTCTTTGCTTGGATAGATCAGATCATGGCTAGGATGGCTATGTAGAAGAATATGCTAAATCTCCCTCTTTGATGTGAGTTTTCACCGGAATTGGCTCTTTGAAGATGCGTTATATCTCGAGATTTGTTTTTGTTCATAAAATTTCTTCTAAACTTTTCCAACTTGCTTCCAACTTCCAACCTTGAGAATCAGGTTGTTTTGGGGTTAAAAAGGGGTAACCAACGATGGTCCGTTAAGCGGTGATGATTAGGGGTAATTGGCGTCAGTCAAGGTGGGATTTCCTAGGTTTACTAAACTAGGGATATCCTCTTGATTTCCTTGGATATCATGTCATTATCCCGCGGATTAGACTGGGAGATTCTTGTGAGCATGCAGGAATGTGGTTAGAGGGAATGTAGGCATTGATTTTTAGGGTTTAGGTAAGTCTTAGTTAGTTATGGGAACTTCCTAAGAATAGATTTTAGGTTGAGTTGTCTTGGTGAGGTGTCTAAGTGAATCTGCATGTGTGAATATTAATTAAATAAGATATTTAAATAATAAATATAGTGAGGATAATGCATTAATTTAATTAAATTAATATTAGTGGGGTGAAGGGGGGTCATGACTAGGTAAATATAATAAAGGGTGCTTATATGTCAAGGGAAAAAAGGGGAGTGTGACCTAATTTTAGTGTCTACACATACAACCTACACATTACAAGGATATTTTCACCTCCTTCACAAAACAAAGGTCAGCAATATAGGTTCTCTTACCTTGGTTGAAAGGCACAACCTAAAACAGTTAGGACAAGATCAAGTCCTATTTGAGTGCTATCCATCTCTCCACAAATTTGAGTTCCAATTAGATCACATCCCCGAATAGAAAATGACATACATCATGATCTATTTACCTTTAAGATTCATGCCATACCATTGATGTTGCTCAAACTGAAAAGGAGAACAAATTTGGGTACCAACAAAGGAAATAAACTTCGAGGATTTTTGGGTTTAGCATTTCTTCTGAACTCGACATTTTGCATAGAACTTGTGGTCATGTCGATGTTTCATTTGTCTCCCTCTTGAGTTATGAATCAAGGTTAAGTTTTATTCATCCTATCTCGGTTGTCTATTTCAGCGTTTATTATGAAGATACATGGTTCTAAGTTGGCCTGAATGGATGTTTTTGATTTTTAAGTCTTGCTCTTACCATATTTGTTCACCATCAATGTATGGGTAAGCTTACTATATTATCTCCTTGAAAAGGAAATCATTGCTCGAAAAGGGTAAGTTGTTTAAATGTTACTATGTCTTATTTATTGAAACTAGGATAACTTATTGAATTGGTGCAATTATTTTTTAGAAGGAATATCACTTTCAAATTGTAGCTTTTTTGTTATAGTGGTTGTTATAGATTGTAAGTTTGATTAGTGTATTAGGATTCAATAGTTGTATGGGGTTGATTTTTTTCTTGTCCTTGGGCCATTAAATATATCTATAGTTATTTTTCAATCTTAGGAAAGAGTACCTCTATTTAATGAATGAGTATTGAGACCTCATCTATACCATTATTTGATGTTATCTCCTCTTTCTATTTTGAGTTACAAAAGACTAGGAAGACTTACTCCTTGGCTATTCTATTTATGTTATCCTCTGTATCTATTAGGTGATGGTTACTTGTAGCTTGGGTAGTTAAGGTATTTTTAACACCAACCTCTTTAAATTATGGAAGGTAAATGAATGTTTTTCTTTGTTTTCTCTGTCTTAGACAACTATTATCTAACCCAATTTTGATCTAACCTCTATTGGGGTTTAAGATGGAGGATAGTAGAGGATCAGAATACTCTATTACATCCTTGCTAGGATCTAGAGTGATAATCTCTTTCCCTTTTCTTTTAATCTTTCATGTATGTATCACTCCTAAGGAGGGAGCTAAATTGTTTAGTTTGTATCGTATACATCATTTAGTACTTTATTGAAGAATTAAACCCACTTGTGTTAGAATAAGATAAGGGAATAAAAAAGGTTATTCTAAAGAATTGTGGTTTTAGGTTGGAAATTCTTAAGTAAGACTCTTATGGGGTGAAAATATATTAGAAGGATTGTAAGATCTGTAGTTGATTGTTAAACTCCTTCACTCTTCTCTTTGACTGTTACATTGGTAATGATGTACCTCATTGTGAATGTGTGATTAGTTCCAATTGCATGTCAAATTGAATTCATCCTTTGTCAAATTTGTTTGATGCTGATTCTAAACTTAGGTTGGTTGTTGACTCTGAATTTAGGATACATATTTCTTAAATAAGAAACTCTTTACTAATATGTCATTGGTTAATCCTAAATTTATCCTATGTTTGATTTAGCTTGGCAGATCATATTTTAGGATGAAATTAAGTGAGTTAATGCTGAGATGAAATTGATTAAGATATGATTCATGAAAGTCAGTAAATGAAAATCAGTTGTGATTTTGGAGAAATATTATTAATCTAGATTAATGCTTTAATTCTTTTTATGTAATCACTAGTAGAAAGTTGAATCTGATTGTATCATGATCTATTCTTAATGATGATATGGTTTATCACCTTATTTCTCTCTTTCTCTTTTATGACTGGTATTTTTTATGGTATGTTTTCTTTAATGCTTTAACTGTTTCATAAAAGTAGAGTTCTCTTTATGAAATAGTTAGTTAAAAGCACATCATTTTAATGCTTAGTGCTTATCATGCTTAGTTCAATGAACTGACCCGTGCTAGTAATTTTTATAGATGGACTTTGTAAGTGATAAAAGGAGAAAATATATTTTATGATGTTACTTTTGTTTACCAAAGATATTGGATATTTTATGATGAAATATGAATCATTATTGAAATGTATTATTGGAAAGGAAAGTTGTATTTTTAATTGATCTTATTGATGTTGTATGACACTAAAGATGTCTGAAGTGTTTGGAATTATAATGTATGAATTCCACTTTGATAAATGGAAAAGTTGTGGGTTTATTTATACTTGATGTGTCATATTTTTGTATATTCTGTGAATGGAAATTACAAGCTTATCTCTATTATTTGAGTTATATATATATATGTAATGAGCCCTCTCGGGATGATTTAAAATAAACTAGAGGATAAGGGTACTAAATATACTACCCTCTTATTCAATACAACTTATTAAAGTTAGAATTCATGATTGGTCATTCAATTAAATCACTATGGTTTACTAAAATTATTTTGTTGGATAAATGAAACCCTTATGATAACTTGTAAAATGTTAAGGGGTTACAAATGAACCTTAATTCTTATTTAGTAAAGGGAAGGCAACTATTCTGCAATGTTATGCAATCTTTTTTAAGACCTTTTGAAATTAAATCCTAATGTTATATTGGAAAGAGGAAGATGAGATTCCTCTTAATTAATTCCTTAATCTGAATAAAACAAAAGAAAATAATATATTTATAGTATTAGACTTCATCCCAATGAAGTCTATCATAAAAATATCTGATTTAGAACTTAAACAAGTTAAGACTTGGATAAGTTAATTAAGTTAACATCTCTGTTAGTATGATGAATCTATTTGTGAAAATGAATCATAAATTATAATGTTAATGAATTAAAAATATCTTCGGGAAGGGGTTTGGAGGAAGATATATCTACATAATAAATCCAATTACAGTTATTTCTTGTAACCCTAATGGTTAATGAAACTAGTTGTTCAGTAGGGCTGTTGTAATTAAACTTTAAATAAGGAAAATAATTAAGTCATTAACTTCTTTCTTGGGTATGTACATCCAGATGGGATGAGCTCATTCAAATGTTGGAACATACCAACTACAGTACCATACCTTTGTGAAGACTTGGGTCTTCATGAGGATACTGTGTTGCAGTTGACATGTTACAACACCCTTCAGAGTTTAATCATCTATATCTACATAAACATGGACTTGATCATAGTTATACCCTAGGTTAAGTTAGAAGAATAATCTAGTATCGGGGGTAACTCACGACTGTTGAGGATAACTAGACACATGCAATCAATTTAGGTCGATTGAGTATGTCTTTATACCCTTAGTCACCGTGATTAGTCCTCTACACTAAACTATGTTTCTATCCTTGGTTAGGGTTAAACCTTGAAAAATTGGACTGAAAGGAGTCAATAAATACCATTCTAGATAAAAAATGAAGTGGGTTGAAGGACGTATTCCATTTGATGAGTATGTTGTCTAGGAATATAAAGTGGAATCGTATGTTGAAAATATTTGGCCAAACTATCGCAAGCTACATGGTTACATTGTCCTATGTCACCTAGTTTAAGAAGCGAGATTTTGGATGAATATTGATAAAAAATATTCAGATAGGCCTCTTAAATAGAACACTTATATACTTCAAAAATGGTAAGAGAACCAAGTATACTTAGTATACAATCATTAAGTTAAGATGAAAGATTGGTATGATACCGAGTCATGAAATGAGAGATCGGTGTTCCACCGAGTCATTATAGTTGCATTTTTTTATCTGTTATGAGATTGTTTGGAATGAAATGTGTGTTCTAAATTATGATTATTTATAATAGAGAACATTATAAAAAAAAAAATCCCCTTTTTGAAATTCTTAAAATGGGAATGTTACAAGCATTATTCTTGTAACACCATGGGCACCCAAGTAATGTTGGAAAGTTGTCCACCTCAAGAGGTGCTAAGACTTCAAAATCCCCAATGAACTTCTCCCCTTAGATAGTGATAATAGTGTCCATCAGACACCAAGGGGAATTGCCTTTGTCTTGTTAGGCATATACAACACATTTGAAGATGGCTGTAATGAGGGCCTTCCCATTTGGTTCCAAGCATCTAGGGTGAGCACATTGACTTCCATTCCTATGTTAATCAAAATATTTCTTAAGAGTCATCCATCCATAATAGAATTAGAGATAATCTCCTTATCATAGTCAAGGCTATGGGGAGGTAGGTTAACATACAAGACACACTGTCACATTTTACTTCAAAGACACATGGTACTTTCTCCCATAACCATTCCCTAGTAAATGAATGATATTCTCCTGCCTCAAGATCTTGCATACTTCCCCGACCTCATCCTTTTACAAAGATTCAATGTTGTTCCTTTGTTTTAACCGTATTGACTACTCCTTCATGCAATGGATTTCATCTTGTAGGCTCTAAATCACATCTCGTGGTCTCCCGATACACCTCTTTCTCGTTGAGTAGGGTATATATACTTACCATACACCACCTCTTATTTAGTAACTAGTGGCTTATGCCTTGGTGTCTCCCTAGCATGTGCAACTTCAACTTCAAGCGTCATCACCAAGACATGTTTAAGTTTTTGACTTGTATGCCACCCTTGGCATCCATTGTGAGTTGACCTTCTTTATTCTTAATATTCAGAACCTTTTTCCTTCCGGTGTTTCTAGATCATATGTTCAAATAAATTTTATCACTCTTCATACTTTTGATTCTTTTCGACTAATATCATTACAATAGATCATGTCATTCACTCTTATAGTGCTCTGTAGATATACAATTGTAACAAATTCCACATGGTAATTCACTTCTCCCTCCTTCACAAATTGCCATGACCAAAAATATTCCTCCGACACCTATTCCACATGCCTCTCCATCTACACACCCTTCATAGTTATGACCATCATCATTAAAACTATTTGCAAGGATGGTTTGGTGCACACCAATATCAACGACATCATGTACTTTGTAAATTAAGCTACAATCCTTGGTTTCATGAGTAGTAGAGGTGAAAATCTTATAATAGCAAGACACATTCATACGGATCATGCACTATAGTAGTGGACATATAATTACATCATGATATCCATGGAAAATCTCGTGTCATCATCATCGCACAAACCGATCTCCGTGGATAACTTTCATTTGTATGTCCCTCCACCTCACAATCTATGCACCATAGGCCATTGTGAGTATCTTGTGCCAAATTCATAGATATCTTCTCCAAATTATCTACCATTACATAAATCTATGCTTAAAGAAAAGGGCTAACAGTAGTATCCATGCTTTAAAAACTTCAACGTGCGGGGAAGCTTCCAAGGCCTCGTGCGGGTATGTGAAATTATTGTATGAAAGGGATCTCCTAAAAGGTGTTCTCAACCCTCTAAAAAACCATTTAGCATGTTGGGAAGGGTGAATATCATAAGAAAAATATGACATGAGATTATTAAAATGCACATCATATTACCGCACACTCTCTCGCCATACCTTGTTGGATCTCCTTAAGCGCGCTAATGTTATTTTGTCCAAATTTAAGGATATGAAATTTATCTAAGAAGGCATTCCACAACATGGTGTAATCTACCACTGTTGATTTAGGTCATACTTCCAGTACCAACTATTTGTGTGTCCTTGAAAATTGACTTGTCTTTCGCTTCCTAGGTAGTGATTCCTTTAGGCACCATAGCAGCTCACACTTGTGTACATGCTCTGCAACATCCTCAACACATTTTTAGTCTGGTAGATGTAAAGACATTTTGAAAAATACTTGCTAAGGTGGTTGAGGCTCGTGTCTTACTTATCCAAAACCTTGATTTCCTTCTTTTTCCTTATACCATAGATTCACTAGATCCATCAACGCCTACTCATTTTGATCCCGAGATCCTCTAGATCTGATAGGTCCACCAGATCCACTAGTTTCTATTCCACCATATCCACCTCCTCGTAGCTGGTAATGGTCCTAGAGTGGTTGGACCTTAAGCTACCACTTTCATGTTGAACTCCGTACCAACAGCTCGATATGACAAGTGTTACTGATGTTTGTCCCACACCACTTCAAAACATGATATTGAATATGTGTGTACCTATACTTTTCCTAAATTTCATTCCATAACATATACCTCTAAATAAAGGAAATGATTTTGCAGCCATAGATGTGCCAAATGAAAATTTATACCTCCTTGGTCTTGATTGGTCAATTGAATCAATACCAACCGGGTTATTAATACTTATCTATTGATTTGGAAAAAGAAGAACCAAGGGTTGGTCACCAAGAAGATTCAAATTCATGCCGATGAATCTCATTTCTCTAAGTGATGAATTCTCATTAGAAGCTAAAGGGGTCTCTCTCCCACACTTTCAAATATGGGGTAGTATTGACTACTTAGGCTCCATGTCCTCTTTTTGTGAACATCAATTCCTTCTTGCAACATATACCTCCATAGATCCATCACTCCCGCAACTTCGTTTTTTCTAGCCAACTCCCTTTCTTGTGCTTCAAAGATAATTTAGTTGTCTCTCTTCCCTCTCCTTTTTAGATGCAAGGTTTGCAATCTTCCTCCACCCTAGCATCCTTGCCCAACACTCGGAAGAATCTTAGCTGACCATAGGAAATAGTTCCATTATTTTTGTAATGACCAAGATCTTTATGGCTAAGGGAACACCAACCAAAAAAATCATCTAGGATCCCTTAGTAAAATCCAACTCAATAACCTCTGAAAATAATACTTAGAAATGACATATTCTAGGGTGTAACTGGTCAACACTCTTCTCCAACAATGATTAAATACACATGTCCAAGTTAGATCAGCATCATGCAGCCTTTGATATTCATCTTGGATCCACATGTAAGATCTAAATACTAGCTTGATCTAGATTCATATGCCGAAAGCAACCCACACAACTCTACTAGAAAGAAACAAAAAAAGGTCTCATACAATGCATGATACGAGATGCTCTTCTACCCTTTTATGTGCATCAAAGTCAAATCTAGTTATAAATCCCGAGAAAACTCATCCTTCATGCCTTTAAACCATCCTTTGACACTTTCAAAGGTCAAGCACTCTGTCATCACTCATCATTATCACAACATCTTCGAAAAGTGGTCCTCATAACAGAACGAATATGTAGTCATTTTTATCTACCCTCAATATTACTTTCTTCCCCAAGCATGTCGGCCTATCACCCAACGGGCGTTGGGTGCTCACCCGATGCAAGAGAAAGTGTTGATCCCCTCCTTTATGTGAGTATTGTGAGAATGTTTTTTCATTGAAGGAGGATGATTTGCAGAATGATAAGTACAAATATTTATTTAAAAGTAAAGCAGAAGGGCAAATTACAGATCCATATATTAATGCATTATAGAAACTTAATAACAATGTAAAAAGCATAATAAACCAAATTTGAACCATGAAAATCATATAACACAAGGGTTTTCACCCTTAGACATGATATACAGAATGAACCCTTATATATATTCATTGGTAGCCACATTACATTCAAAGGAGGTCATCACAGACCATACCTCTTAAATAACAAAGACTTAATCCCTACAGATCTTCCCTGATGAGAGATCCTAGCTATACCCTCCTATTTGGATCCTTGTTACAGAACCTAATTCCATACAGAGGCCTATTACATCCTTCAAAACCCTCAGCACTAAGTTCTCTAAGCCCTAGCATTACTGCAACATTCTATTACTCAACATTTTACTCTCTATGCATTCTCTTCTCTCCTTTTCTCCTCCTCTTTCCTTACTTCCAAGCATCTCTTATTATAGAATCAACACCCACTATAATGCCTTCCCTCCTAGGAATATTGCATGCCAAGTGTCAATGTGGTCCTCCAATGGGGAATGCTAATCCCCTTTCAAGCCCTCCACTCTCTATAATGATGTCTTCTAGGAATATTTTGTAACATTCCCATTTTAAGACTTTACAAATAAGGGATTTTATTTATTTTAAACATAATATTCTCTATTCTAAACAAAACATCATTTAGAACACACATTCCATGCCAATCAATCTCATAACATATAACCATATGTAGCTATAATGACTCGGTATACTACCGATCTCTCAATCCATGACTCGGTTACCAAACGATCTCTCATGTTAACTTAAAGTAGAGAATACTTAATGTATACTATGTATACTTGGTTCTCCTATCCTATTTGAGCTACTCATTGATCTATTTAAGGAAGATATCTGAAAATTTATTACTAATATTCATCTAACATCATGTTGGTTTAAATTGGGTGACATAGACAATGCAACCAATAGCTTGTGATACTTTGGCCAAATATTTTCAACATACTATTCATGTTACTATTCCTAGATGACATACTTGTCATTCTAAAATACGTCCTTCACCTCACTCTTCTGTTATCTAGAATGGTCTTTACTAACTACTGTTAGTCCACTTGCCCAAGGTTTGACCCTAGCCCTGGTTAGCATCATAGTTTGTTATAGGAAGATGCTCACGATGACTTAGGGTATATGGGCATACTCGGTTAACTTAAGTCTACCGGATGTTCCAAAGTACCCTGAGTCATTGAAAGCTACTACCTATCCTAAACATGCTACTAACTTTACCTAGAGAGAAACTAAGTTCAAGTCCATATGTGCGTAGATCTAGATGAACAAATATGGAAGGGTGTTGCCACATGTCAACTACAACATCAGTATCCTTGAGAAGTCTAGGGACTTCTTGAGGGTACAGTCCTATAGTTGGCATGTGCCAACATCCATTAGAATTGATTCATCAAGATGTACATACCCCCTTAGTGGTCATTAATCATAATTAAATTGGATTAAGATTTAGATTACAATAACCATGCCTAACCCTAATTCCAACATTCCTTAAGTTCTTTATCCAACACTAGCCTGATTAGATATGGAGAACTTCATTAATTCATGTTTGCATTATTATTCGTTAACATGGCATAACAAGCAATTATCCCAAAAATAGGATAGAAAACATCAAACATTTAATTCTTAATATAACCTAGCTACCAAAATCAAGTGTGTCATCCACCCAGATTCAGCTAGAGTTTACTTTGTAAACTTATTATAAAGATTAAAGATCACAACCACTATTCCTTTTATTTTCATTCCATGAGAGAGGAAGAGTCTTCCTCTACATGGTTATATGTTAGCTTTAACATAACATTTTTATCATTCATTAATTATATAGTTTAATTGTATTTCCTAAGCATATTTCATTATTAAACTATAATTGTGTAGTTAGAGAATGACAACTTTTGCAATTTACCGAGTTCAATAATATAAGGGAGATTATACTATCTCCTTAATCCAATTCATTATCTTATAAAAGAAATAGTATACAATAGATATAAAGAATACCACAAAGATATCATTATTATTTCCATCATACAAGTACAAAATAATTCACATCACAAATTGGAGTCCAACACAAAACCTTTTAATTCATGATGTTAAATATACATTTTCAAGACTATGTAATTCAAACATTCTACATGTCAATCAGAATTAAGATCTTAAAATAACATCACTTTTCTTTTCCAATACAACTCAAGAATGATTCGAAATTCTTTACATAAGATCCAAAATTAAATAAGCCAATGCATCATAAAAATTTTGTCTTCTTTTATCACTTACGATGTTCATCTCGCAAAATTACTAACGAGGGGTCGGTTCAATGAACCGAGCATGATAAGCATAAAGCATTAAAATAAAGCGCATTCCACTAATTATTCCATTAAAACAACTCGATTTAATGAAATAATTAATATATCATATAAATAATCATAAGTAATAACATATAGAAAATATGTGCAATAAAAGAGTCTAAATTTAGTTTTAAGAAAAGAACTTAATATAATCCGCAACATCTAAATTATATCACAAGGTTTAATTGATCCTATCAATTACTTTAAAACAATCAACAGGTCTTATCATCCAATTGTTTCATAGTTCTATAAGAATAGAAATACACATTTATCTTTACTAAGAAGCAAAAGAAGTTAATTATAGCATAGCTCATATTAGGATGCTTCATCTTTCCATATAGCAAAAGAAGAAGAATCAATACCTACTTATTCCCCATACTCTAATCATCTGAAAGACAAATACAGGTTTAGAACACATGAATCTTCCTTAGTTCAAAGATAACAATATAAGGATTCAACATTAAAGGAAAAACATCTAACAAGAATCCCAAATCAATCCAAGTAGGGGTAGAGAGTCAAACAATCCTCCTACAAGTCTAAACTAACCTCCACATGTTAGAAGATGTAATTCAAATATATGAAACCGAATTTTGCACAACCTAAGCTAGAATCACACAGAGTTAATCTCTTATCCAGTCCATCTAAGAAGGGTTCATAATAAAATAGAGTGTAAAAAGAGACAACCTTCCAATATCAATCCAAATGGAGTATGACTCAATCAAGCAAAACAGTCGGTCTAAGCATGATATTATTTTATTTCCAACCTACCGACTCAGCTAATATCTTTACAAAACATTACAACAAATGACTTAAGCAAAGTAGACTAAACATTCCATAAGAAATTTCCATCTCAGAGGAGAATTGAATACAAAGAAGTTCAATCAAATGAACTTGTCCAATTAACAGTAAGAAGGGATCTCCATTGGAAAATTTCCAATCCATAATTCCTTTCATTTATACTATGAAATTAATTCCCATTTGTATTTCAACTTAATTATTCTTTAACTAGTTCCCAAAAGAGAACACAAAACCTGAATGCACAGTTAAAGAAAGCACGCTTCTAATTTTCCATTATAAATCTAACAAACTGGTTTACCTATTTCCATTCATCAAGCACAAGTTCAAATTCAATTCTCAGAACAAAGTACATAGTACAACCCCTAAAACAATATATTTTCCCCAAGAGAACATATTCATTTCTCTTTTTAAAACCAGGAGATTCGTTCAATGAATCCAACAAGGAATAGAAATCCACAACCAGTGTAAGATATACAAGGTTCAATACAACTCACGAACTCAAAAGAATGAAATCCCATTACAAAGCTTTAAGAACTTAATGTAACAGAGTAAATAGTTTGTGATCCCAAATAAGAATAATAATACAAAGCATTCTGAACAAAGATAATGTATCCTTCCATACAAAATCTAGTATACCAGGTTTTAAAATCAACTTTCTAATAAAGCCCAAGAAATCAATTAAGAAGATATGAAGAGAGTAAGAAACCCTAATGATGTTTAAGTCAAGATATGTTCCAATATTACTTCAAACTCGAATGAAACAGAATCACCACAAGACTCTCGAGTTCCATCTAAAAGTTTTGTGAACTTCTAGTTTCCAAACTTCTATTTTTGAACTCCTAGTTTCCAAGATGGTTTGCACACAAAAACATGATCCATTAATGACATAACTCCCAAAATTTTCACTTATCTCTCCTTACCACCGCCTCCCAAAACTGGCGAATGCCATTTCCAAGTTAACATGCATTTCTATATTTAGTGAAGCCTCCACATATGCCTCCACTAGAGTTAACTAGCCTTTGCCAAAACTAGCAGTACCTCATGCATTAAACCCAATCAAATCACTTAAATGCCATTAGAATCTGCTTTCCTTAGTGCCATGCGACCCTTAGGTTCCTTTTAAATATTTTAGGCTGGATTTCCCAAGACTTAGGTTAGTCTAACAATAATCACCTTAGGTCTTAAAACATTACCATAAATAGTTTTAACCTTAGGTTAGATTAAATTCACAACCATTAGTATTAGGCATTAAGTTAACATAGTCTAAAAACACTATAGTAATCTCCCGCTCCCTTATTCATTTAGCACAAGATATTAGGTTAGGCCATGCCCCAACAAAATAGAATAAGAAGCTTAGGTTAGATTATAACCCAATTAAATAGATGTAGCTAGGAAGTAGGTTCTCTTACCTCATTTAAGATACCATTAGGATAGTCCTTTAGTTTTAAGATCCTGATCTCTTTCACAGTCATGAAGCAGACTATTTTTTTTTATGACAATAATATCCTACAGAGATCAATCCCAAAGACCCAAGCACAACATACAACATACTGAAGACAATTTCACAAAAGACCATATAATTTGAAAAATACAAAAAGTTTAGTTCGCTATCCCTCTTAAACTATTGAATGTCAATTTACCATTTAGTTTGTTTAGAAGATTTAAAACATTCCTTAGATCATTAAATATGATCCAAGGATGATTCATTCATAAGAGATAAGTTTGCAACTCTTAAAATCAGATTGTAACTTACCTATAAGAAGTTAAAATGGATTCTTGCAAGCCATATCATTCCATTCTAAAGAATCCAAGAGTAGAAATAATTTATTTATAACAAGCATGATTTTAAACAATCAAGGAAACACACCTCATTCCATAAAATCACATGCCAACGCTTGTAATGCAAAGAGAAATATAACAGTTTGTCCAAGGTGTTACATACTTCCCTCCTAAAAAGAATCATTGTCACGATGATTATCCGATTTGTACATTGCGGTAAGGATAATAAATTTATTCACTTTCTTAACATATGTTTGCAACAATATCATGATTTTAAAGTTCCATAAATCAGCATTCACATCGTTGTTTATTCAAAATAAATAGTCATCTCGCCCCAAACTCGATGCGACTTATTGACATATAAAATTAAAATAACAAATTGTTATCATTCATCATAGTTATTTCTAATCAAATAAATATGGAAAAGTAGTTTTCATATCTTCCAGTTTTCCTGTGTTACACTTTCTTCATTAAACTAGTCCCACTGGATCTTACATTAACTTATTTCATGATTCCTTAAATGCAACCGGTGAGTTTCCAGCACTCGTATGGGTTTAACCATGATTATTCCTAGGTCTTGGACCTAGAAGGAATTTCAATTTAACAAATGTGATAAATCAAACGTATTTCTTAAGCAAAGAAATATGGAAAACCTCATACATTCATGAAAAAGAAGGAGGTAATGCTAAACGGTAAGCTACGGGGTTGATTACCTCAACTATCTCAAAGGGTTCAACATAATGAGGTGATAACTTGGTAGCATTTCCAAAATTTATTGAGCTCTTTTTTGGTTTAACCCAAGAATTACTTTCTCACCAAGTTCAAATTTATTGTCAATCCGCTTTAAATCAACATAACTTTTTTGCCTATCTGTTGCTTCTTTCAAGTTCTCATGAATCATTTTAACTTGTTGTTCCATTTCCATAAGGATTTTAGGTCCAATTACCTCTCTATCCTCAATGTTGTCCCAACTAATAGGGGTTCTACATTTTCTTCCGTATAATGCTTCAAAAGGTGCCATCTTAAGAGAGGAATGATATGTGTTATTATATGAAAACTCAACTAGTGGAAGGTACTCTTCCCACTCATCTTTGTTGATCCATATAATACATTCGTAACATATCCTCTAAAACTTGATTAACTCTTTCGATGCTGTCTATCCGTTTCTGGATGATACCTTAACTTAACTTCAAATTAGTTCCTAGAGCTGCATTAAGCATTTGCCAAAACCTTGATGTCATTCTAGGATCTCTATCCGATATGATTAATTCAAGTACTCCATGTAATCTAAAAATTTCGTGTACAAATATTTTAGCCAATACAGGAGAATCATCCTTCAAATTACCAACAATAAAATGTTCTACCTTCGTTAGTTTATCAACAACTACCAAAATAACATCATGTTTATTTCTTGACATAGACAACCCTTATAAAAATTCCATACTTATTACTTACCACTTGAACTTAGGTATTCTACGAGGATAAAATAAACCGGCTGGGTGCATATGTTCCACTATAACACATTGACATTTAAGGAAATGTGTCACAAAATCAATAACATCCTTTTTCATTCCTTTCATGAAATATTGCTATTTTATATCAACAAAGCATCTTTATAATACCAGGGTGTTCAGAAAAAGGTGAATTATGAAATGATGCTAACAATTTCTTTCTTAAATCATTTAGAGAAGGTATGTATACTCTATTTTTAAATCTTAAGATTCCTTCGTTATCAAAGTGAAAACATTTATACCTCAAATCATTTGGATCTGCAGCAAGCACTAACTTTACTTACTGAAAGTAAGAATCCAATTCCATAACACTTTTTACTTCATCCTTAAACTGAGTACTCAATGTTATAAGAGTAGAAATGTGCTTCCTACAACTTAGAGCGTCACCACTCTATTTTCCTTTCCCTTGATATAATTGATGTAAAAATCATACTGAGACAAAAAATCTAACCATCTTCATTGTTTTGCATTTAGATTTGGCTAAGTGAAAATATACTTCAGCCCAAGATGATCAGTTTTCAATTCAAAAGGTTTACCAAACAGGTAATGCCCCCAAACTTGTAGTGCATGAACAATGGAAACAAGATCTAAATCATGTGGAGCATAATTCAACTCATGTAAGTTTAGTTTTCTACTTTCGTAAGCTATCACATGATTATTTTGTAACAAAATACCTCCTAGAACTTCATCAGATCCATCAGTTACTACCATAAAGTATCCATTAGGATTTGGTACCATAAGAATAGGTACTCAAGTTAATTGTTCCTTAAAAGTTGTAAATGTAGATTCACATTTCTCACTCCAAAAAAATTCTTATCCTTCTTCTCAGAAAAGAATTTAATGGTGCAACCACCTTAGAAAAATCTTTTACAAATTTTCTATAGTAACTAGCAAGCCCCATGAAGCTTCTAAATTCATATACATTCTTTGGTGCAAGCCACTCAATTATAACTACAATTTTAGAAGGATCTACAACAATTCCATTCTTACTTATTACATGTCCCAAATAGTGCACTCACCGTGTCATAGAAATAACATTTAGATAACTTACCATATAACCGTCTCTTTCTTAAGATTTCTAAAACTATCTTCAAATGCTCATGGTGTTCCTCAATAATTTTAGAATATATGAGAATGTCATCCAAGAATATGAGCACAAATTTTCTCAAGTATTCTTGAAAGATATTATTCATTAAATTTATAAATGTTGCAAGTGCATTTGTTAATCCAAAAGGTAAAACTATGAGCTCATAATGTCCATACCTTGTTCTAAAATTTATTTTATGAATGTCCTCATCTTTAATCCATAACTCATGATATGCAAATCTAAGATCTATCTTAAAATATATCGATGGTCCATGCATCTGATCAAATAGATCATCAATTCTAGGGAGTGGGTATCTATTCTTGATTGTTGCTTTGTTTAACATTATGTAATCAATGCACAATCTAAGTGTTCCATCTTTCTTTTTCACAAAAATTACTAGTGCTCCCCAAGGTGAAACACTTGGTCTAATCAAACCTTTAGAAAATAGTTCTTGCAATTGAGCCTTAAGCTCTAATAATTCTATAGTAGTCATTCTATAAGGTGCCTTAGAAATAGGCTCGGTTCCAGGCTTGATCTCTATTGTGAAGTCAAACTCCCTTTTGGGTGGAAGACCTAGTAATTCTTCTAGAAACACATCATTGAAGTTTCATACTAGCGGATATCATTCCATGACATCACTATTTACTTTAGCTATTTCTGTAATTTTTACTACATAGAATGTACAACTTTTATTTTTGGCCTTTTTAAGTTGCATAGCTGACAATTTTCTAACAGAAATCTCACATTTCACACCCTGAATCTCTGTTGTTTTTTGTAGGTCATCTAAACAACTAATGTGTTTTTAAAAACAATCCACTTTAGCCTTATGTTCTTCTAACCAATTAACACATATGATTACATCATAAGACCCTAAAGGTGCAACATAAAGATCAACTTTAGTGGAAAAGTTAGGTAAGTCAAGGAATGCTCCAAAAAGACACATACTAACTATATGAACAACATTATTTTCATAATGTACAATCCATGTTTCCATCTTTTCTTTTTATTTTTGATGCTAATTTACTAGAAATAAAACATTCAATAGCTCCGGTGTTAAAAATAATAGTTATAGGTGAACCAAATAACTTACCCGAAACCTCTATGTGTGTGGCCTATTTCTTATCCTGCTTGTCACCTACTATAGCATGTATCTTGTGCTTTGCTGATTACGATCATCCTTTTCAAAGGGCAAGGATTTGTGTGATAATATTTGCCACAATTATAACAACCTCCTACAAGTCCCTTTCTAGGATCAGATTTATTTCTAGCCTTCGAGTTATCATTTTGACCTCCATAGGACTATCATCCGTTATTATTTTTCTTAACAAAGTTGTTCCATGCATTTCAAAGATAATTGTTTATTGTTGTTTTCTTATTAGTATCAAATGAAAACTTACTTTTCATTCAGAATGTCTTCCATGGTCCTTTCTTAGGTGAAAGAAATGATGAAGAGGAGTTGGGGATTTTCTTCCTTACTACCTCCTTATGAGAAAAAATTACCTTCAATTTCTTTTCCTTCCTTACGGCCTTTTCAACAACCCCTTCCATCATGGTTGGAATGTGAACATCCACCTCTCCTCCTATAACAGGATGTAATCCCATGATGAATTTCCATATCATGAACTTCACATCAATTTAGTATTGAGGTATATACTTAAGGAGTTTAGTAAACCACTCTCAATACTCGATTCTGCTTAGCTTTCCTTGAGCTAAGTTCTAGAACTAAGTCATTTTCTGATCATAGTAAAGTTACGGCAGCCAACATTGCCTAGAGTAACCTTTAAATTTATTCCGGTGATATTGGTTTCATCAATGTTTAACTCAACCTTACGGTTGTCCCACCATGAAGATGCTTCATGGGAAATATGATATGCTCCCCATATCGCCTTGGTTTCTTCCCGAGAAATTCCTTATTGTAAATTATTTCTCCATTTTGTTGAGCCAATTCTTAGCCCCATCTCTTAATTTGTTGCTATAAAACTTGGGTGGACTTATCCTTTTTATATCATTAGTGATTTTAGCTGCCACCTAGCCTTTTTTTCTCAAAGTTGATCGGGTATGTTCACATTGTTATTATCAACACCTAAATTGGCATTGTCCTCTCATGGTGGCTGATTATTATTACCATCTTCTTCTTCTTACTCATTGCTCATTACTTGTTGTTCAAGTACATCAAACAACTTATATATTTTATGTATGTATGTATATATATGTGTGTGTGTGTGTGTGTGTGTATATATGTATATGTACATATATATATATATATATATATATATATATATATATATGATCTCTTGTTTCCAACAGGTGGCAAGGATCTCATCAATTTTTGGGTAGTTGCTGCTCCTTCCTCAGGAGGGGATTATTTGCAACATTTCCTCTTATTCTAACCATTTTTTGTTAACAAGAAAATTTAAGTTTCATCAGATTATGGACACAATAGGTCCAAGAGATGCAACCTTCACTCGATACCAAGATGTAACATTCCCATTTTAAGAATTTAGAAACAAGGGATTTTTTTTTGAAACATAATGTTCTATGTTCTAAATAAAACATCATTTAGAACACACATTCCATGCCAATCAATCTCATAATAGATAACCATATGCAACTATAATGACTCGGTATACTATCGATATCTCATGTTAAATTAAAGCATAGAGTACTTCATGTGCACTACATATACTTGGTTCTCCTACCCTATTCCGAGTACTTGAGTGATATGTTTAAAGAAACTATTTGAAAATGTGTTACCAATATTCATCTGACATCACATTGCTTTAAACTAGGTGACATAAGACAACACAAAAAACAACTTATGATACTTTGGCCAAAGATTTTCAACATACTGTTCATGTTATTATTCCTAGACGACATAATCGTCATTCTAAAAACGCCCTTCACCTCACTCCTATGTTATCTAGAATGGTCTTACTGACTACCATCACTCCACTTGTCCAAGGTTTGACCCTAGCCTTGGATAGTATCATAGTTTGTTATAGGAAGATGATCACGATGACTTAGGGTATATGGGCATACATGGTAGACTTAAGTCAACTGGATGTGCCAAAGTACCCTAAGTCATTGAAAACTATTACCTATCCTAAACATGCTACTAACTTAACCTAGAGATAAACTAAGTTCAAGTCCAAATGTGCGTAGATCTAGATGAACAAATATGGAAGGGTGTTGCCACATGTCAACTACAACACTGTATCCTTGAGAAGTCTAGGGACTTTTCAAGGGTACAGTCCTATAGTTGGCATGTGCCAACATCCATTAGAACTGATTCATCAAGACGTAGATACCCCCTTAGTGGTCATTAATCATAATTAAATTGGATTAATATTTATATTACATCAACCATGCCTAACCCTAACTCCAACATTCCTTTAGTTCTTTATCCAACACTAGCCTTGATTAGATATGGAGAAATTCATTAATTCATGTTTGCATTGTTATTCATTAATGTGGCATAACAAGAATTTATCCCAAAAATAGGATAGCAAACATCAAACGTTTAATTCTTAATGTAACCTAGATACCCAAATCAAGTGTGTCATCCACCTAGATTTAACTAGTGTTTACTATATAAACTTATTATAAAGATTAAAGATCATAACCACTATTCCTTTTATTTTCATTCCATGAGAGAGGAAGATCCTTCCTATACATGGTTAGATGTTAGGTTTAACATAACCTTTTTATCGTTTGTTACTTATATAGTTTAATTGTATGTCCAAAGCATATTTCGTTATTAAACTATAGTTGTGTATTTAGAGAATGACATCTTTTACAATTTAACAAGTTCATTAATATAAGGGATATTATAATATCTCCTTAATCTAACTCATTATCTTATAACAACAATAATATACAACGATGTAAAGAATACTTTGCAATGATAGCACTATTATTTATGTCATACAAGTACAAAAGAATTCACATCACAAATTGGATTCCAACACAAAAAAATTTAATTCATGATGTTAAATATACATTTATAAGAAGATGCAATTCAAACATCCTGCATGTCAATCAGAATTAAGATCTTAAAATAACATCACTTTTCTTTTTCAATACAACTCAAGAATGATTTGAAACTCTTTACATAAGATCCAAAATTAAATAAGCCAATGCATCATAAAAGTTTATGTCTTCTTTTATCACTTACGATGTCCATCTACAAAAATTTCTAGCACGGGTCAGTTCAATGAATTGAGCATGATAAGCACTAAGCATTAAAGTAAAGTGCATTCCACTAATTGTTCCATTAAAACAACTCTTCTTTAATAAAAATAATAATATATCATATAAATAATGATAAGTAATAACATCTAGAAAAGAAGTACAATAAAAGAGTCTGAATTTACTTTTAAGAAAAGAACTTAATATAATCCAAAACATCTGAATTATATCACAAGGTTTAATTGATCCTATCATTTACTTTAAAACAATCAACAGGTCTTGTCATCCAATTGTTTCATAGTTCTATAAGAATAGAAATACACATTTATCTTTACTAAGTAGAAAAAGAAGTTAATTACAACATAGCTCATATTAGGATGCTTCATCTTTCCATATAGAAAAGAAGAAGAATCAATACCTATTTATTCCCCATACTCTAATCATCTGAAAGAAAATACAGGGTTTAGAACACACGAATCTACCTCAGTTTAAAGATAACAATATAAGGATTTAACATTAAAGGAAAAAACATCTAACAAGAATTCCAAATCAATCCAAGTAGGGGTAGAGAGTCAAACAGACCTCTTGAAAGTCTAAACTAACCTCCACTTGTTAGAAGATATAATTCAAAGATCTGAAACCAAACATTCCACAACCCAAGCTAGACTCACACAAATTTAATCTCTTATCCAGTCCATCCAAGAAGGGTTCATAATAAAACAGAGTGCAAAAAGAGACAACCTTCCAATATCAATCCAAATGGAGTATGAATCAATCAAGAAAAATAATCGGTCTAAGCATGATATTATTTTCTTTCCAACCTACCGAATCAGCTAATCTCTTTACAAAACATTACAACAAATGACTTAAGCAAAGTAGACTAAACATTCCACAAGAAATTTCCATCTCAGAGGAGAATCGAATACAGAGAAGTTCAATCAAATGAACTCGTCCAATTAATAGTAAGAAGGGATCTCCATTGGAAAAGGTCCAATCCATAATTCATTTCATTTATACTATGAAATGAATTCCCATTTCTATTTCAACTTAGAAATTCTTTAACTAGTTCCCAAAAGAGAACACAAAACCGAATGCACAGTTAAAGAAATCACACTTCTAATTTTCCATTACAAATCTAACAAACTAGTTTACCTATTTCCATTCATCAAGCACAAGTTCAAATTCAATTCTCAGAATGAAGTACATAGTACAATCCCTAAAATAGTATATTGTCCCCAAGAGAACATATTCATTTCTCTTTTTAAAACCCAGAGATTCATTCAATGAATCCAACAAGGAATAGAAATCCACAAATAATGTAAGATATACAAGGTTCAATACAACTCACAAACTCAAAAGACTGAAATCCCATTACAAGGCTTCAACAACTTAATGCAATAGAGTAAATAGTTTGCGATCCCAAATAAGAACAATAATACAAAGCATTCTAAACAGAGATAATGTATCCTTCCATACAAAATTTAGTATACTAGGTTTTAAATTCAACTTTCTAATAAAACCCAAGAAATCAATTAAGAAGATCTGAAGAGAGTAAGAAACCCCAACGACATTTAAGTCAAGAGATGTTCTAATCTTACTTCCAACTTAACTAAAATAGAATCACCACAAGAATCTCGAGTTCCATCTAAAAAGTTTATGACAGGAAGGTATTCATTTCAACATTATTCACAAGAAGGAAAATGCATACTATATTTCCATAAACCTCTTAAACTATTAACGACCATTCTAAAGAACTCTAAATCAAACCAAACCCACAATAAGGTACAATTATAGTCTAATAATCCCTCAACAAAACGTTCAAGCCTTCAACAAGACATGGGTTCACTCAGGGTAGAGAAGGAAAGGATATACTTTGTATTCACATGCCCTATCAAGTTCAAAGAAGGTGGTACAGTTTCCAAAAATATAAGTACCACAATCATTCCAATAAGAAGCTACAAGGAGAAGATCTCAAAAGAGATTACCAGGTCTACTTCAAACAAAACAAATCTCTCAAGACCCTTTCGAGCAGACAGTCCATAAATGAGTTTAAAGCTTTTCAAATCCTTAATACCAACAAAACTCCAGCTCATAATACAAGTATAGAATCAAACATGTCGATTTCAACACAAGTTCAAAACATGCAAGAATGGAATACTAGTATAGTGTCGAACACAAGCTTCGAACAAAATTTTAGAACTTCATAAGGCTCTAATACCATCTCAGATAAAACATGAAGCTCCCATATAAGTTCCAACAAAACACAGGCTCCAAATAATAGTTCAGAACGAAACCTAAGACTCCCATAAAGGTTCAGGACCACACAAAGCAACTAATGCCAGTTTAGAACAACACTAGCCTTGCAAACAAGTTTCAAAATGAAATATAGAGCTCCCAATACAATTTTCACATGCATGCCACCATTAAACTAGCATAGAGAAAGATTCCGAAAAACCATCATTACCAGAAATGGATTTGCATTCCAAAAACCACAGAGATTCATAAAAACATGAAAGTAAATAACCAAAAAAATCCAACAAACAATTATCTCATGAGATTAAAGTTGTTTTAATGATTCATTTCGAAAAAAGAAAGAAATCTTAATGGGTAGAGCGTATTATGCTTGATAGTACCTCCGCCAATTCTAAGGATTCTTCCACCAAGCTTCCAACTCTTTATCTTCTCCACGACGGATCAACAACCAAACAAATTTTCTTCCAATGCCTCATATACATTCCCTTGATCAAAAATACACCAGAGAAATAAAAATAGCCAAGAAGAAGAAGAAATCAAACTGTTGGTTAAAAGAACTAGATAGCTCCATGCAAAGTAAAACTCACAAGACATGCAAAACAAGACAACCTCTCACAAATTCATCTCCCTTGTTTCCAATATGGTTTTCACACAAAACCGAGATCCATTAATGCCATAACTCCCAAATTTCCCGCTTATCTCTCCTTGCCACCACCTCCCAAAACTGGACGAATGCCATTTCCAAGTTAACATGCATTTCTATATTTAGTGAAGCCTCCATGTATGCCTCCACTAGAGTTAACTATCCTTTTCCAAAAATGGTAGTACCTCATGCATTAAACCCAATCAAATCACTTAAATGCCATTGGAACTATCACCTTAGTGCCATGCAACCCTTAGGTTCCTTTTAAATAGTTTAGGCTAGATTTCCCAAGACTTAGGTTAGTCTAACAATAAATCACCTTAGGTCTTAAAACATTGCCATAAGTAGTTTCCACCTTAGGTTAGATTAAATTCACAACCATTAGTATTAGGCATTAGGTTAACATAGTCTAACATTACTATAGTAATCTCCCCTCCCTTATTCATTTAGCACAAGAGCTTAGGTTAGGTCACCCCCCAACAAAATAGAATAAGAAGCTTAGGTTAGATTATAACCCAATTAAATAGATGTAGCTAGGAAGTAGGTGCTCTTACCTCATTTAGGATACCGTTAGGATAGTCCTTTAGTTTTAGGATCTTGATCCCCTTCATATTCATGAAGCAGACTATTTTTGTTTACACCAATAATGTCCTGTAGAGATCAATCCCAAAGACCCAAGCACAACATACAACCTACTAAAGACACTTTCACACAAGACCATAGAATTTGCAAAATACAAAATTTTAGTCCGCTATGCCTCTCAAACTATTGAATGTCAATTTACCATTCAGTCTGTTAAGAAGATTTAAAACATTCCTTGGATCACTGAAATTGATCCAAGGATGAGTCATTCAAAAGAGATAAGTTTGCAACTCTCAAAATTAGATTGCAACTTACCTATAAGAAGTGAAAATGGATTCTTGCAAGCCATATCATTCCATTCTAAAGAATCCAAGAGCAGAAATAATTTATCCATAACAAGCATGATTTTCAACAATCAAGGAAACACACCTCATTCCATAAAATCACATGCCAACACTTGTAATGTAAAGAGAAATATAACAGTTTGTCCAAGGTGTTGCATATTACCTACGTGGAATATCCTTTACTTGACCTTCAAGGTTCCAAGCTAAAGCAACTTAGCCACTCGATTTCCTAGTTGGGTCACGTTTTTCCTCAAGTGCCTCTAGAATGCTTAATATGGTTAATTCATTTGAACCCAAGACTCTTCCTTCTAGGCCCGACCTAGTTTCTTGTAACCCTTCTTAAAACCTTTTGTCTTGCAAGCTTCTCCCTACACAACGTTCTCCTTACTAGTTCTATTTATGTGCACTCTTTGGTACTCACCAATATTCCAATTCCCAACAATCATGCGATGAGATCCAAACCCCATTGTGATAAATTCCAAAGGTCTTTGACGACCTATAAGGTGTTACTATCGGTGTCTTGGATATTAGCATGTTGTTGACATTTCAAACAACATTTTACATAGTCACAATAGTCTTGGTTTAGGGTTGGCCAATAGTAGCTCAGAGAAGTGTAACATTCCCATTTTAAGACTTTAGAAACAAGGGAATTTTTTTAATACATAATGTTCTCTATTCTAGATAATCATAATTTAGAACACACATTCCATGCCAATCAATCTCATAACAAATAACCATATGCAGCTATAAATGACTCGGTGAACTACCGATCTCTCATTTCATGACTCAGTTACCAACTGATCTCTCATGTTAACTTAAGTATTGAATACTATGGGTATACTATGTATACTTGGTTCTCTTACCCTATTCTAGGTATTGAGTGTTTTGTTTAAGAAATCTATCTAAATATTTGTTACCATATTCATCTGAAATCACATTTCTCAAACTAGGTGACATACAAAAATGTAACCAAAGCACCTTGCAATACTTTGGCCAAATATTTCCCACATATTGTTCATGTTACTATTCCTAGAAGGCATACTTGTCTAATGGAATTAGTCCTTCACCCCACTCATCTGCTATCTAGAATGGTCTTTACTAACTTCTATCAGTCTTCTTGTCCAAGGTTAAACCCTAATCCAAATTATTGACATAATTTAGTATAGGGAACCACTCATGATGACCTAGGGTATATGGGCATACTTAGTTGACCTAATTCAATTGAATGTGCCTAGTTACCCTAAGTCATTGAGAGTCACTTCCTATGCTAAATCATATCCTTAACCTGATCTAGAGAGAAACTAAGTTCAAGTCCATATTTGAGTAGATCTAGATGAACCAATGCTAAAGGGTGTTGCAACATGTCAACTACAACATTGTATCCTTGTGAAGACCCAAGTCTTCACGAAGGTACAATTCTGTAGTTGGCATGTGCCAACATCCGACAGAACTACTTCATCATGATTTACACACCTCAAGAGGTCATATCCACTTAATTATCTTTGGATTAAGATTCAAATCACAACAACCTTGCATAACCCTAATCCCAATAATCCTTAAGTTTTCAATCCTTATTTGAGTTGATTAAATAATAAGGAACTTCCAAAAACCTATGATTGCTTCTATGTTCATTAACTTTTTCCTAACGTGCAATTAATTGAAAATAGAAACAACATCCATCATAAGATTTAATTAATGTCTCTCAACCATTCAAGGAATGTATAAGAACCAAAACAGGTTCTATTACCATAGAATTCATAGATATGAAGTCTAAATGGTTATCAAACTCATATACCATTCATTTATTTTGTATCCTTTTGAGAGGAGGAGAACCTTCCTCATTATGGTTAAGTATTAGGATTTATTATACCCTTATCTAATTCACACATCCTGATATTTTAACTATACGTTCATAACATCATAATAAACCATACAAGATTAGGTAAAGAACATCAATACATGCAACTTAGTAAGCTACATTCAAGTAAGGGAAATGTACTAATTCTCATTTATCCAACATATTCAATGACAACAGAAATAAGGATCCAATCAAATATGAATGACAACATCAAAGATAGGATTACAAATTTCCTTCATATTATGAACAAGAGAATTAACATAATCAATTTAAGTAACTTCAGTCTTTTCAATTCATCATGATAAAATACACATTTTACAGACTATGAATTACTGACATATTTCATGTCAACAACATCAAGATCATTAAAGAGTACAACTTTTCTTCCTTCAATACATCTCAATAATGAATAAGAATTCTCTAAAAATGGTCCAAAATTTAAAGCAACCAATACAACATAAAATTTATCGCCCTCCTTTATCACTTACGAATTCCATCTGTAAAAATTTCTAGCACGGGTTAGCTCATTAAACTGAGCATGATAAGCACTAAGCATTAAAACGATGTGCTTTTGACTAAATATTTCATTAAACCAACTCTACTTTTATGAAACAAAGTGAGGTCAAGCGCAGAAATAATTCATAAGTTGTATCAACCATAAAATAAGAACAATCAATCAACCTAAATAACATTTAAGATAAGATCATGATGAAATCAAAAATATCTAGCATGATGTTAGATAAATAATGTTCCAACCCAAAACACTTATCTATATCAATTAAAAGTACCTTCTAATTATTTCCTTCACAATTCATTTGAATTTGAAATTAAAAAAATTAACTTCACAATTTAACCGAAATAGAGTTACTTTCAGAAGTAGGAACCTTCTAACTTAACTTATATAGTTTCATAAAAATACAACTACAGACCAAGCTCACTCCAGCTTCATAAATGGTTTAGGATGAATCATCTAACAATATAAGTAAATAAGAGTTTCACATATCAAATGTGACATCCTAATTCCAAATCCAATACATAGCCTAATTTCTCAAGTTAGGCCATACATTAACATTAGGATAGTATTTACTCAATGCACATCATCTCACATTAATATACTATCACAAATATTAAAAACATTTAATACAAGTCAAGTGAATAAGCAATTAGCAATGACGACTACAAAAGGGCATTCAAGAAAGTAATGGAACTAAATTGTAGTGCCCACATTTTTATAGCTCTAGTTATCTCTTGGTTCCTTTATGCATTGACATTTTTTGATTGAGAATCTGATAGATTTTGGACATTTTTCTATGTTATTTTATCCTCATGGACATTATGGTATTTTGGGTGCATAGCACCAATTGGACTAGATTCGTATATTGATATATTTCTTATGATGTTGATGACACTAACAGGGTTATATGATAGTGAGATTTATTGGTTAGATGTTGATTTCTTGTGGTCGATTTGATCAATGATATAGTTTCCTAGATTTAGTAATGGTAATCTCATGCTAGCCTAAGTGTATGTCGTTGTAATTTTATCTGTGGATGATTCGTGGTGAACTATGTGTATAATTGTATACATTGCACTATCAATTGTAAAATGATGTTAGGACATTATAAGTTGATTAAATTTGTGATGTGTATATGATGTTATTATATTGGACAGATGTGGTTAATGTGTGCAATGAGTGTGTAGGTGACAGGTATAGGAGAGCATGGGTTTCAGGATGGCTACACAATTGTGCACGAGTGGCCCACTGGGATGATTCCTAACCATGCTAAATATTTGAAGCTTTAGAATAGGTTTATTAATTGGGAACCATGGGTGAACCCTCAATTGTAATGTATTATGTCTTGCAAAATTAATTATGTTTAGGGTGTGTTTTATTAAGTAAACTAGTTTAGGGGTTTAATGATCTCATCTTAATTTAAGTGATGGTTTTGGGTAAGTGTATGTGTGTTAGTAGTAGAGATTGGGGACCACGTGTGAACCTTGGGTGGACCCCACACCCTCTACCCTTGTGCCCAACCATGCCAAACCCGAAATTGGGTTATTTTAGGCATTTTTAGGGACCCCTTTTGAGTTTGGGAGTTTCCTTAGCATGAAAATGGGCCCTTGGACCCTACCTAATAGGTAGGGGCTTATTTCCAATGTTTGGAAGGATTTTCCTCCAATTTTTCCCTCCTTAGTCACCATCCATGTAAGATGGTTGGTTTGTGTGTAATTGTTAAAAGTTGCTCCAATTTGTTTTATTTTTGTTTTTAGTATTTTGGCTGATAAGGGCTAAAAGGTGAGTTTACTTTTACTTATTTTATTTTTGGAATCTTTGAATCATGGTAGGAGAGGGGGTGACACTTTTCACCTTCCCATTGGTGAGGAAACTTTTGGGTTCCTCTTCTTATTCTTCCCCATGTTGAAGGAAGGGTCTTCTAGGCTCATTTTTTTGGAGAACTTGGAGAATTTTGGGGAGCTTGGAAGTTTTCTTGGACAAAGGGAAAAACTTAGAGTCTTGGAAATCATTGTAGAGGTAAGATTCTTAATCCTTTTCTTTCCTAGTTGTGCTTATCTTGTTAACTATGCATTGGTCAATAAAATGATGTGTGTGAAATGATGTGTTGTAAAGTTGTATGGTGAATGTAGTTTGTTTTTTGTTCTTTGTTGTTTTCTTTTGTTTTCTCTCCACCATCATTTGGATTGATGGTTTTTGGAGAATATAGGGGAAGAGAGAGGGATTTCCCTCTCAAACCTCATGGTTGTTAGTCAAGCCATGAAGGTCCCTTCTCATCCCCTCATATGGTTTGAGGTGGGAGAAAGCTTCATATGGCTTGAACATTTCCCCATTATTGGTGAGGAAACCCTTTTGGGTTTGATAATCCTCCCAAGAAGGATTTCTTTGACATAAAGAAGGAATAAGGAGGATGAATGATTAGGAGGAATAAGGAGTTTTGTAAACATGCTTCTATTGGTGTTCCTATGGTTGGACACCTTTGATTTGGGCATCCTATTTATTCTCTTCCCCCTTTTGTGAGTTGGACCTTGTTATCCTCATGTTGTTGTTTTACCATGTGTAGTGTGGATAAGTTTTTTAATGGTCCTATGTATTTCTTGTTGTGTTTTATCCCCATTTTTTTTACTTGTGCGCATTTTGGAAGTTTGTCCTCTCTCCCATGGGCCTGGGGAGGCTAGCATGGCTTCCAACCATGGAAAGGCATGTGATGATGCCTATTGGTTGGGCAGTAAACAAGCTTTGTCTCTTATTTCAGCATCCTTGGAAGAACACTCAAGTTTGGAGATAGTTGGAGCCTCTTTGCCATCTTGGTCCTCTTGGTCATCTTCATATTTTGAGGGCATTACTTTCATTTTGTAAATAAATGAGGCTTTGTGAAGTTTTACCTTCTTGTAAATACCTACTTGTTGTACTTGTTGCTACTTGTAAACTTTAGTCATTACTAAGGAAGTTTTTCCTTCATTATTGCAAGAATCTTGTAACATTATCATATTGAAATCATAATGAAACCATGAGCCCTTTTTATTTCAATGTCTTCATTTGGAGGCCTTGTTTATAAATATGAAAAAAATTAGTTATGCATTGTACATTAAATTTGTAATTATTAGTTGTGTCTACTTTTCAAGTTTTGTAAAAAAAAAAGAGAATCTATGAAATGGCATATGTATACTTTTTTTTTTTGAAAATAAATCTGAAACTTATATGCTAAACATTCTTTTAAATTTGTAAATTTTTATGGCATTACATGAACTAATTAAATATTATGACAATATTTACCAAAAAGAAGAAGAACGAATGTGATAAAATAGTTAAGAACTTCCTTTATAATTCGGTTAACTCGAATCCCCATTCACAACTTTAGAAAAGAGAACACAACACATAACCTCCTATAATTTCCAAGGGCAGTGATTAGACTTTACCTTAGAGAATGAGAGATAAGGATTCAAATGATATGACCAAAAAAAATTCCTACATTCTATCACACATGAAGAAGGTCACAAAGGACAGATGCAGGCTGAATCACGACATCCCCAACTCCTTATAAAATAAAAAACATATAAGAAGAAATTAAATAAAATGTGTGATCACATTGCATTAGAAACAAATTTAAACAAGGTTCCCCATCATGAAAAACCAATGATAGTAATATTATACCCATATCAAAAAGGAGATGCAATGACATATGTTGCTAATCTCCATACAAGGTAACTACAGTCTCCAATAGTCATTCAAAAATGTCAAAGTTTCAATCAAGGATCCACATATTGACCATTCCTTCAAGATGAAAGTACAACAATCAGCGAGACAAAATCTCAATCGAATCCTCATAGAGGTGAGAGAAATACATCTTATGAAGGGATAAATAAAGTTCCATCGTGATTTGATTCCAAAGAAGGTGCAACCCAAAATTGACATGGCTTAGCTACATGCACACAAGCTATCAACAAAAATGATAAAATTCTTTTCATTGCATTTCTACATATAGGTTCAACTACACACCTCTATGAAATCGACAAGATAAATTATTCGAGAACAACGAAATGGAAGAGTCCAAAACCCCTTATTTAGAGATCAAAGAAATGGAAGAGTTCGAAACCCCTTATTTAGAATTGATTTGGTTAGTTCTAAATCAAGAAACATCAACCACAAGTCCAAATAGCATCCTTAAAGCTTCACGATATCCCAATCAGGAAGGATTTAACAATTTTACTCAAGCAAGATACTCAAGAGATTAACCTAGATCATGAACAGATATTCAAAACCAACAACATCTACTTCAATAGGGAAGTAGACAACATGATCAACATATTAAAAGCTCAAACAGAGCTACGAGAATAACCCTAGTATCGACTCAGACAAATCTGACTCTCACAATGTCCCCAACCAATCAGGACCTCATCTATTTATCCTTTAGTTTAGTACTCAAGAACTTAAAGAAAGACACAATATATATATATAAGATCAGAAGAAAAGACTTCACACACAGGTATTCCCAACAAGATAACATCGAAATCTAAGGGTCCAAGAAATAATTATCTCATAGTTTCCATAAAATAACTTAATTCGAGCAACTCAGTTTTTAACTGAAAAGTTTAGAGGAATAATAAAACATTCACTCTTGTTTCCATACAAGATGAATCCACAAAAATAGAGATTCCAAACACCTAATATCTTCCCAGCTCCATTCAATACCGAATTCAAAGAACTGATAGATTATACAGTAAGTTCAAGAAGAAGGCACACATTTACTATTTTTCTATACAAATTTGAGTTCACACAACTCTAAATCCAAGCATGCATATTCATATAGTTCCAATAGGAGTAATAAAACTTCAACAAAATCAAGAAGTGAAAGTGAAGGATATTCATTTACCTTCTAACAACCCAAACTATAACTCGATTCGAAACTTGAAGCCACATTTCATTTCCATAAACCCCTTTTCAAACAAACAAGAATTATTCACGCATGCACTTCATTACTCAAATCACCACAAGATTTAAGGTGGGATTAAACATTAAATAAACAATAAAACAACCCATCTCCAACCTTATCAAGGAGAGATTCCTAAAAATAAAAATAGACATTTATCAAGCAAGAAAGGATGGTAATCATAACAAAATAAAAGAACCATATATTTCATGAGAGAAACATTGTTTTAATGAAGACATTTAGAGAAAATTAGAGCATCTTAATGGATATAGCCTATCATGTCCGAGAGTGCTTCACATTCAAAGAAGATTTCTAGCCGAGCCTTCACAACTCCTCCAAACAAAATTAGTAACCAAAAATTCCTTCTCAAATGCCTCATATACTTCCATTGGATCAAAATAGTCCAAGGGAGTTAAAAATAGTAACAAACTGAAAATAGAACTATTGGTTTGAAGAACTAGATAGCTCCATGCAGAGAAAAAATTCAAAATGCATGGAAGACAAAACAACTCCCAACAAATCCGCTCACATGGTTTCCAAGGCGGTTTGCTCACCAAAACCGATGACCATAAATGTCATTAATTTCCAATATCCTACCTATATCTCCATGCCATCGCCATCTAAATTTAGTGAGTCCAAATTCAAAGATAACATGCATTAATTAACTTTAGTGATGATGCCAACTAGGATTCCCTCTAATTTCTATGCCTCTCATTAACCGACAAGATTGCAATGTTTTAAATTCAAAATAAAATCAAATAAATGACTTAGAAACCGTCTCCACCATCTCATACTTTTCATGTAACTCCCCTTAGGTCCCTTTCCTTCCTTGCATTATTTTAGGATAGATATCATTAGCTTAGGATCCGACCTTAGGTTAGTTTAGAAAGTATTTACCTTAGGTTTTTAAACATTGCCTTAGGTAAATTTTCCATCTTAGGATAGACCATACTCCATACCAATTTAGCATTAGGTAATAGGTTAGAAATAAACCTATAGTTACCTTAGGTTATTTCCAAATCCCCCACTTTGTAAAACATACAACTTAGGTTAGGATGCAACAAGATTAGTGTAAACATAGACATAAGGTAGGTCTAGTTTACCTTAGGTTAGAATCCCATTAGGATAGATCTTAAAGATCTAGGACTTAGGTTTTTACCCTCAATAGTCCTGAAGTAGACCTCCATCCTCTTTAAGCCATTTAGCATTCATGAGAAATTAACAAGAAGATTCGAGCACACTACTTACAATAGAATGCAAAGAAAGAACTTCCAATAAGATCAATGAAATTGTATAAATCCAAGAGTTCAGTTCTTTATTTCCTTCAACATTTGAATGTCATTTTACCATACAGATCAGGTAAGAAGAAATAAAACATACCTTATATCAATGAAATTGATCAAGGTTTCATTATTATAAAAAGATAATTTATAAACAACATTACCAATTTACAACCTTTCTTATCTCAAATAGAATGGATTCCTTGCAAGAAACAACATTTCAGCAAAATGAATCCAAGAACAGAAATAAATTATCCATGGCAAGCATGATTTCTAATAGTCAAAAGAATACACCTTCTTAGGACAAATCACATGTCAACGCTTGTAATGCAAAAGAGGAAAAGTTAATAGTTTTCCACAGGTGTTACATACTTCCCTCCTAAAAAGAATCATCGTCGATGATTAACTTATTTAAACAATTTTCATCAAGGACAATCAATTTATTATCTTTCTTTCCATATGTTCAAAGTAGAACTAGATTTTTAAAATTCCCAAAATCAGCATTTACGTAGCTATTTATTTTAAACAAATAAAATATCTGCCCAAAACTAGTAGATTTATTGTCATAAAAAGAATAAAATCACAAATTTTATCAGTCAAAAAATCAATTCTGTTCAAATAAATATGGAAAAGTAGTTTTCATATCTTCTAGATTTTCCTGTTGTACTTTCGTTAAACCGGTCCAACTAGACCTTACATTGACTTATTTCACAATTTCATAAGTGCGGCGATGAGTGTCCAACACTCATATAGGTTTAACCATGATTATTCCTAGGTCTTGGACCTGCAAGGAATTCTAATTTAATACATGTGATAAATCTGAAATGTATTTCTTAAGCAAATAAATATGAAAAACATCATGCATTTGTGACAAAGTAGGAGGTAATGCTAAATGATAAGCTACAAGGTTGATTATTTTAATAATTTCAAAAGGTCCCACATAACAAGGTGATGACTTGGCAACCTTGCCAAAAGTTATATAACTCTTTTTTAGTTTAACCTGAAGAAAGAGCTTCTCACCAAGTTAAAATTTCCTATCAACCCACTTCAAGTCAGTATAACTCTTTTACCTATCTGTTTCTTCTTTCAAGCATTCACGAATCATTTTAACTTGATGTTCCATTTCCATAAGGATTTCAAGTCCAATTATCTCTCTATCCTCAATGTTGTTCCAACTAATAGGGTTTTGCATTTCCTTCGTATAATTCTTCAAAAGGTGCCATCTTTAGAGAGGCGTCATATGCGTTATTGTATGGAAACTCAACTAATTAAAGGTACTCTTCCCATTTATACTTGCTGATCCATACAATAAATTTGTAACATATCGTCTAAAAATTGATTAACTCTTTCGGTTTGTCCATCTGTTTCGAGGATGATACAGAGAACTAAAATTCAGCTTGGTTCCTAAAGTCGCATTAAGTGTTTGTAAAAATCTTGAATTCATTCTTAGATCTCTAAAAGATATGATTAATTCAGTACTCCATGTAATCTGAAAATCTCATGAACAAACCTTTTTACTAAAACAGGTGAATCATCCTTAAGATTACTAGCAATAAAGTGTGCTACTTTTGTTAGTTTATCAACAACAACTAGAATAACATCATGTTTATTTGTTGACATAGGCAACCCTTGTACAAATTCCATTCTTATCACTTTCCATTTATACTCGCGGTATGCTATGAGGATACAATAAACCGATGGATGCAGATGTTTAGTTTTAACACGTTAACATTCTAAGAAATGCGTCACAAACTTAATCACATCATTTTTCATCCATTTCTTGAAATATTGTTGTTTTATATTAGTAAACATATTTTTAATACTAAGGTGTCCACAAAAAGGTGAATTGTGAAATTCAACTAATAATTTCTTTCTTAAATCATTTAGCAAAGGTATGTATACCTTATTTTCAAATCGTAATATTCCTTCATTATCAAAGTGAAAACCTTTATATCTCTCATCATTTGGATCTGTAGCAAGTGTTGTTTTTACTTACTAAAAATAAGAATCAAATTCCATAACACTCTTTACTTCATCCTTAAACTGAGTTCTCAATGTTATAAGAGTAGAAATGTGCTTCCTACAACTTAGAGCATCAGCTACCCTATTTTCCTTGCCTTTAATGTAACTTATGTCAAAATCATATTGAGATAAAAAAATCTAACCATCTTCGATGTCTTGCATTTAGATTTGGCTGAGTAAAAAATACTTCAGCCCAAGATGATTAGTTTTTAGTTTAAAAGGTTTACCAAGCAGGTAATGCCTCCAAACTTGAAGTGCATGAACAATGGAAACAAGCTCTAGATCATGTGGAGCATAATTCATCTCATGTAACTTAAGTTTTCTACTTTTGTATGCTATGACATGATCATTTTGTAACAAAATACCTCTAAGACCTTCCCCGGATGCATCCATTACAATAGTAAAGTCTCCATTAGGGTCAAGTACAGCCAAAATAGGTGCTGAAGTTAATTAATCCTTTAAATTTATAGCTGCATGCTTCACATTTGTGATTCCACATAAATTTCTTATCCTTTTTCTATAATGAAGTTATTGGTGCAACAACTTTGGAGAAATCTTTAACAAATTTCCTATAGTAACTAGTAAGACCCATGAAGCTTCTGACTTCATGTACATTCTTTGGTGTAGGCCACTCAGTTATAGCTACAATTTTAGAAGGATCTATAGCTATTCCATCTTTTCTTATAACATGACCCAAATAGTGTACTTCTGTGTCATAGAAAGAACATTTAGACAACTTACCAAATAATCGTCTCTTCCTCAAGATTTCCAAGACTATATTCAGATGCTCATGATGTTCTTCCATACTTTTAGAATATATAAGAATATCGTCCAAGAATACAAGCACAAATTTGTCCAAGTATTCTTGAAAAATATTATTCATTAAATTCATAAAATTTACAGGTGCATTTGTTAATCCAAAAGGTAAATACGTGAATTCATTAAGTCCATACCTTGTTCTAAAAGTTGTTTTATGAATGTCCTCATCCTTAATTCATAACTGATGATATCTAGATCGTAGATCTATCTTAGAATATATTGATGCTCCATGCATCTGATCAAATAGATCATCAATTCTAGGAAGTGGATATCTATTCTTAATCGTAGCCTTGTTTAACATTATGTAATCAATACAAAATCTAAGTGTTCCATATATCCTTCTCACAAAATTACCAATGCTCCCCAAGGTGAGACACTCAGTCTAATAAAACCTTTAGATAGAAGTTCTTGTAATTATGCCTTAAGCTCTACCAATTCAATAGTATTCATCCGATAAGGTTCCTTAGAAATAGGCTTGGTTCTAGGTTTGATTTCAATTGTGAAGTCAAATTCCCTTTTGGGTGGAAGACCTAGTAACTCTTCCAGAAACACATCACTGTAGTTTTGTAACAATGGGTAATGTTCTAAGAAATCACTATTTTCTTTAGTAGATTCAAATTTTTACTACATACAAGGTACAACCCTTATTTTTGGCCTTCTTAAGTTGCATAGTAGATAATTTCCTAACTGAAATTTCACGTTTTACACCCTGAATCTCTGCTATTTTCTCGTAGGTCATCTAAACAACTAATATATTTTTCAAAATAGTCCACTTTTGCTTTATGCTTAGCTAGCCAATTAACACCTATGATTACATCATAAGACCCCAAAGGAGAAACATAAAGATCAACTTCCATGGAAAAACTAGGTAAATCAAGGACTGCTCCAAAAAGACACATACTAACTGTATGAACAACATTATTCCCATAATGTATAACCCATGATTTATCCATTTTTCTAGCTTTTATTTTTAATTTTGATGCTAATTTACTAGAAATAAAACATTCAGTATCTCTCGTATCAAAAATAATAGTTACAGGTATGCCAAATAACTTACTCAAAACTTCTATGGGTGTGACTTACTTTTCAGCTTGTTTGTCAGCTATTGCAGCATGTATCTTTTGTTGCTGATTACCATCATCCTTTTCAAAGGACATTGGTTTGCATAATGATCCTTGCCATAATTGTAATAGCCTCCTACAGGTCCCTTTTTAGGCTCAAATTTATTTCCAGCCTTAAAGTTATCATTCTGACCTCCATAGGACTTGTATCATTATTATTGTTCTTGAAAAAGTTATTGCGTACATTAGCAACATGCTTATTTGTTGATTTTTTCTTATTATTATCATCTGAGAACTTACTTTTCATATAAAATTATTCCATGGTCCTTTCTTAGGTGCAAGATATTATAAAGAGGAATTTGAAACTTTATTTCTTAATTCCTCCTTATGAGCAGAAATCACCTTTAATTTTTGTTCCTGCCTTATGGATTTTTCAAAAATCCTTCCATAGTGGTTGGGATGTGAACATCCACCTCTCCCCTTTAATGGAATTAAATCCCATGATAAATTTATGTATCCTAAAATTCTTTTCAATTTGATACTGAGGTACATACTTAAGGAGTTTAGTAAACCACTCCCAATACTCTATTATAGTTAATTTTCCTTGGGTTAAGTTTTGAAATTTAGTCATTTTTTGATCATAGTAAAGTTGTGGCAGCCATCGTTGCCTAAAATAACTTTTAAATTGATCCCAAGTAATATTAGTTTCATTAATGTTCAACTTAGCCTTACGGCTCTCCCACCATGAAGATGCTTCATAGAAAGCCGATATGCTCCCCATATTACCTTTTTTTCCATTGAGACGCGTTCCTTATTGAAAATTACTTCTCCATTTTGCTGAGCCAATTCTCATCTCCATCTCCTAATGTGGTGCCATCAAATTTAGGTGGACTTATCCTTTTGATATCGTTAGTGATTTCATTTTCCATCCTTTCCTTTTTATTTTTTGGATGATCAGGCATGTTTATATTGTGATTATCAACACCCAAATTTCCCAAATAGGCATTGTCTACGGGAGGTGGCTGATTATTATTACCAACATATTCTTCCTTCTCATTACCCATTACTTGTTGTTAAAGTATAGTCGAACGATCTCTTGTGTCCAACACTTTGCATCAATGATCTCATTGAATTTTTGGGTAGTTGCTACTTCTCCACTAGGTGGTGGATTATTTGCAACATTTCCTCCTTTTCTAACCATTTTTGCTAACAAGAAAATTTGAGTTTTATTAGATTGTGGACATAATAGGTCTAAGAGTTGTAACCTTCAACTCGATACAAATATGTAACATTCCCATTTTAAGACTTTAGAAACAAGGGATTTTTTTATACATGATGTTCTCTGTTCTAAATAATCATAATTTAGAACACAAATTCCATACCAATCAATCTCATAATAGATAACCATATGCAAAGAAATGAATCACTTAACTATCGATCTCTCAATTCATGACTCGGTTACCAACCGATCTCTCATGTTAACTTAATTATTGAATATTATGGGTATACTATGTATACTTGGTTCTCTTACCATGTTCGGTATTAAGTATTCTATTTAATAAATCTATTTGAATAATTGTTACCATATTCATCTGAAATCACATTTCTCAAACTAGGTGACATAGGACAACGCAACCAACATCTTGCGATACTTTGGCCAAAGATTTCCCACATATTGTTTATGTTACTATTCCTAGATGACATACTCATCTAATCAAAATACATCCTTCACCGAACTCATGTGTTATTTACAATGATCATTATTGACTTCACACCACTTGTCCAAGGTTAGACCCTAACCCATGTTATTGACATTATTTGGTATAAGGAATCACCACAATGACCTAGGGTATATGGGCATACTCAGTTGACCCAATTCAATTGAATGTGCCTAGTTACCCTAAGTCATTGAGAGTCACTTCCTATGCTAAATCATATCCTTAGCCTGATCTAGAGAGAAACTAAGTTCAAGTCTAGATTTGAGTAGATCTAGATGAACCAATGCTGAAGGGTGTTGCAACATGTCAACTACAACACTGTATCCTCGTGAATACCCAAGTCTTCACAAAGGTACAGTTCTATAGTTGGCATGTGCCAACATCCAACAGAACTACTTCATCATGATTTACACACCTCAAGAGGTCATATCCACTTAATTATCTTTGGATTAAGATTCAAATCATAACAACCTTGTATAACCCTAATCCCAACAATCCTTAAGTTTTCCATCCTTATTTGAGTTGATTAAATAATAAGGAACTTCAAAAACCTATGATTTCTTTTATGTTCATTAACTTTTGCTTAACGTGTAATTAATCGAAAACAGAAACAACATCCATCATAAGATTTAATTAATGTGTCTCAACCATTTAAGGAATGTATAAGAATGAAAATAGGTTCTTTTATAGTAGATTTCATAGATATGAAGTCTAAATGGTTATCGAAATCATATACCATTTGTTTATTTTGTATGTTTTTGAGAGAAGGAGAACCTTCCTCATTATGGTTAAGTATTAGGATTTATTACACCCTCATCTAATTTACATATCCTGATATTTTAACTATATGTTCATAACATCATAACAAACCATAAAGGATTAGGTAAAGAACAATAATACATGCAACTTAGTAAGTTGCATTCAAGTAAGGGAAATTTTACTAATTCCCATTTATCCAACCTATTCAATGACAATAGAAATAAGGATCCAATCAGATATGAATGACAACATCAAAGATAGGATTACAAATTTCCTTCATATTATGAACAAGAGAATTGACATAATCAGTTTAAGTAACTTCAGTCTTTTCAATTCATCATGATAAAATACACATTTTACAGGACTATGCATTACTGACATATTTCATGTCAATAGAATCAAGATCATTAAAGAGTACAACTTTTCTTCCTTCAATACATCTCAATAATGAATAATAATTCTCTAAAAATGGTCCAGACTTTAAAGCAACCAATACATCATAAAATTTATTTCCTTCCTTTATCACTTACAAAGCCCATCTACAAAAATGGCTAGCACGGGCTAGTTCACTTTGAACTAAGCATGTACATAATCAATTTAAGTAACTTCAGTCTTTTCAATTCATCATGATAAAATACACATTTTACAAGACTATGCATTACTGACATATTTCATGTCAACAAAATCAATATCATTAAAGAGTACAACTTTTCTTCCTTCAATACATCTGAATAATGAATAAGAATTATCTAAAAATGGTCCAGATTTGAAGTAACCAATACATCATAAAATTTATTGCCTTCCTTTATCACTTACAAAGCCCATCTCGTAAAAATTGCTAGCATGGGCCGAGTTCACCTGAACTAAGCATGTTAAGCACTAAGCATTAAAACTATGTGCTTTCAACTAACTATTTCATAAAACCAACTCTGCTTTAATGAAATAATGATGTCAAGCAGACAATAATTCATAAGTTGTATCAACCATAAGAGAATAACAATTAATCAATCTAAATAACATTTAAGGTAAGATCATGATGAAATCAGCAATCTCTAGCATGATGTTAGATAAATAATGTTCCAACCAAAACACTTATCTATATCAATTAAAAGTACCTTCTAATTATTTCCTTCACAATTCATTTGAATTTGAAATACAAAAATTAACTTCACTATTTAACTGAAATAGAGTTACTTTCGAAGTAGGAACCTTCTAACTCAACTTATAGAGTTTCATAAAAAGACAACTACAACCAAGCTCATTCCAGCTTCATAAAGGATTTAGGATGAATCATCTAACAATATAAGTAAATAAGAGTTTCACATATCAGATGTGACATCCTAATTCCAAATCCAAGACATAGCCTAATTTCTCAAGTTAGGCCATACATTAACATTAGGATAGTATTTACTCAATGCACAACATCTCACATTAATCTACTATCACAAATATTAAAAACCTTTAATACAAGTCAAGTGAATAAGCAAGTAGCAATGTCGACTACACAAGGGATTTAAAGAAAGTAATGCAACTGAACCAATTAAATCTTATGACAAGATTTACCCAAAAGAAGAAGAATGAATGTGATAAAATAGTTAAGAACTTCCTTTATAATTCGGTTAACCCGAATCCCCATTCACAACTTCAAAAAAGAGAACACAACACATAACCTCCTATAATTTCCAAAGGGGTAGTGATTAGACTTTACCTTAGAGAATGAAAGAGAAGGAGTCAAATGACATGATCAGAAGGGAATTCCTACATTCTATCACACATGAAGAAGGTCACAAAGGATAGATGCAGACCCAATCACAACATCCCCAACTCCTTTATAAAATAAAACACATATAAGAAGAGATTAAATAGAATGTGTGACTGTTGCATTTGAAACATATTTAAGCAAGGTTCCCCATCATGGACAACCAATGATAGTAATATTATACCCATATCAAAAAGGAGATGCAATGAAAAAGTTTCTAATCACCATATAGGGTAATTACAGTCTCCAACAGTCATTCAAAAATGTCAAAGTTTCAGTCAAGGATCCACAAACTGACCATTCCTTCAAGAAGGTACAACAATCAACAAGACAAACTCTTAATCGAATCCTCACAGAGGTGAGAGAAATACATCTTATTAAGAGACGATAAATTTCCATCACAAAAGAGAGGTTGAGCTAAGCTCGAAGGGCCCCATGCCCTCGAGTTCTACCTACATAGCCCCGGTGAAAATGAGCCTCGGGAAGATGTAGTTGTCCCATAGGGTAGGGAAGAATATAACACGGTAGATTAATAGGTTGGTCGGTTTTAGCCACGATTGAGTTTAGGTCATTTAGGTATGGTTAGGTCTTGTTCATTTAGGCATGGTGGAGTCTAGGTTGTTTATGCAAGGTGGAATGTTTAAAATGGGTTGATGAAAATAGATGAGGAATGTTGAGGTAGGTGAAAGGAGAAGAAATCCCATAATGTAAGTGTCAAAGGTCTAGTCCTGTATAGGAGAATCAATAAGTAAGAAAAGAGGTGAATGGTAAAAGAGGTGAAATGCTTCAGAATTGGCAAGGACCATAATGAGCATACCAAGGATGGGTTTATGAACTTAAACCCCTAAAGGTAGTGCATGATTGACTATTCTAAGGGTGAAAGAAGTTACATGATCATGAAGTGTCACATGTGCGCCACATCCCTTGAGTAGGTAGAAGAAGAGAAAGGAAGGAAGGTGAGGTGGAGTGGTTTATTTAGCATAACCTTGTTGTGAGACAACATGCCCCTTCTGCAAGATACCCAAAACTAGAATAGGAAAGTCCATGATGAAATTTTTTTATTTTTTATTTTTGTATTTTATTTTTTCTTTTCTTTTAATAGATTGATTGATGTGGTAATTCTATGTGGGATGAATATAATGACTCCTTGAGGTCTTCATGAAGTGAGTGATGCGGAAGTTTCGAGATATTTTATTTTTATTTTGCGAAATAGTCTTCTTTTTTATATACTATGTACAATAGGTATTTCTTTTTATAGTTGTCCTTCAAGGGGGTAGTCTAGTTATAGCAAGCAAAAGATAGAAACTTATATGTCCTTTTGAGGAATTCATCTATTTATAATAAGTTTGACTCAAGGAGTTGAATTTGAATATCCCATATATTAGTTCTAAATTTTTTTGGAGTTTTAGGTCATGGAAAAGACTATAAAGGAGTACAGGCTTATTTTATGAAGGCAAAGCTATATCATACAAAAGGTTAACTATGAAAGAGATGTTTTTAAGTGAGACTCCATCCTGAAAAGAAAAAAAAGTATCCCTAAGAATCATGTCATGAGTAGAACCATGGTACTCATATTAAAGATAAGGCGAAAAGGTGACAAATAATCACATGATTATTGTTTAGTCATTGATCCTTAAATTAGGTAGATGAAAGGAATGGTTACTCAAGGTACGAGTTCGTAGTATCCAAAAATTGATGTAGTACTTGATTCAACAATAGAATGGTCAAATATACAAGGCATCGAGGGGCTCGTTTGGGTTTACCTTTGAGGGAAGACAAATGATAAGCACTTGATCCATAGGTATGAGTAAAAATATAGGTTTGAAGCTAATTAGGAGAAAACTTGACCCATTTACTTTTCTCAAATTTGGTTACATGTTGATTTTCCTTCAGACAAGATCAGCAAACTTGAAGGTTTGTTAATTGACATGTTTTTCATAGGAACTTTTGATACATTTTTGGTAGATTTGGAGGTGATCGAGATGATTTTAACGATTTTCATATACAAGCTCAAGCTAGGACAAATGATCTTGGTTAAATTCATCATCATTGAGCATGTATTCGAGTGAGATATAAAGTGATGGAATTTGTACTTCGAGAGGTAAGATAACCTCTTTACCGTAGACAAAAGAGAAAGGTGTAGTAGCAGTGAGGGTATGAATACTAGTTTGAGAATCCCATAAGGAAAAATTAATGTGCATGTGCCAATCCTTACCAGTATCGTCAACTACTGTCATAAATTTTTATAATATTTTCATTAGTTGATTCAGCTTTCCCATTTTTCTCGAGGATAATAAGGTGAAGAAAAACTAAGTTGAATGAAAAAGGTGTCATAGATTTTACGTAGGGTTTGGTTTTTGAATTATTTTTTGTTATCAGTGATGAGGTAGTGAGGAATAATAAATTGAAAAATGATGTGATGGTTGATGAATTCATTAAAAAAATCGAGTTTTGTAGAAATGAGAGGTAAAAATTCTAACCATTTAGTGTAATAGTCAGTTGCGGTGATGATCCATTGATGATATTAAGAAGAATTAGGGTTAATCTCTTCGACGAGATCCAAACTCCATTAAGAGAAAGTTCAAAGGTCTCAAGTGACCTCGTAAGGCATTACTATGGGTATGGTGAAGATTAGTGTGTTGTTGAAATTTCACACAATGTTTGACATAGTCGAATAGTCTTGGTTTAGTGTTATCAAATAGTATCCAAGGCAAAGGATGTGTTTAGCAATAACAAGGCCATTGAAATGACCACTTGCTAATCCCATAAGGAACTTCCTTTATTTTGTATGGGATTTCAAAACTTGTAGGGTATAGTAGGAGGATACCATTAAATCCATGTTTGTAGAGAAGACCCCCATGATGACATAGTGAGAGACACTTTTGAGGAAGGCTTGTTGTCCATTGCGAGTGAGTTCCAGAGGTAGAATTGAGAGGGAAAGGTAATCGGTGAACTACTTATACCAAATGTCACGTGGATTGGTTTTAATTCTTCCTACAAAGTTAACATCTTGAAATAAATAAGAGGGTGATTGCAACCTTTGTATTGTGACAAAGATTTTTGAGTCGGAAGGTGAAGTAGGTATTTGAGAAGAAAGGGAGGCAATGATATCTCGTGAATTTTTGGTGGAACACGGAGTGGTTTAAAGTTCATAATAATCAAATGCAGTCAAAATTACATCAATGTGATGTTTATACTTTTGAAGTACCTCATTACAACACTGGTATAAACCATTGACTTGGTTCACAAATAGTTGAGAGTTGTCAAAGATATTAATGGTTTCAAGTTCTAAGGTGATGGAGGTCCGAAGACCTAACATGAGTGCTTCATATTCAAACGTGTCATTAGTATAGTCAAAATCTAGTTTGAATGATAAAGGAAAAGGCTCACCATTAAGAGGAATGTGGATGACCCCTACACCACCCCACATTGACATTTAGAACCATCAAAAAATAAGTTCATCTGATAAATGGTGTCATCAAGGGAGAGAGTTGTTATGGAATAGAAGATGGGGGAAAAGTGGTGAGAGTAATGACATGATGAGGAGTGATAATGGTGGTGACATGTATTGGGTCATTAGGTAGATCCTCAATATATTGTAGCACCTCAATGAGGGCCTAATGATGATACTCGGGAGATTTGTACAAGGTCATACAAAGACATTTTAAGAGGATACTTTGTACAATTGTTTAATCATTATATGATGGGAAACCTCATTAGAAATGGGGTATGTGGGTCCACAGATGGTGATTTTGGGTACAAGTGAAGATGGAATGTCGGGTAAAGGTGTAGCAAATGAGCTAGTTATTTTATCCTTTCCTTTTTCCCTCTAAGATTGAGTTATAACTTGAAACATATTTATTTGAGGTGAATAAGAAGGTGTGTTGTGAAAGGCGTAGCGACATGATGGGAAAAATAAATTTGAAAGGAAAATATTCTTGTAAAAGGAGTATGACACACTTACATTTTGGAGGAGTTTTGGATAGTTATCTAATGCAAACCATGTTGATATCAAATGTTGGAGAAGGTTAAAAGGGATTGGGAGGTGGAGATGGATGTCATTAAATAGGTATGGGGTGAAGCTATGTGGTGGTAGGTGAAGGTTGAATAGGGTCTTCATCTAAAATATCATCATCATCAAAGTTATTTTCAAGAGGACATAGTTTGAGAAGAATAGTCTTAATAGCCTTACATTTATGTACATCATCCCCTTGCACACGATGGTAAGTGTAAATTTTGGTACCATGAAACCCTTTTGGTTTATGTTTGAGTGAGTCATAAGGTCTAAGCGGTGGTAATGTGATGATAGATGTTTCCAATAAGTTAGCCAGGATGTTGGCGTAAGACCTTGCCACTAGATCACAATATGATGTGAGTGTGGGTGACTTCAGTGGGAAAGGTGTCATTGGAAGTGGAATTGCAAGTTGAGTAAGTGTTACTACCTATTTGGTAGATAGTACGGTTTTTGGTTTGGGTTACACCTTCTTAGCTAAAAGTGTAACTCGGTGAGCTGGTTATTGGACAAATTGTAGGTTTAATTACCTCTTTAGAAGGTAGTGGACATTTACACTTGGGTTACACCTTCTTAGGTAAGGGTATAGAAGGAGTGTGTGATGTATAAGGGAAATATGATAGTGGAAGGGGATGGGTTAGCCAAGGTGATAATAGAGGTGTAGTGAAGACATTGGTTGGAGACAATGTGGAAATGACTAGTTGAGAAGAAGAGAATGGCATGGGTAACGATGAGGATACGATAAGTTGTGTAGGTATGGGAGGTGGAAATTATGTAGGTAATGACAAAGGTGTAGGTTGTGTAGGTATTTTGGATGGAATAGAAGATTGTGACAAGGAGATGGGATGCTATGTTTTTGGTTTACCTTGGGTAGGAGTATTTTTGACCAAGGTTGATGGGTGCGAGACATAAGATAGATGGAAGCAGTGAATGTGAAAGAGGGGTAGTGGGAAAATCCATTGTATGTGGCCTAAGAGGTTGGGTCTTCATCTTGGGTGGGAGAATAGTATGTGAGACAAATTTCAAGGATGTTGTTAAATACAGGTTCTCAACTTCCTCATCATCTATGATGTAAACCATCTTTCCTTTGTCTATTTCTCAAGGTAAGAACATTCAAGCAGTATGGAGTCCATTTCTTCTTCGTTTTCAAAATGCACTCCAGGCTCTTTCTCACCAAATAATTCTTGAATATGCTCTTCTAACTTTGCACTATCTCTCATATTTAAGTGTTTGACAAATATTAATTCTTATTCTACTGGAGGTTTAGTTGAGAAGTATTCAAAGGTTTGGAGCATTCTTGAAGTCAAATTTTCACAATTCCTAGTCTCTCGATGTAGTTATGTGTATACATACCAGGTGTGTGCAAATCTTTGTAGAGTAGAGTACAATCTATGTACCCATAGTGAAGGTGGTAATGCTTCCTGTCCCACTGTCCAAAGTCTCTCACACTACTAAATGATGTTAAACATGTTGATAATCATTATAAGTGTAGATCTGCATAGGTGCATTGCTCCTTACAAACCTAGTAGATAGGGTGATTCCAATCTCCTCCCATTATATAAGATTATCTCTGTGGACTACCCACTAGCGCGTTAATGTCCTACATAAGGTATACACTAATATATCTCTTCTCTTAATTTGATCTGTCCACTGTGCTTCCATGGATTTCAAAAATACAAGAAGATATTTTGCCCCTGTATACCAAGGTACTATGCTACCTATCCGTTGAACAAAATGAATACCATTCTTGTGTGTAACCGTACTTTCTACCTCACACCCTACTAGTTCATATTTACCATGAGCCTAATTTTCATAAGAAATACTCGTAGTATCACTAATAGAATGAGAATATTCCCACTATAGGATTTCTTCCTTTGATGGATCATTGAACTCGGGTCCTGAATAACATGTACATAGATTCTATTTAAGTCCTCCTCACTTAGATGCTCAACATATGGTGTATACTTTCCATCTATCAAAGGTATCACGGCCATTTCCTCCTTGTTCTCAAAGCTGATATACCCCTTATTGAATCTCAATTAGAATTATTCACATAACACCAAGGGCATCTAAGTAAGGCTGGAAAACTATTTGCTTATACAAGTGTTAATACTTAAAAATCCCCTATGAACTTGGCCCCTTGTATGGTTATAGACGCATCCTTAAAAACTTGTAACATATAGGTCATGACTATTACTATGATGAATTCCACCTTTGACATTACAAAAGTTGACATGTGATTTGTCTTAGGAAGGTGTATTCTTTTGAAGTTGAAAATCATGTTTGCAAAGGATAAGTTATTACTATTCGATTTCATGCTTGTTGTAATTTTGTTACTTGGAAGTGAAGCCATTCTGCTTTGTGAATTATAAGTTGTAAATCTGTACCGTTGTTTTCACATCTTCCATATGTTAACAACACACCTTGAATCAATTCCATTGATCCAAGGTATGCTTGATTCTTCTTTATTGTCATCTTGTTAACTGACATCTGGAAACATGAAAAGGTAACAAAGAACTGAGTCTTATTTTGGTTATGATTACATGAATATGGTACAGTGTCCTTACCTGGCATCATGTTGTTAATGCTGAACATGGACCTCCTTTATAAGTGTTTTATAATGTTGAGAAATGTAAGTATATTGAGGATCTGTTATGGGGATAATAAGGCAAATTCCTTAACCTTGGTCAGAATGCTTAATGCTTATTCCTTAACCGTAATGTTTTCCCTTTTGGATTTTGACCTAAGCTAATAATACTTACCTAGGACCTATTACTAAACTATCACGGTTGACACCTAAAACTATGTTGAATTTCCCTACCCTATATGGATTATAATCTAAGGGGGGCTTATGACCTAACCTAAGATGGCATGTTATTTGGTTATGATTTTTGAACTAACCTAAGAACTAAGATGGAAACCTAACCAATGCTAAGGTGACCTAAATTATTACTAAGCCTAAAGGGGACCTATGGGTTACATGGCAAATGGAAGGTTGGTGGAAGTGGTTTCTAAGGTATTAATGAGAATTAAATCTCAGTCCTTACATCTTAATTTGCCAAGTTTGGTGGAGGCAAGGAAGGTAGGTAGGATGCCTAGCTAGCATCATTGCTAAATTTAAAATGCATGTTAATTTTTGAAATCAACTTCGCCAAATTTGAAGTGGCGGTGGCGTAAGAAAAGAGAGGGAATTTTCATTTAATGCATTTAATGACATTGATTATGGAAAAGAAATCACCTAGGAAAGATGAGAAGGGTTTTGTGGAAGTTGTTTGTCATTTTGATCTTTCTGGTTTTTTTGCTCTGCATGTGGTTCTGGTTCTTCGAACCAACAAGCCTATTTTTCTATCCATAGTGATCTTGAGCATCCTCAAACTGTTTCTAAACCTATGGAAATGTGGAGGAAGTTGGGAGATTTGAATGTTGACGTTGTTTTGGAAAGAAGAGGGATTTTAGAGGATTGGATGGAGGTCTTCTACAAATCAATAAGAAATTTTATCAGACATGATAGGCTCTTCTTATTAAATAGTTCTACTTTTTATTAAATGTCTTCATTAAAAGAACTCTTCTCTCATAGAAATGAGTGGTTTTGTGGAATGCCTTGGTGTATTTTTGTTGTGATCTTTTGTTTAAGTTTGTTGTTTGGAAAAAGAATTGATATGGGTATTTTCTTGATGCATGTTTGAGTAAATCATGTTTATCTTATTTGAAACTAGATTTTTCTTAAGTTTTGTGGACTTCGAACTCCCGTACTAAAATGGTTTAATGAAAAAAACAATTATTGTTTTAAGATTTGATCAAGGTTATCTTCCTTGCTAAGATAAAGTAAGAAAATTGATGTTTGTAGTTGAAAACCTGGAAGTGGGTGTAAATTTTATCATTCTATTATTAAAATCATGATGAAATGGATGTTCGGATTGTTGTTTTCTTGTGGATTCAACTTGTTCGAGTAACAGATAGATAATTTACTTCACTTATATCTTATATGTTGTGATTTCGAGGACCTTTGTTGATTGTGCATAAGATTGAGTCACTGTATGAGGGGAGATAACTTTGAGTTTTGGTTCTTTGATTTTGAAATTTCTTTATGCATGGTATCACTGTCTCGAACTTGCATAATGTTAATCTGCTTTGTTTATACTTGTAAGGTGGGTGAATACTTGTTAAATCCTTCTTGTTTTGGATCAGGACTATTCTTTTGCTTCAATGATTTGTTGATAGGGTTGATAAGTGTCTTATTGTCATAAATTGGGGAAGGGGCGTTATAGTATTCTCTTCTCTATTGAATTTGAATTCAAGTGTATGGTTGGAGTATTGTCATTTTGGTTTTTTTTATCTATGATTGGTTCAGAAATTGAAACTTTTTCCCAACTTGTATGCTGCTCCTTGATTTCTATGAAAAAATTAAGGGGTCTGGGTAACTTGAAGATGGGTCTGGGAAGGCAGAATTGTTTTTTTATTTTGTGTTTGTATGTATTGTCTTTGAAAAGAAATCAAGATCTCTCTTAGATGTTCTAATTCGTCATTGTTCTTTTCCACTCTCTGATTGGAAAAGGAGAAATCTTCTCTATTGATGCTTTTTGTGTTGGAAAGAATTAAATAATTTTGTTGCTTGAGCTTGTTGCTTTAAAAACTTGCATCAATTTTGTGTTGTAGTGATTGTTCTCTTTATTTGATGAGAAGCCCTCTCTTCAGCTCTGTCTTGCTAGTTTCAGTTGTTATTCTCATATTGATTCAATTTCAACCTTGTTGTTTGCATGGCAGTGGTTGTTGAATTTGGATGCTGTTAGGTAAGGATTCGTTCAATCTTCTTGGAACATCAACTGTGTTTAACCTTTTAATAGGATGGATTATTGGGATCTTCTTTCTCTTTTGAGTTGGCTATGCATCGTTGTTTTTCTTCGAAATGTGAAAGGATTTACTTTCTATTCTTTCTCTTCTCTAAATTGTTGAATCCAATGTTGTCTTCGTTGAACACCGAAGGATGACTTAAGTTGATTTCCTTTCAACTATTTGTTGTTTCTCATCTTTACTAACCCTGTTGAGGCTAAATGGGTAATTGGATGGAAAACCTACATTTCTTATTCCTATTGATTTGATAAATTGAAATTGAATTGAAAATTGGATTAAGTGTTGGAAAGATGGGAATTCTTGTTTTAGGATGTTGTTGGTTCATTCTAAATTCCATTCTTTAAAGGTAAAATGAATTTGACCTTTTATATTAAATGAGAATTATGTTAAAAGATAAGTATTGTGATTCATTGTTCCTTTAAAATAATTCTCTTCTGAGAACTATTAGAGTTAATATTCTTCTTGAACCTTTGTTTGAATCAAGAATGAACTATAGACATTATAGTATGAAACAGATAAGTAAATTGGGATGTAATATTACTTATCTGTTGTAGATTTTCTTATGAAATTGTTGACTTAAGAATGTTGATTGATCATGATCCTTGAAGTAATGTGGATTGTTCATGTGATCTCCTTTTTTATCCTTATTTCTTATGTGATATCTATCTAAATTGCTTAAATGTTTCATAAAAGCAGAGTTCTTTTTATGAGACAATTAGTCAAAAGTACATCATTTTAATGTTTAGTGCTTATCATGCTCAATTCGATGAACTGACTCGTGCTAGTATTTTTGCAAATGAACTTCGTAAGTGATAAAAGAAGACAAGTTCTAGTATGATGATTCTTGTGTTTACTTAAAGGCTACATCTTTAATGAGGAATTATTATTCTTTTTGAGATGAAATTGAAAAAGGGAAAAGTTGTAAATTTTACTTAATCTTATCAATGTTGATTGACATGAAAGATGTCCGAAATGTTTAGATCTGTAAAATATGTATTTTGTTTGATAAATGGAAAAGGGATTGAGTGTTATTGATCTTTGATGTGCCATTATATTTTGGGCTTACTACAAGGGGATTGTAAACTTATTCTTATTCTCTTGTAAACATATATGTTTTGGATTATTTCAGTTGGACTCAAATGAAATAGAGAAAAAGAGTATTGATACTCTATTCTACTCTTAATTGCAACTTTTAAGTTGGCATGCATAGATGAACACTCAACTAGGTCAATATGGTTTATTCATTGACAATAATAGATAAGTAAATTACATATGGTTTTTGTATAAGTAATTGTTGCAATGGACCCTAATGAATATATGTTAAGGGAAAGACAATTAGTCTTCGAATTAAATATTCGTTACTATCCTTTTTGGGTATAATACCCAAGGGATATTCGGAAAGAGGAAATTATACCTCTTCTTAGCAAACCTTAAATCGAATTAAGGTAATGGAAAATGGATGAATATATATATATATATATATATATATATATATATATATATATATATATATATATATATATATATATATAAGAATTAGACTTCATTTTAATGAATTCTAATATCAAGGAATCAGAATCTAAATTCAGTCATGCATAAACTTGGTTAAGTTAAGTAAGTTAGCCTTTTTATTGTTAAGCTGATTTGGATTGTAAGTCTGAAACTTAAGTTAATAGACCAATGAATGAAACAAAAACCTCTAAGAAGAGGGATTGGTTGTAGATTAATCTACATGGAAATTATAAGTCATTGATGGTTAGCAACTGTAATGATCGAAGAGGTTAGAAATTCTGCAGGGTTACTGAAACTAAATCTTAAATTAAAAGGATAAGAAAGTATTTAACCTCTTAGTTAGATATGTACTTCCAGGTGAGGTGGTTCCATAGGATTTTGGTACATTACAAATACAATAACGTGTAATCATGAAGATGGGCCTTCATGAGGACACAATGTTGCAGCTGACATGTCGCAACACCCTTCTGAATCAGATCATCTAGGTATACATAATATCGACTTGACTTGGTTACACTCTAGGTCAGTTTAGGAACATGATTTTGTATAGGGAAGGAATCCCAATGACTAAAGGTAACTAGACACACGCAATTGACCTAGGTTAATTGAGTATGTCTATGTACCCCTAATCACCACGAGTGGTCCTCTATACCAATCTATGTTGCTAATTTGGGTTATGGTAAAGCCTTGGACAAGAGGACTAATAGAAGTCAGTAAATACCATTCTAGATAATAGATGAAGGGGGGGTGAAGGATGTATTCCATCGATGAGTATTCCATCTAGGAATATGATCATGCAAAGCATGTGAAAATATTTGGTTGAAGTATCGCAAGATGTTGGTTGTGTTGTCCTATTTCACCTAGTTTAAGATGCAGGATATTAGATGAGTATGGGTAACAAATATTCAAATAGGTATATTAAAAAACACTTCAATACCTTGAAAAGGGTAAAAGAACCAATTATACTCAGTATATAATACATTTAATTAACATGAAGGATTGGTAAGAAATCGAGTCATGAAATGAGAGATCGGCAGTTCATTGAGTCATTATAGTTGCATATGGTTATCTGTTATGAGATTGATTGGAATGGAATGTGTGTTCTAAATCATGATCATTTAGAATCAGAGAACATTATTTTAAAACTTGAAACATGTGTTCTAAATTATGATAATTTAGAATAGAGAACACTATTCAAAAAATATATATATTCCCTTGTTTCTATAGCTTTAAAATGGGACTGTTACAAAACTGCTATGGGGGTGGCCTTAGTCTAGTTTTCCATAAACAACACATTAGATGATCGCTGCAATGGGGGCCTCTCCATTTGTACCCATGCATCTAATGTAAGCACATTTACTTCTGCACATGTATCAATCAATATGTTTCTCAACATCTATCCATCCACAACAACATTCAGAGTAATTTCCTTGTCATAGTCAATGCTATTAGGGGGAATATTTGCATGCAGGATCTTCCGTCTAGTCTTAATACTTATGTGTGGAGTGTTCCCTTTTAACCAACTTCCTAATAGTGGAATGATGTTCTCCTGGTGCAACATTTTTCACACTTCTCTCAAATCAGCGATATCATTTTGGGTACTGCTCTGTGATGCTTTCTTTTGATATTTTAAGTACTGTATCTCACCCTAAAGATTCCTTATAACTTCCATGGCATCCTAATAAAATTCCTTCTGATGAGAAAGATTTGGTTACCTTCTATACAAAACCTCCTTGGTGATTGTAGGCTTCACGGTGCAGTGCCTCTCTTGTGCGTGCTACTTCAGCTCATGCAAGTAATCTTCACTATTAATGCCTCGAATCCTTTGGCTATCTAGGGCATCCAATGATCTTCTACCATGCACTGAATTCTAACCTTCTCGATGCCTTTGTTTTATTGCTTATGTTACTTACTCAGATGCTCATATAATTCTGGGCACTCTTCATTGCTTTGTTCTTTCCACGAAAAGAACATGTAATATTATGAGGACATTTGCTTTATAGTCGTCAAGAGATCCACACATATAACATGTCCCACAAGGAAATCACCTCTTCCTTCACCACATTTAAACACCCCTTTCCCTTGCACTAGGAAAAGGGTTGCCGACACCATTTATCATATTGATAAACAATCATACACAAAACAATACTTTCTACACCAAATTATACAAGGTAAAAATATTTTCTACATAAAAGAAACGATGACATATTACCATATAACAAATCCTACTAATGTATTATAAACACTTGCATTAACTACTGTTTAATTATATTTATATCTATTACACATATTCCTCAAATTATATCCATTATCTTTATAAATATAAAAACATTAAAATAATATTTTTTATATTTATATAATGCTAAACTAAAAAGATAAAGACTACTTTTTAAAAAAGTAATAATAAATAAAACATTATATGTTTAAATAACTCCAACGTAAGTACTTTAGTTTGAAAGTTGAAGTTTTAATTTATTTAACCATATATAGGTCTTAAATATGGGTAAGGATAATGTTTAAATTTGTATAGTGGTTAGGATTAGGTAGTTAAAATTTAGGTTTAAACTTTGTAAGGTTTAGTACTTAGGCCGCCAACCCAAACACACACAAACACACACACACACACACACACATTATAGTTTTTAATTTATATAATTACATGTACAGTCAAACTAGCCAACACAATAGACAAACCATATTAAAACATTATATAATTCATTACTATCTTAAGTTATAGTATATAGTATAGTATATACATAGGTTTAGGTTTAGAACATGACATGGTATATGTTAGAATTTTTTTATTAAATATTATAATATTAGAAGGGAAATGTGATAGGGTTTTAGGTATAGTTTTATAACTATAATATTTAATAAAACATGTCTTTTAAAATGTTTAGAAAATATGTGGTAGTTTATTCTAATTTAATTAACTACTTAGGTTATAAATTTAAGTTAGGAATTAATATGGTATAACACATAAGTATTAATATTTAAATATATAATTTAATATGCATAAAATAAATGTAAGAATAAATGGGGCCAATAATACACATAGGGTAGTACCATTAAAACATATAGTTTTTAGGATTGCAATAGAAAATTAGAAGGGGGCATAGGTTAGACATAAGAATACTTTATTCCAACATAAATCTAATCAAATTTATTTAAAGTATTTTCAGACATGGAAAATTATTATTATTATTTTTGAATAATAAAGATGAAAATACACACTTAGAATTTTACACGGGGAACAAGAGTAAATTACAAACCAATAGGAAAAATTGATTTACTATTCTCAAGGAGAGTTGTCTCCCGTAGAAACCTTATGTAAATTAAATTCACTTGATGTTTTCCCTAGGTGTTTCCAGCACTAAAACAAACTAATTAAATATAAATATGAATATAAGTCTATAATAAACACAAGTATTAAATATTAAATAAATTCTCTTCAACTATTTTATAATAGTATTTTAATATACATATTTTTTTAAAAATAAAAATAAAAATAAATATTAAACCTTTTCCAAAGACATTTATTAATAAAACCATATTATTTTTCTCGGAAACTATTAAAATGCATGAATTTTATTTAATTTTACTATACAAGTAAAAATAAACAAAACAAGAGTTAATAATTTTTGACTTAGTAAAATTAAATAAAACAAGAGTTAATAATTTTCCACTCAAGTAAATGTTTGATTTTAATATAAAATTTTATTTATTTTAAATCAACCAACCACAAAACACCTGTGTAAATTATTTATTTATTTATTTATTTTGAAATCAATTAATATAGTTTCATATCATAATTAAATTAAATATATATTCCAGCAAAATAAATAAAAGAACCATAATAATTTACTCTTTTATTTAATTTCTTTCCAAAATTTATAGAGAAGGAACTTATCTCAATTTGGCAATGGAATTTGCTATGCTCAATTCCCGGTCCACTTGGATGTAAGCACCAAAACCATGGCCGCATTAATGAGGGGAAGAAAATATGCTTAAAAGCACAAACCGATGCCCTGGCTAGGAACCATCCAGGGTTGTACTTTGTACCCCTGATTAGGACTCCTCAGGAGCCCCTCCCTCCTGCCCACAACCCTGCTTACAAACCTAGCTTTCCTAGAAAATTTCCACAAATTCTTTGAAATTTCCAAAGATCTTTTCTTTTTCTTTTTCCTTTTTCCCTCTCGGATCCTCAACAAGTCTTACAAGCCATTTAAATATTACTTTTTCCAATTCGGTTTCATTACCAAAGGTTACAATGGTAACTTCCAAATTACAAATTTACAATTAGTTTAATGTAAATAATAATGTCCCGACAAGTTCCTCTCTAATTAAACCTTCTCATTTTTTTAATTTTGAAGTTACACATCAATATTCCAAAGTACTCATGATAAATATATATTTTAATTTTTTTGTTAACCAATATCATATCGGGGATTTTGGCACATCACAATCCTCCCCCTTGAATCAGCTACTATCCTCAGTAGATCCAGAGCTACTCTGAAAAATACCACACACAAAAAAACATGAGTGATTAGTAAAACAGATTAGGATATTGTTCTTTAAGATAATCTTCTCTTTCCCAAGTAGCGCTATCCACATCACAAGAAGACCATTTTACTTTAATTTCTTTAATTTATTTGTTCCTAAGTTTCCTAGTTCTAGTTTCCAAAATCATTTCTGGTTCAATTTGAAACTCACAAGTAGGTTCTACAGTTATGTTCTTCTAATCCACAACATGTTTATCATCAAAAACATATCTTTTCAACAAACTCACATGAAAAACATTATGAATTCTAGACAACTTAGGAGGTAGAGCCAATCTATATGCCAAGGTTCCTATTCTTTCAATAATTTCAAAAGGCCCACAAAAATGAGGAGCAAGTTTAACATATTTTCCTAACTTCAAAGAACTCCTTTTTGGTTTAACTTTCAAAAAAACTTTATCACCTACAACAAACTCTCTAATAGTCCTCTTACAATCAGCAAACTGTTTATGTCTATCCTGAGTAGCTTTCATATTCTATTTTTCCCTAGATATGATTTCTTCCATTTATTTTACGTTTTCATTGCCATACCAGGATATATGCTCAAGATTAGACCAGGAAATAGGGGTAGCACAATTTCTACCATAAACAACCTTGAAAGGAGTCATCTTAGTAGAAGTATGGTAACCTTGATTGTAAGCAAATTCAATCAAGTGTAAATATTTCTCCCAGTTTGGGTTTATCCCCAGTATACATTCTAAGCATGTCCTCTAAAATTATATTAATCCTTTCAGTTTGGCCATCAGACTCAGGATGATATATAGTAAAGTTTAAGCTAGTACCCAACTCATCAAATAAAGATCTCCAAAATGAAGAAGTAAATCTAGGATCTCTATCAGTTACAAGATTTTTAGGAATTCCATGTAGACAAAATATCTCTTTAGAAAATAAATGAGCTACATCAGAAGTAGAAGACTTAATTTTAGTAGGAAGAAAATGAGCCATTTTAGTTAATCTATCAACAACAAGAATAGAATCATGTCCACTCCTAGTTTTAGGAAAACTAGTAATAAAATCCATACTAACAGATTCCCATTTCCAGTCAGGTATAGGTAAAGGTTGTAACAAACCAGGTTTACTACATTGCTTAGTTTTTACCTTTTGACAAGTCATACATTTACGCACATAATCACGAATGTCTTTTTTCATCTTTGGCCAAAAATAATTTTTCTTAACAGAGGAGTAAGTTTTATGAAACCTAGGATGACCAGCTATAGGTATGTCATGAGAATCTTTCAAAATTTGTTGCTTTAGATCAACAAGATTAGGAATGCACATTCTATTTTTATAATACAATAATCCACAATTATCAAGAAAATAATGAGAGATTTTATCCTACAAATGCACATTTTGAGTTCCATTTTTCAAACCAACATATATATCACAAAAATATTTATCAGTAGGTAAAGCTTCTTTTATAACTTCCTCAAAATGACTTCTTTTTATAGACACAACATTACAATAAATTCTTTTTCTACTTAAAGCATCAACCACAACATTTTCTCTACCAGAACATACTAAATATCAAAATCATATTGGCTTAACAATTTGACCCATCTTCTTTACCTCATATTTAACAAGGGTTGTGTGAAGATATATTGTAAACCTCTATGATCAGTTTTCAAGACAAATTTATTTCCTAACAAATAGTGTCTCCAAATATTTAAAGCATGAATAATTCCAAGCAATTCTAAATCATGAGTAGGGTATTTTTTCTCAGTAGGCATTAATTTCCTAGAACCAAAACAAACAACTCTATTTTCTTGCATTAACACACAACCAATTCTAGAATTACAAGCATCAGTAACAACGGTAAATGGTTTAGAAAAATCAGGAGTGCATAATACAGGTGTAGTAATTAAATCCTCTTTTAATTTATTAAAAGCAAGGTCACACTCTTCAATCCAACAATACTTTCTATCCTTTTTAGTTAAATCAGTAAGTGGAGAAGCAATTCTTGAATATTTTTTAATAAATCTACGATAAAAACCAGATAATCCAAGAAAACTTTGAACTTCATGGGAATCTTTAGGTATATGTCATTCTTCTACAACTTTTACTTTTGATGGATCGGGGCAATACCTTTTTCAGAAATAATATGGCCTAAATAAGAAACTTCCTTTTTAAAGAATTCACATTTACTCAATTTCCCAAAAATTTGATGCTTCCTTAAATTTTCTAACACCATTCTAAGATGATTTTTATGTTCCTCTTCAGTTTTAGAATAAATCAGAATGTCATCAAGAAAAATGATCACAAACACATCTAGAAAAGGACGAAAAACATCATGCATCAAAGTCATAAAAGTGGCAGGAGCATTAGTTAAACCAAAAGGAATCACAAAAACTCATAATGGCCATATATAGTATGAAAAATATATTTAGGAATATCATAATCTTTAACTCTAATTTGATGATAGCCAGAACATAGATCAATTTTAGAAAAAAAATTAGCACCATTTAACTGATCTAACAAATCATCAATTCTAGGCAAAGGATATATGTTTTTAATAGTCACTTTATTCAACTGCATATAGTCTATGCATAGTCTCATGGTGTCATATTTCTTTTTAACAAACAAAACATGAGCACCCCATGGAGAAACACTAGGTCTAATTTTTCCTAATTTAATCAATTCAGCCAATTGAATTTTTAACTCAACCAATTCAGGTATGGATTTCCTATATGGTACTCTAGAAACAGGTTCTCTACTAAGAACAATGTCAATAGCATGCTCAACAGATCTCCTAGGAGGTAACTCTTCAATGCCAGAAGGAAAAACATCCATAAACTCATTAACTAAGGGATGAACATCAACATCTATTTTTACTTTTCCATTATTTTCAGTCACAACAACACAAAATATTTTACATTTTTCCTTAATACATCTTCTAACTTGAATAGAAGAAATAGTTTTCAAAGTAAGAGGTATTTTCATTCCTTGCAGAACATGAGTATTTTTACAAAAGTCTTGAATACAAACTTGCTTGCTTTCACAACTAATAAGAGCATGATTTCTTTCTAACCAAGTCATTCCTAGAATAACATCATACTGACCCAAATTCAACACATGAAAATACTCCATAGAAGTAAAACTATCAATTTGAAATTCTAAGTCTTCCACTAAAGCTCCAGTTTGTCAGACTATTCTTCCATCTGCCATCTCTACCGAAATTGGTTTTATGTTTCTAGAAAACAAATTCAAATTTTTAACTATTTTAGGAGAAATAAAACTATGACTACTACCAGAATCAATCAAGAAAACAAGATCGATACCATTAACAAATCCTGATAATTCTACTAAAGACACTTGTTTATGAACAGTACCCGTGTCCACAACAACAAAAACTTTCATTTTTTCTTCTTTTTCTCCTTCGTCTTCTGCCCCTTGTTTTCCCACTTTTTCTTTTTATGAGGAAAACCTCTGCGAAGATGATTTCCACCACAATTCCAACACTTAATATCTTCAGTTTTAATTTTTCATAATCTTTCCTTCCTTGTTGATTTTTAAACTAAGAGTTTTTACATTGAACATTTTCTATGAAGGGTCTCTTTCTATTCTTGAACTAAAAACTAGTATTTTTCTTTTTGAACTCATCCCATTTTTGAATAATCACAGTTTTAGATTTCTCAAATTATTATGCGATTTGTGCAGCCTCATCTATTGACTACGGTTTACCACACCAAACATTTGCTTTATAATCTTCCCTCAAACCATTTATAAATTTAACCACTCTATCAGAACCAGTAATAAAAGGTACAAATATATTTAATTTTTCAAAAAAATTCTTATATTCATTTAATTTTTTCAAACATTGTTTCAAATCAAAGAACTCATTTTGTCATTGCTGCAAGAAATGATCAGAGAGATACTTCTTTTTAAACAAGATTTTAAATTTACTCCATTTAACCTTGTGAGGTATAAGCTTTTCAGTTTTTAATGTGTCTTCCCACCAGTTTAAAGCAGTGTCTTTTAATTGAAAAGCAGAAATTTGAGTTCTTCCTAGCTTACTAGTCCTTTGTAATTCAAAATACCTTTCTAAATTTGTTAACCAAGTTTCAGCTTGTTCACCTGACCCTACTTCTCTAGCATATTCGGGCAATTTAATTTTCCTAGCAAATAATTGCATTTCCTTTGAACTTCTATGACTACTAACATTTTCTTTTTCAGAATCAGAAGAACTTTCCATTTTCTCAATAGAAGTAGATTCATTATCAGAAGGTGCTTTTCTCTTTCTAGTAGATTTTTCTGATTTAACAGATTTATCTCTCTTGTTTTTACAAATGACTTCCGCAAATTGATTTTTCAAAGATTCTAATTGCAAGGTAAGATTTTCAACTTCCCTTCCCAATTGTTGATTTTTTCATTCCAGTTGCTCATTGTATTCTGCACCCTCCGAGTAACTCATCCTTGCAATGTGATATCCACTATCTGGAGATACAAACAAAACAAATAAGAAAATCACTTACTTACAAGACTCATAACTCATAGTCAAGGACATAAAAATGCTCTGATACCAAATTGTAAACACCCCTTTCCCCGCACTAGGAAAAGGGCCACCGACACCATTTATCATATCGAAAAATAATCATACACAAAACAATACTTTCTACACCAAATTATACAAGGTAAAAAGATTTTCTACATAAAAGAAATGATGACATATTACCATATAACAAATCCTACTAATGTATTATAAACACTTGCATTAACTACCTATTTAATTATATTTATATCTACTACACATATTCCTCAAATTATATCCATTATCTTTATAAATATAAAAACATTAAAATAATATTTTTTATATTTATATAATGCTAAACTAAAAAGATAAAGACTAATTTTTAAAAAAATAATAATAAATAAAACATTATATGTTTAAATAACTCCAACGTAAGTACTTTAGTTTGAAAGTTGAAGTTTTAATTTATTTAACCATATATAGGTCTTAAATATGGGTAAGGATAATGTTTAAATTTGTATAGCAGTTAGGATTAGGTAGTTAAAATTTAGGTTTAAACTTTGTAAGGTTTAGTACTTAGGCCGCCAACCCAAACACACACATATATATAGATTATAGTTTTTAATTTATATAATTACATGTACAGTCAAACTAGCCAACACAATAGACAAACCATATTAAAACATTATATAATTCATTACTATCTTAAGTTATAGTATATAGTATAATATATACATAGGTTTAGGTTTAGAACATGACATGGTATAGGTTAGAATTTTTTAATTAAATATTATAATATGAGAAGGGAAATGTGATAGGGTTTTAGGTATAGTTTTATAACTATAATATTTAATAAAACATGTCTTTTAAAACGTTTAGAAAATATGTGGTAGTTTATTCTAATTTAATTAACTACTTAGGTTATAAATTTAAGTTAGGAATTAATATGGTATAACACATAAGTATTAATATTTAAATATATAATTTAATATGCATAAAAGAAATGTAAGAATAAATGGGGCCAATAATACACATAGGGTAGTACCATTAAAACATATAGTTTTTAGGATTGCAATAGAAAATTAGAAGGGGGCATAGGTTAGACATAAGAATACTTTATTCCAACATAAATCTAATCAAGTTTATTTAAAGGGGTATTTTCAGACATGGAAAATTATTATTATTATTTTTTGAATAATAAAGATGAAAATACACACTTAGAATTTTATACGGGAATTATATATATATATATATATATATATATATATATATATATATATATATATATATATATATATATATATATATATATATATATATATATATAAAACCTTTTTAAAGGCATTTATTTATAAAACCATATTATTTTTCTCGTAAACTATTAAAATACATTAATTTTATTTAATTTTTCTATACAAGTAAAAATAAACAAAACAAGAGATAATAATTTTTGACTTTGTAAAATTAAATAAATCAACAATTAATAATTTTCCACTCAAGTAAATGTTTGATTTTTAATATAAAATTTTATTTATTTTAAATCAACCAACCACAAAACACCTGTGTAAATTTATTTTATTTATTTATTTTTTAGAAATGAATTAATATAGTTTCATATCATAATTAAATTAAATAGATATTCCAACAAAATAAATAAAAGAACCATAATAATTTACTCTTTTATTTAATTTCTTTCCAAAATTTATAGCGAAGGAACTTATCTCAATTTGGCAATGGACTTTGCTATGCTCAATTCCCGATCCACTTGGATGTAAGCACCAGAACCATGGCCGCATTAATGAGGGGAAGAAAATATGCTTAAAATCACAAAATGGCCCCCCTGCTAGAACCATCCGGGGTTGTACTCTGTACCCCCGATTAGGACTCCTCAGGAGCCCCTCCCTCCTACTCACAACCCTGCTTACAAACCTAGATTTCTTGGAAAATTTCCACAAATTCTTTGAAATTTCCAAATATATTTTCTTTTTCTTTTTCCTTTTTCCCCTCTGGATCCTTCACAAGTCTTACAATCCATTTAAATATTACTTTTTCCAGTTTGGTTTCATTACCAAAGGTTACAACAAGAACTTCCAAATTACAAATTTACAATTAGTTTAATGTAAATAATAATGTCCCAAAAAGTTCCTCTCTATTTAAACCTTCTTATTTTTTAATTTTGAAGTTACACATCAATATTCCAAAGTAGTCATAATAAATATATATTTCAATTTTTTTGTTAACCAATATCATATCGGGGATTTTGGCACATCACACCATGGCCTCGTCCTCTATATCCACCGCGATATCCATGTCTCCCGCCACAACCTCCTTCAAAACACCCTTCATTCCTATCATAGCACGTTTGATTATGATCCCGATCCTGTACTCATTCTTACCCTTAGAATTATCATTACACTTGTTTGTCGTACCACAATGTCTATAGCATCCTAGATCTCGACCAATCAACTGAAAATATTTAGTATAATGTGTCGCAGATGAAAAGTTTTACAAGAATAAGATACATTCTTCCCTTATCATGTGCTTTGTAACAAAGGATAGTAACTAGCATCATGATTCAACTAATAGATGTCATAGTCCAATAGTAATGATGGTATAGATATACGAGGAAAACTATCCTTGGTGTGATCGTCCACTTCACAATCTATACACCAAATTTCGAGCATGTTTCATGGGTGGAATTTACTCGATAGCTTCTCTAATTATTTTTCCATAGCTGGAATATGTGCCTCCAAGAATGGATTAACACCGTTGTCAATGCTTCCAACTACCTTAGCATGTAAATCTTCTTCCAAAGGTGCTTCACATGGATTAGTGTGTCTTATGTGATAATGCTCTTCCGAATGGTGTAATTAATCCGCCAATGAACCATTGTGCATGATGGCTTGCATAAATATCATAGGAAATATTAGATATAAGTGTCTTAAAGTGGGCATCATACTCACATACACTCTCAGTAGTGCCCTATTTGATATATTTGAGTGCATTTATACTCTTTTTCTCAAACTAAGGGATAGGGAACTATATGTACCCAAAATTGTAAGGTACTGATCTGCCAAAACAGTGTAACAAGTGCCCCGATGACGATACTGAGTCTCCTCGCAAGGTGTTCGGGATCCGGAAAATCCCTCGGGTATGCGTTAACATCCCGCATGCCCCGCTTTAGCCCCCCACACACTTTGTTTTCCCCTTTTTCCCTCTTTCCTTGGCCTCTTGACCTTCGATGGCGAAACCGCCGCCTCGGGCAGGGCGGCTCGTGGACTGCCGCCGACCGCGGCGGTCTCGTGACCGCCGTCCTGCTCAGAGCGGCGATCTGTCACGCGCTTTCCGTAATGCTCTTTTGACGTGACTCACGTGAAATATCACGTTTCACCAGCTTTCTTTTCCGACTTGAGCATGCATTTATGTTTTTGGTCCCCTGGAATAGTGTTTTTCCTTTGTTTATTGTTTAGGAGTTCAGTTTGGTTTTGGTCTTTGGGTGATTGAATTCCTATAAATGCATGGCTTGTGCTCAAGCAAATGGCCTCTCTCAAGTTTTGTTTTCTGGATTCCTCTTTGCAATAAATTTAGTTTTCCTTTGCTTAGAATACTTAGTTTTCTTCATTGCGTGTTTTGGTTAGTATTGTGTTGCAGCTGGTAAGCCACATATCCATCTTGTGCAAGTGCAGTCATTACTTGAGGCCACCAATTTTACTCCAATCTTCTCATTCTCAGTGCTGTGGTCTGTTAGTTTGTTTGGGATTGATAGTGTAGTTCATTTCATGCTTAGTGTGCATTGACTAGCTGTTGGTAAGCCACATATCCAACTTGTGCAAACAGTGTTGCTGTTTTATCTAATCCATTAGAGTAGAATAGCTTAGGAAGCCATTAAAGTTGCAGGTTTTGCTCTTCATACAGGATAGTTTCAGGTTCTGGACACATTTTGTTGCACGATTCATAGTAGATCCCGCTAGGAATTGCATAAGCCAAGCTCTGTACTCTTGCGCTATCCCTCTCCTATCCGCGTTCTATTCTATCTGCATTCTGAAGGTTGTCCCTTGTTCCAAACACCTATTCCTGTTGATGCAAGCATTACACGCTTTTCTGGATCTACGTGAACACAAAGAACGAAGAGATCATACTGAGGGGACAAGATCACACACACCATCGGATTCGCCACTGTTCTGCGGAATCCAGGTTTTAAACTTTCAAAGTTTTAGTTAGAACCATATCAAACAGAGTAGTTAATCACTTTATTTCAGTTAATTTTATTCTCGATATTGCTGGGGAAGCTGTGGGGATTGATAGTTTCTGAGAAACTATGATTCACTCCTCACTTCTGAGGTAGGGTCGAGAATCTTGCTAATAGATTAGTTATTTCATTGTTTAGAATAGATATACAAAATTACACAGACAAATAACCACACTCGGTTATCTTGTTTGTTTTAAGTTATTAGTTTAGTTGTCAATTCTAAATATTTTAAATAGTTGCTTTCTTAAATTCATTTAAATCATCAGAAAATACAAAAAGAAGTCATATATGCTAGAAGTATACTTAGATTTCACTTTATTATAGTTTGTTTTATTACTGCTTTTGCATGACAATTACGGGACCTAGGGAGCCCAGGGAATATATCTTCGAGCCAATCGTACCTCAGCCCAATCTCATAGCGGCAATAACTGACATTGACCAGAATCTTAGGATACAAGTCTTCCAAACAACAACAGATTTTCAACAGGTCAGGTCTCAGTTAAGAGGATTAAACATAGAAGACGACCAAGCACATACATTTTGGTCAAATCAACCAAACTACAGATTACCCTAGGAAAACATACACATGACTGTAGAAAGGTTTGAAAGAGAACAAACATTCAGGTGTGATCCCTTAGTTCCACAACCAGATGCAGGAGACACCCACACAGACATAGATACCAGCTTAAGAATCCAGGTCGCAAGAACGCCTGTGAGGTATTCTGAGAAGATTACACAACTGTTGGTTCTAAACATAGAAGCTGAGAAAGCTTACGATTACTGGATACTAGGGATTAGAACTTGAACTCACGTATGACTATAACAGGACTGCAACAACCAAGAGTATATGGTTGTGATCCACAGATCCCACAGCCCAACGAATCCACAGGTCAATCCGATATAGACACTAGCCTACGCACCTTGGTATTTAGGTCCACTCCACTTCCACCTATCATCATCAAACAACTGTCATTACTAGATACAGTGGCTAACGAAGCTAGGGAATTCTGGACTAGGCCAGAAAATCATCCGTAGAATCGATTGTATTCATCATCCACTATATGACCTTATCAGGAGATATACACGAAACAATCCCGGGTCATTTTCCACGCATTCCACAACCCATAGATCGAATCACGCCAGAGCTTGATATTGATTGGAGCCTTCGAGCAGTCATCCTTGCTGATCGATCTATCACACCGGTCCAGGTTAGAAGGGCCTTCTTTGCCTTAGATTCACAAATTCCATTAGTGCGTGTTGAAGACATTAGATTGCCTAACTAGTCTGTCCGTATACTACCTATATTCCATCCCCACCGGCTGTCTCGGCACGACCTCGGGAGGTCGGGTACGCGGAAGAGTCACTTGTAGATTCCCATGCTCGCTTGTCGCTTTTCCGGCGTACAGAACTCTTTCAAGAAAGAATCCTTCGGCGCTGAATAATCCATGCAAGTTTGATCGGATAAAACTTCCTATACCAGGTTGTGTGCTCATCCTCGCAAGGTAGTAGCGAATTGACTTGCCTTGTCCTTAGAAGTCATGATACCATTCGCGCACCATAATATTTCACACATGTGCACATGCTCAGTAGCATATTCTATGCCTCTATATTCTATAAGATGAAGAGACATCTCCATATAAATATTTTGGGGTTGGTGTGGACATTTCCCACCTGATTTAGAACCTCATGTGTTTCCCCTACCTCAAGAACCACCGATCCACCAAAACTAGAAACACCTATGCCTCTTGATCCTCCACTTGCAAATCGGAATAGGACTGTAGATGTACTCCTTTGTGCTCCAATAGTAGTAATATACTAAACCCCTAAATTTTGTGTGGTAATTCCACTTCAAGAGGTGAACCCAACATTTAGCGTGCTTATATTTTATGTAGATGATGCGTCAGAAAATGTTCCTCCAAATAACATTGAAGTCGTCTATCCTGTCATTGATGTACTTGTTTTATGACTTATTCCTGCTCTCCTACTTCCCAATTTAGCTTGTTGGTTACTTGTCATACTAGATAATAGGAAACCAAGCGTAAGGGCTAGGTGACCAGTGGTCTAAGATGCATGCTCGCAGCCTAGGTAGTCTCTCGCTAGTGCAATTTCATATGAAGCCAAGGGGGATCTCTATCATGTTTTCCAATATGAGGGAGTTCTTGATGCTTTGGCTCCATGTCTTCTACATGAGCTTCAAATCCTTCATGATCCATCTCTCTCCTCAACGCCATACTTTCTACAATGGAATGTTGCTTCTCTATCTCCCTCTCACACACCTCATTATACTTAAGCCACCTTTCCTCTCTCTGCCTTTCTTCCACTAGGTCTACCATCTTTCACCAAACTTGTTCCTTCCTCGCGCATGGTGAGGTTTAGTTAGCCATTGGTTTACTTTCTAGGTTCAAAGTTACCATCAAGATATTGATCGCCAGTGGAATACCTTGTAGATATGCTACTCTTAGATACCGCAAAAAATAGAATTCAGCTACCTCCGAGGAAAGAATACATCAAAATTGAATATTCTAGAATATAATTGTTTAGAGCACCATGAAACCACGCATCCACATCGCGAGTCCGGATAAGATAAGCATCATAAAGGGCTTGAAATTATTCCTATGTCCGCACAAGTGCGCGATACCTCCAATTCCACTTAGATGCATAAGCAATCAGCCACTCGTATAATTCTACTGGAAAGATAGCAAAAAATATCTCATATAAGTTGTCATACATATTCTGTTCTACCCAAGTGCATACGTTAAACTCAAATCCAATGTTGAACTGCCATGCATATTCTTCCTCCAGATTGTGTATCCATTCCTCAATACTTTCTAGAGTTAACCGATTCATCTTTAATGCGAACCATCCTAAAAAGAAACTAAAAAGACATCCTAGAAATGGAACCAATGATGCACCTAGAATTTACTGGATAACACCCTAGATGCACTTTGGCACATCACTCATCTTAGATCGAGCACTCACTCAAAGAATGCAAAAGTACCAAGTCTCTCTTTAGGGTTATTATAGGAGGATGTTAGCATGATGAAGGAAGAAACATATAGATCCATAACTAATCCATTATTCTACAATGTATGCCATATTCGGATCTAGGAAAGAACAAGCTTAAATGATTAACATGATTCAATCAAGAATAAGAACTACTTAATTACACATAGGAATGACATTTAGATATGGCCAATATATTCCATCTATTAATAAAAACAAAAGCTTCTTACAATAATGACAATCTATATCGATGTGCACATGGATCTGATATAGTAATCCAGTCATATGCACATATCTCTTTATGCTTACCTCTTACGCTCTGCATATACCTATATATCTATATCAACTACTATGTGATTCACATCATATATATAGGTTGGGGACTTTCCCTTCACCGCTTATCTATTCCAAAAATATGACGCATTCTAATAATAGCCACGCACCATTTATAGGCATAACCATAGATACAAGTGTGCTATTTATAGACCTCTTATAGTTAATCAAGTGACAATCCTATTCTTAACTCGTCTCCATGCAAGAAAACTTCAATCTAATCATAGAAAGATAGACAATGAGTGGTGCGCATGTCTCTGCCTCGTTTATGTGCTTTGCATGCCATCTTCTAAAAATAGGTCTTCATGCTCAAAATCGGCTAAGTCCCAAAAGTTTAACTTGCTCTTTGCGCGTAGACTCTTCCCCGTACCTCTGTGCCCTTAATCATGCCTTCTCTCCTGCATGGACTTCTTGTGTGATCTCTAACAAGTATTCTCTTATCAACAGATATATACCATCTCTCTCTGAATTAGTCAAATGTATCATGTCAGTGTGTCCATATGTGATTTAGGGGTATTCAGTCATTTCAAGTTCTTCCAAGATAAGATCCATCAAGAAGTGCTTTTTGGCAAGCTTGGGAAAGGTCATTTTATAATCTTCTCAAAGATGGCACACACCCATCATAGTGGAAAGAAAGACATAAAATCATGAAGGAGGTGTACCATAGATTTGAGAACATTTTGAAATCATTTTTTTAAGGTTTTGGGAAGTTTCACAAGTTTTGGAGTAGTTTCGCAAAAGTGGGTCTTGGAGGCTTAAGCAATGCATAGTGCAAAAACAACCCCTAAGCTTCAAGAAGTGTTTCTGGGAGCTCAGTAAAGAGTTAGGGGAATTTTTTTTTCGAAAATATAATTTAGATTCCTAGAAGATGTTGATCTCATATTTTTCACAACTCCTAGGAGCATTCTATGTATAACCTATTTTCCGCATGCACAACCTTGAAGCCTAAACAAAAATACTATTTTTAGGGATTAAACGGAAGAATAAAGACATCATACCCCCACCATTTGATTCATAAGGACATTTTAATTCTAAATAATATAAATATTCTTTGAAAACATCCTTCGAGAACTCAAGATATGATTTCAACAAGTGGCTCGCCAAGGTACAACTCCAAAGAATTAGTCAAAATTTTGCCTTTAAATTCAAGCCAATAGCAGAGTGGAACACAATTTTTAATGACCATCCCAAGGATTTAGGATGAATAGAGAAATAAAATTTTCCCCTCCCATTTAATCCACTAGCCCTTAACGTGACCTCAATTAAGCCCCGTACTCCATTTCCCAGCCCCCTGCTCCGGCCAACCGAGATATTGCCACATGGCCCAATCAGGAAGGGACACACTTTTTTACAAAAAGTGTCCCAAATATTTGGGACAAATGGTGTAAGAAAAATCTCCCCCTCCTCTTAATCCCTCGCCTCGCATGTGACCCAAGTGATGTTTTAAGAGCCTTTCCCTAGCTCCCCTCTCATCCTCAACCTCAAATCATATCATGACATTTGGTCTAATAGATTTGGGGTGATTTTTTTCACCAAGTGCACCAATACATTGGGAAATTTTATTAAAAATAGTGTGCTCATTCCCAATCATAAAAATATGCAAGTTTTTCTTATTTTTGGGCCGCTTCTTGTTCTTCTAGTTCTTCTCGCATTCATGTCCGTGAAAAATCTAACTGCTAGAATTTCTTCACCCATCCATTGTTGTTGTCTCTAGACCCTATAATACCACCTTAAAAATAATTTTCATACCATTCTTCTTCACTCAAATGTGAAGAACTGCATCTTCCGAGAAAAATCCATGGTTATGAACTACCGAAACCCTAGGGTTGAAAAATAAAAAATTGATATCTCTCAAAACCATCATCGATCCTTATAAAATTTTGAGAAAATATTCCTCATCCAAATGAATTAAATATGAAAGAAATTGATCTAAAAATATTTCATTATTTTTTAATGGAATCTGATTGAATTTTTATGCCCTAAATTGATTCCTCTCAGTTGTCGTCGATCCTGAAGCGGTTTCACTTGAAATTCGAACAAAGACTAAACATCAAAAAACCAAAGAATCCAAATTTTTGTCATCAATTTGAGGATCAAAAATTAGAATTATAAAGATAGTAATGGTCACTAGTTTTTACTTTCCATTTTTTGCAAGTTTCCAAAAATGAAGAATGCCCTCCAAAAGAAAGAACATTGAAAATCATACAAACTAAAAATCGGGGTATGCGAGTCAAAAAGTCATAAAATTGAAAAATAAAATTTCCAAAAATATTAAGTACTTTGAATTGACCCCAAGAAATTTGTGAAAATCTTGGAACGTGAAAGAAACACCTTGGAGAAAGAAACAAGGCAAAAAGAAACACTACCTAAAATAACAACTCCGGGACCTAGTTTCAAAAATAGCAATTTTTAGTTCCAGATTGCAAAATTTTATACTATATCCATAGTGACTTATATTACTAATTTTTTTCACCATGAAGATCAAGTTCAATAGCCCAGAGGTTATCTCGGTTCTCACATCGATTACATGAGTGTGGGTGATTGTAATGTCACTCACATGGACTCGAGGAACTCAAGGGCATAATGTTTGATGGGACGAGAGACCCTACAAAATAAAATATATTTGTTAGCAGTTTGTACATAGTTTTTAGACATCAAAATTCCTTGAAAAACATTAAATTAGTGTTGACACGTGTTCAACACTATGAGCCGTTACATGAGGATAATAAAGAAAAATGACAATTTAGTCCCGACAATGCTTAATTCGAGGGCCATATCCCAAGGCTTGTAAATCCCCACTAAGAAATATATAGTTGCAATTATAAAGGAATTCATGTCTTATAAATGGTCTAATATCAATTCCTATCTTCAAGGGCTTGCACTTGGATCTTGGATGAAGTATGAGAAGAATCCTTCTCACACACTCGAAGACTCTTACTTGTAGTGATTTTCACAATGTCTTCTCTAATGCTATCATCCTTTTGAATTGGGTAATGGGATAAGAAAGTGCAAATTTATTTTAGGATTCAATGGCACTCTTCATCCCGACTATCATGCAAGGAAAAAAATGACTGATTGGGGGAATTTTATTAGTGACAACTTACACTTCAAGTTGCTACACAAAGATTCTTCAAAGAATTTCTTCATGACATCATATCTCATATATACCTCGAAAAATGCAAGATCATTCAGGGATTAACTCCTATTTCGAATTTTCTCCAAAAATCCCCTACATTCAAAAATTACCCCAATTGGTCTTGAAAGAGAGCAACTCGTACTATGCCAAGGTGAATGACACATTCACAATGTTTTTGATTAAATTACTCGAAGGGAATCATCATATGATAATTACTTCTCAAGATATTACCTTAGTCAAATGTATGACTCATGCTTCATCCATTTCTCAACATACTCATACATCATAGTATCTAAATTTGATCACACTCCATAGATATTTCCTCATTATCCTAGTGATATGATGGTGTTGATGGAGATGTGTATATAGTTGGTGCACATGAACAATAAGCTGGAGAGACAAGATAAGAAGCAAGTTTCCTTTCGCATCTCACTGGGTGTTTTCACATGCAAGAGTCATCATGGTATCATCAATGTTGAATTTTCCTAGTACCTATCAAGACATTCCTAAACTTCTAGGGAAAATTTTATATGAGGGAGGATTCATAATCATTAAACCTTCCATACTTGCATCACATTTCTCAAATCATAGAATTATGGTAAAATACATCAATGTGTATGAATTTAGGGAATGCGACAATATGAGGATCACCATGGAAAAAATGAATAACTTCAAATTCAAATGGTACAAGGATGGTTTTATAGAAGATGGCTCGAGAGATTTTTAATCTTGAATACCCTACAATCAAGGATTCCCGCTTACCCAGTGTGGCTTGGAGCATGCACAAGTCTAGTGACATAAATGAACACATAGAGACAAAGTGATCAAGAGATCTAAAGAGTTGTTAAAAAGGAAGAGGGAAAATATCATTGCATTAGGTAACTTCACATCTCTTTAGAGGTATAAATAATATCAATCTTCCTCTAAGGATAAGATCACCAATTTAATCCATCAGGGGAATGTTTGAAAAGGAAAGTAGAGGAACCTAAGTCTCATCACTACATGAGGCTACTCATGAAATAAAAAAATGAATAATTTCTTATGATAGATCTTGAACATGGTAAAATTGACCAATCTGAAGCCTTAAAACCAAAATGGCCTCTGAGTCCCTTATCTCCTTTTATCACACCGACCTCACCTGTAGAGGCCCCTCCTCCATAGGAGGAACATGAAGTTACAATGATGCCCACTACTGAGCTAGAATATAATGAGATATTTTTCTGAATGCAAGATATGGTCACTATGGAGACCCACACGTTACAAAAAGAAATCATCCCTGACTTCTCATCCATCTCTCGATGGTCAAATAAAAAAATTTAAAGTTGGCTTAGGAAGATTCAAGATTCTACATTGGTGCCTAGGGAAATCAATACATCAAGATAGTTAAGCCAAAGTTTGTTAATTCCGCTAACGAGATAACCTCATCCGACAATGAAATAAGCACAATCCCTTGGATTGGTAACACATGGAAGTAATATACATATGTTCCAAGATTTGTCCACTCACCTTGTCACAAGAATCAAGGAATAAAAATAAATTTTTTACCAAGAAGATGATCACATTCGCACCCTCACTTCCTATATCCAAATTGCTCTTAGATCCAAGTGGATCTAATGCCCTTCTAGCTGAATAACTCACTCTATTAAGTAGATTCAACTTTGAGTCCATTAGAAATACTCATGGATTCACCATACATGGAAAGGAAAATTATAATGGGTGAATATGATTCTCGAGAAAGGATAAACACTACTTTCGAGAGATGATGAACTCATACGGATACATGGATGACAAAACAATGAAGGTACTCACAAAAAGGAGACAATTGAGGTGGATAAATATCATTGTAACTAGGTGAACTCATTAGTGGTGGAAATGGAAAATTTTAAGTCATCTCTTTTGGTAACTAAATAAGTGTTCTCATCAGCAAAATTATGTCAAGGTGTGTCCTATAATTTTTTTCGCATGCTATGAATTTATTAAACACAACATCAAAATGTTGGATTAGTATGAGGAAGATGTTGAAAAAATCAAAAAGATGCAAATTCCTAGATTCGAAGCTTGGGTTGCAATGATGAACTTTGATACTTCAAAAATGATCTCGTTGAAATAATTTGGGGTTCAAGTCAAGAGGGAGGCCAAAGAACAATTCTCATTAATATAAAAAAATGGAATTTGTGGCCAAGATATGATAAACAATCTCCATCACCATAGAAAATCATCAAAATTGCTACTCAAGTGTATAAATATCAACTCCGTTCGAGAATTGTATCAAGTCACTCGGTTGCGTCCAAATCCTCAAGAGGAGAAGGTGATACCAATAGTAGAGATATTCATAAAAACATTAAAAGGCATCAAGATCAATCTAGAATTATTTCCCGAGGATTCGTGAGTGGTAGTTTCTTTTTCGAGTAGTGATCTCTCTCTTCTTCTTTCTTCTCTTCTTCTCTCCCCTCCCCTTCTTCCTTCATGTTCTAATTATTCATTAAGGGTGTGCAGTTTTTCTTTTGTCTTATTCCTATTTCATCTTATTCATTAATGTGACTATAGTCTTGTAATGTAATAATTTACCATTATTTTATAAAAGTGGAATGATTGTTATGTCCTAGGAATGTCAAAAGTCACGTTATGAAAAGGAAAGTGAAAGGGAACCATGGGGGTAGATGAAGATCCATTCTTAGTTCTATATAAAGTGACAAAACCATCAATCTTAAGGGTTGTCAATTTTGTACACTCAAGAGAAGTTTTTTTAATCTTAGAAAGAGAGATAACTAATTCTTCCACCTATCTTAACCATTTTCCTCTATTTCAAGCATTGTATAACTGGTTGAAATGTTCATAAATAAAGGGATTTCTTCTTTTCATGAATTTTTATTGGGTGTAACTTTTTATGCATGGTTTCATCTGGTAATTTATATTGCAAACTTTTTTCTTTCCTAAAAGTCGTGAATATGAAACTTCTTATTAAATTTTGCAATAATATAATTTTCTACGTGTAGATTTTATTTCTCCTATCTAATTTCTCACTCCCCTTCCCCCATCTTTCAAAAAATTCCTCCCTTATAATTTATTGTAATAATTTTTGCAGGTACAGTGGAGTGTGATCGTTGGGTCCCTGACCTCCTAGCCATCAATGATTTTTTTATTTTTTTATTCACAATAAAGTGGAGTTTCACCACCTAAGTAGAGGGACCTAGAGTCCTAGAGGGTTGGCTAGATAACCATAAATTTGTCCATAAGAAAATTTTCTCACCAATATTCGATACCACTTTATTGGGGACATAAAACTTTGATTGCTCTAATTAAAAATTTTAAATGATATAAAATGGTAAATGATTTCTTAACATAGTTAAAATTATACTTTGAATTATCAAAGGTTAGAATATAGATATCTCAATATATTCAAATTCCACTCACTTTAATAGGATTCTATTAGACTCAGTCCTATTACTTTGATGAAGAATAATATATTCCAATCCACTTTCAAATTATAAAAAGGATTAATATGATAACAGTATCACTTACAATCAATTTGTTTGTGTCGTGGATAATTATAGGTTTTCACAGTATTCAAGTCTCTCTATTCACTTTACAATCCACACTACGTCCTATCAAGGCTTAAATGATGATAATATTTCTATACCTATATTATAGACTTTCCAAATTCCTTGAGAGACTCTCAAATGAGAAATATAACCTACAAATATACTTTTCTTGACACTTATTTAATAACAAATCATACTCCTTTCTTACAAAGTTTATAATGTTTGAGTCAAGAAACAAGTTTTCAAGGGCCTATAACAAGGCAATTCCACTCAAGGTTTTATATATATTTAAATTAAAACTATGATGATGTATATGTTATTCCATAACGTTGAATTCCAAACACGCTTTTAGAGACTTATAGTTAGACTAAGTCTTTCATTGGTCATAAAACAATGGTTCATAGCATTGGATTTAATTAATACAATCTTAGGTGTCTGATTCAATTCCTTTGAAGGATTAATGGAGACCTAATGGAATATCATAAGCATATTCTTGACAGATGCAAGGTCATCAATCATAACCCTAAATAGGGTCCAATTATACAAGTGACAATATAATAGGATTTTAATGGTAATAATTTATCGGGGTCATGAACTTGACATAATTATCTCCTTCACTAAAAATAATTTTAAAAATCACTTTTTAGGATGGTTTTCTCTTTGTAATAGGAAACTAGGAAGGAAAAATACAATCTACAAAATAACAAATTATATTAATTTGTCTCAAATTATATCTTGATATATGTTAAGAAAATTCTCTCGAGGCATATACAATGGTGTATCACTTTTTTAAAACCTTCTAAGAGTTATATCACTCTCTAATAATCCTTTAATAACCCTCCAAATTAAACAATATAAGCATGTATAGATTAAACCTAATAAAAAGGGTAATTATAGAGTTTTGAAACATTTAAGGTATACACTAAAAAAAAAGAAAATTGACACTTCTTTTCACCTTATGAGACATATATTACCCTCATAATATTCTTTAAGAGTCGAAAGTCAAATAAAACACTCAAGAAAACCTTTTCTTCTAGTCCTCATAGGACTCTGCATCCTTTTAAGCAATCATCTAAATTTTCATATTTAAATTTGGTATTTATTTTATTTTAATATTATGTCCTGTTTAACCAATAATTTATGTACATATGATAAAAAAATAAGGTAAAGGTGAGGAGGAATACCTATGAAATGAAGGTGGAAGGTAGAGTGTGCGTATTTTGATTTCCCGATCTAGTGTTGATTGCAAGAACTTCCTTTTTCTAAGAGGAACTACCTGTGAATGAAAAACAAGACCACAAGAAGAATATTAAACAATATATGTCAGTGGAATTCCTAGCATGTGTTAGATCCGGGAAGTGTGATACTTCCTAGATGGCTTTCAATCCACTTTTTAATACAATTTAATGAAAGAAATAATGTAAATAAATAACATCCTACTATAGTTTATATGATTTAGGTATCTCATTCAAATACAATAAGAAAATATAAACTAACAGGTTGGGTTATGCTTAGATCTATAGGTTGGGTAGGTATTCAAATTGATTAGAATATGTGATGCCCACTAAAACAACCCACTTGAGACCTAAGAAACAACCTAGGATTAGTTAGGAAAATTATGGAATATTTTTTTTTTGTTTAGAAGTGTCAAGAGCCAGGTTGTAAGGTAACATCTATCACTAACAAGTTCCGGAACAATTCTAATCTACTAGAACATAATTTTATTTTATTAACAATTTTCAGAGATCATGAGGTCAAAAAATTTAGGGCTAGAAGTTTCAATTAGGTTCAGAGGGTAAATTATCACCATACCCACTCTCTAACAGGATCATAGTTTTAAATTGATTTTTACCCACTTAACACATTCATAATTTCCTAAATCATACCCATTGGATAGGATATTTTTTCACCTTTCCAATGATATGAAGAAGTCCTCCTAACTTCTTGTAAAACTCCAATTATGGGTCGGCGGGCCTTGGGGTGAAAAATTTCCCCAAGGGTAGGCTGCGACCCAGGATAAAAATTTTCCAAAAGGGACACGTGTCGAGTGGGGAAAAAAATTCAATTTTTTCAGGTTAATGGGTCATGGGGTGGTGTTTTTAAATTTTCCCATGTAGGGGAAAAGTCCACTTTTTCACCCACGCCTTCGCCGCACCACGAAGGACACGTGGCGTTCAACAAGCCAAAGCGGGGAGAAAATGAGGGAAGGGCGGGCGGTGGATAAGTTTAGGGAATTTAAAGAAAGGAAGATGAAAGGAGTAAAATTCATGTGTGGTTCCACATGTCAGTAGGATTCATTTCACCAAGGAGAGGGAAGAAGTGCGGGGCCGCGAGAGGTTTATAAGAAAATTTTCCAAAAACAAAATTTTGAAAAACAATAAAGTTTACAAGGGTTCCGCCCCTCCACCATGCCACATGGTAGTATTTGATGTACCATGGGCTAGAAAGGTGGTGGGGGAATTTTTAAAAATTTTCCTAAAATTTTTCCAAATTTTTTTTTAAATTTTCAAAGGGAAAATTTTGGGCATGAGCCCACAAGGAAAATTTTCCCAAAATTATCTTCCCAGGAAGGAAAACTTTAGAGGGCCATAAATTTTGATAGAAAGATTAGTTTTAGGAAAATGAGGAATTTCTGGAAATCTCTCAATGCCCTCTTTTCAAAATAATCATAAATTTTAGATTTTGATGAAGTTTAAGGGGTTAATTTTATTAAAACGGCACTTTGGAGGCTTGTTAAAAGAAAACTAGTAAATTTTAACTTATAAATTTGGTTCAATTTGATCTTATCCTTCACTCAACATGCCAAAAAAACATGGAGAACTATTCTAAGAAGGATTTAGGATGTTTTTGGAAGGTTATTTTTCTTGATTGATTCCAATTTGAATTTTTTTCCAATAATTGATAGAAAAAGAATGCAAAACAACTGTGAAAGGTTAGGGCCTGATTTTGTAATATTTTTAATTATTTTCTTAATTTTTTTGTCAAAAATGAGTTCATTGATATCATAGCATGCTAAATTTTAATGTTTCAATGTTGATTATTGTTTTTAAGTTTGAACTGCTTCTTTCTTATTAAATTATTTTCCATTTAAAATTTACAAGACAGGATCAAATCTTGAGGGATCTATTTACCATTTCTTCTTCCAAGTATGAAAATTCATTTCTCATCTAGTCTAATACATTTAAATGATTTAAATCAAACTATTCTAAACCCAAAATGCAATTTTTATTTCAATTTTACACATTTCAAGAAGAGGCAAAATTACTTTTTTTTTCTCACATACGTTTCTTCCTTTCAAACAGAGATTCCCAAAACATTGAAAAGATCAGATTTAATTTCACAATACAATATGGGAAAAACATTTCATTCATTCATTGATTTCCAAAGGTAATTTTACAAATTCTTTCTTTTATTCCTTCCCAAAATCATTTATTAATTAAATAGCATAATATTACATTTTCTTTCACATTCTTTCAAAGGAAAAAAAAAGTCTTTCTCTTTTTCATTTCACTTCACAAATTTCATAACCAAATACAACATATTTTCTTCACAAATTATATTAAAATTTCATCCACTTCAAAGTGTGAAATGTTACAAAAGAATTTATTTCACAAGGGACTGGAAAAATTGTCTTCTTTCCTCAGCTCCAGGACAACAACATGCAAAGTTCCCTTTTTATTCTAATTTGATCACAAAAAAAGTGGGGGAAAGGAAACTCTCTCCACCCAACCAGGACATCCAATGAAAGGAGAAGCCATCCTTCATCATTGGCCCCGAACCTCAACTACAATGCAATAGAAGGTGTGATTCAACTCATGACAACAACAAAGCTTCCATAACACACGACATTCTTTCAACATGCACATATCCAATTAGAAACACAATTCAACACAAAACAACCATTTTGCAACCACAAGAAATACAACAACCAAGACTCGGGCTTCACCATGCAAGCCAAAGGAGCAAGGACTATGGGAGAAGTTGCTTATGCCTCCCAATGGGAATTGGGTATCCACCTATAACAAACCACCGATAAAATTCACCATACATTTCCTTATGCCCCCATAATCCCTCCTTATGCCCACCACAATTTTCCTTATGCCCCCATAAAGTAATAAATGCAAGCTATTTCTTTTCCATGGTGGATCCCAAACCCAAACTCCCTCCACAATAAATATGATGCCACTGGCATTCCCTTATCTCCCCACATGGATTCCCCATAGCCTTCTCCTACACCATCCCTATGGAAGTCTACCCAAATAGCCAACAAATACACAAAACATACACCATTCACACAAACACAAAAAGAAATAACAACATAAGAGAAGAGCTAAGCTCCTACCTCTCCATGGTAGCTTTTGTTCCAACACAACAAGCTTTTAATGTCAAAAACAGTCCCAAAATCAGCAATCTCTAAGTATGAAATGCTCTCCAATCTCCTCCAAATCAACAAGAGCTCCCAACAACAAAAATGCACCCCAAAAGGAAGTATGCAAAAGTTCAACAACCCAAAACAAGGCAAGGAGTTCAAATTTTATAGAAGAGGGAAGAGAAGAGGATGATGTGGATCCATGTAGGATGCCACATCACACATCCTCAACTCCAACACAAAATTCAAATTCATTCTCCAAGGCACAATAAAGAGGTGGGTGAAAATATGAAAATAAACTTACACACTCCAAAAGCCCACACCCCAAAGGACTGAATTAAATAAAATGTAAGAAGAGTGCAATTAAAACATGCAACATGATTAATAAAAATACATTAAAAAAGTCTAAAATCAACCCTCCAACCATAGGTATGGTTGGTAAATAAAATTAAGAGGTATGGGACAAGTTTTACTTGTCCCACAAGCCTCCAAAAATAGCCTCCAAGGACAAATTCGAATTTCCAAGGAGGTGGAGTGTTTCATACTCTAAAATCTGACTTACACAACTCTTACACATACTTACACATCACTTACATATTTAATACAAAATCCAACAACTTCTATAATTACTTTCTCATATCCCAATTTGATTTATTTAAATTTTAACCATATGTTTTAACTCCCATGGGGGATTACCTTTCTATGTGACCATGGGTTTTGTGTATTTTATTAATCTACCACAATTTAATTAAATAAAACAAAGGGACACATCACTAATAAAATACATACAAACAATAATTAAAAGGAACCACATTAATAAAAGACACAAAACACATGGTCACATAGAAAGGTAATCCCCCCATGGGAATCCCTAAAAAAATTCAACACACACATAGAAAACATATTTCCATGGTGACCTTGTTGAATTAATCTAGAATTCCAATGTGGATGGTCTCCAATCCCTCGATGTTTGTTGTCATATTTTTAACCTGCAAAAACACAAATACCTCCTTTGGCCTTGTGGCCATATAAGAACATCCAACATGATATAAATAAAATCAAAAAATCATCTATACATATAAATCACAACAACATCAAGGCAATTAACAATATCACTTACAACTTATATCAACAACTATATCATCATCATATAATGTCCATTTTCTAAGTCTACTCACAATATCCAAAAATCACATGTTCGAACAACATTCACAATATATCCATGTCAAATAGTATATCATCATCCACATATGAAGTGTCTCTAATAATCATCATGCATCATAACCAAATCAAGATCAACAATAATCCATGGTCCAACATCTAACATCATCTCAATCAAAACCATAATAATTTCCATAATGTAATCAACATATCAAAATCAGTATCAAAAGGTGTCAAAGGAAGTGGGCACTACAAAATAGGTCAAGATCAGATTTTGGGTGGTTTTGGGTTATTTGGGTGAAGGTTATTAGGTTGTTGATATAGCGATATTACAAGTTATAGAGACCGACGTCATTCTAGTATGACTGATTCCGTTTGAGAGGAAATTGATGATGGTTTAGGTTAAATGGTTTTTGTCGAGGTGGAATGGTAGAAAATAAATAAAATTTGGTCTTGGAGATTCTATGTGATTGCACAAAGAATAGAAGAATGATGGTTAGGTTGCTAAAGAAGATGAGAATGCTCAGAGATGTTTGAGGTTGGATGTGGGGAGCTAAAATATTATGGGTAGTCAGATGGGTGGATTGGCAGGAAGGTGAGGATGATAGGATGTAACAGAGAATAATATTTAAAAGAGAAAGCTAAAGAAATGATGATCTAAGTAAGTATGGAATGATGCAGATCAAAAACACTTACTTGTATTTGTAGACCTAGTGGTTGGATGAAGGTGATGGTTGATCTATGAAACGGGTGGCTAGTATAACGAAGTGCTTCTCGAATGCTACCGTGAATGCCTATATCGTCATATATGTCCTTGTGTTGGCTAGAGGTGTTGATATATGCGAGAGGGATCTAGTTTTTACTCACATGCAAATATCTCTCTCTCCAAACTCGAATAGTTATTCCTACCTATGGAACAAGGTTAATAGATTTAATATATGGTAACCGATGATGGTTTAGTTTACTATATGTCAGTTTAGGGTTAAGCGGTGTTGATTACGGTGGGAAATCTTAGGTTCACTAAAATAGTTGATCTTGCCTATCTTTTTTGTCCAGTTCTTCCCATTGGTCATGGTATAAAATGGTATTTTCCACTTAAGTAAGTGGGCATGTTGTTAGAGAAAGGATAGGCATCTAATGTTAGGGTTAGACTAAGTCTCAGTTAGTTATGGTAAGTAGAGATTGAGTCTTAGTTAAAAGAAACATGCTAAAAATAGGTTTGTGATGAGGTGTTTAAGTGATGTGGCTAGGTGAGATGGTGAAGTGAGGATATTTATTAAATTAATTAAAATAATTAATTCAATTAATCATGTGCACTATGGGATATGAATATGTAAGGTATGGCTAATTTAATTAACAGGGCTATAAGGGTGGTACAACCTAATTTTGGTGTCTACATTTTGCCCCTTTTTGTCACGTAGCTTGTATTGGTAAGTGATGCTTTGAAAAAATAGGAAGTGATTTCCCCATGTGTGGGTGAGAGTAGGGTTGCCCCAAGTGTGGGTGAAGGTGATCCCCCTCAAACCAAGAACTAATGAGGTGTTATACGAAATCAGTGAGTGGTTTGATAAATGTGTAGTTGGTGTGAGTTAAGGTAGGTGGGGAAGAGTATGGGTTCTTTGGGAAAGGGTAATGGTCAACTTGGGTAATAGGTAATAGGCTGGGGTCAAATCAGGTAATAGGTAATGGAAATCAAATGCACACACACATATAGACTACAACACGGTACTAGGTTGAGGAGCTTGCAAACTCTACATTGTCCAAGGTCAATAGGTTTGTTGAAGTGATTAAGGTATCTAAGGAAAAGGATATGGTCCGGAAATAAAACATAGGTTTGGTGTAGGAACATTTACGTATGTTCCGGTACACCAAAGGTTGGGTCAAGATAAATGGCATGAAAATAGGCAAGGTAAGGTCATCACGACAAACAACATGGGTAATGAAATCGCAAGGTTTAGCAAGTACAAAAGGTCGGTGTTTAGACCAAATAGGTAAGGTCCAAGTAAATAGGTCATGACACGGGTAAGGCCAAGGTATAGGTAAAATAACAAATCCCTAGATGCAACTAAGGAAATTTAGGGGTAGTTTGGGCTTGTAGGTAGGTTGCAATAAGTGTGGGTAAGGTCAAAGGGTGTCGGGAAATAATGATTTGAGGTCAAAAATGGGAAAATTGGGGTGAAAATGGTAATGGTAGGTGACCAATACCAATTATAAAGTAACCGACATTAGTTTGGTATGACCGACGTCGGTCATGTCGAGTTAGGGTTAATAAAATGAAAAATCCATATTTTACATATTCATTTTAACGTGTTGTCATTTGGGAAAATGACAGTGGTAGAGTAAGACTGGAAAGTGATGATACGAGGTCTTTAAACTAAGTTGGCAAGTGACTAGTGTGAGATTGTCATTCAGTAGGTGGGTTCATGAGATCGATTGGAGATAATTGATTGGTGGCAAGGTGAGAAGTTTATTTTTGACATAGAAGAGGTGGGAGAGGGTTTGGGTGGGCCACCGATGTGGAGGCTAGATGTACCACCATGCAGATAACACCAAGATGAGGTAGGATTCAATCTACTTCTATCTTTAGGTTGAAAATAATGTGGAAAATCAGTTTGGGTTAAAAGGAGTTTGGGTGGGATTTTTTTTGAATTTTTGGGTAAAATGAAGTAAATGAGTGAGGGGCAAGGTCCAATGTAGCTTAACTAGGGTTGGTAATGAAGTTAGGTTATATTTGGGTAGGGTAGAGTAGGTGTTTAGGTTGGTTTTAGGGATTTTGGTAGATGGGGAGGTTTAATTTGGGTGCCACAAAAGAGACTGAAATTAGCCTAAGGGTGACCAATGCTAGTTTGCTTTATCTCGGTGTCGATTAGGTCTTAGGTGACCGACATCGTTTAAGTGAACCAATGTCGGTTACAAATAACCGGTGACGGTCAGGGTGGATGAAAAATAGGGGTAAGAAAGGTTAAGTGGGAAAGAAAAATAGGCGAGTAGGGGAAGGGAGGATACATGTAAGGTGATGAGGGTAGAAGGTTGGCATTGGTGTAAAGGATAGGTAAGTAGGTGAAATGATGTTTTTAGGATGGTGAGTCATGATTGCAACAAGGTAGGAGGCTGGTAGGTGAATTAGGTAAAATGGGGTGAGTAGGATTGGTGTGGTTGGGTATGGTTCAGGGGGTTAATAGATAAGTGAAGGTTGTCAAGTTTGTAATAATGTTGTGGTTTTGTTGGATGTAAGCACGGGACCAGCTATAGATGTGGGACAGATTACAACCTCCATTACTAATGATATGACCAAGTGTGACCGTAGAAGAGTCAAGGAACATGACCGATGTTTTCTTGACTAAGATCCAATGCTATAGGCATGTAGCTCCAAATCCAAGTTTTATGGTCACACTCATCGACAGATGGGACTCAACAACCAACACGTTCCACTTATTGATGGGTGAGATCATTGTCACCCTAGAGGATGTATACAAGATCCGATGACTACCTATAGTTGGGGTGCAGGTATATTCTATTAAATTAGAGGCATCAAAGGAGTCACTAGTGGATTTTTTTGGAGCAGAGATGGTGGATCTGAGGTACCATAACGCAAGTCTAAGCTATGGGGATATGTACACATCTCATCCTCAGGAGATGTGGTTTTTTGGTTTTACTTGATGGAGGCGGTATGTTGTTTTTCCTTGTTAGATGCGAGAGGGTGGGAGATTTCTATGAGCACTGATGGGGTTATCTAGGACATGATGGAGGAGTGGGTCTATGTTTCTTGGGAACTAACATTCTTGGTGCAATTGTATAGAGAGTTGTGAACCTATGGGAGTTTGTGGAGATTCATTTTATGTTGTACCTTCCTTTTACATTGTTGGGTGTATGAGCACATTGTATGCGTACATCCAGTTATCTTTCCCTGACAGGATTGGTTTAGGGCTGGTTTAGTCAGGGCTGGTTACACATGATGGGTACCACTTGGTGGAGAGCACAAGGTGATGAGGGCCACCCACAATGTAGCATATTATAGGTGAGTACTTGAGGGGTTATCTGGGGTTGATATTGTTTAAAGGCCATTAGTTGGCTTTTCTTCATATAGGAACATGGCCGAGGAGTTGGAGGCGCCGTAACTACTTAGGTGAATATAGGGGTGGTGTGCTTGGTGAACACGAGATGATACCAAAGTGGATAGGGTTAAGTGAAATTTTGGGCTGCCACAAGACATGCCTCCACCATTCCCATAGTACATGAGATATGACATGGAGAGGCCTAGGACTTTACCACAACTAAATGTGTTGACAAGGCATGAGGATCGTGGTTGACAAGTGGATTGATGATGTCGGGGTCATAGATAGATACAAGAATTAGTGGGAGGCATAGCTATAGCTAGTACCACCGAGGCCAGGGAAACCTAACTTAGCTACTATCATGGTATAATTGGATACCTTACAGGTCTGGGCGGCCACCATTTTGACATAGCTTGGAGTATTGTCGAGGCAGCTCATAGGATCAGAGGCACATGTTTCCACTTTATAGGGGCAAGTGGTGGCCCTACACACCCAATTTGTATAGGGATAGGTACCCACACATGGTGGTGGTGGAGACATGGGACAAGTAACTCGCCTTACAAGTGCAAATAGTAGGTTTATAGGGTTATTTAACCATTACACAGGCTCGATTATGGCCTTACATGCCTAGGTTATAGCACGAGCACCTCCATAGGCAACAACGGGATAGGGTCCCATAGTATAGAGAGGTGGATAAGGTACACATGTACGGGGTCTAAGGCTAGCCCTAATAGCACAAAGCTTACATGTTGCTGTGATACCTATGGCACCACCTAGATTGTTTTGATGGCGAGGTTCAGGGATGCCCCGAATAAGGCACGGTATTTCTAGGATCACCCGATGCAGTGGCGATAGATGTCCCCTCCTATGTAGATTACAGGTCATAGAAGGCCTCGAGTGAGAGGACAAGATCCCATAGTCATAGTGTAGAGAGTACGGGGTGATGGAAAGCCCAAAGATAGGGTGAGGGTGAGGATACTAGTTCACGAGTCTAGACCCACTGTAGGCCGGAGGAGACTAGACCGAGACCCATGGAGGGTGGAGATATACTAATAGCATGCCAGATAGGTAGAGATGAGGAGACAGATGAGACTAGACATGAGGGTCTCAAATGGGGTGATGATTAGTCACCTGGTATGGTTAATTAGTTTCTAAGATTTTAATATACATACTGTCTTGCGAGCCAAAGATGATAGGGATGTACATGAGATTTTTTGATATTTTTTATCATATACCAAATTGCTTTACCAAAGATGGTTGTCATATACATAATGTTTTTTAAGATACGTTTATGTAGTTTTATCGGTGTATATTTCTATTGATATACATAATTTCATTGTTATAGATGATGAGATTTATGGTATGAATGATGTACTTGTGTTGTAATTTCCTTTGTTATTTATATATGGATGGAAACTAGGTGAAATGGGCATGGTGGAGTAGAGGTCGTGTTGGTATGGATGAGTTAGGTCAATTAGGCATGGATGAGTCTATATTTGTTAGGCATGGTTGAGATTAGGTAAGTTAGGCATGGTTGAGTTTAGGCCGCTTAGGCATGGTTGATTCGTATAGGCATTATTGAGTCTAAGTGAGTTAGGCATGGTGGAGTTAAGGTTTGTTAGCTTTAATTTAATTTCCAAGTTATTTGTAACATGGGAAATACATGATTATGTATATGTGTGTTATGGTGTAGATTTGCAAAAAAATTGATATCATGGAAATTATCGATGTATGATACGATGTTGTATAAAAATGACAGTATTTATGTATGTTAATTGTTTAATCTCCAAATGTTGTAAAAAAATGTAAATTACCTATTATGAAATTTTAATTGAAAACAATGGGAGGAAAATTGGTTAGGGTAAAGAGTGGTTGAGCTAACCTCCAAGGGCCCCATGCCCTTGGAGTGCTTCCTACATAGCCCCAAAGAAAAGGGGCCTTAGGCTGATGTAGTTCTCCCATAAGCTAGGGAAGAATAAGATGAGGTAAAGGGATGGTTTGGTAGGTTTTAGGGATGATTGGGTCTAGGTCATTTAGGCATGGTTGCATTGGTGAAAGAGGAATTCTTAAAATGTAGGTGTCGATGGTCTAATCCTATATAAGAGAATCAACAATTAATGAAGGAGGTGAAGGGTAAGAAGTGACTAAAAGAGCCGCATAATTGGTAGGAGACATAATAATTATACCATACCAAAGGTGGGCTTATGAATGTAAGACCCTAAAGGTGTTGCATGATTGACTATGCTAAGGGTGAAGAGAATCAAATGATCATGAAATGTCATTTTTGTGACAAATACCTTGAGAAGGTAAGAGATTAGGATGAAAAGGCAATGAGGTGAAAATGGTTGGTTGTAGCTTAACTTGGTGTAAGACAACATGTCTACATGGCAAGAAACTCATAATCAAAATAAGCAAGTCCATGACAAAATAGTTATCATGTTTTTTTTTCTTCTATGTTTAATAGACTGATCAATCTGAGAAGTATACGTGGGATGATTATATTATCTCCTTCAGTCTACAGAAGTTGATCAATGCAGAAGCTTCTTAATATTTTATTTTATTTTTGCAATAACTTTGTATATCTATCCTTCAAGGGAATAGTGTATTTATAGCGGGGAGATAGAGAGAAAAGATGTCTCTTTTGAGGGAGTCATCTCGTTGCTGGAAATTTGAAACAAGAAGTTAAATACCATTTTAATTTTGAAATTATTTTTCTATTTGGATGTTTAAGTCATGGACAAGACTATAGAGGGAGATTAGCCTCTTGTTTAGAAGACAAAAACCATAGCACACAGATGTTAACTATGAAAGAGATGGTTTTAAGTGATGAATGACAATGGGATTTCTTCTTGAAATAGATGAAAAGTATCCATGAAAATAATGCCATGAGTAGAGTCATGGTAAACATATTGAAGATAAGGTTGAAAGGTGATGGGTAATCACATGATTTTTTTTAGTCGTTAACCGCAAGAATATGTAATTTGAAAGGTGAAGGGTGCTTAATGGATGAGATTGAAATAAATAGAAGGTGATATAGGTCCTGATTCAACAAAATAATGGTCGAAGATGCAAGGAATTTAGGGTTCAGGTTTGGGTTTACCTTCGAGTGAATACAAATAATAAGCACCTGATCTATAGGTATGAGTAATAATATAAGGTTCAAGCCAATTAGGAGAATTTTTTTCCTGTTTACTTTTATCTTCTTTGGTTACATGTTGATTTTCCTTCAGACAAGGTCATCGACTGAATGTTCGGTCATGGAAATGTTTTTCATATGCATATTTGATACGTTTTTATTATATTTGGATATGATCAATAGCATTGAGATGACATTCATCTAATAACTCAAGTTGTGCCAAATGGTCCTGGTGAAATTCATCATCATTGAGAATGTCTTGGAGTGAGACGTAGAGATATGGAATTTGCACTTCGAGAAGAAAGATAGCCTCGGTACCATTGACCAAAGAGAAAAGTGTGGCACCAATCGAAGTGTGAATACTAGTGTGATAATTCCACAAGGCTAAAGGAATGTTTGTATGCCAATCCTTCTGAGTATTGTCAACTACTTTTATAAGAATTTTGTCCAAGGTTTTATTGGTTGATTATTCTTGGCCATTTTTTTGTGGGTAATAAGGTGAAGAGAAACTGATTTAAATTCCAAAAGGATCAAAAATATTTTGTGGGGATTTTTTTTTAATTGCTTTCTGTTATCGGGGATGAGGCGGTGAGGACACCAAAGTGAAAAATAATGTGATCGTTATCCAAAATGTGCCCCCTACTCATTTTTGTGGCTAACTCCTCTCATTCTTCCCTCTCTTGTGCCTCAGTCATAATTTTTTTCTTTTTAGGCACTCCAAACCTTCTAGAAATGGCACCATTGGATAGAGCTCTTTATCGCTTTCCGAAAGGTAAATTTTTCCTCTTAACTCCATGTATCTTTGAACTTATGGCTCGGCAGAGTTTTTGGGGAAATTTTACCTGAAAGGCCCGCGGCGATGAGATGCCGCCACATGTCATGGATGTGGCGGGGTCGAAGACTTGGAATTTTCACCAAGTGTTTGGCAAAATTTCAAATGGAAACATTTTAGCCTATAGGCCCGCCACCATGAAATCAGGTGCCACCATGTGTCTAGGGGAGAAATTTGAAAATTTTGGTTAAGTGTTGGCGCATGGAAAATTTTGAAGGAAGGGCCCACGCCCAAAAAGGACATGCCACATGTCTTATGCACTGAAGTGGTAGAGATCGAAGAAAACTTAGATTTTTACCAAGTGTTTCACTAAAAATTTCAAAAGGTATGTTTTAGCCTGCTGCCCCTGCATCCAATCAGTGCTTGCCACGTGTCACCGAAGCTCGGACCTGCGGAGCGCGGGAGGAAATTGGGAACTTTTCCCAAAGTGTTGGCACAAAAGGAAATATTTTCCCCAAGGGCCCGCAGCCAATTATATGTCACCACATGTCCTAGAGAGGTGGAGTAAGGGGGAATTTGGGAAATTTTCCCAAGGAAAAATAAAGGAAAATTCGAGAGGAAGGCTCACCTTCTTATCATGAGCCAATAGAATCTCGCCACGTGTCCAGAGGGCACCAAAAATCAAGGAAATGCCCGCAAGAAATTTTGAAAGGTCAAACCCACATCGAATGGGGTTTTGACATGTGTCCAGGTTGAAAATTATCAGAGAGACCCGTGGAAAATTTAGGAAGGATAGGCCCGCATCCAATCAGCGCTCGCCACGTGTCCTCACCTCACCGGCCCGACGGGGAATTTTGGGAAAATTTTCCAAAGGTGGAAACAAAGGAAAATGAAACAAGATGGGCCTGCAAACCAATAGAAACGTTCCACATGGCACCTAGAAGGGTGGAGCATGGGGAAATTTTGGAAAATTTTCCAAATGACCAAAAAGGTAAAAATTCAAATTTTTTGCCCGCCGCCCAATTTGGCCCTGTTTTGCCCTAAATTTTCAAATGGCCATAACTTTCGATCCAGAGCTCAATTTTTCACGTTCTTTATATCAATGGAAAGATGGTGAAATTATCTACAAGATTCTATGGTAATTTTTTCATTTTTATGGATTTTGGAGAGATAAAATCAAAAACACCTCAGACGTTGTCATGGATAGAAATGACGTTTCAACCACCGTTTTAATGAAGAATGGCTCGCATTCACTCCCAAAGCATGGCCAAAAATGTCATATGATGGGTCTATAAGGATGCCCATGCTGTTTTGAATGAATTTTAGTCAAAGATTGAACCTCTCCCACATTTTCCCATGTTTCTCTCTCTCACAGGCTCGTCCTTGCACTTTGTAAAAGCCGATTTGGCTCATTTTCAAAGGGTTGAACATTTTTGTGTATTGCAAGTCCCCTTTCTCACCTAAAAAGTGATTCTGTTGGAATACTGACCTTGTCTTAGAACTACAACTCATTTTTCCTTTGGTGTTGTAATGCAAGTGAATTTGATGTTAAAATAACAATACAGGCCTTGTGATTAATCTTCTATCCTCTGCTAGTGTTGTTTGACTAATTTCTGATCTTTCATTACATGTCATCAGTTTGTGCATGATTTTTGTTGTGCTTCCATGATTTGTGTCAATCAGAAATGAGAAATGCTCACCACTCCTTTGGTGCATCACCTATTAGCATTAGTTTTAGTTTTTCTTTGCATTCTCCATCTCTGTCTCCTTTGAAATTTAGAGTAGGATTTTGAGTTTTAAACCTCTGCAACTGTGCAAGTGATAAATCTGACCAGAGGAATTGAGGAACCAGCCTTTAAACTGGAGATTCCTTTCCCATTTTACAAGTCCCACACTTGGGGAAAGGTTTCAATGTTGTGCAATCACATTGGATGCTTAGAATGATCAAACTAGAAATCTGATCAACATCCAGGGGTGCTGCTGATTTGCCACAACAGTTTTGGCATGCCCGGTGGGACCTTAGAGGTCTTCATCTTCATTGCAACAAAATTGATGTGCATTTGTTGCATGTTCTTGCTTTAAAAGAGCTGTAAATTACACATCCGGTGACTCGAGGAAAAAGAATCACCTGGTTTTAGCAAAGCGGCACTGAAAACTCATGAGAAGAATCACTACAAGGTCAAGAGATGGAGAAGAAGAGGTGTTGTTTGAATATCTGTAGTTATCTCCAAGAAGAAGGCAAAGTGGGAGGATAATCCAAAGGTCTCCATCTCTACCAAATAGAACTCTCTCCACTCCTCCACCCAGTAGGCCTTTCATTCAATCAACCAAGGTTTTAAGGCCAATTAGAATGGCACAAAACAACCCCTATGTCAATTTCACTGGCAGCAGCCCACTTGCTCTCAATGCACAAAATCTAATTCCAGTTGTAGCATTGAAGAACATTCCATACTTCACTAGAGAAAATCAGACCACTCCTAGTGATCATGTCAAGGATATTGCTAACATTTGTGCAATCCATGAGATCAATGAGATGCAAGTTCATTGTCAAATTATTGGCATCTTCATTCAAAGGGAAAGCTTTGCAATGGTTCAGGATTCTTGCCTCAGGTTCTATTCAAAATTAGAATCAACTATGTATAGCCCTCCATGAGCAGTTTGGGGAAAAAGGAGACAACTTGTCCCTTTTGGAGTAGCTGACAACTATCAAAAGAGCTCCCAATGAGCAGCTGACTAATTTTAATTTCAGATTTCAAAGGACTTGGGAGAGAATTCCAAAGGAAGTCGGCCAACAGCGGAAGGTGCTATTCCTTATTACCTTAAAGCTTTAAATTCTGATATTTCTATGTTAATTCAATCCATGGGAGGCACAACCATCCCCATTGCTTATAGTATTGCCATTAGAGCTGAAAATTGTTTGATTCAAGCTGGCAAACTAGCTCCTAGGCCTCCAATGCCATTGTTTCCAAGTTTAGAGAGCCCAAGTACTAGCCAAGTGTCTAATTTAGCTCCTATTCCCACTCCTAGAAATAAAAATTCGAATGAAGCTTCTACTTCATCTTCTAGTGCCTCAAATGAGCTTCAAGAAGTCATGAAGCAACTGCAAAATCTAGGCAATGAGCTGGTTACTCTCAAGAGGCAGCAAACCCAAGGTTTTAGACCTTCTTTCCAGCCCCAAGCTTAGCCTAATAGGCAGCCATATCAACCCCAAAGACCACCCAATCCAGCTAAAAATTTGAATCAAGCAAGGCCTCCTACCAATAGACCATTTCAGCCCTATAATCCCAATGCTACATCTGCCTCTAAAGCATTAGTGCCAGTACAAAACAATATAGCTCAAGAGTATGATTGGTGTTTCCCATGTAATGAACCTCACAACCAATCCATGTGCTTCAATGGTGCCTTGAATCAAGCATTAATGGTGACAAAGATTGGTGTGGAGGGTGAAGGTAGTCAAAGAAATGACTAGCAACAAGAAACATTCCAACAACAATCAGCTCCAAATGATACCACACTTGTAAACTGGTAGGCATAAGATTTTTGTGGTATGAATCAAATAGTTTCCCAAAGTGTTGCAGCCAACATAAGATCAAAAAGAAGAAATCTGGGTGAAGAACAACCATTAGCTCCAAGCAATTCACAACCTTCCATCACCCCACAGAATGTTGGCAAACAAAATGCAATCCCAAGCACGCAAGGATTACCTAAAATAGTTCCTAGGCCAGCCCAAATGTCAGTTGTTTCTGCCCATACACAAGGAATGAATGTGCAGGCCAAGGGACATCAAAGGGATACTTCATCTCCATTCAATATCATTGATAAGATGAGGAAGACAAATGTAAACATATCAATGTGGGAATCACTATCTATCCCAAGCCAAAGAGATTTGCTACAAGCTGCCATGAAGGATTGGTCAACTTCAAATCAGCAAGTCCAAATGCAAGGGAAAGCACTCACAAATTCTGCCTAGCTTTGAGGGCAATCATGGAAGAAAGCAAGGTAAAAATTTGAAGCCCCCTCCATTCTATGTTTCATTGATAATTGGAAATCAATTAGTACACAATTGCATGATTGATTCCGAGGCAAGTAGTTTAGTAATGCCCAAGTAAATATCCAATCGGTTGGGAATTCGGATGACACCACATCCAAAGGGGTGGTACAATTGGATGGGATAGTAGTAACAACGATTTGGGTGATTAAAAACTTGAGTCTTACCTTACATGCCTATCCCAACATGGTTGTTTTGTAAGATGTCTCGGTAATAGGCCTTCCACCACTCTTTGCCCTATGTTTGTCAAGGGATTTCACAACTAATATTGGAGGTTACTTCTGCTGATTGGTCACACATGTTGTTCGAGAACAAGATATGGAACCAAAGCCACAATCAGGTCTGAACCTATTGCAAACTTTCACATTAATCCTTACACCCCAAGTCATATCAATGCCAATTGTTCAGCGATTTGATCAAGAAGATCACCCAAGCACTGATGAAGCTGACACCAAGGTAGGAAGTATCCCAGATATAACTCTTGATTAATGGGCAAACAAGGTGCATGCTTTTGATCCTTATCAAGAAATAGAAGAATCTGAGTTAGGATTCTATTGCATGCATGAAGAAGATCAGCCTATCCCTAGCATCACCAAGCCAGACCACAAGGATGAAAATGAGGTATGGAAGTTGTTTTTTGATGGATCAAGGAGTAGAAAAGGTGCAGGGGGAGCCATGCTGGTTTCACCTTAAGGGGTTAAGTATTATTCAGCTTTTAGATTTCAGTTTACATGCTCTAATAACACTGCTGAATATGAAGCTTTGGTACAAGGATTGCATTGGTCAATCAAAAGGGGGATAAAGAACTTGCAAGTCTTTGGTGATAGTGAGTTGATTATCAACCAAGTTAAGGGGAAGCATGATGTCAAGAATGATCTACTCAAATGCTACAAGAACAGGGTATGGGACCTCATTGAAGATTTTGAGGGATTTAGCATAAAATCCATTCCTAGAAAAGAGAACCAAGTTCTTGTGAGAGTTTGCAGCGGTTGGGAAGCCTTTGACGTTGTTGAAAGAATTCAAAAGGACAAGGTATAGCCAAATATCCATGTGATTGTGAGGCCTTCATGCCAAACAATAATGTAATTTGGTTAGCCATTCATGCAATAGGGTTTAGACTTCATTGGAGTCATTAATCCCAATTCAAGCCAAGGGCACAAGTGGATTTTAATAGCCACAGATTACTTCACTAAGTGGACTGAAGTAGTAGCACTCAAGGAAGAAAATGAAGCTAGTATCCTAGACTTCTATGAGGGAATAGTAACCAGGTTTGGCATACCAGCTACAATAATATCAGATAATGCATTGGCATTCATTGGATCCAAGGTGACTGAATGGGCTGTCAAGAATGGGATCTACCTAAGTACTTCATCAAACTATTACCCTCAAGGTAATGGTCAGGCTGAGTCTACAAACAAGAACTTGTTAAGGATCATTAGAAGGACTCTTGATGAAAATCAGAGATCTTGGCATACTAAATTGAAATCAGCTTTATGGGCTGATAGGATAACTCCCAAGAGATCTACAGGTAATTCTCCATTCAAGCTTCTTTATGGAAGAGAGGAAATTTTACCCATGTCACTTGAGTTGCCAACATTGGAACTCATGAAATATTTGTAGTTGTTGGAGTTTGAGCCCATGGAAGTCAGATATGTAGAATTGATGAAGCTCCAAGAGATCATAAATTAGGCATCCCAAGCAATGGAGAAGGATCAGGCTTTGATAAAGAAGACCTTTGATAGAAAGGCCAAGGATAGATCTTTCCAAGTTGGAGATCTAATGTTAAAATGGGATGCAGATAGAGCAAAACTAGGAAGGCATTTAAAATTTGATGCCATTTGGAGTGGCCCATACATGGTCACAAAGTTAAGGACAACAATGCCTTCCAATTGTCTTCATTGGATGGTGAAGAACTGTAGATTACGATCAATGGAATCCATCTAAAGCATTGCTTTACTACTAAAGGGAAATTCTCCACCTTGTAAATATTAGCTTAGGTTTTCATTCCTCCAAGTGCTTATGCACATTGTTTTGCTATAGGTTAGCTTTCTTTCCCTAAGTGCTTTGGCATAGGCTTGCTGTTCCTGGGAATGTGTTTGTAGGCCTTGCTCCATCAGGTGATATTCCATCTTCCTCCTTGCAATGTTCTAGTCAGTTGGGGTATCAAATAGAGAAAATGATGACTCCATGCCCAATGGATTGCTTCAGAAATTGGTAACTTCATCCAGCAGGCAGATGACCCCTCTGAGTCACCAAAATTGTTATCCAAAATGTGCCCCCTACTCATTTTTGTGGCTAACTCCTCTCATTCTTCCCTCTCTTGTGCCTCAGTCATAATTTTTTGTTTTTTATGCACTCAAAACCTTCTGAAAATGACACCATTGGATAGAGCTCTTTCTTAGCTTTCCAGAAAGGTAAAGTTTTCCTCCTAACTCCATGTATCTTTGAAGTTATGGCTCGGCAGAGTTTTTTTGGGAAATTTTACCCTGAAATGCCTGCGGCCAATGAGATGTCGCCACGTGTCATGGGAGTGGCGGGGGTCAGAGGAAGACTTGGAATTTTCACCAAGTGTTTGGAAAAATTTCAAATGGAAACATTTTAGCCCGTAGGCCCGCCAACGAATCATGTGCCGCCACATGTCCAGGGTAGCAATTTGAAAATTTTGGCTAAGTGTTAGCGCATGGAAAATTTTGAAGGAAGGGCCCATGCCCAATAAGAACATGCCACGTGTCTTATGCAACCGGAGGTTGTGGAGGTCGGAGGAAACCTTGGTTTTTAACCAATTTTTTTGCCAAAAATTTCAAAAGGTATGTTTTAGCTCCCCGCCCCGCATCCAATCAGCGCTTGCCATGTGTCACTGAGCTCGGACTGCGGGCGTGGGAGGAAATTGGGAACTTTTCCCAAAGTGTTGGCGCAAAAGGAAATATTTTCCCTAAGGGCCCACAAAGAAATTATATTTCACCACGTGTCTGGAGAGGCGAGTAAGGGGGAATTTGGGAAATTTTTCCAAGGAAAAATAAAGGAAAATTCGAGATGAAGGCCCACCCCCTTATTACGAGCCAATAGATTCTCGCCACGTGTGCAGAGGGTGCAAAAATCAAGGAAATGCCCGTAAGGAAATTTTGAAAGGTCAAACCCACATTGAATGGGGTTTTGACACGTTCAAGTCGAAAATTATTAGAGAGACCTGCGGAAAATTCAAGAAGGACAGGCCCGCATCCAATCAGTGCTCGCCACGTGTCCTCACCTCACCGGCCGGTGGGAATTTTGGGAAAATTTTCCAATTGCAAAGACAAAGGAAAATGAAGCAGGATGGGCCTGCGCCCAATAGAAACATGCCACATGGCACCTAGAAGGGTAGAGCATGGGGAAATTTTGGAAAATTTTCCAAATGACCAAAAAGGTAAAAATTCAAATTTTTGCCCGCCACCTGATTTGGCCCTGTTTTGCCCTAAATTTTCAAATGGCCATAACTTTTGATCCAGAGCTTAGTTTTTCACATTCTTTATATCAATGGAAAGATGGTGAAATTATCAACAATATTTCATTGTCATTTTTGCATTTTGATGGAGTTTAGAGAGATAAAATTGAAAAACACCTCTGGCACGTGGTCATGAACAGAAATGACATTTCAACCACCGTTTTTAATGAAGAATGGCTCGCATTCTCTCCCAGCATGGCCAAAAATGTCAAGCGATGGGTTTGTAAGGATTCCCATGCTATTTTGAATGCATTTTGGTCAATTATTGAACCTCTCCCATGTTTTCCCGCGTTTCTCTCTCCTGGGCTAGTCCCTTGCACTGTAAAAGCTAGATTTGGCTCATTTTCAAAGGGTTGAAGATTTTTTGTGTATTGTAGGTCCCCTTTCTCACCTGAAAAGTGATTCGGTGGAATACCGACTTTTCTAAGAAGCTGCAACTCATTTTTCCTTCCGTGTTGTAATGCAAGTGAATTTGATGTTAAAATAACAATACGAGGCCTTGTGATCAATCTTTTATCCTCTACTAGTGTTGTTTGACTAATTTCTGATCTTTCATTACATGTCATCGGTTTTTGCATGATTTTTGTTGTGCTTCCATGATTTGTGTCAATCAGAGAAATGAGAAATGCTCACCACTCCTTTGGTGCATCACCTATTAGCATTAGTTTTAGTTTTCTTTTTGCATTCTCCATCTCTATCTCCTTTGAAACTTAGAGTAGGATTTTGATTTTAAACCTCTACAATCTGCAAGTGATAAATCTAACCAGAGGAATTGAGGAACCAACCTTTAAACTAGAGATTCCTTTCCCATTTTACAATTTCCACACTTGGGGAAAGGTTTTAATGTTGTACAATCACATTGGATGCTTAGAATGATCAAACTAGAAATCTGATCAACATCCAGGGGTCTTTGCTGATTTGCCACAATAGTGATGATTGATAAATTCAAAAAAATCTCGTCTTTTGTAGAAATGAGAGGGATTGCTTCTACCCATTTAGTGTAGTATTTTGTATCGGTTATAATCCATTGATGGCATTGAAAAGAATGAGGATTGATCTCTTCGACAAGATCCAAACCCCATTGAAAAAAAGGCCAACGGTGTCTTATAATTTGTAAGGCATGACTAGGTGTGTGAAGAAGATTAACATGTTGCTGGAATTTCACACAACATTTGACATGGTCACAATAGTCATGGTTGATGGTTGGATAATAATAACTTAGGTGAAGAATGCATTTAATGACTAAGCCACTAAAGTGACCTCCAAAATTCCTTCGTGAACATCCTTGATGGCACGGGAATTTCAGAACTTGTAAGGCATCGTAAGATAATACCAAAAATCCAAGTTTATAAAGAAGACCACTAATGATGACATAGAGGAGACACCTTTAAGAAAGGCACGTTGTCCATTACGAGTAGGAATGAGAGGTAGAATGGAAAGGGAAAGGCATTCTACAAATTGCTTATACCAAAGATCACGTGGGTTGGGTACATCGAGTTCGATAGAGATGACATCTTGAGATAAATAAGAAGGTGTTTACAAACTTTGTATTATGACAAAGATTTTGGAGTTGCCACGTGAATCGGTATCTAAGAACCTAGACAGGCCATGGTATCTACAATTTTATTAGTAGAATGTGAGGTGGTTTGAAGTTCATAATTGTCAAAGGTAGTCAAATGTATGTCGGCATGGTGTTTATACTTTTGGATTATTTCATTACGACGCTTGTATATACCATTAACTTGCTTACAACCAGTTGAGAGTAACTAAATATATTAATTTATTTGACCTCTAGGGTGATGATAGTTTGAAGGCCTAATATGAGTGCTTCATAGTTGGTGATGTTTTTAGTGCAATCAAAATCTAGTTTGAAAGATAAAGGCATAGGTTCACCTTCAAGAGGAATGAGGATAACTCTAACACCACCCCAAAGATGACATTTTCAACCATCAAAGAATAAGTTAATTTGATAAATGGTATCTTCCAAAGAGAGGGTAGTGATGGATTCATCTGGAAAATCAAAGTTAGAGGGTTGATTTCTAGAGAGGGGCTTCTGCAAGTTGGTCAGCAATAGTTTGACCTTTGATATATTTTTGATGAGTGAATTTGAGGTCTAGGTCTACAAGAAGCATGAGCCAACATGCAACACATTGATGTTGGTAGGGTTTGGCATACATGTAATGTAAGGGGTCATTGTTAGTGATGAAAAAGGTTTTGTGGTTGAGTAAGTAATGACAAAGTTTAGTGGAGAAAAAAGTAAGGCCAAACAAAGTTTTTCAGCATGGGTGTATCTAGTTTCGTAGTCTAAAATGGTATGACCTATGTAATAAACTACTTACTCCCGATGTTTCTCGTCACAATGAGTGAGCTTGGCACCCAAGGAATAATCCATAGAATAAATGTGTAGGTAAAATGGTTGGTCATCTTTATGAAGAATGAACACTAGTGATTAGAGAAGGTATTGTTTTAAGGTGTTGAAGGATTTGTGGCATTCATCATCCCATTTGAAGGAGACATATTTTTAAGGAGATGATGAAATGGTTAACAGATGGTAGGAAAGTTACGAAATAAAACAACTAATAGATTGTAACTTTCCTTGTAAAATTTTAAGTTGGCAAAGGTTAGTAGGTGAAGGCATTTCAAGAATATCCTTTACTTTATCGGGATCGTATTCTATGCCATGCAAAGGGATGATGAAACCAAGGAGCTCTCCTAAAAGAACAACGAAGCCAAATTCTTTAGGTAGAAGGTGAGCACAATAATTTATGAGATGATCAAAGATGACCTTCAAGTGTTTCGCGAAAAGTTTCATACGTATGAGAAAACTAGATAACGTAAGGGTGAGGAGGATTACTTATGAATGAAGGTGGAAGGTAAATTGCACGCATTTTGACTTCTCAATCTAGTGTTGATTGCGATAACTTCCTTTTTTCTAGGAGGAACAACCTTAAATGCAAAACAAGACCACAAGAGGAATATTAAACAATATATGTCAGTAGACTACCTAGCACATGCCATATCCAAGAAGTGTGATACTTCCTAGATGGATGTCAATGTCTTGTTTAACACAACTTAATACAGAAATAATGTAAACCGATAAAATCCCACTATAGTTGATATGATTTAGGTGTCTCATTCAAGTAAAATAAGAAAATATAATCTAACAGGATAGGTTATGATCATATCTGGAAGTTATATAGGTGAATAAGGTGGTTGGGACAGGGTTGGGGTCAAGTTTTGAGTAGTTTGAGTGCTTCCTAGAATTTTACCGTGAATGCTTTCCCTTCATATTAGTCCTTGATGATGGTTCAGGATGTTTGGATGTGTAAGAGTGCTTTGGTGCATGCTTGTATGCAGATCTCTCTTCTCCAAACTCAAAAGTAATTATTTCAAACCTCTAGAAAATGTTACCCAAAATGAATATAAGGTAACCGATGATGGTTAGAGGTGAATGGCTTTGGTTTAGGGTTGACCAGACATCGATTAATGCATGAAATCCTAGGTTTGGTAAAATGACAAATCTTGGAAATATTTTTGTCTAATTCTATCCATTGTTGTGGATCAAAATGGGATGTTTCTCTTAGATAAGCATTCTTGTAGTTAGAAGAAGAATATGCATGTTCTTTTAGGGTTGAAAGTTAATTAAGGTAAGTAGGACTTAGTCTTAGTTAAAGGGAAATACACTATGATTAGGTATATGATGAAGTGTCTAGGTGATGTGGTGGGGTGAGGTGTCTATTAGAACATAATGATTGAGTGGTAAGGTCAACCCTTAATTAATATGGGTCCATCACTATTATATAGGTTAAATATTCAATAATATGAAATACTTTTCTATTATTAAATATTTATACCTAGAAATATATATTACGTAAGTATTTAATAATGTGAATCATTTAAGTTTATATTTATTACATAGACTCACCTAAGTATGTGTGTCAACCAGGTTTAGGTTGAAAAGGTGGGTCGGGAGACATAGCCGATCACCTTATATAAAAATGACTCTATATCCTCATTTGATATATTCAGAAATATATCAAAGGTGTGCAAATCAGGTGATTTGGTTTTACCCTTAGTAAATATGGTTTTGAGGAGAAGTTAATTCCCTTTTAATACCACGATCAATAGAAAAATTTCAAATGATATTCAAACATATTCACCCCCATTATCTATTCTAAGTTTCTTAATTTTATAATTTGAAGAGTTTTCAACAGATGCTTTAAATTCCTTAAATTTCCCAAGTACATAAGATTTATTTTTAAGAAAATATGACCAAATCCTCCTGGTGAAATCATCAATGAAAGTCACAAAGATATAAAGAATAAGTTTTCAACAGATGTTACTTCAAGAGGTCCTCTAACATTACTATGAATAAGTTCTAGTGGGGAAGAGGAACTCTCTTCAAGATGTGAGTGAAAGGGTTCAACACTTTGTTTTGATCGTAAATACCCTCCACACACATCATGAGAAGAAGACAACACTGGAAAACATTTCACAAGATTATATCTATCCATTTCATATAAACTTCGATAATTAACATGTCCTAATATTTCATGCCATAGTTTTGAATTATTCAAACTTTGAGAAACAAAATAGGATGCATAATAGAAATCATAAAAAATATATAGACCATTTCTTTGAATTCCTTCAGCTATTATATTATCATTACTATCCTTGATATACCAAGTATATTTCAAAATTTGAATAACCAAACCTATTAGTGCAAAATCACAGCACCCCCAAATGAGATATGGATCTACTTTTCTAAGGAAAATTCATTTAGTGTGATTGCACAACATTGAGCTTTCCCAAAGTGTGGGACCTTTGAAAATGGGGAAAGCTCTCTAGAGAAGGTTGGTTCCTCTTCCTAAACTACTTGCCACAAGCTATTCCAGTGTAGGTAAGCTAATCTAACCTAATCTAACTTCCAAGGAGATAAGGAGAGGAAGAAAACAAGGAAAAGAAAAGCCTACACAAAAACAGTGATACACCAGAGAAGGAAAGTGCTGATTATCTATCAAAACTACCATGGAACAAGAAGAGGTGAGCAATGGAAAGGATGGACAAGTGCATCATAGACCAAAGATGGATTTCACACATAAAATGTTCCAAAACTCCATGAACATAGCTCTAAAACCTACAATGAACATCCAAACATGCACAAATACCCTGTAATGAAGAGAGGTAAGGAAAACAACAAAGAAACGAGCCAAGGATGGACAAATGCATCACAAAAACATGTTTTTATTGCTCAGAATTTACATAGTGCATCATTTCATGGGTAAGAGGGGAAAATGTCATTACAGAGCACGGGAGGAGGTTCAAACTCCATTTTCAATCTTGGGGAAGAAAAGAAGGGAGAGGCAGAGAAGAAGGATGAACAACCTTTTTCAAAATGAGCCAAAATTGGCTTTTATCGCTTGAACAGAATGAAGGAAATGAGAAAACACGGGAAAATCAATTTTAAAACTCCAACCACTGATAAGATCCATTTAATTATCCTGCAAAATGATGGGTTTCCATGAAAAAGCCCATACTTCATTTTACATTGCTTTGTGGAGAAAAAAAGAGGCCCATACTTCATTAATTTTGGTGGTCGGCGTCATTTTCTATAATTTTTCATGCCACATACGTTTTCCCATTTTCTCCCACAAAACTCAATGAAAATTTAAAATTGAAGTTTCCATCGTGTAGAGGATTTTGACAAATTTCCATTAATACAAAATCATGAAAATATGAGATCTAGAATGAAAGATATGGCCTTCTGAACATTTAGGGAAAATAGGGAAAAATTAGTGCAAAAATTGGGTCGGTGGGCCAAAACTTGAATTTTTTTTCTTCTCACAAAAATAGGAAATTTTCCCAAAATTCTCCATGGCTCCACTGCTCTGAGATATGTGGCATCACCTGATTGACTGTGTGTCTAAAATCACATTTTTCCCATTTTACCGCAAGGGCAAAATTTTCCAAGGTCTTCTACCAGTGAAATCCCCACCACTGATGTGGACACCTAGCACCTTCGATTATCGTGGAGATGCAAAGACACTTTTTCCTTTGACACATTTTCACCAAATGCCAAAAAACTAGAAATCCCTCCAATGCCCACCACTGTGCCTTGACATGTGGTGCATCCTGATTAGTTGTGGGCCTCAAACAATTTGTTTTCCCCTGTGGGCTTGTGGGAGCACAAATGACTTTTGTGCTTTTATCCCAAAAAGTGCTAAGTTCTCAATTTCTTCCTCCACTCCCGGCCTGAGCCTCTTTGGCACAAAACTCTCCCAAGCTCCATGGGCCTGCCTTAGGAAAATTTCCCCTCCAAACTCCGCCGAGCCATAACTCAAAAAATACAAGGAGTTAGGAGGACTTCTTTACCTTCTTGGAAAGGGAAAGAAAAATCTTATCTTCTAAATCCATTTCCAGAATCTTTTGAGTTCTTAAAATGTGTGCAGATTGAAGTTGAAGAATGAGGAAGGAAATAATGAAGGAAAGTTAGCCAAAATAAGTAGGGGCTCATTTTGGATAACAATTTTGGTGACTCGGAGGGGTCATCTACCTACTAGATGAGAGATTAGTGGCCTTTGAAGCATCCCTTGGGATTGGAGTCAAGCTTGATAACCAATTTCAATCTGAACCATGAAATTCTAACCTCTAAGACACTTGGAATCCCACTAAAACTTGAAGTTGATCATCACCAAAAGCCACTAAATGCACCATGTGTAAGAGAAACTAAAACAACATCAAACAGCTATGTATGTACAAAATTTTAAATCATACATACTCCAAGTGAAATATGTAGAGTGTGCACAAGAACTTATTTTTCTGAAATCAAACCTACCTATTCTACTCTAACTGGAAGGAATGGTGGGCTAAACAAACCCCGTAACTCATTACAGTAAAATAGCTTCCTTTCTTCAAAATGGGCAGCCATGCAAATGATTTGGAGCTGATCATGGCTGGTTAGATGAGTGGAAAATAAACAAGAAGTGTTATTATACCCAAATTAGCAAGGTGTCAAATGAAAAAAATTGAATACCTCTTTTAGTTGCTCTGCATTTGGATTGTAGAGGTATTGTAGTTGATCCTTGGTACTTTGCATAACATCCTCATGCTTAGAAGCAAGTATGACTGGTTGTGGCTCCTATTTCGGCTCTAATGAAGCCAAATACCTTATTAGGAAAGGTTTGATCCATTTGATATGCCCATAGCTCTAAAATTATCCTCCAAAAATGGATTCTTCTTGTAAACCTTCTTGGGTGAATGGTGCTAAAGGAATGGTGGAACTTTTCTGCTCTTTTCTTTCCTCTTCCAGAGAAGAACGTGGAATATTAATATCTTCCAACCTTTATTCCAAAGAGATGTTATAAAATGCAGGCTGCTTACAAATGAATGCTCTCCTTCATGGCAGAAAGTTCTTGTGTTTGGAAGATGGATGATGAAGGAGAAAACAATGTGATTTCAACTGGTTCCTCTCCATCAAAACAATCCTCCAAATATGATAGATAAACTACATCCTACTATCATGTTACATGTGTTCAACCTCTTCCATGATGTCCTCTCAATTTGTAACTTGTTTACCATGGTTTCTTTCATCCTCCAACATGAAGTTTGAAAGATCAAACTCTTCTCCAACATTAGAGCTCAAGGGAGATGAAGTGGAAGGAAGAACTGAAGGTTCTTCTATAGCTTGTTTTGTGTTCAAAGCTCCTGGACCTGCATTTTTCTCCTCCACAACTGGAATGGTCTCCTCTTCTTTTGCATTTGGAGCAACTTCTCCTTCCTCTACTGCTATAAACTCTGATTTTGTCTCACCCATTTGCTCCTTTCCAATGGGACTTTGAGTAGATTTTCTTTCCTCTTCCATGGCTGATTGTGTAACTTATATTGGAAAAACATCTTCTTCGATCGAGTGCCAACATGGACACTACACTCGAGAAACTTGATGATTGATCTTCTTACTTCTCTTCTACTATAAAATCAGCCTTGGCCGCCATTTTTCTCCAACCTTTACCTCCTTTGTAGGCTTAACCAGATAAGGGATCTTTGTAAACCCAAATTTGGCATCTTAACTCTTGATTGTCTATCATTTCTTTTTATTGGGCTCCTTTTCTTCTTGTTCTCCTTGAATGGATTCTTGATTCTCTTCCAAACATGGGCTTGGAAAAGTAAGAGGAATAGCATGTTGGGATTCAACTAGTCATGCAATTGTTTTTTGTGGGGAGGGAGGTGGAACTTATTATTTGTTCGAGGGGATGGTTGTTTGGAAGAGAAAAGGAAAAAAGAACTGAGATGATGTGGAAAATTAGGGATGAAGAAATGGATTTCAAACTCGGGAAAAATTCAATGGGAAGATTGAAATTTGAACCCCAAATTAAGAGGGTGTTTCTTTAGGACTAGAGAGAAAATTACCAAATAATAGTTTGGGATTTACCCATTGACAAGGCTGTCTCGGCACCAAGTTCATAGGCCCCTATCTCTTCAATCCATTGTGTAAGTTGGGGCAGCATCTCCACCATGAATTCTAGCTTCTCCTGAGGGCTAAAGTGTCTTGGAAAAGGGCCAACCCATGGACAAGGTGCCCTATAACCAATTCTAAAAGCCTTCATTTGAGTTATTTCTCTTTATTGAACCATGCCAATTTCTATTTTTGGGTCTTCTCCAACAGACCAGCATCTTGCATTTGATTGTCTTCATTGTTTGCATACCCCTACTCTTGGAAAGCTCCATAGCCAAACTAATTTTGACACTACTGCTCATAGGAGTAAACATGTTGATCTTGAATCTACTCAAAATGCTGATTTGAAGGAGTTGTAAAGCACATTGGAGGTGGAATGTATTGTTGTTGTTGTGAATGTGAATTCCATGATGGAAATGAAGTCATGATTGCACAACTTCATGGAATGAAAAAGAGTGAAAGGGATGGAAAGAAGAATGAATGAAAAAGGAATGGAAATGAATGAAAAGGAAGGTCTGCAACTTCAGAGATGGGTTGTTGACCATATGGAGTCACTAGATGTGTTTGCAATTGCCTCCAAAGGATGAAATATTCATAGGAACACATCAACCTACAAAAATTAAGTGGAAGACCTCTTGGGTCCCATCGGGCGTGCCAAAACTATTAGTGAAAATTCACAACACCCCCAAATGAGTTATGGATCTGATTTTCTAAGGAAAATTCATTTGGTGTGATTACAGAACATTGAGCTTTCCCAAAGTGTGGGACATTTGCAAATGGGGAAAGCTCTCCAGAGAAGGTTGGTTCCTCTTCCTAAACTACCTACCACAAGCTATTCCAGTGCAAGCAAGCTAATCTAACCTAATCTAACTTCCAAGGAGACAAGGAGAGGAAGAAAACAAGGAAAAATAGAGCCTACACTAAAACGGTGATACACCATAGAAGGAAAGTGTTGATTATCTATCAAAACTTCCATGGAACAAGAAGAGGTGAGCAATGGAAAGGATGGACAAGTGCATCACAGACCAAAGATGGATTTCACACAGAAAATGTTCCAAAACTCCATGAACACAACTCTAAAACCTGTAATGAACATCCAAACATACACAAATACCTTGTAATGAAGAGAGGTAAGGAAAACAACAAAGAAAACGAGCCAAGGATGGACAAATGCATCACAAAAACACATTTTTTATTGCTCATAATTTACATAGTGCATTATTTCATGGGTAAGAGCAAAAATTGCATTACAAAGAAGGGGAGGAGGTTTAAACTCCATTTTCAACCCTAGGGAAGAAAATAAGGGAGAGGTAGAGAAGAAGGATGAACAACCTTTTTCAAAATGAGCCAAAACTGGCTTTTATTGCTAAAAAAATGAAGGAAATGAGAAAATGCAGAAAAATAAATTTTAAAACTCCAACCACTGACAATATCAATTTATTTATCTTGTAAAATGATGGGTTTCAATGAAAAATCCCATACTTCATCGTACATTTCTTTGCAGAGCAAAACAGAGGCCCATACTTCATTAATTTTGGTATTTGGGGTCGTTTTAAATTTTTCATGCCGAGACGTTTTCCCATTTTTCTCCCACAAAAATCCATCAAAATTTCAAACTAAAGTGTCCATTATGTAGAGGAATTTTAAATCTTTCCATTGATACCAAAATCATGAAAATCTGAGTTCTAGATCTAAAGATATGGCCTTCTGAAGATTTAGGGAAAACAGGGCAAAAATCGGGTCGGCGGGCCAAAACTTGAACTTTTTCCCTTTTCACAAAATTAGGAAATTTTCCCAAAATTCTCCATGGCCCCATTGCTCTGAGACATGTGGCATCACCTAATTGGATGTGGGTCTCAAAATCACATTCTACCCATTTTTCCCGCAAGGGCAAATTTTTCCAAGGTCTTCCGCTGTGAAATCCTCGCCACTGATGTGGACACGTGGCACCTTCTGATTAGCTGTGGAGATGTGGCCCATTTTTTTCTTTGATGCATTTTGACCAAATCCAAAAAACAAGAAATCCCTCCGACACTGTCACTCCACCTTGACACGTTGCACATCCTAATTAGTTGTGGGCCTCAAACAATTTATTTTCCTCTGTGGGCTTGTGGGAGCACAAATGACTTTTTACTCCGCTTTTATCCCAAAAAGTGCTAAGTTAAAAATTTCTTCCTCCTCCATCGGCCCAAGCCTCTTTGTCACAAAACTCTCCCAAGCTCCATAGGCCCGCCTTAGGAAAATTTCCCCTCTAAACTTCGCCGATCCATAACTCAAAAAATGAAATGAGTTAGGAGGACTTCTTTGCCTTCCTAAAAAGGGGAAGAAAAATCCTATCTTTTGAATCCATTTCTAGAATCTTTTGAGTGCTTGAAATGTGTGAAAATTTAAGTTGAAGAAAATGAAGGAAAGAATGAAACCAAGGTAGCCAAAATAAGCAAGGGCTCATTTTAGATAACAATTTTGGTGACTCAAAGGGGTAATTTGCCTACTAGATGAAAGATCAGTGGCCTTTAAAGCATCCATTGGGCATGGATTCAAGCTTGATAACCAATTCCAATCTGAACCATGAAAATCTAACCTCTGAGCCACTTGGAATCTCACTGAAACTTGGAGTTGATCCTTACTAAAATCCACTGAATGCACTATGCAAGAGAAACCCAAACAGCACCAAACAACTATGTACAAAATTAGAAATCATACATACCCCAAGTGGGATATGCTGAGTGTGCACCAACACTTATTTTTCTCAAAGAAAACCTACCTACTCTACTCTAACTAGAAGCAATGGTGGGATAAACAAACCTAGCAACTGGTTGTGTAAAATAGCTTCCTTTCTTCAAAATGGGCAGCCATGCAAATGATTTGGAGCTGATCATGGCTGGTTGGATGAGTGCAAAATAAACAAGAAGTTGTTCTTCTACCCAAATTAGCAAGGTGTCAACTGAAAAAAATTGAATACCTCTTTTAGTTTCTCTACATTTGGATTGTAGAGGTATTGCAGTTGATCCTTGGTACTTTGCATAACATCCTCATGCTTAGAAGCAAGCATGACTGGTTGTGGCTCCTCTTTCAGCTCCAATGAAGAAAAATGCCCGATTGGGTAAGGTCTGATCCGTTTGATATGCCCATAGCTCTAAAATTATCCTCAAAAATGTATTCTTCTTATATACCTTCTTGGGTGCTTGGTGTGGAAGGAATGGTGGAACTTTTCTACTCTTTTCCTTCCTCTTCTAGTGAAGAACATGGAAGATTAATATCTTCCAACCTTGATTCCAAAGAGCTGATATAAAATGTAGGTTGCTAAAACTGAATGATCTCCTTCATGGTAGTAGGTTCTTGTGTTTAGAAGATGGACAATGAAGGAGAAAATAATGTGATTTCAAATAGTTCCTCTCCATCAAAAAGGTCCTCCAAATCTAAGAGATAAACTACCTCTTGTTATCCTATTGCAAGTGTTCAACCTCTTCCATCATGTCCTCCGATGTGTGACATATTTACCATGGTTTCTTTCATCCTCCAACATAAAGTTTGAAAGATAAAACTCTTCTCCAACGTTAGAGCTTGAGGGAGATGAAGTGGAAGGAAGAAATGAAGGTTCTTCTATAGCTTGTTTTGTGTTCAAAGCTCTTGGACCTGCATTTTTCTCCTCCACAGCTGGAATGTTCTCCTCTTCTTTTGCATTTGGAGCAGATTCTCCTTCCTCTGCTGCTATAAAATATTATTTTATCTCACCCATTTTCTCCTTTCCAATGGGACTTTGGTTAGATTTTCTTTCCTCTTCCATGGCTAATTGTGCAACTTCTATTAGATCAACATCTTCTTCGATCAGAGTGCCAACATGGACACTACACTCTGAGAAAATTTATGATTGATCTTCTTGCTTCTCTTCTGCTATAAAATCAACCTTGACCACCACTTGTTCTTCAACCTTTACCTCCTCTGTAGGCTTAGCCAAAGAAGGGGATCTTTGTAAACCCAAATTGGGCAGCCCAACTCTTCAGATTTTCTTTCATTTCTTTTCTCGTGGGCTCCTCTTCTTGTTGTTCTCCTTGAATGGATTCTGAGTCTCTTCCTAACATGGGCTTGGAAAAGCAAGATGAATGGTAGGTTGGGATTCAAACAGTTTGGTATGATTGACATCGATCAAGTTGAGTAGGGTTAATAAAAATAAAAATCTGTATTTTACTGGATTCATTATAACTTATTATCCTTTATGAAAATGACAAAGGAAAGGTGGAAAATTTGAAACCGAATAAACGAGAAGGATATCTGGGTTGGCAAGCCTTGTAGTAGGTGATTGGAATTTGGTTGGTGGGTCCACAAGATCGATTCGAGTGATTCGATTGATTGTGAGGTGGGGAGTTCATTTGGTGATGACAGAGGTGGGAGAGGGTTTGGGTGGACCATTGGCATAGTGTCCAGGATGTACAACCACACCAATGACACCGAGATGAGGTATGATTCTATCCGATCTATGCATTTTTTGTCAAAATAGTTTGTTGAAATTGGTTTTGTGTAAAATTTGGGTGTAATGTTAATTGTTTGAAATTGTGGGTAAAAATGAAGGAAATAAGGGGTGGAAAAGTTCAATGTAGGTTAAGTAGGGATGGGAATGAAGTTAGAATAGGTTTGGGTGGGTGAGATCAGGTTTTTAGGTCATTTTTGTGAATTTTTGAAAAGTAGGGGGTTATGGATTTTGACATCGCGATAGTGACCGCCGATAGTTAAGGGTTGGTGACATTAGTTTGACTTGGCTGAAATCGGTGAAGTATTAGGTGACTGATGCTGGTTATGATGCCAATCAATAGTCACGATGTTGGTCATTTATAGCTGAAAATATCTCAATAAACGAGATAGGGTGGGAGGGAAAGATAGGAAATGAGATGTAAAGGCAGGTTTATTGAGAATGAGTAGGGTAATAGGTAGAAATAGAGTGCGGGTTGGGAAGTGAAATTGGGATGGGGAAAAGGGGTAGTCTTTAGGGTTTGGATGTGGTTACGGGGTAGTAAATAGTAAGGGTCTTGGGAATAGGTTGGTTGGTTAAGAGATATGTTGGGTATGGTCAAGGATTAACAATGTTGTGATTTGTTGGATGCAAGCTATTGACCAGCCTACGGAAGAGAGATAAAGTACCACCTTTGTCGCTAGTGGTACATTCGAGCGTGACCAAAAAGGAGTGGAGGGACATGATAAATGTTGATATGATTGGGATCGGACACTACGGGCATATATTTTGAGAGTCAATCTTGATGGTCGCACTCATCAATAGATGGGATTCAGCGACCAACAAATTTCATTCGTTGATGCATGAGATCATAGTCACCCTAGAGAATGTATATAAGATCCTTCGGCTACCTATAGTGCGAGTAGGTCTATTCTATTTTCTTAGAGGCATCAAAGGAGCTGATGTTGGCAATGTTTGGAGAAGGGATGTTGGAGATGAGGTACCATAGCGTGAGCCTGAGCCATGGGGACATGTACGTGGCCCACCCTTAGGAGTTGAGGTTGATTTTCTTGATCATGGAGGCGTGTGTTGATCTAAATTGCCAAATGTGGAGGGTGGGAGATTCCCCTAAGCACTAATGGGGATTATCCATGACATGATGGAGGATAGGACCCATTTTTTTCTTGGGCACCAACATTCTTGGTGCAGTTATACAGAGAGCTATGGGCCTATGGGAGGCTACAGAGGTTCATTTTGTGATGTACCTTTCTTCTTCACTATTGGGCATATGAGCACATCGTATGTGTGCATCCAGTTGGTATGCCCTAGCTTGATGCATTAGATGTGGGATTGGTCTGAGTTGGATATAGGCATTGGGTTCCTACTAGGGGAGAGAGCGGGGCGATAAGGCTACACACAATGTAGAATATTATAGTTGTGTACTAGAGGGGTTATCAAAAGTTGACATCATTTGGAGGCCATATGTTGGCTTCCCTTTGTAAAAACACATGGTTATGGAGTTGATTGAGATATAACTGTTCAGATGGATAGAGGGAAGCCATGCTGGTGAGCATGAGATGATACCCATTGATAGGGTTAGATGATAGTTTGGGCTGCCTTAGGATGTGCCTCCACCATTCCCACAATACATGAGAGATGACGTGGAGAGGCCTATGCCTCTACCATAGCTAACGATACTAACAAGGAAGGAGGAGTAGGTGGTGGATCTATGAATTGATGGGGTCGGGGTTATGAACAGATACATGAATTGGTGGGCAGCGCAACTAATGGAAGTACCACCAAGGCCAGGGAATCCTGACCTATCCACAATTATGGTTCATAGGGACACACTATAGGAGTAGGTGGATACCCTTTTAACACATCAGGGAGTAGTTCAGGGGAAGCTTATAGGTTTAGAGGCATAGGTTTCCATGCTACATGAACATGTGGTATCCCTATAGGCCCATGTCACATAGGGACCGGTACCCGCATAGGGTGGGGATGGTGATGGGAGATAGGTAGTTGCCTTACAGGTGCAGGTAGAGGGTTTACAGGGTCATTTGGAAACTGCATAGGCTCATATTTTTTCCCTAGAGGTCCATGTCTCAGCATAGGAACCCTTATAGGCCCACGGGTAGGGTCCCATTTTATAGAAAACAATTAGATACGGTCCCACAGTATAGGGAGGAGGGCTAGGTTAATAGGTACAGAGGCTAAGGTAATTATTAATAGGATAGACTACACATGTTATTATGAGACCCATGACACCCCCACGAGAAAGTGTCGATGGTGAGACCCGTGAGATGCCATGAATGTGGAAAGATATAATCAGTATCACTTTACTACTATTGGGATATGTCCCCTCTTATACAGAGTAGAGAGCATGACAAGCCTCGAGTGAGAGGATGAGATCTCACATGCATAGTGCAGAGAGTACAGGGGTGAAGAGTCGAGAGACAGGGTTAGGGTGAGGTCACTAGTGCATGGAGGCCTAACTAATCTATAGGCTAGGCGGAGGCTAGAATGAGACCCATAGAAGGTAGAGAGATGTTGGTGAGATGTCGGGATGGAGGAGATGAGGAGGAGACATATGAGACTGGCCTGAACATCAGATGGGCCGATGATTGATGTCTTTGTACATCATCATTTTGTTTATTTTTATATATATACCAGCTGTGTGACGATGATAATGAGGTTGTATGTGAGAGTTTTTGATATTTTTAATCATATACTGACCTACGTGCTAAAGATGGTGAGGTTGTATATAAGAGTTTTGAGAGACTTATATTTATTTTGTATCAGTGTATAGTTGATGGATACATAAAATGTTTTTTTATAAATGGTGATATCGATGGTTATGGATGATGCACTTGTGTTTTGGTAGTTCCATTGTAAATATATGGATGGAAACTAGGTGGATTAGGCGTAGTGGAGTTAGGTTGGTTTAGGTATGATGTAGTCAGGTTGGTTTAGGCATGGTTGAGTCGGTCATTTAGGCATGGTTACGTCAGTCATTTAGGCATGATGGAGTCAGTCGGTTTAGGCATAGTTGATTCAAGTCATTTAGGTGTGGTTACATTAGGTCATTTAGGCATGATGGAGTCAGGGTCTATTTAGGCATGATGTAGTCAAGTCATTTACACATGGTGGAGTTAGGTTGGTTTAGGCATGGTTGAGTTAAATAATTTAGGCATGGTTGCCTTAGGTCTTTTAGGTGTGGTGGAGTCTTGGTTTTAGGCCCAGTTGAGCCTTAGGTGATAGTGGAAATCTTTTTAAATTTAGGTGTTGATGGTCTAGTCCTGTATAGGAGAATCAACAAGTAATGAAGAAGGTGTATGGTAAAAGGTGGTAAAAAGAGTCACCTATTTGATAAGAACCCTAATGAGTCTATCATACCAAAGATTGGCTTATGAACGTGAGACCCTAAAGGCATTGCATAATGGACTATTCTAAGGGTGATGAAATTCACATGATCACGAAATGTCACAGTTGCGGTAAGTCCCTTGAGCAGATGGAAAATTAAGGTGAAAAGGAAATGAGGTGAAAATGGGTGGTTTAGCATAATTTAGTGTATGAAAACATGTTTACCTGGTAAGAAACCCATGATAAAAAATAGGCAAGTCCATGACAAAAAATTTATCATTTTCTTTTTTTTTTTTTAGTATTGATAGATTGATCATTGCGGGAAGCCTATGTGGGATGAGTATATTATCTCCTTGAGGTCTTCATGAAGCTGATCAATGCGGAAAGATTCTAAATATTTTTTTTTGTTGTTGTTATGACGTTATATATATGTCCTTCAAGGATCGATCTATTAATAGTGGTGAGATAGAGTGAAGATATGTCCATTTTGAGGGATTCATCTTTTTGTTAGAAGTTTGTCTCTAGGAGTTGAACCCCATTTTTCTTTTGGATGTTTAAGTCATGGACAAGACTATAGAGGAAGATTAGGTTCTTGTTTAGAAGACAAAACCATAACACACAGAGGTTAACTATGAAAGATATGGTTTCAAGTGATGAATAACCATGGGATTCCATATTTGAAAAGAAGAAAAGTATCCATGAGAATCATGCCATGAGTAGAGCCGTGGTACTCATATTGAAGATAAGGCTGAAAGGTGATGGGTAATCACATGATTCTTGTTTAGTCATTGATCCTCAAAATAGGTAACATGGAAGGTGAATGGTGCTCAAAGGATGAGTGGTCAATAGATAGAAGGTGATATAGGACTGGATTTCAACAATAAAATGATCAAAGATAAAAGGTATTGAGGGGCTCAGGTTCGGGTCAACCTTCAAGTGAAGACAAATGATAATAACCTGATCCATAGGTATAAGTAACGATATAGGGTCCCAGCAAATTAGGAGAAATATTTCCCCATTTACTCTTTTCTTCTTTGATGACATGTTGATTTTCCTTCAAGATGAGGTTGCCAACTTGGAAGGTTTGTTCGTGGACACATTTATCATAGGAATTCTTCATATGTTGTTGGTAGATTTTAATATGATCAAAAGAATTGAAACGACATCCATCTAAAAACACTAGATGTGCTAAACAGTCCTAGAAAAAGTCATCATCGATGAGCATGTCTTGTAGTTAGATACGAGAGAGATCGAATATGGACTTCGAGAGGCAAGACAACCTCAATACCGTAGACCATAGATAAAGATGTGGCTGCATTCGAAGTGTGAATACTAGTGTGGTAACTCCATAAGGTGAAAGGAATGTACGTATGCTAATCCTTCCCAAAGATTGTCAACTACTTTCATAATAATTTTGTTCAAGGTTTTATTTGGTTGATTCTTCTAGGCCATTTGTTTATGGGTAATAAGGTGAAGAAAAATGAGTAGAATGCCAAATGCATCACAATCTTTTGTAGGGTTTTGTTTTTGAATTTCTTTCCATTGTCGGTGATGAGGTGGCGAGGACACCAAAGCGAAAAATGATGTGATGGTTGAGGAATTCACAACTTTTCTTAGATTTTGTATAAATGAGGGGAAAGACTTCTACCCATTTAGTGTAGTATTCGATGAGCGGTCCATTGATGGAATTGTGAAGAATGAGGATTGATTTCTCTAACTAGATCCAAACCCCATTGAGAGAAAGGCCAAAGGTCTCGTGCGACTGTAAGGAATGACTAGGTTTGTAATGAAGATTAGAATGTTGGTGGCATTTCACACAATGTTTGACATAGTCAAAATAGTCATGGTTTACGGTTGGCCAATAATAGCCAAGGGAAAAAATGCATTTAGCGATAACTAAGCCACTAAAGTGACATCTACAAATTCCTTTGTGAACTTCCTTGATAGTGTAGGTAATTTCAGAACTTGTAAGGCATTGTAAGATAATACCATCGAATCCACATTTATAAATAAGACCACCCATGATGATATATCGAGAGAAAGTTTTAAGAAAGGAACATTTTCCATTATGAGTGAGATCGGAAGGTAGAATGGAAAGGAAATGTAGTCTACAAAATGCTTATACGAAAATTCATGTGGGTTAGCTGCAACGATTCTGACGGCGTTGACCTATAGAAATAGATAACAGGTGGTGATTTTAACCTTTGTATTATGATAAATATTATAGATTCCACATGTGAAGTGGGTATTTGAGAAGCTAGGCATGTCATGGTATCTACAAATTTATTAGTAGAACGTGGGGTGGTTTGAAGTTTGTAACGGTCAAAGGTAGTCAAAAGTATGTCGACATGACATTTATACTTTTGGATTATTTCGTTATGAAACTGGTATATACCATTGAATTATTTTACAACCAGTTTGAAATCACCAAAGATATTAATTGATTTAACATTTAGGGTAATGGCGGTTTGAAGGACTAATATGATTGCTTCATATTCAAAGTGATGTTTTTAGTGTAATCAAAATATAGTTTCAAAGATAAATGCATAGGTTCACCATAAAGAGGAATGAGGATAACACCAAGCACCCCATGCTGAAATTTGGAACCATCAAAGAATAAGGTCATCTCTGGTAAGTGGTATCATCCATAGAGAGGGTATCAATGGATTTGTTTGGGAAATCTAAGTTAGAAATCTGATCTCCGAAGAGAGGTGCAACTTCCAAGTGGTTAGCGATGATTTATCCCTTGATATATTTTTGGTGGATGAATTAGAGGTCAAGGTCTACAAGAAGCATGCACTAATGTGCAACACAATGATCCTGGTAGGGTTTGGTGTACATGTAATGTAGGGGATTAGTGTTAGTGATGAAAAAGGTTTTGTGGTTGAGTAGGTAATGACGAAGTTTAGTGGCAACAAAAATAAGGCTAAGAAAAATTTTTTAAGCATGGGTGTACCTAGTTTTGTAGTCCAAAAGGGTACGACTTATGTAATAAACCATTTTCTCCCTGTGCTACTCATTGCAATGAGCAAGCATGACACCTAAGGAATGGTCAGTAGCAAAAATGTATAGGTAAAAGGGTTGGTCATCTTTAGGGGGAATGAGAACTAGTGGTTGAAGAAGGTATTGTTTTAAGGTGTCAAAGGATTTGTGGCATTCATCATCCCATTTAAATGAGATGTCCTTTTTGAGGAGATGATGAAATGGTTGACAATGGTTGGAAAGTTGTGAAATAAACTGACAAGTAGATTGCAACTTACCTTGCAAACTTCAAAGTTGGTGGAGATTAGTAGGTGGAGGAATTTCAAGAATAATCTTTAATTTAGCAAGGTCAACTTCTATGCCATGCAAAGAAAAAAATGAAACCAAGGATTTTTCTTGAAAGATCCATGAAGAAACACTTCTTAGGTTAAAAGAAAACACAATACTTGATGAGGTGATCAAAGATAACCTTAAGGAGTGTCATGTTCTCGGTCCGATATTTGGATTTGGAAAGAATGTCATCCATATAATCCTATAATATGTGATGTATCATGTCATGGAAGATATAAGTAGTGGCCTACTGATATATTGCACTAGTTTTTTTAAGGCCAAAAGGCATGCCTCGATAGCATCGTGTCCCCCAAAGAGTGATGAAGGTGGTTTTATGTTGATCTTCCTGGGTGAGTAATATTTGGTTATAACCCAAGAAACTAACCATGAGTGATACTATCTCATTACTCGCAGTGAGATTAACTAGTTGGTCAATATGTGGTAGAGTAAAGTCATGTTTGGGGAAAGCTAAGTTGAGATCATGGAAATCCTTACAAATACAAAGTCCCCCTGTCACTTTTGTGACAGAATGATGTCAGAAATCCATTAGGGATAGTCAAATGGGTAGGATGAAGGAAATTGAGATAAGGTGTTGGAGTTTTTCTTCGACAAGAAGAGCAATGCAAGGATGCATTTTCCAAAGCTTTTGTTTTATGGGTTTGGCATCGGGAATGGATACAATATTATGGACCACAATGTTTTGCTCGATTACGGGCATATCGTGGATAGAACAAAGAAAAACATTACTATGGTCCCGGAGGAAATAAGTAAAAGCTTCTTGTTCAATAGCATCTAAATATTGGCCTATCTTTTGAATGTGCGGGTCATCCCGAGTGTTAATGTTGATTTCAATAGTCAATTCATTCAACATGGTTTGCATTTTAGAAGGTAACGATGGTGAATGTAAGAATATTCTGCACCTAAGTAGGTGAGTATAAACTCATCATCTTGAAATTAAATGACATTAATAGAATTTTTATCGTCATCGAACATATCGGGATACGGAAGGGAAAAGAAGAAGGATCCTTGCCATCATGTTGATAAGTCAGAGGTCCCATAGAAATTGTGTTCATGATTTTTTTTGTAGGAGGAATAGATTCAGGATCTTTGGCCTCCATGGGTGAAGGTGCTGATGTTGGTGAATGGGATGGAGAAGGTTTTTCTTCCTCAATGAGTTCAATGTGGGAATTATTATTATATGGTGTCGGAAATCTAATGCCACTACAATCTTTGTGTGTATGGGTGGTACATGGAATGATAGTATGATGGCCTTGTTTATAAAAAACGAATGCAAAGCCTTTCGATGAGAAGCGATGAAGGAAAGTGTGGGCGTGTTGGTTGGATATTTTTTCACACCAAAATATGAAGTTTAACCATAGTACATGGGATTAAATCCATCCTTAAAGATAGGTGAGGCTGCCTATTTATTACTAATCTAAAACACAACAGAAATAATATGTACAATATTCACACTAATCTAACCATTAGGGTTGGGATAGAATCCCAAAATCCATATCCATAATAAGTGAAGATATTGTTCTTTAAAAAATGAAATGGATCAGAAAGGAAATTACTATTATGGAAGAAACACAATGGAAAGGAAATGAGAGGAACATATTTTCTTTCGAGTAAACATAGTGCACAAAATAATCATACAGGATATAGATAACAAATGTAATGTTTGAAATGATTAGAACAATCAAGATGCTAAACAAAGAATAGCTTAACATTATGAACATAATAACAATATCTTAAGAAAGATACATCTCACAACAAAAATTTTGTAAAAAAGCATCAATTTCTATTCCTCAAATGATTAAAAGAAAACACAAAGTCTTTCTTCTTCATAATAGATCTCAATATTCCAAAAATATCAACCCTTGGAATACATAATCATCCCTTATTTATAATAAAATGAGTTGAGAGAAAATAGGATAAATCCTAGAAAATAGTCTTTATAATGAGAGTCCTACTTTTCTTGACTCTCGCATAGGAGACCAAGTCAAAATTTGCTTCTTATGTGAAAAAACAAAAATGAAAAAGACATATCAATTTCAGATTGAAATGACATGCATCATTATGCCTATTCTATTTCATCATCTTTGTCTTCCTCCAAAAATCTGCTTATCTCAAAATTCTTGGAACTTTTAGATTATACCATGCATCTCGTTTTCAAAGGGCGCGGTGGAATGATCACTCGAAATTAACATGTTTCCTGAGTATCACTAGCATTGCCAAGAATTTTTTTAGTCTCTTGTTGAGTTTCCTCGGGTTTCCAAAGAATGTTCAATTTTCAAAACTTGTCAATGATTTCAAGGCTAAATCCATAGGTTGGTTCATGCTGAATTGATTCTTGGATCTGATTGTAAAGATCATAATAGGTAGAATACCCGAGCTTTCAATCAACACCTTAGCACATATCTTGACTAGCTCTTCTTCTATGTCATCCGTGCCATTAACCAATTGATCTATTGATTCCCTCAATTTGCTGCAAGCTTCATTGAGAATATTTATTCTGAATCTAATGGTTTTGGTTAGTTGAAAGTGCTTATCCCCATGTGGAATGATGCCTTCTTCGACTAAGATGAGGGATGGAACCTATTTCAGCATTTGGAGAGCTTCAAATTTTAACTCTAGGTTCCCAATCTTTGCTAAAAATTCATCATCCATTTTCTCTCCATCCTTCTTTATATCCTCTAAGGATTTGTAGACTTCCATGGTGTCCTCAATGACTTATTTTCCTTACAGGAGCAACCTTTGGATCCATTCATTGACCATTCTCCCCTTCTCATTAATCCTCTCGATCATGGGTACCGATGAGAAATTGAACCCGATAGGAGTAGAGGATGATGGTGTTGACTCAAGAGGCTTTGAGAGCTTGAGTAGCACTTATGTCAGCTATTGTACTTTCTCTTTTAACTCATCTCTATTTTCCTTAGTTTCCTTTAGCTTCTGGCACAACACATTCATAGCATCTTGTGCGTCTTGTTGTGCTCCCTCCATTGTTACTTTCCCTAGAGCCACCCTTGTGATTTGATAATATGTGACCATTATATCATCCTTAGTTTTATCAGCCGTGGGAGTAGTAATTTCTACAAATTTATGCCCTGAGGCATCCACTAAAATCCTTGAAACTATTTTGGGTTTCTTGGCCAACTTGGTAGGAGTGACCTTGAGGGAACTGAAATCAAAGGTTGGTAATGGGACTACCACCTTCCTCTTCCTTAAAGTCTGATCTACTAACCATTGAGGTGTATTGGAATAAGTTTCTCCCATTATAGGTGTTATGGTCACATCTTCAGGTGGAGGAAGGTTAGCTTGTGGAGTGGTGACCACTGCAAGTGTAGCATCTGTGGTAATGGATTCAAGGAATGAAGGTGCAGTAGGAGGAGGCATGTCCATGGTTAACTGGGGTCTAGTGGGGAGAGGTGAGAGGCTAGAGAAGATACTAGCCATGGCTGAGGAACTTGGTGAAGAAATCGAGGAAAGGAAGGATGAATGGGAGGAGGCAAGGATTCCAAAATTAGAGCTTGAGAGGTAAGAGGAAGACTTACCTCTGATGAACTACCAACCAAAAGAGGAATGGATGGTTGAACAATCTCTTCTCTTGAAGGAGGATTCCCTTGTTCTAGTTGTGGAGGTGAATCAGGAACCTCAACCGCTTGCTTGGGGAGAGTGGCCACTTTGGTGTAGTTACTTGATCTTCTCCCTTTCTTACAAACTTAACCTCATTGGCCTCTTGGAAGGGTTCTTATCCTTTTCCTTTTTCCCTTGGATGGTCCCACTTCCAAAGTATCTAGCTTTGCAAAACTCCCTTCTTTATAACTCATTCCCCAAGAAATGAGCCATGCCTTAGTATGGGTAAGAATTTGAGTAGCTCTTCCTATGATAGAATCTTTCTCAGCAATGGACCAATCAATGGCCGAGAATACATATTGGTCTTCATTAAACCCATCATACAAGGCATCAAGGACACTCTCGTTGTCCTTAGTGCCTTTTGGGATGTCAGATAAATCTAGCATCTAGATTTCTTCAATTGTCAACCTACTATTTTCCTTTCTTTAGATGACAACCTCATCCCGAAGATCAACCCAAATATCTTCTATGTTGGGAACATGTAGATATAAATTCTGTATGATTTAAGGACTCCTCGGAAATCAAATCCATCTCTATGCTTCATGTGCTTCTTCAACTTGTCTTGAAGCTCATGTACCACATTCTTAACTTTAACCACCATCAAGCACATGTACCTTCCGATGGAAATAGGGAAGGATACGACAGCCTTGTGTTTGCTTTGTTAGAATTTGTGGAAATCCAATAGTTGTCTTACCAACTCCATTAGGATCAACTTGTCACTTGGGAATTTGGGTAATCAGAAAGGATCACCTGGGTACATGACCACCAAGGTATGTGAACTTATTTAACTGCAAGAAGATACAACCCCATTTTGATACTTCGGCCCATGCTTTGTCAGAGACTCTTCTTTTCCTTAGATCAGGGTTCATCCTGCATATATTTTCATAAAATAAAGTATCGTTCACTCTTCTAAATTGATCCTTGGAACCCTTCATTGTCAGTTGAGGGAAGTACCAATATATGTGTTCTATTACCCTATCTCCTTTTGCATCCAACCCTGGATAATTTCTCATGCCGACTACTGCATAGGTGAGATATGATGACATATAGAATTTTCCAGTAGTCAAGACTATCTTCATCTAGGAATCAATCTCATCACTTATAAGACTGCTCTAATCGATCCCTTGTTCATTCTTCTTCATAATGACCATAAATTAATACATCCATCCTTGGAAGTCTCTTGACTCAGGGAGTCTAAATACTCAACTTAGTAGGGTGATGATGTCGTTGATTTCAAGGATGAAATCACTCCTGGGGAAAAACTTGGGAAACCTTGAGATAGTTGGCTTGGCCTTGATCAAGAAATTTTTATTCACATGCCTGATGCAATCTTCTTGATCTTTGTCCCAGGATTTCTGTGCTGACTTAAGATCTACGTCAACATATTCCTGAAAGTTGGGTAATCTTAAGAGGTCATCAAAGTAACCCCTGTCCAACTTCACTATGATTTCTCCTGCTTGATTTTTCACTGAGCAAGAATCTGAGTCATAATTGGAAGCACAGGCCAAAATGAACTCGGGGCATTGAGTAGACATTGGGAATCCTATTTCAAGAGGGAGGCCACTGTTGGTTATTGATTTCATCTAAGGACTCTAAGAAGAATCCTTGGTTATGTTCCAAAATTCTTCCATGTCAATGTTACCAAGCTCTGTATCTCGGATGTTGTAATTACAATCTATGTAGGAGGGGGATTCCATTTTCCGATACTTGTATTTCATCTTTCCTAACCTGTCTGACTTATCCTTAGATGATCAAGGATCCGACATGAGAAATCCTAAAGAATGAATCCCTAGACAATTCCTATTTGAATAATCAGACTTGGAAGCTTATTGACCAACCCCACGACACACCACACTATCGAGACTTTAGAACTTGCAAAGCACCTAATGAAACCTGACACACTAGAAGGTATGTCGAAATAAGGTCTTATCAGACACTTCACAAAACCTGATAGACTACAGAGAGTGTCATAACTTAGTAGATGTCAGACACTTTGTAAAACCTGATACACTAGCGGAATTCGGTAAATGTTGAACACCCTGCAAGACCCAAAACAAAGTGGAGATCGAAGGATGTCAAACACTTGGAAATACCTAATACACTACAAAGTTTATGTCATAGTTTGATAGATGTCTGACACTTGGAATAACCTAATAGAAGAGTGGAACTTGGAGATTTTTGAGGAATCGATGAAGCTCGACAAACGACGTTAAGAAGCAAGAAGATGTTGAACACCCTGCAAAACCTTAAAATAAAGGAATCAGGTTTTTGAGGTGTCAGGACATGCAAAATTCACGTCATTTCACCAGTTAGGATTTTTAGATTTTTCAATAATTAAAAGGGTATATTCCATGGGATAAAACAAAGAAACACCCTAGGGGTGAATTCCAAACAAGAAATTTCATTGGAATACAACATAAAATGAAGAAAACAATCTAAAACCCTAAACCTAGGGGGAAAATAGGAAAGGAAGGAGAACACTAAAAGAATATCTCAAAAACAAATGAAAAAGACCTCAAATCAGCAAGAAAAGTGAAATCCCTTCATAATCTTGAAAAATAATAAAAATTGAACATGAAATTGATCAAGAAGCATGATCGGGTTTAGAGGTCGTAGGCACAAATATGAAAAATCCACGCAGCAAAAGTACAACAGGTAAAAATGACATGTAAAATTGGTCTCTTAATACAACCCTAGAATTTATTACACTTCACCTAACACGTGTGCCAACTACCCGACAACTCAGTGTTAATGCCATGTCATCATGCTTGGAGTGCCCGAAAACCTGACACAAAGGATTAGCTATCAATTCGGGTTTCGGGTTTCAGGAAATAGGTGACATGAGGCATGAGATGTTTGGATGTTCCAAGGTCCCAAAACCGACACAAAGGAACATATCGGGTTTTGGGTTTTGGAAGTCAAACGACATGTAGCATGCTTTTTGCAAATCATGTTACGATGTTTGTGAGTTACAAACCGACACAAAGGAGCATATCGAGTTTCTAATTTTAGAAGTCAAATGACATGTAGCATGTAAAAAAATATTTTTTCATGTTTTTGAAACTTGAAAACTTAAAAACTCCTCAAAAGGGAATTTTACGAGATTTTTCCAAAAAAAATTGTGGTTATCTTAATTTTAGCTGGAATCACTAAAATGAGATAACAGGGTGAAGTGATAGTTTTCGAGGGATTGGAGGCCAAATGAAAATGATCATGTTTGGGATGGAGGTTCAGGTGAATAGGTGGTAGTATCAAGTCCCCCATATGTTAAGTTGGTATGAAGGTAGGGAGGACCATAAGGGAAAACCTCTCCTATGTGATATTCATAATGAGGGCTTCAGTGCAGGTTTCTTTACTCTTCTAGAGTTAGGAATGTGTAAATATTTTAGAGGTGGTAGTACCCTAGAGAGAGGTGTTGGGAAACACCTTCTAAGGTATCGGTAGTCGAGTATATGGGTAGCACGAGATATATGAATCACTAGACGATTAGGCAAGATGGGTATTAGCTGGTTGGCAAGTAGATGGATCAGTTGCAGAGGCTATCAAAATAATAAGAATAGAATAGTTATGTGTGGGAGAGGTTGTGTTAACATTGGTGAATGGGGCTGTGGGTGAAGGAGAAGTGGGAGTAGAGGAAGATGCCTTGACTGGTACAAGGACATCGTTAGGTCGGTACAACATGTTACAAGTTTTGAATGGTGATGAGTCGACTAGAATGGTATAGTTATGCCTTTCATGTTCAAATTTTACACAACAAAGTGTAAGGTTGAAGGACATAACCCGTGACATGAATCTAAGGTCTTTCAAATAGTAGGTTATACTAGAACTCTCCCACTAAGATGTATAATAATTCCAAAATAGTGTGAAGCCCCATAGGATCATGGAGAATAATGATGCCAAGGGTGGAGGTGATGGTATCATTGAAGGAGCGCAACATAACCTGGTTATTATGCATATAATTGGAAGGGATGCACATTTGATTGTATTTGTGGGAGGATATGATGTTAATGCTAGCACCGCCATCGATAATGATGTTTCATATGCATTTGTTATTGATATAGACGAAAATGATAAGGGTGGGATCAAGGTCATCGACTTGAGAAGTGTAATCTTCTCATCAAAGAAACCGAGAGTGGTGACTTGATGAGTGGGCATGGGGGTAGAAGAAGGAGATGATTTGGTAAGCAAGGCCACGTGGTGAGGGGTGATAATGGAGGCCACTAGTGTGGGGTCATTGGGTAAAACCTTGATGGATTGTAAAACCTCCATAAGGGCTTGTCTATGTGATTCGAAGTTTGGACGATATTCTACAAAGATATATTTAGAGGGGATTGATGTAATTATTTTATCATTGTACAATGGGTGACCATGTCAAAGATAGGGTATGTGGGTCCTCGATCGGTGGTTTTGGGTGTGGGTGTAGATGGTACATTGGGTGCAAGGTTGGTTTATGGGCTAATCAATTTTTCTTTTCCTCTTTTCCTCTTGGGCGTGGGTGGCAACTTGGACCATTTTAATCTGATGGGAGGTGGTATCTAGAGGTGTGGTATGAGTAGTGTAATGGCATGAGGGGAAAATACCTAATGAGGGGTAAGATTCTTATGAAATGAGTAGGGCACATCAAGTATCTAGGTGTTGGTTTGGCTAACTCTCCGATACAAACCATGTTGATCTCAAATTTTGAAGGTGAAAAAAGGTTGTGGGAGTGGAGATGCAGGTTGTTCAAGAAGTAATGGATGATGACATATGGTGACAGGTGAAAGTGGAACATGGTCCTCATCAAGAAGGTCATCATTGTCGAAATATTTTTTAGGAGGAAAAAGTTGGAGAAGAAAGGTTTTTAGAGCCTTACTATTTTCTACATCATGTCCTGGCACACAATGATAGGCACAAATATTTTTTTATCAAACCCTTTTGGTTTGGGTTTGAGAGGGTTGTAAGGTCAAAGAGATGGTAATGTGATGACGGAAGTCTCTAAGAGGTTAGTTAGAATGTTGGCATAAGAACCTGCCAATGGATTGTAATGGGAAGTGAGTGTGGGTGTGAGCAAAGGTGCGGATAATTGTGAGGGAAGAGGAGTTATAGGATGAGGAATAGGTTGGACCACCGGTTTGGTAATTTATATTGTCTTAGGTTTTAATGGCATCTTATTTGGTAAAGGTGTGGTAGAAGAGCTACCAATGGAAGGTTTTGTTGGTGTTGGTTTAACTATCGTAGTGGAGGATATTGTGTTCTTATCTTTGAGTTGCACCTTATTAGGTAAAGGTGACATGGGAGTACGTGATGTAGAAAGGAAAGAAGACATTTGAATAAGAGGGGTTACCCATGGGGACAATAGAGTTGTGGTGGAAGTAGTTGGTAGAGGTTGGGTGGATGGTATGGGTTGAATTCGTATAAGAAAAGTTGGGGTTATAGTAATTGGTGGAGGTATAGGTGGTAAGAAATGTGAGGGCGAGGGTGTGGGTGTTTCTCGTGTAGGTAAATGAGGTGTAATGAAGGCTCATGATGGAACAATAGGTTTCTTAGCTTTTGACTAGCCTTGGGAAGGAGACTATTTGGCTAGGGTTAATTGGTGAGGTCCTACGATGGATGGAAGGGGTGAAGGTGACAAAGGTGTGGTAGGGGAAACTTTTTTATGTGGCCTACATGGTTGGGTCTTCATTTTAGGTGAAGGAATAATTTTTGGTGTGGGTTTGGGAAAATATGGCTAAATACAATTTGACAGTAGATGGGTAAGGATTGATGTCGCATGACACCCAAGGTAGTGATGGGTCTAGTTACAGATGAAGATATAGGTGTGGGTAGGTTTCTTAGGAATTGGAATGGTTTTAGTCATGGGTAAAGGTTTGGATATAGTTATATGGGATGAGGAAGAATACATTTTAATAGGCATAATCATGGTTGATCTAGTTTTTGGAAATACCTTTGGGTAGATCATGGAAGTATCTTCAAACAATATTTGTATTTGAGTTGAAAAGGGGAGCTAAAGACATCCTCGAGCATGGAATTATCAATGTAATTAAATTGATTGGATAGCCATGAAAATGGGACTGTTGTAGGAGGAGATGTAGTTGGTTTAGTGGCAATCCCTATAAAATATGTCTATGAGACATGGAATCGATTAGTATTGGACTCTATAAGTAAAAGAGTCAAGATCAAGTCAAGAGGGTCATGGGATTTTGAGGTATAATTTCCCCAACAGTAGTGGCATGTCTAAAGAATATTCCATTGGTAGGAGAGATGGTAGGTGGGGTGAGCTAGACTTATCCCTTTGTGGAGGAGAAGGCGATGATGATTCTCCTATGGATGGGAGAGTTAATACTATTGATTGTTTGGTAGGTTGCAAGGTAGACAATGGAATGATACTAGTAGAAATTGTGGGTTCCTCCATAAGAGAAGGGGGAGATGAAGGGGAATCCTATGTGGGTGAAGGAGTAGAAGACGTATTGTCCTCTGTGGGTAGAGGAGCTCATGCTAGAATTTCCTAAATAGATGAAATAGGTTAAATTTGAGGAATGGCTAGTACAATATAAAAATGTGTGGACTTCACAAACATTATTTTTGTTGGTTTAAGGATCACTATTTTTATTAGATGATGGTTTGTGGTTAGGGAATGACTTCTTAAAGATGTGAAAATTTTGATTTATCGACACGTTTGGGTTATCCAAGATGAGGTATCCATTATCTATCATCTCTTAGAAAATGTTCTTAAAATTTATGCAATTACTGTACCTATTGCCTTTGACGCAATAATAATTATTGTAGTCGTGTTCCTTATACCATGCAAGCATAGGATGAGTAGGATTGAAACTAGTATGATATTTTATGGGAGGAAGTGTAATGGCTTGAGATTTAAGAAGACTTTATAAGACCGATGAACAGGGCTCTCCAATTGAATTGTACTGCTATTGTTCCCACTGAACCGAAAGGTATGGATAGGGAAATATTGTAAGAAGGTTGGCATTTATTAGAGGGATGAGATGGACCTGCTTTGAGAACTACTACTTTGGCAGATCCTTTGGCTTATGAATAATTACTTTTGGGCTTTGAAGATGAAGAAGAATCATTTGGTTTAAATGGCATGTTCTTGTTTCATAATTGGATTTTATTTTTTTAATGGTGTGAATTTATTGATTTTGTGTCATGGTGAATGCTTCATCAAAGGTATAGAAGGTTTATACTTGTAGAGTTATAGAGATGTGTCTAGCACAAGCTCTAGTGAAAAACTCAATAAGTTCATCTTGAGGTAGTAGTTGGAGCGTTGATCGGTTGATAAGACTTCGCCAAAAGCAAGAAAATGGGTGATAGATTCATCATCATACTTGTCATGTTGAATATAGGTCGGTCATGGAGACATTTTGATTACATTGATTGAGAAGTGGTCCAGGAATTCTTGAGCCACTTGGTTGAAGGAGTATATGGAATGTCTAGGTAAACTATTGTGCCAATCTAAGGTGGGTCATGTTAGGGACATGGGAAATGTTTGTAAGAGAAAAGCATCATCATGGGAAATTAGGTAACATCCATGTTTGAATGACCGTAAGTGCTATTGTGGGTCCTCTTTATTGTTGAAACAGTTAAACTTGGGAATTTCTCAATGCATAGGGTATGGGTGAATAGGAATTGATGGATGAATAGGCTTATTATATATTTCCTTATAGGTCAAGGAGTTATGAGAGCTAGAAACCGATGCTTCTATTTTCTACATCTTTAAAATCATTTTCGTAATGAGGTCATTGGTGGGTTGTGAGGAATGAGTTCTTCCTATAGTAAAGGGAGGTTGATGATGGGTGTATGATGCGGATGGCATCCTAGTACATGAGGGTGCTGAATATGAAAACTATGAAGGGGGATAGATACATGTGGAATGTACCCTGAATAAGTGATAGACAAGATTGGGGGTTGTTGGTGATGCATGTAATTAGGAAAGGTGGTCGCAATGACTCTTGTGGTAATGGGTGGTAGAGACTGAGGGATGAAAAGAAACAAGTTTTGGAACTAGGTGTGGGTTGCGGACACTACGAGTGGTTGTGATGTAATTGGTATATAGGAGGAAACAGAGGAAGATGGGGCCATGCTCAAGGCAGTTGGTCAAGGAATGATCGACACCATAGGTGTAATAAATGTCATTGAGGTAGTAGTTATAGCAAAGGTGGGACCTAACTAAGAGACTACAGGGGGTAACGTGGATGAGGGTAGCGCCAAGCTAGTATTAGTTGACACGTAAGTAGGGGTGAGGGTAAGAGAAATAGATACATGCATGTCGTATATTAACTATCCTGAGGATTCTTGAGTAGATGAGTGGGAAAGATAGTATTGTAAATCTGGGATTCTAATCAAGGAGTCTTGTAAACTCCTCATCACCGGTAGAAATGGTGATAGGTTGAGTTGGATCCATAGGTGATAGGATGGAAGGTAGTGATGGGCTAGGTGGGAGTGGCTAAAGACTAGTGTGAAATATAAGGGCATTGGTTTGGTTGTGAGTCAACACCATGTGAATTAGCATTGACCTAGTGAAACTATATTTTGTAGATGACACGAAAGTAGCAGAATGGGACATAATAGATAGTGATAGGTAGACTTGGTCAATGTTTCAATTAAGAATCAAAAAAGGGAAGCCGACGCCAGCTTAAAATGATTGTGAAGGTTGAGGAGGAATAATGAAGTTTATAGAAACCGATACCAGTTACTATGGGAAAACACTAGTTTGAGTAGAAGGAGCAGAACTGATGAAAAATGAAATGGGGAAACTTTTCTTGACAATGACACCTAAATGTAGGGAATATGAGGATTTCCAAATGAATTTAAATAGAATAGATAAGGTGATGAAAGCACTTTTTGGGTAAAATAACCGAAAGAGCTTGTAACTTACACTAGTTAGGTAAACCAATGACTGTCAGATGGAAAATGATGACAGTCGTTGGACCGACACCAGTTACTATGAAATCTAAAGAAGTGAAGAAAAATTATTTTTTTGAATCAAATCAAATGAAGAAACAACCCAGAAGACTTGGAGATGATGATATGAGGCCCTAACACACTCAAAAATAATTGAAATACTCCAACTATGATGGGGAGTGCAAAAGGAAGAAGAAAATGAAGAAACGTAATCCTCACAAATCAAAACACAATTTAGGTAGAAAGCTAAGAAAAACACATAATCCTACGAATGAATTTTATGTTACTTTATCTTATGTTATTTGAGACTGACTTGTGAACTTTAGAACAATTTTTTTGGTTGGGAAGGTGTCCTAAGAAGAGGTAATCTAAAGGTTAAGTTTTAGGTTTGGTGGGGAGGTCCTTTCTCCGAGTTATGACTAGATAGAGAAAACAATTGGTGCCTACCACACTCCTCGATCATGGGATCGTTGACAACTTATTCTAGGTAAGGTGTTGTTTAATAAAATTTGTAGATTCATATTTGTGTGAGTTGGCAAAGAGAGAGAAGAAAAAAATGTGCTTTCTATGATTCCATTATGTCACCATCGTTGGGCATGACTTCCAGTGTATAGGTTTCCCTCGCTTTTAAATCTGATCTAATAATGCAACATACAAAGATGAAATGCAAAAATATTTTATAACCCAAATCAACATTTATATTCGATGAGGTAAATGATGAATAGGAGAGATTATGATTTTCTCTAATGCGAAAGAAAGAAAAATGATTCTTTTAAATGCACCAAGAGAAATGTTTCATTTTGAGAAATTAGAAAGAATGGAAGATTACCAGAGAAGAAGATTTACTTGAATAAAAATGAGAAAGGAAACACAAACAAAGCAACCTATATGAATATAAATAAACCCAAAACGAGGGTCCCACCGAGCGTGCCAAAATATTTTTCCGACAACTTGCATATGTATGAACAAAACAAGTAAGGTAAGGGTGATGAGGAATACTATGAATGAAAGTGGAAGTTAGAGTGCACACATTATGACTTCACAATCTAGTTTTGATGACTAGAACTTCCTTTTTCTAGGAGGAACTACTTGAAATGTAAAACAATACCACAAGAGGAATATTAAACAATATATTTCTATGGACTCATTTAATGCATGATAGATCCGGAAAGTGTGATACTTCCTAGATGGTTGTTAATCCACTTGTTTAACATAGCTTATTACAAGAAATAATGTAAACCAGAAATATCCTACTGTAGTTGATATGATTTAGGTGTCTCATTCAAGTACAATAAGAAAATATAATCTAACAAGCTAGGTTATGATCATATATGGAAGTTAGATAGGTGAATAAGGTGGTTGGGACAAGTCAGGGTCAAGTTTTGAGTGGTTTGGGTTATTTGGGTGAATGATAATAATATTTTGTTAGAGGAATATTTACCGATATAGAAACGGATTTCAGTGATGATGTGACTGATTCGATTAAGAGGAAAATGACAATGGTTTAGGTTGATCGGCGTACGTCAGTAGGGTCAGGTTGATAGAAACTCAATAAAGTTTGGTTTTGGTGATTCTCTGTGATTACACAGAGAATAGATAGAGAATGGTGAGGTTGATAATAGTGTTGGGAATACTTAGAGATGTTTGGAGTTAGATATGGAGAGCTGGGAGGTTGTAGGTGATTAGGTAGAGGGATTGGTAGGAAGGTGAGAGGTGATGAGATGCAAAGGAGACTAGGACTCCCAAACAAAGATAAAGAAACTGATCTAAATAAGTATGGAAAGATGCAGATCTAAATGTAATTACTTATACTTGTAGACATGGTGGTTGGATGGAGGTGATGGTTGAACTATGGAATTGATGTTCAGTTTTGTGCCTGTGCTTCTTGGAATGTTACCGTGAATTATTTCCCTTCGATCAATGTTTGATGTTGCTTTAGGATGTCCCGATGTGCGAAGAGTTATCTCGGTGCATGTTTGCATGCAAGTATCTCTTCTCTATACTCAAAAATATTTTTTTCCAACCTCTAGAAAAGGTTACACAATTTGAATATAAGGTAACTGATGATGGTTAGAGGTGACTGGCATTGGTTTAGGGTTGACCGACATTGGTTAAGGTGGGAAATCCTAGGTTTGCTAAAATGATAGATCTTGGAAATCGTTTTGGCCAGTTTTGTCCATTGTCACGGATCATAAATGAGATGTTTTTCTCAGATAAGTGGGCATGCGGTTAGAGGAAGAATAGGCATGTGATTTTAGGGTTGAACTAAGTCTTAGTTAATTAAGGTAAGTAGGACTAAGTCTTAGTTAAAAGGAAACATGCTATGAATAGGTCTATGATGAAGTGTCTAGGTGATGTGGTGGGGTGAGGTGTCTAGGTGAGGTGGAAATTAGTTCAATTAAGGTAATTAAATAATGAATATTGTGATAATGGGAATTAATTTAATTGTAGGTAATTAAATTAATATACATGTGCGGTGAAGGGGGAGTGCGACCCAAATTTGGTTTCCACATCGGGACTGTGAGATGTTCAGCCCGATGTTTGGATTTGGCAAGAAGGTCATGTACGTAGTCTTCAATATGTGATGAACTATGTCATGGAAGATATAATTCATTGCCAACCGATATGTAGTACTAATGTTTTTAAGGACAAAAGGCATGACTTGATAGAAGAAGGTCCCCCAAGGAGTGATGAAGGGGTTTTTTTTTTTATCTTCTAGGGTGAGTAATATTTGGTTATAACCTGAGAAACTATCCATGAGTGATAACATCTCATAAATTGCAGTGAGATCAACTAGATGGTCAATACCTTGTAGAGGAAAGTCATCTTTGGGGCAAGATATGTTGAGGTCATGGAAATCCATGTAAATGTAAAGGCCCCCTATAACTTTTATGATAGGAATGATGTTAGAAATCCATTAGGGATAGTCAATGGGTAGGATGAAGGAAACTAAGAGAAGGCACTGAAGTTCCTCTTTGAGAAGAAGGGAAATGTGAGGATGTATTTTCCAAAGATTTTGTTTTACAAGTTTCTATTTAGGAATGGTTATGGTATTGTGGACCACAATGTTTGGTTGTCAATACTGCATATCAACATAGTACTAATAAAATGTATTGCTATGATCTCAAAGGAAAGAAGTAAAATCTTCCTATTCAAAGGAAACTAAAGATTGGCCTATCTTTAGAAAGTGTGGGTTCTCCAGTGTTAATATTGATTTTAATGGTTGATTCATTTAACATGGTTTGCAAATCGAAGGAAATGAAATGTGAATATAATAATCTTCCACACCAAGGTAGGTGAGGATAGACTCATCATCTTGACATTGAACAATTTTAATAGGTGTATCATCATCGATCATGTCAAGATACAAGAAGGAAGAGAAGAGGAACCTTTCCATCACATCTATAAGTCATAGGTCCCAGGAAATTATGTTAAAAAGAATAAAGTTAGGAGGAATAGATTCAGGGATCTATGGACTCCATGGGTGAAGTGGTGATGTTGGTGAATGGGGTGTTGAAGGTTTTTCATCCATGATGAGTTCGATGCGGGTCTTCTTGGAAGATGGTTTGGTAAAGCTAATGACAATGCGATATTTGTACTTACGAGTATTACAAAAGATGACGGTATGATGACATTATTCATAAAAACCAAATTAAAAGTATTTCCATGCACAACAAAGAAGGAAAGTGTGGGTGAAGAAGTGGTTAGTGAGAGATTGGAGGTCAAATGAAAAAAATTGTGTTTTAAATAGGGGTTTTGGTGAATAGGTTGAAGTATCAGGTTCCTCCATACATGAAGTTGGTGCAAATGTGGGAAGGACCGTAAGGAAATACCTCTCTATGCGATAGTCATAACAAGGATGTTGGTGTAGTTTACCATAATATTGTGGAGTAAGGAATGTGTTGATATTGTATAGGTGGTATTCCCTAGAGTGAGGATTGAAAAACACCCTCTAAGGGATCTATAGTAGATATATGGGTAGTGGGGATAGAGGAATTAATAGGTAATTAGGTAGGAGGGGTATCGATTGGTTGCAAAGTAAATGGGCCAGTTGTAGAGGCTGTAGCAATAGTATGACTAGAAGAGTTAGGTGTGGAAGAGGTGTCGAAACATTAGTGGATGGGGCTATGGGTGAAGGAAAATTGGGGGTAGTTGTAGATGCCTTAACTGGTATAAGGACATTGTTAGGTTGGTACAACATATTACGTGGTTTTGAACCGTGATGGGTTAGCCGGGATGGTTTAGTTATATCCTTCATGTTAAAAATTTACCCAGTGGTGTAAAGTTCAAGGAACTCAACCCATGACATGAATCCAAGATCAGCCAAGCAACATGTTATACTATAAATACCCATCTAAGACATATAATAATTCCACAATAGTGGGAGGGCCTACACAAATGTGTCGAATAATGGTGCTAAGGTCGAAGTGATGGTGTCATTAAAGGAGTGCAACATAGTTGGGTTATTTTGTATGAAATTTGAATGAATTCGCATTCTATTTTACGCGTGGGAGGAGATGATATTGATCTTAGCACCTCCATCGATCATAACATGTCATACAAATATATTATCGATATAGATAGAGATAAAAAGGGCAGGATCAGGGTCATCTAATTGGAGAGGTATGATCTCCTCATCAAAAATATTGAGGGCATATACTTGATGAGTGGGTGTGGTGGTAGAAGAAGGAGATTATTTGGTAAGAGAGGACCTGATGAGGGGTGAGAATGGAGGCTACTAGTGTGGGGTCATTAGGTAAAACCTTGATGGATTGTAAAACCTCCATAAGGGCTTGTCAATGAGATTCAGAGGTTTAGACAAGATCGTATAAAGACATTTTTAGAGGGGATTGGTGTAATTGATTTATCATTGTATGATAGGTGACCCTATCATAAATATGGTATTTGGGTCCTCAAATAGTTATTTTGGGGGTGGGTGTATATGGTATATTGGGCACGAGGATTGGTTGATGGGCTAGTTGCATTTTATTTTCCTTTGTTCTTTTAGGTGTGAGTGGTAACTTGGATCATTTTATTTTTGAGGGAAGGAGGTAGATTGAGAAGGTATGTCATGAGTAGTATAACAACATGATGGATAAAAACCTAACACTGGTAATAACCTTGCAAAATGAGTAGGGCAAAGTGGAATTTAGGTGGTGGTTTGGAAAACTCTCTATACTGAGACCATGTTGATCTCAAATTTGGGAGGTGGATAAAAGGGTTATGGGGGTCTATATGAAGATCATTGAAAAAGTAAGGGATGAGGATATCTAGTGATAGGTAAAGGTTGAATAGGGTCCTCGTCAAGAAGATCATTGTCATCAAAATTTACTTCAGGAGGACATAATTGGAGGAGAACGGTTTTGAGATCCTTTTAACCTTCTACATCATGTCATTTCACATGATGGTAGGTACAAATTTTAGTTTCATCAAACCCATTTTGTTTGGGTTTTATGGGGTCGTAAGGTCTAAGTGGTGGTAATGTGGTGACTGAGGTCTCTAAGAGTTTATCTAAAATGTAACACCTTTGACAATCAATTATATTTCTCTTTTGCATTACAAGCATAGGCATGTGATTCTCTTAAATGAGGTGTATTTCTTTGATTGTAAAAATCATGCTTGTTATGGATAAATGATTTTTTCTCTTGGATTCGTTAGACTAAAATGTTATGGCTTGTAAGAATCCATTTATCACTTCTTGTAGGTGAGTTGCAATATAGTTTTGAGAGTTACAAACGTATATATTTTATCGACTCATCCTTGGATCAATTACAGTGATCCAAGGAATGCTTTAAACATCCTTATTGGACCGAATGATAAATTGACATTCATTAGTTTAAGATACATAGCGGACTGAACTTTGTATGTTACAAATTTGTTGTTCTTTCATGACATGCCTTCATTCGATTGTATGATTGTGCTTGGATATTTCCAATTGATCTCTTTAGCACATTATCAACATAATTGAAATATATTCTGCTTCATGACTATGAAGGGAATCGAGAATCCTAAAACTAAAGCATTATCCTAACGGTGTCCTAGACTAGGTAAAAAGCACCAACATCCTAGCTATGTCTACTTAATAAGAATTATAATATAACCTAAGATTCTTATTCTATTATGTTTGGATGACATCCTAACCTAAGCTCTTGTGCTAAATGAATAAGGGAGAAAATTACTAAAGTAATGCTAGGATATTTGACCTAAGACGTAATACTATATGGTTGTAAATTTGATCTAACTTAAGGTTGAAATTACATAAGGAAATATTTTAAGACCTAAGGTAATTATTGTTAGACTAACCTAAGTTTTGGGAAATCTATCCTAAACTATTAAAAGGGAACCTAAGGGGTCACATGGCACTATGGCGATGGTTCCAATGGCATTTAATTGATTTGATTGGGTTAATTGAAGGGAGGTACAACCAATTTTGGCAAAGGCTAGTAAAATTTAGTGGAGGCATACGTGGAGGCTTCACTAAAGATGGAAATGCATGTTAAATTAGAAATGGCATTCGCCAGTTTTGGGAGGCGGTGGCAAGGAGAGATAAGTGGGAGATTTGGTAGTAATTGCATTTATGGACCTCAGTTTTTGCATGCAAACTGTCTTAGAAACAAGGGAGATGGATTTGTGAGAGGTTGTTTGGTCTTTCATGTCTCACAAATTTTCCTCTGCATGGAGTTATTTGGTTCTTGAACCAGCAGTTCAACTTCTACTTTATGGTTATTTTTGGTTTCTCCGGCCTATTTTTGATTGAAGGAAAGTATGTGAGGCAATGGAAAAAAATATGTTTGGTTATTGATCTTTTGTGGAGGAGAAAAAGAGTTGGAAGATTAGCTAGAAGCCTCCTTCAAAATTTCAGAAGCACATCGATTACGATAGGCTCTACCCATTAAGATTTCTTGCTTTCTTCTAAATGATTTAGTAAAACAACTCTACTTTCTTGAGATAAATGTTTTCATGATTTTTCTGGTTATTTAATTTCATGGTTTTATGAATCTATTTAGTTTTTAGATATAAATCCATTTCTAAATAATGTTATCCTTTGGAAAATTTCTCTCTGTGCAAGATCAGTGTTGACATGCATGTGAAGCTTATATTTCAAAGCTTGTATTTCATTCCGAACTTGTGTTCGAGGCTTTGTTGTTCTAAATTGACATATGATGCTTGTGTTTTTTTTTTTGACCTATATTGGAGCCTTGTGTTGGTTCTAAGCTTGTATTAGAGATCTGTGTTTTTCAAAACTTGTATTCAAAGCTTCGTGTGTGATACTATAATCATATTCATTACTTGCGTGTTATGAACTAGTATTCCATCAAGGTGTTTGGTTCTGTAGTACTTGTGTTATGACCTTGAGTTTTACTTGTATTTAAGGTTTGAAATACTTAGAACTCATTTATGGGATTGTTTTCTCAAAGAATCTTGGGGAAAATAGTTTTGGTTTGATTAATTTGTTAATCTCTTTTGTGATCTTATCCTTGTAGCTTCTTGGGTTGGAATGGTTGTGGTACTTATGTTTCCTTGAGTTTGTACCACCTTCATTGAAATTATAAAAGCGTGTAATTATGGAGGATATTCTTCTCTCCCCCGCTTTGTTAGAACCCGCATCTTTGTTGAAGGCTTGATTGTTTTGTTAATGGATTAATGACTGGAATTGTATCTTGTTATGGGTTTGGTTTGATATAGAGTTTGTTAGAATAGTCGTTAACAATTTTTGAGGTTTTATGGAAATGTGGTATGTATACTCCTTTTTGTGATTGATGTTTGAAATGAATACCTTCTCTATCACTATCCTTTTAGATGGAGTTGTGATAGTATTTTTGTGTTTTCTATTTCATTCACAATTGGAGGTAAAGTTGAGACATTGCTTGACTAAAACGTATACTGCATTTTCTTACTCTCTTTCGATCCTCTTAAATTGAATTTTGGGTTTGTAAGGAAAGAGGAGTTGAATACTCTAAATCTTGTTGATAGGATTTATCACCTCTTGTTTGGGGTTGTTTCTTTAATTTTTCTTCATGATGACCATGAACTATTGGTATCTTTGATATGGAGCCATGTAAGATCTTGAAGTTGGGAATACAATTTATTTTAATTTCGATAGTTTAATAGAAACTTGTTTATCTTATACTATTTTGGGTTTTCTATTATTTGTTGGATTCATCAAATGAATATCTCGGTCTTTGAAAAGAGAAAGGATTATGTTCTTTTGTGGACAATATACTATTTTTGGGACTCGTGATGTGTATCCTTTTTGAGAATTGAATTCAAAATTGTGTCTAATGAATTGGAATATATAAACCATGTCATATAGGTTTATAAGGGAAACTAGAAGTGTGATTTCTTTAATCGTGGGTTTGGTTTTGTGTCTCTCTTGGGAACTAGTTAAAGAAATTCTAAGTTTAAAATATAAATGGGAATTCTTTGATAGTATAAATGAAATGAATTATTTATCGAACCTTTTCTATTTGTGATCATTTTGTAAGATAAGTTCACTTGATTGAACTTCTCTGTATTTTGATTTTCTTCTTGGTTGTAGGGTGGTTTTTCTCTTAGGCATACTCAACTTCTTGGGTTCGCTTCTTGTCCTGCTTGTCTTATAGGAAATAGTGGGAAACCACTCTTCTGAGATGGGAATTTCTTTGTGGATTGTTTAGTCTACTTGTACTAATCATTTGTTTTAATGATGTGGAAAGAGAATAGCTGAGTCGATCTATTGAAAAGAAAATAATACATTGCTTAGACCAATTGCTTTGTTTTACTAAGTCATACTTCATTGGATTTGATATTGGAAGGTTTTCTCTTTTTACACTCTGTCTTATTATGAACCCTTCTTGGATGGACATGAGAAGAAATTAACCCTGTGTGAGTCTAGCTTTGATTTGTGGACTCGTCCAGTTTAAGATATTTGAATGATATCTTCTAACATGTGGAAGTTAGTAAGACTTGTAGTTAGATTATGTTGATCTTCTATTCCTTCATGGATTGAATTTTGATTCTTGTTTAAATGTTTTCTCTTTAATATCGAATCCATATTGTTATCTTTGAACTACAAAGCGATTATGTGTGTTCGAACTTGTCTCCGACTTTAAAATGATTAGTGTATGGGGAATATATTATATTTATTCTTCTTCTTTTTTCTTATATGGAAGGATGAATCATCCTAATATGAGCTATGTTGTAATTAACTTCTTTTGCTACATAGTAAAGATAATTGTTGTATTTTAATCTGATAGAATTATGAAACAATTAGATGACAAGATCTTTTGTTTGTGTAAAATAAATTGATAGGATAAATTAAACCATATGTTATAATGTAGATGTTGTGGATTATATTGTGCTCTTTTCTTAAAAGTGAATTCAGATTCTTTATTGCACTTCTTATCTGGTTGTTATTACTTATGCTTATTTGTATGATATATTAATTGTTTCATTAAAGTAGAGTTGTTTTAATAGAATAATTAGTGGAATGCACTTCATTTTAATGCTTGGTACTTATCATGCTCAGTTCATTGAACTGACCCATGCTATCAATTTTTCGATGGACATTGGAAGTGATAAAAGAAGACAAAAATTTTTATGATGTAGTGGCTTATTAGCTCTAGATCTTATTTAAAGAATTTCGATTCATTCTTGAGTTGTATTGAAAAAGAGAAGTGATGTTATTTTAATAAATTAATGATGATTGACATGCATTATGTTTGAAATACATAGACTTCTAAATGTGTGTTTATCATCTTGAATTGAAAGGTTTTGAATTGGAATTCAATTTGTGGTGTGAATTCTTTTGTACTTGTATGACGAAATAATAAGTATATCTTGGCGGTATTCTTTATATATGTTTTGTTTAATATTCTTATTATCATGTAATAATTTGGATTAAGGGGATAGTACGAGCCCACTTACTATAATGAAACTTGTTAAATTACAAAGGATGTCGTTATTTATCTACACAAATAAATTTTAATAATGAAATATGCATTAGACATACGGTTAAACTATATGAGTAAAGAATGATAAAAAGGTTATGTTAATTCTAACATCTAACCATGTAGAGGAAGACACTTTCTCTCTCAAAAGAATGAAAAGATAAAAGGAATAGTGGTTTTGATCTTTAATATTTGTACTTCGTTTATAAAGAAAACACTAGCTAAATCTAGGTGGATGACACACTTGATTTCGACAGCTTAGGTTACTTTAAGAATTAAAAAATTGATGTTTAATTTCATGTTTTTGGGATAACTATTTGTTATGGCACATTAATGAACATAAATGAAAATAGGAGTTAATGAAGTTATCAATATCAAATCAGGTTAAATATGTATATAGAACTTAATGAATGTTGGAATTAGGGTTAGGCATGATTGCTGCAATCAATCTTAATCCAATTTAATTATTAATCTAATGACCACTAAGGGATATGTACATCATGATGAATTAGTCCTAAAGGATGTTGGCACATGCCAACTATAGGACTGTACCTTCGAGAATTCCAAGGACTTCTTGAGGATATAATATTATAGTTGACATGTGGAAACACCCTTCTATATTTTTCATCTAGATCTACACACCAGGGTTCATTTTAAGAGACCTCTTGGAAATCGGAGTTGGAAAATACCTGGAAAATATCCCTAGAACTAGTTTCGTGGGAAGGAAAATTTTTGGGGGTTGTATGAAAAAATTTCACCTGATTTTCAAGTGGTGTGTGAAAATTTACCGAGACGCAGCAGAGAGATTTGTTGTCGCGTGTCAAAAAAATGCATTGACGTGCGTCAACAGACCTCATTGACGCATGTCAACAAGGTTGTTGATGCACATCAATGAGGTTTGTTGATGCACATCAATGCATTTTTGATGCATGACAACAAATATCCTGTCGTGCGTCTGTAGCCTCCACCTTCTACTTGCGCATCAAAAAAATCTCTACGTGTAATGCGTCAAATAACTCTTTGTCATGAATCTACTATGCATCAATATCTATAGTACATTCTTATCATGCATCAATTATCCATTAGTGTCACACGTCAACAAATAACCCCATTATCATGTGTCTACAAACCCTCCTTGTCCTGCGTCAATAACGTACCCCCTTGTCGTGTGTCTGCAATACAGGATATATCATATTGTTGACAAAATGTGAGGTATAAGTGTTCTACCTGGTGAATAATCTAGGATTATATAGGGGATATATTTCAAGGGTAGGTGAAGCTAACCCCTAAAAAAATTAAAGTGTAATTTTTAGGTGAACAGATCACTGACCCGCGCCAGAAAATTTGCCTTTTCAAAATTTTCAAAAATGGAATATTCACCATATTATGAACATTCGCCACTAAAATTTTCCCTACTACACACATCTAGACTTGAACTTATTTTTCTCTCTAGGTAAAGTTAGTAGCATGTTTGGAATAGGGAGTAGCTTTCTATGACTTAGGGTACCTTGGCACATTCGGTCAACTTAGGTCAATCGAGTATGCCCATATACCCTAAGTCATCGTGAGCATCTTCCTATAATAAATTATGTTGCTAACCTAAGCTAGGGTCAAACCTTGGGCAAGTGGATTGACGATAGTCAGTAAAGACCATTCTAGATAACAATAGAGTGAGGTGAAGGATGTATTCCAAAATGACGAATATGCCATCTAGGAATAGTAACATGAACAGTATGTTGAAAATCTTTGGCCAAAGTATCGTAAGCTATTGGTTGTGTTGTCCTATGTCACCTAGTTTAAAGCAACGTGATGTCATATGAATATTGGTAACAAATATTCAAATAGGTTCTTTAAACAAATCACTCTTTACCCGGAATAAGGTAGAAGATCCAAGTATATGTAGTATACATGAAGTATTCTATAATTTAAGTCAAGCATGAGATATTGGTTGGTAACCGAGTAATGGAATGAGAGATCGGTAGAATACCAAGTCATTATAGCTACATATGATTATCTATTATGAGATTTATTGGCATGGAATGTGTATTCTAAATGATGTTTTATTTAGAATAGAGAACATTATGATTCAAAAAAAATTCCCTTGTTTCTAAAGTCTTAAAATGGGAATGTTACATCTTAGTATCAGAGCTGAAGGTTGTAGCTCTTGGACCTATCATGTCCATAATCTAATGAAAATTAAATTTTCTGGTTAACAAAAAATGGTTAGAACAAGAGGAAATGTTGTAAATAATCATCCACCTGAGGAAGGAGCAAAAACTACCCAAAAGCTTGATGATATCCTTGCTTCCCTGTTGGACACAAGAGATCGTTTAGCTATACTTGAACAACAAGTAATAGGAAATGATGAGGAAGAAGATGCTGGTAATAATAATTAGCCACCTCCAGAGGAAAATGTCAATTTAGGTGTTGACAATGTGAACATACCTGATCAGCCTGAGAATAAAAAGGTTAGGCTAGTAGCTGAGCTCACTAAAGATATAAAAAGGATAAGTCCACCCAAGTTTGATGGCACCACATTAGGAGATGGAGCTGAGAATTGGCTCAGTGAAATGGAGAAATACTTTAAAATAAAGAATTTTTCAGAAGAAACAAAGGCAATATGGGGAGCATATCAGATTTCCCATGAGGCATCTTCATGGTGGGACAACCATAAGGATGAGTTAAACATTAATGAAACCAATATCACATAGGATCAATTTAAAGGTTACTTTAGGCAACGTTGGCTGCCGTAACTTTACTATGATAAAAAAATGACTCGAATTCTAGAACTTAGCTCAAGGAAAGCTAACTGTAAATAAGTATTGGGAGTAGTTTACTAAACTCTGTAAGTATGTACCTTAGTATCAAACTGACGAGAAGTTCAGGATATGGAAATTTATCATGGGATTGAATCTTGTTATAGGTGGAGAGGTGGTTATTCGTAGCCCAACTAGGAACATAAATTGAAGGCAATTTCTGCTCATAAGGAGGAAGTAAGGAAGAAATTTCCCAACTCCTCTTCATCATCTCTTGCACCTAAGAAAGGACCATGGAAGAAATTTGGAATGAAAAGTAATTTTTCAGCTGATAATAATAAGAAAGTAGCAATGAATAAGACTACTAGTAATGCACGGAACAACTTTGTCAAGAATAATAATAACGGACAAAAGTCCTATGGAGGTCAGAATGATAATTCTAGGACTAGAAATAAATATGAGCCTAGAAAGGGACCTGTAGGAGGCTGTTATAACTGTGGAAAATATCATTACGTGAATCAATTCCCTTTGAAAAAGGATGATCGTAATCAGTAGCACAAGATACATGTTGTAGTAGCTGACAAGCAGGCTGAAAAATAGGCCACACCCATAGAGGTTTTGGGTAAGTTATTTGGCATACCTATAACTATTCTTTTTGATACCGGAGCTACTGAATGTTTTATTTCTAGTAAATTAGCATCTAAACTAAAAATAAAAGCTAGAAACATGGATAAAACATGGACTACATTATGGAAACAATGTTGTTCATACTATTAGTATGTGTCTTTTTGGAGCAGTCCTTGACTTACCTAGTTTTTCCATAGAATTTGATCTTTATGTTACACCTTTGGGGTCTTATGATGTAATCATAGGTGTTAATTGGTTAGCTAAACATAAGGCAAAGGTGGATTATTTTGAAAAACATATTAGTTGTTTAGATGATGTGTAGAAAACAACACAGATTCAAGGTGTGAAATGTGATATTTCTATTAGGAAACTGCCATCTATGCAACTTAATAAGGCCAAAAACAAAGGTTGTACCTTATATGCTATAAAGATTGCAGAAATAGATGAAGAGAACAATGATGTCATGGAATGATATCTGTTGTTACAAAACTTCAGTGACATGTTTCGGAAGAGTTACCAAGTCTTCCACCTAAAAGGGAATTTGATTTCACAATTGAGATCAAACCTGCAATCGAGGTTATTTATAAGACACCATATCAAATGACTAATATAGAATTAGTAGAGATTAAGGCTCAATTATAATAACCTTTTTCTAAAGGTTTAATTAGACCAAGTGTTTTACCTTGGGGAGGGCCAAGATAATTTTTTTAAAAGAAAGATGGAACACTTAGATTGTGCATTGACTACAGAATGTTAAACAAAGCAATAATTAAGAATAGATACCCACTCCCTAGAATTGATGATCTATTTGATAAAATTCATACAACATCGGTGTATTCAAAGATAGATCTTCAATCTGGATATCATCAATTACGGATTAAGGATGAGGACATTCATTAAAAAATTCAAAACAAGGTATGGACATTATGAGTTCACGGTCTTACCCTTTGGATTAACAAATGCACCTGCAACATTTATGAATTTAATGAATAATATCTTTCAAGAATACTTGGACAAATTTGTGCTCATATTCTTGGATGACATTCTCATATATTCTAAAATCATAGAGAAACACCATGAGAATTTGAAGATAGTTTTGGAAATTTTGATAATATGGTAAGCTATCAAAATGTTCTTTCTATGACATAGAAGTGCACTATTTAGGATATGTAATAAGTAAGAATGGAATTGTTGTAGATCCTTCTAAAATTATAGCTATAACCGAGAGGCCTACACTAAAAATGTACATGAAGTTAGAAGCTTCATGGGGCTTACTAGTTACTATAGAAAATTTGTAAAATATTTTTCTAAGGTGGCTGTACCAATAACTTCATTACAGAAAAAACATAAGAAGTTTGTTTAGAATGAGAAATTTGAATCTACATTCAAAACTTTGAAGGAATAGTTAACTTCAGCACCTATTCTAGTTGTACCAGATCCTAATGGAGACTTTATGGTAGTAACAGATGCATCTAGGGAAGGTCTAGGAGGTATTTTTCTACAAAATGGTCATGTCATAGCTTGCAAAAGTAGAAAACTAAAGTTATATGAGTTGAATTATGCTCCACATGATTTATATCTTGCTTCCATTATTCATGAACTTCAATTTTGGAGGCATTTTCTGCTTGGTAAACCTTTTGAATTAAATACTTTGATCATCTTGGGTTGAAGTATATTTTCACTCATCCAAATCTAAATGCAAGATAATGAAGAAGGTTAGAGTTTTTGACTCAATATGATTTTAAAATAAATTATATCAAAGGTAAAGAAAATAGAGTGGTGACACTCTAAGTCATAGGAAGCACATTTCTACTCTTATAACATTGAGAACTTAGTTTAAGGATGAAGTAAAAAGTGTTATGGAATCTAATTCTTACTTTCAGCAAGTAAAAATAGCGCTTGCTGCAGATCCAAATGATGTGAGGTATAAAGGTTTTCACTTTGACAATGAAGGAATCTTAAGATTTGAAAATAGAGTATACATACCTTCGCTAAATGATTTAAGAAAGAAATTGTTAGCAAAATTTCATAATTCACCTTTTTTGGACACCCTGGTATTACAAAGATGTTTGCTGATATAAAACAACAATATTTCTGAAAGGGGATGAAAAAGGACATTATTGATTTTGTGACACATTGCTTAGAATGTCAACGTGTTAAAGCTGAACATATGCACCCAGCCAGTTTATTGTATCCTCATAGCATACCATAGTACAAATGGCAAGTAATAAGCATGGATTTTGTATAAGGGTTGCCTATGTCAAGAAATAAACATGATGTTATTTTAGTAGTTGTTGATAAACTAATGAAGGTAGCACATTTTATTATTAGTAATCTAAAGGTTGATTCTCCTGTATTGACTAAAGGATTTGTACATGAAATTTTCAAATTACATGGAGTACCTGAATTAATCATATCTCGATAGAGATCCTAGAATGACGTCAAGGTTTTGGCAAACACTTAATGCAACTCAAGGAACTAAGATGAATTTAATTTATGTGTATCATTTGGAAACAACCGGGTAGACCGAAAGAGTTAATCAAGTTTTTGAGGATATGTTATGAATGTATTATATGGATCAGCAATATAAGTAGGAAGAGTACCTTCCACTAGTTGAGTTTTCTTATAGTAACATGTATCATGCCTCTCTTAAGATGGAACCTTTTGAAGCATTATACGGAAGAAAATGTAGAACCCTCGTTAGTTGGGACAACATTGAGGATAGAGAGGTAATTGGACCTGAAATCCTTACGGAAATGGAACAACAAGTTAAAATGATTCGTGAATGCTTGAAAAAGTAGCAAATAGGTGGAAGAGTTATGCTGATTTAAAGCGGGTTGAGAGGAAATTTGAACTTGGTGAGAAAGTCTTTCTTTGGGTTAAACCGAAAAAGAGCTCAATAACTTTTGACTAGGCTACCAAGTTATCACCTTGTTATGTGGTACCCTTTGAGATAGTAGAAGTAATCAACCATGTAGCTTATCATTTATCATTACCTCCTACTTTGTCACGAAAGCATGATGTTTTCCATATTTCTTTGCTTAAGAAATACATTTCAGATTTCTCACATGTGTTAAATTAGAATTCCTTGGAGGTCCAAGACCTATGAATAATCATGGTTAAACCCATACAAGTGCTGGAAACTCACCAATTACATTTAAGAAATCATGAAATAAGTCAATGTAAGGTCTAGTGGGACCAGTTTAACAAAGAAAGTGCAACTTGGGAAAATCTAGAAGATATGAAAACTGCTTTTCCATATTTATTTGATCGAATTGACTATGATGACTGATAAAAATTTGTGATTTTATCTTTATATGTCAATAAGTCTGCCAGTTTTGGGCAGACAACTATTTAATTATTTTATTTTTTTAATAAACAACTATGTGAATGTTGATTTCAGGAACTTTAAATTTTGATATTGTTGCAAAACATATGTTAAGTAGATAAATTGATTATCCTTAATGCAATGATCAAAATGAGATAATCATCGGGACGATGATTATTTTTAGGAGGGAAGTATGTAACACCTTTGACAATCAGTTATATTTCTCTTTTGCATTACAAGCATAGGCATGTGATTTTCTTGAATGAGGTGTGTTTCCTTGATTGTTGAAAATCATGCTTGTTATGGATAAATCATTTTTTCTCTTGGATTCATTAGACTGAAATGATATGGCTTGCAAGAATCCATTTTCACTTCTTGTAGGTGAGTTGCAATCTAGTTTTGAGAGTTGCAAACTTATCTCTTTTATTGACTCATCCTTGGATCAATTCCAATGATCCAAGGAATGTTTTAAATCTCCTTACCAGACTAAATGATAAATTGACATTCATTAGTTTGAGAGACATAGTGGACTAAACTTTGTATGTTACAAATTCTTTGGTCTTGTATGACATGCCTTCATTTGGTTGTATGATTGTGCTTGGATCTTTTGGATTGATCTCTTCAGGACATTATCGGCTTAAATGAAATATAGTCTGCTTCATGACTATGAAGGGAATCAGAATCCTAAAACTAAAGGATTATCCTAATGGTGTCCTAGACTAGGTAAAAAGCACCTACTTCCTAGCTATGTCTACTTAATTGGATTATAATCTAACCTAAGCTTCTTATTCTATTGTGTTTGGATGACGTCCTAACCTAAGCTCTTGTGCTAAATGAATAAGGGAGAAAATTACTAAAGTAATGCTAGGCTATTTGACCTAAGACCTAATACTATATGGTTGTGAATTTGATCTAACCTAAGGTGGAAATTACCTATGGAAATTTTTTAAGACATAAGGTAATTATTGTTAGACTAACCTAAGTTTTGGGAAATCTATCCTAAACTATTAAAAGGAGCCTAAGGGTCATATGCCACTATGGAAATAGTTCCAATGACATTTAATTGATTTGATTGGGTTAAATTAAGGGAGGTATAGCCATTTTTGGCAAAGGCTATTAAAATTTAGTGGAGGCATAGGTGGAGGCTTCACTAAAGATGGAATGCATGTTAAATTAGAAATAGCATTCTCTAGTTTTTGGATGCAGTGGAAAGTAGAGATAAGTGGGAGATTTGGTAATAATTACATTTATGGACCTCGCTTTTATGTGCAAACCTGTCTTGGAAACAAGGGAGGTGGATTTGTGAGAGGTTGTTTGGTCTTGCATGTCTTGCGAATTTTTCTCTGCATGGAGCTATCTGGTTCTTTGAACTAGAAGTTCAACTTCTACTTTGTGGTTATTTTTGGTTTCTATGGTCTATTTTTTATCAAAGGAAAGTATATGAGGAATTTGAAGAAAATATGTTTGGTTGTTGATCTTTCATGGAGGAGAAAAAGAGTTGGAAGCTCACTGAAGTCTCCTTCGAATTGGCAAAAGCACTATCAGGCATGATAGGCTCTACCCATTAAGATTTCTTGCTTTCTTCTAAATGATTCATTAAAACAACTCTACTCTCTTGAGATAAATGTTTTCATGATTTTTCTGGTTATTTACTTTCATGGTTTTATGAATCTATGTGGTTTTTAGATATAAATCCATTGCTAAATAATGTTAGCCTTTGGAAACTTTCTCTGTGCAAGATTAGTGTTGACATGCATGTGAAGCTTGTATTTCAAAGCTTATATTTAGTTCTGAACTTGTGTTCAAGGATGTTGTTGTTCTGAACTAACATATGATTCTTGTGTTTCATTCTGAACCTATATTGGAGCCTTGTGTTGGTTTTGAGCTTGTATTGAAGCTTTGTGTTGCTCATAACTTGTGTTTGAAGATTCGTGTGTGACACTTGTACTTGCATTCATTACTTGCGTGTTATAAACTAGTATTCAAGTCGAGGTGTTTGGTTCTGTACTTGTGTTCTAAGCTTGATTTTTACTTGTATTTAAGGTTTGAAATACTTAAAACTCATATATGGGACTGTTTTCTCAAAAATCTTGGGAAATTAGTTTTGGTTTGAGTAATTTGTTAATATATTTTGAGATCTTATCCTTGTAGCTTCTTGGGTTGGAATGGTTACGGTACTTATGTTTCCTTAAGATTGTACCACCTTCGTTGAACTTGTAAAGGAGTGTAATTGGGAGGTTATTCTTCTCTCCCCTTCTCTATTAGAACTCGCATATTGTTAAAGGCTTGATTGTTTTGTTAATGGATTAATGACTGAGTTGTATCTTGCTGTGGTTTTTTTATATAGAGTTTGTTGGAACAATCGTTAAAAGTTTTGAGGTTTTATGGAAATGCGATGCATCCTCCTTTTTTATCGACGTTTAAAATGAATACCTTGTATGCCGCTATTTTTTTGATGGAGTTTTGAGAGTCTTTGTTGTGTTTTCTATTTCAGTCACGATTAGAGGTAAAGTTGAGACATTTCTTGAATCAAACGTATATTGGGTTTTCTTACTCACTTTCAGATCCTCTTAAATTAAATTTTGTGTTTTTAATGAAAGAGGAGTTAAATACTCTTAATCTTGTTGATAGGATTTATTACCTCTGGTTTGGGGTTGTTTCATTTAATTTGTCTTCATGATGACCACGAACTATATGTCTCTTTTATATGGAGCCGTGTAAGACCTTGAAGTTGGGAATATAGTTTCTTTTGAGTTCGTGAGTTTTATTGAAACTTGTTTATCCTATATTGTTTTGGGTCTTATATTCTTTGTTAGATTTAACAAATGAATCTCTGGTTCTTTGAAAAGAGAAAGGATTATGTTCTTTTTTGGACAGTATATTGTTTTTGGGACTGTAGTATGTATCCTTTCCGAGAATTCGATTCGAAATTGTGTCTAATGAAATGAATTATATAAACCAGTCGTATAGGTTTATAAGGGAAACTATAAGTGTTCTTTCTTTAACTATGGGTTTGGTTTTGTGTTCTCTCTTGGGAACTTGTTAAATAAATTATAAGGTTGAAATAGAAATGAGAATCCCTTGATTGTATAAATGAAATGAATTATTGATTGGACCTTTTCTATTTGTGATCATTTTGTAAGATAAGTTCACTTGATTGAACTTCTCTGTATTTCAATTTTCTTCTTGGCTATAGGGTGGTTTTTCTCTTAGGCATGATCGAATTCTTGGGTTCGGCTTACTAACCTTCTATCTTATAGGAAATAGTGGGAAACCACTCTTTTGAGATGGAAATTTCTTTGTGGATTGATTAGTATACTTTTACTAATCATTTATTGTAATGATGTGGAAAGAGAATAGCTGATTCGATCTATTGAAAATAAAATAATAACATGCTTAGACCGATTACTTTGTTTGATTGAGTCATAATTCATTAGATTTGATATTGAAAGGTCTTCTCTTTTTGCACTTTGTCTTATTATGAACCCTTATTGGATGGACACAAGAAGAAATTAACCTGTATGAGTCCAAATTTGATTTGTGGAATGTATGGTTTTAGATCTTTGAATGATATCTTCTAACATGTAGAAGTTAGTAAGACTTTTAGTTAGATTGTGTTGATCTTCTATTCCTTCGTGGATTGAATTGGGATTCTTGTTTAAATGTTATCTCTTTAATATCAAATCCATATTTTTATCTTTTAACTGAAGTAGTTATGTGTGTTCTGAACCTATCTCTAACTTTAAGATGATTAGTGTATGGGGAATAGAATGTATTGATTCTTCTTATTTTTTCTTATATGGAAGGATGAATCATCCTAATATGAGATATGATGTAATTAACTTTTTTTTCTACATAGTAAAGATAATTTTTGTATTCTAATGTGATAGAATTATGAAACAATTGGATGACAAGATTTGTTGTTTGTCTAGAAGGAATTGATATGATAAATTAAACCATATGTTATAATGTAGATGTTGCAGATTATATTATACTCTTTTCTTAAAAGTGAATTCAGATTCATTATTGCACTTCATATCTAGTTGTTATTACTTATGCTTATTTGTATGGTATATTAATTATTTCATTAAAACAGAGTTGTTTTAATGGAATAATTAGTGGAATGCAGTTCGTTTTAATGCTTAGTGCTTATCATGCATAGTTCATTGAAATAACCCGTGCTAGTAATTTTTGCGAAGGAAATCGTAAGTGATAAAAGAAGGAAATTTTTTTATGATGCATTAGCTTAATTATTTCTAGATCTTATGTACGAATTTCAATTCATTCTTCATTATATTGGAAAATAGAAGTGATGTTCTTTTATGAACTTAATGATGATTGACATGCAATATGTTTGTAATGCATAGTCTTGTAAATGTATATTTATCATCTTGAATTGAAAGGTTTGAGTTGGACTTCAATTTGTGGTGTGAATTCTTTTGTACTTGTATGATGGAAATAGTAGTGATATCTTGGCGGTATTATTTATATCTATATTGTATACTATTGTTGTTATCATGTAATAAGTTGTATTAAGGGGATAGTACGATCCCCCTTATTATACTGAAACTTGTTAAATTGCAAAAGATTTCGTTCTTTATCTACACAACTAAAGTTTAATAATGAAATATGCTTTGGACATACAATTAAACTATATGAGTAAAGAATGATAAGCAATTTATGTTAACCCTAACATATAACCATGTAGAGGAAGACTCTCTCTCTCTCAAAAGAATGAAAAGATAAAATGAATAGTGGTTTTGATCTTTAATCTTTGTACTTCCTTTATAAAGTAAACACTCCCTAAATCTAGGTGGATGACACACTTGATTTGGATAGCTAGGTTTCTTTAAGAATTAAATGATTGATGTTTGTTGACCTATTTTTGGATAATCATTAGTTATGGCACATTAATGAGCATCAATGCAAACAAGAGTTTATGAAGTTCTCAATATCAAATCAGATTGATTATGGATACAAAAATTAATGAATTTTGGAATTAGGGTTAGGCATGATTGTTGTAATCAAGCTTAATCCAATTTAATTATTAATCTAATGACCACTAAGGGATATGTACATCATGATGAATCATTCCTAAAGGATGTTGGCACACACCAATTGTAGGAATGTACCTTTAAGAAGTGAAAGGAATTCTCGAGGATACAAAGATTACAATTGACATGTGGCAACACCCTTCCATATTGTTCATCTAGATCTACACACATCCTGGACTTTAAATTTGTTCTCTCTAGGTCAAGTTAGTATCTTGTTTGGAATAGGGAGTAGATTTCTATGACTCGGGTACCTTGGTACATTCGATCGACTTATGTCGGTCAAGTATGCCCATATACCCTAAGTCATCATGAGTTTGTTCCTATAACAAATTATGTTTCTAACCCGAGTTAGGTTAGGGTCAAACCTTGAGAAAGTGGACTAGCGGTAGTCAGTAAAGACCATTATAGATAACAATAAAGTGAGTAGAAGGAAATATTTTGAAATGATGAATATGTCATCTAGGAATAGTAACATGAACATTAGCTTGAAAATATTTGACCAAAGTATCGCAAGCTGATGGTTACGTTGTCCTATGTCACCTAGTTTAAAGCAACGTGATGTCAGATGAATATTGGTAACAAATATTTAGATAGTTTCTTTAAACAGATCACTCAATACCCATAATAGGGTAGAAGAACCAAGTATATGTAAAGTATTCTATACTTTAAGTCAACATGAGAGATCGGTTGGTAACCGACTCATGGAATGAGAGATTGATAGCATACTTAGAGTCATTACAGATACATATTGTTATCTGTTATGAGATTGATTGGCATGGAATGTGTGTTCTAAATGATGTTTTATTTATAATAGAGAACATTATGATTCAAAAAAATTCCCTTGTTTCTAAAGTATTAAAATGGGAATGTTACATAAAATGTTAGCGTAGAAACCTTCTAATGGATCACAAAGTGGGAAGTGAGTGTGGGTTTTGATAAAGGTGTGGATGATTGTTGTGAAGGAGGTGTTATAGGAGGGGGAATAAAATTTACCACTAGTTTGGTAGGTGGTACTTGTCTTAGGTTTTTATGGTATCTTCTTGGGTAAAGGTGTGGTGGAAGAACTAGAAATGAAAGGTGTTATTGGTTTAACTACCCTGTTGGAGGGTAGTGGGTTCTTGTCTTTGGATTGTACCTTCTTGGGTAAAGGTGAGGTGGGAGTACATGATGCAAAAGGGAAAGCAAACAGTGGAAGAGGATGGGTTACCCATGGGGACAATAGAGTTGCGGTGGAAGTGGTTGGTAGAGGCTGGGTGGAAGGTATGGGTTGAATTCATATAGGTAAAGTTGGGGTTATAGTAGCTGGTGGAGGTATAGGTGGTAAGAAATGTATAGGTGAGGACAAGAGTGTTTGTTGTTTAGGTAGATTGGACTTAACAAAGAATCATGATGATGAGGTAGGTTTCTTAGCTTTTGATTGGCCTTAGGTAGGGGTTGTTTGGAAAAGGTCAATGGGTGAGGTCCTAGGATGGATGTAAGGGGTGAAGGTGACAAAGGTGTGGTAGTTGAGACTTATATATATAGCCTAGAAGGTTGGGTATTCCTTGTAGGTGGAGGAACAATTTTGGTGTGGGTTTGGGAAGGCATGGCTAAATCCAATTTGATGGGTGGATGGGTAAGGCTTGATTTCAGTATGATACCCTAGTGATGGGTCTAGATATAGACAAATATGTAGGTGTGGGTATGTTCTTAGGCATATGAATGGTTTTAGTCAAGGGTAGAGGTTCGAGTGTAGGTAAATGTGACAAAGAAGAATTATTTTGGACAGGCACGATCGGGTCGATCTAGTTGTTGGAAATACCTTTGGATAGATCATGGACATATCTGTAGGCAACATTTGCATTTTAATGAAAAATGAGAGCCAAATACATCCCCAAAGTGTGGAATTATCAATGTAATCCAAGTGATTGTCCAATCGTGAAAAAGAGATAGCTGTAAGAGGAGATGCATTTGGTTTAGTTGCAATCTTTGTAAAATATGTATGTGAGATAGGGAATTGGTCAACCTTGGACTCTATGGGTAAAACAACCAAGACCAAATCAACGGGATCCTTGAATGATAAATTAGAATTGTCCTCAAAATGTAGCAAGTGTGTCTATAGGATTTCCCATGCGTAGGAGAGATGGTAGGTGGGGTGAGATAGATTCCTCTTCTTTGAAGGAGAAAGTGATGATGATTCTCCTTCGATTAGGAGATTTAATATTGTTAATTGTTCGGAGGTTGCAAGGTATATGGTGAAACAACATCAATAGAAATTTTGGACTCCTCTATAGGGGAAGGGGGAGATGAAGGGGACTCCTCGGAGGGTGAAGGCATGGAAAAGGTATGCTTCTCCATGGATAGTGGAGCTCGTGCAATTTCTCGATAGATGGAATAGGTGGAAATTGAGAAATGGTTAGTATAATATCAAAAACAAAATGGAATTCATAGAAATTATTATCATTGGTTGAAGGGTCTCGATTTTGATTAGATGATGACATATGGCTAGGGAATGACTTCTTAAAGATATGCAAGTTTTAATTTGTTGGTGCATTCACGTTTTCCATGATGAGATCTCCATTATGTAACATTTCCTTGATAATGTTCTTAAAATTTATACAATTACTGTCACTATGGCCTTTGAAACAATGATAATTATAATATTCATGTTCCTTATACCATGCAGGGAATAGGATGAGCTAGATTGAAACTAGTATGAGGCATTATGGGGGTAGTGCAATGGCTCGGCTTTAAGAAGCTTTTCTAATCTTGGAGAATAGGGCTCTCTAATTAGAGTGTATTTTTGTTGTTTCTGCTAGAACTATAAGGTCTAAACAGGAGAAAGATTAGAGGAAGGTTTGGCTTGATTAGATGGATGAGATGGACCAGATTTGAGACCTATAACATTAGAAGATTCTTTATCTTTTGAATAATTGTTTTGAGGTTTCAAGATGAAGAAGAATAATTTTATTTAAATGTGGCATTTTGTTTTGCAATTGGATTTTATTTTCTTCAATGACATTAATTTCTAGCTTTCGCACCATGGTAAATGCTTTGTCAAAGGTATGGAATGTTTTTACTTACAGATTTGGTGAGATGTGTCTTGCACAAGCTCCTGTGAAAAACTCTATAAGTTCAACTTGAGGTAGTTGGAACATTAATCGTTGATAAGACTTTACCAAAGTGAGTAACGAAATATGTGATAGATTTTTCGTCATACTGTCATGTCAAATATATGTCAGTCATGGTGACTATTTTTACTACATTGATTGAGAAGTGGTCTAGGAATGCTTGAGCCACTTGGTTAAAGGAGTAGATGGAATGTCTCGGTAAACTACTATACCAATCTAAGGTGGGTTCTTTCAAGGACATGGGGAATGTTCATAGGATTAAAGCATAGTTATGGAAAATTAGATAGTACCCATGTTTGAATGACTACAAGTGTTGTTGCAGGTCTTATTTACTTTTGAAATGTTTGAACTTGGGAATTTCCAAATGCATGGGGTATGGGTGAATAGGAATGGATGGGTGAATAGGCTCATTATAGATTTCATCATAAGTTAAGGAGTTGCGATAGACAAAAATTGATGCTTCTAGTATCTGCATATTTTCCATCATCATCCTAATGAGGTCATTGGTGGGTTATGAGGAATGGGCATCTCCTACAGTAATGGGAGGTTGATAAACGGTTAATGATGTGGATGACATCCTGGAATATGGGGGTGTGGAATATGAAAAGTGTGAAGGGGGAATACATGTGGGTGGAGGATATCCTAAATAAGTGATAGACACAATTGGGTTTTTCGGTGATGCGTGTAAGAGGTGGAGTAGTCGCAAATCGAATCTTGTATTAATTAGGGGTAGATAGGTTGGGATGGAAAGGATGAGGTTTTGGAAGGGGGTGTGGGTTACCAACACCATGGGTGGTTGTGATGTAATCGGTACATACGAGGTAAAGGGGGAAGATGGGGCCATGCTTAAGATGGTTGGTGAAGGGATGGTCAACACCACGAGTGTGATAGATGTCATTGGTGCAACAGTTATAGTGGATGTGGGGTCCAGTTGAGATACCATAGGGGGTAAGGTGGATGAAGGAAATGTTGAGCTAGTGGTAGCTGACATGGAAGTGGGGGTGAGGAAGGAGGAATAGATATGGGCATGTCATATACTAGTTGTCCTGAGGAGTCTTAGGTAGATGAGTGGGAAAGATAGTATTGTAAGGCCATATGATTCTAATCAAGGAGTCTTGCAAACTCCTCGTCACTTTGGTAGTAATGGTGATAGGCTGAGTTGGATCCATAGGTGATAGGATGGAAGGAGTTGATGGGCTAGGTGGGAGTGGCTAAAGACTAGCATGAAATATAATGGTGTTGGTTTGGCTGCAAGTTATCACCATGTTAATTAGTGTTGACTGATAAAAATGTACTTTGTATATAACACATAAAATAACAGAATGGAGAAGGATGAATTCTAGGAGGTAAATATGATCGATGATTTAATTAGAAATAAAACACCAAAACTGATGATGGTTACAAGGGAGCTGATGATGCTTATGATAACCGATACCGGTTACTATAGGGAATCAACAGTTTTGCAAATGAGGCAAAACTGATGAAAATAAATAATGGAAACTATACTAGGCTGTGATATGAAATTTTTGGGGATATGATGATGTTTTGAGAACTTTAGATAGAACAATAGATTTGGTGAATGTTATCTTTTGGTGAAATGACCAAAAATAATTGGAACTAAAACCGATTAGATAACCCGATGATGGTCAAATATAAACCGATGACGGTCGTTGGAACTATGCCGATTCTTATGAAATTAGAAGAAGTGGAGAAAAATATTTTTTTGAATTAAATCAGATGAAACAACAACCCAAAAATCTGAGGATGATGGTATTAGACCCTGACACACTCAAAAATAGTCAGAATGCTCCAACTATGATGGCAGAGTCTGATAGGAAGAGGAAAGTGGAGAACGTAACCTCATAACTACAAATTAAACTTAGGAAAAGATAAGACAAACATGCAAATACTAATAAGTGAATTTTATGTGTTCAACTTATGCCATTTAAGACTAGACTATGAATTTAGAACATAATTTTTTTGTTGGGAAGGCATCCTATGAAGAGTCAAATTCTAAAGTGTGGTTTTAGGTTATGTTTTGGTGGGCGCGGTCATTTCTTTGAGATAATGATTGGACAGAGAAATCAATTGGGTTCCCACTATCAATCCTCTGATCATTTGTTTGTTGACAACTTCTTTCAGGTAAGGTGTTGTTTAAGAAGATGTGTGAATTTTGTATTTGTTCATTTTTGAAAAGAGAGACAAAAGAGAAATTACTTTCTACTGTTCAATTATGTCAACCATCAACTGGGCATGAGTTCCAACGATATAGGTTGCCCTCAATTTTAAATGTGAGCTAATAATGTAGCATACAAGGATGAAATGCAACAAATTTTATAACCCAAATCGACAATTATATTCGATGTAGCAAGTGATGAATAGGTCAAGAACATTCTCTTTCACTACTATGCAAATTCCAGAAGAAAGAAATGATTTGTTTTAAACACCAAATCACAAATGTCATTTAGACAATTAGAAGAAAATAATGTTACCAAGGGAGAAGATTAAATGTGTATTTTTCAAAAAGAGAAAGAAACACACAAGATTTCCCTATATGAATAAAATGCAAAGAACCCAAGAGAGGGTCCCACTGGCATGCCAAAATGTTTCACCAATAAGTTGCGTACATATGAGCAAAATAGATAAGGTAAAGGTGAGGAGGAATACCTATGAAATGAAGGTGGAAGGTAGAGTGTGCATGTTCTAATTTCTTGATCCAATGTGCTGATTACAAGAAATTCCTTTTTATAGGAGGAACTACCTATGAATGAAAAATAAGACCACAAGAAGAATATTAAACAATATATGTCAGTGGACTACCTAGCATGTGCTAGATCTAGGAAGTGTGATACTTCCTAGATGGCTGTCAATCCACTGTTTAATACAATTTAATGCAAGAAATAATGTAAACAAATAACATCCTACTATAGTTGATATGATTTAGGTATCTCATTCAAATACAATAAGAAAATTTAATCTAATAGGTAAGGTTATGATTATATCTATAGGTTGGGTAGGTAGCCAAAACATTAGAATAGATTATGAACAAATTTTGGGTGGTTTTGGGTTATTTGGGTGAAGGATATTATTTTTGTTATAGGAAGTATTACAAGTTACGAGAGACCAACATCGGTCTAGTTTGACTGATTCTGGTTGAGAGGGAAATCAATGATGGTTTCGGTTAACCGGCATCGATAGAGGTGGAACGGTAGAAACTAAATAAAATTTGGTCTTAGAGATTCTCTTTGATTGCACAGAGAATAAAAGAATGATGGTTAGGTTGCTAAAGAAGCTGATAATGCTTAGAGATGTCTGAGGTTAGATTTAGGGAGCTACAAGATTATGGGTAGTCAGATGGGTGGATTGGCAGGAAGGTGAGTATGATAGGATGCAATAAATAATAGGATTTAAAACACAAAGCTAAAGAAATGATGATCTAAGTATGGAATGATGCAAATCAAAACACACTTACTTGTATTTGTAGACCTGGTGGTTGGATGAAGGAGACGTTTAATCTATGTAATTGGTTATTAGTATCATGGTAGTACTTCCCAAAATGATACTGTGAATGCCTATATCTTTAGATCAGTCTTGGTGTCGGCTAGGGGTGTCAGGATACACGAGAGGGCTCTAGTTTGTACTCGTATATAGATCTCTCTCTCTCTCTCTCCAAACTCGAATAATCCTTCCAATGTCTAGAACATGGTTACCAAAGTAAATATATGGTAACCGACGGTGTTTTAGGTTAATGAGATGTCGGTTTAGGGTTAACCAATGTTGGTTACAATAGGAAATCCTAGGTTTGCTAAAATAACAGATCTTGGCTATCTTTTTGTTGGCCAATTATGCTCATCGGTAATGGTCTTAAATGGTATTTTCTACTTAAGTAAGTGGGAATGTTGTTAGAGAAAGGATAGGCATATAATGTTAAGGTTATACTAAGTCTTAGTTAGTTATGATAAGTAGAGATTGAGTCTTAGTTAAAAGAAACATGCTAAGAATAGGTCCATGATGAGGTGTCTAGGTGATGTGGCTAGGTGAGGTGGTCAAGTGAGGATATTTATTAAATTAATTAAAATAATTAATTTAATTAATCATGTGCACTATGGGATATGAATATGTAAAGTATGGCTAATTTAATTAATGGGTATATAAGGGTGGTACAACCTAATTTTGGTGTCTATAGTCCCCTACTACTTTCCTTCTCTCAGCCCTTTTCAAATTTCTATCTCTACCATTTCCTCTTATATTCCTTCTTCGAATGAATCCCCTTCTTCTTTCCCTTAAAATTAAAATATGTTTATAATCAAGGGTTATATAGATGACCATTTCTTCCGTTTGTACATTATTTATGTGATCAAACATTACTCATAATTTTATCAGGCATCTTATGAGGAATCATAGCCAAGAGCACAAGAGTTTTTACCCAATAATGCATGTAAGTCTTCTTCCTAATTTAAATTTTTAAAATTCCAATTTTGTGGAAAAAATTATTTAAGCTAGTTTTGAGAGCTCTAACAAGTATTATTAGTCAAATTAAGATTCTATACCTTAAGAATTGTTTTTTTAATTGTATACACCTTGATTTCCCACTGCATGAAGTACCCAAGGTACAAAACATTCATGATCTCCTATCCATGAGTAGTAGCCTCAATTTTTTCCTTTATTAATTTTTTTCTTGTTAATATAACCCTTATTATTACCTTCTACTACTTAATTCCATGGATTTACTCCCATTATTACTTTGATCCTTTGATCATGAAATCAAGAAATGATTACATTACTTGAGTACACATGTTCTTCTTTGTAGATGTTTTTTTGTTGAATAGTACAATGTTGTCTCTATAACCTTTATTTCTTGATGATTATTGTTTCACCTGATTCTAGATCGTTTCTTTGAAGTATTGATGAAACAAATAGGGTAACGGGAATAGGAGGAATACCTATTCAAATGTTGGTTAATGGGTTTTTTCACGTGTATGACTTCTGAATCCACAGTTGATTGTGATAGCTTCCATTTGGCTAGGAGGAACCACCTATAATGCAAATTAATACCACTCGAAGGAATTAAACAATATGTGTAGTGAACTCGCCTAATGTGTACTAGATCCGTGAAGTGTAATACTTCCTAGATGGCTATTAGTTCACTGTTTTAAACAATTTAATGTGATAAATAAGGAAAATCATATTGTAATTTGAAATGATTTAGGTATCTCACTTAAAACACAATAAGAAATAGATCTAATCTAACAGATAGGTTAGAATAGGATCTAAAGGTCAAGTAACTAGTTCTAGGTCTTTGCAGTCCGATAGAGGTCTCGGGTAGATCACAGGTGAATGACGGTAAGAGGGAACTAGGTGGGTAGGTCACTCTTCTTGGTTTTATGGGAAAATATAGAGACCAATGTCGATTAAGGCTGATCGAGGGTGGTTAGGTGTAACCGGTGGCGATTCTTGTGGAGTTTTGTGATTACACAAAGGACTTTGGTTGGTCGAATGAGCTATTGGGTGATTTAGGTAGGATTTGGTGAGGTTTTAATGGGTTTATGGATGGTTGAGTGTTGGAGGAGGTCAATGGGTTGCTAGGTAAATAATAGACGATAATATAATGATGAAATGGAATGAATTAGAGAAGTATAATGTTTACTTAGATTCTGGTCCTAGGTGTCTATGATTGAGCGCTACTGGAGGTGTTGATGAGAGGTTTTGAAGGCTGCAGTGATCACCAACTCTGAAGGAAATCTTCTACATGGGCTGCATGTACATTCCTCTTTGCTTGGTTAGCTCGAGATCATTCTTGGGATGGCTATGTAGGAAAAGATGTATGATCACATTCCTTATATGCGTGTTCTCTCCTGGAATGTGCTAATGTTCACAAACTTTTCCAATATTTTTCCCAACCTTCTACGGAAACCTTGAGAATAAGGTTGTTTTTGGGTTAAAAGGGTGATCAACAGAGGTTCCAAGCTTAAGCGATGATAGTTAGGGGTAACCGATCGTCGGTCAAGGTGGGATTTCCTAGGTTTACTAAACTAGGGATATCCTCTTGATTTTCTTATATCTCGTGTTGTTAACCCGCGGATTAGATAGGGAGCTTCTTGTAAGAATATAGGAATGTGGTTCGAGAGAATGTAGGCATTGATTTTTAGGGTTTAGGTAAGTCTTAGTTAGTTATGGCAACTTACTAAGAATAGGTCTTAGGGTGAGTTGGCTTGGTGAGGTGTCTAGGTGAAGTGTATGTGTGGATATTATTTAAATAATAAATATATTGAGGATAATGAATTAATTTAATTAAATTAATATTATTGGGGTGAAGGGGGCCATGACTAGGTGAATGTGATGAAAGGTTCTTATTTTTCGGGGGACCAAAGGGGAGTGTGACCTAATTTTAGTATCTACATTTTACCCCTTTTTGTTACATAGCTTGTATTGTTAAGCAACGCTAACAAAAATGTGATGTGGTTGCCCTATGTGCGGGTGAAGGTGATCCCCATCGAAAGAGAATAGACGAGGATGAAGGTAGAATTGGTGAGTGGTTTGATAAAAAGGTGAATGCTAGGAAAATAAAGGTGGATAACAAGGAAAAAGGAGCAAGGTCGACTTGGGTAAGCTAGGTAATGGGTCTAGGTCAAAGATAGCAATGATCAAATGCACACACATGTATAAAATGCAATACACTACCAAATTGAAGAAAAATCTACATCCAAACAAGGTTGGAGTGATTCCAGATATCAAGGCATAGGATATCTTCAGAAACACAACATAGGTTAGGGCGGAATGTTTAGGTATGTTCCGGTACACCAAAGGTAGGGTCAGGATAAATGGTCATGGCAATAGGATAGGTAAGGTCATTAGGTCAACAACACAGGTAATAGTGCTGTAAGGTATAACAAACACATGAGGTCAAAGGTCACTAGCGATGGTCCAAGTCCAAATATCTAGGTCACGACATGGGTAAGGCCAAGGTAGGGGTAAAATAATGAGTCCCCAAAGGAGAAAAAAAGGAGGGAGTAAATGATTTTGTCGGGAAAGGTGAGGTAGATGGGTAGGTTAAAGGTGGGTTGGGGTAAATGATCGGGGTGAATGTTAGGTGGCACAAAAAGGAGCTAGGGGTAGGGTAAAGGTTAAAATTTAGGAAATGTGCAGTGATGGTGACCGATGCCAGTCATGGATAACCGATGTTGGTAGAGATAAACCGACGATAGTTAAGTAGGGCATGCGACAGATGCGATACCAAGGATAACCGAGGTCGATTAGGTCGGGTGGGTTATAAAAACAAAAATCTACATGTTTGGTTATTCATTTGTTATTTTGCGAAGTGAGAAAATGACAAAAAAAGAAAAAAGTGAGAAAAGTGTCTAGATGGAACAGAACAGTGAGCTGGCAGTGTGATTGACAATTGATTGGTTAGTGAGTAACGGGTCCACGAGGATCATTACGAGGGATTCAATTGGTGAGAGGTTACGAGTAGGTATTCGGTGTTGGTGGAGGCTAGAGAGGGATCCAGCAGAGCCACCGGTATAGTGGCCGATGTGCCACCGAGATGGCGATAATGTAATGAGGTAGCACCCTACTCTACATTTTGATTTGATAGATTAGAGGATTATTTTAGTGTTGGTTTAGGGATTTGTTTATTTTTAGTTTGGTGGGTGGACACAAATTAAATGTGAGAATGGGGGAATATTAGATAAAAGGATGAATTGGGAGGGTAATAAATGTGATAGGGGTGGGTGGAGGTCCAAGGGTAGTTTAGGTCATTGTAGGTGGGTAAAAGGGGCGGGGGAGGTTGTTTAGAAAGGGGGGTTTTGGGAAATCATGGGTTTTTCTGTGACCAAATAGGTGACTGATGCCAATTAAGGGGTGACCAAAGTCAGTAAGGGTGAACCGGTATAAGTCACCAAATAAGTGACCGATGCCAGTTAAAGGGTGATGCGGTCATTTAGGATGAACTGTACCGATCGATTAGTGGGCACAAAGGTCTAAAAGCAAGTGTGGGTCGGGTAGTTGAGATGGGTAAGGTGAAAATAAGGTAGAGGGAAATGATAATGGTTGGATATGGATTGATATATGTAAATTAATGTCATTCTTGTATTGGATGTAGGGGAGAGCACAACCACATATACAAGATAGGGTGCCACTTCTACTCACGATATTACACGACGTAACGACCCCAAAAAAAGTTGTAGCATGTGGAGGTAGTGGGCTTGAGTGGGGTTCATCACTATAGACATGTAGTTCGGCAGCCTAGTTTGATGGTCGCGCTTATCGATAGATGGAACTCTGTAACCAACACGTTCCACCCGCCAATGGGTGAGATGACTATCATCCTGAAGGATGTGTTCTATATTCTTTGGTTACCCATATTAGGTGACTAGGTTTATTCTATATCCTATGAGGCCTTAGAGGAGCTAATTGTGACTGATTTTGGAGAGGGATGGTTGATATGAGATTCCATAGCGCCATTTGAGCTATGGAGAGATGTACCTAGCCCATCCGGAGGAGATGAGGCTAGTGGTTTTGTTGATGGAGGTAGTGTGTTGATATGCACTGACAGATGTAGAGGGTGGATGCTTTCCCCGATCACTGATGGGGGTAATCCACGACATGATGGTGCATGAGACTCGCTTTACCTAGGCACCAACATTCTTGGTGTAGTTATACAAGGAGTTGTGGGAAAATGGGCGGTCACAGAGCTTGGCTTGTGTTGTACATTTTACTGCACTATTGGGCATACGAGCACATAGTTTATGTGCATCCTATAGGGATTCCCCAAGAATATGCATTCGCAATGCGATTTGTGTGGGTAGGGTATAGAGATGAGTTCCGGTGATAGTAGAGCAGAGATGTGAGAGGCCCACACATGATGTGGCCCATTTTTGACAGTTACTAGAGGGGTTTTCCTCAAAGTGGACATTATATGGAGGCCATATGTGGGATTCCCCTCATATAGGCATATGCATGAGGAGCTAGCTGAGCTCTAACTAGAGAGATGGATACAGGGTTGTCATGCTTTGGGGAGGACGAGATGATCCCGGTAGACGAGTCTGATGGCAGTTTGAGCTAGTACAGGACATACCTCCACCCTTCCCACAGTACCAGAGAGATGACGTGGAGAGGCCCTTACCTCTACCATAGCCTACAATGCCCACAGTTAGGAGGAGTAGCTAGTGGACTAATGGATAGATGATGTTGGATGCACAGATAGGTACAAGTAGTGGTGGATGTCACAGTTATGAGCCATACCACCCAGACCAGGGCAATCAGATCTAGCTACCATTATAGTGCAGAGAGATGCCCTACGAGGCGGTAGAGATATGCTCATTACCCGATTGGGTATACTATAGACACAATGCTAGAGGATCAAAGGTGGAGGTAGCAGAGCTACGCGTATAGGTGGCCATTTGCGAGCCTAGGTGGCTAGTGGAGGAGATGGAGATGGAGAGGAGGGGATGGTCGGGTGGTAGGTTTACAAGGCCGCTTAGCCATAGCCCAGAGCAAATATTAGGATATTACAAGCGCGAGATATAGGCACGGGGTAGGAGCACCACCACGAGCACTTTGGGAGCAGTCCCGAGTTCACGGCGAGTGCGGGAAGGGTCTCACAGGGAAGGTATAAGGGCCGAGACCTATGGGACCACCACATACTATACCTGTATCTAGGTTATGGGATGCCCTAGGTGAGGCTAGATATTATCAGGACTAGCTAATGGCGGTTGGGATAGACTTCATATCCTATGCCGAGTACATGGCATAACAGGCTTCTAGTCAGAGGATAAGATTCCACACTCGTACTGTGGAGAGCATAGGGGGTCGATGAGCTCGAGGCTGATCGGAGAAAAGGCTGCCAGCACATGGAGGTCAGCTCCAGTTGAGGCATGAGTAGGGACACAAGAGACCGAGGGTACAAGTGATACCGACATGGAGGACATCCACCGAGATTATTGATATGGCACCTGATTTTTTATGTATGATAGTTTTTGTGTGATATATACTAGCCTGCATGCCGAGAGATATTTATATTTTTGATCACATAATGGCCTACGTGCTAAAGAGATTTTATATTATTTCATTATTTTTTTGTATACATGAGACTAGCCTATGTGCCGACAATTTTAAGATGATGGACAGGATGAGATAGCCATGTATATTTGAGATACACAATGATTTATTTATATGATGAGATACATGGTATTTTTGGATTTGTTGATGTGTTTATGAGATACATGGTATTTGTTAATTTATTATTTTTATATGGAGGGAAATTAGGTGAGTTAGGCATGGTTGAGTCAAGTTATAGGCATGGATTGATTCAAGTTATAGGCATGTATTGATTCAGTTGGTTTAGGCATGGATTGAGTCATTTTATAGGCATGGATCGAGTCAAGTTATAGGCATGGATCTAGTCAAGTTGGTTTAGGTATGGATTGAGTCAGGTTATAGGCATGGATTGAGTCAGGTTATAAGCATGGATTGAGTCGATTATAGGTATGTATTGAGTTAGGTTATAGGCATGGATCAAGTTAGGTTATAGGCATGGATCGAGTCAAGATGGTTTAGGCATGGTTAAGTCAAAAGTAGGTGAAGTTATGAGACATTATTTTATGTAATGAATGATAATATGGGTTATATGTGAGATGTGGTATAATCTATGTATAGTGATGATAGAGAAATGGTAGGTGTGATAAATGTATGTTGTGATAATGTTTAAAATATGAAACTACTCGTTATGTATGTAGTTTAATTTCCAATTTTGGTATAAAAGGAAAAAAAGTTAGGTGTGATGTAATGTGAGGAACATGGAAGATGAATTGTTTATGGTAAAGGATTGGCCAAGATAACCTCCAAGGGCCCCATGCCCTCGGAGTTCTACCTACATAGTCCCAACGAAAAGGGACCTCAAACCGATGTAGTTCTCCCATAAGCTAGGGAAGAATATGAGGAGGTATGAAAATGAGTTGGTAGGTTTTTGGGCATGTTATGGGTTTAGGTTTGTTAGGTGTGGGTAGATTATAGGTAAAATGATGTAGGTGAGGGTGATTATGGTGAAAGAAGAAGATTACCCCAAAAGTAAGGATGGAGGACCAAGTCTTGTATAAGGTAATCAAAATGTAAACAAAGGTGGTTAAAATATAAGAGGGGGCAATAAATCCACCTAATTGGGTAGGATCATACCAAGTAGATCATACATTGGCAGAGAGGTGAGGAATGTAAGACCCTAAATAAATTACAGGATGGACTATTCTACGGTGAAAAGTAGTCACATGATCACCAAATGTATAAGTTCCAAGAAGTCCCTTGAGACAAAGGAAACTGGAGTGGGCATGGTTTGAAAGGTGAAAAGTGGGTAATTTGCAGATGGTATAGGTAGCATGCATTTTGAGGAAGACAACCGAGATCGTAATGGGCAAGTCCATGGAAAAAGGTTGAGTGTTTTGACTCATAGTTGAGATAGACTGATCGATGCGGGAAGTCTATATGGGGAGAATTGAAATCCTTAAGGTCTTTGTGAAGCTTCAGATTGCTCTCATTTTTTTAGAGCTTTACAGAGCTGTCCTTCTAGGGAGTAGTCCATTTATAGCAGAAAATTTTCAAGAGGAAGATGTCCTTTTGAGGGAGTCATATTTTTATTAGAAGTTTGACTCAAAGAGTTTGGTCCCATGTGAGGTCTTTAAATTCATGGACAAGACCAAGGTGGAGAATATGACTCTTGTTGAAAAGGAAAGGTGAAATGACCATGGGATATCATCTAAAGGTAGGTGAAAAGTATCCATGAGAGCCATGCTATGTGCAGCGCCATGGTACACATATTCAAGAGATGATAAAAAGTGACAGGTACTCACATGATTCTTGTTTAATTATTGGTGAGGTGAATGAACTGAATAGCTCTCAAGGGATGATAACAGAAAGAGACAAAAGGTGAGGGAGGACTACAAATCAAAAATAAAATGGTTGAATATGCAAGGCGTTAAGGGGCTCATGTTCAGGTTTACCATCAAGTGAAGATAAACGATAAGCACTTGATCCATAGGTATGAGTCACAATGTATGGTCCAAGCCAATTAGGAGAAATTTTTCCCGTTTACTTTTTTCTACTTTGGTTACGTGTTGATTTTATTTTAGGACAAGGTCACTGACTTGGAATGTTTGTTCATAAACACGTTTGTCATAGGCACATTTGATACGTTTTTGGTAAACTTGAAGGTGATCAAAAGTGTTAAGATGACATTCATCTAATAAATCTAGTTGTGCTAAATGGTCCTGATGAAATTCATCATCATTGAGCATGTCATAGAGAGATACATGGAGTGAGGGGATCTATACTTTGATATCGAGAACGCCTCTATACCGTAAACCAAAGAAAATGGTGTAGCCACAAAGGTGGAAGTGTGAATACTAGTGCTTTATGCCCACAGGGGAAAAAGGAATGTGTGTATGACAATCCTTCCTAGTATCGTCAACCACATTCATAAGAATTTTGTATAAGGTTTTGTTAGTGGATTTGGCTTGGCCATTGGTTTGTGGGTAATAAGGTGATGAGAAACTAAGTTGAATACCAAAGGCATCACAAAGTTTTTGTAAAGTTTTGTTTTTTAATTATTTTCCATTTTCGGTGATGAGGCGATGAGAAACACCAAAGCGACAAATAATGTTTTGGTTAATGACTCACATATTTTCTCAAGTTTCATGGAAATGAGTGATATGGCTTCCACCCAATTTGTATAGTATCTAGTAGTAGTGATGATCCATTGATGGCACTAGGAAGAATGAGGATTAATTTCTCTTACAAGATCATAAACCCATTAAGAGAAGGTCCAAAGCTCTCGAGTGACCTGTAAGGCATGATGGGTGTATGATGAAGATTGGAATGTTGTTGGAATTTTACACAACATTTGACATAGTCTCAACAATCATGGTTAAGGGTCGGCCAGTAATAGCCTAGGTGAATAATACGCTCAAGAACAAGAAGGCCACCGAAGTGACCTCCACATATGCCATCATGAACTTCCTTAATGGTATAAGGAATTTAAGAACTTGTGAGGCATTCTAAGATAATACTTGTTAAATCCACACTTATAAATGGAGGCTTCCCAAAATGACGTAATGAGACACCTTTTTAAGGAAGGAACATTGTTAGTTACAAATGAGATCAAGAGGTAAGATGGAGAGAGAAAGGTAGTGGAGTATTGTTTATACCAAAGGTCACTCGGATCAAAGGTAGAAGTTTCGATGGAGTAAACATTGTGAGGTAGATAAGAAGTTGGTTGGAGACATTATATGGAGACAAATATTTTAGAATCGGTGGGTGAAGCAAGTATTTGGGAAGCTAAGCAAGACATGGTATCTGTAAATTTATTGGTTAAACATGGGATGGTTTGAAGGGTGTAACAGTCAAATGTGGTCAAAAGTATGTCTACATGATGTTTATACTTTTGAAGTATCTTTTTACGACATTGGTACATACCATTGACTTGGTTTACGACCAATTGAGAATCACCAAAGATGTTGATTGATTTGACATCTAGGGCGTAGACAGCTCGGAGACCTAGTACAAGCGCTTCGTATTCAAAAATATTATTGGTACATTCAAAATCTAATTTGAATGAACAAGGCATGGGTTAACCATGAAGAGGAAAGAGGATAATACCATCCCTACCCCAACACTGACACTTGGAACTGTCAAAGAATAGTGTCATTGGGTAAGGAGGTTCATCCAAGGAGATGATAGAAATTGACTCATCTGGAAAGTCAAAATTAGAGGGTTGATTCCTGGAAATAGGTGCGTCACCCAATTGGTCATGATATCTTGGCCCTTGATGGACTTTTTGATGAATGAATTTGAGGTTAAGATCAACTAAAAGCATAAGCCATTGTATGCGACACATTGATTTTGATAAGGTTTTCCATACATGAAGTGTAAGGGGTCGGTGTTGGTCACAACATAGGTTTTGTGGTTGAGTAGGTAATGATGGTGTTTGGTGGCAACAAAAACTAAGGCTAAGAATAGTTTTTTGGGATGGTTGTATCAGGTTTCGTAGTCTAAAAGGGTATGGCTTATGTAATAAACCACTTGCTCCCTGTGTTGTTCATTGCGATGAGCGAGTATGACTCATAAGGAATGATTGGTAGATGATATGTACAGTAGAAAGGTTGATCATCTTTAGGTGGGATGAGTATGGGTGGTTTGAGAAGTTATTGTTTTAGGGATTCAAAATCCTTGTGGTAGTCATCATCCCATTTAAAGGAGACATCCATCTTGATCAGATGATGAAATGATTGACATCGATCAGATAATTGTGAAATGAAATGGTAAATAGACTACAATTTTCCTTGTAGGCTACGGAGTCGTCAAAGGTTAGTAGGTAGAGAAATTTTGAGAATGGCCTTAACTTTAGTAGGGTCAACTTCTATACCACGTAAGGAAATGATAAATCCCAGGAGCTTTCCCGAGAGAACTATGAAGACGCACTTCTTAGGCTGAAGCCAGATGTAATATTTAATGAGACGATCAAAGATTGTTTTGAGGATGGTTAGGTTCTTGGAGTGGCATTTAGATTTGGCCAGGAGATCATCCACATAATCTTCCAATATATGATGCATGACGTCATGGAAGATGAAATTCATATCCCACTTATATGTGGCACTAGCATTTTTAAGGCCAAAAGGCATGAGTTGATAGCGAAGGTCCCCTAGGGGTGATGAACGAGGTCTTGTGTTGATCTTCAGGGGCAAGAAAAATTTGGTTATATCCCAAGAAGCCATCCATGAGTGAAAGCATCTCATGACCAGTAGTAAGGTCAACTAGCTGGTCAATACTGGGTAAGGGAAAGTCATTTTTTGGGAATGCTAGGTTGAGGTCACGAGTTTGTGCAAATGCGAAGTCCCCTGTCGCTTTAGTGATAGGGACAATGTTAGAAATCCAACGATGATAATTAATGGGTAAGATAAAGGAAACAAAAAGAAGGCGCCAAGTTCTTCTTTGATGAGAAGAACAATGTGAGGGTGCATTTTCCTCATCTTTTGTTTGATGGGTTTGGCATTGGTAACAGATTCGATATTGTGGACCACTTTGGTGGGGTCGATACCGGGCATTTCTGCGTAAGACCAAGAAAAAGCATGTTTATGATCCTTGAGAAAAGAAGTGATGGCTTCTTTTTTAGTAGCATCTAAAGATTGTTTGATCTTTAGAATGTGTAGGTCACCCCGAGTATGAATTTTGATCTTGATAGTCGATTCATTCAACATGGTTTGTGTCTTAGAAGGTAACAACCGATGAATATATGAGTCTTCTGCACCAAGGTAGGTGAGTATAGATTCATCATCCTGACATTGAATGACATTAATTGAAGGTGTATCATCATTGATCATTTCAAGATACAAGAAGGGAAGAGTGGAAGGGGCCTTGCCCTCACATTGATAAGTCAGAGGCCCTAAGGAAATGGTGTTTATGAAAAAAAAAGTTAGGAGGGATAGATTCAGGATCCATCAACTCTTTTGGTGAGGGTTGTGATGAAGGTGGAGAGAAGGGCTAGTGTCTTTAATGAGTTCAATGCAGGCCTATTTGGTAGGTGGTTCAGGAAATATGATACCACTACGGTTGTTATGTTTATGGCTGGTACATGGAATAATAGTATGGCGACCTTGCTTGTAAAATCCAAAACTAAAACCCTTCTATGCACATCGATGTAGGAAGGTGTGGGTGAAACAATGATTGGTAAGTGATTAGAAGTCAACGAAAAGGGGTGAGTTTATGGCGGTGGTTGGGGTGTGTAAGTTGTAGTATCAAATCCCCCATAGGTGAGACTGGTACAAAGATGAGGAGGAACATAAAGGAGGCACTCTCCTATGTAGTGATATTAGCAAGGGTGTTGGTGAAGACTTCCGTATTCTTGAGTATTAAGGAATGTGTTGACACTATATAAAGCGGTACTCCCCTAGAGTGAGGCATTGAAAAACACCTTCCAAGGAATCAGTTGTTGGTATGTAGGTAGCTGGAATGAATTATGTGTCTGAGGTCGATGCGGAGGTGGAGTTAACAGATTGGGAAGTTGATGGGTCAGCCGTGGAGGTTATGCCCGTGGTAGGAATAGTGGAGGTATGTGCGGTAGAAGTAGCAGCTGTACTGGTAAGTCGAGGTGTAGGTGAAGAAGTAACGGTTGTGGAGGTAGTCAGCTTAATAGGTATGAGCACATCATTGGGTCGGTAAAGCATGTTATATGTTTTAAAAGGTGATGGGTCAGATGGAATGGTATAGGTGTGTACTTCATGTTCAAACTGTACACAATGATGCAAAGTGAAAGAAATGTAACCCATGACATGAATCCAGGGTCTACCAAGAAATAGGTTATATTGGAATTCCCCTTCCAAAATGTAAAACAATTCTAAAACAAGCGGGGCCCACATGAATGTGGAGGATGACAAAGTGCCTAGTGTAGAGGTGATAGCATCATTGAATGAATGCAACATGACCAGATGCTTATGCACGCAATTTTCAGGTATGCACATTTGAGTGAATGCATGGGATGAAATGATGTTAATGTTAGCGCCCCCATCAATCATCACACAGTGTACCCATATGTTATAGATGTGGATAGAAATGACAAGGGTTGGGTTCGAGTCATCATTTTGGTGTGGCGTGATCTCTTCCTCTTAGAAGCTAAGGGATGATACTTGGTGAATAGGGTGGGTTGAAGATGAAGGTGGTAATTTGGTGAGAGAGGCTACATGATGGGGTGTGATAATGGAGGCTACGGTGTGTAGTGTCATTAGGTAAAACCTCAATAGATTGAAGAACCTACATGAGAGCTTAACGATGGGATTACGAGGTTTGGATGAGATCAAATAGAGACATTTTGATGGGATACTTTGGTGTAATTGTTTGAGCATGGTGTAATGTGTGAAGCCATTAGAAATAGGGTACGTGGATGGCATGCAGATAGTGATTTTAGGTATGGGTGTAGATGGTATGTTGGATATAGGATTGGTTGGTGGGTCGGTTGCCTTTTCTTTACCCATATCCTTCGAGAACATGTAGTGATGTGTATCATGTTGATCTCGAGGGGATTTGGAAAATGAATAAGGTGTAGGGTGAGTGGTATAATGACATGATGGGTAAAAACCAACTGGAGGAGAAAAACCTGTGAGGTGAGTTAGGCGTAACGACATTTAGGTGGTAGTGTGGCAGGTTCTCTGATGCGAACCATGTTAATTTAGAATTTTAGGGTGGCTCTAGGATCTGTGAGGATGGATGTTGTGGTTGTTGAGTGGGCGGTGTGGGAAGGGGTGTCGGTGAAGCAGGTCCTCATCAAGAATTTCTTCATTGTCAAAATTAGCTTCCGGAGGACACAACTAGATAAGGACAATTTTCAAGGCCTTGCATAGTTTTCCACATTGTGCCTGGCACATGATGGTAGGAAAAAAATTTAGTATCATCAAACCCTTTTAGCTTGGTTTTGAGGGGGTCATAAAGCCTGAGTGGCAGTAATGTGATGACAAAATTCTCAAGGAGGTTGGTTAGAAGTCCGGCATAGGACCTGCTAATGAATCACAATGAGAAGTGAATGTGGGTTTAGGTGTAGGTGTGGTTGATTGTTGAGGAACGGTCTTTGGAAGAGGAGTGGGTTGAGATATGGGTTTTGGTGTTGGCATGGTTTTGGGTGTCGATCATGCTTGTTTAGGTATAGGTGTAGTAGACGGACGGGTAGGATGGTGTGTGGTTGTTTTTACTACCTTGTCGTGGGGTAGTGGAATTTTGTTTTTGGATTGCACCTTCTTGGGTAAAGGTGATATGGGTGTATGAGTTCTAGAAGGAAAAGTAGATGGGGAAGATGGTGAGTTACCCATGGGGATAATGGGGTCTTTGTGAAGGTAGATTACACAGTCATGCTTGGGGTGTGAAAGACAAAGATCGAAGTGTAGCAAGTAGTGAAGGAATAACTAAGGGTATTGGAGGTATGGGTGGTAATAATGCTGCAGTGCTGGTGTAAGTTATGTTGGGCATTTAGGTAGGTTAGAGGTTTGTGAGGAAGGAATGGGTTGTTGTGTTTTTGGTTTATTGATGGGTGGAGGTTTGCTTGACTATGTTGGGAAGTTGAGATCCTAAGACAGATGGGACAAGTTTAGGTGTGATTGGTGCAGCTGGGGTATGAGTTTTATGGGTTTGGTGCTTATGTTTGGGTGTCAGAGTAGGTGTGGTGTTGACTTTGGAGGATGTAGCTAAATCTAGTTTGATAGGTTGATGGGTAAGGCTGGTGGTCGGGTGACCCCTAAAGTGGTAATAGTTTTATTCAAGGATGATGTCATAGGTGTGGGTTTGGGTTTAGTTATAGATTTGGATATGGGTAAGGATGTGGTTTAAGCTATGATAGGTTTCATGGAAGGAGTTGTGATAGAGGCAGTGTGTTTGGTTCGATTGGTTGAAATATTTTTGGGTAGATAGTGGAGGTGTCAAAAATGACCTCTGCATCTGCATTGAGACTAGAAGTAGAAGATGTCCCCATAAAAGGGATCTATCCACATAATTTAAGTGATCAGCTAAAGATGAGAACAACACATCTATGGGTGGGGTTGATGAGAACCTAATGGAAACTCCCATAAAATGTGTCTTGGAGATTGGAAATTGGCTAGCTTTAGCTTCCATGGGTAAGAGAGCCGAAAGAAGGTCTGTAGGATTTTGGGTAGCGGATGGAGAATGCTCACCAAGAGGAAAAGGTATCTTAACTGGGTCTATGGTAGGTGTAGAAGGTGATGAAAGCTCTTCTGCAAGTGGAGAAATTGATAGGTGCTCCTTTGTGGGTGGTGGAGGTAATGGGTGCTCCTCATGGGTGGAGGAGGTACTGTGGGTAAAGGTTCTCTAAGTGGAGAAGCCAAGGGTGAGATGGTCTCGATGTTAGCGGGAGACTCCTCCTTAGGTGATGAAGGAGATGAAAGATGTTCCTATATAGGTGGAGGAGTAGGTGCGGTGGGTTATAACATGGGAGGAGGAGTTTAGGCTAGGATTTCCTCTATGGAAGGAATGTGAGGTAATTGGGAGGTGATAGGTACATCATTAAAGATAGTGTGAACCTCACGGGTATGGGTATCATGAGTTGAGGTCTCACTGGTTTGATCAGATGAAGGGGCATGATTGGGAAATGGTTTCTTGAAGATGTGTAGGTTTTGTTGGTAGGTGCATTAGGATTATCCATGGTTAACTCACCTTTCTCAAGAATTTCTTGGAAAATATTTTTGAAAGTGATGCAGTTGCCGTCACTATGACCCTTTACTTGATGATAGTTACAGAAGTCATGTTATTTATACCATGCGGGCATGGGGTGAGTAGGGTCAAAACTAGTGTGTGGTTTTATGGGTGGAAGAGTGATGGCTCCAGATTTGATAAGCTTTTCTAAGATAAAAGAGTAAGGTTCCCTAATTGGGGTGTATTTCCACTGCTCTCGTTTGAATTGAAAAGTTTGGACGGGTGAGAGATTAGATGAGGGGTAGCCTGATTTAATGGATGAGTTGGGCCAGCCTTGAGTACCACTGCATTAGTGATGCCCTTAGCTTTTGAATAATTGGTTTGTGGTTTGGAAGAATAAGAGGTATCATTTGACTTTAATGTTGAATTCTTATTGTGTAATTATATTTTCTTCTATTCAATGGTCCGAATCTCTAACTTTTGTGCCATAGTGAATGCTTCATCAAATTTTTGAAGGTTTGGACCTAAAAAGTTAGTGAGATATTTCTAACACAAGCCCATGTGAAGAGCTTGATGAGTTTTATTTTTGGTAGTTGGATGGTGAGTTGGTTGATCAAGCTATGCCGTGAATGAGAAAATCATGATAGATCCATCCTCATACCGACTTGACGCATGGAGTATAGGTCAGTCATGGTAACCTTCTTGATTATATTGATAGAGAAGTGATCCAAGAAGGCTTGGGATACCTAATTCAATGAGAATATGGTTTGTCTAGGTAACCCACTATACCAATCTAATGCAGGTCTAGTCAGAGACATGGGAAAGGTTCTCAAGAGCAATTCATCATTGTGAGTGATTAGATAACACCCATGTTTGAACGACCATAAATGCTGTTGTGGGTCTTCTTTTCTATTGAACGATTGAATTTAGGCATTTCCCAATGCACGAGGTATGGGAGGATAGTAATGGATGGGTTGATGGGCTTGTTACAAATATTGTCATAGGTGAGAGTGTTGCGGGAGTTGGAAACCAATGCCTCTAATGTTTACATCTTGTCCAACATCAACTTGATTATGTAGTTGGTAGGTTGCGATGATTGGGTGCCTCCTGTAGCATGAGAGGGTTGGTTTTGGGCATATAGTGGGGGTGGCACTCCAGTGTATGGTTTTGTCATGTAGGTTGACTGGGAAGAAGGTAGTGAAATAGGAGATATGTACCCTGAGTGAATAATGGAGGAAATGGGAGGCTACTGATAGTATGTATATGGACGTTGAAGGTTTGTGGTAACCCTAGTTGCAATGGGGGCTAATGATTGTGGAATGGAAAGGACCATGTTCTAAAAAGGGGTAGGGGTAATCGACAGGAGGTGGTAGTGTAGCTACGGGTATGTGTGAGACATTAGGGGTGGATGAGGTTACATTTTGGGTAGTTATCAAGGGTATGGTGGATGTGGCGGGGGTAACAGAGGTGGCAGATGTGGCAGTCATAGTGGGTATGGGACCTAGTTGTGAAACAACTGGGGTAAGTTAGATGCGGGCAGCATAGAGCTAGATGGAGCTGATGCAGGAGTGGGAGCGAGAGTCGGGGGGATAGATACAGGTATGTCATATATCAACTGACCCGAGGCATCTCAAGTGGATGAGTGAGAAAGATAAAACTGTAAGGTGGCAGGTTTTGGTCTAGGAGTCATGTAAACTCCTCATCTCTAGTAGCGATAGTGATAGGTTAGATGGGATCTATGGCTGGTGATAAAATGGAAGGTGGTGAGGGACAAAGTGGGATTGGTTGACAACCGACATGAAACACAAGTGCACTTTCTTGTCTTTGGGTCGATACCATGTGAACCAAGATCGATCGTAAAATTGCTTCTCTATAAATGACACAAAAACAACAAGAACACATGAATCCGGCAAAAAATGGATTAGGTACCAAATGGTGGTTAGAAAGTGAAATAGGATAACTGATACCAGTTAACGAAAAACTAACACCGGTCAGGGGTAACCCTTCCGGTCACTGTAGAAAATGGTCAGTGAGTGAAAAACCAGGTAGAAGGTCAAATATGATAGGTATGCTAAATCGATGGTGTTTTACAATGTCAATGGGAATGATGGTAGTGACAAGGACTATGAAAAGTGGAATAAAATGAATAAAATGTCCTTCTAGGTAGGTTAATAAAAGGACCTAGAACCGATGTTGGTTGGATATAACGATCTGACGGTCGAGGTAACCGACGATGTTTACTTGTGAAATTGAAACAATGATGAAAGAAAAGTGGTTGTGAATTAAAATTTGATGTATAATTAGACCCAAAATTCTAAGAATGATTATGATATGGCCCAGGCACACTCGGTGTAGCTGGAATACACTAGCTATGATGAGGAGCATGTAAGGATGTACAAGAAAAATCAAAATTGTGATCTCTCACCTCAAACCGTAAAGCCAAGCGAAACACTAAGAAAAATGTGATCCTAGGAGTTCCTTTTCTATTATGTTTGTTTAGCTTATGTTATTTAAGGACTGACACATGAATTATGAAATAGATTTTTGGTGAGGATGGCTTCCTATGAAGAAGGAGATCTAAAAGGTGAGGTTTCAGGTATGTTATGTCTTTGGGGCGGGCTTCGCTCACAAGTATGATCGAACATAGCAATGAACTAGGGAGTACATACCAATCCTCATATCAGTGTGATCATTGACAGGCATTCCCAGGAAATATGTTGTTTAAGAATATGTTTGTTTTGAATTTGTGTAATTTGGCAAGAATCAGAGAGAGAGAGATGTGATTTCTACAATTCGTTTGTCAACCATCAACTGGTCATGACTTCTAGCGTATAGGTTGCCCTCAATTAATGTGAGCTAATACAATAAATCAAAATGCAATGCACTTATTTTTAAGCCCAAATCGAAGTGTGAAGTTAGATGATACAATAAGATGAAGAGGAAGAGGAATGCTCTTTCACTACAATGCAGAAAACATGAAGAAATGATTCTTTTTAATTACACAAAAAGAAAAGGTGGGTTACCAAGGAAGAAAATTACTGTGTATGCTTTTCAAAAGGGAAACAAACACACAATTTTTCCTAGGAATGAATGAAATTCAAGGAACCCCGGATGGGTCCCACCGGGCATGCCAAAATGTTTCACCTAATTCTAGATCATTTCTTTGAAGTATTGATGAAACAAATAGGATGACACGCATAGGAGGAATACCTGTTCAAATGTTGGTTAATGGGTTGTTGCATGAGTATGACTTCTAAATCCACAGCTGATTGTGAGAGTTTCCTTTTGGCTAGGAGGAACTACCTATAATGAAAAGTAAGACCACCAGAAGGAAATAAACAATATGTGTAGTGAACTACATAGCATGTGCTAGATCCGAGAAGTGTGATACTTCCTAGATGGTTGTCAGTCCACTGTTTTAAAAAATTTAATGTGGTAAATAAGGAAAATCCTATTGTAATTTGAAATGATTTAGGTATCTCACATAAAACACAAGGAAAAATATATCTAATCTAACATGCTAGGTTAGAATAGGAATCAAAGGTCAAGTAACTAGTTCTGAGTCTCTGCAGTCCGACAGAGGTCTCGAGATAGATCACAAGTGAATGAGGGTAAGAGGGAATTAGGTGGGTAGTTCATTGTTCTAGGTTTTATGGGAAAATACAGAAACCAATGTTGGTTAAGGCTGACTGACGGTGGTTAGGTGTAACTAGTGCTGGTTACTATGGAGTTCTGGGAATGCCACAAAATGAGATTTAAGTCTCCTTTGTGATTACACAAAGGACTTTGGTTGGTTGGGATGAGGTATTGGGTTATTTAGGTAGGATTTGGCGAGGTTTTAATGGGTATATGGAGGGTCGGTGTTGGAGGAGGTCAATGGGTGTCTAGGTAAACAATAGATGATAATATAATGATGAATTGGAATGAACCAGAGAAGTATAACATTTACTTACTTGGATTATGGTCTTAGGTGCCTGTGAGTGAGGGTGGAGGTGCTGATGAGAGGTTTTCAAGGCTGCAGGTGATCACCAACTAAAGGAAATCTTCTTTATGGGCTGCATGTACATTCCTCTTTTCTTGGTTAGTTCAAATCATTGTTAGGATGGTTGTGCGAGAAAAGATGCTTGATCTCCTTCCTTGCATGCGTGTTCTCACTAGAATGTGTTAATGTTCGCCAAATTTTCCAATATTTTTCCCAACCTTCTGCCAACCTTGAGAATAATATTTTTGGGGTTAAAAGGGTGACTGAAGGTGGTTCCAGATTAACCAAAGAACGGTTAGGGGTAACCGGCGTTGGTCAAGGTGGGATTTCCTAGGTTTACTAAACTAGGAGATCCTCTTGATTTTCTCGAGATCTCGTGTCGTTAACCCATGGATTAGACTCGGGAGATTCTTGTAAGCATGTAGGAATGTGGTTATAGAGAATGTAGGCATTTATTTTTATGGTTTAGGTAAGTCTTAGTTAGTTATGACAACTTACTAAGAATAGGTTTTAGGGTTAGTTGGCTTAGTGAGGTGTCTAGGTGAAGTGTATGTGTGGATATTATTTAAATTAAGATATTTAAATAATAAATATATTGAGGGTAATGAATTAATTTAATTAAATTTATTAAATTAATATTAGTGGGGTGAAGGGGGCCATGGCTAGGTGAATGTGATGAAAGGTGCTTATTTGTCAAGGGACCAAAGGGGAGTGTGACCTAGTTTTATTGTCTACAGCTATAATGAGCCAAAAATTTCTTCACCCTCTCTTGGGTTGTTTCTTCATTGGCCATGGATTTTATCATTAGTTATTCATATTCTATATGGTGTTATTGGGCCAAAATAGGTCCTACAATAGTTTTTCTAATCAACTACTTCCATGCACATTGGTGAATCAATGGAATTTTCCATGGTACTATTTTTGTAATATTCTTTTGAAACTTCTTAAATAATTTCTAAGATTATATATCTTATTTTTTGTTTTATGTGAGCTCATATGATGATTGGGACTTTTCTAATTTCAAAACCTCATCCACTATTTTTATTATTTCCGAATGATACATTCACAACTATAAATAGTATTATAATAAAAACTATGAGGAAAGTATCCTTTATCTTGACCTTGTTCATCTCCATGGTATCAACTAATAATTTGTAGTATCCTCAAGATTTTTATATTTTTCATGTCTTCATAATGTCATTATTCAACTTATTGACATCTATATTCTCCATGTTCTATGGTTTTATGTTTCCATTCATTAGTGTCTTAATATACTATCTCAAATATTTATTTCTCGTTCTCCACCATACGATTTTCTCCTTTTTTGACTTATTATGAGTTTTATGATTCTAAGAGTGCCTTATATTATATCTCATATATGAGTGAATTATTCACCTCATACTCAGTTTTTTCATATAATCTTTTCCTATATTTAATATAAAATTATTCATCTCAAATAAACCATTTCCACATTCTTTTCAAGTTCAAATGGTTCCTTTGAGATTGGAATAACTTTGTTTGGATTTTTAAAAACTAATCTTTCCCATGAATCATACTTGTTGTATGTATTTACAAACATAGTATTGAATTCCTTTGTTTCCCTTTACTATCTTATCATATATAATTTTTTAACCTTATCCTCTATCACAACACACAACTTTCCATATACTTCTCTATTTAATTCAAGAATGTATTTTTACTCCTGTTAGAATTACTCATTGTTAGAAGCACAATGGATTGAGAGGGAGGGGGTGAATCATTCCTTATAAAACTTTAAATTCAGATTTCAAACTTTCATATACAAATACTCATAAACATTCAACCATCCATTAATGTGTGCATACATCAAACAATCATATGTGCAAGAACCATAAGCAAGATCATCAACACAAGACACAAGATATAAGTGGGAAACCCTCAAGGGTAAGAAAACCCACTGAAACACAATCTTATATTGATATGTTTAAGAATTTAGTGAGGCACCAACCCCACAAGGAGCACCAACCCCTAGTTTAGTAGAGCATCAACCCTACAAGGAGCATCAACCCCTAATTTTGTGAAGCACCAAATCCACAAGGAGGATAGAACCCCTAAAGATGATTAATCACCCACTTAACCAACTTATGGTGTATATATATCTTATTTGTTTCTACCACAACTGATGGATATCCAATATCCATCTTGTACTTCTTCACTCAAACCCTACGTGATCACATTTAACAAAACAAGCTCTACAAACCCTCTAAAATTCATCAAACTATTACTCTAATGTATTATATGTTTTCTAAACCTACAAAAACTTGATTCAGCTCAAAAAAATTCTCAAACACTTACAATAAATATTCACCTAGGCCTCTCCACAAGCACACAACAAAAAGTTCCAAAGAGCACCCAAAAACATGCTTTTATAAGCTTCTCCACATTTCAAACTTATGAAAAAAAAAAAATTCTCCTTTTGGCTAGAAGAATACATCAAGAAAAAAATAAAATTTGAAATAGAATAGTCACAAGCTACCGAATTTGGTTTTCCTATCTCAAACCATCATTTTATGAGCCAATAATGGCGTAAAACCCCATGGGCACAATTTTAAAATTTCCCTAACATTAGTACCATAATTTTTAATGACCTAAAACCCTTAAATATGAAGGAAATATTATTAAAAATCATAAATGGTTGCAATTAATATCAACCAATCAAATTATTTCATTTATTGGGCCAAGTTCCCTTTACAATTCTCAAAATAATTGTTTTGTGAACCCTTCATCACCCTGGAAACTTCATAAGGCCACCAAATCACTCAAACAAGTGAAAAAAATTCCATGTGACCACTTGATGGAAATTAAATAACCTGTAGAACAATTCTAAGAAATTTATAAGTCATGAAACATCCATCTCTTCAAACCACATCTATGTTTTCCTTCACCAAAACAACCTACCAATAACGCTATTTCCAAAGGTTATCTAATAATTTTTTTACATATAGTAAATAACTCCAAATGGATTAAATGGATTCTAAATTTACCCCTATTTATGTGGGAGGTGATAGGAATCATCACCCAAATTTTAGGATCTTCCATTAATGCTACCTTTTATCTCCCAAAACCCTTTTCTTTTGGAATTTTATTGTATTTTTGTTGGGGCTAAATGTTTCCCAAGTATGGATCTGAACACGAGGGTATCCACATGTCCCTTTAGTGAATTTTGGAGAATACACAAAGCATAGAGAAATTTTGAGCTGTGAGAATCCTCCATGTGGCTAAAGCGCAGCTAAATGACCCCAAGCAGGTTGAAAATTTAAAAGATAAAGCAACTAGGGCATAGGCCTCCATGTGTTGCCTAGGCGCAACTTCAAAAGGAGAAAGAAAAGGAGAAGCCTTTGGGCAGCACAAAGTCTCCACGTATCATACAAGGAAACTTCCACCATCCAAGGAACCAATTAAAGAAGAAAAGGGTATGAGGTTCGGCAGAGTGAATGTGATCTCGGGTCCTGAAACATGTTGTTGAGATATGTTCCAAAGTTCAAAGATCTCGTAGGTAAGAACTAAATGTGAACGGTGGAAATCTTAATGGAGGCATGTTAGAGCAAGAGCCATATTGTATATATAATAATGTTCTTATGCCAGTAGAAAGGGGAGAGAGAGAGAAAGAATTTCCATATCTCTGTAGGATTAATTTAGGTTAAGTCTATTGTATTAACTACCCTTAGTAAGGCTCATTTGTAAAAGAATATTGTAATCTGTGAAATTCTAGACTTATGTATCATTTTCTCTATTAATAAGATTTCTCATTCTGTGCACTAAATGTTCACAATATTCTATGTCCTTTATCTCTTCATGTTTACTTTTTTAGGTTTTAAATGAATGTTTAAATATTTATCATGTTACATGCCCTAAGATCTATTACATAAATCTATTCATTCACTCATGGTTATGTTTTAGTTTCATCTTACCTTTAATAATTTGAGATATTTGTTGAGTATTTGATCACGTTGAAAGCTCTTCAATTAATCTAGTAACTATTGTAATAATATCTCTATGCTATTTAGTAAAGTCACAGTGCATCACCATAGATGGGATTTATTTATTGTTTTATTTTCTCTCTAACCCATTAGCTCTCTCAAAAGAAGAGAAGAGCTAGCTTCTATAAAATTTGGAGCTTATCTTAGGGTATAAGTCCTACATCAATAAGATTTCCCATGACTTTGGTGATTCATATGCAAAGATAATCATCAATAGTTTTCTTGGCATACTAGGTGGGACAATTAGTGAAATCTTAAACTTCAAATATTGCTATGTTTGGTGTCCGACATAGTAATTTCCAGTTTTAGAGGCTCAGTAACAAAACATATAACATCTCCATTCCAAATATCTACTGGTTTCAATAGTATTGGTGGTTTAATCCTCTCTAGTTCATGAGAAGGATTCAAATAAGGTTAAGAACAAGAGAAGAAGGCACATTTGAATACCTATAGTTATGCCCAGGAAGAGGTAAAAGAGGTAGACATATTCAAATATCTCCATCTCCTCCGAATCGTACTCTGTCGACACCTCCACCTAGTAGGCCCTTCTTATAATCTATTATAGTTCTCAGACCTATCATAATGGCTCATCAACCACCTCCTCCTCTAAGACATTTTGTCTGAGGAAATCAAGGAAGTTGAATCATCTTGCCAATACATCTGGTAACATGGAATCCCATCCCAGAAATGTGTTGAAGGAACTTCCTAGGTTTAGAGGTGGAGACTTAAATATCCTAGAGGAACATCTTCAAGATGTTGCAAATATCTAAACAATACATTACATTAAAAATCAAGATGTTTCCTTAACATTACCAACTGCCTCATTTAAGGGAAAATATCTTGAATAGTACATATCCTTGACTCCTAACTCTATTGGTACATGGGATCAATTGGGAAATGTATTTTTCACAAGATTCAATGAAAAGGGATATATATCATCACTTCTACAACAACTTATCAATATCAAGAAACCTGCCCAAGATCCTATGACTAATTTCAATACCAAATTCCATAAGATATGGCAAAGGATTTCAGTTCTACCTAGACCTCATGTGGGTATGGCTACTTTATTTTATCTAAATTCCCTAAACCCATATATTTCAATGATGATTTGGTCATCAGGAGAAGATTATTTTCCACAAGCATATGATATTGTAATTCAAAATGAGTTTTGGGCCTCAAATACTTGGCTAAGTACTAAAGAACATGTGCGTGTGGGACAAGTGAGAACATGGGTGCTCAAGGGAAAATGTAAAGGAAAAAGGGGTTTAAGAAGGGTTTAATTAAAATGAGGGTGTGAACAGAAGGAAAAACATGGTTTCAAAGGACTTAGCCATATTTGCATTCTAAGGGAACTTGAGGAAAAGCATGAGGACCTCGAATAGCTATGATGAGTAAATAAGATGTTAGCATTGAACCTTGGAGGTCAAGAAAAGGATATTCCCCTGTAGGAATATTCCTAGAAGACATCATTACAGAGAGTGGAGGGTTTGCAAAGGGATAAGAATTCACCATTAGAGGACCACATCAACACTTGGCACATGATTTGTTTAGGAGAGAAGGCATGGTGGTGGGTGTTGATCCTATAAAAAGAGATGCTCGGGCTAGAGAAATATATAAAAGAGAGGACATGGAGATATAGATGAGGTGAGAGATAGAAAGGAAACTCACAAAGAGATACATAAGACAATAAAGTGATACAAAGATATTGCTAGGGTTTAGAGCAGGTTGGTGTTAAGGGTTTCCATAAGCCTCTGTATGGTACTAGGATCTGTAACAAGGGTCAAAATGGGAAAAGTATAGCTAGGGTCTCATAGCAGAGAAGGTTATAGGAGTTAAGTCTCTTTCATTTAATATGTATGGTGTGACATGAACCTTTTGACTGTAATGTGGCTACCAGAACTATGTTAAATCAATATATATATGGGTTCATTTGGTATATCTTGTTTATGGGTGTAAACTCTCATGCTATAAGATTTATCTTGGCTCATATTGAGTTTATTATTCTTCTTACAAATTTTATTTATCTTTTGTGATCCATTAAGGTAATATATATTAGTTACATCTTCTACCTCTTTAAATAAGTGAATGTAATTATGTTCATACAAATCATCCTCTATTAATGACGAGACCTTGCAAAGCTTACATAAAGGAGGGCTCGGCACCCACCCATGCCTTGGATGAGAATCCAATACCTGTTGGGTGATAGGTCAAAGACGTTTGGTGTTAGAAAATAGTATTGAGGGTAAATAAATGACTGCATCTTGGTTCCATTGTTTGGACCTCTTTTCGAAGCTGTTATGATAATGGTGCATAATATTAAAGCACTTGACCTTGGAAAATATCGAAGCATGGCTTAAAAACATAGATGATGAGTTTTCTCAGAGATTTAGTACTAGACCTGAGTTTGATGCATGTAAATGGGTAGAAGAACATATATATCATGAGATTTATGAGACCTTATTTTGGTGTTTTCCAATGGATTTGTATGAATGGCTTTTGGCGTATACATCTAGATCGAGTTGGTACTATAGATCTCACATATGGACCCAAGATGAGTATCAAAGGATGCACGATTCTTATCTAACTTGGAAACCTTGGACACATGTTTTTTTATCATTTGTGGAGTAGAGTGTTAACAAGTTACACCTTGAGTATGCTATTTCTACATATTCATGTCCCAAGATTGTTGATTTTGAGTTTCTAAGGGAACCTTAAGGATCATTCTTGTATCCTATCCCTTTAGCTATAAAGATCCCGATCATTACACCGAGTTTGGAAGAATTTATTATGGTTGGATAATATTATTTTGAGCACTAGGAAAGGAAGATAGGGTAGAGGAATATGATGGATCCCGTGGCTAAAAAGGAGAGGGAAGAAATATGACTTAAGTATAATGAATCTTGTGAGAGGGAATTAGATAGATAACATGAAGTTACAAGAGAGATGGATTTATGGAGGCGGAGACATTGCGGGGGAAGGAATTGAGGTTCATACAGAGGACATGAAGCCTGTGCATTCCATGCAACCCCATCTTGGTAAGCACGGAGAGAGACCCCTTCAACTTCGATGAGAGCTCATCTCTTGGAGAAAGGAGAGCCATTGACGTGCATTTGAATTTTCCTGCGGTGACCAACCCATGGACCTTAGTTTTCCAAATCTAGAGATAAACATTACTAACCTAGTTAGTATTGGTTGAAGTGACCGATCAACACCTAGAACATATAAATTTTCATTTGGCACATCTATGACTCGCACAATAATTTCCTTTATTTGGAGGTATATTATCCGGAGTAACATTTGGAAAAAAATTGGGTACACAAAGCTTGGGTATCACGTTTGGAAGTGGCATGGGACACACATCTGGTAGTGGTTTAATATCATAGACTGTTGGCACAAAGTTTAGCACGATAGTGGGGAAACAAGGTGCAACCACTTCAGGACCCTTGTCATCTACGGGAGGTGGATCTGGTGGATTAGGTGGAATAGAAACTATTAGACCTATTAGGTTTGGGGATGTAGTGGTTCAGGAGGAATAGTTGCTGGTGGATCTAGTGTATCTTTTGGTAGGGGAAACATCGAAGGAATCAATGTTCTAGATCAGGTGGACAAGGGCCTTAAAAACATCAGCAAGTATTTTTTAAATTTATTTGCATCTACCAGATTACAAAGGTGTTGAGGATGATGCAGATCATGTACACAAATATGAGATGTTATGGCACACGAAGGGGATCACTACCTTAGAATGGAAGGCAAGTCAGTTTGTAATAATGTTGCAAGGACATGCACATAGTTGGTACTAGAACTATGACCCCCACCAGATAGTGGTATATTACACTACGTTGCGTAATGCATTCTTAGCTGAATTTCATATTCCTAAGTTTGAACAAGAAGAGCACTAGCATGCTAAAGGAAATTCAACAAGGTATGGTAGAGACTGTGTGGGACTATGATGCATGTTATAAGACTCTCTTATCAAAATTGTCTTATGATATTCATCCTTCTTAGCATTCTTAGTGGTTTGTTAGAGGACTAATAATTCCTTTCAATAGAGCACTATTACATAATAATTTTGAAGACCCACGTGAGGCCTTGGAGGCTGCCCTGCACTAAGGATGTAGAAAGCATAGATTCTTGTGTTATACATTTTATTGAATCTCGATTGTTGCAATGGCTAAGCGAGATGAAGAATATATTTGTGAACTCAGCACATGAGACTTGAAGTGGCTTTTGGTGCACTAATTATGAGGTAGAAGGGAATACAAAGGAAATTTGTCCTTGGAGATCGATACACGTCATGATAGTAGACTGTGAGATTTACCACAGAGATCATGATACAAGTAGGTTTTTGCTAGTGCATCATGCAATCCATAAGAATGTGTCTTGCTATTGAAAGATTTATATTTCTACTACTCATAACACCAAGGATTATATATTGATTAAATCAATACATGATTCCATTCATATTGGTGTGTGTTAGACCAACATTGCAAATAATTCCAAGGATGATGGTCATCACTATGAAGGACACACAGATGGAGGAGCTCATGGAAGAAGATTTCATGGAGGATTTAGAGGTCATGGAAACCACAGAGGTGGAAGAAGTGAGTTCCCACATGGAACTTATTACAATTGTGGGTTTACGGAGCACTATAAGTGTGAATTTCCTGACCTACTATAGTGCTCTTGGTGTGGAAATAATCACAAGAATGAGGAGTGCCTAAAAATATTTGAACATATGAGCCAAAAACACAAGAAATATAATTTCATTGGGATGGTAAGAATTAAGAAAGGAGGCTTGCAGTGGATGTTAAGGGGAGTATGTGAGCCAAAATTAGAATATGTACTAGGGACGACGTGAGCCGAGGCTATGCATGTCACGAAGATACCAACATAGAGACCATTGATTACAATAAAAGAGGTGGTGTATGGGAAGTATATGGACCCTACCCATTAGAAGAAATTTTATCAAGAGACCATGGATGTAATCAAGAGTCTACAAGGGAAATTCAATGTCCAAGGAACAATCAAGGAAATTGGGAAGAAAAAAAAACACTAAGGTTCCTCGATTAGATATAGATGATGTCGAGATAGGAGTGTAAGATGTTACACCAAGAGAATATCATTCCTCTATTAGGAGAATGGTTGAGGAACAAGATAAAAAGTGTTAGAGAAGAGTGTGAGAGGTAGGTTTTACATGTTAACCTTCCTCCCCACATCCTCGAATATGATAAGGAGATTACCTTGAATGCGTGTTTGATGGATGGATCCTAAATAATATTCACATTGACATACACATGAAAATCAATCTCCTCACCCTAGAAGCCTAGAAATAAATGTGATGGCCCCAATTATAGGCATCTTCAAATGTGTTTGATATTGCTAGTAAGAAAATGTAATTCCGTTGGTTTTTTAAAGGATGTTGCTATCACTATCCAATGGAAAAAATTCACCGGTGACTTAAAATTATTAGCACTTACCGAGGCGGACAACTTTCTAGCATTACTTGGGTGCCCTTGGTGCTATAAGAATAATTCTTACTTATGTATCAATAAGGGGTGTAGAATTTTTGAGAACAAGGAGGAACAAGTTATTCCCTTGATAGATGGGTAGTCAACACCCTCTATTGAGCCTTTAGGAGAGGAATACCTTGATATAATTTATGTACACACTATCCTGGGACCTTGATGTTATGCAACCAACAAAAGAGGGAATTATTTAGTGGGAAGACACTCAATTTATAAGTGATACAACTAGTTTTTCATGTGAAAATTGGGCACACAGGACATATGAGTTGGTCGGAAGGGTTTGTGACGAGAGTAACAAAGGCACACTTAGTCAAGAACCTAGGAGGAAACACATTTCTAAGTTATTCTAGAGGATCCAACCCTGATTTTTTCCTATGAGAAATGGAGACCTAGTGGATAAGTGAGATCAAAATGAGAAGGAGGCTTAGTTATACCTTTCTTGGGACCACAACACATTTGGGCAACCCATCATGATATCCTTCTAGAGTGGCGTGAAGTGATAATTGCATTCTCTATTATGTTTTCCCAGAAATGCACCTAATATCATACAAGATTATCATAGGAAGGAACCCACTTCATTTCCCATCCAAACATGTGAGAAGGCTTGGATGGAAGGCATGAAAGCATTGACACCTTCTTTTTGGGTGCATAAGTTGTAATCCACCTTATAATATTGTGCACACGTATAGTACATTCACTCATAGATGCACCGTCGAGATAGGAAAATGGTAGGAGTTAACAGCTGACCTACTTCAAGATTTTGAATATCGTAGTATACGGTTGACTGCGCATGCATGGTACATTCACTCGAGAGATGCGCCGTCGGATAGGAAACTAGAAAGATTTAATGGTTGACATGATTCAAGCTTTCAAAAGGAGAAGGATACTCAACTATACCTTTCTTGGGACCACAAAAAGTCTGGGCAACCCATCATGATATCCTTCTAGATTGGTGTGAAGAAATAATTACATTCTTTGTTAGGTTTTCCCAAAGCAATGCACCTACTATCATACAAGATTATCATGTGAAGGAACCCACCTCGTTTCATGTCCAAACATGTGAGAAGGCTTGGATAGAAGGCGTGAAATAATTGAAACCTTCTTTATGGGTACATAAGTTGTACTCCACCTTATAAGATTTTTCACACACATGGTACATTCACTTAGAGATACCCCATCAAACAGGAAATTGGCAGGAGTTAATGGTTGACCTGCTTCAAGATTTTGAATATCAGAGTACCAAGCCATCAATGGATGAGGCATTGCAGGTTTTTAAATTCCTAACTATGGGAGATAGTGCCATGGCGAAGGATAGAATACTATAATTATTGGTGAACCTAGCTTAGAAGTTCACTTTGATGAGGAATAAATAGAGGAGATATAACTTAAGTGCGCATGCATGGAAAAAGATAAAGGAAAATTGGTCTACATGATCGATGGTGAAGAAGTGGAATATTCGTATGTTAACCATACTATATGTATGAAAAAAGTTATGGATGGTGTTGATGAGCAAGCGAGCACCTACCATAAACCCCGAAAACCTAACGAGTTAAAATTGGTTTCAAAGCCTAACCTAAGGAGGCTACTATTTGATACTATTGGTCAGAAAAGGTGGTTTTGAAGATCATTGATCTATTGCATGATTTTTAGGACTTATTTCCACATGGGTACCATGAGATTAAAGGAGTTCACCACTCCTTGGGGGAAATGAAAAGCAAGTTAAAGGAAGGAGCATGCCCAATTCGGAAGAGACCTTATTGAATGAATTTGAATCTTTGCCTCAAATTCAAGGAGGATATTTAAAAGAAGATTGCATTAGGCATCATTAAGGATGTTAAGGTATCAAAGTGGATAAGTTCGATTATCATAAAAATAAGAAGGATAGGAGGATAAGGATTTGTGCTTTGATTATAGGTATTTAAATGCGGTATATGTTATTAACCCTTTTCCAACCCCCTTCACTGAGGAGATCCTGGAAGGAGTAGCCAAGCACGAAATGTATTCTTTCATAGATGGATTCTCAGGATATCATTAGGTTAGAATTATAAAGGAAGACCAAGAAAAGATAAGTTTTCCACTTTGAATGGAGAAGCTTTGCCTACACAATCACGATTTTGGACCAAGAACGTGCTGTTGTGTTTTCACACATTGTGGTGTAAGCATTTGAATACTTCATCCATACATTTCTTCAAGTCTACATTGATGATTAAATGGTATATGGATTAGTAAGGGACCATTGTGACAATATGAGGTTGATGTTTGAAATATTTCAGCAGTTTAGGATATCCCTTAATATTAAGAAATGTGTTTTTTCTACTCCATTCAAAATCTTTTTGGGGCATATCATATGTAAGGAAGTCTTGTTAATGGATCCTTCTAAATTTGTTGTTATCATGGGATTAGGGAACCTACCAGCTAGAGTGTAGTGTATGGATTCCTTGGGCATACGGGGTATTACCAAAAATTTATTAAGGGGTATGCCAAGATCACCATGCCACTGGAAGAGCTACCAAAACAAAAAAAGTGAGTTTCACTTGGGAGAGTTGCATCGAGATGACATTTGATACATTGAAGAATAAGCTTATCATTGCACCCATATTACTCTTTCTTTCTTGGGATAAGCCATTCCATGTATATGTTGATGCTTTGGGGATGACGATTGGGGAAATATTAGCACAACCTAGAGAAGGAATTTTTGACCACACCTTGTGTTTATCTAGTAGGAAGTTGAAACCAGTAGACAAAAACTATAGTACTATTGAGTGTGAAGCATTTTCAATGATCTATGCATTGAAAAAATTTAGTTGGTATCTTCTAGCTAAACCCTTTAATTTTTACAAGGACCACATGACATTAATGTACTTAGTAAATAATCCTATTTTACAAGGGTGCATATACCGGTGGGTATTTCTGTTTCAATAATTTGAGTTTATGGTAGTTGTGAAACCGGGTAAGAATAATTTGGGACCTAACCATTTGTCTAGGATTGACTTAGGGGAGGATGTGCAGAGAATTGAGTATACAATTCCAGATGCACAATAGTTTAGATTGTGTTCAAGCCTTTGACTTGAAATATATAGTTGTGTTTCTCAAAATGGGTGCGGTATTGGAGGAATGAATACATTGGAAAGAATGTACTTATCCATACATGCCACGCCATACATATTAATTATTGGAAACTTATAAAAGTTAGGATGTAATCAGTGTTTTTCATCGATGTGTGTTATAGCATGCATGTGTTGAAATCATGGAGAAAGCACATGGTGGGATTGCAAGAGGAAACTACATATGGAATGCAACTACCCACAAGATCCTTCGGAAAGGATTTGTTGGGAAATCATCTACCAGGATTGTATTAAGTTTTATAAGGCTTGAGACCATTGTCAACACTTTGGTAAACCAAGAAGAAGTTATGAGATGCCCTTGAGGTTGATAGCTAGCACACGAACCATATAATAAGTGGTTGATTGATTTTGTATGACCTATTTCACCCGCCGCTCAAAGGACTAGTTTGTGTTATATCATTACATGCATAGATTATCTTACAAGGTGGGTGGAAGTGACACCTACAAGATATTGTGTAGCAACAACAATAGTTAGGTTCTTGTGGGAAAATATAATCAACAGTTATGGATGTCCACTGAGTTTAAAAAGTGATAGGGGTACTCATTTCTTAAATAAGACATTTAGAATCTTGTTGCTAGAATTTGTGGTAGCCCACCAAATGACTACCCCTATCAACCATAATCTAATTAAACTATTGAGGCATTTAACAAAAGTCTAAATTACATGTTAACCAATATTTGTGATGTGAGACTAAAGGATTGGGATGATAAAGTTGTTGTTGTGTTATGGTCATACTAGATTACTTATAAAATACTGAACAAGGCCACACCTTTTCAATTGGTGTTTGACACAAAATTAGTGTTACCTATTTAATTCATATTACCATCATTGCATATAATGCACACAAGAGGGTTAGATGATGAACAAGAACTTAAGGAGAGGATTGATAATTTAATGTAGTTTGATGAGAGGTGAGCTATTTCTCATTGGATTCTCAAAAAAGAAAAAACTAGGCGAAAGGCATGACATGATAGACACATCAAAAATAAATAGTTTGAGGTTGGGAAAATGGTTCTATTATATAACTTCAAGTTTATGCACCATCCTGGGAAATTCAAAGTCCATTGGATGGGCCCGTACATTGTATCTTATATACTTGATTCAGAACTTTCCAATTACAAGCGCTAGATGGAATATAGTTACCAGGACATTTCAATGGGAGTAGGCTGAAGCCCTACTATAAATAATTCTTCTTTGTGTTTGTAAATAAGGCAATATTTCCATTTAGCTTAGGATTTCCCTTAATGCATTTCCTTTCTTTGTGTTTCCCTTTCTTGTTGTTTGTTCCCTTTATTTTTATTTTTATGTGCACGTTGTGTGTCAGTAGCCACTTACAAGTTCAAAAGTTTTCTATGCACAAAGGACCATGCATCTATTTTTGTGTGGGGTAGAGTGATACGACAAGTACTAGAAGTTAGTAGTGGAAGTTATGTTTTGATGTTTTCGGTTGAAGGATCAAAAGCACATAGTTTGGAAGAGTCTACATAGGAAAGGTGAACATAAGGAGTTTGGTGTCGGAAAGATTAACAAAAACCACATACAAGGGTGAGAAGTGTAGGAACAAAATGAGGTAAGCAATGTCAAAAATCAAGGTAAGGACAAAAGAAGTGCCTTTGGGCTGTAAGCATGCACGTAAGTATCTTCGGTCGAAGGGGTTTTTACGCACCAAAAGGTTGTAGAAGTTTTCATGCAAGGGTAAAATCACTTTGAAGGTTGGTTTTAGAAAAAATGTACACCTTTACTACAAATTTATAGTGGTAGGTGGCATGGCATTTATTGTGATAAAAGAAAAATCTATAATTAGAAGGTCGGGTACATTAATATTTACCTTGCATTTTTATATTGAAGAGCTCTCACAAACTACGTAATCCTTTAAGAAAAGTTGTAAGAAAATAATTTGAGTTTATATTTAGTTTGATCAGTAAAACGGAGTGGAAAAAGAATACATGGGTCGAGAGGAGAAGGTTGTAGAAGTTTATGAATCCCACATGTGAATATGGTTTCCAGTTAGGGTTCCATAGCTAGGACACAAGATTAAAGGGATTTTTGTGAAGGGGTAGAGCCACAAAGTTGAGTAGAGCCAAGATCAAGAGAAAGAAAGAACTCTTAGTGACCCAATAGAGAAATGGCACCAAGGAAAGGGCAAGGGAAAAGGGAAACAATTTGTTTCCACCAATTTCAATGAATAATGGTACGTGGAGATGTAATATCGAAACGACATGTTGTTTTGAAAAGAATGGGTATCTCACATCGAAACATGTTTGTGAGTGACTACAACCATTGAATGAGTACAATAGAGAATGATATGGCATTTGAACTGGTTCACCCTATAGAAAAAAATACACCTAATGGAATGCACTGTATGCGATGATGAGGTAAAGGTGAAGATGAATAAGGTAAGGTTATTATAGCTCTATGAGTTGCCCTATTTCAGAAAACCTAAGCTACTATACCAGTGGTTAGTTTCACATGTATATGAAGACCATTTCTACTTCACACGGGATGAAGGATGCGGATAACTCCTAATAGATTTCTAAGTTTACTAGTCTTTTACGTGATATATAATCTTTTGATGATGACTTTGAAGATAAAGAGGCCATCAAGAAGACTATAGAAGCCTATGAATATAAGAAGGGGTCACAATAATTCAAAATCTTTGCAATTTCCAACCCTATAATGAGGATGGTTGCATGCTTCATAATAAAACTAAATGGGCAAGAGATATGGACACATATCAACAAGATTTGGTTGAATGTTTTCTCGTAAGATCTTGGAGGGGACCATCTCGTAACCTCTCGGAAATCATAGAAAAGAAATCATCAATGTTGTGTGCAATGGAGAAAATATCATGTTTGGTAATGTCCTCCAAACCATTTTCTTTTCGAGAGATTGGAGTGCGTGATGGGCCGATAATTTTTTTGGGAGTACCCAGTTAGAACCCTTCCCTTAAAAAAATATTTTAGAAGTGCACTTGTCACACCGTGACAACTTCCCATAAGGCACACCTAGAAAAATGGTATAAGTGGATGCATGATAGATTTGATGTTTAGTGGAGAATACCTTAGCGATTACTTTTTTTTTTACTATAAGGTGAGGCTGAATTCATCATGTACCAACATTTATGTACTTGACAATATTACTCTTACAAATAGTGCCTAGGGTCCTTAGTGCAAATTATCATTCTCCTTCACAACACAATACTTCTAGGCTAGATTCAATAGATTCAAAGAGGCAAAGAAGCTAAGGTTTGACCTTAGCATAGTAGACCAAGATTACCACGAGTTGTGTAGGACATTGATATATCCAAAGAAGCACACCTATGTGGAGAAGTATGTCTCCCATGATGTACACACGCTGAGTCGGTAACATTACATTTTGCTAGGAGGACCATTATAAGGGTATACCTACTCATAAGGCCAAATTATGAGAAGGGATATTACGTTGAGAATGATGTCTCTGCCCTAGAAGACCCCACCATAAGGAAGAAGGCCATGATAAGGAAAAGGTAGAGAGAGGAGGCCCATCGAAAAAAAGCACCAAGTATACGAGACAATGTAGTTTGTAGGCGCAAAGGAGTTAATCGTAAAACCAAGCACCTATGCATAGAAGAAGAATTACCTAGAATGAGAGAGAGAGAGAGAGAGAGAGAGAGAGAGAGAAACCCGAGGAAGAGGTGCTAGAGCAAGAGAAGCCCCTTGCAAAAGAAGGGTCATTGGAGAGAAATGATTTGCCTAGGGAAGAAGAAAAAAAAGAAGAGTCTCCTATATTTGAATAACCAATTAGGAAGAAGAAAATAATAAAAAAGGGTGGACTCAGAATAAATAGAGAGCATGGAGGCTGAAAAGGGTGATGAATATGATGAAGAACAATATGCGAATCAAGACCATCATGTGTATGATGTACAAAAATCAAAGGAGGAAAATAAAGAAAATAATGAGGATGAAGGAGGTGCTCATAGCAAGGGAGGAAGTGAAGAAGTCAACATGAAGTATCAAAGGACTCCAAGCCTGACTAAGGAGTAGATAGAGGATGCCACGAAAGGGAGGTAGCAGGCATCATAAAAGACTTGGTGGATCAAGAGGTGGAGTGTAGCACCGAAGAAGTACTCAAGGAGATGGAGGGAAGTGAAAGTGTAGAAAAGGAGTATGGAAGCATGGGCAAAGATCCCACTGGCAAGTAAACTTCCCAAAGGCATCATGCACATGTGGAAAGGGTATGGTAGTGGTGTAGGAATAAGGAATGACTTACATAAATTATCCAAATAAGGTACTACACATGTGTTTCCAAAGTATCATGCCTTCAAACCAACTCCTTACATGGTCTTCTTTCAATGAAGAGGGTATGTACCCACGCACAAGGAAGATGTTGTCTTGGGCTTTTGAGTCCCATGTTGATGAGCCCAAATTCAAGGTCAACCATGAGGCGTTGATGAAGATACCAAGATACCAAGGAGTAAACCCTTTGGTGAATGCTCAACAACTATCAGATGAAAATTTTTGTAATGCACTCAACAAAGTGTCGGTGGAGGTTGAGGCAAGGATCTTTGGGAGAAATGACAGAGTAAGGATCCTGGAGGAAGAGCTTGAAAATAAAAATGAATATATCATTGAAAAGGACAAGGAGTTAAAGTAGGAGGAGCTAATTAGTGCACAATTAAGGTGCGGATTAAGGGAGGAGAAGGAAAATGTGAGTGAGATCCATAAGAAAATAAAGGTGATTTTAGAAACCATAATCTTGAAGCACCTAGACCTGACCCCGCATAAGAAAAAAACAAGTCAACCATGCAATGCTTGGAAGACTTGACTCGCATGCTCACCATGGAGAGGTGGCCAATCACATTTGAATCAGTAGAAGAGGCATTCACATGCCAAAAGGAGGAAGAAAAAATTAATATCAGGGAGATAGTTACTAGGTATTCCAAGCTCCTTGTTTCTATAAAGACCGCCGCACAAATGGTCATGGCCGTATATGAAAAGTGTGTTGACAAAGATATGGTAGCAAGCATATTGGTTTCTATGCATGAGGTGGATTTGAAAGAGTTTCAAGATAATAACAAAAGAAACAGGATGGAGTGGGATAAGATCCTAGCTAAGGTTGATAAAAAGTTGGAAGAAATTGAAACCTTATGGGTTTTGATTAAGAATCAGCTTAAGGAGCTATATCCCTAGGTTACTCGTAGAATGGACATGCTAGATGATCTTAGCAAAAAACTAGAAGGAATTGTAGATACACTAAATGCTAAGAGTGACAAATTGAGTTTTGATGAACTGAGCGCTCTAGTAGGTGACCTACTTCAACAAGCTTAGGGTGAGGTGGATGCTTGGGAAAATATAGAAGCTACAATAAAGAAGGAATTCCCACTCCTCCTATAGTAGTAGCATATTATTCTATTCTTTCATTCTTTATTTAGATTGTCCATGTCCCACTATTCTTTATTCTTTGAAGAAGAAAAATGTTTCATAGGATGGATAACACACTTAGTGTGGGGTGATCTTAGGCCCTGAAATATTGGCTAAGTATCAAAGGGTGTGCATGCGCATGACCAATGATAAGAAGGGAGGTCAAGGGAAAGCAAACAAGAAAAAGGCATTTAAGAAGGGATTAAGTGAAACCAGGGTGCACATAGAAGGAAGAACACGGGTTCAAAGGAATTAGCCATATTTGGCGTTCTAGGGCGCTTGAGGAAAAGCATGAGGAGCTAACTAGGTGTCATGAGTAGATACAATGTCGATCTGAAACCTTGGAGGTCAAGAAAAGGATATTCCCCGAAGGGTATATTCCCATAATACATCATTACAAAGAGTGGAGGGTTTGCAAAGGGATAATAATTCACTATTGGAGGACCACATTGACACTTGGAACATGATTTTTAGGATAGAAGACATGGCGGGGTTGTTGATCATATAAAAAGAGATTCTCAGGCTAGAGATAAATATAGAAGAGAGGACATGGAGATATAGATGATGTGTGAGATAGACAATACAACGACGAAGAGATACATAGGATAACAAAGTGTTGCAAAAATGCTAGGGTTTACGAGAACATAGTGCTAGGGTATGTAAGGGTTGCCATAAGCATCTATATGGTACTAGGATCTATGACAAGGGTCAAAATGGGAAAAGTATAGCTAGGATCTCATATTAGAAAAGCTTATAGGAGTTGAGTCTAAGTCATTTAATATGTATTGTCTGAGATGACCCTTTTGACTGTAATGTGGCTACAAGAACTATGTTAAATCAATATATATATGGGTTCATTTGGTATATCTTTTTTATGGGTGTAAACCCTCATGTTATATGACTTATCCTTGCTCAAGATCCAGTTTATTATGCTTCTTACAAACGTTATTTATATTTTGTGATACATTAATGTTAGATTTGTTAATTACATCTTATACTTCTTTAAATAAGTGAATGTAATTTTGTTCATACAAATAATCCTCCATTAATTATGAGACCTCAAAAATCAAACATAAAGGAGGGGCTCGACACTTGTTCTTTCCTCGAGAGAGTGCCCGAGTTCCCACCGGGTGATAGGTTGGTGCACTTGGGGTTAGCAAATAGTATTGAAGGTAAATAAATGACTACACCGAGAATAAATTTATAGATATTGGGAAGCTTCCCCAAATATCCCTCTGCTAGTGTATCTCAAGGTACCTCCCTTCCTCGGGAAAAAACCTCGGAGTTCTACCCAAGCTCCAGGTGTCCAATTATAACTACCCATATTCTCAAGGAGCCACCACTCATACTTTGTAGGAGCATCATCTTACTCTTTAGAAATAGAGGAAGTAAAAAACATCCTCAGGAACTTCTCTAATGAGATAGTCAACCTTAACAGAGTCAAGGAACATACCCAAGACATAATTATTAAGGATTTCATGGGGGTATACCCACTTACGCTCCGTGATATTAAATATCTCGAGAGATCACCACCAAAGCAACCATCTTACAAATTTTTTCTAGTCCTAACACCTCTCTAGACCCTCCTAGCCAATAATGGGAGAGAAATGATTCTAGGACAAAACAATTTTGTGGAAGTCCCCAGTGATTGGTGTTTTCATTACAATTCCCCTCATATGCCAAGAGATTCCCCCAAGGTAATCTACATAAAAAGGTAGTAGATCAAAGAGTGATGGAGGGCTATGAGGTTAATTCTTTCAACCCTTACTAGTCCCCAGGGAGTTCAAAATGTAGAATTTATTGCACAAATGTAAGGGATGTCCCTAGAAAAAGAGGTGGATATTGCGCCTTAACATGCGCTTTTCTCTTGGATCGAAGGAGAAGAATTTGGGTTCACAAATGAAGTATCTATTTCTTCTTTGATATAACTAGATTAAAGCACTCACTCTAAAAGGTGGATGATAGAAGATGTGATCCCTATTCCACTAGGAGAAACTGGAGCAAGGAAATAATCTCCAACATCCATCGTCCCTCCACCCACGACCACAAAAGAGACTCTTGGAGCTACTCAAAATCAAGGTACCATCCATGAAGTGGTTGAGAGGGTGAGATACCAATAGATCTTCAAAGGGAAAGCACTCGGGATGATGAATGTAGTCGAGAAAATTAAAAACATGTCATCTAATGTATCATTGTGGGATATCTTGGGTATTTTGGAGTAAAAGGAATTGATTTAAGAAGCACAAAAATCTAGTGGCGACCCAAATAAGACTAGGAAGGGGAAAGAGAAACTCCGAATGACTCAAGGTCAAATGGAGTTAGTATCAATGAACCGAGAAAGAAAGGGTAAGTAAACCAAGACCACAATGATTCTTCATGATTGTTATAATTGGCAAGAAATAACTACATAGCTCTATGATAGACTCAGGCAAACACTATGGTTATGCCCAAAACAATTGTGGATGCCTTGGGAATTAAATATGAGCCCCTAAAGAAAGGATTCATGCAACTAGATGGTAAATCAATTCAATCCATTGGTGTTATTAGAGGTCTCATATTAAAACTCCACTCTTTCCGAGAACATAACCGTTCTACAGGATATAATCATAATCAATGTTCTACCAGTCTTTGGGTTGTGTCTATCCCGTGACTTCATACAAAAATTTGGAGGCTATATGTACCTTGATTGGTCTCATATGATTCTCGTGGACTAAGTATGGATATAAAATGAAGGTTCTATCGAAACTCCTATTCAAGGAACATGTAACACATTAAGTAGCATTAGGTTTTGAAGCCTCACACACCTTGATCACCCAAGAATAATAATCATATATATATGATGGAGAATACCCACGTGGAAAATATTTTCTTGACTGTCACCTCGCGAGCATTTTGGAAAATATGATTCCACTTTGGGTTAAGTACTTATGTAATTTTTGATGAGAATCCCACTATTCCAAAGGTTACGAAGGATTCCAAAAATTGGACTCTACATTTTGATGGTGCTAGAAGTAGGAACGGCTCAAGAGCTAGATAATTCATATCTTCACCAAGTGGAAGGAAGATACTACAAGCGTTTCACTTCAAATTTACTTGCACCAGAAACAAAGCAAAAAATGAGGCTTTTGTTCATGGTTTGACATTGGTGCATAAAATTGGTGTACAATAACTGAGGGTATTTGGGGAATCTAAGTTAGTTGTGACACAAATTAGAAACACCACTGCTATAAAAATTCCAAAGATGAGGTCCTATCGTCACAGAGTATGGGATCTTATTGAATATTTTGAGGCCTTTAACATTGAGGTTATCCCCAGGGATTGGAACATAGAAGCAGAAAGAATGGCCTAGATTGGATTAGAGTTTCACCCAACCCATGTAATGACCCTAGTATGACAGTACCTAAGATGAATTCTACTTTAGAAGGTACAAATGTTGATAGGTGATTTGGTCTTAAGATGGTGTACTCTTATGACTTGGGAAATCATGTTTGTAGTAGGGAATAATTCATCTACTGAACAGATACATTCTGTCATACTCTTGCTTAATTTAAATGGGAAATTCACCTCCTTCATGCTAAATAACTTCACTACTAGGATTGAGAAATACAGGTTCAATTTTATAAGATCTCCCTATTTCAAAATAGAATTACCTTAGATCAATTCCATTGATCCAAGGTATGCTTTTAATTCTTAATTATTGAGGTCAAAACGACCAAGTCTGTTAGATCAGATGATCATTGAATTCAGATTGTGCTAGAAAATTTATGAGGTCTTCAGACCCTATTGTATGTGTATGTTGATGTCATGACTGGTTCTTCTTTTGCTAGTATGTAATGTTGGCTTCAACTGGGAACCTGTTGTATCTATGACTAAAATGTTAGCAACTTAAGCCTAGAGCTAAGTCTAACCTATGTATTTTTGGTCTCTTGAAATTAAAATGTTAAGACCCTAACTAAGACCTACCTATGGACCTATGTGGATTTCCTAAGCTAATGTTAATCTAACTTAAAAGGTGGCTAACCTAGAGGGGGCCTATGGAACACATGGACATTGGGTGGTCGGTGGCATCAGTTTCAAGGTAATTAAATGAAGTTTAATGCATCCTTATCTTTTCTACCGCCAACTTTGGCAAGGGCATTGGGAAATTTGGGGAGAGCTGAGTTGGCATCTCCATTGAATTTAGTTACATGCAAAAATTGAAGTTAGTCTTCACCAAAAATGGAGATGGTGGTGGCATGGAAAAGGGAGGGAAATATTTGTCCTTTGTATTTAATGTTTTTGAATTTGGCAAAAAACCACCTAGGAGAATGCATGAGGGGTTTTGCATGGTTGTTTTGTTCTTTATTTTATTTTTGAGCTCGAGCTCTGCATGATGTTTTTTCTATTCGTCGAATCTTCATTTGACTCTTGCTTGACTAGTTATTTTTGCATTACTTGGAGCTATTTTGGTCTCTTTCGAAACTATAAGAAGAAGGAAGGGGAAAGTGTGAAGGTTTTTGTTGATGATCGTGGAAAGGAAGAATCTATTGAAGTTTTCTTAAAGATATCCTGTGAATAAGAAAAGGAGAAGCATGATCAAGCATGATAGGCTCTACCCATTAAGTTTTTTTTTCTTTTACCTACATGTTTTTATAAAAAAAACTCTGCTCTTGGAAACAATTGATTTTTGTTTGGATGATTGATCTCTACTCTTGGGGATAAATGGGTTTCTTCTAATAATATGATATCTTATTTTGTCATTTATATTGTTAATGAGGTTACTGTTTGATTCCACTATTGAGATGGAAGATCTATTCTTATTTTGAATCCCTTGTTTAGAAATTATTAAATTTTCTTAACTTGTTTTGTGTTGGAGAGGAAGTTAGAATAGATTACACTCTTATTGAGTGTGTTAAACTTGTAGGTAACTCGATTTCTCAAATTCATAGAACTGTTTGAATGAGAACTTATATCACCCTTATGGGAACATATCTTGAAATGTAGTTCACTATTAATTATCTTTTCTAATGTGTTGAGCTTGAATGAATCTTTTTGAAATAAACTTCTGTGACTCTGGGTTTTAGCATATTCTTCCAAGTTTGAAGGAATGTTCATTACTTGTGATCGTGTTTGACCTTCCTTTTATCACTCTGTGGTTGTGACTTTGGTTTTTGATAAATTTCTGTTTCAATGATCTTCTGTCATGGATATTGTGGAGGATGCAATGTTTTGAGTTTGGATTTGTAAGGAAATTTCATCTGTTAAAGATTTGTTTTAGCTTTATTGTTCACCAATAAAGGATTGGAAATTTTACTGTGTTAGCTCCTTGAAAAGAAGTTGTTTCTTGAAATAGGGTAATTTAAAGAAGTGTGTTTTAGTTTTCTATTCTTTTGGGAACTTGGGTAACTCCTGAAATTGATGAATTGATGTTCAGAAGGGGAAATTATCTTGGGTTTTTATTTTACTCTATTACCGTCGTAGTTAGCAATTATGATTCTCGAATAAATTTTTTTGACATGGTTTGATGGGATTTGTTGCATGTTTCATGTTCTAGTTTATGGAACTCGAATTCCACCCCTTTAAGTTTCTAGGAATTAAAGTATTGGAAAAAGAGTGGATACTCATGTAAGGTTTAATCGTTTAATTTACTATTGATTTTTTCGAATCTGAGTTGGGAATACTACATTGACTCACCTTTTATTATGTCTCATCCTTTCTCCACTATGTCCATGGAAAATGGTTACTCGTTGTCTTAAAGGTTTTCAATGCTCTCCTTACTATTCTCTTAAGCAATGAAAGGTAATGATTTTTGTGGGTTATCGTTTCCTTCCTTCTTCATCGTATTCATTTAATTTGATATCTGTTTGTTTCCTACTAAGGGAATTTTAAGTAAGCGACAATAGAGAATGGAATTACCTATTTTATTATTAATTATTATGTGCTCTTTTTCTAATCACGCCTTCAATTTCGAATAAATAGTCTCCCCTCTCTCTCTCTTTTTTATTATCCATCTATATCAATCCTAAAAAGGAACCGACTAGTTTGGTCTATTTCTTATACCTTTACTAGGACTTTCTTGAAGAATTGAGCCCAATTCGATAGGATAGATTATCCGAAGCAAAGGATTTGATAATGAATCGTTTTAATTGGTTGGAAAATTTTGAGAAGTCTCTTATTGGGTGAAAACATAATTGAATGTTTTTGGAATTGTATCTAATTTTTAAAATCCTTTCATTCATCTATTTGACTTTATCCTTGGTTATGATGTATCTAGTTTAAGATTGTGTGATTACTTTCAATTGCATGCTTGTTGGTTGGATATTTTGTCACACCAAAATATGAGGTTCAACCACGCACATGGGATTAAATCCCTCTTCAAAGACAAGTGAGGCTTTCTATTTATTACTAATCTAAAACACATCAAAAGTAATATGTATAGTATTCAAATTAATCTAACCATCATGCGGTTGGGATAGAATCCCAAAGTACATATCCATGCTAGGTAAAGATATTGTTGTTTTATAAAATAGAATGGATCAAAAAAGCATACAAAATGGAAAGGAAATGATGGGAATGTATTTTATTTCGAGAAAACAAAGATCACAAAATAAGCATACGAGTTCTAGATAAAAAAATGTAATGTAATATTTGAAACGATTAAAATTATTGAGAATGCTAAACAAAGAATAGATTAAGATCCTTAAAATATGAACAATATCTTAACAGAGATGAATTTCACAACACAAATTTTACAAAAATAACATCGATTTCTATTCCCAAAAGATTAAAAGAAAGCACAAAGTTTTTTCTTTTTCATACAAGTTCTCAATATTCCAAAAATCTCAACCCTTTGGAATGCATAATAATCCCTTATTTATAATAAAAGGTGTTGAGAGAAAATAGGATAAATCCTAGAAAATATTTTTGTAAAAGAGAATCCTATTTTTCTTGACTCTCACGCAGAGACCAAGTCAAAATTTTCTTCCTATGTGACGAAAAAATGAAAAAGACATGTCGATTTCAAGATTGAAATGACATGTCGTATTGTGCTTATTTTGTATCATCATATTTATCTTCCTCCAAGAAATCCCGCTTGTCCCAAAATTCTTGGAATTTTCATATTATACCCTACATCTCATTCTCAAATCGAGCACGGTGGAATGATCACTTAGAACTTCACATGTTTCCGAGTATCACTAGCATTACCAGGAATATTTATTAGTCTCTTATTCAATAGGTATACCTTCCAATAGAAGTTAGGAAGGATATGGCATCCTTATGCTTACTCTGTTAGAACATGTGGAAATCTAAAAATTTCCTGACCAATTCCATCACGATCAGCTTGTCTCTTGGGTATCTAGGAAATCGGAAAGGATCACCTAGGTACATGATCACTCGAAGGTACATGAACTTCTTTAATTGTAAGAAGACACAACACCATTTTGAAAATTTAGCCCTTACCTCATCAGATACTCTTGTTTTCCTCAGTTTGGGGTTCATCCTGTAGATGTTCTCATAAAAGAAAGGATCATTTACTCTTATGAATTGGTCCTTGGAACCCTTCCTTGTTAGCTGAGGAAAATATTGATAAATGTGTTTAGCTAACTTTTCCCACTTTGCGTCCAATCCGGGATAATTCCTCATACCAACTGCTACATAGGTGACATATGAGGACATATAACACTTTCCTGTAGATAAGACTATTTTCATCTTGGAGTCTTTCTCGTCACTGATAAGAATACCCCAATCAATCCCTTGTTTGTTCTTCTTCATAATCACCATGAATTGATACATCCATCCTTGGAAGTCCCTTGACTCAGGGAGTCCAAATACTTGACTTAGCAAGGTGATGATGTCGCTAATCTCAAGGATGAAATCACTCCTAGGGACAAACTTGGGGAACCTTGAGATGGCCGGCTTGGCCTTGATCAAGAATTTCCTATTCACATGCCTGATGCAGTCATCTTGATCCTTGTCCTAGGCTTTCTGTGTTGACTTAAGATCTACGTCCACATACTCCTTGAAGTTAGGCAATCTGAGAAGGTCATCGAAGTAACCTCCATCTAACTTAACTATGACTTCTCCTACCTGATTTCTCACTGAACAAGAAGTAGAGTCATAATTTGAAGCACATGCCAAGATGAACTTGGGGCACTGAGCAGACATGGGGAATCCTGCTATAAGAGGGAGGCCACTTCCAGCTATTGATCTCATCTAGGGGTTTGGGAAGAATCCTTGATTCTATTCCAAAAATCTTCCATGTCTATATTTCTGAGTTTTGTATCCCGGATGTCATAATTGCAATCAATGTAGGAAGGAGACTCCACCTTCCTAAATTTGTACTTCATCTTCCTTAACTTATCTTACTTATCTTGTGATGGTCCAGGATCCGACATGAGGAGTCTTGGAGGATAAAATGCCTTGATCACTTCTGGTTTGGACACTCGGGCTTCAAAACTTGTTGAGCAACCCCACAGACCTGATGCAATGCTGAGTGTGTTGGAGGTTAGACCTTGTCGGACACTTTGAAAGTCCCGAAAATCAACTGAGTGTATCAGGAAATATTAGGTGTTGGACACTTAGTGAGACCCGACACACCGTAGGAACCGAAAGGTGTCAAGCAGTTGGAAAGACCCGAAACAATGTGGGAACCGGAAGGTGTTGAGCACCTCGCAAAACCTGAAACACTAGAAATCAGATGTCGAAGATGTTGGATGCCCGACACTTAGGAAAACCCAAAATACTATGGAAATTAGAGATTGTAAAACACCCTGTAAAACCCGAAATACAGGGATCGGGTTTTTGAGATGTCAAGACATGTAAACTCTCCACCTATTTCAATAGTTTGGATTTTTAGTATTCTTCTCTTTTGCTTTGAACAACAAAATGGTATATTCCAAGGTATAAAAATAGGAAACACACAAAGGGTGAATTCTAAGCAACAATTCTATTGGAATGAAACCTAAAAATGAAGAAGACAATAAAAACCCTAAACCTAAAAGGAAAAGCAGGAAAGGGAGGAGAATGTCAAAAATATTATCACAAAAACACATCTAACAGACCTCACAAGCAAAGAGTAGGAAAATACCTTCAACACGTCAAAAATAATCAAAAATGAATCATGCAAATGAGCACGAAATCAAATCAGGTTTGGAGGTTGGAAGAGCATGCACGAGAAAATCCATGCAACAAAAAGTACAACAGGTAAAAATGACATGTAAATCCAACTATTTAAAAAAATCCCTGCATTTATTACACCTCACTTGACGCGTGTGTGAACCACTCGACAACTCGGCATTAATGCCATGTCATCATGCTTGGAGTGTCTGGAAACCCGACACAAAGGATTTCCTACCAATTTAGGTTTCGGGTTTCGGGAAACATGCGACATGAAGCATGGGATGTTTAGATGTTTGAAGGTTCTGAAAACCCAACACAAGGGAACATATCAGGTTTTGGGTTTCGGGAAACATGTGACATGAAGCATGTTTTTGATAAGGCATGTTCCGATGCTTCAAGGTCTCAAAAACCCGATAGACTAGCTTGTTTTGGGTTTCGGGTTTTGGGAACAATTTGCATGAAGCATATAAAAAATATGTTGTCATGCTGTTGAAACCCGAAAACCTGAAAATCTTCTCAAAAGAGCATTTTAGAAGATTTTTTCCAAAAATTTCTATGGTTATCTTGATTTTAGCTGGAAACACTAAAATGGGATAACATTGGCTCCAGTTGGGGACTTTCTTTGCAATATAAAAGGAAGAGAACTCAGAATCTATGGTTTTATCCATTGGGATACGGAGTCTGAAAGAAGAAAACCAAAACCAAAAAAGAAAGAAAGAAACAAAAAGTAAACACACGATAGAAAACAAAATATATACAATGCAAGAGAGCATCTTGCATTACTGATGGAACAACTTTAGATGTTGACCACTGAAAGGTAGAAGAAGTAACTGTCCATCAAGATATGATAGACAGAAGCTATTTTCACCGTTCAGCTAATGGATCTTAAAAGGTCCTTTCCATAAAGAATCAAACTTTCCATGCATCCCCTTCTGTTCCCTTCTCTTATCCCAGAGAAGTACTAGATCTCCAATTTGGAAATCATGTTGCCTTGATTTCCTATCGAACATCTTCTTTACCTTTCTCTGATGATCTGCAATGTGATCAACCACTTTTCTCCTTTCCTCTTCCAACCTGGCTAGGTACATAACCCTCTTCTCAATAGAACTTTGAAAAGTTTCATCTTCAATTGCTTTGGCCAACCACAAGGCTAACAACTCTATAGAGATAGGGATCTCAGCATCAATCCCATATAGCACCTAGAATGGAGACATTCCAATAGCCCATTTCAGAGTAATCTGATCTTCCCATAACACATCATACAATGCTTTGTGCCACATCCTTTGATTCTCATCAACCAGCTTTTTGATTATAGTAACCAGGTTTTTGTTGCTTGATTCAGCCTGACCATTACCTTGGGGGTAATAGTCAGATGAATGGGCTAGCGTGATTTTGAATCCATAAAAAATTCTATTAGCTCATGTGATGAGAAATTAGAGGCATTATCAGTGATGATCTTGTGAGGAACACCAAATCTAATAATTATATTTTCCTTAAGGAAATTACACACGGCTTCAGAGGTTTCCTGCTTAATAGGTGCAACTTCCACCCACTTGGTGAAATAATCCATGGCGGTGAGCACGTAGTTATGGCTATAACTAGAGGTAAGATTTAATACTACGATGAAATCAATTCCCCACTGGTGAAAAGGCACTTCAATCACCACAGGCTTCAGGGGAAGGGCTGCCAGCTTAGGACAACCAACGAAATGTTGACAAGCTTCACATTTGGACACCCATTCTGCTGAGTCTCAAAAGAGAGTAGGCCAATAGTACCTAGCCCATAGGATCTTATAAGATGTTACGGAGGAAGAGAAATGTGTGCCTCATGCCATATTGTGAAATAATTTTAGCAACCTTACTTGGTGATATTTATCAACACAAATAAGAAGAAAACATCGTCAATGCCTTTCTTATATATTCCATTGTCCCATAGAATGTATCTCACAGATCTTAACTTAACTATTCTCTTCTCCTTTTGGCTTAAATGTGGGAGGAATTCACTGTAAGTAAAAAAGAAATCAATATCTGTGTACCACTCATTGGTCGTGCTCATGAAAAGCACCATGGGTAATTCTGTAGAGGTGTCTTTAGTTTCTTCGCATTCTGTCTCAGCATTACTTTCTGCGATCAGTTGGCACAGACCCCTTCCTCATACCAACTTGGTTGGTCTGATGTCCAAGTCATATTATTTGACCTTATTTATCCATCTCTTATTGATTCAAGATGGATTTAACTATAGTATCAAGAATGAGAACGAGAGTATGAGAACTCATCACATAGTATCTGAAATGTTTCACTTCTCATACCACTGCATAAGCATGATTTTCAATATGTGACATCTTTAGTTCATGTTCCTTTAATGGGAAGCTCATGAAAGTGATGGGATCTTTAATTCCTTCTTCATTCTCCTGCATCAGGATGGCTGACACTATATGTGTGGAAGCATAGTTGTACATGATGAAATATTTTTTGAAATTTGGACATACCAAAATAGGAGCATAAGAAATTTCCTTTTGAATTCATCAAATGTAAGCTTCCCTTCAGTACTCCATCAAAATGAATTTTTACCTTTCATCATCCCTAGGATATCCTTGGTTCAAAGTCAGGTACAAACCTCCTTAGGAAATTGACTTTTCTGAAAAAGGAATGCACTCTAGTTTTACTTGTGGGTAAGGTAAGGCCTTGGATGGCCTTAACTCACTCTAGGTCAATTTTAGTTCCTTCTCTAGTCACGATGTGACCCAAGTAATTTTCCTTCAGTTACCCCAAACATAGATTTCTTAGGATTCAATGAAATCCCATGACACCTGCACCTCAAGAGTACCTACTCCAGATGATCATAATGATCACTCCACTTTTTAGAGAAAATGGTCAAGTCATCCAAATATACAACTATAACTTTACCCATCATATCTCTGAAAGCCAAGTCCATAGCTCTCTGAAATGTGGCCCCGGCATTGATCAAACCGAAAGGCATCCTCCTATAAGAAAAGGTCCCCCATGGGGTTGTGAATGTCATTTTATGTTGATCCTCAGTAGCTACCTCAACTTGATTATATCCTGAAAATTCATCAAGCATGGATAGCATCTCTGATCTAGTAACAATCAGTATAGTTTTCTTTTAACGAAGACTAATTCAGTTTCCAAAAATCCACCCAAATCTAGATTTCACCATTATTCTTCCCGACATGCACAATGTTAGTAACCCGAGATAGAATGGTGGATTGAAAAGATAATCCTTGCATCTAACATCTTCTGGATTTTTGCAAGAATGATCCTTGAGATCTTGGGATTCTATTGTCTCTACTTGTACCTATGGGGTTTAACTTCGGGCTTGAGGGAATGATATGTTGCACATATTTGGGTTTGAAAGACTTCGATCTATGTATTACCATGCTAGGATGTCCATATATCTCTTCGGGGAGTGAAGTAGATCTTGATTTTCCTCGGGGAACAACATTTCCTGATATTCATCATCCACGGTTGATTTGAAGAGCCCAAATTAACTTGGTATACTTCTGATGAGGAAGTGCCTTCAGTTTTCCTTTTATCCTAAATAAACTGTTCATGCTTATAAAACAAACCTTCTAGAGAAACCAATACTTTAGGGATCTTATTTCCTTTTAGTTGAATGAACTCACCATCAACCTCTTGATATGAATTCAAAACAGATTCACAGAAGGTAGATTCTGACCCTTCAAAATATAGTTCACTAAAATTATCATCTTTCTCCAGAAAAGACAATATCTATTAATCAACATTAAATACTTACCAATGTACTGAGTTATCCAGAACACTGGGACAATATATAATTTCAATGGTGTACGTGTCTGTTGGACTGTGGATGAGGAAGGAGAAGAGATGTAGACACAACTAAAGAATCAGCTTTTTCATTATGATCCCTCAAAACTGCCTTGATGGAAAAAGCATCAAAGCATTCTATGTTATCCCATACCTTATTCCTGTAATGTCTTAGGTGATTATTTTTCACTTGATAGATCCCTTTCACCTGGTTAACAATCGAACCACATCTCCTTGAACCTTGATATTTCAAATTCCCTTTTGTCTGGCCATTTCTAATCCTAATAACAAGGCTTCATACTCAGTTGTATTATTAGTGTTGTCAAACTGCAGCTTGAAGGTGAAGGGAAAGATTTCAGAATCCAGAGATATAAGAACCACACCAGCTCTTGATCCAGTAGATGAATAGCTCCCATCAAATTTGAGGGTCCAAATAGCATTAGAATCCTCCTCTTTGATGTCTACAACTGGTACCTCTGATGTCATGAAGTAATTTCCCAAACCAGCATCTTCGAAAAGAATTTGAGCCTTGGGGTCATCTGATTTAGTGACCAAATACTTCACTTGAGGTTCAGGATGGAGAATGTGAAAATCATTAACTGGGATTTTAGCCTTGGTCCAGTCCATGTTGATCTCTCCTCCAACATCTTTACAAAAACCTCTTCCTAAGAGAATACCATAAGCAGCTGGAATATCAACAACCAGAATGGTCATTTTTACTCTCTTCTTCGGGAAGGCGACGAATGCAAATTGTGCATCTTTGATTTGACCAATCAAGGGAACTTGCTTGGTTTCCATGGAGTAACACCATCCATATGATTTATTCAAAGTAAGTCCAAGGGCATGGGCTACTTTTACGGGCATCACGTTATCAGAGGCTCCTAAGTCAATGATGTAATTGCTGAGTTTGAATCCGTTTATGAGTAAGGACAAATAAAATGGTTTGATCTTCCCTAAAGAAGGAGCAGAGGTCATATTGTTCTAAGGTGAAGGCTGAGTAGGACTAGACAAAATGCCTTTCAAGATGAAGGAATAACAACCTTGCTTCTAATGAATTTAGAAAGTTTCTCGAATTTCTCCGGGTTTGATTGAAGGTATTCTTCTTTTGACATTTGGATCTTGGTTCTTTTTACATGGTCAATGATGTCAAAAGTAGTGTATGAAGGAGTGATGGTAGGTTCAGTTCTGATCACATGGGTCTGAGTTGAGGTATTGGTCATAGGAGTAGGAGAAGGAGAATAGGAGGAAGTTGTTACTTTTCAGTTATGTCTTTTCAGTTTGTGGTAAGATAGGAGAGCCTCTCTTAGCTATGACCATGGGAGCTTATTTACTCTTCTCCTTGAAGCTTTCAACTAGTTTTCTAGGATTCTGAGATTGAGATTGAGTGAAGACCACAAATGACTGACCGTCAGGTTCACATCCATCTTCCTTGTATTCCAAATATCCAATGCTAGAGTTGCCAGCTAAATCATCATAAGACTCATCAGCATATCCCGAAGCTTCAAAAGCTTCATGATAATCTTGAGCTTCTGGTTCTTCATCTTCTTCGACTATCTCTCTTTGCTTTGTGTTAACAGGAGGAGCTTCGATGGCCAGCCTTGGTTGAGTAGTAGTTAACCATGGTCTATCTCTTGTGGGTGCGCCATTAGTATTATTGAAATTCCATCTAGGGATATCCCGATACGGAACATTGCTCACCTGTTGAGACATTTTCTTTTTCAAAGTGATCAAGTCATTAGCCATCTTCTGAATCATGGGATTAGTATTACTTTGAGAAGAAATCTGATTTTTAGGCTTGGATGATTCTTTTTGATCTTTCTCGCCATAATAAGATCGAGGATAATAGATCTTCTTAAAAATATCTTTTTGAGCTTGAGAGGTGGCCAAATCGGGGATAACAGATCTTCTTAACAAGAAGCTTACATCCGGAGGTTGAGCATTGATGAAGAAACATTTCTGATTCTCAAGAGTAAGAATAGCATGATATGGAATCTTGTGAATCAGCTTGTTGAATTTGGCTATAAATTCCCGCATGGGTTCATAAGACTCCTTCATGTGGGCTTGTGTTAACAAGGCATGATAATATTCAGTGGTTTGAACCTTACTTCAAATACAGCTCTAATGGTAGCCCAGTTGGTAATGCATACATTTGGGAGATGATAGAACCATTCTACGCCTACGCCATGCAATGTTTCAATGAAGAGTTGAACTGAGATGTATTCGTAAGCAACCCCAAGAACACCACGTGCAACAAAGAATGAGGCAATGTGTTCATTAGGATGTTGTTTCCCATCACTATTAAACGTAGGGATATTCTTTCATGATCCATGAGGTAGGTCATGTAATGGTGGAGAAAGGGAAAGAGGACCAATAGCTACACCTCAAGGCATAGGTTGTGATACCATTCTTCTAAATGAAGTGTGAACAATAATCTAGATATCTGGAAAGAATAATGCATGAAAAGTTGTAGAGACTTCTTGTTCTTGAGGAATCCGATTCCTTTGGATGGGCAAAGAACTTCTTGACTAGCTAGATGCAACACTGTTGGGTGAAATCCTGAAATTACATTGTTGAAGCAAATCAAGGAATGGATCAGTTTCACCCTTGGCTCGGCTTAAATAAGTGAATATCTTCCTGTCCATCTTGAATTGGAAAATGAATCTTCTTGAAAATAAAGCAAATATGGAGTCACCAGACACCAAAAGGATAAGCTTAGTATTATCAATCTGTATATCCCTAGCAGAGTCACCAAAAACTATTGGTTGGATATTTTGTCACGCCAAAACATGAGGTTTAACCACAGTACATGGGATTAAATCACTCCTCAAAGACAGGTGAGGCTACCTATTTATTTCTAATCTAAAACACATCAAAAGTAATATGTACAGTATTCAAATTAATCTAACCACTAGGGTTGGGATAGAATCCCAAAGTACATATCCATGCTAGGTAAAGATATTGTTGTTTTCTAAAATAGAATGGATCGAAAAAAGCATACAAAATGGAAAGGAATTGACGGGAATGTATTTTATTTCAAGAAAACAAAGATCACAAAATAATCATATGAGTTCTAGATAACAAATGTAATGTAATGTTTGAAATGATTAAAATGATTGAGAATGCTAAATAAAGAATAACTTAAGATCCTGAACATAAGAACAATATCTTAAAAGAGATGAATCTCACAACACAAAGTTTGCAAAAATAACATCGATTTCTATTCCCCAAATTATTAAAAGAAAGAAAAAAGTTTTTTCTTCTTCAAAAAAGTTCTCAATATTCCAAAAATATCAACCCTTTGGAATGCATAAGCATCCCTTATTTATAATAAAAGGCGTTGAGATAAAATAGGATAAATCCTAGAAAATAGTCTTTTAAAAGAGAATCCTATTTTACTTGACTCTCACGTAGGAGACCAAGTCAAAATTTGCTTCGTATGTGACGAAACAAAAATGAAAAAGACATGTCAATTTCAAGATTGAAATGACATGTTGCATTGTGCTTATTTTGTATCATCATCTTTATCTTCCTCCAACAAATCCAGCTTGTCCTGAAATCATTGGAATTTTTGGATTATACCCTGCATCTCATTGTCATCAGGCACAGTGGAATGATCACTCAGAAATTCACATATTTCTTCAGTATCACTAGCATTACCAGGAATATTTTTCAATCTCTTGTTGATTATGTATACCTTCCAATAGAAATTGGGAAGGATACGGTCGCCTTGTGCTTACTCTGTTAAAACTTGTGGAAATCCAACAATTTCCTGACCAATTCCATCAGGATCAACTTGTCTCCTAGGTATCTGGGAAATCAAAAAGGATCACCCAGGTACATGACCACTTGAAGATATGTGAACTTCTTAAATTATAAGAAGACACAACCCCATTTTGAAACTTCAGCCCATGCCTCATCAGAGACTCTTGTTTTCCTCAGTTCGGGGTTCATCCTGTAGATGTTCTCGTAAAAGAAAGCATCATTTACTCTTCTAAATTGGTCCTCGATCCCTTCCTTGTTAGCTGAGGAAAATATTGATAAATGTGTTCAGCTGCCTTATTCCCCTTTGTGTCCAATCCGGGATAATTCCTCATACCAGCTGCTGCATAGGTGACATATGAGGACATATAAAACTTTCCCGTAGACAAGATTGTTTTCATCTGGGAGTCTATCTCATCACTGATAAGACTACCCCAATCAATCCCTTGTTTGTTCTTCTTCATAATCACCATGAATTGATACATCCATCCTTGGAAGTCCCTTGACTCAGGGAGTCCAAATACTTGACTTAGCAAGGTGATGATGTCACTGATCTCAAGGATGAAATCACTCCTGGGGATAAACTTGGGGAACCTTGAGATGGTTGGCTTGGCCTTGATCAAGAATTTCCTATTCACATGCCTGATGCAGTCATCTTGATCCTTGTCCCAGGATTTCTATGCTGACTTAAGATCTATGTCCACATACTCCTCGAAGTTAGGACAATTTGAGAAGGTCATCAAAGTAACCTCCATCTAACTTAACTATGACTTCTCCCACCTGATTTCTCACTGAACGAGAAGTAGAGTCATAATTTAAAGCACATGCCAAGATGAACTTGGGGCACTGAGTAGACATGGGGAATCTTGCTATAAGAGGGAGGCCACTACCAGCTATTGATCTCATCTAGGGGGTTTGGGAAGAATCCTTGATTTTATTCCAAAAATCTTCCATGTCTATATTTCTGAGTTTTGTATCCCGATGTCATAATTACAATCAATGTAGGAAGGAGACTCCACCTTCTTGAATTTTTACTTCATCTTCTCTAACTTATCCTATGATGGTCCAGGATCCGACATGAGGAGTCTTGGAGGAGAAAATTCCTTGATCACTTCTGGTTTGGACACTCGGGCTTCAAAACTTGTTGAGCAACCCCACAGACCCGATGCAATGCTGAGTGTGTCGAAGGTTAAACCTTGTCGGACACTTTGAAAGTCCCAAAAATAAACTAAGTGTATCAAAAATATTAGGTGTTGGACACTCGGTGAGACCCAACACACTGTGGGAACCAGAAGGTGTCAAGCAGTCGGCAAGACCCAAAACAATGTGGGAACCAGAAGGTGTTGAGCACCTCGCAAAACCTGAAACACTGGAAACCAGATGTTAGAAGATGTTGGATGCTCGAAACTTAGGACAACCCAAAGTACTACAGAGATCAGAGATTGTAATACACCTTGGAAAACCTGAAATATAAGGATCAGGTTTTTGAGATGTCAAAACATGCAAACTCTCTGCCTATTTCAATAGTTTTGATTTTTGTATTCTTCTTTTTCTTTGAACAACAAAACAATATATTCCAAGGTATAAAAATAGGAAAACACCCAAAGGGTGAATTCTAAGCAACAATTCTATTGGAATGAAACCTAAAAATGAAGAAGACAATAAAAACCCTAAACCTAAAAGGAAAAGCATGAAAGGGAGGAGAATGTCAAAAATATTATCACAAAAACACATCTAATAGACCTCCTAAGTAAAGATCAGGAAAATACCTTTAGCACGTCAAAAATAATAAAAAATGAATCACGCAAATGAGCACGAAATCAAATCAGGTTTGGAGGTTGGAAGAGCATGCACGAGAAAATCCATGCAACAAAAAGTACAAGTAAAAATGGCATGTAAATCTAAATTTTTATAAAAATACCTACATTTATTACACCTCACTTGACGCATGTGTGAACCACTGACAACTTGGCATTAATGCCATGTCATCATGCTTGGAGTGTCCAGAAACCCGACACAAAGGATTTCCTACCAATTCGGGTTTCGGTTTTAGAAACATGTGACATGAAGCATGAGATGTTTAGATGTTCGAAGGTTTCAAAAACCCGACACAAGGGAACATATTGGGTTTCGAGTTTTGGAAAACATGTGACACGAAGCATGTTTTTGATAAGGCATGTTCCAATGCTTCAAGGTCCCGAAAACCTGATAGACTAGCTTGTTTTAGGTTTCGTGTTTCAGGGAACAATTTGTATGAAGCATCTAAAAATAGGTTATGATCTTTGTTGAAATCAAAACCCGAAAATCTTCTCAAAAGAGCATTATAGAGTATTTTTTCAAAAATTTCTATGGTTATCTTGATTTTAGCTGGAAACACTAAAATGGGATAACATTGCTAAATTGATTTCATCCTTTGTCAAAAATAGGTTAGAGATGGACTTAAAATCAAAGTGGTTTCTAATCCCGAGTTTAGAATATAGAATTCTTAAATAAGAAACTCTTTACTAAATATATTTTTGATTCATCATAACTTATTCCACATTTGATTGAACTTGGCATCTCATATTCTAGGATGTAATTAAGAGAAATAAATGCTTGAGATAGTATTATTATTATGATATCAAATTCTAACCTAATACTTATAGTTAGTAAGGATAGTTATCTTCTCATGATAGATAGGATTAATTGAGAAGTGAATTATGAAATGACATTTGCAAGGCAAAGTGGAATTTGATGAAATAAGTACTTATCTGGATTAATGCTTAATTACTTTTATTATAAAACAATAGTTGAAAGTTGAAGTTGTTTACATCATGATCTATTCTAAATTATGATATGGTTTATTACCTTACCTCTCTTTATTTCTTGTGGCTAGTATTTATTTTGGTATGTCTTTTTGTAATGCTTTAACTATTTCATAAAAGTAGATTTCTCTTTATGAAATAGTTAGCTAAAAACACATCTTTTAATGCTTAGTGCTTATCATGCTCGGTTCAATAGGCTGAATGTGCTAGAAATATTTACTGAGATGGACTTCGTGTAAGTGATGAAAGGAGAAAAGACCTTTAAGAACTTATATTTTTTTATCAAGAGGATGGATATTTTATGATGAAATATGGATCATTATTAAAATGTATTTGTTAGAAATGGAAGTTGTCTTTGTAATTGATCTTGATATTGTTGTTTGACACTAGAAATTTCTGAATTGTGTGGACTTATAATGTATGAATCCCATTTTATGAATGAAAGAGTTGTGGGTTTTTTTGAACATAATGTGTAATCCTTGTGGGTATTCTATGAATGGAAATGATAAGCTTATTTCTATTTCTTTTATATATATATATAATATACCCTCTTGGGTTGGTTTAAAAATGAATTAGAGGTTAAGGGTACTAGATGTGCTACCCTCTTAATTAAATACAACTTATTAAAGTTGACATTAGTGATTGGACATCAACTGGGTCACTATGGATTTACTAAAACAAATGTTTGTGGGTGTATGAAACCATGATGACAACTTGTAAAATATTATGGGGTTATAATTGAACCTAAATCCTTTATAAGAAAAAGGGAAGGTAACTTCCCTGTGATGATTAATAGATTGTTTTAAGACCTCTTGGAATCAAATACGAATGTTATATTTGGATAGAGGAAGATGTGCTTCCTCTTGATTAATTCTGAAATCAGAATAGGAACAATGAAAAGAAAATATTAAGGATTAGACTTCATCCCAATGAAGTCTAATAAGGAAAGAATTGATTCGAACTTAAACAAGCTAGGACTTGGATATGCAAGTTAAGTTAACATCATTGTTAAGTATGTTGAATCTGTTTGTGAAACATAAATTAGAATGTTAATGGATTAAAAATAAAAACTTATGAAATGGTTAGGGGGCAGATGTATCTGCATACCAACTCTAATTGCATATTTTTCTTAAAACCTTAATGTTTAATGAACCTAGTGTCCAGTAAGGTTGCTACAATTAACCATTTATAAGGAAAATTTAATAAGTCTTTAACTTCTTTCCTTGATATGTTCATCCAAATGAGGTGAAATTAGTTGGATGTTGGCACATGCAAACTACAGTAAAGTACCTTTGTGAAAACTTGGGTCTTCATGAGGATACTGTGTTGCAGTTGACATGTTACAACACCCTTCAAATTTTAGTCATCCAAATTTACATAAATATGACTTGGTCACAGTTCTACCATAGGTAGAGTTAGGGGTATGATCTAGTGTTAGGTTCAACTCACGATGACTTAGGATAACTAGACACACGCAATCAACTTAGGTCGATTGGGTATGTCTATGTACCCTTAGTCACCACATGCAATCCTCTACACTAGACTATGTTGTTAACCTTGGCTAGGGTTAAACCTTGAACAAGTGGACTGACAGGAGTCAGTAAGACCATTCTAGATAACAGATGAAGTGGGGTGAAGGACATATTCCATTTGACAAGTATGTTGTCTAGGAATATAAACATGAATAGTATGTTTTAAAATATTTTGATAACGTATCACAAAATGTTGGTTGCATTGTCCTATATCACCTAGTTTAAGAAGTAGGATTTCAAATTAAAATTGGTAATAGATATTCAGATAGGCCTTCTAAATAGAACACTTAATACCCTATAAATTGTAAGGTAACCAATTATACATAGTATACAATCAATAAGTTAACATGAGATATCAGTATGATACCAAGTCATGGAATGAGAGATCAATGTTTTAACAAGTCATTTACAATTGCATATGGTTTTTTGTTATGAGATTGATTAGATTATAATGTTTGTTCTAAATTATGATTATTTAGAATAATGAACATTATTAAAAAAATCCATTGTTCTAAATTCTTAAAGTGGGAATGTTACATCTTGGTATCGAGTGAAGGTTACAAATGCTCTTGGACCTATCAGTATCCATAATCTGATAAAAATTTAAATTTTCTTATTAACGAAAAATGGTTAGAATGAGAGGAAATGTTACAAACAACCCACCACTTGGTGGATAAGCAGCTACTACCCAAAAAAATCAATGAGATCCTTACTACTCTATTGGACACAAGAGATTGTTTGGTTGTACTTGAACAATAGTTAATGGGTAATGAGGATGAGGAAGAAGATACTGGTAATAACAATCAGCCACCTCCACATGAACAATGCTAATGTTGGGAATTTGTGTGTTGATAACAATAACGCAACCAATGCTAATGTTAATGTACCCTATCGGTGTGAGAATAAACAGGCAAGTTTGGCGCTCAAATCACTAATGACATAAAAAGGATAAGTCCACCCAAGTTTGATTAGAACTACACTAGGAGATAGAGCTGAGAATTGGCTCATCAAAATTGATAAGTACTTTGCAATAAGGAACTTATCTAATGAAACAAAAGCAATATGGGGATCTTACCAACTTTCACATGAGGAATCTTCCTGGTAGGACATCCGAAAGGATGAATTATGATTATTTAGAAAAACAAACATTATTAAAAAAATCCCTTGTTCTAAAGTCTTAAAGTGGGAATGTTACATCTTTGTATAAGAGCTGAAGGTTACAATTCTTGGACCAATTGTGTCCATAATCTGATAAAAACTTAAATTTTATTGTTAACATAAAATGGCTAGAATGAGAGGAAATGCTACAAATAACCCACCACCTAGTGGAAAAGCAACTACTGCCCAAAAACTCAATGAGATCCTTGATACTCTGTTAAACACGAGAGATCATCTTGCTATACTTGAACAACAATTAATGGGTAATGAGGATAAGGAAGAAGATGCTGGTAATAACAATTAGCCACCTCATGTGAGCAACGTTAATGTTGGGAATTTATGTGTTGATAACAATAATGTAGCCAATGCTAATGTTAATGTACCTAATCAGTGTGAGAATAAAAAGGAAAGTTTGGTAGCTGAAATCACTAATGACATAAAATGGATAACTCCACCCAATTTTTATTAGAACTACACTAGGAGATGGAGCTAAGAACCGACTCATCAAAATTAAGAAGTGCTTTGCAATAAGGAACTTATCTCGAGGAAACAAAATCAATATGGGGAGCTTACCAACTTTCACATGAGGCATCTTCTTGGTGGAACATCAGAAAGGCTGAATTATGATTATTTAGAACAACAAAAAATTATTTTAAAAATCCCTGTTCTAAAGTCATACGGTGAGAATGTTACATCTTCATATCAGAATTGAAGGTTGTATCTCTTTGGCTAATTGTGTCCATAATCTGATAAAAAATTAAATTTTCTTATTAACAGAAAATGGTTAGAATGAGAGGAAATTCTACAAACAACCCACCACCTGGTGGAGAAGCAACTACTACCTAAAAACTCAATGAGATCCTTGCTGCTTTTTTGGACACAAGAGATCTTCTTGTTGTACTTAAAAAACAAGTAATGGGTAATGAGGAGGAGGAATAAGATGCTGGTAATAAAAATCAACCACCTCGTGTGAACAACACCAATGTTGGGAATTTGAGCATTAATAAAAATAATGTAGCCAATGCTAATGTTAATGTACCTAATCAACATGAGAATAAAAAGGAAAGATTGGTAGTTGAAATCACTAATGACATAAAAAGGATAAGCCCACCGAAGTTTGATGGGCACTACACTAGAATATGGAGATGAGAACTGGCTCATCTAAATTGAGAAGTACTTTATAATAAGGAACTTCTCTAAGGAAACAAAAGCAATATGGGGAGCTTACCAACTTTCACATGAGCCATCTTTTTGGTGGGACATCCAAAAGGCTGAATTATGTTATTTAGAACAACGAACATTATTAAAAAGATAATCCCTTGTTCTAAAGTCTTAAAGTGGGAATGTTACATCTTGGTATTAGAGCTGAAGGTAGCATCTCTTGGACCTATTGTGTCCATAATCTGATAAAAACTTAAATTTTCTTGTTAACAGAAAAATGGTTAGAACGAGAGGAAATGCTACAAAAACCCACCACCTGGTGGAAAAGTAGCTACTAGCCAAAAGCTCAATGAGATCCGTATTGCTCTATTGGACACAAGAGATCATCTAGTTTTACTTGAACAACAAGTAATGGGTAATGAGGAGGAGGAAGAAGATGTTGGTAATAACAATCAGCCACCTTCCGTGTGAACAATGCCAATATTGGGAATCTGGGCTTTTGATAACAATAATGTAGCCAATGTTAATGTTAATTTATCTAATCAATGTGAGAATAAGGTAATATTGGTAGCTGAAATCAGTAATGACATAAAAGGATAAGTCCACCCAAGTTTTATGGGCACTACACTAGGAGATGGAGCTGAGAACTGGCTCATCGAAAATGAGAAGTACTTTGCAATAAGGAACTTCTCTAAGGAAACAAAAACAATATGGGAGCTTACCAACTTTCACATGAGGCATATTCTTGGTGGGACGTCCGAAAGGATGAGTTAAGAATTGATGAGAAAAACATCACTTGGGATCAATTTTAAAATTATTTTAGGCAACGATGGTTGCCACAACTTTACCGTGATCATAAAATTATTGAATTTCAGAACTTAGCTCAAGGAAATTTAAGCGTAAAAAATTATTGGGAGAGATTTACAAATCTCCTTAAGTATGTACTTCAAAGTATCAAACTGATGAGAAATTTAGAATACAAAAAATCATTATGGGGATAAATCCCATAATAAGTGGTGAAGTCGATGTTCACAACCCAACCACTATGGAAGGGGTTGTTGTAAAAGCCATAAGGAGAAGAAATTGAAAGCAATATCTACCCATAAAGAAGAAATCAGAAAGAAAGTTCCAAATTATTCTTTGTCCTTACTGCAACCAAAAAGGGTTCATGGAAGAAATTTTGTCTAAGGAAAAATTTATTGCTGATAATAACAAGAAAATTGCAGCAACTAAATATGTTGTTAATGTACGAAACAACTTTGTCGAGAACAATAACAAGGGATAGAAGTCCTATGAGGGAAAAAATGATAAATCTAAGGCTAGAACTAAATTTGAGCCTAAGAAGGGACTTGTGGGAGGTACATTACAATTGTGGCAAGGATCATTATGAAAATCGGTGTCCTTTGAGAAAGGATGACGAAATCAAAAGCATTAGATTAATGATGCAAAGAGTTTGAGACATGATGAAAAGTAAGTTATGCCTATAGAAGTTTCAGGTAATTTATTTGGTATACCTCTAACTATATTTTTGATATTGGAGCTACTGAATGATTTATTTCTACTAAATTAGCTTCAAAATTAAAAAGAAAATTTGGAAAAATGGATAAATCATGGGATGTACATTATGGAAATAATGTTGTCCATAAAGTTAGTATGTGTCTTTGTCAAGAAGTCCTTGACTTACCTAATTTTTCCACTAAATTTGATATTTATGTTGTTCCTTTGGGGTCTTATGATGTAATCATAGGTGTTAAGCGCTAGTTGAACATAAGGAAAAGGTTAATTGTTTTGAAAAACACATTAGTTGTCTTGATGACCTACAGAAAGAAACAAACATTCAGGGGATAAAACATGATATTTAAATTAGGAAATTCTCAGCTGTGCAACTAAAAAGGGCCAAAAAAAAAGGCTGCACATTGTATGTAATAATTTTTTTAAAAACAATCAATGAAATTAGTGGTTTCTTGGAATGATATTTGTTGTTACAAAATTTAAGGGATGTGTTTCTAGACAAACTATCTGGTCTTCCTCCCAAACATAAATTTTATTTCATAATTTAAATAAAACTAGAAATGGAATCTATTTCCAAGTCACCATATCAATGAATACCATTGAATTGGTGGAGCTGAAGGCACAATTACAAGAATTGTTGACTAAATGATTAATAAGGCCAAGTGTCTCACCTTGGGACCACCGGTAATTTTTTTGAAAAAGAAAGATGGAACATTTAGATTATGCATTGATTATAGGATGTTAAACAAAGAAACAATTAAAAACATATATCCACTTCCTAGAATTGATGATTTGTTTGATCGGATGTGAGGTAAATCAAGGCATTCTAAAATAGATTTTCAATGTGGATATCATCAATTAAGAATCAAGGGTGAAGATATTCATAAAACAATTTTTAGAATAAGGTACGAGACATTATGAATTCATGGTTTTACCATTTTTTAAATGAATACACCTACAACCTTTATGAATTTAATGAATAATATTTTTCAAGAATAGCTGGAATTTTTTTTTCTTGTATTCTTGGATGATATTCTCATATATTCTAAAAGCATTGATGAGCATCATGAGCATTTGAAAATAGTTCGGAAATATTAAGAAAGAGAAGGTTGTATGCTAATTTGTCCAAATGTTCCTTCTACGAGATGGAAGTGCACTATTTGGGACATGTCATAAGTAGGGATAGAATAGTTTTAGATCCCTTAAAAAAATTTACAATAAGCTGAGCGGCCTACACCTAAGAATGTACATGAAGTTATAAGCTTCATGGGTCTTGCTAGTTATTATAAAAATTTTCTCAGAGACTTTTCAAAATTCGTTGCACCAATCACTTCATTGCATAAGGATGATAAAAAATGTATGTGGAATGAAAAAGTAAATCTACATTTAAGAATCTAAAAGATTAGTTAACATCTACACCTATTTTGGTTGTACAGATCCTAATAGAGATTGTATTGTAGTAACAATGATGCTTCGAGGAGGGTCTCAAAGGTATTTTGTTGTAAAACAAGCACTTTATAGGTTATGAGAGTAGAAAACTCAAGTTACATGAACTAAATTATGCTCCACATAACCTAGAGCTTGTTGCCATTGTTCATGCACTTCAAGTATGGAGGCATTATCTTCTTGGTAGACCTTTTGAATTAAAGACTAGTCATCTTAGGCTGAAGTATAATTTCACTTAGCCAAATCTGAATGCAAGAAAGGGAAGATGGTCAAAATTTATATTGCAGTACAATTTTGACATAAGTTATATTAAAAGAAAGGAAAATAGAGTGGAAGATGTACTAAGTTGTAGGAAGAATATTTTTTCTCTTATAACTTTGAAGAACTTAGTTCAAGGATGAAGTAAAAACTGTTATGGAATGTGATTCTTATTTTTAGCAAGTAAAAACATCACTTGCTGTAGATCCAAATGATGTGAGATATAAAGGTTTTTACTTTAATGACGAAGGAATATTGAGGTTTGAAGATAGAGTATACATAGCATCATTAAATGAATTAAGAAGGAAATTGTTAACTGAATTTCATAACTCACCTTTTTCTAGACATCCCGACATTACGAAAAATCTTGCTGACATAAAATAACAATATTTTTGGAAGGGGATGAAAAAGGATGTGATTGATTTTGTGAAACTCTTCTTAGAATTTCAGCATGTTAAAGCTTAACATATTCATCCATCCGGTTTAATGTATCCTCATAGCATACCACAATATAAATGGAAATTAATTAGCATAGATTTTGTTCAAGGGTTTCTGTGTCAAGAAATGAACAAGATTTTATTCTAGTTATTGTTGATGAACTAAAAAAGTAGTACATTTTATTGCTGGTAAACTTAAGGACGATTAACCTATTTTAAAAAAATATTTGTGCATGAAATTTTGAGATTCCATAGATTACTTGAATTAATCATATCAGATAGGCACCCAAGATTGACATCTAGATTTTAAAAACACTTAATGCAGCTATAGGGACTAAGCTAAATTTCAGTTCTGCATATCATTCAAAAATAGATGGGCAAATTGAAAGATTTAACCAAGTTTTGGGAGATATGTTACAAATGTATTGCATGGACCAGAAGTATAAATGGGAAGATTATCTTCCATTATTTGAATTTATTTTATAATAACAGTATCACGTCTCTTTGAAAATGACACCTTTCAAGCATTATATGGAAGAAAATGTTGAACCCCAGTTAGCTAGGATAACATTGAGGAAAGAGAGGTAATTAGACTTAAAATCCTTATGGAAATGGAACAAGTTAAAATTATTCTTGAACATTTGAAGGAAGAAACAGATAGGAAAAAGAGTTATGCAGAATTAAAAAGGTTGACCAGAAATTTGAAGTTGGTGAGAAGGTATTTTTGCATCTTAATCCAAAAAAGAGTTCTATAATTTTTGGTAAGGCTTCCAAGTTATCACCTCGTTATGTGGGACCCTTTGAAATTGTTGAAATAATCAACCTTGTAGCTTATTGTTTAGCTTTACCTCCTGCTTTATCATGAATGCATGATGTTTTCCATATTTCTTTACTTAAGAAATACATTTTAGATTTATCACATGTGTTAAATTAGAATTCCTTGTAGGTCTAAGACCCATGAATAATTGTGGTTAAACCCATTCGAGTGCTGGAAAATCACCAGTTGCACTTAAGGAATAGTAAAATAAGTCAATGTAAGGTCCAGTGTGATCGATTTAAAGTGTAACATGGGAAAACCTTGAAGAAATGAAATTGGATTTTCCATATTTGTTTGAACAGAATTGATTCTGTGGGTTGATAAAACATTAAGAGTTTATTCTTTGTATGTCAATAAATCTACCAATTTTGGGCAAAAACTAAATTCTTTAGTACTGAAAAACTATTTTAAGCTGAATAATTATGAAAATTGAAATTTCTCAAATCTAGTTCTATTATGAAAATACAAAGGAAAGAATTTTATCTTGATTGAATCTATTATTGACTAAGTTAATCATCGGAAGATTACACTTTTTAGGAGGAAGGTATGTAACGCCCTAGCATGACAAGTACCTAAGATGACTTCTACTTTAAAAGGTATAAACATTGACAGGTGATTTGGTCTTAAGATGATGTACTCTTATGAATTTTCAAATCATGTTTGTAGTAGGGAATAATTCATGTACTTGAACAGATACATTCTGTCATACTCTTTCTTAATTTAAATGGGCAATTCACCTCCTTTATGTAGAATTAATTCACTGCTAGGATTGAGAAATACGGGTTCAGTTTTTATAAACTCTCCTATTTCAGAACAACATTACCTTGGATCAATTCCATTGATCCAAGGTATGCTTTTAATTCTTAATTATTGAGGTCAAAATGACCAAGTCTGTTAGATCAATTGATCGTTGAATTCGATTATGCTAAAAATGGATGAGGTCTTCAAACCCTATTTTATGTGTATACTGATGTCATGACTGGTTCTTATTTTTCTATTATGTAATGATTTCAATTGGGAACCTATAGTATCTATGACTAAAATGTTAGCAACTTAAGCCTAGAGCTAAGTCTAACCTATGTCTTTTTGGTCTCTTGAAATTAAAATGTTAAGACCCTAACTAAGACCTACCTATGGACCTATGTGGATTTCCTAAGCTAATGTTAATCTAACTTAAAAGGTAGCTAACATAGAGCAGGTGTATGGAACAAGTGGATGTTGGTTGGTCAGTGGCATCGGTTTCAAGTTAATTAAATGAAGTTTAATACATCCTTATATTTTTCTACTGCCAAATTTGGTGAGGGCATTGTGAAATTTGGGGAGAGATGAGTTGGAATATCCACTGAATTTAGTTACATGCAAAAATTGAAGTTAGTCTTCACAAAAAAATGGAGATGGAGGTAGGGTGGAAAATCAAGGGAACTATTTTTTCTTTTCATTTAATTTTTTTGAATTTGGTGAAAAACTTCCTAGGAGAATGCATGAGGGGTTTTGCATGGTTGTTTTATTCTTTGGTTTACTTTTTATCTCGAGCTCTTCATGATGTTTCTTCTTTTTCATCAAATCTTTTGTTTGAATCTTTCTTAACTGATTCATTTTACATTACTTGGAGCTATTTTGGTCTCTATGGATTTTATAAGAAGGAAGGGGAAAGTGTTAAGGTTTTCATTAACGATTGTGGAAAGAAAGAAGCTATAAAAGTTTTCTTGAAGATCTCCTATGAATAAAAAAAGGAGATGTGTTATCAGGCATGATTGGCTCTACCCATTAAGTTATTTTTATTTTACTTAAATGTTTTCATAAAAAAACTTTTCTCTTAGAAACATTTGATTTTTGTTTGGATGATTGATCTCTTATCTTGGGGATAAATGGGTTTTTGCTAATAATATGATCTCTGCTTTTGTCACTTGTATTGTTACTGAGGTTACTATTTGATTCCACTGTTGTGATGGAAGATCTATTCTGGGTTTTGAATCCCTTGTTTGGAAATTATTAAATTTTCTTAACTTTTGTTTGTGTCGAGAGGAAGTTGTAACAGTTGTAATTTTGTTGAGCTGTGTTAAACTTGTGGGTAACTTGATTTCTCAAATTCGTAGAACTGGTTGGATGAGAACTTGTATCACCTCTATGGGAACACTTCAGGGTATAAACTGTTAAGTATCTTGTCTAATGTGTTGAGCTTGAATGAATATTTTTGAAATAACTTCTGTGACTCTAGGTTTTAGCATATTCTTCGAGTTTGAAGGAATGGTAATTACTTGTGATCGTGTTCGACCTTCCTTTTATCACTTTCTCGTTGTAACTTTGGGTTTGTGTTAACTTTCCTATTTCAGTCATCTGCTCCAGTGGATATGTTGGAGGATGCAATGTTTTGAGTTTGGATTTGTAAGGAACTTTTGTATGTTAAAGATTTGTTTTAGCTTTATTGTTCACCAATAAATGATTGGAAAGTTTATTGTGTTAGCTCCTTGAAAAGAAATTGTTGCTTGAAATAGGGTAATTTAAAGAAGTGTGATTCTGTTTTCTATTTTTTTGGGAACTTAGGTAACTCATGGAATTGATGAATTTATGTTTAGAAGGAGAAATTATATTGGTTTTTATCTTACTTTGTTACCGTCTTTGTTAGCAATTGTGAGTCTCAATAAATTTTTTTTGACATGGATTGCTGGTATTAGTTGCATGTTTCATGATCTAGTTTATTGAACTCGGATTCCGCCCCTTTAAGTTTCTAGGCATTAAGGTATCGACAAAAGAGTGGAGAATCCTATAAGGTTTAATCATTTAATTTACTATCTTCTTTGTTGAATTTGAGTTGGGAAAACTGTGTTGACTCACCTCTTGATTATGTCTCATCCTTTCTCCATTTTGTATGTGGAAAATAGTTACTTGTTGTCTTTTGGGTTTTTCTCCTAATTGTTCACGTGAGTAATAAAAGGTAATGTTTTTTGTGTCTTATCATTTCTTTCCTTCTTCGGGACTATAATCATTCAATTTGATCTCTGGTTGTTTTATGCTTGAGGAATTTTCAGTAAGGGACAATAGAGAATGGAATTACCTATTTTATTCTTGATTATAGCGTGCTCTTTTTCTAATCATACCTTGAACGTTGAATAAATAGTCTCCCCCTCTCTCCTTTTATTCTCATTTTGTATAAATCATTAAAAGGGAACTAACCAGTTTGGTTTTTCTTAATACCTTCACTGGGACTTTCTTGAAGAATTAAGCCCAATTGTGATAGGATAGGTTAGCTGAAGCAAAGGATTGCATAATGAATCATTATGATTGGTTGGAAAATTTTGAGAAGTCTCTTATTGGGTGAAAACATAATTGAATGGTTGTAGGAATTGTATCTGATTGTTAAAATCCTTTCATTCATCTATTTGACTTTATCCTTGGTTATGATGTATCTAGTTTGAGATTGTGTGATTAGTTCCAATTGCGTGCTAAATTGATTTCATCCTTTGTCAAAAATCTGTTAGAGCTGGACTTAAACTTAGATTGGTTTCTAATCCTGAGTTTAGGATATAGAATTCTTAAATAAGAAACTCTTTACTAAATATGTTGTTGATTCATCCTAACTTATTCCAATGTTTAATTGAACTTGGCATCTCATATTCTAGGATGTAATTAAGAGAAATAAATGTTGAGATAGAAGTATTATTGTGATATCAAATGCTGACCTATTCCTTAGAGTTAGTAAGGATAGTTATCTTCTCATGATAGATAGGATTAATTGAGAAGTGAATTATGTTAAATGACATTTGCAAGGAAAAGTGGAATTTGATGAAATAAGTACTTATCTGGATTAATGCTTAATTGCTTTTAATATAAAACAATAGTTGAAAGTTGAGGTTGTTTACATCATGATCTATTCTAAATTATGATATGGTTTATTACCTTACCTCTCTTTATTTCTTGTGGCTAGTATTTCTTTTGGTATGTATTTATGTAATTCCTCAATTGTTTCATAAAAGAAAAGTACTCTTTATGAAACAGTCAGCTAAAAGCACATCTTTTTAATGCTTAGTTCTTATCATGCTCAATTGGTTGAGCTAACTTGTGCTAGTAATTTTTATAGATGGACTTCGTAACTGATGAAAGGAGAAAAGACCTTTAAGAGGTTATATTTGTTTATCTAGAGGCTGAATATTTTATAATGAAATATGGATCATTATTAAAATGTATTTGTTGGAAATGAAAGTTGTCTTTGTAATTGATCTTGATATTGTTGTTTGACACTAGAAATGTCTGAATTGTGTGGACTTATAATGTATGAATCCCATTTTATGAATGAAAGAGTTGTGGGTTTGTTTGAACATAATGTGTAATCCTTGTGGGTATTTCATGAATGGAAATGATAAGCTTATTTCTATTTATATATATATATATATATATATATATATATATATATATATATATATATATATGTAATATACCCTCTTGGGTTGGTTTAAAAATGAATTAGAGGTTAAGGGTACTAGATGTGCTACCCTCTTAATTAAATACAACTTATTAAAGTTGACATTAGTGATTAGACATCAACTGGGTTATTGTTTATGGGTGTATGAAACCATGATGACAACTTGTAAAATACTATGGGGTTATAATTGAACCTAAATCCTTTATAAGAAAAAGGGAAGGTAACTTCCTAGAATGATTAATAGATTATTTTAAGACCTCTTGGAATCAAATCTGAATGTTATCTTTGGATAGAGGAAGATGTGCTTCCTCTTGATTAATTCTAAAATCAGAATAGGAGCAATGAAAAGAAAATATTAAGGATTAGACTTCATCCCAATGAATTCTAATAAGGAAAGAACTGATTCTCGAACTTAAACAAGCTAGAACTTGGATATGTAAGTTAAGTTAACATCATTGTTAAGTATGTTGAATCTATTTGTGAAACATAAATTAGAATGTTAATGGATTAAAAATAAAAACTTATGAAATGGTTAGGGGGTAGATGTATCTGCATACCAACTCTAATTACAACTTTTACTTGAAACCCTAATGGTTAATGAACCTAGTGTTCAGTAGGGCTGCTGCAATTAACCCTTTATAAGGAAAATTTAATAAGTCTTTAACTTATTTCCATGATATGTTCATCCAAATGAGGTGAACTCATTCAGATGTTGGCACACGCCAACTACAATACAATACCTTTGTGAAGACTTGGGTCTTCATGAGGATATTGTGTTGTAGTTGACATGTTGCAACACCCTTCAGAGTTTAGTCATCCAGATTTACATAAATATGACTTGGTCATAATTCTACCCTAGGTAGAGTTAGGGGTATGATCTAGTGTCGGGGTCAACTCATGATGACTTAGGATAACTAGACACACGCAATCAACTTAGGTCGATTGAGTATGTCTATGTACCCTTAGTCACTACGAGTAGTCCTCCACACTAGACTATGTTGCTAACCTTGTCTAGTGTTAAAACTTGAACAAGTAGACTTCGACAGAGTCGCAAGACCACTCTAGATAACATATGAAGTGGGATGAAGGATTTATTCTGTTTGTCGAGCATGCAATCTAGGAATATAAACATGAACATTATGTTTTAAAATCTTTGGCCAAAGATTTGCAAGTCGTTGGTTACATTGTCGTATATCACCTAGTTTAAGAAGAGGAATTTAAGATGAATATTGGTAACATATATTCAGAAAGGCCTCTTAAATAGAACACTTAATACCCTAAAATGGTAAGGGAACTAAGTTTACACAATATAAAATCAATAATTTAACATGAGATATCAGTATGATACCGAGTCATGGAATGAGAAATCGGTGTTTCACCGAGTCATTTACATCTGCATATGGATTCTTGTTATGAGATTGATTGGCTTAGAATGTGTGTTCTAAATTATGATTATTTAGAATAGTGAACATTATTTTAAAAAAATTCCCTTGTTATAAAGTCTTAAAGTGGGAATGTTATAACTCGAGATCTTATAATAAACAAAGAAGTGGTGAGGTTGATCATTCACCCATCTATACCTAATAATGTGGATCATTAGTAGGTTTTTGAAAGTGACCAAAATATTTTTCTCTTCTTACAAAAATATGAAGAGTTTGCAGACCAAATCCAACCCAGAATTGAAGAAGCATATAGAGATCAAGTCATCCAGCTCAAAACAAACAAACTTCCAAAGGGACTAATAATGTTGGAAAGTATTTTTTATTCCAATGATGTTAATACAAATAGGAGGAAGTTTTTAGTGGTCAAGGAAGATTATGTCAAGCTAGAAGTGGCCAATGGGAAGAAGCTAAAGGTTGGGAAGTTAGTCACCCATAAAGAAAGAGAAATACTTATGGCTTTATGCCATAATTATGATAAGGTAATAGCTTGGACTTATGATGACCTACATGGTTATAATAAGGATATCATCTAGCATACTATTGACCTAGAAGGGGGACTAAACATGTGCTTTAGAAACAGAGGTGTGTGAATACAACAATAAAATCTCTCATTTCCAAATATTTCATGAAGCTCCTTGAGGCTAGGTTAATTTTCCCAATCAAGCACTCAACATGGGTGTCCAATCTGGTACTTGTAAGGAAGAAAGATGGTGAAATCAGACTTTGCGTGGATTTCAGAGATCTAAATAAGGAATATATTTAAGATCACTACCCCTTACCTTCTATGGAGCAGATAATGAAAATAGTAGTAGGTTAAGAGAGGTTATATTTTCTTGATGGTTTTTCAGATACAACCAAATATGGCTCACAGAGGAAGACAAACATAATACCAATTTTACAACAAAGTCGGGAACCTTTTCATATGTAAATATTTCGTTTGGAATAACCAATGCTGGGTCTACTTTTCAAAGAGACATGGATGCAAAATTTGGAGAGATAATTAAAAAGGTAATCCTAATATACTTGGATGACCTCACAGTGTTTACCAAAATGATAGAAGATCATTTCAACACCCTAGAAGTTGTATTTAAGAAGTGTCAAGAATTCAGAATCTCTTTGAATCCAAAGAAGTGTATTTTTAGAGTTACCAAAGGAAAACTCCTGGGACACATTGTCTTGAAAGATGGGATATCAATCGATTTGCAAAGATTCGGGGCCATTCTAATCATCTTTACCTCACAACAAGAAGGTAGAAAAATCTTCCCTAGGAAAGATTAACTTCATCAACACATTCATCTCATATTTTACTAGAATGATCTGCCCAATCACGTTGATACTAAAAAAACAATCTAAACTTCAAATGGACCACTGAAGGTCATTGAGCCTTCAAGGAGGCCGAAAAGGTAATTGCATCTGCATCTGCACTTTAGCTATGCAACCCACACTGATCCAAGGATTTTATGATGTACATATATGGGAGCAAGCACAATAAAGCATCCATGTTGACACAAAAAGGAGAGTCACAAGAAGAGGAGAATCCAGTTCCTTTATTTTCAAAAACTTTTTGGAGAACTCTCCATGATAACGAGATAAGGTACAAATTTGTGGAGAAACATGCTTACACCATTGTCTAAGGTCTAAACAAATTCAAACACCTTGTTACCAATAGCAAAATAATGGTCATGGTGGCACATTCCTCTGTCAAAGAATACATAACAAAGGGTGAGATAACTTATTAAATGGAGAACTAGATCACTAAGATCCTAGAATATGAGATTGAGATAAATCCCATGAATTTTGTATGAGGAAGAGGTATCTACAAATATCTCACACAAGATCCAATAGTCCCAATGAATGAAGAATCTGAGATGGTGCTCCGTATCCAAGAAAATGAGTCTCAAAATCGGTATCGATATATGATACACTTTATGTAGATGGATGAATATCTAATTCACCTTCCTCTCAAAAAATAAAATATATTACAGAAACATGGATCTCAATTTATCATTATTGATAATTTACTTTTCAAAAATAACTTTGATGGGATCCTTCTTAGATGCCTAGGAAAGGAGGAGGGTAAAAAGTCTTACAAGAGTTGCATCATGGGATCTTGGAAGGTCATGTATCCTCCAAAACCACCTCCATAAAGGTCCTGTAGGTAGGATAATTTTGGCCCAACTTGTTTTTAGATTGCTATGCGATGGTAAGTGTGAAAATTTCCAATTCTACACTAGCTTCCAGAAATACCACATTTCCCCTTAACCATATCTTAGTTAAAGAAAAATTCATAAAATGGGGTCTATACTTCATCAGAATGGTTAACCTAGCTTCAAGCACAGGCCAAACATGTATCCTCACCGCAATCGATTACTTCACCTGATGGACAGAGGCAATTTTATTGAAGGAAGCCACTAAGAATATGATCCTAGAGATCCTCCAAGATATCACCACACACTTTGGACCCCCAACATGATCATATCAGATAATGCCAAGCGTTTATCAAGTTTCAAGGTGTTTGACTTCGCAATGAGGCATTTAATCTATATGAATACATCCTCTAAATACTACCCGTAAGGTAACAATTTAGCGAATCCACAAAAAAAACTTAATTAGACTCATAAAGAGGATGGGGGATGAGCACAAGAGATCATGGCATGAGCATGTCAAGATGACCTTATGTGCTGATCAAATTACACCCAATAAAAACCTAAAATCCTCAACATATGAATTGGTCTATGGTAAAATCATCACAATTCCCATCACTTTGAAGTCCCAAAGATTACAATTATTGAAACAAATTGATATCAAAAACATGGAGTGATGCAAGTAAGACTTACAGAGCTAATGGAACTTCAAGAAAAATGGGAGACAACCCATGAATCCATGATCAATTTTTAGTAGGTTTTTCAAGACTTGGTTTGATCATGAGAATTCATAACCCGATTTCTCGAGTCGACACTTTGGTTTTGAAGTGGAACATAAGGGATTTCAAGCCCGACAATCATGGAAAATTTGACCCCATTGGATAAGCCCATTCAAAATCATTTCATGTAAATAACATAATACCTTCAAACTAGAGACTATGGAAGGTGACCTCTTAGTGATTCTCGTGAATGAAATCCACATTGATACTTTCCATTGATTCTTTTGAGTATTATAAAGTATGTATCCTATGTATAGTCCCCTCTCCCCTCTTTTTTTTGCCTCATTTTCACGGTCTTGTCCCTTCAAATAAGTGTCCTTGGACATGTGTCTCTTGTAAAGACCCCTTTTACTCCTTTTTCAATTTTTGAAGGTGTTATACCTTCCTAATTTTCCCTGAAGTAAATGATCCAATGGTTTTTGGCATAATTAATGAAAAGGAATTGGGGTGTTAATGAAAATTCTCTCAAGAAATATATAATTTAGTGCTAAGGTTCATACAACCAAAGTATCATTATATGATGTGACCAAAGGTATGCACGAGCCATTTATTTTTGTGAGTCGAGGAGGCTATTTAAGAAAATATTTGATCATATGAAAGCCTCATTCTAAATGTTATGTGTCTCTTGTTACAATGCATGAGTCCCTAATTCAAAAAACTAGATCTTTTAGCAGTTTTGAAACAACCATGGCAACATCCGGTTCCTTACCACAGCCAAAATACTACGCAGGAAACCTTACCACATTACTCTCTCCACTCTAGGATGATATTCCCTGATAAGGGAGCATAACTCAGTGATGCTTCTATGGTAACATATTTCTTAGATGGGGTATTTGATCCCATTCTCACCAATAAACAAATAGGTCTTAGGAGGTAGCCCAAACTAGATTCAATAATTTTAGGGATTCTGAGTCTTTTGGCTCTAGAATTTGGACCACCACACTCACACAATATATGGTGCATCTCATACACTAGTATCTTGAGCTCGCATAGATATGTGCTCGTTGTTTTGACCCTAACTCCAACATCATAAAGGGAATGAAAATGTAGGGTGTGATTACACCAAAGGCCATAAGGGATATGTTGGACCTACCCTATGACCAAATAGATAGCTTCTACAATAATCACAACATCTAAAACATCTAGGCTTAATGTAAGAAAAAAACCACATTCATTAACATGGAGTTGTGACAAGATGATTCAAGAAGTTCTAGGACACTGGATTTCTAATCCCCATGAAGATGTTCACAGAAGATTCTCAAGATACCTACTCTAGGTTAGTGTTCATTTTTCAGCCAAGACTTGGACATAAACATCCATGAGTGGCAAGTTTTGGCCCTTTTCTTGATGATATCCATGAAGAAGGAACATGCATATCAATTTGACTTCACTAAGGTCATTACGGACTCTATTTGCATGAAGTTAGCCATATTCCCTATTAATGCCACCTTTAGGTACTCTTCCTATTTGTTCCACCTCATTTTGTACCAAAACTCCTAGTTCCTTAGCCAATTTATGAACCTAAAGTTTGTGGGACATGGAGGTGGACCCCCAAAAGGTCATCTCATAATCAGTATGGACTCATGTGTTGTCCCACTCCTTGAATGCATATGAATTTTCCAACTATTTTATTATTCCCCCTTTACCTCGATTTTTACCCATGAGAGGTTGATAGCATAATAAAAATTCATTCCAAGCCATCCTAATGGACCCCTTGCATCCATGTGACTATTTCTTTGGTGTAGCATATTCAATGATCTAGTTGCATGGATTCCAAGATTAATCCTTCATGCTTCCAATAATTCTCATGGAGTGAGTGGTTGCCTTAGAGATAACCAACAAGATGGTGCTTCTTGATGCATATTTTAGCTCAAGCTAGAAGAAGAAAGCATTTTTTGACCTCCTTGAGTAGGGGAGGGATTGCCATCATCAAACACAAGACAAAGCATCTTCTCACATAGAATATGGCCTCCTATGGCTTCACCTTCATCTAATACACATGGAGATACACAAAAAATGGGTGGATGGTTAGAACCCTAACCTGAAACAGAGTATCAGACTCATGCCAACATGAAAATAGAAAAATTTCATAATACAGGTCTCCTTAGGAGGATAATCTTGACAATTATGTTGAATCGAAAGACATCTCGATCCCACTATGAGAGTCTTTTCATCGAGTCCTGTCATAAAATATGACCCTATTGTTACTATGACTAAGGGTTTGAGGGTGGTCATGTGGTGTAAGCATTGAAGTCTAGAAAAAAATTGAGGTCTATTGGAAATATACGCAAAAATTGGGAAAATGAACCTCAATTTTGAGGTCATACCCACCGATGAGCAATGGGAAGAATACTAGGACACCGAGTATGAATCCAATACGCATAATGAGGAATTGGTAGAGATCCCTAACGAGAAGCTCATGTGTAATATAGTTTAGTCCCTCGACCCTCTAGAAAATAAATTCCATCATAGCCACCTCCTTCCACTCCTCGGTGGGATCCTGTAGGGCACCCACCCATGATTCAAATAATGTCGGGATCTCAAGGTGAGGAGTTAGTGACTCAACCAAGACTAGGTCCAGCGAATAGGCTCACTTCGTGCCGCAACCAATAGTCTTACCCTCGTGTAACTACCGGTGAGGTCACCAGCCCATAGGATCCTCTAAGAAAGAAGTTGAGATCAATTTTTGTCTCTTCTTCCTCCTCCCCTTCATCTCCTCTAATTCATCCATATGCTCTTCCCTTCACTTATCCAACCATGGGTGCTACCATTTATGTTACTCTACCCTAGACTCTTCCTCCTCTTGATCTTCTCTTCTTCCTATGTTTCCCACCACCACCCCGCATTCTCTCCCCACATTATGATGGGCCCTTCTTCATCTCTCGTGACTTCCCGGTCCCCATAATCACCACAATTCCCTATGGCCTATCACTAGGATTCCCATTTGTAGGAGGGATAGTCCCTTCCTCTTGTAAATTTTTGAATCAAACCAAGATGGCCAAAGTGTCCCGAGATAAAAATAGGGAAAGGGAGAAGAAAAAAATGAAAAATGGAGCAACAAGGTAGATGTGGTCATTATATGACCATCAACGAGCTTCTTGACCATCTCTGGAGATGGTCCCAATGTCCAAAATATCATGGAGAAAATGCATCTAGATGATTACTCCATGAATTTTGTTGTAGTGGACTGACTTAGTTCCAACCTCAACATAAGGTCAGGATTGATGAGTGAAATGACTACTATGGTTACCACATACTATCTCAAGCTTAGAAATAAAATGAAGCAAATGGAGGCTAGCCTCTTACGAAATAAAGTATTGTAGCCCAACTCAATGCCAAAATCAAAGGTAAGGGAAAATAAATAGAACAACTCCAAAAGGATCTCAAGGAGGAAGCATCACAAGATTCTCTTACTGTTTCTCAAGCAAGCACCACAATGTTAGAAGATGAACTTACAACATCCAAGGCTACAACTAGTTTTCTTGATCAATAGAAGAATATCCTTTAGTAGGCAGATGATTATAAGAAAGCAAAGGTCACTTCACTCCAAACAAAGCCAAGTACCTCAAAGGATGATAAGGGAAGCTTGCAAACAAAGTGTAAGGCATCAAAAGATGTGGTCAATGATTTAACCCAAAATCTCACTCAACACCCCCATAAAGGGGGAATTGTCACGTTAGTGCGGAATTATACACTTCCATCTATAATAATATTTCCACTAAGGAAACAAGATTATCCCATACTTAGATTCATATCCGATGCACAAGGTCTATACACTAACGTAGTGTTCTCGACCTCAACCATCAAGAACAACATATCTACGAAGGTCCTTGAATCACAAATGTTGGTTTAGAAGCTTTATGACTCTTCGGATGCCCGATGAGGCTAGAATATGTATCGTTAATGTATAATAAATGATCTTATTTTACCCTCTTTTTATCAAGATTGATTGAATTTTGTGACTTTTTTAGCTGATATAAGTTAGGATGTAATTTTCCATCTTTTTCTATTACAATTATAATGTTAAAAAAATTGTAATTCCTAACTAAGTGCTTTAGAAATTTATTTTTGTAATAAAACAGTCACATCGACAAAAGAACAAAGTATGAAGTGGTCAACATCTTTTTGGAAGCATTAATTTCAATACGGCTTAGTTCGAACTTTCGGCTTAGTTTTGGAACTCCATCACTAAGTTCCGGAACTTTCATACTTAGTTCTAGAACTCCTGCATGTAGCTCTAGAACCCTCATAGTTAGATCTGGAATGATTTCCTTTAGTTCCAAAACTTCTCTAAAGTTCCAGAACTGATGAGAATTTATTTATTCCAACAACATCCAATGATTTAGAAATCAATTATCCTTTCAATCAGGAGAAGATTGGAAGATTTCTAATTCTTCATACTCACAAATCTGGGATAACTATCATACACAGTACGTCCATCCATGATCCAATTCAACATCTATTTTGGGCACGATTCAGTTTCTATCTAAATCGGTAGGACAACTATGGCTATAAATACACATATGGAAGAAATTATATATATGAATACCTATAGATAGATAAATATATATAGAGAGAGATATAGATATATACATAGAGAAAGACAGAGAGATAGAAAGAAATAGTACATTTTTGTAATGCAGAACATTTTATCAATAAAATATACATTCCTATTTTGAGAGTATATTAAGTTTTCAAAACTTTTTTAAAGGTAGAGCAAGGGCCCACTCTTCCAAGAACAAGGATCTTCATTTTATTGGTATTTATATTTCTAGAGAAAATAGTATAGATCTATTAATTCTTTAAATGGTTTTGATTACTCAAGTTTAAATCTATTGTATACTTGTTCCTCGTGTAAGTGTTCTAGATTAAATTCTTCTTTCTTTGCAATCAAATTTCAGTATTCTCAAATTGTGTGTTTATTTCCAAAGTGAGTGTGTTCATTTTTGTAACGTGTGTTTACTTAAAACAATATATTCTATTCTACAAATACCTATTTGTTTCCAGCAATCTATTTTTGCGAGAGAGTGTTTACTTCCAACAAGTTTTCATAGTTTTATTTCAATAAGTTTTTAGCCAAGGAATCCTTAAGACATTGAGAAAATCCCCTAAAATATAAAAATAAACAAATACCTACAAATAACTACTATATAACTAAGATTTCTTGTTGCATATAGCTTTAGACACCACCCCCTGGTTCGAGTATGACATCAACAAAGAGTTGATAAAATGAAGGGACTAATGACACCCATCACTTTTTGCATCATTTCCGAGGACCCAATAGTTAGAATTGTCTAATTAGGTGTCAACAAGAGCAACAATCATACATCTATTAATTGCAGGATCTTCCCTACATCATCATAAAATTTATGAGTAGACCAAAAAAATCTAAGGGTCGATTCCTCCCAAAATATCTAAAAAGAATCATCATCAAACAAGGGAGTTGATCAAGAATTGGAAGCACCAATGTCCCCTGTTAGGCATGAGGTAGAATTAGCACCTTTGGAATTCTTAGATCAATCACTAGAAGGAAGTAAATCCTTTAGAAAAAATATCATATTCTAAGACCCTTTTAGAGAAATTTTTGATTCACAATTGACTAGTCAACCTCCTACTCCCCGAATTTTCACCTTCCCCCAAAAAATCACGTACCATATTAATTAGAAAAAATTATAGAAGGTACTACAGAAATGGCACAAGAAGCGAAAAGAGAATTTGATAGGACCTTCACTTATCTAATTCAATTGGATGATGATGATACACCTATGAAAAATATTTCACCGCACATTTACCCACATTCGGAGGGATGTCATGTGAAGACCACGACCAATTTTTGTTTACATTTAAAGTAATGTGTTAAACTTATGATTATAAAATAGATAACCGAAACTCAATTTATCTCCATCTACCTTGAAGGATGCATCAATGAGGTGGTTTATGGGATTACCATCTAATTCTATTACCACTTGGGCACAAATGGAAGTTTCCTTCCTAGACAAGTATCAAGATTACTTGTAGATGGAGGAATAAGAAGGAAGAATTTTTCAAAATAAAATAGGAGGATGAGAATATGGAAGATTATTTAGATAGATTCCTTTTTGTGAGTAAAATATGTGGATTTTTATTACAAGAAGAGTTAAGAAAATCATTTTTCGTAAAGGGTTGGATGATGAATCAAGGGAGGAAATTGATTTGATATGAGGTGGAAATATTGATCAAATAAGAGTGAATGATATTAAAGACATTTGTAGAAGCTATTCACAAACAAGGGAAAACCTAGAAAAGGAAAAATAGTTAAAATTTTAAACCCAGATATGAACAAATTGATGGATGAATTCACAAATTTCAAAATAGACATTTTAACTTACACCTTGGATGGATTGCAAGCTAAAGAAAATGTTAAAACCGAGCCATTAACTATGTATTGTTCTAGATGCAGGAAGAAGCATGCAATAAGATATTATCCCCTGGACAAAATAGAAATGTGCCTTATTTGTGAATCTAGGGACCATGAGAGTGATGCATGTTCTCTTCTTCCATTTATTAAAAATCAACTTAAGCAAAGCAACATTCCATCCACATCAGAAGAAGTAAATTTTTTACAAAGAAAACATAGAAAATGGAAGTTCATGCAGGTGCCAGTTCTTAACCCCTGGATGATGCCATAGATAGCTCGACAAAGTGCCAAAAATTGGGGATAGCCACCTTGGTTACCTCTACCAACATGGAATCCTCAAGATTGGGCAGGTCAATCTTGGTATGCCCAAGGACACGAACAACCATGGTCTGGTCAAGGAAACCTAAATGCTTGGTCATAACCTAGGTGGAACCCTAATAATTATCTTCAAGGGATGACATATGCCAATCAGAATCAACAAGAAGTAATGGGTTCCCCAACAAAAATTCACAAAATGAAAATGTGGTCCAAACCCAAATACCAGCATAGCTAGTAACAAAGCCAAGAAAAAAATAAGAAACTCTTGTCTATGGAACAAAACCGAATAATCGGTTGATCTAAATGCCATGGACTATAAGGATATTCAAATGAGATCTAGAAAAATAATTAGTAACCCACCGTTATAATCACTAAGATGATAGAAAAAATTGAAACCCCTTATACAATTGTTCCCAAGAAGGATGAAAAATAAAAGGATAAGGAGTCGATAAAAATACCCCGAGACTCCCTTTCCAGAGAGATTCAAAGAAGCCATAGAAAATAAGGATATTGAATATTGAAATACCATTGTTACAAGCAATTAAGGACATTCCAGAATTGAACAAGTTATTCAAAATGTTATGTTTAAAAAGACATGGAGGTAAAAAGCGACCCTAGGACTATTAAGGTAGATGTGAAACTTGCTGATTAATTAGGAGGAAAACTTTTTCTTCCCAAATATGGAGATCCTGGAAGTCCTATTATTTCTATCTCTATAGGGAATAAATATATACATAATGTTTTGGTTGATTTGGAAGTGGCTATAAATGTGATGATAGTGGACACTTTGAAAACATTACCATTAACATGTATACAACCCCCTAATACCATATTACAGATGGTAGATCACTCTATAGAAAAACCAGGAGTTATTGAAGATATATTAGTTATGGTGGAGTCATAGGAATATCCAATTGATTTCCTTATATATTGCAGCCAAAAGGTAAAACACTTGGTTATCCCATTATTTTTGGCATACCATGGTTATAAATAGTTGTTGCTTTAATTGATTACAGATTAGGTGATATGACTATCTCAAATGGTAATAATTTTAATAAAATCTCCTTATATCCTTTTACATGACCTTCTATTGATTATCAAGAACAATTGTGGGTTGATACTCCTAATACTAACAAGAAAAAGTTATCTTCTTTGGCCATGATCACATTATTGGATCACGTACACGAAGTAGAAGATATGGTTAGTCAACCATTAAATGAACACCAATTTTCCTTGGAGGAATTGAGAATATTTCCAAAACCTACGAATTTAGTTCTAGAACCTACAGACTCTATCCCATAATCATCGATTTAGTTACGAAACCATCACATTTAGTTCCGAACCACACCAACAACAATTCCCTGTGATTGTACATAATTTCACTCCAGAGGAACAATATTTATCTTGGGGGGAGGAAGAATTGGTAGCTTTAGTTTCTAAGATATCAGGAAATGGTGAAGAATTTCTAGAAAGTAGTAGCGATGAGTTTGACCTACAACAAGATAACTGTCATAACTATGTCTACTATCCTTTTTCCAATATTATGTCTCAAGGACCTTTTGGAGATGTTAATACATATCATATGTTTTTTCTACATGCATGTCCACTAAATACCTTAATGAAACCCTTTCAAAAAATTATTTCATCACACATTGGAACCAAACATGTTGAGATCGAGCCGGGTAAGATTTTGAACATAAACAAATAGTTGAAAAATGATGAAGAAGTTAAATTAGTTGATGTTCTAAAAATCAAACAAAAGCTTTTTGTTGGGAATATAAAGATATGAAAGGTATCCATCCAAGTATTTACACACATCACATCTATACTGAAAACATTAGACCAGTTAGGCAACCTCAAAGAAGGATTAATCCAGCCTTAAGAGATATAGTCAAACAAGAAATTGAAAAACTATTACAAGTAGGTTTTATCTACCCTATCTCAGATAGTCAGTGGGTGTATCCTCTTGTAATTGTTCCTAAAAAGAACAGAAAATGGATAATTTGTGTTGACTATAGGGAACTAAACAAAGCCACACTGAGAGATTATTTTCCCCTACCATTCATAGATCAAGTCTTAGACAACCTTGCAGGTAAGCAATAATTTTCCTTCTTGGATGGATTTAGTGGATATAATCAAATTAGAGTTGTTGTTGAGGATCAGGAGAAAAATACCTTTACATGTCCATGGGGTACATTTTTTATAGGGTATTACCATTTACATTATGTAATGCTCGCAACTTTCCAAAGAGTTGTATTAGCAAATTTTTCAAACTTAACAAATGACTATATAAAGGTATACATGGATGATTTCACTTTGTATATGAAGACATATTTGATGATGTTTTGAAGAATTTAGATAGATTATTAAAAATATGTGAGCAACACCATATGTATCTTAGTCATGAGAAGTGTTAGATGATGGTTGATGAGGGGATTGTATTAGGACACCACATTTCAAAAAGAGGAATTCAGGTTGACCAAAAAAAAATCAGAATTATTTTAGACTTACCTATTCCTCAAACCCCCACAGATATCAAGTCATTTTTAGGGCATGCTAGATATTATAGGCACTTTATCAAGGATTTTAGTAAAATTGTTGCCCCCATGTTTAATTTTCTTACCAAGGACTATGAATTTATTTGGGATGAAATATGTCAACATGATTTTGAGGAAATCAAAGAAAAATTAATCATTGCCCCAATATTGAGAGGACCTAATTGGGAAAAACCTTTTAGATTCAAACAGATGCCTCAAATAACTCCATTGGTGTATTTTTGGTACAAAAATATTAAGAAGGAAAGATGTATGCTACTTATTACCTTAGTAAAAATTTTACTCCTACTAAAAAAATTATACTACCACTAAAAATAATTTCTTGTTGTGATCTATGCAATTAATAAATTTAGACATTATATCACAGGGGGTATAAAATATTCGTATATACGAGATCACTCAACAATTAGGTACTTGATTAAAAACCAGTGGTTGGAGGTAGGGTAATTACATGGTTATTAATTTTACAAGAATTTTATATTACCATAGTATATAATCCAGGGAAATATAATGTGGTAGTTGGTTTCTTGTCAAGAATGACCACTACAGGGAAGCAAGATTTAGTTAAGGAAAATTTTCCAAATAAATAATTGTTTGTTATTTCAGTTGATACATCATGGTTTGCTAATATGGAAAATTATCTTACAACAGGGAAGTTTCCTCCTTTCACTAAGAAATAAATGAAAAAATTGATCAAAACTAGTGCACAATATAAATGGTTAAATGGAATGTTGTTTAAATGTGGTCCTGATTTGGTTTTACACATGTGTGTGAGAGAAGATGAAATATTTGACATACTGAGGGCATGTCATGATGAACCAAGTGGAGGACACTTTTCAATGAAAAGAACAACTCACAAGATACTTGGCACTAGCTATTATTGGCCATCTCTGTATAAAGATGTGAAGAGATATATCAAGCGGTGTGATCCATGGCAAAGGATGGGACAACCAACTTTTACCAATGAAATTCCTTTGCAACCTCAAGTGGTGATTGAACCATTTGAAAGATGGGGGTTGGATTTTGTTGGCCCCTTTAGTCCTCCTTAACAAGGAAAGGAATACATTATTATGTGTACTTGATTATGTGACAAAGTTGGCGAAGTATAGGATTTAACAAATGCCATTGAAGAAGTAGTTGTTGATTTCCTTCGGCAAAAAATTATGGTAAATTTTGGTGTATGAAGAAGTATAATTCCATATTAGGGGCCACGGTTAATGTCTAATATGATCCAAGTCTTAACAATACATTATCATATCAATCATAGGAATTCTCCCTACCACCCACAAGAAAATGGACAAGTTAAAGTAACAAACAGAGAATTGGAAAACATCCTTACCAAAAAAGTTGAATCAGGTAGAAGAGATTGGGAAAAGAGACTACCTAAAGTTGTCAGGGCCTATAATACAACTTGGAATACTACAATAGGATTTTCACCATATGAGTTAGTCTATGGGAAAAATACCTTATTACCTATTGAATTTGAACTGCAAACATTGAGGACAATAACTAGAATAGGTATTGAGTTGGATGTAGCACAAAAAGAGATAATTATTCAACTCAATGAGTTGGATGAGTTAAGGATGGAATCAATTCAACAGATAGAGATAATCCAAGATCAAAGAAAGCAATGACATGACACACATATCAAGAAGAGGTAATTCAAGATAGGAGATTGGGCATTACTATTTGATTCTAAGTACCAAAAATTCAAGGGAAAATTAAGAACCAGATGGTTGGGACCCTATCAGATTGAGCAAATATTTGACAATGGTTCTATTCAATTACCTTTCATTGATGGTAGCAGAAGGAAACTTTTTGTCAATGGACATAGGCTAAAACTTTATAGGAATCCTCCTACTAAGGATGAATTCTTGAGGCAGATGGAAGTAGACAAAGAATTTGATCATATGGAAGAACTCATTTCTTCCAAAATGATCAAATAATCAGATGGATAAATCTAGAATAAAGGGAAGAGAATGAAAACCAATAAATGGCATTATCTTCCCCAATATATATATATATATATATATATATATATATATAAAAAGGAAGGAATGAAAACTAGTAAAGGGAATTTTCTTCCCCAAAAAATTCTCTCAAAGATCAACTGAAAACCAGCAATGGCGGTTGATCTCCTTAAATAAATGGCTAATCCAAAATAAAAAGGAACTTCCTTGAAATTCCATCTGTCTTTTCTAACCGTTTTCTTTTTGTTTCACTTTTAGGAATGATGAGTCATCATCATGGAGGGATCATACCATCAAATATGGTAATTATGTCTTTAACTTATTAAATATTAGATTAAAAATTTTCAATTGTGATTGGATTTTATTTAAAAGTGGTATGATGAGTTATATCTTTGTACATTATGATTAAAAGTGAGTAATCACGAGGGTGATGTTGGTAGAGAAAAAGTGGTGGCATGTTTATAATGATCTATCAATTATGTGGAGTCAAAAAAGTGAAGAAGAATTTGGAGAAAAATCTCAAGAAAGAATCATAAGAATTAAAATTACATTCCATAGCTAAACACAACAAGTTCTCAGATTAAGCACAGTAGTTCCGCAGCTAAACCCATCCGTTCCACAACTAAGCAAAGAGTTCTATAGCCAATCCGGACAGAGCAATAATTTTAAGGAGAAATAATTTGAATCACCCTCTTTACCATGGGGATTAAAAAGAAGTCGAAACCTAAGGATGATACCCAACTTCTTGTAGATGAAGAAGTGGTAGATGTCTTTGAACAGTAGGGTGGTTGGAATTCTTGAAAATTTTATCAAAGTATACTAATGAATTGGTAAGAGAATTCATTATAAATTTATAATAATCCAAAAAAAGGCTCGAAATATTGAAATTCCTTTTTTTAATAAAATAATCAATGCATTTGGTGTGCTAATTGTGCATGTCCCAAATCATGTCAAAGGGGCCTTAAAAGAATTAGTTGAAACCCTGTTGCATTGCAAGAGAGGAAACAGAACCCCAATATATTTATAGCACTAATAAAATCATAAAAGGGGTCAAAAGGGCTAGCTATCCCAAACCCTTTGATAGAGTGGAATTTTTGATATTCAAGTATTTAACTTGTGATGGTCAATTTGGGTCGGTAGGAAGAGAAGCCCTAAAGATGCTCATAGATCGTAGATATGGAGCTAAAAATAAGAATATATAGTAAACCTTCTAGGGTTTCTTTTTGAATCCATTCATACAATGGCCCAGACGTATTCCTAGGGTGTTGGAACAATCAAACATCATGGGTTAGTTCATTTTGTGTGCCAACACCATTTTCTTGCAATGAAAAATGAAGAAGAAATATGGGAGAAATTTCTTTAAAAATTCAAGCAAAACCTTGATTTTATCGGGATGGTAATATCAACTCTTTTTTCTCTTATAACTAATTTTGAAATTGGTGTCCCTATAGAGGAAACAAAGGAAATAGGTAGGGAGACTATACCAAAAGGAGAAGATTTGGAAGAAGAATTAAAATTATAGAACCTACTGTACCTTTAAAAGAAACTCCTTCCTCTGCAATAGCTAGAGGAGAGCTAATATATGTCTCTGATAGTGATAGTTCACCTAGGCAAGAGAAAGAAGTGAAAATTAGAAGAATCTCTAGGAGGAAACCTACTTCTGAACATATTGAAGCTCCTTAAAGAAGAAGAATTCATAAGAGGTCTAGAGAAATTCCAAAAGAGTTGAAAGAATAGGACAAGTTGGAAAAAGAAGCTACTGATATTTTTGGCAGCATGACCATGACTCATCCTGGACCAAGCCAAACCGAGATGGAAAAGGAAGATGAGAGATTTGAGGAACAATTTTTTCAAGAGTTGGGTGAATCAACAACACTATCACATGAAGAAGAGTCGGTATCTTGGAGACGAGAAAAATGAAATTTCCTTTGGTAGAAGAAGAGTGCCTAACCCCCAAAGAAATTTCAAAAAAGAAGAGAAACAACAGGTTATACGGGTTCTATTCTTGTCCAGAGCATAACTCATTATCAAATAAAAGGATGAGGAGTTGAAATTCCTCAAACTCAAGTTGGAACAAAGAGAGATCTTGTTGGGAACTAAAAACTCAGTTCACAAAAAAACTAAGGAATTAATAAGAGTTAAATAGAAGATGGAGAAATAGGAAGAATGTAAAATTTCTAGAAGACAAAGTACTATGTCAACGATCTCTGCATAAGTAGACCGAATTAACTTATTGGCTACTCAAGCGATTATGGGATGATACTTGCAGGGAACTTAGTGAATTCAAAACATCCAATGAGGATTTGAGAATCAATATGGAAGAAAAAAAGAAAGAAAGAAAGGAATGGGAAGAAATTTTTATAAAGAAGAGGGAGACAAATTTAAAAATCTTGCAAAAATATAAATGTTTTTCATAATGAGTGAAAAATTACTTGCAAGAGACCTTCTCCTACATATAAAATGTTTCTAGAAGAACAATTTATTCACGATGGCTATCAATAATTGCATGTGGCCTCCACATGAAATAAAATATGAATCGAGTTCATGAAAATCTATTCTTTAACCAAAGTCAAGAGTAGAAGAATCTTCTATGTGAATTCTATCTGTATAATCTTATGCTAGAAAAGAACATAGGATTCATGATCAATTTGTATGTGGGAGAAATCTAGCTTAATGGATTTGTTTCTGTTCTTCAAAATCAGATTTCATGGAAGGAAAGGGATTCTGAGCCTCTATTGAAAGCTAGCTCATATGGTCTGTACATGAGGACTCATTATGGTAAACCATCTACTTTTATTAAACATTTTAGAACACATGCCTTTGATAAATGGTTTAAGACACATTATCTTGCCAGTTTATAGACACGTATTGATGATTTTACTTTTTATGAGGTGGAAAATTTTGAGGATATTTATGATGGATGTTTGAAAAAATGGGAGCTTCTTACAGTTTCCTTGAGGAGAAGGTAATTAATATCTCCCAAAAATTTGATCTGGAGTCCGGAAAGAAAAATCTTTGTGCACACTAATCCCTCATATCAATGAAAAGAACATAGGCATATGGACGGTATGAGAATAAGGCATCCCCTTCTTCTCCCTCCCATGTCCCCATGGAAAAATAGAGAACATCAAGATCTAACTTAATTTGAGGAATGTAAGGGAAAGTAGAATCAGATATCGTGGTATAGTGTTTCTAAATTAAAACATTAGGATATTTAGTTTCAGCCATTTGACCCGAAAGCAGTCATTTGGAGTGCGAAATACACAATCCAAGGTTCGAAGAGTAAAGATTGTAAGAGGACTTACAAATAAGTAAGCACAGGGGAAATGATGAGGCTAGAATATGTCTCGTTAATGTATAATAAATGATATTATTTTACTCTCCTTTTTATCAAGATTGATTATAGTTTGTGACTTTTGTTTGATCTAATATAAGTTAGGATGTAATTGTCCATATTTTTTTATTATAGTTCTAACATTTAAAAACTCTGTAATTCCTAACTAAGTGTTTTGGAAATTTAGTTTTGTAATAAAACAAGTCATAATCAGTCAAAAGAACAAAGTATGAAGCCGTCAACATTTTTTTGAAGCATTGGTTTCAATACAACTTAGTTCTTGAACTTCGTCACTTAGCTCCAAAAATTTTGGACTTATTTTTGGAACTCCTCCATATAGCTCTAGAACCCTCACAGTTAGATCTAGAATGATTTCCTTTAGTTCCGAACTTCTCTAAAGTTCCAAAACCAATGATAATTTATTTATTCCAACAACATCTGGTGATTTAGAAATCAATGATCCTTTCAATCAGGATAAGATTGGAATATTTTTTATTCTTCATACTTGCAGATCCAGGGATAACTATCATACAACAATACGTCCAGCCATGATCCAATTCAACATCTATTTTGGGCATGATTTGGTTCTATCTGAATTGGTAGGACAGCTATGGTTGTAAATACACATGTGGAACAAAGTATATATGTAGACCTATTGATAGATAAATATATATATAGAGATATAGATATATACATATAGAAAAACAAAGAGATAGAAAGAAGAAATACGTTTTTGTAATGTACAACATTTTATCAATAAAATAGCCATTTCTGTTTTGAGAGTATATTAAGTTGTCAAAACTTGTTTCAAGGTAGAGCAAGGGCCCACTCTTCCAAGAACAAGGATCTTTGTTTTATTAGTATTTATATTTCTAGAGAAAATAGTATAGATCTATTAATTACTCAGTAAATGTTTTTGATTACTCAAGTTTAAATCTATTGCATACTTGTTCCTATAGGTGTTCTAGATTAGATTCTTCTTTCTTTGCAATAAACTTTAAGTATTCTCAAATTGTGTGTTTTTCCCAAAGAAAGTGTGTTCATTTATTTAACATGTGTTTACTTACAACAATCTATTCTATTCTCTGCAAATGTGTGTTTATTTCCAACAATTTATTTCGTTAGAGAGGTTTACTTCAAAGAAGTTTTCATAGTTTGATATCAAAAAAATTTAGCCAAGGAATCCTTAAGATATTGATAAAATCCCCAAAAATATAAAAATAAACAAATACCTACATTCAAAAACTAGATCACTAAGATTTCTTGTTGCATATAGCTCACACATTACCCCTAGTTTGAATATGACATTAACAAAGATTTTATTAAATGAAGGGAATAACGACACCCATCAATGCCACCCTATAAGGGGTCGGGAATATAGACATTCGGATGGTCATGAAAAATATCAAAGAGATTATGAGTTATAACAAGGACACTATCAAGTTCCAAAATCTCCGAATTAACTCTAGGTAGGGATCAAAGAGAGGAAGCAACACATGAAATATTTAGTTCAAAAATGATTCCTCTCTCCCTTTCTTGATGACTCTACCATCCTATCAGAGGACCAAATTCAATGGTACTTATAGCTAAGCAATAGGATAAGACTATCTTTCATTCTTTAAAAGATGATTCTAGTGTTGCTGAAGTGGAGGCCATTTTGAACCCGATTGTAAAGTTGGAGTTCCATTTGCATACAATGGTGTAGGATCTCCAAACATTATCTCACAAGGAGATTATTGAGCTAGATATAGCTTTTTAGGCTTTGTAATGAAGGAATTAGTTGATAGATTTTGAATGGGTCGGGTACCAAACTACTTTAAAGAAAATTTGAGTGGCATATATTTGAGCCACATTTTCAAATTTTGAAGTTTTGTAGAAGGATTTCAAGATTCTTCTATGGTTGGCACAAAGTCCCTTAGTGATTCGCCATAACTATGGAATGGTTTCTACATTGTTTGAGGCTCTTCCATTAATGCTACCTTTTATCACCCCGACCCGTTTTCCTTTTGGCATTATTTTTATTTTTGTCGAGGCTAAATTTTTCCTAAGTGTGGAACTAAATGTGGAGGGTATCCATGTGTCCCTTCATCACATTTCTGAGAACTCGCAAAGCATCAAGAACCTTCAAGGAGTGAGAATCCTCCACGTGGCTAAAGCACAACTAAGTGATACCAAGCGGGTTGAAAATTCAAAAGATAAAGTGAGGAGCACACAAGCCTCTACATATCACCCAGGAACAACTTCAAAAGGAGAAATAAAAGGAAAATCGTTCAGAAGTGTAAAGTCTCCATGTATCATACATGGAAAATTCCACCGTCTAAGGAACCAATTAAAGAAGTGAAGGGCTCGAGGTTCGACAGAGTTAATGTGATCTCGATCCTTAAACATGTAGTTGAGATTTTCTCCAAAGTTTGAAGATCTCGTAGGTAAGAAATAAATGTGGGTGGTGGAAATCTTAATATAGGAACATTAGAGCAAGATCCACAGGGTTTATATAAGAATGTTATTGCCCTAGTAGAAAGGGGAGAGAGAGAAATAAGTTCCATAGATCTGCAAGAGTAATTTAGGTTTAGTCTATTGTGTTAATTGGCCTTAACAAGGCTTTGTTATAAGGTAATACTATAATTTATGCCATTTTAGCCTTATGTACTATTTTCTCTATTAATAAGAGTTCTTTTTCTATGCACTAAATGTTCAAACTATTTTGTGTCCTTTATCTCTTCCTATTTAATTTTTTTTAGTTTGAGATTAATGTTTAAAAATCTACCATGTTACACACCCTTAGATCTTATACATGAATCTATTCATTCACTCATGGTTATGTTTTAGTTTCATCTGGCCTTTGATAATTTGAGATATCTTTTAAGTATACTAAAAGATCTTCAATTAATCTAGTAGATATTTCAATAATATCTTTGTGCTCTTTAGTAAAGTCTCACCGCACCACCTTAGATAGGATTTATTCACTATTTTATTTTCTCTCTAACCCATTATCTCAATAAAAATAAGAGAAGATCTATCTTCTATAAAATTTGGAGGTTATCTTAGGGGCCAAGTCCCACATCTCTACGATTTCCCACAACTTTCATGATTCATTTTCAAAGAAAATCATCAATAGTTAGCGTTCATAAAATTATCATGAAATCATCATACATCATTCACTTTTTCATTAATGTGGTTTTGCATCAATGACAACACCTATTAGGACCATGCCAACAATCTCCCCCTTTATCATTGATGGAAAAAACCCTAAGTTTCTTCCCATTTTTACATTAATGAGAAAGACATACATGTAGCTCACATTATTTACCTACTTCAGCTTCATACCATCATGGTTTGGTTGGAAACATCAACCAAAGGTCTCAACATAGCTCAAAACCTTAAGATTTACCTCAAAAACCTAATTTTTCCTTTCTTACAAGCATGGGACCACCATGCTCCCCTTGGGCCAAGCATCTACAACCTGTAAATATGATAATAAAGCATAAATTAAGCATCATATTATGCTATTTAGATCTAAAACACCATATTCCACCATCTAGGAATGTAAAAACAATAAATTTTCCACTTCAACCCCAGTTGAATTCCATTGAGCATTATAGTTGATTGAGACCAAAGCCATTCACACCTTAAACATGAAAACAATGTCAAAATGATAAATTCAAGATATTGAGTCTTCTTTCATAACCATAAACCATCATATCTAGGAAAAGACTTAGCATGTGAATGTGTTTTTTTGATCTTCAAACCATACAAAGACTAATGTCCCTAAACCAACTTCTTAGTACATTTAACTTCAACTTTTTTATGCTAGAACATGCTACTCATCCCTTAACACATGAAAAAAACACTCCCCTTGGACTCAAGACCACTATCTCTATCTCTCAAGCACAAAATGTGAATCTCACCTTGAGTTCTTGGCATGAAATCACCTTGAAAATATTTTGCAAGGTCTTAAGCACCTTCCTCAATCTTAACAAATCATATTTGACTGAGACCATGAAAATAATGAACAAATTTTTCAAATCATAGAGTATACCTCTAACACATACCTCCAAGTCATTAATAATGTTGTTTTCAACATCTAGAAATCTCACTTCTAGCTCCCTGTCATTAAGAGCTCAATTTTCCTATAGAATCACCTTTTTACACTATTTGAACACAATCATCTATTAAGAAATCCACCTTACTTGAAAATGTTGCTTCATCTTTGTCTAATACATATTATCACCCAAGGAACCTTCATGAAGAGCACATGTGTACTCCCACAGATTGGGTCAAGCTAATGTCATTTTTCCTCATTATTCTTTCACTATCGTTTAGGCAATTTTGGAGAACCTAAGAAAATTCCCCTGTCTAAGAGACTTCTTAAGTCCTAAAGGTTACCTTTACAAAATAAAATTCCACCTTAGATAATTCCTTGGAGCCATCTATCGACATTACACCAACTAATCATGTTTGAGATGCTACGAAAACCCAACCCATTTATAGATGATTCAACATGGAGACACATTCACCGTGGATACTATGCATCTAAGTTCTCATACTTCATACAGATACCATGATCCTTCAACTGAAAACTAAAACCCATATTTTCAACTTTATAGTTCACTTTACCTTGTAAGAATCAATGCTCATGAAAGGAATTACTAGTAGCAATACATCTTGTTAAGGCATACATGAATACCACCGATAATGTTCATCTTACAAAATTTTGTTTTGAAGAGTCAATAACCATGAGTTAGTACTAATCCCCATTTTTCATTTAGATCAAAACCTCATCCATTACGTACTCAAGCACATCATGAGTCAACATCATAAAACTATGTTGAACATGATCACAACTTAAAAATTGATGAATTCTTTCATGCACAAGACAATTTAGGCTATTGCAGGGATACCTATAGTTTATTCTTCATGTTTACATATTTTATTCCATCCATAAATTCTTAGTATCTTACCGTATGATCCCTAGAGTATTTTGGTAGTGCCAAACCTCACATTCATAATATTTCAAACCAGTAGCTCAACACTCACATACCTCTTTTCCTTTTGAGCACAAACTTGACCTTTTCATACATCACAAGGCACCGAGTTTGTAGTCACAATTCTAAAGTTTTCTTGTCATTGAAACTTGGTCTCTCAATCATTCTCTGAAACTTCATATAACTTTGGTTCTACTATTAAAACCCCACTAAGATTGAGTAGCTCTGATAAGACCTCCAAGCTTTGTACATACTTCAAAATACCTTAAGTAATAATATTTCGTACATTGAAAGGGGTCTTAAAATTATTCAAACTTGTAACATAACAACTTAGCCTTCATAGACCTCGAGAACTTGTTTTTTCCATCCTATCATAGTTTTAGCCTTTCTAGCATCTAGAAAACTATATTCATCAAGAATGAGTGTCAAACCTTACATTCCTAGCTAAAAATGTCTTCTATAGACCCTATAGCTAAAACGTATGCTCATCAACTCATATCCAACCTTTTCATAGCACCATCATCAATATTTTGGAAGTTTAAGAACACTATGAAAGACCTTTGTACATTGTTTTATCAACAAACATCACAACATCTAGACCCCATAACAAGACTCTCACTTGGATTGTAACATCTTTGGAAAACTGATAGCTTTCTCCTCCTTACACTGCAAGTATTGATATGTGATTTGTCCTAAGAAGGTGTATTCTTTTGATTGTTGGGAATCATGCTTGCAAAGGGATAAATTATTGTTGTTCATGGATTCATTTTGCTATGTTGTTGTTGCTTGGAAATGAAATTATCCTTCCTTGGGCTCTGTAAAAGTTGTGAACCAGAATTTCTATTTGCATACTTATTTTTAATAATAACAAAACCTTGGATCAATTCCATTGATCCAAGGTATGCTTCATTTTCTTACCTATTCAGTTTGTTAAGTCAACATTCTAGAATGGAAGGTATTAAGAGAAATGAGTCTTTGTATGTTTACAATTTTTGGACCCTTCTTTTGAGGTCCTTTTTTACATTTTCTGTGAAATATGAAATTGGATCCTCTAGTTAATTTCTTATGACGTTGGTTGGCGTAAGAAGGAAAAAGACTTACTTTAGGACTATTAAGGTAAATCCTTAATCCTAGATCTTTAAGATCTATCCTAACTGGATTCTAACCTAAGGTAAACTAGACCTACCTTAGATCTATGTCTACACTAATCCTGTTGCATCCTAATCTAAGTTGTATGTTTTATAAGTGTGGGATTTGGAAATAACCTAAGGTAATGAGAGGTCTATCTCTAACCTATTACCTAATACTAAACTACTATGGGGTATGGCTTATCCTATGATGGAAAACTTACCTAAGGTAATGTTTAATGACCTAAGGTAAATAAATTTTAACTAGCCTAAGGTCGGATCCTAAACTAATGTTTATCTAACCTAAACTAATGTAAGGTGAAAGGGGACCTAAGGGGTCACATGGAAAATGGGAGGTGGTGGCGATGGTTTCAATGGCATTAAAGAGATTTAATTTTTGAATTTATGCGACATGGTACCGCCAATTATGGAATAGGTATAAAGTTAGATCAAATGTCCAGTTGCATCATCACTAAAGTTAGAGATGTGTGCTTTACTTAAGTTTAATTTTGTGATTTTTAGATGGAAATGGTGTGGAGATTTAGGCAGGAAAGTGGAATTCAATGGCATTAATGATCATTGGTTTTGGCAAGAAAACTGCCTTGGAAACCATGCAAGCGAAATTCTTGGAGGTTGTTTGGTCTTTCATTCATTTTGATTTTTCTCTGCATGGGGATATCTAGTTCTTCAAACCAAGTAGTTCAGTTTTCAATCTGTTTCTATTTTTGGCTCCTTTGGACTATTTTTGATCCAATGGAGGTATAAGAGGCATATGAGAAATAAGTTTTGGGTTGTTGACTTTGTTTGGAGAAGAAGGAATTGTGGAGGCTTAGTTGGAAATCTTCTTCGAATCAACAAAAGCACTATCAGGCATGATAGGCTCTACCCATTAAGCTATTCTGTTTTTTCCATAAATGTCTTCATTAAAACACTTTTCTCTTATGATCAATGGGTTTTTATTTATGATGAATATCTTTCTTCTTTTCTTGAAATATCTCTATATTTTCTTGATAATGAGTCTTTGTTAGATAATATGGAATATGGGTCATTTCCTATTTAAGTTAATAGTGAATCATACCTTGATATTTGGTTGAGTCTTGAATAATGTCAATATGTTTGAACCCTTCCTATCTGCTAAAAAGGGTTTATGGAAATATGTTGTTGCTTTAAGTCTTGGAACTGGGTTTGTCTGTTATGGTTGATAGAAGGTAAGAAAAGTGTCCTTCTCTATCACATCTTTGATTGGTTGAAGTATTGTTACTTCTATTGGAACTGTATATATATGGATGCTTGGGTCAATGTTGTGTGAACTCAAACTTGTATGGAAACATTAATGAGTACATAACTTCTTCTTAAGACTTTCTTCAAGAAAATTTCACTTCTTTGAACTCGTATTTCAATGAAATATGAGTTGCTAATGGGTTTTTGGATTTTTTGTATTTATGGATTTAAAATCATGAGGAATCAAGAATGAATGATTTATTTATCCTCTTACCCTTTCAGTCAAAACTTAGTTGTTCAAATCTTGTTCCTTATATGGAAACTATGTGGTAATGGTTACTTGGATACTAAGATTTTAATTCGTCTTGTTTGAATACAACAACAAACGAATTCTTCCTTTTCTGAACTTTATATGTTTTTGGGTTTTTCTTTAAATCTATGGAAGACTGAACTAAAGGTTGGATAGATGAAGTCCTATTTTGTTTGAGGATATTTTGAGAGTTGGTTTTGTCTGAGTTTGATATTTGGATTTATTCATGTAGCTCTGGTTGAGCTTGTTAGATGTCGATCTTACTGTCTTCTTCACTTTTGAGTTAGATGTTGTTCGATTAAACTTATCGTTCTTGATCTGGGTAAACCACTTAAGTAACTTATTAGAGTAAACTTGTTAAAATATTATGGTTGTAGTTTCGGAAGATTTAATGAATGTATATGCAGATTTTTGGTTGATGTTTCGTGATCTAGAACTAACCAATCGGTTCAGTATGAAGGGTTTTCTAGATACTTCAATTTCTATGATCTCTAAGTATGTTGAAGGATTAGAATGTCTTGTCAACTTAGTAGATGCATGCAGTTGAGCCTATCCATAGAAATATAATGGAAGGAATTATAATCATCTTTGTAGTTGAATTGTGCACCTGTAGCTAAGTCATGTCGTTCTTTGTGTTGCATCTTCTTTGAAATCAAATTCGGATGGATATTTCTCTGTCCATTCAAAAGATGTTTTCTCTCACCTCTTTGAGGATGCTAATGTGAGTCTTTCTTACCGATTGTTACACTATCGTCCTGAAGGAATGAATAGACTATGGTTCCTTGACTAAAACTTTAATGATTTGGAATGACTATTGAAGGCTGTTATTTTCCTATAAGATGTTTAGCAATTCTTGTTATTTCATCTCCTTCTTGATAAGGATAATGTACTACTGATACTGTAATTGTGTCATGATGGGGAGCCTTATTTTGAGAATTGATTTGTATAATTTAGTGTATATTCGGTTTAGTATCTTCTAGTGCATGTTTTCTATTTTTAAGAGTTAAAGGATGTTGTGATTGGGTCTATACCATTCCTTTTATGACCTTCTTTACTTGGGATAGAATGTTGGAATCCTCATCTAAACATGATTGATTGAATCCTTTCTCTTCTATTCTCTGAGGTAAATTTTTCATCATTGTCTCCTTTGGAAACTATAAGAGATTATGTGTTGCATTCTCTTTTCTGAGTTGTGAATTGATATTTAGTTTTACCGAATTGGAAGGGAAGTTTTAATTTTGTGTTCTCTCGCTTATCCCTTCCATCTTCTATGTAAAAAAATTTTAGATTTAATAAGTTCAGTTGCATTACTTTCATGAATGCATTTGAGTAGTCGTTGATACTTCTTACTTATTCACTTGACTTGTATTAAAGGAATAAATACTTGTAATAGTTGATTAATGTGAAGTGCTATTATTGAGTGAATACTTTCCTAATTCTAATGTGTGAAATAACTTGAGATCTTAGGTTATATATTGGACTTAAAATTAGGATATAGCATCGAAATGGAATATCTTATTTTTATGTTGTAGATTATTCATCCTAAATCCTTTCATGAAGCTAGAATTAGCTTGGATGTGGATGTCTTTTCATGAAATTTTGTAATGTTGAGTTTGATAATACTTGTTTCTTAAAGCAACTCTATTTTTGCAAACATAGTGGAGCTAGTTTCTTTATTTATAATTAAGATTGAATTATGTAAGAAATAATAAGTACATGCCTTTATTAAAAAAAGGAGATAAGTAATTTGGTTAAAACAATACTTATCTGATATAAGGATGTTGAGTACTAATTATATCTTGATCCTTTCTTGATATTAATTTAGGTTGATCAATTGTTCTTATTTTTGGTTGTTATTACTTATGATTTATTTATTTGCTTGGCCTTCTTTTGTTTCATAAAATCGAGTTGGTTTTATGAAATAGTTAGTTTAAAGCACATTGTTTTAATGATTAGTGCTTATCATGCTCAGTTTAATGAAATGACCCATGCTAGAAATTTTTGCAGATGGACTTCAGAATCGATAAAGGAATGTAATAACTTATATGATGTATTGTTTGCAAGTAAAGTATGGATATTTTATACGAAATATGATTCATTATTGAAATGTATTGAAAGAATAAAAGTTGTATTTTGTAATGATCTTGATGTTGTTTGACATGAAATATGTCTAAAATGCATGGTCTTGTAAAATGTGTATTTTACCATGAATAATTTAAAAATATTATGAGTTACTTTTTCTTGATATGTCTTTTTCCGTGAATTATATGAAGGAAATTTATAATCTTATTTGCATTGTTTTCATTCTTATCTTAATCGATCCTTATTTCTATTGTAACTAAATGGGTTAAATGGATAGGAATTAGTTACAATATCCCTTATTTGGATGCAAATTATTAAGTTGGCATGGATCGATGTTCTTTCATATAATCATGCATGGTTTATTGAAAAGATGATAATAGGAGTATAACTTAACTACCATGACTGTGTAATGGAAAAGGGTATGACAAACCCTAACACTTAACTATAAAAGGAAGGTTAACTCCCTCTGGAGAAATAAATTGATAGGTTTCAAAAAAAATGTTTGGTATATGAGATCATTAATCAATTAGACTTCATCTCTATGAAGTCTACTATAATGGAACCTATTTTGGATCCTAAACAGGCTATGAATGGTTAAGTTATATAAAGTAAATATTATGAAGAATGTTGTTTCTGTTTGATTAACTAAACTTTAAAAAAATTAATGAACCTAAGCAATCATAGGTTTATATAGTACTTTAACAACTCAAATAAGGATGAAAAACTTAAGGGTTGTTGGAATTAGGGTTCAGTGGGGTTTTTGTAATTTGAATCTTAATTAAGAAATAAATGAGTGTAAATGACCTCTTCATGAGATGTGTACATCAAGATGTGTAGTTCTATCAGATGTTGACACACGCCAACTACAGGAATGTACCTTTATGAAGACTAGGGTCTTCACGGGGATACAATTTTACAGCTTGACATTTTGTAACACCCCTCAAAATTGGTTAATCTAGATCTAATCAAATCTGGACTTGAACTTATTTTCTCTCTAGGTCAAATTAGGAATTTGATTTTTCAAAGGAAGTGACTCATAATGACTTAGGGTAACTAAGCACATCTAATTGACTTAGGTTGAATGTGTATTTATATATATCCCAGTCATCGTGAGTGGTTCCTATACCAAATTATGTCACTAACTCAGGTTAGGGCCAAACCTTGAACAAGTGAACTGACGTGAAGTCGGTGAAGACCATTCCGGATAATAGAGGAGTGGGGTGAAAGACATATTCCGTTAGATGAGTATGACATTAATGAATAATAACATGAACAATATGTTGGAAATCTTTAGCCAAAGTATCATAAGATACTGTTTATATTGTCCTATGTCACCTAGTTTAAGAAATGGGATTTTAGATGAATATTGGTAATAAATGTTCATTACTACCAAATTTTGACTACGCAAAATTGTCAAAAACAATTAAAATAATTAAAAATTAGAAAATTTTGAAAAGTATTACTTTGCGTGGTTCATTGGACTCCTTGCGATCGTCTTATTTTTGTGATCGTTTCGGTCTTCGTTTCATGATTTTTGGGCAAGAACTCTTCTCGCTTGAGCTATAAAATGCATTAAAATAATTAATTAATATTTAATTAATTAATTGCTCCTTGTTTGATTAAATTAATTTTTTAAAAATCACTTAAGGAGTATTTAATTAAATAAATATAAATTAAGGTTCATCTGACAAGTTTTAGTGCCGAGGAAGTAAGCTTTTGTTTCCAACTGCCAGGTTGGCTTCCCAAACCCGGATTTCCACTTTCCTGGCAATTTCCTTCAAATTTCCCGCACGTGGGTTTTCCTCTACCAATTGCCAAATCATGGATTGGCAAACGGGCATAAAATTCCCCAATTTCCCACATGGGGAAATTGGACGGGGATTGCCAACCCATTTTGCCATTCCCGTTGGCAATTTCCCATTACTTTTCCCATTTCCCCCTGGCACTTAAGCCACTACCCAGGATGAGAGGAAGTTGAATTAATCCTCATAACTTCCTCCATCAAACCCGTGGAAAAATTCAGAAGCTTCTTTTTCTTCAATAAGACATAATATTTTGTTAGCCTTATGCAAGAGAACTCACGCCATTGTGAGCGAAGAAATATCAGTTGTGCATCCAAAGAAGGTTTTTGGTTTTTCAAGCTCCACGCATTCATCAAAAAGGTTTTATCAAAATCTAAAGTTGAATTTCACAAACAGCTATGGGAGAAGGGTTTCCACATTTTAAAGGAAGGAGGAACAGTTTGAGGATCACCACGTTTTTGAAGAAGAACAACTGTTCTATCACATTTCCCAAGACCATTGTTCAACACAACAAGTGAACAGTCCAAAGGAAAACTTTCTACGCCGGGAGGAGGCACCCAACATAAAAAAAAAAAAAACTAGAACAATTTTTCAAAGACTCGAAATTGAAAAAGCCACGCATTGGCCGAAGAAGAATAATCCAAAAAGGGATGTAATCACATGAACAGCTGAGGAAAGGAGACCACTCCACGCATGCAGAAAGGAAATAAAATTAGTTTTCAATAAAGGCGATTTAAATTTTCTTTTCCACGTGAAAGGGAAATAAGGAGTCTTCTTGGAAAAGAAAGAAACATTTGTTTTGTTTTAGAGGAAGAAAACAAATTTCTTAAAACTCCACACGCACTAGCCAGCAGATAAAAATCACGCTTGCCATTCATCTGTTGCAGCATTTGATGGGGTGCAAACAAGCATTCATGATTTTCAGCGAAGTTTAGGAAGCATACGAAACAGTGCGCGACCCATACTCTAGAGATCATCATCGATTGATCCTACACCAATACTGTCAATACTGTTTGCATTATTATAGGATTTCCTGTAGCTTTTAAAAAAAAAAGATAAATAAATAAAAAGAAGCGAGCACAGACAAGCATTGCGATGGGCAAGTATGTTTGAAAAAATGAATTGTTTTTGCGACTTGTTATATTTTGCATTTTCATCGGCCTTCAAAAAGAATGCGTAATATTACATATGGATGGATCTGGGGCCCTCAAAAAAGCTTACGACCTTAATTGCTAAAGGTCTGTAACAAAAATGAAGGTCACAAATAGCAAACATAATATAGCTGTAGGATTATCCTTATTCTCAATTCGGATCCATGGCAGCTGCAGTGTATATCCTTCAAGGGCATTTGCTTTCGATCTGTTAACATGATTCTTTTACCCTTTTGTAAATATGTATACAAAGCACAGTGGTGAGATCTTAAAGAAAAACTGCCAGGTGATTTCCCCTTTAGAATCTACTAACTCCATACCTACAGAGAAACAAATATTCACTGCCGTGTACGATGGATTGGAGTCACGCTATTCAAGGCTTCATAAAATTTCCTGAATCAGGAGATGAAGGTTATTACGGTGCAGAATGAAACGATTCATATTGTTCAGCATTTTATTTATTCTTTTCCTAGAAATGAATTGAATGTGAAGGCCAACTCTGAAAATACCTGGTTGGCCGTTTTGTGTACTACATCCTTGTTACTTGTAAATGGTCTCTTTGAGAAACTCTAAGGGCAATAGGCAATATTTATATCCTTCCATTATGTACATCCAATCAGACAATAAAAAAATATTCTTTTAGCAGTACAGAGAAACTTTTTCATCGTGAGCCGGGATTGCAGAATCCACTGCCAAAATACCGAGGAGCTCTTTGGCCAAGAATCAGTCTTAAGGGTGTCTATCGACATGTTGAGGGCTTGAACCTGGGTCATCATCATGGCAGCATTAGGTCTTTATTGGTAATGGCATTTTCTCATCGTTTGGGAGGTACAATTGTGCTTATTATGGCAAAGCCAAAACATTCTTACTACAAGTGTTATATAATAAGGAAGAACCGTGAGCATTGTGGTAAAACCATTCTTTTTTCAAAAATGTTAGGTTAAGCTCGGTATTCAAGTGAGTTGAGCGAGAAGAACTCGAGAGTTCGGTTCTAGAAAGAAGGTAAGACAACACGAAGGGCATGGATCGCGATGGGAGTCTTAATTCAAGTTGAAAATGCATGAGCTCATAATCAAGCTAGGAGCGATATGATTAAGGGCTCATTCGTGAGTTGAGTCATCTAAACACCTAAGTGAAGAAAGAGCACATCTCGAGAATTTCTCATTCCAGTCATCATTCGTCTTTGCATGATTGCCCTAATTCTTCAGACCTAATCAACAACTCAACACTTTAATTCAGAGCATTGGTTCATGCACAAGCACCTGTAACCTATATCACACAATTTCTAGAGGTGGAACTCGTTGATGAAGTACCTCAAAATATACCAGCCCAAATTGTGGAAGTAGTCACAACTTCTCAACCAAAAGTTGATGATCCTGGTTCTTTCCCCACCTACATTTGAAGAATCACCACAAATGGAGAAAATTGTGACAACATCTTTCTCACAACAAGAAGATTCAATTTCAGCAACACCCAAAGTGATCCCCTTCAGAGATGATGAATTTCAATTCCCAAGGAACATGAGAACCATGTACAATGAGGTACTTGGAGAGGTTCCCACATGGCTACATGATACCTTGAAGAATTGAAAGAGGATCATCAAGCCAATAGTGATAAACTTGGAAGTGATTGCGTAAATGTTAGAATCCATCACTCCAAAAAAGATCAAATATTACGCTAAGCTGTGTGTCAATGAATTCATAAATCACTTCGATGATTTTTCAACACCACTCGTTCACAATGGGGCAAAGGAGATGGATTTCCAAGACTCTGAAGTCTCACGAATTCTGCTCGGAGATCAACACTTTGGGATGGTGATAAAGACAAAGGACATAACTCTAGGAGGTGAATTGTGAATTTGGCTCCTAGAAGATCTTCCCAATGGCGAAAGACCAGAAGCTGGATTCTGATAAACCAAGGTGGCGTAACGACTACGGTCTCATGACAAATGAATAATTCACCATGGAAAGGTACTCTGAGCATGTGGAGAATTGTGAATATGAATACGAATGAAGACAAATCTTCTCACACCAGGATATTGCTCAGATAGAGGGGTGGATGAATTGCTCAAGTTTCAAACTCAGCACTCTTGTCATTTGGAGGATTACAGAGCACAGTCAATGAGTTCATTCCCATACGATCGGGATAGGTGGACTCTTGGCCCAATGGATAAGGCACTAATCTTAGGTGTCTTGATCTAGGTGGCACATTGCTGACTAGGATGTCTACGTGTGCATACAAGTCATTTAAGTGGGGTCCACATGTACCCATTTCTTTTATTTATGTATTTTTCCTTAAATGACCTTTTAACTTAAGTGGTTTCTATTTTTAGTCACTTTTTAAAGGTTGGTTGAAAAAAGTCAAAGTCACTTAAGTGCCCTATTTAATGTGCATTTAAAACCTAACTACTTCGTAACCAACTTTTGGGTTATAAAAAGGAAGTGAGGGGCTCATTTGTAAGGGTGACTTTGAGAGAGGAGAAGAAGATACTTTTGTGCAAGCTTTGTTTCAAGAAGAAACTTTGTGTTCTTTTTGAAAAACATTTTGGAGTTAATGGAATAAGAACTTTGTGTCTCATTCATTGTCTCTCAGTAACATTTGGTGTTCTTATGTTCATTAGATGTTAGGTGTTTAAATATTTCATGCAAATATTATCTTTGATGTTATTGTCAACATTAGTAATCAGTTGTTCTAGTTCACAAAGTGATCAAGCTCACTATCTACTTGCTCATGTGTGTTCCCTTTTGCATGTTCTTGTTTTGCTAACTCAAACTCCATTTTATTTGTGTTGGTTATTCATCTTTTCTCTTCATGCAATATTAGGCTCTGTTTTTACCTAACTCTTGCATGTTCTTTCAATCCATTCCATTCCACTCCTTTATTTCATTTCATTCTATCTCCTTCATTCACTTTTCTTCCATTGATGTTCCAAAACACCCCCACATACAATTTTGAATGTACAGATGTAAATACAGTTTTGGTTTTCAATAAAGGCAGCCTCACCTTCATTGAGGAGGGACTTCATTCCCACACTTTGTTGCATGTCATTTGCATGCGTGCAAATCCATATGCTAATAGTTTTTGGCGACTCTGCTGGGGATTTAGAAATCATTAACCAGTGCTTGGTTAAATCTTTATGACTATCCCCTCTGCACAAGCTCCAGTTCTTCAACCGAACCTTGTGCCCGATGAAGATTTCCAAGGAGACATTACTGCCAACCTTCAAATAGTAGCTTGGGAAAACCGTGAAAGCTTGCAGACAATTTGTGGCTGTTGATAGAGCCATTGACAGAGAAATCTACATCGAAGACCTTAGAAGAAGAGCACCCGCACTTGTGGCCAGAAGACCTCTTGGGCACGTGTTGATAGTTGTTCACCGACGCGGTCCTCTTCCACCCAGGTAATAAGTTGTATGACTATTACAGGTAACCCACCTATCTTGCAACCAAATCTTGTTTTTGCAGATACTCAAGAAGACATATCATCAGATTTGAGGCAAGCTATTTGGGAAAAGCACACAAGTAACCATCATTTTCATCTCACCACATCAGTACTAGATAACGAAGAAGAGAAAGCTGCGAGAGTTGTTAGAGTTATTCAGGTGCAAATAGCTCAAGAAAGAGAGCAAAGAGAAAAGGCTAGAGCTGGTCGGAACACGCCAGTGATCTCTTCACCATAAATATTCCAAGCTGGAAGGAAAGAGGTTTACGCGAGGAGAAAAAGCTAAAGGTAGATCTGACCCTACTTTTGACTTTCAAGGAAAATTTGGTTTCAAGTTATCTCCTCCCAAGAAGAACACACCTCGTAGATCTGCAAGCCTTGCATCAAGTCCTGAAAGAGAAAGCAAGGAAGGAATCACTACCAGTCAAGCACTTGTCCTTGCTCACATTGTTTTACCTTTGCATACCACCTTTTCTCCAATGGCAGCCAATGTACCATGGGGAAATGCCATAGGCCCATTGGCCTTACCTGCTCGACATGAACTCCCACGAGGATCAAGAAAGATTCTTCCCAAGTTTGACGGAGATGGGAAGACGTCACCAGATGATCATATTTCTACCTTCTTTCGCTGCATGTGCTGTTTTGTCAGTAGAATACGAAGATTTTGCTATTTGTCTCTTCGTTGAGACATTGCATGATATTGCTACAGATTGGTTTCATCATCTACCCAATGGATGTATTACAAGTTGGGATGATATGAAAACCAAGTTTGAAAATCGATTCAAAATAGCGGAAGATGAACATGCTCTTCTTGCCCAACTATCTCAGGTAAAGAAAGAGCCTACAGAACCCATGAGGAATTTTGTGGCCAAATTCAACAAGATGGTAAACAAAGTTTCCACTGGGATTTATCCCAACCTTGATGGAAAAAAATGTTTCTTTATTAATGCACAACAACCAGAAGTGTGCTATCAGCTAAGAAGGGCCAGGGTGGCTACTTTGGAACTTGCTCAATCTTTAGCCATAGAAATTGAAGATGATTTAATCATGGCAGGAAAATTCAAGAAAAATTCCCTCAAAGGAAAGAGTCAAGAAACTCCCAATGTTTCAGAAACTATACTCACTAAGTTGGCTAATGATGTGCTAGCTTTGAAGAAGCAAGTTTCTCAAAGTAGTAAACCTGCTCCTTACAAAGATATCCCATGAAAAGGATATGTTCCCAACAAAGCCAGGATTGCAGGTGCTCCAACGAGGCTTGCTATTGAAGCAGCTCCCACAACTAATTCCAAATGTGATGTCATTGAAGAAAGTGATGATGAGATTGAGGTCATCGAGGTTGATGAGGAAGAGCCCGATTCTGAGGCATCTGAACCTACAGTTGAAGATCCTGAGGAAGAAAGTAATAATCATTTCTTTGAGTATCGTTCCGATGAAGAAGATGAATATGAAGAAATTATAGAAGATATGAATAGTCAATCCTTCACTGTCTTCACACGCTCTCAGAAAAAGGACCAAGATACCACCAAGGTGGGAGATAGAGAGGTTTCCAAGGAAACTCTCAAAGGATCCAAGATAAAGGAGGATCCTAAAGAGTCTAGAGATACTGAGGTTTCAAAGGTCAAGACTATCTTAAAGAAAGGAGAGCCTTTGTTAGATCAATCAGTTAGTAAACCAATTACGAAGAAAACTTCTTCTTCCACATCCGTATCAATCAAGCCCGAGACCAAGGTCAAAAGTGTGCCATCATCAAGTTCGAAAGAACTCATATCTGAGACTTCAAGTGTAATTACTTTGCCTAAATTTGATATCATTGATCATATCAATAAAACAAAAATTTCCATGTCACAGGTAGAGTACTTGAAGTCCAACAAGGATCAGCTCAAGAAGTTGGTCCAGTTTATCAAAGGTGACTCTACTGTTCATTCCTCTAAAGGAATTCTAAAAACTCCCAAAGATGGGAAAACTCAAAATATTGTGGCAGCCACTACACCTTCAAATGAAAAGATCGAACCTTTCTTTGTGTCTTTTCTTATCAATGGATGCAAGTTAAGTAATTACATTATAGACTCTGGAGCCTCGAGATAATGTGATGCTGGAAAAAGTAGCACATGCTCTTGGTTTGACTTGTACGAGAACATTCGGATCGTGTTACTCTATGGAAACCAAGAAAGTTCCTCTGATCGGGCAGATTAAGGATGCCCAAATGGTTTTAGCCCAATTCCCTCAAAAGCGAGTTAAGGTAACTATTTTAGTTGCTGATATCCCCGCCTCGTATGGAATGTTGTTGAGCAAGAAATTTTGTAGGGATTTGGGTGGTGAGATTCAAATGGACTGGTCTCATGCCATGATTCCTATCAATGGAGAAATGAAGAAACTTATGCCGGAAGCTCAGGAAAAGTTCACAGTAACTAAAACTGAAGATCCTCGCGCACAGATCCTTTTCCAAGGCTCAAGTATGGGTAATTATATGATGACTACAGAAGTTCATACCCCTGAGATCACTTGCCAAGATTCCAATGAGATCTAGACTCTTGAGTTCGATGGAAGTTGTTGCTCAATGGGCTCTGGTGCAGGAGTGGTGCTCATATCTCCAAATGGTAAAATCTTTCCTTTTTCCTATAAACTCAAATTTTCAAATACTAATAACACTGCAGAGTATGAGGCATTAGTCCTTGGCCTCCAAGTTGCAGAAGAGAAAGGGATCAAAAATCTGGAAGTCTTTGGAGATGCGGAATTGATCGTGAAACAAGTAAGAAATCAGTTCCAGGTAAAGAACGATCGTCTGAGACACTACAGAAATAAAGTTTGGGATGCCATAGAAGTTTTTGACGCTTTTTCCATTAAATCTGTCCCTCGTGAAAAGAATGACAAAGCGGATTCTCTAGCAGTCTCAGCGTCATTAATGATTCCTCATTCAGAATTTGATCAAGACAAATACACCATTGAAATGGTTTTTAGGCCAAGTGTTCCTGACAATACAGAAAATTGGAAAGTATTTAATGATGATCAACAATTTATTGCCTTCTTGGAAAAGAGAGAAAATTTTGAACAGTTGTACTTTGAAGGAAGTGATTCGCCATTTCATGAATCAACTACCTCACCCATACAGGAAGGAGTTGAGAACGAAGATCCTGGTGATGGCATCATTCAACTCAAAGGAAATAAAATTCCCAAAGGATTGGTTTCACTCGAAGAACTTTTTGACAAACATGACAGGTTTATTAAAGAGAAAGAGCAGGCAGGACCTGCAAATTCTGCTGACTATGAGCAAATTAATATCGGCACCAAGGATAAACCTCACCTGATCAATATTGGTAAATGTTGCTCGCCTGAGGAGCGCAGGAAATTCATAAATCTCCTTACCAAATATTCTGACGTCTTGGCATATTCATACGAAGACTTGAAGTCTTTCCAACCCAGGGAAATGGAGCATGCCATACCCTTGAAGCCTGGCAGTTCCATTCAGGAAGAAGCAAAGACAATATAATCCCAAGATTGCAGGGACAATATTTCATGAAGTTCAAAAGATGCTAGATGCACGAATAGTTTTTCCTATTCGACATTCAACTTGGATAGCTAATATTGTACCGGTTCGCAAGAAAAATGGAGAAATTAGGATTTGCGTGGATTTCCGCAATCTTAATCAGGCGTCCTTGAAGGATAACTACCCACTGCCAGTCATGGACCATATTCTGCAGGCAGTAACTGGATCGGAAATGCTATCTATGCTAGATGGTTTCTCTGGCTATAATCAGATTGAGGTGGCTAGAGAAGATCAACATAAAACTGCATTCACTACCCCCTGGGGTACGTTCGCATATAGAAGAATGCCCTTCGGTTTGATCAATGCTGGTGCAACGTTTCAAAGGGCCATGGATATGGCATTTGCAGATTATAAGGACAAGATCATTGTGATATACCTAGATGACTTGATAGTGTTTTCAAAGAAGCGAGAAGATCACTTAAGAGATTTAGAGAAAATTTGCAAAGGTGTAAACTTCATAAGATTTCTCTGAATCCAAAAAAATCTGTGTTTGGAGTTACAGAAGGTAAACTCCTAGGTCATATTGTTTCTAAGGAAGGAACTAAGATCGATCCTGAACGCGTTCAAGCTATAAAGAATCTTTCCTTGCCTACAAGTAAACCTGGAGTCCACTCCTTCTTTGGAAAGGTGAACTTTTTGAGAAGGTTCGTGCCAGATTTCGCTGAGCTGACTAAAGAAATCACTGATATGATGAAAGGAAAAGAATCTTTCAAATGGTCAAAAGAAGGTAGAGAGGAATTTGAGCAAATCAAGGGTGCTATTGCAAAAGCTCCTACATTGGTGTGTCCCGATTTTAAGAAGGATTTTATAATTTATTGTTATGCTTCGCCACACACAATCTCTGCCATTTTGACTCAGCACAATCAAGAGGGGATTGAATCTCCTATCGCATTCATGAGTTTAGGATTCAAGAAACATGAACTTAATTACACTCCTCTTAAGAGACATGTGTACACAGTGGTAAGAGCCCTGAAACACTTCAGGTATTACGTGTTGAATTCTCACACCAAAGTCTTAGTTCCAGACACCACAGTGAAATAAATGTTGACACAACAGAACCGGGGTCCAAAAGAAGTAATTGGGTCTCAAAGATCCAAGAATATGATCTGGACATCAAGCCTACCAAGTTGGTTCGAGGGAGAGGACTCTGCAAACTCATTGCAGAGAATGAACCATGAGATAACTCTGAAGAAGAACTAGTTGAAGGAAATTTACCATTGGTAGTTTTTGTCAGTACCACGGATGAATGGTATTCTGATATTGCCTACTTCCTCACATACGAGAGAATGTCCGAAAAATTTGACACTAAAGAGAAATGAGCAATCAAATTCGAGTTTCCAGATACATCATTTGGGATAACACGTTGTTCAAGAAAGGAATTGACGACATCTTCATCAAATGTGTTGATAAAGAACAACAGCCTAGGTTGTTGGAAGCCTTCCACAATCATGCTTGCGGTCATTTTTCTGGCCCAGTAACAGCCCATAAAATTCTGAGAGCACATTATTACTGGCCCACTATGTTTTCTGATGCTCAGAAATGGGTGACCAAATGTGAGGCCTCTGTCAACAATTTCTTGGAAGACCAAAGTTAGCAAAGACTTGCCTTTGAAGCCAATTGTCAATGAAGAACCCTTTCAAAAATGGGGTTTAGATTTCGTCGGGGTCTTGAACCCTAATTCTAGCGCTAGTCATACCCATGTGCTCACGGCCACTGATTACTTTACTAAGTGGGTAGAAGCTATACTGGTGAAACAAACATCTACTGCAGTAATCTGTGATTTCATCAAAGAAAACATATTGGTTCGTTATGGAATTCCTCACAAGATCGTGACTGACAATGCCTCAAATTTTTCTTCTGCAGAGATGATAGGTTTTTGTTATGGATATGGGATATCTTTGTCTCATTCATCAGATTACTACCCGCAGGGAAACGGTCAGGCTGAATCCAGCAACAAAAACCTCATTACCATTGTGCGCAAGTTAGTCGAAGAAAATCAAAGAACTTGGCACAAAAAGTTATACGATGCATTGTGGGCTGACCGCATAACTCCCAAAAGGGCAATTGGGATGTCTCCATTTCAACTTCTGTATGGAACTAATGCTCAAATTCCCGTCACATTGGAGCTACCAGCATTAAAATTAGCTCAGGCAGTTGATGATGAATGCTTCACCAATGCATTAGATAAAAGGGTCATGTTTCTAACCAAGCTTGAGGAACAAAGAAGTCAAGTGGCCAACAGGATCAAGGAACATCAATCCAAGGTAAAGAAGTTGTTTGACAGGAAAACTAGAGAGACAGTTTCAAATCAATGACTTAGTTCTTCTCTGGGATAAAAGACGTGAGCCGAAGGGAAAGCATGGGAAGTTTGACTCACTGTGGCTGGGACCTTTCAAAATAAGACACTTCTGTGGAGATAGTACCTACTACTTGGCATATCCTGATGGAACTCATTTTCCTTTGCCCTACAGTGGGCAGTATCTCAAATATTACCAGAATTGAAAACGGGTTGTTCCCCGTATGTACATAGGTAATTAGGATTTTGGTTTGTTTGTTTCCCTGTTTTTCGGTCTCCTCTCTTGTGTCTCCCCATTTTTGTGCCCTATCTTTTTGTGATCATGTTCATGACTCTTTTCGTCTAGGTCCGTTGCTGCGTCCATGAAGTCCTTGTCCCCAATCGAGCCAATTTTGTTTATCATAATGTTGATCATGCGTAAAATTGTCAAAAAATAATTAAAATAATTAAAAATTAGAAAATTTTGAAAAGTATTACTTTGCGTGGTTCATTGGACTCCTTACGATCGTCTTATTTTTGTGATTGTTTCGGTCTTCGTTTCGTGATTTTCAGGAAAGAACTCTTCCCACCAGCCTATAAAACGCATTAAAATACATTAAAATAATTAATTAATATTTAATTAATTAATTGCTCCTTGTTTGATTAAATTAATTTTTAAAAAATCACTTAAGGAGTATTTAATTAAATAAATATAAATTAAGGTTCATCCGACAAGTTTTAGTGCCGGGGAAGTAAGCTTTTGTTTCCAACTACCGGGTTGGCTTCCTGAACCCGGATTTCCACTTTCTTGGCAATTTCCTTCAAATTTCCCGCACGTGGGTTTTCCTCTGCCAATTGCCAAATCATGGATTGGAAAACGGGCATAAAATTCCCCAATTTCCCACATGGGGAAATTGGACGGGGATTGCTAACCCATTTTTCCATTCCCGTTGGCAATTTCCCGTTACTTTTCCCATTTCCCCCTGGCACTTAAGCCACTACCCGGGATGAGAGGAAGTTGAATTAATCCTCGTAACTTCCTCCATCAAACCCAGTGGAAAAAGTCAGAAGCTTCTTTTTCTTCAGGAAGACATAATATTTTGTTAGCCTTATGTAAGAGAACTCACGCCATTGTGAGAAAAGAAATATCAGTTGTGCATCCAAAGAAGGTTTTTGGTTTTTCAAGCTCCACGCATTCATCAAAAAGGTTTTATCAAAATCTAAAGTTGAATTTCACACATAGCTGTGGGAGAAGGGTTTCCACGTTTTAAAGGAAGGAGGAACAGTTTGAGGATCACCAAGTTTTTGAAGAAGAACAGTTGTTCTATCACATTTCCCAAGATCATTGTTCAACGCAGCAAGTGAACAGTCCAAAGGAAAACTTCCTACGCTGGGAGGAGGCGCCCAACATAAAAAAAAAAAAAAAACTAGAACAGTTTTTCAAAGACTCGAAATTGACAAAAGCCATGCATTGGCCGAAGAAGAATAATCCAAAAAGGGATGTAATCACATGAACAGCTGAGGAAAGGAGACCACTCCACGCATGCGAAAGGGAAAAAAATCAGTTTTCAATAAAGGAGATTTAAATTTTCTTTTCCACGTGAAAGGGAAATAAGAAGGAGTCTTCTTGGAAAAGAAAGATACATTTGTTTTGTTTTAGAGGAAGAAAACAAATTTCTTAAAACTCCACACACACTAGCCAGCAGATAAAAATCACGCTTGCCATTCATCGATTACAGCATTTGATGGGGCGCAGACAAGCATTCGTGATTTTGGGTGAAGTTTAGAAGCATACGAACAGGCGCGCGAGTGGCCAACAGGGAAGCATACGGGCAATGCCGACCCATACTCCATACTGAGAACATCATCGATTGATCCTACGCCAATACTGTCAATACTGTTTGCATTATTATAGGATTGTCTGTAGCTTTTTAAAAAAAAGATAAATAAATAAAAAGAAGCGGCGCAGAAAAGCATGGCGATGGGCAAGTATGTTTGAAAAAATGAATTGTTTTTGCGACTTGTTATATTCTACATTTTCATCGGCCTTCAGAAAGAATGCGTAATATTGCATATGGATGGATCTGGGGCCCTGATAAAGCTTACAGCTTAATTGCTAAAGGCTGCAACAAATGAAGGTCACGAATAGCAAACATAATGCAGCTGTAGGCTTATCCTTATTCTGAATTCAGATCCATGGCAGCTGCAGGTATATCCTTCAAGGGCATTTTCTTTCTGATCTGTTAACATGATTCTTTTACCCTTTTGTAAATATGTATACAAAGCACAGTGGTGAGATCTTAAAGCAAAACTGTCAGGCGATTTCCCCTTTAGAATCTACTAACTCCATACCTGCGGAGAAACAAATATTCACTGCCGTGTACAATGGATTGGAGTCACGCTATTCAAGGCTTCATAAAATTTCCCTGAATCAGGAGATGAAGGTTATTACGGTGCAGAATGAAACGATTCATATTGTTCAGCATTTTATTTATTCTTTTCCCTAGAAATGAATTGAATGTGAAGGCCAACTCTGAAAATACCTGGTTGGCCGTTTCGTGTACTACATCCTTGTTACTTGTAAATGGTCTCTTTGAGAAACTCTAAGGGCAATAGGCAATATTTATACCCTTCCATTATGTACATCCAATCAGACAATAAAAAAATATTCTTTTACCAGGTACAGAGAAACTTGTTGATCGGAGCCGGGATTGCAGAATCCACTGCCAAAATACCGAGGAGCTCTTTGGCCAAGAATCAGTCTTAAGGGTGTCTATCGACATGCTGAGGGCTTGAACCTAGGTCATCATCATGGCAGCATTAGGTCTTTATTGGTAATGGCATTTTCTCATCGTTTGGGAGGTACAATTGTGCTTATTATGGCAAAGCCAAAACATTCTTACTACAAGTGTTATATAATAAGGAAGAACCGTGAGCATTGTGGTAAAACCATTCTTTTCAAAAATGTTAGGTTAAGCTCGGTATTCAAGTGAGTTGAACCAGAGAAGAACTCAGAGATTTCAGTTCTGGAAAGAAGGTAAGACAACACGAAGGGCATGGATCGCGATGGGAGTCTTAATTCAAGTTGAAAATGCATGAGCTCATAATCAAGCTAGGAGCGATATGATTAAGGGCTCATTCGTGAGTTGAGTCATCTAAACACCTAAGTGAAGAAAGAGCACATCTCGAGAATTTCTCATTCCAGTCATCATTCGTCTTTGCATGATTGCCCTAATTATTCGACCTAATCAACAACTCAACACTATAATTCGAGCATTGGTTCATGCGCAAGCACCAGTAACCTATATCACACAATTTCTAGAGGTAGAACTCGTTGATGAAGTACCTCAAAATATACCAGCCCAAGTTGTGGAAGTAGTCAAAAATTCTCAACAAAAAGTTGATGATCCGGTTCTTTCCCCACCTACATTTGAAGAATCACCACAAATGGAGAAAATGGTGACAACATCTTCTCACAACAAGAAGATCCAATTTCAGAACACCCGAAAGTGATCCCCTTCAAGATGTGATGAAGATCAATTCCCAACGAACACGAGAACCATGTACAATGAGGTACTTGGAGAGGTTCCCACCTGGCTACATGATACCCTGAAGAATTGAAAGAGGGTCATCAAGCCAATAGTGATAAACTTGGAAGCGATTGCGTAAATGTTAGAATCCATCACTCCAAAAAAGACCAAATATTATGCTAAGGTGTGTGTCAACGAATTCATAAATCACTTCGATGATTTTTCAACACCACTCGTTCACAATGGGGCAAAGGAGATGGATTTCCAAGACTCTGAAGTCTCACGAATTCTACTCAGGAGATCAACACTTTGGGATGGTGATAAAGACAAAGGACATAACTCCAGGCAGTGAATTGCGAATTTGGCTCCTAGAAGATCTTCCCAATGGTGAAAGACCAGAAGTTGGATTCTGATAAACCAAGGTGGTGTAACGACTACGGTCTCGTGATAAATGAATAATTCACCATGGAAAGGTACTCTGAGCATGTGGAGAATTGTGAATATGAATACGAATGAAGACAAATCTTCTCACACCGGGATATTGCTCATATAGAGGGGTGGATGAATTGCTCAAGTTTCAAACTCAGCACTCTTGTCATTTAGAGGATTGCAAAGCACAGTCAATGAGTTCATTCCCGTACGATCGGGATAGGTAGACTCTTGGCCCAATGGATAAGGCACTGATCTTAGGTGTCTTGATCTAGGTGGCACATTGCTGACTAGGATGTCTACGTGTGCATACAAGTCATTTAAGTGGGGTCCACATGTACCCATTTCTTTTATTTATGTATTTTTCCTTAAATGACCTTTTAACTTAAGTGGTTTCTATTTTTAGTCACTTTTTAAAGGTTGGTTGAAAAAAGTCAAAGTCACTTAAATTCCCTATTTAACGTGCATTTAAAACCCTAACTACTTCGTAACCAACTTTTGGGTTATAAAAGGAAGTGAGGGGCTCATTTGTAAGGGTGACTTTGAGAGAGGAGAAGAAGATACTTTTGTGCAAGCTTTGTTTCAAGAAGAAACTTTTTGTTCTTTATGAAATTTTTTTTGGAGTTAATGGAATAAGAACTTTGTGTCTTATTCATTGTCTCTCGTAACATTTGGTGTTCTTATGTTCATTAGATGTTAGGTGTTTAAATCTTGCATGCAAATATTATCTTTGATGTTATTGTCAACATTAGTAATCAGTTGTTCTAGTTCACAGTGATCAAGCTCTGACTATCTACTTGCTCATGTGTGTTCCCTTTTGCATGTTCTTGTTTGGCTAACTCAAACTCCATTTTATTTGTGTTGGTTATTCATTTTTTCTCTTCATGCAATATTAGGCTCTGTTTTTACCTAACTCTTGCATATTCTTTCAGTCCATTCCATTCCACTCCTTTCTTTCATTTCATTCTATCTCCTTCATTTACTTTTCTTCCATTGATGTTCCAAAACACCCCCCACATACAATTTTGAATGTATAGATGTAAATACAGTTTTGGTTTTCAATAAAGGCAGCGTCACCTTCATTGAGGAGGGAATTCATTCCCACACTATTGCATGTCATTTGCATGCGTGAAAATCCATATGCTAACATGTTCATATAGGTTTCTTATACATAACACTCAATACCGAGCAGGGTAAGAGAACCAAGTATACTTGGTATACACTTAGCATTCAATACCTTAATTTAACTTGAGAGATCGGTTAGAAACGATTCATGAAATGAGAGATCGTAGTTCATCGAGTCATTTACAACTGCATATGGTTATCTGTTATGAGATTGATTGGCATGGAATGTGTGTTCTAAATTATGATTATTTAGAATAGAGAACATTAAATATATATAAAAATTCCCCTTGTTTCTAAATTCTTAAAATGGGAATGTTACATCTTGGTATTAGAGCTGAAGGTTACAACTCTTAGACCTATTGTGTCCATAATATGATAAAACTTAAATTTTCTTGTTAACAGAAAATGGTTAGAACAAGAGGAAATGTTGCAAACAACCCACCACCCGGTGGAGAAGCAACAATTGCCCAAAAACTCAATGGGATCCTTGCTTACTTGTTGGACAAGAGATTGTTTGGTTGTAATTGAACAACAAGCAATGTGCAATGAGGAGGAAGAAGATGTTGGTAATAACAATCAGCTAACTTCTTTGGACAACGTCAATCTGGGAAATTTAGGTGTCGATAACAATAATTTAATCCTACTTGATTAGCCATAAAATAAAAAGGAAAAGATGACAACTAAAATCACTAATGATATAAAAGGATAAGTCCACCTAATTTTTATCACACCACATTAGGAGATGGAAATGAGAATTGGCTTAGTGAAATGGAGAAGTATTTTTCGATAAGGAATTTCTCGGAGGAAACAAAGAAAATATGGGGAGCTTATCATCTTTCCCATGAAGCATCTTCATGGTGGGATAATCATAAGGCCGAGTTAAACATTAATGAAACAAATATTACTTGGGATCAATTTAAAAGTTATTTTAGGAAACAATGGCTACCATAACTTTATTATGATCATAAAAAGATAGAATTTTAGAACTTATCCCAAGGAAAATTAATTGTAATAGAGTCTCGGGATCGGTTTACTAAACTCCTTAATTATGTACCTCGAGATCAAATTGACAAGAAGTTCATGATATGAAAATTTATCGTGGTACTTAATCCCATTATAGGAGGATAGGTGAATGTTCATAGCCCAAACCACTATGGAAGGGGTTGTTGAGAAAGCCATACGGTAGGAACAGAAATTGAAGGCAAGTTCTACTCATAAAGAAGAATTCAGAAAGAAAGTTTCAAACTCCTCTTCATCATCTCTTGCACCTAAGAAAGGACCATGGAAGAAGTTTGGTATGAAAAATAAGTTTTCAACATATAATAATAATAAAATAAGAATAAATAAGCTTTTGCTAATGTATGAAATAACTTTGTCAAGAACAATAATAATGGGCATAAGTCCTATGGAGGTCAGAATGATAACTTTAAGGCTAGAAATAAATTTGAGCCTAAAAAGGGACCTATAGGAGGCTGTTACAATTGTGGCAAGGATCATTATGCAAATCAATGTCCTTTGAAAAAGGATGACCATAATCAACAACACAAGATACATCTGCGATGCAGTGACAAACAAAACAAGTGAAAAGTAGGTCATAGCTATAGAAGTTCTGGGTAAGTTATTTGACATACTTGTAACTATTCTTTTTGATACGAGAGCTACCGAATGTTTTATTTCTAGTAAATTAGCATCAAAATTTAAAATAAAAGATGTAAAAATAGATAAATCATGGGCTATACATTATGGGAATAATGTTGTTCATACTGATTAGTATGTGTCTTTTTGGGGAAATCCTTGAATTACATAGTTTTTCCATAGAAGTTGATCTCTATGTTGCTCCTTTGGGGTCTTATGATGTAATCATAGTTGTTAATTAGCTAGCTGAGCATAAAGAAAAATTTGACTATTTTGAAAAATATATTAGTTGTTTGGATGACCTACGAAAAACAAGAGACATTTAAGGTGTGAAACATGAAATTAAAGTTAGGAAGTTATCAACTATGTAACATTAAAAGGCCAAAAATAAGGGTTGTACCTTATATGTAGTAAAAAATTTAGAATCTACTGAAGAAAACAATGATTTCTTGGAACATTATCGATGTTACAAAACTTCAGTGATGTGTTTCCGGAAGAACTACCAGGTCTCCCACCCAAATGGGAATTTGACTTCACAATTGAAATCAAACCTAGAACCGAGCCTATTTCTAAGGCACCTTATAGGATGACTACTATTGAATTAGTAGAGCTTAAGGCACAGTTACAAGAAATTTTGTCTAAAGGTTTGATTAGACCGAGTGTCTCACCTTGGGGAGCACTGGTAATTTTTGTGAAAAATAAATATGGAACACTTAGATTATGTATCGATTACATAATGTTAAACAAGGCAACGATTAAGAACAAATATCCACTTCCTAGAATTGATGATCTATTTGATCAAGATGCATGGTGCATCGGTATATTCTAAGATAGATCTTTAATCTGGATATCATCAGTTATGAATTAAGGATGAGGACATTCATAAAACATATTTTAGAACAAGGTATGGACATTATGAATTCACAATTTTACCATTTGGATTAACAAATGCACCTGCAGCTTTTATGAATTTAATGAACAATATTTTTCAAGAATACTTGGAAAAATTTGTGCTTGTATTCTTGGATGATATTCTCATATACTCTAAAAGTATTGAAGAACATCATGAGAATTTAAATATAGTTTTGGAAATCTTGAGGAAGAGACAATTATTTGGTAAGTTATCTAAATGTTCTTTCTATGACATGGAAGTGCACTATTTGGGTCATGTTATAAGAAAAATATGGAATAGATGTAGATCCCTCTAAAATTATAGTTATAATGAGTGGCTTGTACAAAAGAATGTACATGAAGTTATAAGCTTGATGGGTCTTCTTGGTAACTATAGGGAGTTTTTAAATATTTATCCAAATTCGCTACACCAATAACTTCAATATAGAAAAAGGATAAGAAATTTGTGTGGAATGAGAAATGTGAATCTGCATTTATAAATTTGAAGGATCAATTAACTTCAGCACATTTTTGGTTGTTTTTGACCCTTATGGAGACTTTACTTTGTTAGAACGGATGCATTCGGGAAGGTATTGGATATATTATATTGCAAAATATCATGTCATAGCTTATGAAAGTAGAATACTTAAGTTACATGAGATGAATTCTACTCCACATGATCTAGAGCTTGGTAGCATTGTTCATGCACTTCAATTTTGAGACATTATCTACTTAATAAACCTTTTGAACTAAAAATTGATCATCTTGGATTGAATTATACTTTTACTCAACCAAATATTAATACAAGACATCGAAGATGGTTAGAGTTTTTACCTCAATATGATTTTGACACAAGTTACATTAAAGGCAAGGAAAATAGGGTAGTTGGTTATCTAAGTCGTAGGAAGCACATTTATGTTCTTATAACTTTAAGAACTTAGTTTAAGGATGAGGTAAAAAGTGTTATGGAATCTGATTCTTATTTTTAGCAAGTAAAAACAACACTTACTGAAGACCCAAATGATGTGAGATATAAGGGTTTTCACTTTGATAATGAAGGAATTTTACGGTTTGAAAACATGGTATACATACCTTTGCTAAATGATTTAAGAAATAAATTATTAGCTGAATTTCACAATTCACCTTTTACTGACACCACTGGTATTACAAAGATCCTTGCTGATGTAAAATAGAATTATTTCTGGAAAGGGATGAAAAAGAACATGACTAAATTTGTTACACATTGTTTAGAATGTCAAAGGGTTAAAGCTGAACATATGCACCCATGTGGTTTATTTTACCCTCATAGAATACCGTAGTACAAAGGGAAAGTGATAATTATGGATTTTGTACAAAGTTTTCCTATGTCAAGAAATAAACATGATGTTATTTTAGTTGTTGTTGATAAACTAACAAAGGTAGCACATTTTATTGTTTGTAATCTTAAGGATGATTCACCTGTTTTAGCGAAAATATTCATACATGAAATTTTCAGATTACATGGAGTACCTGAATTAATCATATTTGATAGATATCCAAGAATGACTTCAAGATTTTGGAAAACACTTACCATAGCTCTAGGAACTAAGCTGAATTTTAGTTCTACATATCATCCGAAAATAGATGGACAGATTGAAAGAGTTAATCAAGTTTTAGAGGATATGCTACAAATGTATTGCATGGATCAGCAGTATAAATGGGAAGAGTACCTTCCATTAGTTTATTTTGCATACAATAACACATATCATGCCTCTTTGAAGATGGCACCTTTTGAAGCATTATACGGGAGGAAATGCAAAACCCCTGTTAGTTAGGACAACATTAAGGATAGAGAGGTGGTTAGACCTGAAATCCTTACATAAATGGAACAACAAGTTAAAATGATTCATGAATGCTTGAAAGAAGAAATGGATAGCAAAAGAGTTATGCTGACTTGAAGTGGGTTGATAGGAAATTTGAACTTGGTGAGAAGGTATTTCTTCAGGTTAAACTGAAAAAGAGTTCTATAACTTTTGGCAAGGCTGCCAAGTTATCACCTTGTTATATGGGACTTTTTAAATAGTTGAAGTAATTAACCCCGTAGCTTATTTTTAGCATTACCTCTTACTTTATCACAAATGCATGATGTTTTCCATAAAGAAATACGTTTCAAATTTATCACATGTGTTAAATTTCAATTCCTTGTAGTCCAAGACCCAGGAATAATCATGGTTAAACCTATACGACTGATGGAAACTTTCCTATTGCACTTAAGAAATCATGAAATAAGTCAATGTAAGGTCTAGTGGGATCAGTTTAACAAGGAAAGTGCAACCTAGGAAAATCTGGAAGATATGAAAACTACTTTTCCATATTTGTTTGAACAAGATTGATTTTTTTGACTGATAAAGTTTTAAGATTTTTTTCTTTTTATGTCAGTAAAATTTCTAGTTTTGGGTAGACATCACATTATTTAAAATGAATAGCTACGTAAATGCTGATTTTGAATTTTAAAATCCAGTTTTGTTTGGAACATATGAATGGAAGTATAATAATTTGATTTTTCCTTGATGCAAATTGTGTAACTAAGTTAATCATTGGGATGATGATTCTTTTTAGGAGGGAAGTATGTAACATCTTTGGAAAACTGATAGCTTTCTCCTCCTTACACTGCAAGCGTTGATATGTGATTTTTCCTAAGAAGGTGTATTCTTTTGACTGTTGGGAATCATGCTTGTAAAGGGATAAATTATTGTTATTCATGGATTCATTTTGCTATGTTGTTGTTGCATGGAAATGAAATTATCCTTTCTTGGGCTTTGTCAACTTGTGAACTGGAATTTTTGTTTGCATGCTTATTTTTAGTAACAACAAAAAACCTTGGATCAATTCCATTGATCCTAGGTATGCTTCAATTTCTTACCTATTCAGTTTGTTAAGTTGAAATTCTGGAATGGAAGGTATTAAGATAATTGAGTCTTTGTCTGTTTACAATTTTTCGGAACCTTCTTTTGAGGTCCTTGTTTTACATTTTATGTGAAATACAAAATTGGATCCTCTAGTTAATATTTTATGACGTTGGATGGCATATGAAAGAAAAATACTTACTTTAGGACTATTAAGGTAAATCCTTAATCCTAGATCTTTAAGATCCATCCTAATTGGATTCTAACCTAAGGTAAACTAGACCTACCTTAGATCTATGTCTACACTAATCCTATTGCATCCTAATCTATGTTTTACAAGTGTGGGATTTGGAAATAACCTAAGGTAATGAGAGGTCTATCTCTAACTTATTACCTAATACTAAAATACTATGGGGTATGGCTTATCCTATGATGGAAAACTTACCTAAGGCAATGTTTAATGACCTAAGGTAAATAACTTTTAACTATCCTAAGTTCGAACCTAAACTAATGTTTATCTAACCTAAACTAATGTAAGGTGAAAGGGGACCTAAGGGGTCACATGGAAAATGGGAGGTGGTGGTGATGGTTTCAATGGAATTAAAGAGATTTGATTTTTGAATTTATGGGACATGGTACTGCCAGTTATGGCAGAGGCATGAAGTTAGATGGAATGTCTAGTTGGCATCATCACTAAAGTTAGAGATGCATGCTTTAGTTAAGTTTGAGTTCACCAGTTTTAGATGGCAATGGCATGGAGATTTAGGTGGGAAAGTGGAATTCAATGGCATTAATGATCATTGGTTTTGGAGATAAAACCGCCTTAGAAACCATGCAAGTGGAATTCTTGGAGGTTGTTTGGCCTTCATTCATTTTGATTTTTTCTTTGCATGGGGATACCTGGTTCTTCGGACTAATAGTTTAGTTTTCAATCTGTTTCTATTTTTGGCTCCTTTGGACTATTTTTCAAACCAATAGAGGTATACAAGGAAAATGAGAAATAAGTTTTGGGTTGTTGACTTCGTTTGAAGAAGAAGTAATTGTGGAGGCTCAGCTAGAAATCTTCTTCGAATAACAGAAGCACTATTAGGCATGATAGGCTCTACAAGTTTTTCTACTTTTCTCTAAATGTCTTCATTAAAAAAAATTTATCCTGTGATGAATGGGTTTTTGTTTATGATGAATACCTTTCTTTCTTGCTTGAAATATCTTTGTATTTTTTTGATAATGAGTCTTTGTTAGATAATATGGAATATGGGTTGTTTCCTGTTTAAGTTAATAGTGAATTGTACCTTGATATTTGGTTGAGTCTTGAATAATAACAATTTTTTTGAACCCTACCTGTCTACTAAAAAGGATTTATGGAAATATGTTGTTGCTTTAAGTCTTGGAACTGTGTTTATGTCTTTATGGTTGATAGAACGTAGGAAATGTGTCCTTCTCTGTCGCATCTTTGATTGGTTAAAGTATTTTTTCTTCCATTATAACTATAGATATATGGATGCTTGGGTCATTTTTATGTGAACTCGAACTAGTATGGAAACATTAATGAGTAAGTAAATTCTTCTTAAAACTTTACTGAAGAAAATTTTACTTCTTCAAACTCTGTATTTCGATGAAAGCTGAGTTGATAATGGGTGTTTGGATTTTCTATATTTATGGATTCAAACTCGTGAGGAATCAAGAATGAATGATTTATTTATCCTCTTACCCTTTCAGTTAAAACTTAGTTGTTTGAATCTTGTTCCTTATATGGAAACTATGTGGTAATGGTTACTTGGATACTAAGATTTGAATTCGTCTTGTTTGAATATAACAATGAATGAATTCTTCCTTTTCTGAACTTTATATGTTTTTGGGTTTTTCTTTAAATATGTGGAAGACTGAACTAAAGGTTGGATAGATGAAGTCTTGTTTTGTTTGAGGATATTTCAAGAGTTGGTTTTGTCTGAGTTTGATATTTGAATTTATTCATGTAGCTCTAGTTGAGCTTCTTTGGAAGTTGATCTTACTATCTTCCTAACTTTTGAGTTAGATGTTGTTCGATTAAACTTATCGTTCTTTATTTGGGTAAACCACTTAAGTAACTTATTAGAGTAAGCTTGTTAAAATATCACGGTTGTAGTTTCAAGAAAATTTACCGAATGTGTATGTAAATTTTTGGTTGACGTTTTGGATCCGGAACTAACAATTTAGTTAAGTATGAAGGTTTTTCTAGATACTTTAGTTTCTATGATCTCTAAGTATGTTGAAGGAATAGACTATATTTTTGACTTAGTTGATGCGTGTAGTTAAGCTTGTCCATAGAAATATAATGGAAGGAATTCTAATCATATATGTAGTTAAATTGTGCACCTGTAGCTAAGTCATTTCATTCTTTTTGTTGAATCTTCTTTGAAATCAAATTTGGATGGATCTTTCTCTATCCATTCAAAATATGTTTTCTCTCACCTATGTGAGGATGCTAATGTGAGTCTTTCTTACCGATTGTTGCACTATCATCCTGAAGGAATGAATAGACTATGGTTCCTTGACTGAAACTTTAATGATTTGGAATGACTGTTGAAGGCTATTATTTTCCTGTAAGATGTTTAGCAATTCTTTTTATTTCATCTCCTTCTTGATAAGGATAATGTACTACTGATACTCCCATTGAAACACAAAAAAAGATTGCTCTTATTCTTGGTTACAAAATCAACTCCCTCCCAGCTACATATCTTGGGCTCCTATGAGTACTAGTAAGGTTTTTAATGAGGTTTGGAATGATCTGCTTAAGATATTTTAGAAAAAGCTAGCTGGATGGAAAGGTGCTATCCTCTCAAGTGCTGGAAAATGTTTATTGATTAAAACCACTCTTCAAAATCTTCTCATATATATCATGCCAATGTTAATCATTCTAACAACAATGGTGAATAGCATGGAAAAAATTCAAAAAAACTTCTAATGGCATGGGATAGAAGACACATTCAGATATCATTTAGTATCATGGGAACAGTCTATAATCCAAATAAGATTGGGGACTTAGGTATTAAAGATATAAGAAATATGAATGCTTCTCTAATTGCAAAGCTTGGTTGGAGGCTCATCAAAGAGCATAAACCATGGACTGAGTTGATCAAAGTAAAATACCTTTCCAATCAAAACTTATATTCCTTTCTATTTGACCAATTGCTTCCAAATGGATCAATTTTTTGGAATAATCTACTCCACATCAGGCATATCCTCTCCTAGGGCTGTAGATGGAAACTTGGAAATGGGCATGATATTGATTTCTGGGATGACATCTGGTCTGACACAAGTTGGGATACCACTTTTAGCTACATCAAAGACAACCTAATTAAAAACTATGGAAAGAAAGTCAAAGACTATATTGAGGTGTCTGGCAACATAAGGAAATGGAAGCAACTTAAAGTTGATGAGGAAAATATGTAGCCTATTGTTTCCTACATGCAGAATCATCTCTCCCTAATTCATATCAGTCAACATGATAATAAGGATGAGATTATTTGGAAAGATTCCTTTGATGGAGAATATTTTGTTAAATCTGGTTACAACTCTTTTTTTGCTTCTATTGATAGTGAAATTGAATGGAAAAAGATTTGGATGCTTGAGCTAACCCCTAAAGTAAATTTCTTTTGGTGGCTTATCATCAAGGGTAAGATTCTCACTAATGACAATCTCATTAGGAAAGGTTTCATCATGCCTAATAGATGTTGCATGTGTCGGGAAGAAGCTGAAGACATTAAACATCTTTTTCTGCATTGTAAGTATACTTCAAAAATATGGCATCTTATCCTTGAAAATTTCAATCAGAATTGGGTTTTCCCCCATACTTGTCTACAGGCATGGAAAAAATGGAACTCCCCTTATAAGCATTGTATGGTTAGGAGGCTTTGGCAACTAGTTCTCCCTCATACCATGTGGAGAGTCTGGAAAGCTAGAAATGATGTTATTTTCAGAAATACCAGAAAGATATGTACAAAATTCTTTAATGAAATTATCATTGCAATGAAAGACAACATTGAAAGATTTAAGCCTCCCAAAAATAAACTTTATCCTGAGGATGAGGAGCACATTCTTGTTGCTTGGAACATTGGCACTATTAGTAGTAAAGGTAAGGATAATAATAACATTGATAGATCTACTGTACGATGGATCCAGCCTCCCACTACATGGCACAAACTAAACTTTGATGGAGCTTCAAAAGGTAATCCTGGGGATTTGGGAGGTGGTGGGGTGATTAGAGATCATAGAGGCTGCTTTGTTGCCACTTTTTCTGGAAAGATGGGTAAGCAAACAAATCACTACTTGGAAGCTTTAGCGAGTGCTTTCCTGGAATAAGGTTGGCTAGATATTGTAATATTTCCAATATTATAATTGAGGGGATTCATTGAACATCATTAATTTGTTAAATCAAAAGCAATCTCCAAGCTAGTCAATTATGGACTTCATTAATGAAGCTATTGAAATATGTAATGGTTTTGATAACTATAAGATATCCACACTCTACCGTGAAGGCAATAGAGTGGCCAATTGCTTAGAAAATATTGGGGTCAACAATACAATGTAAACTTGGCTAAGTGGTGACCCCCTTCCTACCAAAGTACTTGATGACATCACTAAAGATATACATGATTGTAAATGCAATTATTAATAAATGCAAAGTGTTGATGCAAAGGAGGTGCTTATTAATTGCAAATTTAAGTTTAATGATGCTCTTAAAATTCCACATACTTCAGAGGTCCCTAAAAGCATAGGCAGTGTTGAGTTGTATGAGTTTCAAAAATTTTATACCATTGTGTAGCGTAGAAAAAATACAGGGAAAATGGGGAGACCTTGCAAAACCGAACCCATTCATGATCTAACCTTGAAAAAGATACAATTCTTTGGAATTATCTACAAATGGGGGTATTTCAAATTTCATTGAAAAAATAAAGGGTTTCGATCAGGACATTTTGGTGAAGTTTGCTAATGGGTGGAGAAATCATGTAGTTGAGTATGGGGATGTCAGGGTTGAGATCTCTGAGGAGCTCATTACCCAGTCACAAGACTGACATGGAAGGTGCCAAGTTCTTCAACAAACATGTCGACAGAGAGGTGGAGGTGAAAAAATTTCTTGATGAAGGGGAGAACCTTGAGTTTTTTGCTGGCATAAAGGTGGCCTCTATACCTGAACCCTTTGCTGAGATTGTGTGTATGATGGTTAGGTATGTCTCTTTGGAGGGAAGATATGTCACCATTCCCCTGAAACATTTAATTTTCCTCAATCACTTTTGTAGGAATCTTACCGTAAATTTCCGCATTATTTACTAAACTCCTTGGAGAAGTTTGTCCTTGAAGTTCATAAACATACCAGGGCTATTCCCCTTCACCAAGGCCTGATCCTGCTCATCCACCACCATTGCTTCTCTGGCTCTCACCCTTTTCCCACTCCCCCTATGATTAACCATTTCTCAGCTAATAGAGATCTAGACACTGCTACCTTAGATAGGAAGAGGAAACATAAGAAGGCTAAGTTTGCTCTACCTTATTTGTAGAGAATTTTACGTAGTCATAGGGATTTGGAACTTGTGGAGAACTTATTACACATAAGTAATACTATGGATAATTCTAGAGAAGCAGACCTTCTTACCAGAGTTAGTAACCTTGAAGATGAGATCAAAGACCTCAAAAAAAGATCTCGAGGAATATGGAGAAAAAAAAGGTAAGAGGAAGCCGCAAAATCCTCAAGACATGGATACTATTACTTAGATTTACAAAAGCTTCTTTAACTTGATACTAGGCTAGGAAATGCCAAGGGGTTTTAGGATTGCATCCTCTCTACTCTAAAAGGTGTCTATAACTTTATGGAACAACATGTGAAGAGTGTGTGTAGCCTTAGTGGCATTCCTAAAAACATTTGGGATTCAGTGAGACTGTGACTGGCACTTCCTAAGCGGAGACATGAACGACCCTTCTCATGCCATAGCCATTGTGCTCTTCATCTGTCTCCAGATAATTAAGGTCAATATTTACAGGGCAGTCAAGTGATATGGTGCCCAGATGCTGCTTTGTTGCTGTGATGGTGCTATTTTCGGTGGTTTTGATGTTTTTTTCATCTTTGGGATTCCTGTTTTGGATCCCTTTTTTCTATTTTTGTCCCTTATGTTCTTCTTCATATCACTCTCTGGATTGATCATTTTGTTCTCTTTCTACTGATATATTTGGCTATTGAGCCTCCATGTTTAAGGCATTTAGCCTTTCTTGGTTGGGTTTTCTCCTTCTGTTATCTAGCTTCTTGAGCCTTTTTGTACATAGGGTATAGTCCCTTCAAAACTATTTATCCTTAATAAAAAAATGTACTACTGATACTATAATTGTGTCATGATAGGGAGCCTTATTTTTAGAACTTTTTGCATACTTGATCCTATATTCAGTTTAGTATCTTCTAGTGCATGTTTTATATTTTTAGGAGTTAAAGGATGGTGTTATACCAGTCCTTTTATGACCTTCTTTACTTGAGATAGAATGTTGGAATCCTCATCTAAACATGATTGATTGAATCCTTGCTCTTCTATTCTCTGAGGTAAATTTTTCATCGCTTTGTCTCCTTTGGAAACTGTAAGAGATTATGTGTTGCATTCTCTTTTCTGAGTTGTGAATTGATATTCAGTTTAACCGAATTGGAAGGGAAGTTCTAATTTCATTTTCTCTCGGTTTACCCTTCCCTCTTATATGCAAATATTGTTTTTAGATTTAATAAGTTCGGGCCATTACTTTCATGAATGCATTTGAGTAGTCGTTGGTACTTCTTACTTATTCACTTGACTTGTATTAGAGCAATCAATATTTGTAATACTTGATTAATGTGAAGCACTATTATTGAGTGAATATTTTCTTAATTCTCATGTATGACCTAACTTTAGATCTTAAGCTATATCTTGAAATTTAAATTAGGATATAGCATTTAAAATGGAATATCTTATTTTTATTTTGTAGATTATTCATCCTAAAGCCTTCCATGAAGCTTGTAATTAGCTTGTTGTGGATGTATTTTTATGAAATTTTGTAATGTTGTGTTTGATAGTACTTGTTTCATAAAACAAATCTATTTTTGGAAAAATAGTGGAGCTATTTTCTTTAGTTATAATTCAGATTGAATAATGTAAGAAATAATAAGTACACGCCTTTATAAAAAGGGAGAAGTAATTTGGTTGAACCAATACTTATCTAATATAATGATGTTAAGTGTTGATTATATCATGATCTTTTCTTAATATTAATTCAGGTTGATCAATTGTTCTTATTTTATGGTTGTTATTACTTATGATTTATTTATTTACTTGGACTTACTATTTCATAAAAGTAGAGTTGGTTTTATAGAAAAGTTAGTTAATAGTACATTGTTTTAATGCTTAGTGCTTATCATGATCAGTTCAATGAACTAATCCATGCTAGAAATTTTTGCAGATGGACTTCGTAAGTGATAAAGGAAGGAAATAACTTATATGATGTATTGGTTGCTTAAATTCTGGATCTTTTATAAAGAAATATGATTCATTATTGAAATGTATTAAAAGAAGAAAATATGTATTCTTTAATGATCTTGATGTTGTTTGACATGAAATATGTCTAAAATGCATGGTCTTGTAAAATGTGTATTTTACCATGAAGAATTGAAAAATATTGGGAGTTACTTATACTTGATATGTCATTTTCCTGGTGAATTATATGAAGGAAATTTGTAATCTTATTTGCATTGTTTTCATTCTTATCTGAATGGATCCTTATTTATATTATAACTAAATGGGTTGAATGGATGGGAATTAGTTACAATATCCCTTATTTGAATGCAACTTATTAAATTGGCATGGATCAATGTTCTTTTATCTAATCATACATGGTTTATTAAAAATATGATAATAGAAGTATAACTTAACTACCATGACTTGTGTAATGGAAAAGGGTATAACAAATGCTAACGCTTAACTAGAAAAAGAAAGTTAACTCCCTCTATAGCAATACCTTGATAGGTTTCAAAACAAATGTTTTATATATGAGATCTTTAATCAATTAGACTTCATCTCTATGAAGTCTACTATAATCAAACCTATTTTGGATACTAAACAGGCTATGAATGGTTATGCTATGTAAATTATATCTTATGAATAATTTGTTTCTATATTACTTTAACAACTCAAATAAGGTTGAAAAACTTAAGGGTTACTGGAATTAAGGTTTAGCAGGTTTTTGTAATTTGAATCTTAATTAAGAAATAAATAAGTGTAAATGACCTCTTCATGAGGTGTGTACATCAAGATGTGTAGTTTTATCAGATGTTGGCACATGCCAACTGCAAGAATTTACCTTTTTGAAGACTAGGGTCTTCATGGGGATATAGTGTTGTAGTTGACATGTTGTAACACCCTCAGCATTGGTTCATCTAGATCTAATCAAATCTAGACTTGAACTTAGTTTCTCTCTAGGTCAGATTAGGGATATGATTTTGCATAGGAAGTGACTCACAATGACTTAGGGTAACTAGGCACATCCAATTGACTTAGGTCAATTGAGTATGTCTATATACCCTAGGTCATCGCGAGTGGTTCCCTATACCAAATTATGTCACTAACCTGGGTTAGGGTCAAACCTTGAACAAGTGAACTGACAGAAGTCAGTGAAGACCATTCTAGATAATAGAGGAGTGGGGTGAAGGACATATTATGTTAGATGAGTATGTCATCAAGGAATAGTAACATGAACAATATGTTGGAAATATTTGGCCAAAGTATCGCAAGCTATTGGTTGCATTGTCCTATGTCACCTAGTTTAAGAAATCAGATTTCAGATGAATATTGGTAACATGTGTTCAGATAGGTTTCTTATACAAAATACTCAATACCCTGAACAAGGTGATAGAACCAATTATACTTTGTATACACTTAGTACTCAATACCTTAAGTTAACATGAGAGATCGGTAGTTCACCGAGTCATTAACAATTGCATATGGTTATCTGTTATGAGATTGATTGGCATGGAATGTGTGTTCTAAATTATGATTATTTAGAAAAGAGAACATTAAGTATAAAAATAAAATTTTCCTTGTTTCTAAAGTCTTAAAATGGGAATGTTACATGGATCAAGTGAAAATAACCACAAAATATGATCATAAATCCATACCTCATGCTAGAAAAAATCTTCTCAATCTCTATACTCTGCTATTAGGCATTAATAAATGGTTACTTCAGCTTCATTGATTTCAAAGATGCTACTTCAAAAACTTGGACTCAAAGGCAAGCTTCAGTCAAAGTGATATTATGTCATTTTTTGAAAAGCTTAAGTTATACGCTTTTTCATGAACAATACATCCTCATTTTTATATGATAGACCCAACAACACATCATTTTGTACTTAGATTAAAACATTTATATTCTTGTCAAGATGTCATTATGTTACCACATACACCTTTTAATCTATAGATCATACCTTTCCTCTATCATGAGAATTTGAACTCCACCACATATATTTGAGCAATATAAAATAGGTCATTATAGATCTCTAGATCCTTCAATCACATATAAACAAATTTGTATCCCCTGGATATATTCATATGAAAATTCATGACCTATACCTTATGACTAAAAAACCTGAAATGACTACTTTTTACACTTGACAACCTAAATCACCTTTTGAAGAAACACATAACTTTGTACTCGGATGAGATACATTCTATATTGACTCATTGGATTGAATTAACACCTCCATAATTAGGAGCTCACGAACACCTTTGAACATTTTTAGATTATCTACAATTCGATACCCTTATTTTTAGGCCTTTAATATGAGATATTTCCATCTTGATCCCGATAAATACCCTTTCTTGATTGAACCTCACTTGTTACATAGCTCAGTCAACTTAGATCACATAGATGAATGAAGAAAAAATTATGACATCGAACACTAGTCAAAGTATTAAAAACTCATTCACGGATCAATGACATAAAAATTGACACAAAACTGCATAGAAGACACATTTGATAGTAATAAATATTGAACTTGCACACACATATACTCTTTTGACAATGCCCAATGGCTAAGATCATGGAATATAGACATATAACAAGACCTTTTGCAGCTTTTAGCAACATGAAATACCCTATAAACCAATTCATGGTAATATTGATCCAAGAACTAATTAAAACACTTTAGCTTGATATCATTATACACTTTAAATGACCTAAGCACTAAATCCCTCTTGGAGATTGATTATAAATAGACCTTAATACGTAACTCATATTTTTACTAAGTATGACACTTTATAATAATCATATACCTCTGAGACAGTGAGAACAATATGCATGTTTTTTATAGTGATTGTAACAAACTTGAATATGTGAATTAAAGACAATATAAGCTTATTGCAATTGTTAATAATATGATCATAGGCTAACCTAACATTTTCTATTATGGAACTGTTATCCAAATAGCTCTCCTAGTGATTTGGATAACTTGCATACACATCCTGCTCCCCTTCGCATTATTCTATCTCCTTCCATTTTCCCTTGTGCACCTTCCTCCTACACACCCGCTTTCTCTCCTATCCCATCGTGCACTCCTTGCATGCACCTCTACAAACTTACCTTCCAATCAGCTAAGTCCCTAGCATTCCTCTTGTGTGCTTACATAGACTTAGTTCCTTCACACACCCTCTTTTCTTCCTTCCTCCCATATACACTCCACCCCTTTATTTCCCTTTCCCATGATTGCTTCTCACTCCCGTGCATCACGTGATATTTCATTCACCTCTTTCTACTTTCCCACCAAACCTATTTCTTTTGTGTACACCCTTGCACCCACACTCCATGCGTTCACCTTCTTTTTAGTCATCTTGGCGCATCTCCAAAGGTAAATCCAAAAGAAGAGGCCCAAATGAGCACCATCTCTCCACATGTTTAGGGCCCGAAAAGGTAAGAGTGGCAGTTAAAAATTCCAAGTGCTTACGGAAGCATCCATGTGTCATCCCAATGCTCATTCAAAGGAAAAATCCTGAGTGGGTTTTTAAATGTGCGCAGAGCCTCCATGCGTTCGGTTTCATAAAAGGACAGGGTTAGGCTGAATATTCAAAGCATTGAGACAAGACAACGAAGGGTGCCAAGTTTCAGCATGATGCTAATTAAAGAGAAAAATTATGGGAATGTTTCCAAACAAGAACTAGGTTTCTGCATGTCCCGGTCGGATATATGACCTGTTTGAGAAAAAGACTTATCCAAAAAATGAATAAAATAAGTTAGCCGTGGTAGAAGCCATGTGGTAGCTCAACACAAATTCAAAAGATAACTACAAAGGCTGCCCTCGGACATGCGTTAGCCCTCCACATGTCTGATTTTAAAAGGGGGCCTGTTTTGGTGGCTGGTTCCCACCTTTTTGTACGGACCTAATTCAAATTTGAAATGAGCATATCATTTAGCTCAGTGTTTGAAATCCAAAAATATGGCACCATTGAAAATATATCAGCCTTTTCTATGCCATGGATATTTGAAACTTTTATTTTGCGAGGTTATGTGGGGAGAAAATTAATAAACATCTTTGCGTCATTAATACAGGATCTATTTTCCCCACAACTAGATCGGATTTACTGGATCCACCATTCCTCCTCCTTTGAGGCACTAAACAAGTAATTGATGTAGACACGAAAAATTTGGGGTGGCTTTACAGGAGGAATTAACAATGGTGGTTAAGATTTGAATTAGTTTTCTCGCTTCTCTCTCTTCTTCTTCCCTCTGTGCTGAATCTATAAAAAGAAATTTCATGGCTCATTGTAAATGGTTGGACACTCTGGATACTTAAACATGTTGCTAAGGACTCCATATTTTCTTTATTTTGAGTTAGCAACCCTCCATGTTTGCCTCTTGCATGTCGATATTGGCCTCCTTATCATTATAATGATTACATGCATTTTTGAAAGTAATAGAAGCATTGTTTTGTGACTATTATTTGTCCTAGCATGTTTGCATTCCTTCTTCTTGCCTCTTCTCTTGCATTATGTATTGTTGTGCTATTTCAATTCCCCTCTAATTCCATACTTGGTTGTGTTCCATGAGAACAATCTGGTGAATGTGTATTTCACGGTGCTACTTATGCATAGCCTCCTTCCACGTATTCCCTATCATTATCACTCAAAAAAGATAGTGTTCATCCCTCTTTTCTAGTGCTATCACCTTTTAGTGTAGTTTACTTCATGTTATCCTTCTTTCCTTGGTCCCTTGGAATTCTTAGCTTAGTTTCCCCTTTTAGCACTAAGAGTAGCAGTAGTAGTAGAAATAGATAGAGGAACCATCCTTCTCTAGAGATCCGTCCCAAGCTCACAAGGTTCCAAAACTTGAGGACGGTTCCATTGTGGTTTTAAACACTTCAGCCCTTTCGAGATTTGAGACACGGGTGCACATTTGAGAAACCAACAATTTATGGAATGCCCGGTGGGACAAGCATTTAAAGCTCAAATTTCATATCTCTAAGTTTTGGTGTGTGAACTTAGTGTTTTAGACTTTAGAGGCTCATTTCAAACACATCTAGTGACTCCCAAAATTTTAAGATCTATGTTTCAGTAGTCTTGAGCACCTTTCATGAGAAGAGTGCACGCAAGAAGAAATGCAGCAACTAAAGATTCTTTTGAATACCTCAAGTTATCCTCGAGAAGAGTTCATTCCGAAAATCTTACACATGGATCTCTATCTCTAGTGCACTGTTCCCATTCAACTCCTCCTTAAAACATTTAACTTGTGTGCCCTGTAATGGTGAATTAACAACCCCTCCATTAAGAAACTTTGCAAACTTTGATGGAGGGAGTCCCTTACTCCTAGCCATGTAGCATGATATGCTAAATGGCACACTCAAAAGTATTCCTTACTTTACTAGTGATAATCAAGTCACCCCTCATGAGCATATCCAAGATGTAGAAAATGTGTGTTCACTCTATCTGATCACACATAATGATGTAGATCAGGTTTTGTAGCCTCTTTCAAAGGTAAAGGACTACATTGGTATAGAGGCTTGATACTTGGATCTATTAGCACTTTAGGATGAGTTGGGTATAACTCTATATAGTTATTTTGAAGACAAGTTATATCAACTATCTTTGGTGGAGCAACCGACAACAATAAGGAGGGAGACCAATGAGCAAATGAATGATTTCAACATCATATTTGAGAATACTTGGGACATAATCCCTCTTGTGGTAAGACCTACAACCCAACATGTTTTCCTTTATTATCTGAAGGTACTCAATAATGATATTTTAGTTATGATACAATCTATGGGAGGTAGAACCTTACCACCTACTTATAGTATTGTGGTAAGGGTAGAAACTAGTCTTATTCAGGAGGGAAAATTAGTTCCTAGATCGCTTGCTCCCTTGTTCCTATAAATTTCGCAAGCACCCTAGCCTTCTATAGCCTCTATTCCTACTCCTAAGCAGAGTGCGCAACCGGTTACCTCAACATCCTATTCTCCATCACAACAAAAGGAAAATAAAGAAATGAAGGCCATGATCAGAAATTTTTCAAACAAAATCATATCATTAGAAAAGCAACAAGAAAAAGTGTATGGAGGTAATTCCAATCAAGCACATGTCCAAGGAAATCATCCTTGGCGGATCAATATGGAAATCAAAGATGCACACCTAACCAAGAGAATGATAAATGAAAGCCTAATGCACATTTTTCCTTACATGTTGTCCCTCTTGTGCCTTCTCTCCTAGGACCCAATGTGAGCAGTGCTTGTTCCAGTTTAGAACAATTTGGCGCAAGAGTTAGAATGGTGCTTCCCTTGCAAAATGCCTCATAGTCAATATCATTGTGTTAATTCTGTGCACACCCAAGCCTTCATGATCCATAATGCTTAATCTTGTGAGTGCTCAAAAGTTTCCATGAAGAAGATAATCCAAAAGTACCAGAAGTTCCTCTGGAGTCCAATTTGATGTTCTTTGGCACAGAGGACTTATGTGTAATCAACCAAGTTGCAGAAGATACAAATAGACCACGCGCCCAAGTTGTGGACAACATAAGATATAATAAAATAATATTAGAGTCGGGCGTGTAAATCACATTCCCAAAGAATACAAGCAGATCCTCAAAAGAAAAAGAATCGAGACAAGACCTATTATAGGAAAAGCGTTAAAATACCTATATTAGAGGTCCATCATAAAACTCCTTCAAAAGTAGCATGTGCCCATCCTTTGGTAGGCCAAGCCTCTACTTAAGCTAAAATTAAGGCTTCCATGCCTGAATAGTCGAGAAGGGATGTTGTTCACCAAATGAACAAGGTGGGGGATTTTCCGTTCAATATTGCTGACTAGATGAAGAAAACAAACATAAAAATCATAATGTGGGATGCCCTAACCATTGCATCTCAAAGGCGGGATTTGTTACATGAAGCTCAGTGCACCCTTACGCGCACGACTCGGTTATGTAGAAGCCACATGCTTGTATCAAAACCTGCCAAGAAGAGGAGAAAAAAGTAAGTAAATTTTCTAAAACCCCACACTTCTATTTCCTTGATTATAGGAAAACAAATAGTGCATAACTTCTTGATTGACTCGGTGCTAGTGCTTATGTTATGCCTAAGAAGATAATTGATGTATTAGGTCGAAATATAGCCCTTTTTCTAAAGGAGTCCTACAACTTGATGTATTAATTGTAACCACCTTAGGATTCATCAAGGATCTTGAGCTAACCCTCCATGCATGTCCACGCTTGACAATTACTTAAGATGTGTCAATTATTGACCTTGCCTCCTTTGTTTTCCCTATGTCTATCAAGAGAATTTACTGCTAAAGTGGGTGGTTACTTGTCTTCTGATTGGTCTCATATGTTACTTAAGACAAGGTATGGTACCTAGTTTACCATACAAGATGAGCCTATATTTTCTTATCATGTAGAGCCATATGTCCCATCCCCTATCCAAGCCAATTGCCTTATACAGGAAGAACAAGTTTCGGTTCTGAAGAGCAGTCTCTTCCACCCTCTGCTCCAGACCTAGTGCTTGATGAATGGGCAGAGAGGCATCACAAATTTGATCCTCTACTAAAGAAATGGAATCTATGAAACTGAGCTTGGTATTTATTACATCCTAGAAGAATACGCTATGCTTATACACGTGCTCATAGGAGACAAAGTTCAAACTAGTCTATAGAAGTTATACTTTGATGGATCCAAAATTAGAAATGACGCGAGAGTAGAAGTGGTTCTCATTTCCCCTAAATATGAGAAATTCTTCTTCACGCATAGGCTCTGAATTAGCATGTTCTAATAACATGGCGGAGTATGATGCTTATTTGTGGATGGCTTTATTATTGCTTTGAAAGAAGAAAATTAAAATGCTGCAGATCCTTAGGGACACATAATTGGTCATCCACCAGGTCACCAAAAAATTCCAAAAAAATAATAAGCTTATAAACATAAATTTTGGGACCTACTTGAGAGATTTGATGCCCTTAATCTTCGTAGTCCCGCAAAATGAATAAAGAAGGCGACCAAATGGTGGGCTCGGTTCATAGTTTTCTCCTACTTTGAGGACTTTTTCAAAGGAAAAACTTAGCACATTAAGATGGTAATCAGACCATCCATTCTAGACAATAACACCAGCTGGCAAGTGTTTGACATTGACACACGCGGGTCATTCAGGTTATCCAGAATAAAGCTGAATTGTCATCAAGAATGCAAACCGACTTGCATGACAACTATAGTGACCAAGTAATCCAAATTTGAATATAAATAAGTTACCTAAAGGGCTGGTCACCTTATAGAAAATGTTTAGCCCGATGATTAGTTCAAGGGTGAAGAAATATACATGTGTTCCATGCAATAGGATTACTCCTCCATTACTATTACATGCGGAAAGGAGCTACTACTTACTCGGTAGGAATTGTGTGCATGAAGAAAAATAGGCCTTTATCTCTCTCTATCAAAAATACAGTGATATTTTCTCATGGGAGTATGAATACCTCAAAGGTTTTGATCCAAGTGTTTCTCAACACTCCATTGACCTTGATTCTAGTATAAATCTCATCGAGACAAAGTAGTGGCTAGTCAATCCAAAAATAGAGCCCATCATGAGAAAGGAGTCATCCAAACTCAATGAGGCAAAGATTTTATTTCCCATCAAATATTCCACCCGAGTTATGAATTTTGTTCAAGTGTGCAAGAAAACTGGTGAAATCATATTGTTTGTTAATTTTAGAGATTTGAATAAGGCATCTCTAAAGGATCATTATCTTATGCCTTCAATGGAGTAGATTCTATAGACTGTGGTGGTGCGCAAATTTTCTCCATGCTAGATGGGTATTCGTGTTTCAACCAAATCGTGGTCAAGGAATATGATCAATTCAAAACAACATTTACAACCAACTCAGGAACATATGCATACCAAAAATGACCTTTGGTATGTCAAATACAGATGCAACGTTTGAATACGCCATGGATATTTCCTTCAAAGGTTACATCAATGAGTTCATCTTGGTTTACCTAGATAATATAACTATCTTCTCAAAGCAAGGCGTGGATCACATGGCCCACCTAGAAAAGTTCTTTTATAGATGAAGAGAATTAAGGGTATCTCTTAACCCCAAGAAATGTAATTTTTTGGTGGCTCATGGAAAGCTCTTGGGACATGTGGTTTCAAAATATGGTATTGCAATTGATCCTGGTAGGTTTCAGCCATCCTAGCCCTTTCCCACAAAAGATACAATAAGGCCTTACAATCCTTCCTTGGAAAGATTAACTTTTTTAGGTTTTTTATCCCTAACTTTTTGGGACTATTTCAGCCCATCACCCTCATGCTCAAAAAGGATATAGCCTTCAGATGGACAACAAAAGGAAGATAAAGCTTCAACAAGATCAAGAAAGAGAATGCTTGTGCGCTAACACTCATTAATCCAAATTACTCAAAGTATTTCATCCTTTATGCTTATGGTGCTGATGCAAGCATTGTTGTTGTCCTAACATAGGAAAAAGAACATGCTAGAATACCCAGTGGCCTTCTTCAGCCATATGTTGAAGGATTATGAATTAAAATATAGTCACATAGAGAATCGGGTCTTCACCATCATGTGCACTCTCAAGAAATTCAAGAGCATGCTTATCAAAAATCATATAAATGTGTTATTCTTCCATTCATCTGTCGAGACTTCATCATGGGAGTATAAATCAGTGAGAAGAGAGCGTGATGGGAGAAAAAATCATGGAATATGATGTGACTATTAAGACTAAAAATCTGGTAAGAGGTAGTGTACTCTACAAGAAGATTGCTAAGGATGCACAAAGTGAACCTAAGGCTTCATTATTTCTGGATGAAGACATCCCACATGTAGAAGATGAATAGGATATAGACCCTAGTGCACGTGACTAGATGAAGGACATGATCACATTCCTTTCTAAGGGCGCGTACCCTCTGATTTAAACAAAGAAAAAGAATGCATTTGAGGTTGCAATCTATCCCTTATGTTTTGATTGATGGAATTATCTTCAAAAGAAATCTAGATGGCATGTTGTTAAGATGTATCAATGATGCACAAAATGAATAAGTGCTAGCAAAATTTCATGATGGATTTTCTGGTGGACACTTCTCTACCAAGAATGCATCAATGAAGATCATAATGGCTGGTATCTTTTGGCCCACCTTGTTTGCAGATGCAAATAGGTGGGTCACAAAATGCAAGGAATGTAATTTCTTTGGAGAAAAGGAAAGATTGGTAACACTTCCCCTATGACCAATGCAAGTGTATTAGCCTTTTTGCACAATGGGGTCTCAACTTCATAGGCATGATTAATCCACCTTCAAGTTCTAGACATAAATGGGTTGTGATACTACATATTACTTCACCGGATGAATGAGAAGGTTGCTGCGCTTAGGGAATCAACTGAGCGGTTATCCTTGAATTTATTGAAGGTTTAGTTACAATTTTAGCATTCCTCAAACCATTATCTCTCGATAATGCAAAGGCCTTCCTTAGTGCTAAAATCACGATTGGGATCTAATTATGGGAATTTACACGAAAACCTCTTCCCACTATTACCCTCGGGAAACGGTCTTAAATAATTAACAAACAAGAACACTGATTAGAATCATGAAGCACACAATAAACATCAGCCAAATATAATGGCATACGAAGGTCTTGTGTGTGCTTTGGGTAGATAGAATCGCATAAAAAAAGTAATCGAAACTTCACCTTACAAGCTTGTCTATGGAAAGAAGGCTTCCCTCCTTTGACACTAGAATTAAATTCATTAGCACTTGCCCAGTATCTAGAATTTTAGGGTGCGGATAAGAGAGAAATCAAGATGGCAGAGTTGGTTCATCTTGAAGAGCTTAGAAACTCTGTCATGAGAAAGCTAGAACAACATCATCAAGCAACAAAGAAATGGTTTAACAGAAAGGATAGGCCTCAAGCTTTCAAATTTGTGGACCTGGTTCTAAAATGGGATGCTGACAGAGCTAAACTAGGGTGTCATTCAAATTTTGATGCACTTTGGAGTGGCCCATACATCATTAAGTCCTACAAAGAAGCTAACTCTTTCGAGTTAACTTATTCATATGGAAGCACCTACAAATCCTAGTAAACAGGATCTATCTCAAACCCTTTCATTAGGTTTGCTTTGCATCATGTTATATATTTTAAAGTAGTTTCAATTCCTCCAAGTGTTCTCCATGACATTTTTTTTTGTACATAGTTATTTCCCCTTACATGCTGCCTACGCTCACTCTTTTGTTACTTCTAGAATGCGAGAGCTTCTCTCGGCGGTTGTGAGATTAAGAACAAAGTGCGAAACAATTTTTAAGTGATTACGGTGGCATTTTGATGATTGAACAAGTAGAATCCATGCCCAATGGATGCTTTAGGCTATTGATCTCTTTCATCTAGTAGGTAGATGGCCCCAAAAGTCACCAAAATTTTTATCCAAATAGCTCTCCTAGTGATTTGGATAACTTGCATACACATCCTACTCCCCTTCACATTCTTCTATCTCCTTCCATTTTACCTTGTGCGCCTTCCTCCTACATGCCTGATTTCTCTCCTATCTCGTCGTGCACTCCTTACCTAAAACTCTACAATCTTACCTTCCAATGAACTAAGTCTGTGGAATTCCTCTTACACGCTTACATAGACTCAGTTCCTTCACACACCCTCTTTTCTTCCTTCCTCTTGCACATACACCACCCCTTTATTTCCCTTTTACGTGCTTGCTTCTCACTCCCACACATCATGCATGCTTTCATTCACCTCTTTCTTCTTTCCTCCCATGCCTCTTTCTTCCACACGCGCCCTTGCACCCACACTCCACGCATTCACCTTATTTCTAGTCATCTCGGTGCATCTCCAAAGGTAAATCAAAAAGTGGAGGCCCAAATGAGTGCCATCTTGCCACGTGTTTAGGGCCAAAAAAGGTAAGAGTGGCCATACAAAATTCCAAGTGCCTATGGAAGTAACCATGTGTCAGCTCGATGCTCCTTCAAAAGAAAAATCCTTAGTGGCTTTTTAAATGTGCGCGGATCCTCCACTCATCTGGTTTCATTAAAGGACAGGGTCAGGTTCAATATTCAAAGCATTGAGATAGGCTAGTGGAAGGTGACGAGTGTCATCATGATGCTAATTCAAGAGAAAAATTGGGGGAAGATTTCCAAACAAGCGAGAGGCTTCCACGTGTCACAGGTCGGATATATGACCTGTGAGCTAAAAGACTTAGCTAAAGTATGAAGAAATTGAGTGAGTTGTGGAAGAAGCCACATGTCAGCTTGATGCAACTTCAAAAGAGAAATAAAAATGCTACCCTCGACATGTGCCAACCTTCCACATGTCTGGTTTCAAAAGGGGCCCCATTTTTCTTGCTTTGGTTCCCACCTTTTTATACTGATGATTCAAATTTAAAATGAGAATATATTTTGGCTTAATGCACGAAATCGATAGATCTTGAACCATTTAAAATATCTCAGCCTTGTCTATGCCATGGAGATTTGAAAATTTAATTTTGGAGAGGTTAGGTGGGGAGAAAATAAAGAAACATCTTCACACCATTAATACAGGATCAATTTTCCCCTAACAACTATATCGGATTTGATCGGATCTATCATTCCTCCTCCTTCGAGGTGTCTTTGAATAAGTAATTGATTCGGACATGATAGATTTGGGGCAGATTTGTAGGAGGCATTAACGATGGTGGTTGAGCTTCAAATTAGTTTTCCCACTTCTCTCTATCGTTCTTACCTCTATGATGAATCTATAAAAAGAAAGGTTAGGGCTAATTGTAAATGAATGGACACTCTGTATCCTTACGCATATTACTAAGGACTCCATATTTTTGTATTTTGAGTTGTAGACCTCCATGTTTGGCTTGCATGTGGATATCAGCCTCCTTATCATTATAACAGATTACATGTGCATTTTTGAAGTAATAGAAGCATCATTTTGTGACTATTATCTCTTCCTAATGTGTTTATATTCCTTCTTCTTGACTCTTCTCTTGCATTGTGTATTTTTGTTCTATCTCAAGTCCCCTGTAGTTCCATACTTCGTTGTGCTCCACGAGAACAATCTAGTGAATGCATATTTCACTGTGCTACTCGTGCCTAGCCTTGTTTCATGCATTCCCTATCATTATTACTCGAATAGTTAGTGTTCATCCCTCTTTTATGGTGCTATCACCTTTTAGTGTAGTTTACTTAATGTTATCCTTCTTTCCCTAGTCCCTTTGCATTCTTACCTTGGTTTCCCCTTTCATCTCTAGGAATAGAAGTAGTAGTAGAAATAGATAGAGGAACTAGCCTTTTCCAGAGATCCATCCCAAGTTCACAAGGTCCCATAACTTGGGGATGGTTCCATTGTGGTCTCAAACACCTCGGCCATTTCGAGATCCAAGACACGGGTGCAAGTTTGAGCAACCAATAGGAACCCTAATTTACACCCTAATATCAAACATAAAATGAAAAAACATATGTATATGAAAAGGAAATTGATGATAGTGATCAAATTTGACACATACACACTTACTTCTCATAAAAACTTAAACTCAGTATTAGACAATTTCAATGCCTAATGAGATAGACCTTATGACCTAAAATAATAGCAACATGATCATAAAACAATATTTAATGATATAAATAGTCTAAGACTCTTCTCTCACTTAAAACTACATAAAAACGTATTTGAGAGAGACTAGAACATTATACATGACAATAATGTGATGAAAAGATAAATACATACCTTAGAAGACTGAAACATCTTTCTAGAGACACGTAGCTAAATTTCCTCCATTTAACAAATGTCTTCTAGAAGTGTAGAGAAGACATGCAAATTTATTTACATCATTGTATCACCCAACTTAGGTGATTCCCAAGGCTCCATCTTCCTTCTGTACACATTGATTTCAATTCACATAACCCTCTTGCCCTTCTTAGAATCACTTGGCATGATGTTGTCCTTATATACCTTCTTTTATTTTCCTTTAATATAAAATATCCCTATTAAGAACATATGATTCTCCTCTATATTTTTTTCAACCATAGAAAACATACCTTCTTGTTTTGAGACTTGTACATATTTTATCTTGTCATCCTTCTTCTTATCTTTTGTTTTCATGTCACACTTAGGTATATCAGTCCTCATGTTCTTGGCTTCATGAATGTCCTCTTTGTTTGCATTTTCAATGTCTACCTAATCAGATTCTTTGGTTCTCTTGGCTGATCATGTTTCCACTTTGATATTACTCTTGAGAAACCTCGTCTTATTTTGAAAAAAATATTTCAATATGGCCTAGTTGTTGACAATTGAAGAACACTGCATTTATATTTCTTCTAGGCTCAAAAACACTTATATTCCATCCAAAATATTTTTCTATGCCCATACTCATAACATGAGTGACATTTACCCTTAGAAGTACCTACATCATCTCGCAAATGACCTTCTCTTGCAATCTCTAGCTCTATGACCAAAACCATGAAAAATAAAGTAATATCAATTGAATGAAGAGCCATATATTATAGCATTAGGTTTTTTAACTAAGTTATAACTTCTCAAATCCGTCTTCTTGGTCACCATCACATCTGATTTAGAACTTGGAACAACTTTTCCATCAATCTCCACATGTACTCCTTCAAACCCTAGGCCATTTTTGTCACTTGTGGCCTTTTGACCTTTTATATTTCCATTAAGAGATTCGAAGCTCTTTTCAAGCATGCCATACATTTTTGACCTACTTGATGCATTCTCCAAATCTGATTCTACGGTCTTCAACTTTTCTTCATACCTGAAACAAGAGAATTATTTCTCCTTTAGGACTTTGGTTAAGCTATCAACTTGAGATTTAAAATCTTTGATAGCTTGATCATAATATTTCTTCATTTCACTTATATTCTCTTGTATTCCAAAAACCATAAAATCATAAATACCATATTGTTTCCTCCAAAGAACAACTAACATACTCATTTGTGCTTCTAGGATCTCCTTTCAAGATGTTAAAATTCTCTAAATGGACATGCTCGATACCAATTGGTAGAATAAAAATGGACTGAGAGGGGGTTGAATCAGTCCTTATAAAAATTTAAACTCATATTTCAAAATTTCATATAAAAATTCAACCATCCATTAATGTGTGCATACATAAAATAATCATATGGACAAGAACCATAAGCAAGATCATCAACACAAGACACAATATATAAGTGGGAAACCCTCAAGGGGAAGAAAACCCACTAAAAAAAATATTATGTTGATATGTTTTGGAATTTAATCAGGCACCAACCCCTAGTTTAGTAGAGCATCAACCCTACAAGAAGCACTAACCCCTAATTTCATGAAACAATAACTCCACAAGGAGGCTAAAACCCCCCAAGATGATTAATAACCCACTAAACAACCTTATAATGTGTATATATTTGATTTTTTTCTTCCAAAACTAATGGATATCCAATATCCAACTCACACTTCTTCACTCAAACCCTAGGTGATCACACTTCACAAAACAAGCTCTTCAAACCCTCTAAAAATCATCAAAATATTTCTTTCATGTCTTATGATTTTTCTCAACCTAAAACAAACTTGATTCATCTAAAATCATTCTCAAACACATTTAATCACTCTTCACCTAGGTCATTCCACATGCACACACTCAACTAGTTTTAAAAATAACCTAAAAACATACTTTTATATGCTTCTCCACATTTAAAACTAACTCACAACATTTTACCTAATTTTGGTTTGACCCATACATTACGGAAATAAATAAAATTTTAAATACAATATTCACAAGTGACCCAATTATTTCAGCCTATCTCAAACCATCATTGTATATGCCAAAAATGGCTCAAAACCCCATGGGTACAATCTTAAAATTTCCATAAAACTAGTGCTATAATTTTTCATGGCCCAAAACTCCTTACATATGAATTAAATATAATTAAAAATTCATACATGGTCATAATTAATATTAACTAATCAAATTATTTCATTTATGGGCCTAATTCCCTTTACAATTTTCAAAACAGGTTGTTTCATGCACCCTTCATCATCCCGAGAACTTCATAAGTCCACCAAATCACTTCAAAAGAGAAACCCATGCCATGTGAAAAATTAATGGAAATTTAAGAACCTATCTAACACTTCTAAGAGAAATATAAGTCATGAAACATCTATATCTTCAAACCATAAGTACTTTTTCCTTCACCAAAATAACTTGCCAAAAATGATGTTTCCAAAGGTTAGTTCATAATAACATTTATACATATATTAAAAACTCAAAATGGATTCATTTTATTACCAATTCATCCCTCATCGCATTATAGGCTATAGAAGCATCACCTAATCCATATCATGCTTCAAACAATATCAAACCTGCATGAGAACACATGATGTCTTGAATGATAAACATATTCATGTCCAAATAATTCCTTACAAAACATGTCACTTCAAATTAACATGAGTAAAGTATCATATCATTGTAAATATATCTTAATCCTATTTCCAAAAAAATTAATCACTTTTAAACTCCACCTGCCGCTCACGTTATGCCCATTTCTATCAACCCTATTATTTGAGACCCCAAAACGCCCTTGGACTAGTCAACTTATTTGGACCTCAAATAATCATGCACCTATATTAAATTGTCCTTAAACCTCCATTGAAATCAATATAAATTCCCATAAATCATGAACCATCAATTTTTCATGCTACTCCTTTGGACCATCTTGTCCTAAAACCTTCTTCTTTAGAAACTGGCCTGTTTGAGTGGGGTCCACTCATCACCATAACCTAAAAAATACATTCATGGAAATATAAGATATTCCTATACAAATTCCAATCATCAATTTTTATGAATCAATCAAAATCGGGTCAATATACTTTAGTTTCGTAAATTGCTCCTAGGGTTTAACTAGGGTTTTAGACGTCTTTACCTTCTTAACATTTGTTCGTAAAAACGTGACAATAAACTGATATAAATATTTTTTTAAACATTATAAACTCAACATAGAATATTCCTTTAAATTCATAAGGTCCCATGTAAATCACACTTTTCAAAACGAGCATTTGAAGTTACACTTCGAGTGGGAATTTGATTTGATTTTCACCCCGTCTCACAAAATAAGTCATATCTAGAAAACTACACATCATAAGAACCTATTTTTTTCTAAAAGCATCATGAATAATTCCTATACAATGTCCAATCACCAGAGTATCAATTTCATACCTTGATCTCTCTAGTCACTAAGACGTACCTATGCTTTCATGTTTGATCCTTACTATACAAGCTAGGTTCAACTAAAATAATGCAATAAATGATCATGAAATCTCTAAAAATGACCCAAACATACCTAATGTTCCATGATAAAATTCATTATATGCTTCCATGAGCTCATATGGCTCCAAACCACACTGTCACACCTCCAGTTGCCATACCTATTCCCAATGAGCACCAGAACAAAGTGACCCATTAGTATTTGCACTATGCTGCTGCTGTGAGTTCCCAAACACCCTCAAAACATGTTATCCATCATTTCAAAATGCTTCCCAATAATTTAGGAATCTCATAATACCATGCTTTGCATCTCTTAGGCACTGTATAGGCTTGCAAGAGAAAGCAATCCTCACTCAATCCCACTATATATGCTCAAAAACATCTGAACCAATATGTTAGCATCAATGAAATCATCATGAAATAATTATAAAACATTCATTTTTTCATTAATGTTGTTTTCCATCAATGAAAAATCCTATTAGAACAATGTCAACACTCATTTTAAATCATCATCATTACTATAAAATGACCTTTAACCTCTTCATTTAGTAAAACTAAATTCACACAATAAAATAAAATAATATAGGTAAAATCATGAGGCTATATTTCCTTTTCAGGTTTCTATTACAATATCTCTTCCCCTTCATGTACTCTTTCTTCTTGCATGCCTCTAGTGTTATATTCTTCCTCCTTAGTGTTTTCTTGTTCTCTCAACATCACTCCCTCTTCTAAATAACAAATATTTACCGTGAACATATCTACCATGTGTATTTTTGTCCTCTCAATATGTTTGCCTCTTTTATCTTCTTTGATAACCTAAAAATCCTCCTTAATATTTTCAGATGATATCTTCTCTAACTCATTCTTGGTTACATGCATTACACTTTTTCTCTATTTTTATTTCCTCTATGAGTACATATTATTCTCTTTTCTATGAATATCGTTATATTGCACTTAACATTACTTTTGAGTTATTGAATAGATTCCTTTCCTATTTTCCTCTCTTCTACTCTCTATCATGAACTTCAATACTACCAAAATCCCAAAAGTTCATTTATATCTTCCTATATTGTGACCATATCTATTTTCATTGTATCCTCTTTATTTACAAAGCTTTCTTTTTCAACTCAGCCCTTTATTCTCTACTTTTGTTTTCTAACTCTCTCTTTTCTCTATCTTTTTATTAGTACCTTATCTTTCTTGTTCTATTATTCAGGCCTCTATATTCCTTAACAAGTATCTTATACCTATTTCCACTTCTTGTGCCTAACCCAAGATCTATATTTTGTCTTATAAAGAACTACTTCCAAGTATTTTCCACCTTGGATTCCTCGATATTATATGAGATCTATTCCACAAGTTTTTTTGAATTTCTTTAGGTGCTTATTCTTCTTCCTAGGCTTTCAAAATTCATTTTCCCACCTTTTTTAGGGAGTGTCACCTTCTCTCTCTCCCTCTTGAGTGTTTTTGTAACCCTTTTCTCTCTAGGTATTATTTATTCTTTTACGATATCCTTTTAACTCTCTCTTTCTCTCTCTCTCTCTAAATCTATGGATGATTCTTCTTATTCTATTTTTTTATTTTTCTCCTTTCTATGAACTTATTCTCTTTATAGGATCCCTAGCTTTAATACGATTTTGACGGGGGAGATTAAACTCGATTCTCTAATTAATAACTTTACATGATTTGAAACTAGTAAATGAGTACTTAACAGATTTGAAAGTGTAAAGTAATTATCAAATGTTATAATATAGGTATCTTAATACATTCAAACTCTACTCACTCTATGAAGATTCTATTATACTCATGCTTTTTCCCTTAATCAATAATAAGATAATCTAAGCCAATTCAAAATGATAAAAAAATATTAAGATGAGAACATGTTTCACTTAAAATAAAAATGTTATGGTCATGCGATAAGTATAGGTTTTCAAAATATTTAGGTCTCTCTATTCACTCAATAATCCACATTATGTGCTCTTGATGCGGGAGCATAACTTACAGAGACCATAACTTTTGATCCGACTGTTGGATCGTCCTGAAATTTTACAGGGTGGTAGATATAAATTATTACTATGTTGGATTCAACTTTACTTGCAAGGTTGTGCCCATTTTGGCACGTTTTCAGGCCCATATTCCTTCATCTAGTGGCCTAAAATTGGCTTGTAATGTTTTTTTCACTTTTGTCTAGGTCTTAGAACTTTAATAACTTTTGTTGTGCTTGTTAGAATAAGTCCAAATTTCACGTGAGCCCTAATTTATGAAGGCATATTTGGCACACAAAATTTTGGGTCCATCTGAGTTGTTTTTCTAGTAGGTAATTTTTGGCATTTTAGGGTTTCTTGGCATTTTAGGGTTTTTGGGAATTTTAGGTTTTTAGAGTAGACATGAAATAAAAGGAGGATGGTAATGATGTAATAGATCAGTGTGGATTCCAGAATGAGAAGTAAGCTATTTTGAAACTCCTGGGTTTTATTTGCAAATCCGTTTATGTGTGTTTTTGGAGGTATTTCAACCTCTTACAACTGGATTCACATAAGCTCTCAAGGATTAAATGGTGATAATATTTATAGACCATTATTATATACTATAAAAATACTCTAAGAGAGTCTCAAATGATAAATCTAAACTTTAAACATTATTTTCTTGATAATTATTTAATAACAAATCATACTCATTTCTGACAAAGTTTATGACATGTGAGGAAAGAAACAAGTTTTTAGGGCCTTTATAAAACCTATCACACTTTGGATTTTATATATATTCCACTTAAAAATATGATAAGGGATATGTTATTCCATAAATAATATATTGAAGGTTAAATTCCAGAAGAGTCATATTAAGGTTGTTAGTGGTGCAAAAATAGGGGTTCATGGTGTTTAATTCAATTAACACACTCTTAGGTATGTGACTCAATTCCTTAGAATGATTATTAGAGACGCATTGTAATATCATAAGATTCTTCTTGATAGATGTAATGTCATGAATAATAACCCTAAACAAGTTCCAACTATATAGGTGACAATATAATAGGGTTTTAAATATAACAAGTTATCAAGGTCATGAACTTGACCTTATTCTCACCTTACTTTAGTAACAAGAATAAAAAAACTCATTTCTAGGATGGTTTTATCTCATTTCTAATGCGAAAAATTTATCAAGGTCATGAACTTGACCTATGTCTCTTCTTACATCAGAATTTTAAAATAGTCATTTCTAGGATGGGCTTTTCTCTGTAATAAGAAACTAGGAATGAACAATATAGTCTATTGAATACAAAATTATATTAATCTATCTTACATTATATCCTTATATAGATAAAAATACTAATCCCCACATATATAAGGGTGTATCAATCACTTTTAACCTTTAGATATCTTTATCACTCTCTAAATATCCTTTAGTACCCCTATTGATTAAACAATATTTAACATGCAAAGATTAACCTTGATAACACATGGTAATTATAGAGTTTTTCAACATTGAAGGTAAACAAGCAAAAAAATACAATCAAAACTTATTATCATTTTATTAGATCTCTATTACCCTCGTAATATTCTTTAGGAGTTGAAATTTATAGAAATTAGTGGAGAATTCATGTTCTTCTAGTCCTCTTGAGACTATGAGTCCTCTTGAGACTATGAATACATATTTGTGGAATATTCTAAATTTACATATTCAAATTTGGTATTTCTTTTATTTTAAGACTCGATCTGCCACTAGTTTCTTTCTCTCCCTCATCACATTTATATCTCTTTAATTTCCTTTAAGCTTCCTTACTTGAATGAATCCCTACTTCATTCCCTTATTATTCAATTCTTATCATTATGATATAATTTTTTCTTAACCAATGGTGGTATAGATGATCATTTCTTGGGTTGGTACATGAGTTATGTGATTAAATTTTTTTATCCATGTTATTAGGTCTCCTGAGGTGTCTTGTGAAGACTCATAACCAAGACCACAAGATTATGGACCCAATCATGTACCTAGGTATTATTCCCAATATCAAATTTTTAAATTCAAATTTGGATGAAAATATTCCTCAAGCTAATTTTGAGACCTCTAATAAGGATACATGACATGAAACAATCCCTATTAGTCAAAATAAGGTCCTATAAAATTTTACTTATATACATCTTGATTTCCACTTTGCATCAACAAACATGTGTAATCTTTCCATGTTTTTCATCTTCTTTTATTACTTTATTTCAAATTTCAAAGTTACAACCATTATATATACAGATATAGATATTATTTAATTTTGACAACACATTTACTACATTATAACATGTTATAGGTTTTATCAAAGAGAATACAAAAACCAACGCATTAGAAAACCACTTTCAAGTGAGGATAAAGTTTTCATTCACACTCATGTAGTATTTTTCCTTTAATCATGTGATTTTCAATCAGAAACTTAAAACGGGAGTAAATATAGTAACTAAAATTTGGTAGCTTGTCCATGTGCAATTCCAAGTTTGAGCATGCTCCCTTTCTAAGGAAAATGAGAACATTCAAAATCTAATTAGTTCATCTTATTATATTTATTATGAATTTGTTATGTTTACACTATAATCCATCATTAGTTCAAATAGTATTAGCATACTAGTAAATAACCTTTGTCCTTTATATCGCAAATTATTTTTTAAATTTTCCTCTTCTTTGTATAGGACTAAGAAGATAAGTTATGTTTTGGGACCATTATTGACATACATATATGGTCTTTCCCATTTATTTACTCTTATTCTATTTTTAATTTTAATACCTTCATTGGCTCATTTTATTATCCTATGGTTGGCCTTATCAAAATAGTTCTCCTATGCAAGGCTATATAAGTAATTCAATGTCACTTTATGACTTTCCTAACACTCTTATAATTTACTATTGAAATTATCACTCCAAAAGGATTGAAGAGTTTACTAAATCTACCCAAATATGTTAGACATAAAATAAATAATTCCTTATTATAGGTCTAAAGTACTTGAACCACCCCAAAGAGTCTATCTTCCTCCATTTCCAAGTATAAAAGTTTATAGATCCATGTTTTAGAAAGATAAAGTTCAAAATAAGTTTAAAGTATCAAGGAGTTAGGTCACCTAGTTGAGGCATGATACATCACACTACTTTTCTATGTTTGGTATATTATGTACTATATAATTAGCCTTATATCTTGATGTCAAGAGACATGAGATAACCCCTAGGGTTTTCTAGTCATTCACATAAGAATAAACATGTAAGATAACTATATGAGGCTTGATCATGTAATTATGGCATGTAGTGAAACACTTGGATTCATTAAATATATACAAATCTAGTTTCCAAGAGCATTCTAGCCTCACTAAAAAATGTGTTTCCTCTATTTGATTTTTTAATTATCTCCTTAAGGGTTTTATATGTTTCTTACATTTTCAGTTTATTTCTCGAGATTATAGGTCATCCCAATTGTATGAAACCATGAGGGACCTTTAGTGAAGGTGATATCTAGGAAATAAAATAACATAGGAAGTTCCAAGCCTAGAATATATAAGGATCCATGACCATACAAATATAGACACTTGAATTTAGTGTCTCTAACCTTATGACCCGTGTGCGCATAATTATTTTTAAATTATCCCATCCCCCTTAGTTTATTAAAATTCCCCCATTTATCCTATTCCTATTGAATTTAATTAATTAATTATTATTAATCAATTAATATCATATCCCTTTCCCTAATGGAATTTCTATTTCCCATTTCGTAACACCCTCGACAATGGTTATATTCCTCCTTTGCATTTCAAGTGTTGACATGTGATTTTCTTAATAAAGGTGTGTTCTTTTGACTGCTGAAGATCATGCTTGAAATGGATAAATCAATTATGCTCTTTGATTGAAGGGATGGTATGTTGTTTCTTGCAATAATCTATTTCACTCTCTTTAGATAAGCTGCAATCTAGTTTTAAGAGTTGCAACTTACCTTTCACCATTGGATCTTTGGATCAATTCCATTGATCCAAGGTATGTTTTAAATCCTCTTATCAGAACTGAATGAAAAACTGACATTCATTGATTGGGAGGCTTAACAATCAACTTGTGTTTGTGGCAAATTCTTTATTATCTTGGAAACAATGCTTGCATTTTGTTTTGTGTTGAGCTTGGCTCTTCTTGGTTGACCCTTGCAGGGTGCTTATGGTGTCAAGGGAAATAGGAACCCTACTTTTGGATTCTTGAGATAAATAGATGGTTGTGTACCCTAATAAATATGGGATTCAGGTAAGTTACCTAACTACTGTTACTATACCCCTTTACGAGGGATGACATTCTAACCTAAGTTGTTAGCTTGTAAGGAAGTAACCTAGGGGGATGTTAAGTTATTTCTAAACCTATAGTTTTTGGTTAAAACTACATCCTATCCTAGGGTGGAAAACTATTGTTGGGGGTTATATCCTAACGTTATTTATTTAAACTAACCTAAGATCTAAACTAATCAAATTCAATCTATCCTAAACTAATGGGATATGAAAGGGGATGTAGGGGCCATTGGCAATGGGAACTAAGTGGTAGTTCCAAATATTTTTATTGAGATTTGATTTGATTTGGTTTTAATACATGAAAGGACTATGAGTGTGGTAGGGGTTAGTGCAAGTTAGAGGAATCTACGTGGAGGCATATCTAATTTTGGAAATGCATTATGAATTGCAATTGGGTCTCGCCAACTATGAATGGTGGTGGTAAGGAAAGATAAGCGGTAAAATTGGTTTTAATGGCATTAATGTGCCTCGGGTTTGGTGAGCAAGCCATCTTGGAAGGCATCTTGGGCAGATTTATTGGGGGTTGTTTAGCTTTGCATGCTTCACAATTTTTTCCACATGGAGCTATTTGGTTCTTCAAACTAGTAGTTTGATCTCCACCTTGTGGTTATTTTTGAACTCTTTGAGCTATTTTCGGTTTGAGGAATGTATAAGTGGGATTGTGGAAAAAGAATATGGTTGTTTGATCTTGTTTGGAGAAGAAGAGGTCTTGGAAACTTGGCTGGAAGTCTTCTTCAAATCAGTGCACAGCACTACTATCGGGTATGATAGGCTCTACCCATTACGATTTCTTTCTTTCTTCTAAATGATTCACTAAAACAATTCTACTCATTGGAAATTTTATATTTGCTTGATGTATGTGGTTATTTACTTACATGTAAGCTTGGAAAATTTGTGGGTTTTAGAATACGAATCCTTTGCTATTATTGATAGTTTTGGAAAACTTCTCTATTCTAGTTGTTAGAGGTTTGCATGTAATTGTTTTGGAACTCTACAATCTGTACTAGAAGCTATTTTGACCTCTGTAACTTGAACTAGTAGTTTTTTATTGTATTTAAGCTTGTAGCTTGTTTTCGAAGCTTGTTTTCTTGCATTTGAAAATAAGGTGAAAAGAGTTGGCTTATTACTTGTTGGGTTCATAATTCATTATTTGTTTGTCTCATTTCAATCTACACTTAAGCTTGTTGAGCTTGAATTAGAAGCTCCTTGGCCATTTTGAACTTGAACTGACAGTGTTGTTGGGATGGCCTTGTATCTCTATTTATGATTGTGTTCGGGTAGTTGTAGTAGCACTCCACGATTATTCTAAACTTGTATTGAAGTTCTAATTGGTTTAGCTTTATTTGGACCATGTGGTTATATGAACTATGCCGAACTTATTGAGGTTTTGAACCTTGAAATTTGTATACGAGTTCTTATGAACTCTATACTCGTTGTTGAGTTATTGTGTTTTGCTTTGTACTTGAGTTCTATACTAAGATTTTATTCTTCCTTATGAAAATGGAAGGCTTGAACTGTAATAGGGTGTTGGTATATCATGAGCTTTTACTAGAGCCATGTTATTCCGTTTTAAATTGGTATTTGAACTTGAGTGTTTGAAATTGTGATCTCATGAATGAATTTAACGCAACACAGGTATTCCTTGTTGGTCATTTTTATTCTGTATGGGGAAATTGATGAGTTATTTACTTGCTTTGGTTTTTATTCGAATTGAAAAATGTAGTTTCCTTTAGTAATATTTGATGGAAGGATTCTTGTGAGTTGTTGGTTGAATTTGAATGTGTAACTTCTTTGAGACCTCCTTTGTTTTGATGATTGAAGGAACGATTTTTTTAATTCTACCTCTAGACTGTACTGTATTTTCAAACTTAATGGGGCATGTGAATCTTAGAGTGTATTTTATTCATATCTGCTCTGAGCATATTCTTGTCTTGTGGGAAATCTTGACTGCTTTGTTCTTAGAAATAATTGGAACTAGAACTATGTTCCATTAAGGAACAGACTTATCAGTTGTAGAGGTTCTTGGAAAGAGTTACCTCTTCCTTTCTATCTTTTAAGTGAAACAAACCCTACCTGTCGTATGATTTTTAAGGAACTAGAGAGGTTCAGTGGTTATCTTGTTCAGACGAGTTGGAAGAAGGTAGGACAGGACTAGTCTTATCGAATCACTTAAATATTTACTTCCATTTGAGTAGTGGGTTTTGGTTGAATGCTAAGTTCAAACCTGTTATTTTGTTTGTGGTATGAAAATTTTCAGTACCACTTACATGGATGTTGACAATGTGAATCTTGCTTAGAGATTTGAACTACCTTCTCATTAGCAGTTTGTTACTAATGTTTATAATGGTGATTCAGTCTTTAGTTGTTGTGACTTCCCTATATTTTTCAATTGTAGGAATTTTACTCAACTGTTATACTCTTGTTGAACCACCTTGTATTAGAGAGAGAGAGAGAGTATACTCTCTTGGGAGGGGGTAGTCTACAGTTTGAGACTGTACTATGTTTTCTTCTTAGAATTGATTTGAATTTGAGCTAGGTGATGAGGTTAGGTCTTCCTGAGAAGGTTGCTTGGAAAATTGGAGGTATACAGGCTTGACTGTGCATTTGGTTTTGAGCTCTCTTTTGGAAACTAACTTAAGAGTTTCTAAGTTTTATTAGATGTTGGATTTCATTTCATAGTATAAATGAAATGAAATATGGTTTGGGTCCTCATGGGTATGTGATCCTTTTCTGTTGACTGATAAAATTATGGATTGAACTTATCTTTATTCATTCTCTTCTTTTTTTTATTGAAGGATGGAACTTACTAATACCAGTTATGTTGTAACTAACCCTTTTGCAGATTGGGAAATTTTAAATGTACTCTTCTATCTTTATGAATTTAAGATATAAATTAATGTTAAGACTTGTTTATTGATCCAAAACTAAATTGATAGGATCTATTAAGTCTTGTGGTATAATTTTGAAGTTACACATTATAAAATGTTATTTCCTTAGAAGTAATCCAGATTTCTTAATTGTACTTATTACTTGATGTTATTACTTATGATTACTTTCTTGATGTTTTACAATTGATTCATGAAAGCAAATTTGTTTAATGAAGCAATTAGTGGAATGCACTTTACTTTAATGCTTAGTACTTATCATGCTCAGTTCATTGAACTGACCCGTGCTAGCAATTTTGCAGATGGACATCATGAGTGATTAAAGAAGACATGAAATTTCTTTTCGTATTGGGTTATTTGATTTTTAACCTTATGTAAAGAGTTTCGATTCATTCTTTAATTGTATTGAAAAAGACAAGTTGTATTATTTTTGGATTGAAGGTTGTTTTTCATACAACATGCTTGAAATACTTAGTCTTGTAAATGAAAAATTTTTAAATGAGGAATTTGAATGATGGATATTTACTTGTATTTGTTGTGTAATCTATCTTATAGAAGATGGAATTTCTATCTTGCTAACATTATTCATATTTGTTATATGTATAATTTGGATAAACTTGATAAGTTACATAAAAAGGAATTAGTTGAATCTCCCTTAATAATATGCATCTTGTTAAGTTGCATAAGTTCTAAATCTTATCTAAATAATTCTAATATAGTACTTAAATGTGTAATGAACATGTGATAGAATGTTAGAGTTGTGAAAGATAAGAAGGGTTTGATAAACCCTAACACTTAATCAAATAGAGGAAGGTTCTTCCTCACTAAATGATACATAACCCAAAGAAGGGTGACATGATCATTAAATGTAGACTTCATTTCTTATAAAGTCTACCATGGTTGAACCTATTTGGTGGCTACACCTTCTTGAATGATTATGATGTATGTAATGGAACTTATGTTATTGCTTTCCTATTTTTATTAAATGTTGTTAAACTAAATAAATGACCATTAAAAGAATCATGAGTTAGAGGAAGTTCTTTAATCCTTAATTGAACCAAGTATAGACCAAGGACTTAAGGAGTGTTGGATTAGGGTTTAGCATAGATGTTGTAATCTATTTTGTAATCCAAATTAACTTAACATTAATAACCTCCTTGGTGTATGTACATCGTGATGAGGTAGTTTTTGTAGGATGTTGACACATGCCAAATGTAGGGATGTAACTTTGACAAGACTTGGGTCTTCTTGAGGATACAATGTTGTAGTTGACATGTGGCAACACCCTTCTACATTGATCATCTAGATCTACACACAAAAAGGACTTGAGCTTAGTGTTCTCTAGGTCAAGTTAGTAACATGTTTATGATAGGGAGTAACTTTATATAACTCAGGGTACTTTGGCACATCCAATTGACTTAGGTCAACCAAGTATGCTCTTTTACCCTAAGACATCGAAAGTGTCTTCCTATAATAGACTATGTTCCTAACCCAGACTAGGGTTAAACCTTGGACAAGTGGACTGATAGTAGTCAGTAAAGACCATTCATGATAACAGAGGAGTGAGGTGAAGGACGTATTCCAAAATTCCAAGTATGACGTCTAGGAATAGCGACATACACAAGATGTTGTAAATCTTTGGTCAAAGTATCGCAAGTTGTTGGTTATGTTGTCTTGTGTGACCTAGTTTAAATTTACATGATACCAGATGAATATTAGTAACAAATATTCAGGTATGTTCTTTAAACAAGACCACTCATTACCTATTTTAAGGTGAAAACCATGCATATGAAGTATACAATAAGTATTCAATACTTAAGGTGATACATGAATAGATCGGTAGGTAACCAAGACATAGAATGAATAGATTGGTTTATCACCGAGTCATTACACATGCATATGGTTATCTGTTATGAGATTGATTGGCATTGAATGTGTGTTCTAAATAAAGTTTTATTTATAACAATGAACATTATGTTAAAAAATTTTTTTCCCTTGTTTCTAAAGTCTTAAAATGGGAATGTTATTTAGTGTTTGTATCACATCACACATTCGATGTAACATCAACCCTCCAACATTTTTGAGTTTGCTAGTTTCTTCAGGCTAGTGCATCACTTTCATTAAGAACAAGAAACTTTGTAAACATTCCTAACATGCTTGGCGGGAACACCCTTACGCGATCTCTTGTCTTTATTACTTTTTAATTTACTTTTTTTCTTCCACTAACACTACATCATAAGGGTCCACCTTATTTCTTTCTCATGTTGGGTTCATGGCCTAGATTATTCATCACTCAAGTGTGTAAATAAATAAGAAAAGAGTTATCTAGGTACCCCTCTCTTTTCCCTATTTTATCCTTTTTGCATCATAATTTTCTTTTCTTTTCAATGTCATCATTGAATATCACACTTCATTTTGGTTTTTTAAAAACCTTTCTTTTCTATATCCTTATTGCTCACATAGCTTAAATAATGGTTTAACCTTCGCATCTCACACTTTATCACATACAAAATAAACCTCACAAATCAAATTACCACATCAAGACATCCCCTTATCTGGTTTCTTGATTGGTATTTCATCACCCTATAGGAAGCCACCTCGAGACTTCCTAGCCATAACAAAACTGGAACTAAATATAGTTTTCCTTCTCCTAGGTCCTTTTTTATTCATCACCTTTTCCTTTCACACTTTCTTAAATAAATTAAGAACATAAAAAGAACTATTTTCTTGACTTTCTTGGGTAATACTTATTTCATGCTCGTAGTTACTCATTTAACAACAAAAATAATGGAATAAAAATTGGCTTCAAATAGTTCCTTATCTCAACAAATGTTCACCACAACAACTACCTCATTCATGCCTTTGGATACTTTTGTAATAAGAACTCAAACCCTCATCAATTTCACTCACCCGAACCCCTTGGTGAGACTAACCCATTCTTAAACCATCAATCAATCCTGTCTAGGCCAGCTACCACACCATCCATTCGATTAGAGTCTTTTGGACCTCCTAAGGTCCCTCTTGGTGATATCATGTTCCAAGAGATTCGGACACCAATCCAAAGGGCATTCCAAGAATATCTCCTTAGGATATCAAATCTGATTCCCTTAGATGATCTCGCCACTCTAGCAATCGTATCGTTATCAAACTAATCCCCAAACTACCCATTTTGTAGTAAATGATATTTCTATAACCCACCTTGCTTCCTCTTTCATAGATTCCTCATATGACCAAAGTAATATGATATTCACTCCTATTCATCATAATCTCCTGCCCAATAAACATGATAATCAACACTACTCTTCCCCTCACCTCTTCACATTATTTCCATAATTTTTGCTAAAAATAGTCCCAAACATCATATCCCTTATCTAAACTGTATGACCTTCTCACATCTAGCATGCATGTCAATACTTTCCAACCCCCTTTCATGGGTGCTTTACATTACTTAGTATGTAATAATTTTCAACAATAGTTTCAACCAGATTCATACCCACATTCCACTCAACATTTTATGCAGCATCCTACTCAATCCCAACAATCATATCATATTCCCACCTCCCAAAAACAATTTGTTAGTGCAAAATTACAGCACCCCTGGACGCTGATCAGATTTCTAGGTTGATCACTCTTGCATCCAGTGTAATTGCACAACATGGAAACCTCTCTCCAAGTGTGGGACTTGGAAACTGAGAGAGGAATCTCCAGATTAGAGGCTGGTTCCTCAAACTCCTCTGATTTAGATCTATATTTTGCAAAACTACAGAGGTTTAGATCCTAATCCTATTCTAACTTGCAAGGAGACAGGGGTAGAAGTGCAAAAATTGAAACTAACTAAAGATGGTGATGCACCAAAAGGAGTGGTGAAACATAGTAGTCATGCAAATAGACACAGACCAAGGTTCATAACATAAAAACATACACAGACTGATAATGTATAATTTAGCATCTGAAATCAAGAAAATAATACAAACAGAGGATTGAAACCCATTCACAGAGCTTGCATTATCAATTTAATATCAAAATACACATTACACCCTCGAGATGTAAAAAAACATTATAATCCTTGAGAGGTCGATACTTCATCATTCCTTGAAGAAGGTGAAAGAAGAAGTCTACTATGCCCAAAATGTTCCTCTGTTTGAAATGAGCCCAAAACTGGCTTTTAAAATGCAAGGGTCGAACCCAGGGAACAGGAGACGTACAAAGGCATGGGAGCCCATTCTTTCTTAACTATAGGTGTATTAAAATGGCATGGAGGACCTTACAAACCCATACCCTATCATTTTGACCAGATTACAGGAGAATGCGACCCATTCTGCATTAACTCTGGTCGCTAGAATGTCATTTCCGGCCATGAATACGCGTCAGAGCCGTTTCTCGATTTTTCTCACTCCAGATTGCTCCAAAACACAAGATTTACCCCAGAATCGTGTAGATAATTTCACCAACTTTCTGTTGATATAAAGAACGTGCAAATCCGAGCTCTGTATCAAAAGTTATGGCGATCTGAAGATCTAGGGCACAAAACAGGCGAAAGTGTGTTTTGAAATCCTTTCCCGCGCTCTGCCACCTGGATGACACGTGGGATGTGCTGATTGGACGAGCAATTCTCTCTCCTCCATCTTTCGTGGGCTTTCATTTTGAAATTCACTTGTGGGGCCCTTAACTAGACACATGGCGCTATTTCATTGGTTCGGGCTGACCTTTTAAAACTTGCCCTTTGACCTTTTTGACCTTTTTCTCCGAGACACGTGGCGGCTTCTGATTGGTTCTCGGCCCTGCCGGCTTTTTCACGCCCTTCACGTCTTTTTGTCCCAGACGTCCCAATTGCTTAGTGCTCCTTGTGCTGATTTTGGCGAACCGCCGCGGTTCGCGTCCATTTACCCCGGATGTCCCAATTGCCTTGATTGTTTTTGACCTCTTTCGCCTGGTTCGGCCGGTTTTGCGCCTTTTTCGGCCCGCTTGTCCCATTTTGTCCCTCTCAAAGTGATTAGTCAATTTTCTCTCGGTCGAATTGGCATTTCATGCCCACCACGTACTTTCGTCCCATTTGTCCCATTTTCTTTTGGACTGCCTGTGCTCATTTCGGCCGAACCGGCCGGTTCGGGCCTTTTTGTCCCAAACGTCCCGAGCAACACTTAGCCAATTTTTCTTCCTCTTTCGGCCGGATCGGATTTTTCTCCCGCCGCGTGCATTTCTGGCCCGATTGTCCCAAATGCAATTTGGGCCGCCTAGAGGCTTTTCGGCCGATCCGCTTCCATTTGTCCCACTTGTCCCAAATGCTACCTTGAGCAGGACTTAGCCAATTTTCACACTCTTTCCTGGATCAACCTATTTGCCTTTCTGCAATTTTTTTGCATTTTCTCAGAGCTTGCTCCCTGTTTCTTTGGCCAGGGGAGTTAGAAAAATACCTGAAGGGACCCTAGAAACCTGATTTTGCTCTGAATCAATCAATTTGCTTGGGATTTTAATCTTCTGATGCATGTTATCGAATTTACCCTAGGGGTGAATTTTGGATAACAATTTGGCGACTCAGCGGGATCATCTGCCTGCTAGATGGAAAGACCAGTTGCCTGAAGCAATCCATTGGGCATGGAGTCATCAAATATTCTGTTAGAATCCAAACTGACTCAGAATGTGCAAGGGGGAAGATGGAATGTGACCTGATGAAAGCAAAGACATGCTAAACATCTCCATGGACAGCAAGCTGTGCCAAGGCACTTAGGGAAAACAAAACTAACCTACAGCAAAACAATGTGCACAAGCACTTGGAGGAAAGAAAATCTAATCTAATATCTACAGGTGTAGTGAACCTCCCTCTAGAAGCAACGCTTGAGATAGATTCCATTTACTGGAATCTGCAGTTCTTCACCATCCAATGAGGCCAATTGGAAAGCATTGTTGCTCTTGCACTTTGTGACCATGTATGGGCCACTCCAAATGGCATCAAATTTTGAATGCCTTCCTGGTTTTGCTCTGTCCACATCCCATTTCAGCACTAGATCTCCTACTTGAAAAGATCTGTCTTTGGCCTTCCTATCAAAGGTCTTTTTGATCAAAGCTTGATCCTTTTCCATTGCTTGGGATGCCTGATCTCTGATCTCTTGCAGCTCCATCAACTCTGCATACCTCACCTCCATGGGCTCAAACTCTAGCAACTCCAGCTGTTTCATGAGTTCCAACGTTGGCAACTCAAGTGACATGGGCAAGATTGCCTCTCTTCCGTAGACAAGCCTAAATGGAGAGTTACCCGTGGATCTTTTGGGAGTTATCCTATCAGCCCATAAGGCTGATTTCAGTTTGGTATGCCAAGCCCTCTGATTCTCATCAAGAGTCCTCCTAATGATCCTCAGCAAGTTTTTGTTTGTAGACTCGGCCTGGCCATTACCTTGAGGGTAATAGTTTGATGAAGTGCTCAGGTAAATCCCGTTCTTGACAGCCCACTCAGTCACTTTAGATCCGATGAATGCCAATGCATTATCAGAGACTATTGTAGCAGGTACACCAAATCTGGAAGTTATCCCTTCGTAAAAGTCCAAGATGCTAGATTCATTCACCTCTTTGAGTGCTACTGCTTCTGTCCATCTGGTGAAGTAGTCTGTGGCTGTCAAAATCCATTTGTGCCCTTGGCTCGAATTGGGATTGATGACTCCAATGAAGTCCAAACCCCACTGCATGAATGGCTGATCTACTGTAATTGGATGCAATGGAAGGGCAGCGAGTCTCTCTTTTCCTGTGAAGAATGCACAATTCTTACACCTCTTGATCCATGCATAGCAATCACTGAAGATTTTAGGCCAATAATAACCAGCCTTCATGATTTTCAAAGCTGTCACTCTTGGTGCAAAATGGCCACCAGCTGGTCCATCATGAAACTCTTTTAATACCCCTTGGATCTGACTGTGTTAATGCATCTCAACAACGCACTCCATTCACGTCCTTCTTGAACAAAACTCCATCAATGATGGTATATGGAATAGCCTGCAATCTGAAATGTCTCCTCTTTGCTTTTCTCATTTCTGGAGGGCACAAGCCCGTCTGTAGGAAATGTATCATATTCTGAGTCCAACAGGGAGTGGACACATCATCATTTTCCTGTTTTTTATCATCTTGTAATAGCAGGACAGCGTCTTCTTCATCTTCTGGGTTGTCTGGTTGTTTGGAAGCGAGCTGCTCACACAAACCTTTGCCTCTTACCAGCTTGGTGATCTTGATCTCAATGTCATACTCCATGACACGGGTGATCCAACCTGCCCTTTTCTCATTCAAATCCTTGTTGAGGAGGAAATCCTTAACCCCAGCATGTGAGACCAGCAACTGTACCTTGTTGTTTGAGACTAAATGCTTGAATTTTTCAAGCTTCTGATTACTGCAAGCACATGCTTTTCAATAAAAGAGTACCTCATTTCGCAGTCACCTAGGCTCTGGCTGAAGAAGGCAATCGGCTGCTCATCATTATCTTTGTTCTGCTGTACCAGAATGGCAGAAATAGTGTCATCACCTCCAAATGCATAGAGGATGAAATCCTTGGAAAAGTCTGGGTTGATGAGAGTGGGTGCCTGGGAGATGGCTTCTTTGATTGCTTCAAAACTCTCCTTGCCTTCTGCCGTCCATTTGAAAGCCATGCTTTTTCTTAACATTTTAGTGATGGGCTTGACAAGGGCTGCAAAATTTGGGACAAACCTCCGAACAAAGTTTATCCTTCCCAGGAAACTCAAGGGCCTTCTTGTGGCTTGGAAATGGTAGAGATCTTATGGCTTCGACCCTCTCTGATCAATTGCTAATCCCTCCTTGGAGACAATATGGCCAAGGAGCTTCCTTCATGTGCAAGAAAGATGCACTTCTTAGGATTCAAAGACACACCGAACTTTCTACACCTCGAAACACTCCGCCCGAGGTGAAAGAGATGGTTGCTGTAGCATTCTTTGAGAAGACAAGAATATCATCTAAGTATATCAACACTATCTTGTTGATCAAGCCTTTGAATGCCATATCGATAGCTCATTGGAATGTTGCTCCGGCGTTCGACAGTCCAAATGGCATCTTCTTGTAAGCATATGTGCCCCATTTGGTTGTGAAGGCTGTCTTGAACTGGTCTTCCTCCTTTACCATAATTTGATTGAAGCCTGAGTAACCATCAAGTAGTGAAAACCTTTCTGAACCAGCTACGACCTGCAGTATTTGCTCCATGGAAGGGAGTGGATAATGGTCCTTGAGAGAGGCTCTATTCAAATCTCTGAAGTCAACACATAGCCTGATCTCTCCACTCTTCTTTCTGACTGGAACTAAGTTGGCAACCCAACTAGAATGCTTGATTGGGAATATAATTGCTGACTCAATCAGCTTGTCCAATTCTTTCCTCATGAGAGGCTCCATGTGTGGATTGACTGGTCTCTGTTTCTGCCTGATAGGCTTAGTATTTGGGTCCAATTCAATGGTATGCTGAGCTAAGTTGGGATTGAACCCTTTCAAATCTTCATAACTCCAAGCAAACACGTCAGGGAATTCTTGACATAGCTGTATGAACTCATACCTTTCCTGTTCAGTTGTCATCTTTCCAATTTGCAATGGCTTGTTCTCTTCTACCAAGATGGATACCGAATCTTCTCTCTTAACCTGAATGTTTGCTTTCTCCTTTCTAAACTGATCATTGGGGTTAAAAATGGACTCCAAGGTGATAAGTCCCTTGGGCAGCTTGTCAGTTCTCAGCTGTATCACCTGGTCACCATATTGCTGTTCCAACTTCTCTTGATTCTTAGCTGAGAACTCAGCTTCTTCTTGCAAGAAGTGGATGATTTGCTGATCATTCTCAAATACTTGCCAACTGACATCGTTATCCAAAGCCTTCAAGGCCTCACAATCACGTGGATGTTTGGCTGTACCTTGTCTTGTTGAATGTTTTCTATAATGTCAAAGGCTGCCCCTACTGCTGCAAGCCTGTCAGCAGCTTGATTCTCTTTCCTAGGGATGGATTTGATGCCAAAGCCCTCAAAATCTTCCATGAGGTCCCACACCCTGTTCTTGTAGCATCTGAGTAGATCATTTTTGGCAGCATGTTGTCCCTTGACCTGATTTACAATCAGCTCACTGTCCCCAAAAACTTGCAAGTTCTTTATCTTTCTCTTGATTGCCCAATGCATCCCTTGCACCAAGGCTTCATATTCAGCAGTGTTATTGGAGCATGCAAATTGAAATCTAAAAGCTGAATAATGCTTTATTCCTTGAGGTGAAACAAGCATGGCTCCACCTCCTGCACCTTGTCTACTCCTTGATCCATCGAAAAACAGCTGCCATACTTCATTGTCATCCTTGTGGTTTGGCTTGGTGATGCTAGGAATAGGTTGACTTTCTTCGTGTATGCAATAGACCCCTAGCTCAGATTCTTCTACTTCTTGATAAGGATCAAAAGCATGTACCTTGTTTGCCCATTCATCAAGAGTCAAATCTGGAATACTTCCAACCTTAGTGTTGGCTTCATCAGTGCCAGGGTGATGTTCTTGATCAAATGCTGAGAAATTGGTATTAATATGACTTGGAGTATAGGGCTCAATGTGGAAGTTTGCAATAGGTTCTGACCTAATTGTAGCCTTAGTTCCATACCTTGTTCTGAATAACATGTGAGACCAATCAGCGGACAAATATCCCCCAATTTTGGCAGTGAAGTCCCTTGACAAACAGAGGGCAAAGAGTGGTGGAAGGTCTATGACTGATATATCTTGTAAGACAACAACATTTGGACATGCATGTAAGGTAAGACTCAAATTTCTAATCACTCCAACTATTGCTATTGCTGTCCCATCCAGCTGCACTACTCCCTTAGATGTTAATTCATACTGGAGCCCTAACTGATCAGCTATCTGTTTAGGCATTACTGAGCTACTTGCCCCGGAATCTATCATGCAATTATGCACTAGCTGATTTCCAATGATTAACGAAACATAAAAAGGGGGAGGCTTCAACATTCTACCTTGTTGTGCTCCATGATTTCCTTCAGGCTGGGCAGCATTTGTGAGTACCTTCTCCTGCATTTGGATCTGCTGATTCGAAGTTGGCCAATCCTTTATGGCAGCTTGCAGCAGATTTCTTTGGCCTGGGATGGATAGGGATTCCCACATAGATATATTGACGTTTGTCTTCTTCATCTGATCAATGATACTGAATGGTGATGAAGGATCTCTCTGCTGTCCCTTGGTCTGCACATTTGCTCCTTGTATGTGGGCAGCAACAGCTGGCATTTGAGTTGGCCTAGGGGCTGTTCTTGACTGCCCTTGTGCATTTGAAACTGGGTTTTGCTTGCCAATCATTTGTGGAGCTGTGGAAGGTTGTGGATTGGCTGGGGCTAACGGCTGTTCTTCACCCAAATTTCTCCTTTTTGACCTTGTGTTGGCAGCAACACCTTGAGAAACTACCTGATTCATGCCACAGAAATCCTCTGCTTGCCAATTTACCAATGTGGTGTCATTTGGGGCTGATTGTTGTTGGAATGTTTCTTGTTGTTGGCTATTTTCTTGACTACTCTCACCCTCCACACCAGCACTTGTTACCATTAAAGCTTGAGTCAAAGCACCATTGAAGCACATGGATTTATTATGAGGCTCATTACATGGAAAACACCAATCATACTCTGGCGGTGTTGTTTTGTGATGGTACTAATGCTTTAGAGGCAGATATGGCATTTGGATTATAGGGCTGGAATGGTCTATTGGCAGGAGGCCTTGTTTGATTCATATTTGCAGCTGGATTGGGTGGCCTTTGAGGCTGATATGGCTGCCTATTAGGTTGAGCTTGAGGCTGATACGAAGGTCTAAAACCTTGAGCTTGCTGTCTCTTGAGTGTGACCAGCTCATTACCTAAATTTTGCAGTTGCTTCATGACTTCTTGAAGCTCATTTGGGGCACTTGGAGATGAAGTGGAAGCTTCATTTGAACTCTGATTCCTAGGAGTGGGAATAGGAGCTAAGACAGGTGCTTGACTAGTACTTGGGCTCTCTAAACTTGGATATAATGGCATTAGAGGCCTAGGAGCTAGCTTGCCAGCTTGAATCAGACAATTTTCAGCTCTAATGGCAATACTATAAGCAGCAGGGATAGTTGTGCCTCCCATAGATTGAATCAACATAGAAACATCAGAATTTAAAGCTTTAAGGTAATATAGAAAAGCACCTTCTACATTGTCCTGACTACTACTGGAATTCTATCCCAAGACCTTTGAAATCTGAAGTTGAAGTCAGTTAGCTGCTCATTGGAAGCTCTCTTGATAGTTGTCAGCTGTTCCAAAAGAGACAAGTTGTCTCCCTTCTCTCCAAATTGATTATGAAGTGCAATACACAGCTGATTCCAGTTTGTGATAGAGCCAGCTTCAAGGCTCCTAAACCATTGCAATGCTTTTCCCTTGAATGAAGACGCCAAAGAATTTGACAAAACTTGCATCTCATTAATCTCATGGATTGCACAAATGTTAGCAATGTCCTTGACATGATCACCAGGAGTGGTCTAATTTTCTCCAGTGAAGTATGGAATGTTCTTCAAGGCCTTAACCGGGATTGGGTTTTATGCATTGAGAGAAAGTGGGCTGCTGCTTGTGAAGTTGACATAGGGGTTCACTGGTTGTGCCATTCTGATTGGTCTTAAAACCCTTGTATATTGAAAGAAAGGCCGCTCGTGGAGGAGTTGAGAGAGTTTTGTTTGGTGGAGATGGGGACCTTTGAATCCTTCTTCCTCTTTTCCTTCTTCTTGGAGATAATTGCAGTATTCAAACAGTACTTCCTCCTCTCCAACTCTTGACCTTGTGATTCTTCTCATAAGCTTTCAGGCCTGACTGCTACTGGAATCAGTTGATTCTTCCCCTCGGAGTCGCCAGATATGCAAATAATAGCTCTTTTAAAGCAAGAAAATTGCAGCAGATGCACATCAACTTTGCTGCAATAAAAAAATGAGACCTCTGGTCCCACCGGGCGTGCCAAAACTATTAGTGCAAAATTACAGCACCCCTGGACGCTGATCAGATTTCTAGGTTGATCACTCTTGCATCCAGTGTAATTGCACAACATGGAAACCTCTCTCCAAGTGTGGGACTTGGAAACTGAGAGAGGAATCTCCAGATTAGAGGCTGGTTCCTCAAACTCCTCTGATTTAGATCTATATTTTGCAAAACTACAGAGGTTTAGATCCTAATCCTATTCTAACTTGCAAGGAGACAGGGGTAGAAGTGCAAAAAAATTGAAACTAACTAAAGATGGTGATGCACCAAAAAGGAGTGGTGAAACATAGTAGTCATGCAAATAGACACAGACCAAGGTTCATAACATAAAAACATACACAGACTGATAATGTATAATTTAGCATCTGAAATCAAGCAAATAATACAAACAGAGGATTGAAACCCATTCACAGAGCTTGCATTATCAATTTAATATCAAAATACGCATTACACCCTCAGAGAGGTAAAGAAAACTGTTACAATCCTTAGAGAGGTCGATACTTCATCATTCCTTGAAGAAGGTGAAAGAAGAAGTCTCATATGCCCAAAACGTTCCTCTTTTGATATGAGCCCAAAATCGGCTTTTAAAATGCAAGGGTCGAACCCGTGGAACAGAGACGACAAAGGCATGGGAGCCCATTCTTTCTTGATCACAGTGTATTAAAATGGCATGGAGGACCTTACAAACCCATACCCTATCATTTTGACCGGATTACGGAGAATGCGACCCATTCTCGCATTAACTCGTCATTGGAATATCATTTCCGCCATGAATACGCATCGAGCCGTTTCTCGATTTTTCTCACTCCATATTTCTCCAAAACGCAATATTGACCCCAGAATCGTGTATAGAATTTCACTAGCTTTCCGTTGATATAAAGAACGTGCAAATCCGAGCTCTGTATCAAAAGTTATGGCGATCCAAGATCTAGGGCACAAAACAGTAAAGCGTGTTTTGAAATCCTTTCCCGCGCTCGCCACCGGACGACACGTGGGATGTGCTGATTGACGACGAAATTCTCTCTCCTCCATCTTTCATGGGCTTTCATTTTTAAATTCACTTGTGGGGCCCTTAACTGGACATGTGGCGCTATTTCATTGGTTCGGGCTGACCTTTTAAAACTTGCCCTTTGACCTTTTTTTTTCTCTGGAGACACGTGGCGGCTTCTGATTGGTTCTCGGCCCTGCCAGCCTTTTTCGCACCCTTCGCATCTTTTTGTCCCAGACGTCCCAATTGCTTAGTGCTCCTTGTGCTGATTTCGGCCGAACCGGCCGGTTCGCGTCCATTTGCCCCGGATGTCCCAATTGCCTTCGGACTGTTTTGACCTCTTTCGCCCGGTTTGGCCGGTTCGCGCCTTTTCGGCCCAATTGTCCCATTTTGTCCCTCTCAGCAGTTAGTCAATTTTCTCTCGGTCAAATGGCATTTCGCGCCCACCGCGTACTTTCGTCCCATTTGTCCCATTTTCTTTTGGACTGCCTGTGCTCATTTCGGCCGAACCGGCCGGTTCGGGCCTTTTTGTCCCAAACGTCCCGAGCAACACTTAGCCAATTTTTCTTCCTCTTTCGGCCGGATCGGCTTTTCGCGCCCGCCGCGTACTTCTGGCCCGATTGTCCCAAATGCAATTTGGGCCACCTAGAGGCTTTTCGGCCGATCCGCTTCCATTTGTCCCACTTGTCCCAAATGCTACCTTGAGCAGGACTTAGCCAATTTTCACACTCTTTCCTGGATCAACCTATTTGCCTTTCTGCAATTTTTTTGCATTTTCTCAGAGCTTGCTCCCTGTTTCTTTGGCCAGGGGAGTTAGAAAAATACCTGAAGGGACCCTAGAAACCTGATTTTGCTCTGAATCAATCAATTTGCTTGGGATTTGAATCTTCTGATGCATGTTATCAAAATTTACCCTAGGGGGGTGAATTTTGGATAACACAATTCTTTCAACAACCACCATTTCAATCATATCCCATGATTTACACTCACCCTAAAAAAATTCCTAAAACACCCACACATCAACCCGTTTAATAAAAAACTCATCCAACCACCTCTTACATGCAATCATCACCTCTCATCTCCCAACATACTCTTCTAAATGATCCCATGCATGACCTCATGAATAGGCTAACCAACCTTGAGGCTGATACTTTAGGATCCAAGGTACAATTATCATATGAGAAAATTTGTGGCGATCCTATTCATCCATTTGTACCAACTAAACTATATCCTTTACATTGGGAATTACCAAAATTCACCAAGTTTAATAGCAAAGAGGATCCACAACAACACCTTCATGCATTTAGACATGCATGTTACCTTATCATGCATGATCAAGACTTAATGCTTCGCACTTTCCCCATGTCCTTGGCTGGTCCCACACTAGACTGGTACAATAGTATCCCTCAATATTCTATATTCTCCTTCTCCCAACTTGTACAACTGTTTTTAGAACACTTTTTGATTAACATTGCATGCAAAGTAACTATCAATGATCTATACACTATCCAAAATTTTGAGGATGATTCCATTACAGACTTCATCACGTGATGGCGTGGCATTATAAACTAGTTATCCTTCCCTCTCCTACAAAATGACCTCATCGAGCTCTTCTCACATTCATGTGCAAAGCATATATCTTATGTTTTACAAATCCAATCATTCTGAAACTTTAATGAAGCCTTTACCATGGCCCACAAACTTGAAACATGTTCCATCAAATAGGGTTATTTAAAATTAAAATCAAACAAATCTAAACATGAATTTACTAAATCATCCACACCAAATGACAAGTGAAAGGTAGTGGGAAATGTTGTGGTTGTTAAATCATCTCCCGCATCTACATCGAAAGTGTACTCAACAACTATCCCTTCACCATCGCCTAACTACACTCCCTTAAGGGAGTCATATGGAAAAATATTTGATAAGTTGATGATGTTAAATCTTATCACACTCCCTCTTATCCAACCAACATGAGTCTAGATGAAGCCCATGTGGTATGGTGAATACCATTATTGTAAGTACCACCAAGTACAAGAACATGACATAGAAAGAATTCAAACAATCAAGGATTTAGTCCAAATACTCATTGATCGGGAAATCTTCAAGTGGACAATCCAAATGCCTCACCCAATCAACCACTTGATTTTCTTCAAACAACATTTTAAACATCATGCACCAACAATATAATTTCTCGCTTCCACTACAGATCAACCATCTAATGCTCACACCATAAATACTTTTCACATCGCTAATCGTGAATCAATCCCACCCACAATTTCCTATCCTTCAACTATGATTACATCTACTTCCTTTGATATTGTTCCCGAATCTATTATACCCACATCTATCCTAACATCTTCTCCTACCTCTAAAACTCGCTAGAACCCCCTTTTGCAAATATATCATTTATGACCCTAAATACATGTTGTCATGAAAATGTGCAATAGGGAAATTGACAATTTCTAAGCATGACAACTATACCCAGATGTCAAATTTTTCATGTTTTATCATTCCTAGGAACCCCAAGCCAAATCATTAGTCTGTTCACCCTCTATTTGATTTCAAATTGGTCCCTAGGTGATTTAGGAAATTCTATTCATTCCCCCTAGGTGATTTTAGGGAGCTTTTAAAAGATGTTATCTTCTGGCAGTATTGGGAAGGGCTATCGCTGGCCTTCCCAAGACTGGATTCAACCCCCTGGAGCGGAACATAAGGGACAAATTAAACATGGACATGAATTGAATACATTATAACATCATGGAAATTATTTTGGAAGGCTTTGGGAAGTTTTGAAATACTTGGAGCAGTTTGAGTGAAAAATAAGGTTCTCAAGCCTAGGTGGTACACAAGCCTAAAATAGCTGTTGGGATTCAGAAGAAGATTCTGGGAGCTCCAGATGGAGTTGGAAGTAAAAAAAAACATCTTTGGAAATAGGATTCCAATACCTACATGATGGTGAAATAATATTTTTCACAAAACCTTGGCGCATATGATTGGAAGGCAGTTTTTCTCAAGCACAAGTGGAGTCCCAGATAAAAATCTGATTTTTAGGGATAATATGGTCGAATTAAGATATTAGACCCACATAATTGGATTAAAAATTCCATTTCTAGTCAGGATCATATAAAATTTCACCAATAAATTCCACCGGAGCTCAAGTTATCTTCATTCCAAGTTACCCTCTCAAAGGTAGTTCAGACTTAGTCATTTTTTTGAGAGGACACATGTCAGTACCAGGAGCATGGAGGGATTTCATGCCCCCAAAGTCCCTAAGGTAAGGTAAATCAGTTCTTGGAAAATTCTCCTAGCCCTCATGTCACCTTTAGGACCCTCATATGACCTCTAGACTTGACAGATCAAAGCACCTGTGTGCTTATTTGGAGCATACCTTCCCGTCGTAGGATCGGGTGCCACATGTCATGCTCTTGAACACTTTGTAATTTGAGTTCCCTTATGCACCTAAGGTGGGGGACATCATACCTTGAAAAATGTTCCCATCCCCATAGGAAGTCTTCTGACGCTCACGCAACCGTAGTTAAGCCCTCGGTGCTTATTTGGAGCGTGCATTCCCTACCGTCGGATCAGGCGCCACGTGTCATGCTCTTGACCACCATGGAATTTGATGTCCCTTATGCACCTGAGGTGGGGGACATCAGACCTTGAAAAATGCACCTAGACCCCATAGGGAGTCATTTGGACACCCATGTGACCTCCTTTCAGCTCTCAGTGCTTTAAATCAACTTTTTCCTCCTTCATTCCCTGTCGTTGGATCTAGTGCCACATGTCGCCATCTTGCTCATTGTGGAAATTGATGTCCCTCACATCCCTGAGGTCAGGGACATCAAGCATGGAAAAATTCACCCAATCCCTACCTGTGCATATCTTTTTGAAATTTTTCCAAGTGCCGCTTTTTCCCGCTTCTAACTTCTAACAGTTATATGTGCACTTCATTCCTCCATACTTCCTCTGCAACATTCTTCCATCACTCCACCATTGAAAATTCTCAGACCTGCTCAACCCAAGAACTGAAACACATTCCCCACAGTGATGTGCAGGTCTCAGAAGGAATCCTCATCAAACACAGAAGGAGAAGCACGGAGCACAGAAGGAGAAAATGGAGAAAACTCCATAGCCATGAAATGAGAAGTTGAAGAAATATCCAAAACAGATGTATGAAACAACAAGATATATTTTTCTACTCATTCCTCTACCCAAGGCCATCAAGAAGACACCTTCAAATTCCCCCCATGTGTGATAGATCATCCACAATGAAGAAATCTCCTTTTCAGCTCAATGAAGAAAGAAGTGGGATTTCCCGTCAAACCTGTTGCCGGATCAAAGTAAGATTGCACGTGAAGCACCAAAAGAAAAAAATCACATAAAAAATATAATTTTCTTTGCAAATGGAGGAGAAAACCAGACTTACAATTTTGAGGTCCATTAATGGCTACCATACCTAAAAGCACTACCAGGTCTAATAATTAAAACTTTAAAATCTCCTGGATTATTAAGCGGGCAAGCCCAAAATTTCAAAGGGATGATATTGGGAAAAAACCATATCAAAAAACTTCATTCCACATCAATCTGACTCCAAAAATCCAACTTTGTAAAAATAGCAAGTCTACTACATAGGAACTGCTATTTTAGGAAAGTCATTAACAAAAGAACCTGCGAAGGAGTTGAAGATATCAGAGGTGCACTATAGCTGAGAATTCACCACAACGTAAATTTTTGGAACTTACTAAATATAGTAAGTGGGCCCTCTAAAGCACCTACTAAAAATAGAAATTTGATCCAAAGAAGTGAGGAATGCAGGGAGAAAGGGGAACCAAGGTCATAACACTCAGCTAAGGATCGAGGGAGTTACTTTTTTGACACTTACTAAAAATAGTAAGTTACACTTAAACAAAAATTTTGGCACAATGGGATGTACAAGGCCTATTCATTCTGGGGGACATCATTGTTTGAGAGTATCCTAGCCATTTTTCATAGGGAATTCAAGATCCACCTTAGTTCATTCAATTGGGTGAGTGTTCGGGAGCTAATTTGGAGGAGTTTCATAGTGTGCAAGGAGTTCAAAGATTCACGGTTTAACCGCATTTGGAGCTTTTCATCAACGAGGATCAACGGACTTCATCGGGTGACAACTACTCTTTTTCTTCTCTCTCTCTCTCTCTCTCTCTCTCTCTCTCTCTCTCTCTCTCCCCCAACTTTCTCTCACTTTCAAATGTTCTAGTTCTTCATTGGGGTTTTCACTTCTAGATATGCCTTTAAGTCACTTAAAAGTGACTTTAGAAACATAATTTAAATTAAGTCGCCTTGCTATTATAAAAGGGACTTAAATATTTAATGTGGAATATGAATAGTCTTAAGTCATATTAATGTATTCGAAAGGTCATGAGGAAGATGAAGAGTCATATTCTATTCTATAAATTGTGAAGCCATTCCAATTTCAAAGGGTTGGTAATTGATCTTGTAGACTCAAGAGTGCATTATAACTAGATATAGCAAAGGAGATAGCCATTTTATTCTAATCTCTTCCCCTCTCAAATTTCTTCTATTCCCACATTATGTACAACTTTTATTTGAGAAATCAATACAAGAAGAAGGAGTTTCTAGCTTTCTTTGACTAAGGGATTTCTTGATACTTTGTGATCGGTGAATTCTATTTGGTCTTGTTGTTATTCATAGAGTTGTTTCTTCCGATAAATGCATGTGTTGAAGTTTCTAACTAGTGTGTGTGCAGGAATATGATTTTCTACCTGTAGCATTAGTTCTCCTACCTCTTTTCTCACTCCCTTTCCCACTCTACAGATGAAGACTTCCCTAGCAAGATATTGCTAGCTTTTCCGCAGGGTCAGTGGAGTGCCCCTGTTGGATCCCCAGTCAAAAGACCACCATAGAAATCCACACTTTCTCATGCATGCACATATGGCAGCTGCACTGAGTTAAGTAGAGGGACTTAGATTCCCAAAGCATTGGCAAGAAATCCACAAGTTTGTCCACCTAAAATATTTTCTCACCAACAAGACATTAATGAAGCATCCATTCTAACTTATTACCACATCTGATGTTGGTCCTTTATCAACTCCCTTACTAATTACATCTACTTCGTTAGTACGATAAATCACTTCATCCGTAGTTATTAAACCATTTCCCGTCATACCATCCTTAGAACCTACACCATTCCCTCCCATTATTCTACCGACATAAACTTCATCACATCCACACCACCTCCTTCCTCCAAGATAATTCCATCATTTGAGGAATTTTTAAAAACACTTCATCTTGCAATGACCTCAAATGTTCCTTCCATATCATCAACACTATCTAATCAATCTCAACTTTTCATAGATTACTTCAGACAAATATTTTTTTCTATAACCATGTCAACCATGACATCACCATCCGACCATATAATTGAAATTTTCATTACTCCTCCAAAGAGAGCATCCCCATATATGAAATCTATGACCACTTTTAGGGTTAAACAATCCAATGCAACATCATCTATGTTAGGACCATAGACATCTAATCCCACCAATCCAAAATCATTCAATATTAAAGCACCAACCAACCGATAAAAAAATTTAAGCCATGAAAACACCAATATACTGGGTTTTACCAAAAACATCCAAGATATCTCATAAGGAATATTCTATCATTTTAGTTGGATCATATACATAAATTTTCCAACACTTACCGCAAAACCATTGCAATCACACTTCCACCTATCAAGGCCTTTGACCTTAAAGAAAATAAACCTTTATGGTTCAATACTAATCTTATGTGTGTCTTTCATCATACCAATGGACATGATAGTGAGCATTATAGAACACTTAAGTCCATTATCCAAAAATTCTTTGAAGAGAAAGGACTTTCTCTTAGACCAAGCCGATCCCTTCCTTCCACATCCATATTGATACCTATCATCCATTTTTTAGAAAATAATTCTTCCAAATATGGTCCCATTTTGTTTATTAATGTTATTCGGGTAGCCACTCGATCGATCATGTGATCCCAAATCAACCTTTGAACTAAAATCCAAAACTTTAGTCACCATTCCTATTCCTAAGGAGTTAGCCATGTCATCAACACTCGAAGGTTTTCATCTTAGCGCCCTTAGGCCCATGCAATACAGTATCGTTAAATATATTCATTAGGTCCCTATTAAGATGTCACTTTACAAGATTATATAAAGCTTTCCATATCATAGATAGGCTCTTACTGAAGCCTTAAAGTTTATTCATACATCCATTGATGAGGCTCACCCTTCGCATCTCTTATAAGAGCACTTGTTTCTACTATTACCATCTCATTCGATGATGCTGAAATTTGGGACATTATCCCATAAGTACATGACCTTCTCCTCTTTATCGAGTCAATATTAATAATTCACCTTAGTAACTTTAGTTTTTCTATCTTTTCTCGCCCATATTTAGGAGCAATTGTAAGTCATGTTCATCCAATTTGATCTCCTCTCTAGCCTCTCGCGACCAAATGTGAAGCCAAGAACTCTAAGAAATTACTTCTTGTAGAATGAGAAATTTCTGAATGTACCATCATCTCATGCTATGGTTCCTATCCATCTAAAACAACTACATTGTTGTCGCTTATCATCCTCTATATTATCCAAAGACAAATCTCTTTCAAATTATGCCATTTGAATTTCATTGTTTCTTCAGAAGAGTTGTTGATCGAGTGGCTAAGGAGAAAATACAAATATTGCTAGATTCAATGGAGGAAAAACAATATGTTGCTGAGGTGCAACTGTTGGTGAAGTAATTGATGCTGGAGAAGTCAAATTAACACCATAGCCATAGAAGTGATATTTTCCCTTGAATGAGAATTTTTGTGCATTTTAATCTTTTCAAGCCTTTTGCTGCTTTCTCCCTCATGCTTCCTTTTGAGGGAATCTCTTGTGTTGAGGTTTCCTGTGATCTGATTCATCAAATCTTCATCAAGAAAATATCACTTTATCAGCAACCATTTCAAAGTATTGACCAGAATGGTGGCATACCTTTCCTCAATCATGTGGTAACCACCTATGTTCTCCTGAAGGACAACTCTATCTCCTCCCATCTGATGGTATGTGTCAAGTAACATAGGTATATCATCTTTAATATCCATAGGTATCTCATGCTAATCTAAATTCAAAACTTTTGCGCCGATAACTCCGTCTGAAGTCTTTCTTCCTAACTTTGTACTCACTTCTACACTTCATCCAAAAATCTTCTAACGAAGGCACATGTGCATACTCCTGGGAGATTTTATTCCTTACCACCCCATATGGATCAAAGTTGAGACATGCTGGGAAGAACTCTTGATCTTACTTAGAGAACATCTCCACTTCAATTCCACTAGTTTTATGAATGCTCTAGTAGATGTAATAGCCCACTGTGATCGAGAAGAAGCCTGTAGACTTGTGTTTTTTCAACTATAGGTCATACATCTCCATGAGTTGTTTTCTCAACTCCATGATGACCAATCTATCACTTGGATATATGGGTAACTTGACTAGCTCTCCCAAAAATCTGGTGAGCCTGAGGTATGTAAATTCTGCAAACTAGATGAAGATACTACCAATATGGGACACAACTTCTCAAGCTTCCTTTCTTACCCTGTTTTCCTTCGAGATCACCATTCAACCTACTAATGAACCCATAGAAGAATCCATCATTGACCAATTTATAATCTTTATTTCATACAGAACAGTAAGTTGCGAATAGTACTCAATAATAGGATCCTTGGAGAGCATGCCATGCCTATCCACTTGGAGAAGATACCCTGCAAAGTTGCTGCATATACCAAATTTGAAGTCATCTTGAAGCTATAAGTCTACCTAACATTCTCGGAGCTGCTCATCAATGTTGTCACCGATGATTTCGACCAATTGATTACAGAATCTATTTTTTTGATTTCAATGGTCCCGATGAAGGCATACATCCATGAGCATAAGTTGTGAGTGTAGCTTCATCATTTATCCTCCATAGCAATTTGGTAATTTCATCCACCTCCTACACCATATTGGATCGTGGAATAATTCTTTGGAACTTGGATGGAGATCTCGCTTCTTCATATACCGTTGTTTGTTATACCCACACGCTTAGCTTTATGCTTCTCTCATCTATCGTTGGCATCTAGTATATTGATAGTAGTCACCACCTGTCATGCTGGAATCTTTAGAAAATAATTGATTAAATGTGCATCTAGCTAGATTATTGTCTTCCCCGCAACATCGTAGACTGATCTAGATAGTGGGTGGTACGACCTTACACACTCCATGACAAATTCTAGAAACTGGGTTGTGAATGGGAATGTTGAAGCTTGAATGATTCCACTACTTTTGATTGTGCACATCGAGAAGTATTTCTAGCTCGATTTGTCAATCAATTTAGAAAGATATTTTGGACATAGATGTGTATCTTTGATGTCATAAACCTCAAGTAATGCATGTTTCTAGTGAGCTTTCTCTTTCATCTCGCTTTGCCATGGCCGATCTATCTTTTTTTGAGAAACTCTTTTTCTCTTTATTCACTGTCAATTCTTTACAACCGTAAAAATTTGGGAATTTATTCAAATTCAAAAGATATATTCAATGTATGTGACATTGATTTAATTTACCTTTCAATTATATAAGCACCTGTAATTAAAATTAATATCCTTTCATCACATACTTTTGACCAACTTAAGATACCAAAGGCATTTGGTTGTCAAATGCCCGAGGTTCTTTTCACTTTCAATGATGTTATCACTCCCACCTTGGGAATGGTCATGCTCCCCATCCACATTAGTGAGAAGCTCCTCCATGAGTTCTTATACATCATTTATGGAGATTTTCAATACAATTTTATCCTTGGACGTCCATGGATTCATGTTATGTATTACGTCCCTTATACATTTCATCCTTCCCTTAAGTACGAAAATGAGGGGAAGATTTTGACATCTCAGAAATGCCCCTCCCTTTCAAGTGTGCAACATGAGCTATAGACAAAATGATGTGCTCATTCCTAAGAATGATTCATCCGAACTATCCACTAGCTCAACCATTCCCTCATCCAAACTCCCTAATGATGACTCCTGAATAATGTAGTGGAAAAAATTACAATGGGGAGTATCATTTCCTCACACTCAACACTCTTCCCACTCCTCATAAAATTGGTAGACTTGATAAGACACCTATGTACCAACTCGATGTAGGGGATGTTACCTTCACCCACCACATATTTGCACAAATCTTATTTATGGTGGTTTTGGTACCCCCTCTTCCCATATTAATGATATTCCATATTTCAAAACTTATACTAGTAGTTTTTTCTTCCTTAACAAACCATATTTTTGTCAAACCTATCTCCATCAATGCGCATGGAAATGATTCAAAATGGGATGTTACAGGTATGGGTTACATGGCCTTATTTCTAATCAAACCAAAACCTCAAAAAAAAATTGGGTTAGTCTCCAAGGAACATTCCCCTCATCCCATTCAAGCATTTGAGATAATCATGAACATGCCTTCTCAACCTCCTCTACCTTTTCTAACTCTCAAATACATGAACATGTCTTCTCCACCTCCTCTATTGATTCCAAAAATTTTATACATGGACATACCTTCTCTACGTTATCCATCTCTTCTGACTCCTAAAGACATGAACACACCTTCTCCATGTTTTTTTACTCTTGAAGACATGGAAATGGATGACACCATTTCTATTGCTTCTAGCTTTTTTAGTCTCCTTCATTAGTCTAGGACTAGTCACCTATCGAAGTGTGAAAATCACAATAGGTACCTTCCCCTTTTCCATCTAGAATTTATATAAGAAGATTATTCTACCATCGATGTCCTTCAGTGTGATGATGATGATGTCATTCTATCCAACATGGGGGTAGAGGAATTTAATCTTCATAAGACCTTGCCATCTGACACACCTACTCTTCTCAATGAAGCCACCATTGATGTCAATAAGTTGATGTTTAGGGCATCCATGTTGTGTGATTGCACAAAACATGGAAACCTCTCTCTCCAAAGCAGTGTGGGACTTGTGAAAATGAGAGAGGAAAATCTCAACTAGATTAGAGATTCTCTCTCATGGATGGTTTCTGGTTCCTCAAACTCCTATCACGATTAGATCTAGTATTTGCACAAACCTCTCTCCAAGTGTGGGAGAGAGTTCTAGATTAGATCCTAATTTTACCCTAATTTGCAAGTAGACGGGGATAAGAAATGGGATAAGAAATGAAAATGAAACTAACCTAATGATGGTGATGCACCAAAGGAGTGGTGAACATTTTTGCTCATACAAATAGGCACAAATCCATGAAATGCAACATGAAAAACATACACAAGCTGATAAGATGCAATAAGAGATCTGAAAATGAAGTAAAAACAATACAAACAGAGGATGAAAGCATTCACGAGTTTGCCTTTATCATTTCCATGTAAAAATCCCTTGCATTACACCATCAAAGAGGTATAAACCTATTACAATCCTTGAAAAAGGCCTGATACTTACAAAATTCACTTGTTTTCAGGTGAAAGAAGAAGTCTAATGTTCAAAAAAGTGTTCAACCCTCAAAAATGAGCCAAAACTAGCTTTTACAGTCCATGGGTCGAGCCTAGGAGAGAGAAATGTGCAAAACGCATGGGAGCCATCCCTCATTGAATGAAACTACATTAAAATAGCATGGAGGTCCTTACAAACCCATGCTCTGACATTTTTGACCATGCTGGAGAGAAAAGCGACCCATTTTGCATTAAAATTGGTTGTTGAAATGTCATTTCTGGCCATGGACACGTACCAGAAGTGTTTTTTATTTTCTCTCTCCAAACTGAACCAAAATTCAAAATTGACCATGGAATCATGTAGATAATTTCATAATCTTTCCATTGATATAAAGAACGTGCAAATCCGAGCTCTGGATCGAAAGTTATGGAGGTCTGAAGTTTTAGGGCAAAAACGGCCCAAAAAACGGATCGGCGGGCAAAAATTTGAAATTTTGACCCTTTTTGCATTTGGAAAATTTTTCAAAAAAAAACCCCATGCTCCACCACTTGGGTGCCACGTGGCATGATTTAATTGGGCGCGGGCCCTTCCTGACTACTTTCCCTTTGTTTTTGCCTTTGGAAATTTTTTCCAAAAACCTCCGCCGGGCCCGCGACTTGGACACGTGTCGCTCTCTGGTTGGTCGGCTGACTCCTCCCTCCTTCCTTCATGGGGCGCTTGATGTTTTTGTGCCACTTGGACATGTGGCAGCATGTGATTGGCCGGCGAAAATGGGGTGGGCCGATCCCTTAGAATTTTTCTTTGTTTTTTCATTGGGAAAATTTCCCATTTTTCCCCCGCGCCCCGCCACTTCGGGACACGTGGCATGATTTGGTTGGACGACAGGGGCGCGGGCTCATCCTTCACCTTTGAATTTTTTGGCCGAAAACTTTGCCAAATTTTCCATTTTCCACCCGAGCTCCGAACTCTCTGGGACCATAGGACACGTGTCCTATTTCCATTCGCCGCGGGCCTCCTGCTCCAAATTTTCACTTTGAAAATTTCACCGAACACTTAGCAACTTTTTCCTTTCTCCCCCCGTGCCATGAACTCCCGGCCACCTCTACCACCTGTCATGTTTCTATTGGCTCGGGCCAATCCTCCAAAATTTTCCTTTGAAAAACTCGGCAAAAACACTTAGCCAATTTTTTAGTCATTTTCCCCCCTTGTGACACGTGTCGTTTCTGATGATTCACCGGCGGGCTGGCACGCGGAAAAAATTTCCATTTGAGATTTTGGCAAAACACTTGGAAAATTTCCCAAGTTCTCCTCCGAACCCCGCCACTTCTTGGACACGTGGCACATTCCTATTGGCTGCGGGCTTCCAAAGGGAAAATTTCCCACAAAAACTCTGCCGAGCCATAACTTGAAAAATATGAGGAGTTAGGAGGAAAAATTTACCTTTCTGGAAAGCTGAGAGAGCTCTATCTGATGGTGCCATTTCCAGAAATATTTGAGTGCCTAAAAATCAAAAAATGAAGACTGAGGCACAAGAGGGGTAGGAACACAAGGAGTTAGCCACAAAAATGAGCAGGGGGCACATTTTGGATAACAATTTTGGTGACTCAGAGGGGTCATCTGCCTGCTAGATGAAAATACCAGTTTCCTGAAGTAGTCCATTGGGCATGGAGTCATCAAATTTTCTATTTGGAACCCCAACTGACTTAGAATGTTGCAAGGAGGAAGATGGAATATCACCTGATTGAAACAAGGACTGCAAAACATCTCCAGGGACAGCAAGTTGTGCCAAAGCACTTAGGGAAAGCAAAACTAACCTACAAAAAAAATGTGCACAAGCACTTGAAGGAATGGAAACCTAAGCTAATATTTACAAGATGGAGAATTCCCCTTTAGAAACAACGCTTGAGATAGATTCCATTGACTGGAATCTATAGTTCTTCACCATCCAATGAAGCCAATTGGAAAGCATTGTTGTTCTTGCACTTCATGACCATGTATGGGCCACTCCAAATGGCATCAAATTTTGAATGCCTTCCCGGTTTTTCTCTATCCGCATCCCATTTCAACACTAGATCTCCAACTTGAAAAGATCTATCCTTGGCCTTCCTATCAAAGGTCTTCTTGATCAAAGCTTGATCCTTCTCCATTGCTTGGGATGCCTGATCTCTAATCTCTTGTAGCTCCATCAACTCTGCATATCTCACCTCCATGGGCTCAAACTCCAACAGCTCCAACTGTTTCATGAGTTCCAATGTTGGCAACTCAAGTGACATGGGCAAGATTGCTTCTCTTCCATAGACAAGCCTGAATGGAGAATTACCTGTGGATCTCTTGGGGGTTATCCTATCAGCCCATAAGGCTGATTTCAGCTTGGTATGCCAAGACCTCTGATTCTCATCAAGAGTTCTCCTAATGATCCTCAACAAGTTCTTGTTTGTAGACTCAGCCTGGCCATTACCTTGAGGGTAATAGTTTGATGAAGTACTTAGGTAGATCCCGTTCTTGACAGCCCACTCAGTCACCTTGGATCCAATGAATGCTAATGCATTATCTGAGATTATCGTAGCAGGTATGCCAAATCTGGTTACTATCCCCTCATAGAAGTCTAATATGCTGGACTCATTTGCCTCTTTGAGTGCTACTGCTTCAGTCCATTTGGTGAAGTAGTCCGTGGCTGTCAAAATCCATTTGTGCCCTTGACTTGAATTGGGATTAATGACTCCAATGAAGTCCAAACCCCATTGCATGAATGGCTGGTCAACTGAGATTGGATGCAATGGAAGGGCAGCAAGTCTTTCTTTTCCTGTGAAGAATGCACAATTCTTACACCTCTTGATCCATGCAAAGCAATCACTGAAAATCTTGGGCCAATAATAACCAGCCTTCATAATTTTTAGAGCTGTCACTCTTGGTGCAAAATGACCACCAGCTGGTCCACCATGGAACTCTTCCAACACCCTATGAATCTGATTTGTGCTAATGCATCTCAGCAGCACTCCATTCACATCTTTCTTGAACAAAACTCCATCAACAATGGCATATGGGACAACCTGCAATCTGAAGTGTCTTCTTTGGGTCTTGTTCATCTCCGGAGGGCATAGGCCTGTGCTTAGGAAATGTATTATACTTTGGGTCCAGCAAGGAGTAGGGACAACATTATTTTCTTCTTGAGTGCCACTTGGCTCATGGCTGTCTTGAACTGTCAAAACAGCCTCTTCTTCATTGCATACTTCTTTTTTCTTCCCCAAAATCAGCTGCTCACACAATCCTTTTCCTCTTACCAGCTTGGTGATCTTGATCTCAATGTCATATTCCATGACACGAGTGATCCAACCTGCCCTTTTCTCATTCAAATCCCTATTGAGGAGGAAGTCTTTAACCCCAGCATGAGAGACCAGCAGCTGGACCTTGTTGTTTGAGACTAAATGCTTGAATTTCTTCAAGCTTCTAATTACTGCAAGTACATGCTTCTCAATAAAAGAATACCTCACCTCATAGTCATCTAGGCTCTGGCTGAAGAAAGCAATTGGCTGCTCATCATTGTCCTTGTTCTGCTGTACCAAAATGGTAGAAATAGTATCATTACCTCCAAATGCATAGAGGATGAAATCCTTGGAGAAGTCCGGGTTGATGAGAGTTGGTGCTTGAGAGATGGCTTCTTTGATTGCTTCAAAACTCTCCTTGCCTTCTGCTGTCCACTTGAAAGCCATGCTTTTCTTTAACATTTTGGTGATAGGTTTGACAAGGGCTGCAAAATCTGGGACAAACCTCCGAACAAAGTTTATCCTCCCCAAGAAACTCTGAAGGGCTTTCTTGTGGCTTGGAAATGGTAGTGCTCTTATGGCTTCAACCCTCTCTGGATCAATTACTAATCCTTCTTTGGAGACAATATGGCCAAGGAGCTTTCCTTCATGTGCAAGAAAGATACACTTCTTAGGATTCAAGGACACTCCAAATCTCCTGCACCTCGTGAAGACTTGTCTCAAATGAGAGAGGTGGTCTGCTGCATTTTTGGAAAAAAGTGATATCATCAAGGTAAATCAGCACCATGTTGTTAATCAAACCTTTGAACGCCATGTCCATTGCTCTTTGGAAGGTAGCACCAGCGTTGGACAGCCCAAATGGCATTTTCCTATATGCATAAGTTCCCCATTTAGTTGTAAAGGCCATCTTGAACTGATCTTCTTCCTTCACCATAATCTGATTATACCCTGAATAGCCATCAAGTAGTGAAAACCTCTCGGAGCCAGCAACAACTTGTAAAATCTGCTCCATGGAAGGAAGTGGATAATGATCCTTGAGAGATGCTCTATTCAAATCTCTGAAGTCAACACACAATCTGATTTCCCCACTCTTCTTTCTGACTGGAACCAAATTGGCAACCCAACTAGAATGCTTGATTGGGAATATGATCCTTGACTCAATCAGCTTGTTTAATTCTTTCCTCATGAGAGGCTCCATGTGTGGATTGACTGGTCTTTGTTTCTACCTGACAGGCTTAGTATTTGGATCCAATTCAATGGTATGCTGAGCTAAGTTGGGATTGAAACCTTTCAAGTCTTCATAGCTCCAAGCAAACACATCAGGGAACTCTTGACACAGCTGTATGAACTCATACCTTTCTTGTTCCATTTGTCATCTTTCCAATTTGCAATGGTTTGTTCTCTTCCACCAAGATGGATACTGAATCTTCTCTCTTGACCTAAATGTTTGCTTTCTCCTTTCTAAACTGATCATTGGGATTAAAAATGGACTCCAAAGTGATAAGTCCCTTGGGCAGCTTGTTAGTTCTCAGCTGTACCACTTGGTCACCATACTGCTGTTCCAATTTTCTTGATTCTTAGCTGAGAACTCAGCTTCTTCTTGCAAGAAATGGATGATTTGCTGGTCATTTTCAAACACTTGCCAACTGACATTGTTATCCGGAACTGAAGGCCTCACAATCACGTGGATGTTTGGTTGTACCTTGTCTTGTTGAATGCTTTCCACAATGTCAAAGGCTGCCCCTACTACTGCAAGCTTGTCAGCAGCTTGATTCTCTTTCCTAGGAATGGATTTGATGCCAAAACCCTCAAAATCTTCCATGAGGTCCCACACCCTATTCTTGTAGCACTTGAGTAGATCATTTTTGGCAGCATGCTGTCCCTTGACCTGATTTACAATCAATTCACTGTCACCAAAGACTTGCAAGTTCTTTATTTTCTTTTTGATTGCCCAATGCATCCCTTGCACCAAGGCTTCATATTCAGCAGTGTTATTAGAGCATGCAAACTGAAACCTAAAAGCTGAATAGTACCTTACTCCTTGAGGTGAAACAAGCATAACTCCACCTCCTGCACCTTGTCTACTCCTTGATCCATCAAAAAATAGCTGCCATACCTCATTCTCATCCTTGTGGTTTGGTTTGGTGATGCTAGGAATGGGCTGATTTTCTTCATGTATGCAATAGACCCCTAGCTCAGATTCTTCTACTTCTTGATAAGGATCAAAAGCATGTACTTTGTTTGCCCATTCATCAAGAGTTAGATCCGGGATGCTTCCAACCTTAGTGTCAGCTTCATCAGTGCTTGGGTGATCTTCTTGATCAAATGCTGAACAATTGGCATTGATCTGACTTGGAGTGTAAGGCTCAATGTGAAAGTTTGCAATAGGTTCAGACCTGATTGTAGCTTTGGTTCCATACCTTGTTCTGAACAGCATGTGTGACCAATCAGCAGACAAATATCCTCCAATCTTGGCTGTGAAGTCCCTTGACAAGCATAGGGCAAAGAGTGGTGGAAGGTCTATGACTGATACATCTTGTAAAACAACAACATTTGGACATGCATGCAAGGTAAGATTCAAGTTTCTAATCACTCCGACTGTTGTTACTGCTGTCCCATCCAGCTGCACTACCCCTTTGGATATGGTTTCATACTGGAGCCCTAGCTGATCAGCTATTTGTTTAGGCATCACTGAGCTACTTGCCCCGGAATCTATCATGCAATTATGCACTAGCTGATTTCCAATGATTAATGAAACATAGAAAGGAGGGGGCTTCAACATTTTACCTTGCTGTCCTCCATGATTCCCTTCAGGCTGGGCAGCATTTGTGAGCACTTTCTCTTGCATCTGAACTTGCTGATTCAAAGTTGGCCAGTCCTTCATGGCAGCTTGTAGCAAATCTCTTTGGCCTGGGATAGATAGGGACTCCCACATTGATATATTTACATTTGTCTTCTTCATCTGATCAATGATACTGAATGGTGATGAAGGATCTCTTTGTTGTCCCTTGGTTTGCATATTCACTCCTTGCACATGGGCAGCAACAACTGGTATTTGAGTTGGCCTAGGAGCTGTTCTTGGCTGCCCTTGTGCGTTTACAATTGGATTTTGTTTGCCAACCACTTGTGGAGCCATGGAAGGTTGGAGATTGGTTGGAGCTAATGGCTGTTCCTCACCCAAATTCCTTCTTTTTGACCTTGTGTTGGCTGCAACACCTTGAGAAACTACTTGATTCATGCCACAAAAATCCTCTGCTTGCCAATTCACGAGTGTGGTGTCATTTGGAGCTGATTGCTTGTTGGAATGTTTCTTGTTGTTGGTTGTTTCCTTGACTGCCCTCACCCTCCACACCAGTAGTTGTCACCATTAATGCTTGATTCAAAGCACCATTGAAGCACATGGATTGGTTATGAGGTTCATTGCATGGAAAACACCAATCATACTCCTGAGCAACGTTGTTTTGTGTTGGCACCAATGCTTTAGAGGCAGATATGGCATTTGGATTATAGGGCTGAAATGGCCTATTGGCAGGAGGCCTTGTTTGATTCACATTTGCAGCTGGATTAGGTGGTCTTTGTGGTTGATATGGCTGCCTGTTAGGCTGAGCTTGGGGCTGATAAGAAGGTCTAAAACCTTGGGCTTGTTGCCTCTTGAGAGTAACCAGCTCATTGCCTAGGTTTTGCAATTGCTTCATGACTTCTTGAAGCTCATTTGGGGCACTTGGAGATGAAGTAGAAGCTTCATTTGAACTCTGATTTCTAGGAATGGGAGAAGGAGCCAAATTAGGTGCTTGATTAGTGTTTGGGCTCTCTAAACTTGGAAACAATGGCATGGGAGGTCTAGGGGCTAGTTTGCCAACTTGGATCAAACAATTTTCAGCCCTAATGGCAATGCTATAAGCCATAGGGATAGTTATGCCTCCCATGGACTGAATCAACATAGAAATATCAGAATTTAGAGCTTTGAGATAGTAGAGAAAAGCACCTTCTGCTGTTGGCCTGATTGCCACTGGAATTCTCTCCCAAGTCTTTTGAAATCTGAAGTTGAAATCAATCAGTTGCTCATTGGGAGCTCTCTTGATGGTTGTCAGCTGCTCCAAAAGAGACAAGTTGTCTCCCTTCTCTCCAAATTACTCATGAAGTGCTATACATAGCTGGTTCCAATTTGTGATAGAACCAGCTCCAAGGCTCCTAAACCATTGCAATGCTTTCCCCTTGAAGGAAGATGCCAACAATTTGACAGCCACTTGCATCTCATTGATTTCATGAATTGCACAAAGGTTGGCAATATCTTTAACATGATCACCTGGAGTAGTCTGATTCTCTCCAGTGAAGTATGGAATGTTCTTCAAGGCTACAATTGGAATTGGATGTTGTGCATTGAGGGCAAGTGGGATGTTGCCTGTGAAGTTGACATAGGGGTTGTTTTGTGCCATTCTAATTGGTCTTAAAACCCTTGTTGACTGAATGAAAGGCCTACCAGGTGGAGGAGTTGAGAGAGTTCTATTTGGTGGAGATGGAGACCTTTGAATCCTTCTTCCTCTTTGCCTTCTTCTTGGAGATAACTGCAGGTATTCAAACAACACTTCTTCTTCTCCAGCTCTTGACCTTGTGGTGACTCTTCTCATGAGTTTTCAGGCCTACACTGCTGAAACTAGTTGATTCTTCCCTTTGGAGTCGCCAGATGTGTAATTTATGGCTCTTTTCAAGAAAGAAAATTGCAGCAGATGCACATCAACTTTGCTGCAATAAAAATGAGACCTCTAAGGTCCCACCGGCATGCCAAAACTGTTGTTGCAAATCAGCAGCACCCCTGGATGCAAATCAAGGTTCTAAGTTGATGTTTAGGGCATCCAGTGTGATTGCACAACATGGAAACCTCTCTCCAAGTGTGGGACTTGTGAAAATGAGAGAGGAATCTCTAGATTAGAGGTTGGTTCCTCAAACTCCTCTGATTAGATCTAGTATTTGCACAACTGCAGAGGTTCAGATCCTAATTTTACCCTAATTTGCAAGTAGACAGGGATAAGAAATGTAGAAAATGAAACTAACCTAATGATGGTGATGCACCAAAGGAGTGGTGAACATTTTTGCTCATACAAATAGGCACAAATCCATGAAATGCAACATGAAAAACATACACAAGCTGATAAGATGCAATAAGAGATCTGAAAATGAAGTAAAAACAATACAAACAGAGGACTGAAAGCATTCACAGAGTTTGCACTGTCATTTCCATGTAAAAATCCCTTGCATTACACCATCAAAGAGGTATAAACCTGTTACAATCCTTGAAAAAGGCCTGATACTTACAAAATTCACTTGTTTTCAGGTGAAAGAAGAAGTCTAATGTTCAAAAAAGTGTTCAACCCTCAAAAAATGAGCCAAAACTGGCTTTTACAGTCCATGGGTCGAGCCCAGGAGAGAGAAAATGTGCAAAATGCATGGGAGCCATCCCTCATTGAATGAAACTACATTAAAACAACATGGAGGTCCTTACAAACCCATGCTCTGACATTTTTGACCATGCTGGAGAGAAAAGCGACCCATTTTGCATTAAAATTGGTTGTTGAAATGTCATTTCTGGCCATGGACACATACCAGAAGTGTTTTTGATTTTTCTCTCCAAACTGAACCAAAATTCAAAATTGACCATGGAATCATGTAGATAATTTCATAAGATTTCCATTGATATAAAGAATGTGCAAATCTAAGCTTTGGATCAAAAGTTATGGAGGTCTGAAGTTTTAGGGCAAAAACGGCCCAAAAAACGGATCGGCGGGCAAAAATTTGAAATTTTGACCCTTTTTGCATTTGGAAAATTTTTCAAAAAAACCCCATGCTCCACCACTTGGGTGCCACATGGCATGATTTAATTGGGCATGGGCCCTTCCTGACTACTTTCCCTTTTTTTTTGCCTTTGGAAATTTTTTTCCAAAAACCTCACGGCCCGCGACTTGGACACGTGTCGCTCTCTGGTTGGTCGGCTGACTCCTCCCTCCTTCTTCCTTCATGGGGCACTTGATGTTTTTGTGCCACTTGGACATGTGGCAGCATGTGATTGGCCGGTGAAAAAAAACAGGGGGGCGATCCATTAGAATTTTTCTTTGTTTTTTCATTGGGAAAATTTCCCATTTTTCCCCGCGCCCCCACCACTTCGGGACACGTGGCATGATTTGGTTGGACGACAGGGGCACGGGCTCATCCTTTGCCTTTGAATTTTTGGCTGAAAACTTTGCCAAATTTTCCATTTTCCACCCGAGCTCCGAACTCTCTGGGACCATAGGACACATGTCCTATTTCCATTCGCCGCGGGCCTCCTGCTCCAAATTTTCACTTTGAAAATTTCACCGAACACTTAGCAACTTTTTCCTTTCTCCCCGCACCGCGAACTCCCCGGCCACCTCTGCCACCTATCATGTTTCTATTGGCTCGGGCCAATCCTCCAAAATTTTCCTTTGAAAAACTCGGCAAAAACACTTAGCCAATTTTTCAAGTCATTTTCCCCCTGACACGTGGTGTTTCCTGATTCGTTGGCGGGCCAGGCGGGGAAAATTTTCCATTTGAGATTTTTGGCAAAACACTTGGTAAATTTCCCAAATTCTCCTCTGAACCCCACCACTTCTTGGACACGTGGCACGTTCCTATTGGCTGCGGGCTTCCAAAGGGAAAATTTCCCACAAAACTCTGCCGAGCCATAACTTGAAAAATATGAGGAGTTAGGAGGAAAAATTTACCTTTCTGGAAAGCTGAGAGAGATCTCTATCTGATGGTGCCATTTCTAGAAAGATTTGAGTGCCTGAAAATCAAAAAATGAAGACTGAGGTACAAGAGGGGTAGGAACACAAGGAGTTAGCCACAAAAATGAGCAGGGGACACATTTTGGATAACAATCACTCCTTGAGGAACCTTTTGTTATCATTCCATTCTTGCCAGCTTTTACACTACTTATCGTCGGGTCATGACTTATATCTTTCATGATCTCATACAAAATACTATAGAAGACTATGTTGATGATATTTTAGGAAAATATAAACATTGATGTGACCATATTTTTATTCTCGAAATCCTTTTCGAGTGCCTTATTTATTTTTGTCTTTGTCTCAATCTAGCCAAGTGTGAATTTGGAGTCTTAATAGGAAAAATGCTTAGATTTATCATTTCTATTAGGGTAATTGAAGTTGACCCAAAAAAAATTAAGGTAATTATTGAAATGTATCCTCCTTACAATCTTAATACACTTCGTGGCCTTCAAGGTGACTTGCAATATGTCTTGCAACTCTTGGATTGATGCCAACCCCTTCTTCACATTATTCATTAAGACATAAAACTCAATTGGGATCATGATTTCTAGAAGGATTTTGATGATCTTAAACAATATCTCCTATCTCCACCGGGCTTACACCTATATGTGACAGGGAGCCATTTTACTTGTACATTTATACTAGTAATCATGCCTTCAAAGCTATGTCAACACATTGTGATGACCAAGGTCATGAGAAAGTTGTTTATTACATAAGTCAAAACCTTCATGACTATGAAACCCACTCCACTGAAGCTAAAAATTGTGTTACACTCTCTTATTTTCTACTTTGAATCTTTGACACTACCTCCTTAATCATAAGACATATGTCATTACTAGTTTTCATTTTCTTAAAAATGCATTCTAAGATGTATCATAATGATCGTATCACTCATTGGCTCATGATCATGTTAGATTTTGAGCTCGAGTTCATTTATCAAAAATCTATTAATGCTCAAGCTATTTACGATCGCTTAAGGAAAGCCCCTCTTCCTAGTATGCAACTTCCTCATGAGCATTTTCTAGATGAATCCATTAACCAATTTCATCACAAATATAATGCTCTCAAATTCACTCTCTTATTTGATGGCTCTAAGTGTTAGAAAGGGGGATACATTGGTGTTGTTCTTATTCCTCCTTGGGAAAATCCTATTCCCCTCACATATAAACTCAATTTTGAGTGTAAAAACAACATGGAAGAGTATGAGGCCCTCATCTTGGGTCTTGAAATGACTGTCTTTCTAGGTGTTCAAATTATTGACATCTATGGGGATTCTGAGCTTATAATCAAACAAGTCACAGGTGAGTATCAATGTAAAAATGACACTCTTCAAAAATATCATGACATTTTTCATCTTCTTCTTGAATATTTTGATTCCTACACCATCCAAGTTGTTCCCGATTGACCAATCATTTTGCTGATATGATGCCATCCCTCATGGCTCTCATCCTATGGAAAAAATAGGATTCTAAGATTCATGTCATCATTCATCATCATGATATAAATTTCCATGAATTACCCTAGGTTAATCTTATGAATCTAATTCATCAAACCTTTAGTATTCTAAAATATTTGATAATCTATCCCAATCCATTATTCCTCCTAATGTATCCAAAAATGCTAAGAGTTATTTTCTTCAACGTGCTAACCAATATGTGATCCTTAGTGGCATTCTTTATAAACACGTATTTGATGGTGTTCTTATCCGATGTCTTAAATTTCATGAAGCCTCTCGAGCTATCCAAGAAGTCCATAATGGTATTTTTAGTGGACACTTTAGTAGCTTAGCCATTACTAAGTGCATTATCCATCTTGGCTATTATTGGCCTTCCCTCAATTATGATTGTTGTGAGTATGTTAAGAAATGTAAAAATTTCAACAACATTCCAACCTTATTTGTATTCTTGGTCAAGATTTTCAGCCAACTCAGGACCTTTAGCCCTTTTCGTAATGGGGTCTCGATTTCATTAGCCTTATTAATCCTCATTCTTCACAAAAGAATCATTATATTATTACTACAACTAAATATGTCACTAAATGGGTGGAAGAAATACCACTCGCCTCAACTAAATATTCCAAATCATTAATTTTATTTATCAACACTTTATCTTCAGCTTCGGTGTTCCCCACAAACTTTCCATGGATAATAGAAAGCCTTTAAAAACATATATCTGAAGAAAATATGTAATGTATTCAACATTTAACTCAGCTTCCTTCTCTCGTATTATCAAAAATTAATGGCCAAGCTGAATATACCAATAAATATCTTTGAAATATCCTTGTTAAGACTATTGATCAAGAATTTCAGAATTGGCATCTCCAACTTCCTTTTTCCCTTTATGCCTATTGCACTAGCATTCACACCTCCACAAAGGGCTATGCATTTTTATCTTATTTACGGTTATGAATACTTCCTTCCTCTTGAATTTTAAATCCCCTCTTTCGTATGTCCCTTCGTAACTTCATCTCTAATGAAGACTATCACCAAGCTCATTTAATGTAACTCGAGTTTCTAGATGAGTGTCCCCTTCTTGCTCTTGAGCCCCACCATGTTTATCGTGATCACATTAAACATTATTAAAATAAATAGCTTAAAGAATGAGACTTTAATTTTGTCAACCTCATCCTAAAAAAATTAGAATGTCATTACTCTATAAAGGAGACAAATTGGAAATTTTTCCCCTAACTAGATTAGAGCATACATTATTACACACAAGTATGGGTCGGGAGCCTATCATCTATCCTCCCTTGATGGTAAACTGGAAGTGGAACCAATTAACACATTTTAATTACATTCATTCTATTGTTATTATGGATATTAGTGTTCTTAGTCACATCTTTAGATCATTCCTCCATCCTAGCCTCTTCCATGTATCATCGTGATGATTCAGAATTATGTGGTCTTCCATCAATTCCTAGATGTGACATTAATTATGGGCACCACAACTCCTCCCATATCATAATACTTATGGATAGTTACTCCCCTTTTGTGAGAAATCTAGGATCATTACATCCATCACGCTCTTACTCACCTATTGGAACCATGCAAAGGGTCTAGGGGTGTCTCTTATACACATATTTATATCATTCTAAGTGGTTTACTTATGTAGTGACAACTCTTCCCCATGAAAAAAATTTAAAATCATGGATACTATTGTCAAAATTAAAGTTATGAAAATTAGATTGATCCATCGAAGGACAACTATTCATGAAAAAGGAAGAAAAAAGACCAATCCCTCAAAGGATGCCTATCATATATTAATTTTTTCCATCTATATTATGTATAAAGTAGACCATACCCTCAAAGGATGGCTACTCCTTTTCATAGCATTGAAGGCTTCCCACATTGATCAACCTTCCATTTTAGCATCCTAAGAAAGCTTCTCACATTGATTAGCTTTCTTCTAGCAGACTTCCCGCATTGATCAGTTTGCTCTTTCCCCTTCCCATAGTTGGGGCATAGTTTTAGGGAACACCACTTTTGGATAACCCTCTTCCCTTTATATAAGTACATCTCAAACCCCTTTTTTCATGTCAACATTAGGTTTATGAGCTCATCTCATCCATTGTTTCCTTATGATCTTTGATATAACTAACTATCATTGGTTATTTGCTAACATCAATTTTGGTTGCATGTGCCTTACATCACTTGGATCCCCTCTTGTTTACCTCTAATATTATTGAGGCATATTTTTCTCACACATTCCTTGATATGATGTAGAGATGTTTATATCTATAGGTTGTTATCTTTAAGGTTGTTTCTTATCCTACTCCTCTTTTGATCTTATCCTCTCTTTCTCGTCCCAAGTCCCACTGCCCATACATATTTCCTCTTTGGGACACTTCTCTTAACCATTTGTTTCTTTAAGTCCATATTCATGGCCATAATCAACTTTCCCCTGGGATTTTTATTATGATATTAAAATTATAACATTTTCAGCATACGTTTTTTTTCCAAAGACCACATTCATGGCCATATTCTATATTCTCCCTTTAGAATATTTTGTTTCCATATTCTGAATCCTATCCTTCTCATTTTGAATTCCAATTCCATGGCCATCTTCACTGTTCCTTTGGGAATTTTATTTCACAATCTTATTCAACTTGTGCAAAAATCCCACCTCGTGGCCATAATTTTTCCTCTTGGGGCATATTATTTCATCATCTGCTTTTCATTTTATCTTCTTGGCCATTTTATCATGTCCCATTGGGCACCATAACCTTTCATTCTCATCCCTTGTGGATGCATACCTTTTCACTTGATTCCTCATGTACAAAGAGTTTCACATACCTTACACATTTAGTTGTGCATAATTTCATTTTTGTTAATGAACCGTTATTCATTTTGGCTTGCATCCATACTACAGTGATATTCACCCACTCACTAGTCTGTAGAATGTTGTAGCCCGTCTCCATTGAGACCACAATTTTCCTCTATCGATGTGATATTGGAGTCACCACCATAGTTTTTATTGATATTGTAATCCTTTTTTCCTGGGGCATCTTTCCTTGGTTATGCTTTCACCCATCTTTTCTTCACCCACTCACCCTTCATCATTTACCTTTTTAAAATGCTTTATCAATTTCCCTTGACATCATTGATCACCCATTTGAATGGGAGATCATCATCAATACTTTTACTATCCACCAACTCTCATCATTTTGTCTCATGGCTTGCTATCTCAAACCACTCAACAAAAAGGGGAAAAAGTAGATAGCTAAATTTGGTATCTCTACCCTTATTGCTTGCATGAACATGATTAATTTTAAATTAGCCCATACCCCCTTAATTTATTAAAATTCCCCCCATTTATCCCATTCCTATTGAATTTAATTAATTAATTCTTATTAATCAATTAATATCCTATCCCTTTCCCTAACGGAATTTCTATTTCCCATTCATATGCTTTTTCTAACCTATCTCTACTGCCAACTCACCTACACCTCATCCCTAAACATCCTCTTCCCACCTTATGATTTTAATCGGTTTACCAATCTTTAAAAACCTAAAATCATGCCAAAATCATAAAAGTATCCCATTAGGGAAACTTTCCCGTAGTCACCCCTATAAAAATAAATAATCTCTTTTTATTCTTCAATTAGATGCATGTAATTTCTAGCCTTCTTAAGAAATAAGAATCCTTTTTGTTCCCGAGTGTTCTTGAGATGTTTTATAGGCCTTCTACACATCCGTTTGGTGCACTTACAACACTCACAATCATCCTTCATGAGATTTTAGATTATCGTTATCTTTATTTTGGCATATCTTTTATATTATCATAGATTATTTGTTCCTAACATTTTGCAGGTACAAAGAAACTTCTCGCAACATGTAGGGGACACTCAAAAACCTCCTCCTACCACCCCTTTTCCCTGCAGTTGTCATATTCATCCAATTATCTTTGGATTTATATTTTTCCCGATACGGTTTTCATTGATCCCTCCTGGTCGCCATCAACCAAGGCCCTATTCATCTAATAATCTATCCAAACTATCCATTCTTATCCTTTTTCCTACCTCTCTGTCTCTGGTTCTTTTCTATAGATCCTCTTACAACACTCACATAACTTTATTAGTTTCCGTTTTCACTTAGACCTTACAGTATTCATATTTTATCTACAATTTCATATTCATCCTCCCATATCGCCATCAACCTTCCTATGCATAGTTTGAGTCATTATCAACCCGGACTAGGTAACATTTAATTTGTATTTATTTCAGTCATAATAGCTTCTAGATCAATTTTAATCATTTCTCATATTCTCATACAATTTATGTTTCTTTTTCTATCTACCACTCTTTATTTATTTAACTCTTTCTAAAAAATAGGGGTTGACATCGGTGAAAGGAAGCTAATCACTTCTTGGAAATAGATTGTCAAGCTAGTCCTCACATAGATCTATTTAATCAATATCATTTACATTCTCGTTCAAATGTCTTCTTCATCTCGTATCAAGGATCAATTCATTATTCAGCACTCATATCACATTACGCATATGAGGTAACATAAACCCTCCATCATTTATGAGTTTTCTATTTTCTTCTCAGAGAGTAGAATCATTTTCATTCGTAACAAGAAAATTGGTAAAAATATATCAAAGTCATGAAAATATACTTCTATACTAGACTATATTGTTTCACTTGATTCTAGAGCATTTCTTTGAATATTACTGAAACAAATAAGGGTAAAGGGCTAGGAGGAATACCTTTTAAAATGTTGGTTGAAGGTTGTTACATGTATATGAATTCTTGATCCATAGCTGATCATGAGAGCTTCCTTTTGGCTAGGAGGAACTACCTGAAATAGAAAACAAGACCACCAAATAAAATTTAAATAGTATATGCAGTGGACTGCCTAGTGTATGCTAGACTCAGAACCGTGATAATCCCTGACGATCGTTAATCTACTATTCAAAACAACTAAATGTTAACAATAAAGAAAATCCTACTGTAGTTAAAATGATTTAGGTATCTCATTCAAACACAATAAGAAAATTCGTTCACAATAGGCTAAGCTATGATTAAATATGGAGGTCAAGGTATTTGTTAGAGTCTTTGGTACTAGTCGTGAGTCTAGTTCTGGGTTGTTTTGGGTATTTGGTGGAGGTTTTAAGCTTTGTTCTTGGTCTAAGGGTAAAAACACAGAGACCGACGTCGGTCTAGTATGACTGATGTCGGTTTAGGTGAACCGTGACAGTTGTGGGTAATCGGCATCACTATGGTCAGGGTATAGGAAAATCAATAAAAACTTGATGTGAGGGAAGATCTAAGGCTAAATGGAAATGTAAAGGGAAATGGCAAGGTCTGTGTGGGTCTTAGGTATAATCAAGGGTAGTTAAAATCTAGGTATGGGTAGTTCAATTGTGTGGGTGAAGGAATGGTCAAGTTTGTATGGAGGTAAATGGTTGGGGAATGGGAATGGGAGTAAAACTAATAAAAAAGTAAAAGAGTCTACCTAAATGACAATGGACAAGTGTTGGTTAAAAAACACTTCTTGTTGTATGAGTTTGGTGTCTAGTTGTAAATGGCGGCTGATCAAATGGAAGGAACTTGGTATGGTGATGGTGCTTCCCTAGATTCTCCCGTGAATGCAAGTGGCTCTATGATGGCTTTTGGTGTTGGTTATAGATTCTCTAATGTATGTATGAATATTGGTCCTCCTTGCATGCAGCTCTAGTTTTGTCCTTTTTGCTCTTAGAATGTGCCAACCTCAAAATAAGGTTGTTTTGGGGATTAAATGGTAACCGAAGATGGTTTCGGGTTGACCGGTGATGGTTTAGGGTAACCGGCATCGGTTAGGGTGAGATTTCCTAGGTTTTCTAAAATGGGTAGATCCTCTTGATTTTCTTGGATCTCATTCATTTTTCTCCATGGATTAGAATGGAAGCTTCCTTTCTAACGTGTGGGAATGTGGTTAGAGGGAATGTAGGATTTGATTTTTAGGGTTTAGGTAGGTCTTAGTTAGTTATGGCAACATACTAAGAATAGGTATTAGGGTGAGGTGGCTAGATGAGGTGTATAGGTGAGGTGGATGTGTGGGCATTATCCAATTAGGATATTTAAATAATAGATTTTGTGAGATCAAGAATTAATCTAATTAAATTTATTAAATTAATATTAGAGTGGGGTGAAAGGGGGCATGGTTAGGGGAGTGTGACCTAGTTTTGGTGTCTACATTTTGCCCCTTTGTGTTGTGTAGCTTGTATTGGTAAGCGACACTGACAAAAATAAGATGTGGGTGCCCCATGTGTGGGTGAAGGTGATCCCCTTAAACTAGGAACCGATGAGGTAGAAGGCACAATCGGTGAGTGGTTTGATAAAAGTGAATGTGATGAAGAGGAAGGTTGGCAACGAGGGTAAAAGGTCTAATCGGGAAATCCAAGTAATGGGTCGGGGTTAAAGGTAGTAATGAATCAAATACAAGCACACCTATAAACTACAACATAGTACTAGGTTGATGAGCAGGAAAAATCTGCATTGTCTAAGGTCATTAGGTTTATCCAAACAAGGTTGAGGTGATTCTGGTATCCAAGGTATAGGATATGGTCTAGAAACATGTCATAGGTCAGGTGCAGGAATGATTAGGTATGTTCTGGTACACTAAAGTCTGGGTCAGGATAAACGGTCACGATAAAAGCCAAGGTAAGGTCAGTATGTCAATCAACACAGTTAGTAGTGCTGCAAGGTATAGCAAGCACATGAAGTCATAGGTAACTAGCAATGTTCCAGGTCCAAGTAACTAGGTCATGACATGGGTAGGGCTGAGGTATGGATAAAAGAATGAGTCCCCCAATGAGGATGAGGTTAGGTAATAAATGATGAGGTCAAGAGGATAAAGTTAAGTGTCTAAGTCAGGTGTGGGTGAGGTAAAATGACACAGGACATAAAAGGAGGGGTAGGGGGTACGAAAAATATTAGGTAGGATAATTGATTACGCTTTAAAGGAATTGATGCTAGTCGCGATTGAATGACCATGGTAATCTAGGGCACGGGACCGATGTCAGTCAAGGTAAAACTATCACCGGTCAAGTCAGGTAGGTTATAAAAAAGAAAATTTTTGTGTTTAGCAAATCATTAAGAAAAATGACAGGTGAGAGAGAGAAAAGTGGTAAGCATCGGTGCATAATGGAGAGTTGAGTTAGAGAGTGGTGTAGTGGGTGATTGGCAGAAAATAAATGAGCCTGTGAGATCGGATTGATCTATTTAGTTGGTTGGAGGTGAGATAATTGATTAGATGATGGAAAATGCGGGAGAGGGGTAAGGTGGACCACTGGTGTAATGGCTTGATGTGCTACCATGACGGTGGTAGTGTGATGAGGTAAGAGTAAATCCCTTTTCTTTATTTTTTGAGTTAGATTGATTTAGAGGTTGGGTGGGGAAAAAGCGGATTTAGGGGGAAATGAAGTTTGATTTTTAGGAGGGAAAATCGAGTTAAATAGGAATGGGGAGAGAGGTGATGGGGTCTTTGGAGGGGTGGGGAAGGGTAGAGGGGGATTTGGGTAGTGTTGGGTGGGTAAAAGGGAGAAAAAGGAAGTTTTAGGAAGAAGGAGGGGCATCAACGTCACGGTTTTGTGGTGATAGTCACCATTGTCGGTCAAAGGAAAGCCGATGTTTGTGGTGTCGAATCGCACTGGGTCTTGAAATAGGTGACCGATGTTTGTTGAAGGGGGACCGGGGGTCGGAGTTAGAGAGAAATGCTACTAGTCATAATTTGGGGAAAAAGGGTTCAAAAGTGTGCTAGGTTAGGTTGGTGAGGTAGGTAGTGGGAAGTAGGATATGTTTAGGGGAAAATCATAACATAGGTAAGGGGAAAAATAGGTAAGGGTGAATGATAGTGGGTTAGGGTTGGGTTGGGTAGATAGAAGATGTGATACAAAGGTAAGGAGGTCTAGGGAAAGAGAGGTAGGGTGGTAGGTATAGGTGAGGTGCCGAGTAAGATTTTGGTTATGATTAAGGTGAAATTAATGTGATGTTTTGTTAGATGCAGGTGAGAGATCAGTTGAGGATGCGAGATAGGGTGCCACCCCTACTATTGAGAGTTTGAGGCATGGCAACAGTCGAGGAGTGGAGGCATGTCATAGATTTGGGCCTGATTCGGGTCTAACTCTATTGGCATGTATTCCGATAGTTGAGCTTGATGGTCACGGTCACCTTTACGGAAAAGTGACAACCGAGCTTGGGAATATACAAGTAATTCTTCCTCGCACCTAACCTCCCGAGGTCGTGGCTTTGAGATAGCTGGTACCGATGGAACATGCATGGGATATAGACAAACTAGTTAGGCAATCTAATGTCTTCGACACGCACTAGTGGAAATTGTGAATCTAAGGCAAAGAAGGCCCTCCTAACTTGAACTGGTGTGATAGATCAATCAGCAAGGATGACTTCTCTAAGGCTCCAATCAATATCGAGCTCTAGCATGATCCAGTCTATAGGTTGTGGAATACGTGGAAAATGACCTGGGATAGTTTCGTGTATGTCTCCAAATAAGGTCATAGGGTGGATGGTAAATATAATTGATTCTATGGGCGATTCTCTGGCCTAGTCCAAAATTCCCTAGCTTTGTTAGCTGCTACGTCTAATAAGGATAATTGTTCGATGATGATAGGTGGAAGTGGAGTAGACCGGAATACTAGTGTACATAGGCCAGTATCTATGTCTGATTCACCTATGGATTCGTTGGGCTGTGGGATTTGTGGGTCACAACCATAGATTCGTGGTTGTTGTGGTCCTACTATGGTCATGCGTAGAATTAGTCCCTAATCCCTAATATCTAGTAATCATATGCTTTCTCCACTTCTATATTCAGAATTAATAATTGTGTGATTTTCTCAGAGTATCTTACAGGTGTTTGTGCAACCTGAATTCTCAAGCTAGTATCTATGTCTGTGATAGTATCTCTTGCATCTGGCTATGGGACCAAAGGGTCACAACCAAAGGTCTGTTCTCTTTCAAACCTTTCTACAGTCATGTGGATATGAATCTAGGGTAATCTGTAGTTTGGTTAACTTGACCAAAATGTGTGTGCTTGGTCGTTTTCTATGTTTAACCCGTGCGGGTTGGAAACTAATTTGTTGTAAGTTTACCATTGTCTAGAAGACTTGGATCCTAAGATTCTTATCTATATCATTTATGGCTATGACGAGGTTGGGTTGGGGTATGATTGGCTCGAATACGTATTCCCTGGGCTCTCTAGGTCCCATGATTATCATGCAAAAGTATCAATATAAACTAAATACAACGAAGCAAAATTAACTATATGAAATGTATCTAGAACATATCTAACTTCTATATTTTTGTGTTTTCCTGATGAACTTTTTGAATGAATTTTAAAAGAGTAACTATTAATATATATAGAATTGATAGCTAAAATAACACTTTAAAACAAACAAAATAACCGAGTATAGCTATTTTTCTATGTAATTTGTAGATCTATTCTAAACAATGAAATAACTAATCTAATCTAGTTGTAAGACTATCGATCCTACCTCAGAGGTGAGGAATGAATCATAGTTTCTCAGAAACTATCAATCCCCACAACTTCCCCGGAAATATCGAAAGTAAAATTAACTGAAATAAAGCAATTAACTACTCTATTTGATACGATTCTAATTTAGAACTTTGAAAGCTAGAACTGGACTCCATGAAAATAGTGGTAAATCTGATGGTGTGTGTGATCTTGTCCCCTCAGTGTGATCTCCTCGTTCCTTCATGTTCACTTGGATCTAGAAAAGCATGTAATGCTAGCATCAACAAAAGTAGATATTGGGACAAAGGCAACTTAGGATACAGACTGAATACAATGCAAGTAGGAGAGAGATAGCGCAAGAGTACAGAGCTTGGCTTATGCAATTCCTAGCGAGGATTTATTGCAGAGTCATGCAACATAAAGCGTCTAGAACCTAAAACTATCTTGTCTGAAAAAAACTTGGAAATTTAATGGCTTCCTATTGAAAACAAACTATTCTACTCTAATGGATTGGATGAAATATCAACAGCACCTGCACAAGATGGATATGTGGCTTCCTAACAACACTAACTAGGCATGCAATGAAAGAGACTAAGAATTCTAAAATGAGAGACTAATCTATTGCAAAGAGAAATTCAGCGCAAATTTGAGGGGCCATTTTCTTGAGCACAAGCCAACTATTTATAGCTTTTGCATTTACCCAAGGTAAAAACCAAATAGAACTCTTAAACTATAAACAATGATAAAACACTATTCCAGGGAACTAGAATCATTAATGCAAGCCAATGGTGGTGAAAAAGCGGTGAATCATTGATTTTTACTTGAGTCACGTTAAAAGATAATTTTGGAAAACGTGTAAAGGACCACCACACTTTGAGTAGGGTGGTGGTTACGGACCACAGCCCTATTCGGGCGGCGGTCACGAGACCGCCACTTGGCGGGCGGTGATTTCATCACCGAATAGCAAAAGGCCAAGAAAAGAGGGGAAAAGGGAAAAACAAAGTACGTGGGGGCTAAGTGGGGCATGTGGGATGTTAATGCACACTTGGAGAACTTTTTCAGACCCCAAACACCTTGCAAGGAGACCTGTATAATCATTGGGGCACGTGTTACGTTGTTCTGGTAGTGCAGTACCCTACAATTTTGGGTACGTACATATTGCCCCCTTGGAGAAGCGTTTTAGCCATGAAGAGGTGTAAAACAATGGGTTCGAGTATGGTAGTCCCAAAATGGTAAGTTAGAAGTTATACCTTATACGTCTGTGTGTTGAAATGATGCCGTCCAAAATTCCTGCCACACCTGCAAAACGAAAAGAGAACTCAAGTGCAGATAGACATAATAATTTGGAAAATAAATGCTAAAATAATGGGAAATGAGGATGTACCATTTGTGCGGGGTATAACTTACCTCTGTCGTTGCTCCAAACCTACTCCAAACTTGTAAAAAAGACATTTTAAAACAAGTCAGGTTTGCTTATATATATGAAAGTGGGCCCATTTTCCTATTCATTTGCGCGAGTTGATTTGATTGATTCTGAGCTCTGGAACCCATGGTGACGGTTTCTTGTGCGAGTAGAGTCAAAACGTTCGTGACGGGATAGTGATCATGCCTCCGCAAGTGGAACATCGACCCACGAGATCACATGTTAGTTTTCTTCAATTTATCTTTTTACCCCCTTAATTTTAAAATGCTAAAATCTTTTTCATAGGGGGTAATTTTTGAAAATGTTAGGTTTAAAAGGTCCATCTAGGGGGCACCTATTGGGTAGGCCTTGTTTTAGTTAAAATGGTCCTCTTCTAGCATTTTTAGGCCTTTTTAGGGTAAAAACCCACGTGGGTTTTTGGGCCACGACCGCTGCCCCCCCAAGCGCGGTTACACGACCACCACCACCGATCGGGGTGGCGGTTACACAACTACCACCCTTAAGGCAGCAATTACAAAAATGCCTCCTGCTCGGGGTGGTGGTTTTACACGTAATGTTAAAGAATATCTGTTTAAGGTTGTTTTTGTGTTTTTAGCATTTCTATGTGTTTTCATGATTTTTCTAATATCACTCGGATGCTAACTTGCTTTGTTTTGTGTGTTTTTGGGTGTATGCAAGCGAGAGAGGAGTATATCCGGTGGAGCCGAGAGAGGGAGTGTGACTGGCTCCCAGGAGTACTAGATGCCCTTTCACAGGATGAGGAGGACACTCTTCAGAGGGCCGGGATACTACATATCTCACGCATTCCACATGTTGCACCATCCAGTCACATTCTTTGTGACCTATTCTCATATTGGGATGTTGATCGGAACACCTTCCGATTACCAAGGGTCCGCGGTGAGTGGACCATCACTTTGGAGGATGTTTATCGCATTCTGGGGTCCCAATCATTGGGAGATGTCTGACCCTTGAGACAACAGGTTCATGGGCCTAGATAGCATAGTGGGCCACTTATATGGGAGATGCAGTCATCTCCACGGGTTTGAAGAAGGGGGTCAGAGTTCGATCTATTCCTAGTTTTCCCATCCCCTTGCTTCACCAGGCCATTATGGGGATCCTTGCCTCGAGACTGATCGGGGACAAGGGAGGAGACACACTGCTATACTGCTGGTCCCCCATCATTGCACAGATAGAGGGACATGGTGGATATATGCCTGGGGAGCAGATATACTTGGGACTACCTACCATGATTTATACAGGGTAGTCCATTTACAGGGGCAGTCCTTGAGCCACCCGACCTTGGTCATGAGTTGGGTTTATGAGCACTTCATCCCCTATGGCAGAGGTGTAGAGGTGATAGATCCCGAAACCGTGACAGCTAGATGGATAGATATGTCGATTGCTCCGAGCACCTCATCGCCGATTACTTCTCTAACCACCGCGACATGGAGGCTACACCGTATCAGACTATGGTAGGTATATGGGGTGAGGAGGCTCTTACTTTGATCTCCTGCTCCACCACAGGGCAGCTTATTGATAGAGTGGGGTGAGTGGAGATACACTCCTTTGCGAGTTCCTTAGCAGCTTGGCCTACCCTACATGGGCATGCTTCCCCGGTAGCGGTAGTATACAGTCGATTCGAGAGGCCGAGGGGGTCTTAGAGGCCAGGGTTGGATAGTTGTTACTCCTGGCGTTCCTATTGCGGCCAGGAGGGTAGTACGTGCTCAAGGGAGACTCGTGCACCTCGGGAACCTTTGCTTCAGATTGCCGTGGGTCCCGCCCATCACGGTGATGACCCTATTGACATAGAATCTGAGTCTGAGGAGTTTACAGGGGGAGAGACAGAGGAGGAGACAGAGGAGGACAAAGTGATCACGAGTGGCATGACACTCGAGGATATCATGCGAGTAGAGAGGGCGAGCAGAGCGCGAGAGAGTTACTCAGCCGGAGGAGCCACTCTCCCAGAGCCATGGTGGGGAGGATGAGTCCGTTGTAGGATGCCACGTTGCTCCAGCCATGGGGGGAGTACCTCAGTCAGCGGCGGCATCTGTGGCAGGTGTGGACCCTAGAGATCCATCCTGGAGGCCTGGTGATCCGAGTAAGTTACCATCCTTCCTTTTAGTGTTTGTTTTTTATTAGGATTTCCTTAGTTACTATTTCTCCTCTTGTTTTACTTCTAATTTGTTTTCTCCTTTGTTTGCAGAGACCACCGATGAGTGGCGGGACTTGATTCGTAGGGTATGCACTGATACCCTGATGATCCCCATGGAGAGGACCCATACAGAGTTATCTGTGGATGCTGGGGAGCCCTTAGTAGCTGGTAGACACACTGACATATTTCCCCCACTCTGGCACGTGGCCAGGATGGTATCGACTCTCCACATAGAGCTAGCGAGGTATAGGACAGCCAAGCGCCCGATGAGGAGTCATTCTCGTGGCGAGACCGCAGCCGCCCCTTAGGATCTCGAGCCCTTCGTGCACTCGAGTGCCAACGTAGCTGGAGCCCTAGGCATGGGAGTGCACCTTTAGAGGGTCTCGTAGGGATTGAGAAGCCACTTAGCTCTCCTAGATTTTGTATGATATAATCTTTTGTATATTCGGGTTCTTTGAGCATTTTGACCATGCTTAGTGCATGATGGCATTGTACACAAACTTTGATCATTTGTATATATATATTCTTTTTGGATCAGACTTTTAGCATTCATGGCTTACTTGCATTTCCGGTTTCCTCATGTAAATTATGATGTTTATGCTTGTATGCCTTTAAAATGTATGTAATGGAGAACAAATGATGCAAGTGTTTACTTTCTTTTGTATTTCATGATGCTGATATATGGTAATGTAGATACAATGCGATGTTGAGTCTTAGTTTGTGTAAGCAATTTTGGATACTTCATATTTGTTTTGGCAAAGTGGTGAAGATAAACCGGTATGATGAGCAGATAAACTTTCCCCTACACCCAACTCCATGCAACTAGTAAGATGTGAGGGCTTATCATCGAGAGTTGGGAACGGCACAAGTTATGAAATGTGTTGAAATGATACTAATGAGAGATAGACAAAGCCTTGGTGGCCCAAATTAGGATGCTACAAACTTACTCCACTCGAGTGACTTCATAGTTTTGGGATGCAACTTGCTTTGCGGTTTATCTAGACTTAGATCCATAGATGGCCACATGGTAGACAAAATCTGGGTTTTTAGGTTTTGATTCCCTTGGAATTATGGACATCTGATTCATTTGTTTTTGACTCAAGATTTCAAGATTTGAATTGTTTGTTTATGAAATTTTACGTTTGTTTGTCAAGAGGACCCCCTACACTTTGCCCCATGCTACTAGTAAGAAGCGTGGGTTTATCACCATAGGCAAGGCATAGGCGAGTAAGGGCATTTCCATCCTTTCCCAACCCTACGTCACTAGTAAGAGACGTAAGCTCATCACCGAAGGTTGGTGGGGAATGGAAATGTGTAAATTTAAAATTTTATGTTTGGTTCTATATTTGGCTTGTTTACTTGAGAAAAATTTCAGTATGTTCTTATTTCCAAAGAGATATATAAATGGGATAGATGTGACACCATGAAGCTTCTAGAATAGACCATAGGCAAGACACCTATCCTAAGAAGAAACCAAAAGTGAGAATAAACCCGCAGATCTTGGCATGGTTACTGTTAAGACCTTGTCATATCTAGCTTTATTTGATGAAATGATTCCGAGATAGTTTGATGATATCATGGAAATGGAGAAGTATGATTAGAGTGTTTATGCCAACAACATCATGATTTTGTAATGAATTGATTTGAGAACAAATTCCTTGATCACATTTTTTTGTATACAACAAGCGGACAAAATGATCCTAATCTATATGAAGATGCAATGTAGATATAATTATAAATAGTGCTAGTTGCTTACGCGTAGAATCATTTGAGGTGTAGGGAATTGAATGTTTCACCAAATTCCTCACCTTCTACCATACATAAGATGTATGCACCATTTCCATAGTCCTTCATGGCTCGGTATGGGCCCAACCATTTGGGTCGAACTTCCTTCGCGTTTTTTTTGTCGATCCGATGTCTAGCCTTACAACAAGATCACCTTCATATATGTCACATTCATAGACCTTCTTGTTATACTACCAAAGACATCCGGTCAACATAGACTCTGTGCCACTGTTCATCTAACCTAGCTTCATCTAGGCTTTCTAGTTGGGAAAGACGTGCTTCTCTATAAGCGTCTTCATCTAGGATCCCTTGTAAGGAAATGCGGAGACTAGGTATTTCAACCTCAAGGGGGATAACTCCTTACGCACTGAATCACGCGGCGAAAGGAGTCACTCTATTGCACTAAAGACACATTTTTATTTAGTGTGACTCTATATTCTATCGGACGTGAAAGAATGACATGAAGCACTTGTGCAAATAGTGCAAGGTTTCAAATCTAACCTAGCTTCATCTAGGCTTTCTAGTGGGAATGAGACGTGATTTCATAAGCTGCATCTAATCCCTTGTAAGGAAATGGGACTAGAAACCCTCAAGGGGGATAACTCCTTCCTGGATGGAGTCACTCCTAGATTTCTTTTTCTCGGTTGACTCTCATTCTATCGGCATCTTGTTAGTGCAAAATGCACATGCGATCAATACTTTGCATCCAAAGAGGGTTTTCCTTTCTCCAAGTGTGGGACTTGAAAAAATGAGAAAGGATTCTCCTAGAGAAGGCTATTCCTCTGTTCGGATGCACACGAAATATGCAGAGGTTTTCTCAAAACCTAATCTAATGCGCCAAGGAGACAAGGTAAGAAGATGCATAAAATAAATCTAAGCTAATAGAGGTGATGCACCGAGGAATGAAGAACACCTATTTTTCTAGTGAACACAGACTCATTTGAATGTGATATAAGATCATGCACGATGACAAAACTACTAAGTGAAAGACCAGAGGATGCAAAAATGAACACAGAGAGGGCTGAGAATCATCCACAGACATGCATTACTTGCTCCAAAGATTGATACAATACACTACAGAATGCCATGAGGCAGAATAGTATTACAGTTCAAATGAGAGGTTCGAACTCCACAAATTCGCCTGAGGAGAAGAAGGGAGAGGCAAAACAGAAAAATGTTCGACCCTTGAAAAGAAGCTCCTCTTTACAATATATAGAAAGAATGAGAGAGGAAAGAGAGAGGGGAAGCCAAATCTACTCCAACCACCTCCAGGTTGCATTCAGTTCATCTCATTATGACAGAAGCGGTGGATCCTGGCAAAATGGCGGGCTGTCCAACAGAAGCGGCGAACTGTCTGCTGCATTAAAGTTGTTTGTTGAAGCATTACTTCTGCTTGTTATTTCACGCCAGAGGCGTTTCTTGATTTTCTCTCTCCAAACTGAACCAAAATGCAAGATTGACCCTGGAATCGTGTAGAGAATCTCACAAGCTTTCCGTTGATATAAAGAACGTGCAAATCCGAGCTCTGGATCGAAAGATATGTCGATCTGAAGATTTAGGGCACAAAACAGGTGAAAACGGATTTTTAAATTTCTTCCCGCGCTCTGCCACCTGGATGACACGTGGCAGGTTCTGATTCGCTGAGCAACTCTCTCTCCTCCACCTCTCGGTGGGCTCTCTTTTGAAATTTCCTTGTGGGCCCTAGCTGGGACACGTGGCACTATCCCATTGGTTCGGGCTGACCCTTCAAAACTTGCCCTTTGACTTTTTGACCTTTTCCCTTGTGACACGTGTCATCATTTGGTTGGTTCTCGGCCCTTTCGCTCCTTTCGTCCACCGCGTCCATTTGTCCCGATGTCCTAGTGCTGCTTGGGATAAAATCCTCCGATCCGGTTCACCGGATTCGGCGGTTCACGTCCATTTGTCCCACTTGTCCCCGTGCTGGCTTGGCATGCGGACAAATTCTTCTAGTTCGCCCGATCCGGCCTATTCGCGTCCTCACGGCCCAGATGTCCCATTTGCCTCCGGACTGTTTGTTCTCATTTCGGCCGAACCGGCTGGTTCGCGTATCTTTGTCCCAAATGTCCCAAAGCAGTTAGTGTGAAAGTTCTCCTTTTCGGCCGATCCGGGCTTTCCGCGTCCGCCGCGTCCATTTGTCCCACTTGTCCCTTTGCTGTTTGGGCCACCTGTAGGCTTTTCGGCCGATCCGCACCTTGATGTCCCAAATGTCCCGACTGTCCCGGGGACTAGGACTTAGCCGATTTTCACATTTTTTCTGGCCCAAGCTTATCTTCTGCAACTTCTTCGCATCTTCTCAGAGCTTGCTTTTTTCAACCTGGATGGGAGAGTTAGAAAAATTTCTGAAGGGACCCTAGAAACATGACTTTTTGCCCTGAATCAATTTATCTACCTGGGACTTGAGAATTCTGATGCATGTTATCAAATTAACCCGGGGGTGAATTTTGGATAACAATTTGGTGACTCAGTGGGGTCACCTGCCTGCTAGGTAGAAGATCAGTGGCCTTTAGCGATCTATTGGGCATGGAGTCATAAGCAATAACCTGAAACGAGCCTGATATCTAATCCCGAGCCTGATACTGCAACTTCTTCTCCAACAACACTCTGAACTATAGAAAACAACCTGAGAGCAGCAAAACCTGTGCTGAAGCACTTAGGAAAACTGAAACCTAACTACAACAGGACAATGTGCACAAGCACTTGGAGGAATGAAAATCTAATTAATATTTACAAGGTAGTGAACTTCCCTCTAGAGGCAACGCTTGAGATAGATTCCATTGACTGGAATCTGCAGTTCTTCACCATCCAATGAGGCCAATTGGAAAGCATTGCTGCTCTTGCGCTTCATGACCATGTATGGGCCACTCCAAATGGCGTCAAATTTGAAATGCCTTCCTGGTTTTGCTCGATCTGCATCCCATTTCAACATTAGATCTCAAACTTGAAAAGATCTATCCTTGGCCTTTCAGTCAAAGGTCTTCTTGATCAAAGCTTGATCCTTTTCCATTACTTGGGATGCCTGATTTCTGATCTCTTGCAGCTCCATCACTCTGCATATCTCACCTCCATAGGCTCAAATTCAAGCAACTCCAGCTGCTTCATGAGTTCCAATGTTGGCAACTCAAGTGACATGGGCAAGATTGCCTCTCTTCCATGACAAGCTTAAATGGAGAATTACCTCGTGGATCTTTTGGGAGTGATCCTATCAGCCCATAAGGCTGATTTCAGTTTGGTATGCCAAGCCCTCTCGATTCTCATCAAGAGTCCTCCTAATGATCCTCAAAGAAGTTCTTGTTTGTAGACTCGGCCTCGGCCATTACCTCGAGGGTAATAGTTTGATGAAGTGCTTAGGTAGATCCCGCTCTCGATGTACAGCCCACTCACCACCTTAGATCCAATGAATGCCAATGCATTATCGTAGATTATTGTAGTAGGTACGCCAAATCTAGTAGTTATCCCCTCGTAAAAGTCCAAGATGCTAGACTCATTCGCCTCTTTGAGTGCTACTGCTTCTGTCCATCTGGTGAAGTAGTCCGTGGCTATCAAAATCCATTTGTGCCCTTGGCTTGAATTGGGATTGATGGCTCCAATGAAGTCTAAACCCCATTGCATGAATGGCTGGTCAACTGAGATTGGATGTAATGGAAGGGCAGCGAGTCTCTCTTTTCCTGTGAAGAATGCACAATTCTTACATCTCTTGATCCATGCATAGCAATCACTAAAGATTTTAGGCCAATAATAACAAACCTTCATGATTTTTAGAGCTGTCACTTTTGGTGCAAAATGGCCACCACTAGTCCATCATGAAACTCTTTTAATACCCTTTGATCTCGACTCGTGTTAATGCATCTCAAAAGACTCCATTCACATCCTTCTTGAACAAAACTCCATCAATGATGGTATATGGAATAGCCTATAACCTGAAGTATCTCCTCTTCGCTTTGCTCATTTCTAGAGGGCATAGGCCTGTTTGTAGGAAGTGCATAATGCCTTGGGTCCAAAGCAAGGAGTCGGGGCAGCATTGTCTTCTTCTTGTCTCGCCACTCGCTCATGGCTGTCTTGAATCACAAACAGCCTCTTCTTCATCAGCATACTTCTTTTTGCTTCCCCAAAACCAGCTGCTCACACAATCCTTTCCCTCTTACCAGCTTGGTGATCTTGATCTCAATGTCATACTCCATGACACGGGTGATCCAACCTGCCCTTTTTTCATTCAAATCCTTGTTGAGGAGGAAGTCCTTAACCCCAGCATGTGAGACCAGCAATTGGACCTTGTTGTTTGAGACTAAATGCTTGAATTTCTTCAAGCTTCTGATTACTGCAAGCACATGCTTTTCAATAAAAGAGTACCTCACTTCACAGTCATCTAGGCTCTGGCTGAAGAAGGCAATCGGCTGTTCATCATTATCTTTGTTCTCGCTTGTACTGCAATGGCAAAAATAGTGTCATCACCTCCAAATGCATAGAGGATGAAATCCTTGGAAAAGTCTCGGGTTGATGAGAGTGGATGCTTGGGAGATGGCTTCTTTTATTGCTTCAAAACTCTCCTTTCCTTCTATCGTCCATTTGAAAGCCATGCTTTTCCTTAACATTTTGGTGATGGGCTTGACAAGGGCTGCAAAATCTGGGACAAACCTCCGAACAAAGTTTATCCTTCCCAGGAAACTCTGAAGGGCTTTCTTGTGGCTTGGCAATGGTAGAGCTCTTATGGCTTCAACCCTCTCTGGATCAATCGCTAATCCTTCCTCGAGACAATATGGCCAAGGAGCTTCCCTTCATGTGCAAGAAAGATGCACTTCTTAGGATTTAAGGACACTCCGAACTTTCTACACCTCTGAAACACTTGCCTGAGGTGAAAGAAATGGTCTGCTGCATTCTTTGAGAAGACAGTAATATCATCTAGGTATACCAGCACTATCTTGTTGATCAAGCCTTTGAATGCCATATCCATAGCTCGCTAGAATGTTGCTCCGGTGTTTGATAGTCCAAATGGCATCTTCTTGTAAGCATATGTGCCCATTTGGTTGTGAAGGCTATCTTGAACTGGTCTTCCTCCTTTACCATAATCTGATTGAAGCCTGAGTAACCATCAAGTAGTGAAAACCTTTCTGAACCAGCTACAACCTGCAATATTTGCTCCATGGAAGGGAGTGGATAATGGTCCTTGAGAGAGGCTCTATTCAAATCTCTCAAGTCAACACACACTCGATCTCTCCACTCTTCTTTCGATCGAACTAAGTTGGCAACCCAACTAGAATGCTTGATTGGGAATATGATTCTTGACTCAATCAGCTTGTCCAATTCTTTCCTCATGAGAGGCTCCATGTGTGGATTGACTGGTCTTTGTTTCTGCCCGATGTGCTTAGTATTTGGATCCAATTCGATGGTATGCTGAGCTAAGTTGGGATTGAAACCTTTCAAGTCTTCATAGCTCCAAGCAAACACGTCAGGGAACTCTTGACATAGCTGTATGAACTCACATCTTTCTTGCTCAGTTGTCATCTTTCCAATTTGCAATGGCTTGTTCTCTTCTACCAAGATGGATACCGAATCTTCTCTCTTGACCTGAATGTTTTCTTTCTCCTTTCTAAACTGATCATTGGGGTTAAAAATGGACTCCAAAGTGATAAGTCCCTTGGGTAGCTTGTCAGTTCTCAGCTGTATCACTTGGTCACCATATTGTTGTTCCAACTTTTCTTGATTCTTAGCTGAGAACTCAGCTTCTTCTTGCAAGAAATGGATGATTTGCTGGTCATTCTCAAATACTTGCCAACTGACATCGTTATCCGGCACCGAAGGCCTCACAATCACGTGGATGTTTGGTTGTACCTTGTCTTGTTGAATGTTTTCTACAATGTCAAAGGCTGCCCCTACTGCTGCAAGCCTGTCAGCAGCTTGATTCTCTTTCCTAGGAATGGCTTTAATGCCAAAACCCTCAAAATCTTCCATGAGGTCCCACACCCTGTTCTTGTAGCACCTGAGTAGATCATTTTTGGCCGCATGCTGTCCCTTGACCTGATTTACAATCAATTCACTGTCCCCAAAGACTTGCAAGTTCTTTATTTTTTTCTTGATTGCCCAATGCATCCTCGCACCAAGGCTTCATATTCAGCAGTTGTTATTGAGCATGCAAATTGAAATCTAAAAGCTGAATAGTACTTTACTCCTTGAGGTGAAACAAGCACGGCTCCACCTCCTGCACCTTGTCTACTCCTTGATCCATCAAAAAATAGCTGCCATACCTCATTGTCATCCTTGTGGTTTGGCTTAGTGATGCTAGGAATAGGTTGACTTTCTTCGTGTATACAATAGACTCCTAGCTCAGATTCTTCTATTCCTTGATAAGGATCAAAAGCATGTACCTTGTTTGCCCATTCATCAAGAGTTAGATCCGGATGTTTCCAACTTTAGTGTCGCCATCCGTGATTGGGTGATCTTCTTGATCAAATGCCGAGCAATTGGCATTAATCTGACTTGGAGTGTAGGGCTCAATATGGAAGTTTGCAATAGGTTCAGATCTGATTGTGGTCTTAGTTCCATATCTTGTCCTGAATAGCATGTGAGACCAATCAGCGGACAAATATCCCCCAATCTTGGCAGTGAAGTCCTCGACAAACATAGGGAAAAGAGTGGTGGAAGGTCTATGACCGACACATCTTGTAAAACAACAACATTTGACATGCGTGCAAGGTAAGACTCAAATTTCTAATCACTCCAAATTTGTTATTGTTGTCCCATCCAACCGCACTACTCCCTTAGATGTTATTTCATACTCGGAGCCCTAACTATCAGCTATCTGTTTAGGCATTACTGAGCTACTTGCCCCGGAGTCTATCATGCAATTATGCACTAGCTTATCTCCTATGATCAATGAAACATAAAATGGAGGGGGCTTCAACATTTTACCTTGCTGTCTTCCATGATTTCCTTCAGGCTGGGCAGCATTTGTGAGTACCTTCTCTTGAGTTTGGACCTGCTGATTCGAAGTTGGCCAATCCTTCATGGCAGCTTGCAGCAGATCTCTTTGGCCTGGGATGGATAGGGATTCCCACATAGATATATTGACGTTTGTCTTCTTCATCTGATCAATGATACTGAATGGTGATGAAGGATCTCTCTGCTACCCCTTGGTTTGCACATTTACTCCTTGTATGTGGGCAGCAACAGCTAGCATTTGAGTTGGCCTAGGGGCTGTTCTTGGCTGCCCTTGTGCATTTGAAACGGGACTTTGCTTGCCAATCATTTGTGGAGCCATGGAAGGTTGTGGATTGGCTGGGGCTAATGGCTGTTCTTCACCCAAATTTCTCCTTTTTGACCTTGTGTTTGCTGCAACACCTTGAGAAACTGCCTGATTCATGCCACAAAAATCCTCTGCTTGCCAATTTACCAATGTGGTGTCATTTGGGGCTGATTGCTGTTGGAATGTTTCTTGTTGTTGGCTGTTTTTTGATTGCTTCTCACCCTCCACACCAGTAGTTGTTACCATTAAAGCTTGAGTCAAAGCACCATTGAAGCACATGGATTGATTATGAGGCTCATTACATGGAAAACACCAATCATACTCCTGGGCAATGTTGTTTTGTGCTGGTACTAATGCCTTAGAGGCAGATATGGCATTTGGATTATAGGGCTGGAATGGTCTATTGGCAGGAGGCCTTGCTTGATTCTGATTTGCAGCTGGATTGGGTGGCCTTTGAGGCTGATATAGCTGCCTATTAGGTTGAGCTTGAGGCTGATACGAAGGTCTAAAACCTTGAGCTTGCTGTCTCTTGAGTGTAACCAGCTCATTACCTAAATTTTGCAGTTGCTTCATGACTTCTTGAAGCTCATTTGGGGCACTTGGAGATGAAGTGGAAGCTTCATTTGAACTCTGATTTCTAGGAGTGGGAGAAGGAGCTAAGACAGGTGCTTGACTAGTACTTGGGCTCTCTAAACTTGGATATAATGGCATTGGAGGCCTAGGAGCTAGCTTGCCGCCACTTGAATCGATACAATTTTCAGCTCTAATGGCAATACTATAAGCAGCAGGGATAGTTGTGCCTCCCATAGATTGAACCAACATAGAAATATCATAATTTAAAGCTTTAAGGTAATATAGAAAAGCACCTTCTGCTGTTGGCTCGATCACACTCGGAATTCTATCCCAAGACCTTTGAAATCTGAAGTTGAAGTCAGTTAGCTGCTCATTGGAAGCTCTCTTGATGGTTGTCAGCTGCTCCAAAAGAGACAAGTTGTCTCCCTTCTCTCCAAATTGATCATGAAGTGCAATACACAAATGATTCCAGCTTTGTGATAGAGCCACTCCAAGGCTCCTAAACCATCGCAATGCTTTCCCTCAATGAAGATGCCAAAGCAATTTGACAAATACTTGCATCTCATCGATCTCATGGATTGCACAAATGTTAGCAATGTCCTTGACATGATCACCGTGGAGTGGTCTCGATTTTCTCCAAAGTGAAGTACGAAATGTTCTTCAATGCTGCAATCGGGATTGGATTTTGTGCATTGAGAGCAAGTGGGCCGCTACCGCTGAAGTTGACATAGGGGTTTAGTGGTCGCGCCATTCGATTGGTCAAGAACTCTTGAATACCGAATGAAGGGCCGAGCAAGTGGAGGAGTTGAGAGAATTCTATTTGGTGGAGATGGAGACCTTTGAATCCTTCTTCCTCTTGCCTTCTTCTTGAGATAATTGTAGGTATTCAAACAAGACTTCTTCTTCTCCAACTCTTGACCTTGTGATTCTTCTCATAAGCCTTCGTGCCCGTACATCAAACCAGCTTGATCTTCCTCTTGGAGTCCCCAGATATGTGAATAATAGCTCTTTTCAAGCAAGAAAATTGCAGTAGATGCATATCAACTTTGCTGCAATAAAAATGAGACCTCTAGGTCCCACCGGGCGTGCCAAAACTGTTAGTGCAAAATCACAACACCCCTGGATGCAGATCAGGTTTCTAGGTTGATCACTTTGGCATCCAATGTGATTGCATAACATTGAATCCTTTCTCCAAGTGTGGGACTTGAAAAATGAGAAAGGATTCTCCAGAGAAGGCTGGTTCCTATTCCTCTGTTCAGATGCACACGAAATATGCAGAGGGTTTTCTCAAAACCTAATCTAATCTGCCAAGGAGACAAGGTAAGAAGATGCATAAAATAAATCTAAGCTAATAGAGGTGATGCACCGAGGAATGAAGAACACCTATTTTTCCAGTGAACACAGACCATTTGAATGTGATATAAGATCATGCACAGATGACAAAACCTGCAGTGAAAGACCAGGAGGATGCAAAAATGAACACAGAGAGGGCTGAGAATCATCCACAGACATGCATTACTTGCTCCAAAGATTGATACAATACACTATAGAATGCCATGAGGTAGAATAGTATTATAGTTCAAATGAGAGGTTCGAACTCCACAAATTCGCCTGAGGAGAAGAAGGGAGAGGCAAAACAGAAAAATGTTCGACCCTTGAAAAGAAGCTCCTCTTTACAATATATAGAAAGAATGAGAGAGGAAAGAGAGAGGGGAAGCCAAATCTACTCCAACCACCTCTAGGTTGCATTCAATTCATCTCATTATGATAGAAGCGGCGGATCCTGGCAAAACGGCGGGCTGTCTAACAGAAGCGGCGAACTGTCTGCTGCATTAAAGTTGTTTGTTGAAGCATTACTTCTGCTTGTTATTTCACGCCAGAGGTGTTTCTTGATTTTATCTCTCCAAACTGAACCAAAATGCAAGATTGACCCCGGAATCGTGTAGAGAATCTCACAAGCTTTCCGTTGATATAAAGAACGTGCAAATCTGAGCTCTGGATCGAAAGATATGTCGATCTGAAGATTTAGGGCACAACAAAGCAGAAAATAGATTTTTAAATTTCTTCCCGCGCTCTGCCACCTGAATGACACGTGGCAGGTTCTGATTCACTGAGCAACTCTCTCTCCTCCACCTCTCGGTGGGCTCTCTTTTGAAATTTCCTTATGGGCCCTAGCTGGGACACGTGGCACTATCCCATTGGTTCGGGCTGACCCTTCAAATCTCGCCCTTTGACCTTTTCCCTTGTGACACGTGTCATCATTTGGTTGGTTCTCGGCCCTTTCGGCTCCTTCGCGTCCACTGCATCCATTTGTCCCAGATGTCCTAGTGCTGCTTGGGATAAAATCCTCCTCTCGCCCCGATTCGCCTTTGATTCGGCGCGCATCCATTTGTCCCACTTGTCCCTGTGCTTCACGGGACAAATTCTTCCGGTTCGCCCGATCCGGCCGATTCGCGTCCTCACGGCCCAGATTTCCCATTTTCCTCCGGGTGTTTGTTCTCATTTCGATCGAACCGCCGGTTCGCGTATCCTTGTCCCGATGTCCCAAATCAGTTAGTGCAAAAGTTCTCCTTTTCGGCCGATCCGGGCTTTCCGCGTCCGCCGCGTCCATTTGTCCCACTTGTCCCTTTGCTTTGTTTGGGCCACCTGTAGGCTTTTCGGCCGATCCGCGCCTTGATGTCCCAAATGTCCCGACTGTCCCTGGGACTAGGACTTAGCCGATTTTCACATTTTTTCGGCCCAAGCTTATCTTCTCCGCAACTTCTTCGCATCTTCTCGAACTTTCTTTTTCAACCCGGACGGAGAGTTAGAAAATTTTCTCGAAGGGACCCTAGAAACATGACTTTTTCCCCGAATCAATTTATCTACCTCGGGACTTGATAATTGATGCATGTTATCAAATTAACCACGGAGGGGTGAATTTTGGATAACAACACTTCCAAGTGGTCACAACATTTCTTGGATTTAGCCATGGAAGTCATCCACGTAGGATTCCACATCTTTGTGAATAAGATCATGAAATATATACATCATAGCCCACCGGTATGTTGCACCGGTGTTCTTAAGACCAAATGGCATAACAGCGTAGCAATAGGTTCCCTAAGGAGTTATAAATGTGGTTTTAGCTTGGTCTTGTTCAGATATTCTGATTTAATTGTATCCCAAGAATCCATCCATGAGAGACAAAAGCTCAAATCCAGCTGTTGCATCAAAAATGATGTCTATGGATGGTAATGGGAAGTCGTCTTTAGGACATGCTTTGTTAATGTCTCGGAAGTCTATGCAGATGCATATCTTTCCATTCTTTTTTAGAACCAGAACGATATTAGATACCCACTGAGAGTAATCGACTAGTTTGATGAATCCTACCTGGAGGAGTTTCATTACCTCCTCTTTTACCATGAGAGCTACCTTGGGTTTCATTGGTCTCAATTTTTGTTTAATTGGTTTTGCATTTGATTTAGTGACGAGGTTGTGTACCACAATGTGGGGTGCAACTCCTATCATTTCCTTATAATTAAATGCAAACACCTTCTGATGTTCTTTGAGGATCCGAGTGTGTATTTCTACTTCTAATGGAGTTAACGAGGATCCTAACTTCAATATCCTTGGTTCATCTTCCGTTCCGATGTTAATATCAATTGTTTCTTCGATTAAAGAAGCATTACCTTCTTCAAACTTAGGCGGGGCTAGTAAATCTAAATCGTCTCCATTCTCGACTGAGTATATGCTAAGTTCCTTTTGTGGGAGAAGCTCTGTCATGGGATTCCCATAATAGGAAGATGAATGCGGGATCAAAGATAAATCTACTACGTGATGGGCGAGATGTAATGCCGCATAGGTGTTTAAGAAATCAAGAGTGGTTGTATCACTATCAATGTGGTCTAGGATAGTAGATTTGTTTTCATTTCCATTTAAAAGAGGTTTTGACATTGTTTTTATCAATGGTTTGTCATGAAGGGATACCACGAAATGGGTATCCTCTAACTTACTGTTTGGAGTGAAGCGTGATGCTGAAGTTGCTATTGAATCAGCGAGAAGATTTTTCTCTCACGGGATTGCTTCAATTGACATGAAGTCAAACTCCTTGCTTAAATCTAATACAATATTTTTTGTAAAGTCATAAGTGCTCGACTTTGGTTTCATATATCTCAGAGACTTGGTTCGCTACCAATTGTGAGTCTCCTAAGACTCTGATGTTATCAACACCGATTCTCTTAGCTAAGATGAGGCCAAGGAGGAGGGCTTCGTACTCAGTGCCGTTGTTTGTGCATTCGAAATTTAGTTTAAAGGAAAATGGTAGGACTTTTCCCTCGGGAGAAGTAAGGATTATACCTGCCCCAGCTCCGTAATGACATTTAGCTCCATCAAAATGGAGAGTCCAATACTTAGCTAGAAATATGGTCGTTGGTATTTTGGTTGTGCTAACATCTTCTACCTCTACCATGCAGAGATCTAATGCTAGGAGAGAACCAACACCTAGGGTGCACCCCATGCCTACAGAATTAAATGGTAGGAACATTGGTAGATCCTATTCCAGTAATTCAACAATTTTTGTAGTAGTTCCTAATGATACTGTTTCCACAGGGTTAGCCTCATCTTTGGGGGCTGGGATTTTCTTGACTAGGCTCATAGTTTCAAGATCTGTCGTAGGTACCAACTTTTCTTCTAGTTTCATGTCGGTAGGTTTATTAAGTTGGTTTGTTAGGAGTTCAAACCCTGAATGCTTGCCTGGTCTTTTCTTTAGGTCAGCTAGGTGTACATCGAATGGTTTTGGATCACCTTTGGCTACGAATATCTTTCCTAAGTGTAAAAACCTTACCTCTTGAAATAGCGTAGAAGGGATTGCCTTCATACGGTGTATCCATGGTCGGCCGAGGATCATATTATAGTTAGTTTCCTGATCTATAATATAAAACTCAGTCAGGATGGTTTTGGGTCCTAAGGTGACCGGTAATATTATAGTTCCAATCGAGGTGGCTTTAAGGCTGTCATAGCCTCTTAGCGTATTTCAGGTTGTTGAACAATTTGTTTCTCCATACCCTAGCTTTTGAAGGAAAGAGAAGGGGACTATATTAACTGCCGCCCCATCGTCTACCATTACACGCTTTACATAGTTGTTATAAACCCATACTTGCAAATGTAAGGCTGGATCACCTCGGCGTGTAATCTCAGCATCTGTTGGCATTTTGTTTATTTCGAATATGAATTCGACATCCCTATCCGCCTACCCTGGAGGATGAAGATCAAAGTCTACATGATTTACCTGTGTTTCAGGAGGTGGAGTGATGTTAATTAAATGACCTAAACCCAATGCCTCTAAAAGAGCAGCCCTATGGGCAGGAGAGTTCTTTAGTAAGTCCAAAAAGGAGATGTGCGAGAAGGTTTTTGTTAGATCATTAATTAAGTCATAAGCACCTACGGGTTTTGTTAACACTTGTTGGATATTGCCTGTTTCTAGCGGGTAGCTTGGACTTAGCTGAGAGGAATACTCTCGTGTCCTTGTTACAGCTTCTATGGGTAGTTCGGCATCTAATTCCACTAAACCGACTATCTTAGGTCGTGGTTGACTTCCTAGTTGTGGCGCAACTAATGGATTTAGTGAAGTTGAAGCCTCATGATCATTATTTCCTACAATTACACCCTTGTTTGTCCCACTTGGATTTAACTTGTTATTGTTGTGATTTGGGAGCGGATCATTAAAGATTTTGAGGGGTGCATTTTGAGGGGAAACTACCCCTGTAAAGGTATTCGGTGCTAGTGACGTAGGATCTGCCAAGAACATATCCATGAAAAGTTGTCTTTGTTCATCTGGCAAGCGTTGCATGAATTTATTGTAGTCACGACATGTTCTAGTGTCATGGCCCCGAATTTTGTGGAAACCACAATACGAATTAGGATTGTAATTCTGAGTTTGTTGGCTTGATGTATATTGTGGCCCAAAATTCTGATCAAACCGTTGCTTATTAAAATTTTGTGTTTGTTGTCTTTGGTTTGAATTCTGGTTTTGATACCTAGTTGAATTTTGATTTGGATCCCATGTAGGGCTTCACCATTGTTGTTGTTGTTGTTTTGTTGTTGTGGATGATTAAAATCCACCGCATTGATTGTCGGGTAAAGTTGTTGTTTCGTTGATTGTTTATTTGTGATGGAGTATTGACAACATTTACCTTCTTAGGCTGATCAGTTACTCCATCCGTTGTCACTCCACGATTTTTGTTAAGAATTTTAGGTCCTTGATTGACATTCGTGGTAGTAGGATAAGTTGTAGTGTTTTGGTTGGAGGTGATTAACCTCCCGTTTGATCCATATGTCTTGCAACCACTATCAATTACCGCTTGATCTATTCGAGAGAGTGCTCTCAAGTACTTCATCGTAAGTTCTTAGTGGGAACTTCTAGACTTCTTCCTTCACTTCTCTACTGAGAGAATGAAGGAATAAATCACATAGTTCCATTTGGTCCATATTTGGAGCACTTGCCAAAGAATAAAGAACTGTACGCCACCTCTGGATGAAATGGGCGATAGATTCATTGTGTTCTTGCTTGATGTGTAAGAATTCCCTGATTCCTGTTCTTAATAGTTTGTTCATGTCAAAGGCCTTGATGAACTCTGACATGAGTTTCTTGAATGAATGGATGGAAGCCTCAGGTATTCTATAATACCAATCGAGAGCGATACCTTCCAAGGTTTTTGGGAATATTTTGGCAACAACCCCATCCCATGGGAGTAGTTCTCGGATGGATGTAGCGTAAGCTTTGATATGGGCATTTGGGTCTCCCTCACCTTTGTACTTGGGAAAATCGGGAAGAGGTCTTAGAAGCATGACGCTTCGTATGGTGAAATCTAAGGGCTCTTTCAAATATTCTGAGTAAGTCCCTATCGCATATGTTTCGACCATTGATGGTGCCTGTTGAGGGAGTGGAGGTGGAATGGGTTGTTGATATGGCATTGCATATGCATTGGTAGGAGCATAAGGGAACCCCTGTGGTTGAGTAAAAATACTGGGAGAGGAGAACATATCCCCTTGTGGTGATTTAGAATACATGTTTAAGTATGAAGGGGTATTGTCCAAGAATGGATTATTTTGTACTAAACCAGGAGGTATTGGAGTGGTATGAGAAATGGTGGTTCTAATTGGCATTTGTTGTAAATACTGAGGGGTCATGCCTAACGTGCCTATTCCTGTGAGGAGGTCTACTTGGCTAGGATGGTGTGGAGGATTGGAACTTCCTACCTGCATGAATTGGGAATTTTGATTTGCTTGAGCAAGTTCTAACCCTCTCACTTTTTCTACCAACGTTGAAATGACTTCATTTGGTGAAGTCACGGTGTTTTTCCTTAGTGGTGTTTGTTGTATATCATGGTTTTGTATAGGCATGTGATATCCTGCTATGAATTGATCACTTCCCTGCCAAGTTTCCCCAAGGGCATTTCCTATGTGTAGTGGCATGGAGGTATTTCCTTGAAAAGAAACCTCGGGTTGTGTTTGTAAACCTCCTATAGGTGGGTACATACTTCGAGAACATTGTTCATTCCTGGTATAACGTACCGAATGCTCATCATCTAAACCCAGATATGGGTCTGATTGTCTACTAATTTGTGGTCTAAGTAGTACCTGAGGAGATGAACTAGACTCTCCTATGAGCGTCATTTTGTTTGAGCTTGAAGGCTCTGTTTGTTGTGTTTGAGCGAGTTGATCCCACTCCTCTGTTTGGAAAGATGGGTTATATCTGATCCTTGAAGATGGATTTTGTGTTGATAATTGGTTAGTTGAGTAGTTGTCACCCCATACTGAGAGCGAGGGTGATGATTGTCCATTCAGTTAAGCGTAGTATGCCTCAAGACCTAAGAGAGGCCTACCATATGTATCGAATCCCGACATATTCGGGGCATATTTGAATACCCACGAGAATAATGGGAAGGAGCGAAGGTGATGGTGAAAGATAATAAGGTAGTAAAGATGAAAGAGTCATTTAATTTGAAAGAACTAGTAGAAATCTAACTTGACTCAGAAAGTAGAAATTTTCACTTGGGTTCACCAATTTTATATGACGAAAAAGTGACAAGCGAGCTTGGGAATCTACAAGTAACTCTTCCTCGCACCCGACCTCCCGAGGTCATGTCGAGACAGCCCGACAGGGATGGAATATGCGTGGGATACAGACAAACTAGTTAGGAAATCTAATGTCTTCGACACGCACTAGTGGAAATTGTGAATCTAAGGAAAAGAAGGCCCTCCTAACTTAAACTGGTGTGATAGATTGATCAGCAAGGATTACTACTCGAAGGCTCCAATCAATATCGATCTCTGGCATGATCTGATCTATAGGTTGTGGAATATGTGGAAAATGACTCAGATAGTTTCGTGTATGTCTCCGATAAGGTCATAGGGTGGATGGTAAGTATAATTGATTCTATGGGCGATTCTCTATCCTATTCCGAGAATTCCCTAGCTCTATTAGCTACTACGTCTAATAAGGATAATTTTTGATGATGATAGGTGGAAGTGGAGTAGACCGGAATATTAGTGTATGTAGGCCATACATGTCTGATTCACCTATGGATTCGTTGGGCTGTGGGATTTGTGGGTCACAACCGTAGATTCGTGGTTGTTGTGGTCCTGCTATGGTCATGCGTAGAATTAGTCCCTAATCCCTAATATCCAGTAATCGTATGCTTTCTCAGCTTCTATATTCAGAATTAATAATTGTGTGATTTTCTCAGAGTATCTTACAGGTGTTTGTGCAACCTGAATTCTCAAGCTAGTATCTATGTCTGTGATAGTATCTCCTGCGTCTGGCTGTGGGACCAAAGGGTCACAACCAAAGGTCTACTCTCTTTCAAACCTTTCTACAGTCATGTGGATATGAATCTAGGGTAATCTATAGTTTGGTTGATTTGACCAAAATGTGTGTGCTTGGTCGTCTTCTATGTTTAACCCGTGTAGTTGGAAACTGATTTGTTGTAAGTTTACCATTGTCTGGAAGACTTGGATCCTGAGATTCTGATCTATATCAGTTATGGCTATGACGAGATTGGGTTGGGGTACGATTGGCTCGAATACGTATTCCCTGGGCTCTCTAGGTCCCGTGATTGTCATGTAAAAGCATCAATATAAACTAAATGCAGAAAGCAAAATTAACTATATGAAATATATCTAGAACATATCTAACTTCTATATTTTTGTGTTTTCCTGATGAACTTTTCGAATGAATTTTAAAAGAGTAATGATAATATATCTAGAATTGATAGCTAAAATAACAATTTAAAACAAACAAAATAACTGAGTATAGCTATTTGTCTGTGTAATTTGTAGATCTATTCTAAACAATGAAATAACTGATCTAATCTAGTTGTAAGACTATCGATCCTACCTCGAGGGTGAGGAATGAATCATATTTTCTCATAAAATATTAATCCCCACAACTTCCCCAACAATATCGAAAGTAAAATTAACTGAAATAAAGCAATTAACTACTCTATTTCATATAATTCTAATTTAGAACTTTGAAAGCTAGAACCTGACTCCGTAGAGCAACGAATCCGGTGGTGTGTGTGAATCCGTTGTTTGTGTGATCTCCTCTTTCCTTCGTGTTCACTTGGATCCAAAAAGCATGTAATGCTAGCATCAACAGAAGTAGATATTGGGACAAAGACAGCTTAGGATACATACTGAATACAATGCGAGTAGGAGAGAGATAGCGCAAGAGTACAAATCTTGGCTTATGTAATTCCTAGCGGGATTTATTGCAAGTCATGCAACATAAAGCGTCTAGAACCTGAAACTATCCTGTTTGAAGAACAAAACCTGTAACTTTAATGGCTTCCTATTGAAAACAAACTATTCTACTCCAATGGATTGGATGAAATATCAACAACACTTGCACAAGATGGATATGTGGCTTCCTAACAACACTAACTAGGCATGCAATGAAAGAAACTAAGAATTCTAAAATGAGAGACTAATCTATTGTAAAGATAAATTTAGAGGCAAATTTGAGGGTCCATTTTCTTGAGCACAAGCCAACTATTTATAGCTTTTGCATTTACCCAAGGTAAAAACCAAATAGAACTCTTAAACTATAAACAATGGCAAAACACTATTCCAGGGAACCAATCATTAATGCAAGCCTATGGCGGTGAAAAAATCTAGTGAATCATTGATTTTTACATGAGTCACGTTAAATGAGAATTTTGGAAAATGCGTAAAGGACCACCGCCCGAGCAGGTGGAGGTTACAAGACCACCACCTGTTCGGGGTGGTCGGTCACGAGACCGCCGCCACAGCAGGTGGCGATTTCATCACCGAAGAGAAAAGGCCAAGAAAAGAGGGGAAAAGGGAAAAACAAAGTACGCGGGGCTAAGCGAGGCATGCGGGATGTTAATGCACACTTGGAGATATTTTCCGGATCCCAAACACCTTGCAAGGAGACCTGTATCATCATTGGGGCACGTGTTACATTGTTTCGGCAGTGCAATACCCTACAATTTTGGGTACGTACGGTCACTTCTCATTGATAGATGGTATTCGGTGACCAACACATTCCACCTACCGATGGGGGAGATGACAATCACCCTTGAGGACATCCGTAGTTGATGTTGATGATATTTGGTTACCTATATTAGGGATGCATGTATATTTGATCTCCTTAAAGGCATCTGAGGAGTTGATGTTGATGATATTTGGTGAGGGAATGACGGAGCTGACATTCCACAATACCAACCTAAGCTATGGAGAGATGTACCTAGCCCATCTAGAGGAGACAAGGCTAGTATTATTATTGATGGAGGCAGTCTATTGTTTTGCACTACCGGATGCAGAGGGTGGGAGATTCCCATGATCACTGATGGGGTACTACATGACATGATTATGGATAGGACCTACTTCGCATGGGCACCAACATTCCTAGTGCAACTATATATAGAGCTATGGGTGTATGGGTGGCTCTGCAAGTTCAACCTATGTTGCACATTTATTCTTCACTGTTGGGCCTACGAGCACATTGTTTTTGTTTTTCCGATTGGTATGCCCCATAGAAAATCATTTGAGCTTGGTTTTGTTTGGGCAAGGTATAGGTGATGGGTGCCTATGATGGGAGAATAGAAAGCAGCGGGGTTATACATGATGTAGCCTATTACAGGTGGCTATTAGAGGGAGTTCTGGTGTGGATATCATTTTGAGACCGTATGTGGGCTATCCCTCATAAAAAAAGATAGACGATGATTAGATGGTTTATATATACTCGGATGGATTGAGGGGCGTTGTTTAGGGGAGCATGAGATGATCCCAATAGATAGGGTTAGATGGCAGTTTGGGCTGCCGTAGGATATACCACCACCTTTCCCACATTACCAGAGAGATGACTTGCTAAAATAGCCGATAGTACCTACAAGGGAGGAGGAGCAGGTTATAGACCAGCATATTGATGTTGTTAGGGTGACTGATAGGTATAGAAAGTGGTGGACAACACATTTACGAGCAAAGACCACCACCGTGCTACCATCATGGTGTAGAGAGATGTCGTACAAGGAAAGAAGTGACCCCAATTACATAGTTGGGGATGGTACAGGGGGCATTTGGCGGTGTTCAAAAGAAAAGGTTGCCACGCCGCATCCACAAGTGGCCAATTTATAGGCCCAGATGGCCCAAGGTGGAGATGGAGATGGAGATAGAGATGGAGATGATGAGTAGGTGGCCGCTCTATAAGCATGGTTTATAAGTTTACGAGCCCGGTTGGCCACTTCACGAGGCATAGATTGAGGCGGTAAAAGGCTCGGGTATAGGGTCGAGAGGCTAATGGGGCCACCATAAGCACCGAGGAAGAGTCCTACTTCATAGGTAGGGGTGGAACAGGGTCCCACAGGATAGGTACATGGCGAGAGGTTGATGGGGCCACCACAAAAGTACCCATATCCAAGTTGTGGGATGCCCTAGGTGAGGCCATATTTTATAAGGATCATCCGATGGAATTAGAGATAGATTTTCTATCCTATGGAGAGTACAGGCACAATGATCCTCAAGTGAGAGGACCAGATCCCATATCCACAACATGGAGAACATAGGGGCCATCGAGCCCTAAGACAGGATTATGGTGAGGCTACCAGTTCACAGAGACCAACCCTAGGTGATGTACTAGCAGGGACCCAACTACGCCCCATGAGACGTGGTGAGATGGTAGCAGCTGCCGATAGGAGCCAAGGAGGAGACAAAGAGACGAGATGGAGGATATATGGAAGGATGATGCCTGATGTATGTCCCTCCATTTTGATGTATTTATTCATTTTTTGATATATACCATCCTGCGTGCCAAAGAGAGTGAGGATGTATATGAGATTTTGAGAGATTTTGTTATATACACCGGCCTGCGTGCAAAGATATTTGAGAGTTATGTATATGGATACACATGTTTGGATGTTTTTATTTATAGAGATGATGGTGATTTTGGCCTAATGTATTTGTGTTGATAGAATTTTATTATTATGCATAGATGGATTCATGATAGGTGTGTTAGGCATGATGGAGTTAGGTTATAGGCATGGCTGAGTCAGGTTGTGGTTTAGGCATGGATGGAGTTAGGTTGGTTTATAGATGATTGAATTGAAATGGGTTGAGTATTAATTTGTGTAATTAATGAATATATGTGTAACATTCCCATTTATGACTCTAGAACAAGGGAATTTTTTTACATAATGTTTCTACTCTAAATTATCATAATTTAGAACACACATTCCAAGTTTTAAATAATGTTCTCTTTTAAATGACTATGATTTAAAACACACATTACTTATTCATAATATGGAACACACATTCTATGCCATTCAATCACATAACAGATAACCATATGAAGTTGTAATGACTCAAAGAACTACCAATCTCCCATTTCATGGCTCAGAGTTTCATCGATCTCTCATTTCATGACTTGGCTTATTACCAATCCTTCATGTTAATTAAATGTAATGTATACTAAGTTTACCTTGTTCTCTTTACCCTTTTGGGTGTTGAAGCATTCTATCTAATAGGCCTATATGAATATCTCACATGATATTCATTTGAAATCCTTCTTCTTAAACTAGGTGATCAAGACAACGCAACCAGCAGCTTGCGATACTTTGTCCATATATTTTCACATGCTTAGCATGATTATATTCCTAGACAGCATACTTGTCAATGGAATACGTCCTTCACCCCACTTCATTTGTTATCTAGAATGGTCTTTTTTATTCCTATCAATCCTCTTGTCCAAGGTCGAACCCTAATCCAAGTCAGTAATATGAAAAAGTATAGAGAGGCACTCATGATGACTAAGGGTACACATATGTACCTAATCGACTCTAGCTTATTTCATGTGTCTAGTTACCTTTAGTCATTGCAAGTCACTCCATATACAAGGACATGTTCCTAACTTGGTTCAAAGTAAAATTGAGGCCAAGTTCAAGCTTATGTAAACCTAGATGATCTAATTCAGAAGGGTGTTGCAACATGTCAGCTGCAACATTGTGTCGTCATGAAGGCCCAGCCTTCATGATGACACCTTATTACAATTGGCATGTACCAACATCCTATGGAATCCTCCCATCTAGGGATACATATCTAGCTAAGAGGTTGATCACTTTCTTATCTTTATAATTTAAGAATAAGTTTCAACAACCTTGTTGATCCTCTAACCTCTTTGTTCATTATAGTTGCTAGCCATGAATGACTTAAATTGTCATTTTCTTGGTTAATTATTTAAATTTTCAGACTTATAGTCCAAATCAGTTTAACATAGTAAGATTAACTCACTAAGCTTAATCAATTTCATTCACAACTGATTCTAAATTTAGGTTTTCTTTATATTATACCTTATTTGAATGAGGTGTATTTATTATACACATGAATCCATTTATTTTCAATTTTATTACCTTAATTTAAGGTTTATTAAGAGGAGACATGATTTCCTCTTTCCAAGTATCCTTTATATATGACACTCCAAAGGGTATGAACTGATTCTTAGTCTATAACTAATTTTTCTTCGATGTCATCCATTAGTTAGGATCCATTTTCAATGATTAATTTACACATGAATCCATATGTATGTTACCCTTTTATCAAGTTAATTGATAATCCATGTTGAGCTAAGTATTAACCATTTATACATTCCAACTTTAAATTTGTATTTAAGAAGAGTAGAGTGTCAATTCCTCCTTCTCATTATATCCTTTTAAATCTAACACCATCATTTATACAGTACAAATTCAAAGAATAGGAATAAGTTTACGATTTTATTTCTACAATTCAATAATGATACAATAATTAAAATAACACACCATTCCTTTTCTCATTCCTCAAATTAATATATATATATATATATATATTTTATTACAAGTCCAATATTCAAACTTCACTTATGCAAACAACATTGATAACTCAATCGAATAAAAATTTTCTTTTTCAATTACATCCAAAAGGAATAACAATGTCTCATATAAGGTCCAACATCTAATTAAACAAGAGAAGCATCATAAAAGAGCACGTCTTTTTAACACTTACGAAGTCCATCTTAAAAATTTTCTAGCATGGCATGGTTTGTTTAACTCGAGCATGTTAAGCACTTATTACTTAACATTAAAATTATATTCTCTTAACTAACTGTCTCAATAAAAGAACTCTAATTTTATGAAACATTCAAGCAATTTAGATAGATAACTCATAAGGAAAAAACACCAATAAAATAAGAATGGATTAAATGTCCTCAACATAATAAGTAAGCATCATGATCAAACATCGCTCTTAATTAGTAATTTCTTCAGTACAATTACAACAAACAAGAAATATTGTAACCCTAAATTCCTGGATTTTTGATACTCTAATGTGTAGAGTTCATCCCAAATTTAAACAAATGTCCCAATGAATATCAACTCTAGCAATTCTCGGAAGAGAAATAATTAAACGAAGTAATGATCACATGTATGGACAAAATCAAGCCAATTTCTTTTCATCCTAGTAAATGGGATTTTTATGATGAAATAACTGCAATCCAAAATAAAGGAAGATTCCTTCACAACTAATGTTCACTTAGCTTCAACCAAGTTCCATACAAAAAAGGGAAAAGTGATTAAACCCGTGAAGACAACTTGTCACCCCTTCCAAATTAAATAAAAAAATGGTATTCACCCATCTCAGAGAGAGGAAAATAACAAGTAAAACGTAATTACTTACACTCGAAGGCAATCATACACCAATTCAATATATATCCCAACTCTAAAATTGAAAAGGAATAAGAAAAGAAAAGTAGCATTTCTTCCAACTAATAATTTTACAATCTCATATGGTTAACACGACCTAACTAGTCAATTTCATGCAAGGAGGAATAATAACGCGAGTAAATAGTCGGAGAGATAACAATAAATTTTTCTTTTGAGCAAAGAGTTATAGTAGTGAAACCCACAACTCGAGAGGAGAGAGAAAACAAAAGAGAATTCAATAGCCAAAATGGGAGAGATTCTCACCACTTCTTCCCAATTTATAACTAAAACATAAAACCGTAACAAACAAATCGAGTTAACAATAGGGTAGTTCTCTCAACACAAAATAGGGACAGTCTCAGTAGCTTCTAGCTACCCTTTGAAGAAGTTTCCAACAAATTCATTTACGGCTAACCCAAATTATCTAGCAACTACTAAACTTCCAATTCTATCCTATGTTAGTAGCCGTATACACTTCAACAAGCATGTTCGTCCCAAAGATTAAAACGATTAAGAGATTACAACCAAGTAAAAACATGGTCTCAATTCTACAGTAGTAAAAAGAAATCATTTAATCACAAAGGAAAGAATCCATCCTGGTTCAAATACAATATAAATCACAAGGAGTTGTCATTCACAGTACATATACTCATCATCGAGTTCAAAGGGAGAAGAAAACTATGTATTTCAACACAAATCCTTCAATTAAACAAACTAAGTTAATCTCATGTTTGAATAAGGAAATTAATCTTTTTAAAAAATCATTACGGGTTCTCATAAGTAAGAGAAATAACACATCTCTTCCAAAACATGCAATATGAATGAAAACATGGTAATTGCAAGGTTTTAGGTAACCAAATCATATTTAAACCACATTTCTAGCAAGGAAAACAATTCAAACAAAGTCCCGCTTTATCATTCCATGAAATCCATAGCTTTTGAGCATATAAAACTCAAAAAAATAGTAAATATATCACTGTTACTTTCAGCAATTTCAAACCCACAAAGAGACAACAAACCGAACACCCATTTCATCAAAATCCGTAACAACAATGATAATATATACATACACTAATAGTTTCAACTGAGAACATCGATTTTCTCATGTGTGCATTCATAAAATACTCATTTGCATATTTTTAAACAACAACTCAAGCAAAATATCTCAGCCAAACATACCATAACATTTCCACAAAACCACTCAATTCTAAGAGCAGAGTTCTTTTAATGAAGACATTTAATAAAGAGCATAACTATTTAATAGGAAGAGCCTAACATGCCTAGTAAGATTTCTTGTTAACTTGCAGAAGATAATAGCCAAATATTTTCAAGGATTTATTCTCTGCAACAACTTCAACAACAAGATCTCCCGACTACCTTCTTGTTTCCACAGGCTCAGAGATAGCTCAAAGGCATTCAAGATTACAATGGGTCAAAAATAGGTTTGCAGGCTCAAAAGAGCAACCAAACGTAGAGCAAAAACCAGAAAAACCAAATGACCAACAATTCCCACAAAACCCACTTCTCCTCTTTCCTAAGTGGGTTTCTTCACCGAAACCAATGCCATTAATTGCATTGAATGCAATTTCCCCCTCTTTCCTCACGCCACCACCAATTCAAACTTGGCAAGTCTCCATTCAAGTTTTTGCATGCATTTTAAATTTAGCAGTGATGTTAGTTGGACATCACACTTTCTTTTTATGCCTCTACCAATCTTGGCAAATTTAAGTTGTAAGGACAGAAATAAATTCACCTTAATACCTTATATGCCACGTACCGCATAGGTTCCCCTTAAGATTAGCAATAGTTTAGGTCCTCTTATTAATAGTTAGGTTTTTAATTTAGCTCTTAGGCCCTTATAATTTATTCTAGGTTAAGTTACAACCTTTTTGTTAAAGTCCAAGTAGGTTAGAACATTACAACATAAGTTAGAGCACAAACCACAATAATTCAACAATAGGTCCCAAGTGGGTCTTGCCACCTTAGGTCAAAGCCAACATAATACAAGACATTTCCATCCAAGGTTAAAATATTTTCCTCAATATCCTTATACGAACCTCTTACCTTCTCATTCTATCCAGCATTATGTTTTATGCATCCAGGGGATCAAATCTTACCATTGGCAGCATGATGCCAAGTAAGAATGCTGAAACCAGGTTCTTTACTATTTACAACAAAACCCAACTTGGTTCCAAAATACATTTCTTTTAGAAAGTCAATCAACAAGATGGCAATAAAGAAAAACTGAAGTATACCTTGGATCAATGGAATTGATTCAAGGTGTGTTGTTAACATATATATATATATATATATAAAGTATGAAAACAATTACGTAGGGGTTACAACTTACAAATTGTAAAGTAAAATGATATCATTTCCCATTAAACAAAATCATAGTAAGTATGAATTTAGAACAACAATACTTACTCATTGCAAACATGATTTTCAACATCGAAGGAATACACCTTCCTAAGACAAATCACATGTTGACATTTGCAATATCAAAAGGGAAAGTCATCGTAGTAACTACCATGATCAATATGTTACATATGGGTCATGTTTGAGATGTTTTATGGTAACATGCATGATAATTGTAAAGTAATGGAAGACATAATGAATGTATGTATGATGATGATACAAATGTGAAGCAAAATGTTGTTTTTTTGGTTTAATTTCTAATTATTGATATATAAAAAGGAAACTAACTAGGGTAGAATGTGATTGAGGAATTGGCTAGGGTAGGGAGTAGCTGAGCTAACCTCCAAGGGTCCCATGCCCTCGGAGTGCTTCCTACATAGTCCCAGAAAAGAGACCTCGGGATGATGTAATTCTCCCATAAGCTAGGGAAGAATGCAAGGAGGTATGAGTATGGGTTGGTAGTTTATAGGAATGATTGGGTCTAGTATTTTGAGATATGGGTGAATTGTGGGCACATGGGTATGGGTGATTTTGAGCTGATTATGGCAAAAAATGAAAAATTACCCAAAGATAATTTTAAGGATCTAGTCCTGTATAAAGTAGTCAATACATAATGAAGAAGGTTAAAAGACAAGAGGAGGCAAGGAAGCAACCTGATTGGTAAGGATCATAAAGAGTGGGTCATACCTTGGATAGGCATATGAACGTAAGACCATAAAGACATTACATGATTGATTATTCTAAATGTGAAGAGTAGTCACATGATCACTAAATTTCATAGTTCTAATAGGTCCCTTGAGGTAGTAGGAAAGGAAAGTTCCGAATGGTGAGAGTGTGAAAAGTGGTTAGTTTATATGGTATTTGGTAGCATGCATTTGGGTAAGAGATCCGAGGTCATAGTGGGCAAGTCCATGACGAAAATGTTTCTGTGTTCACTAATATTTGAGATAGACTCATCGATGTGGGAAGTCTATATGGGATGAGAAAATTAATTCCTTGAGGTCATCATGAAGCGATCGATGCGGGAAGCTTGATTCTTTTCTCTCTTTTTTTTGGAAAGAGCTTTACATAGTTGTCCTTCGAGGGAGCAGTCTATTTATAGAAGCAATGTAGAGAGAAAGATGTCCTTTTGAGGGAGTCATATTTTTATTGGAAGTTTGAATCAAGGATCTGAATCCCATGTGAGGGATTTTAAGTCATGAACAAAACTAGGGTAAGGAATCAGATTCTTATTTAGAAAGCAAGGTGAAAAGACCATGGGATCTCATCTAAAAGTAGACGAAAAGTATCCATGAGAATCATGCCATGTGCAACACCATGGTACACATATTTAAGAGAAGATAAAAAGTGACGCGTACACACATGATTCTTTTTTAATCATTGGGGGTGGTATAATGAGAGGGAGGAAGATAAAATCACTCAAGGGATGAGTATGAAAAGAATTAGAAGGTGAGGTAGGACTGAAAGCCAATAGTAGAATGGTTAAAGATGCAAGGCATTAAGGGCCTCAGGTTCAGGTTTACCATCTAGTGAAGATAAATGATAAGCACCTGATCCATAAGTATGAGTCATGATGTATGGTCCAAGCCAATAAGGAGAAAATTTTCCCCCTTTACATTTTTCTACTTTGGTTACATGTTGAAGGAAACCGAAAGAAGGCATTGAACTTCTTCCTTGACCAAGAGAGCAATGCGAGGGTGAATTTTCCTTAGGTTTTTTTATGGGTTTGGCATTGGGAATGGCTATGATATTATGGACCACTATGGAGGGTTAATACTGAGCATATCTATGTAAGACCAAGCAAAAGTGTTGTTATGGTTTTTGAGAAAAGAAGTGATTACTTCCTATTCAGTAGTATTTAAAGATTGACCGATCTTTAGAATATGTGGGTCATCCTAAGTATGGATGTTGATTTCGATAGTCGATTCGCTCAACATGTTTTGTGTCTCGAGATGGTAACGACCAATGAATATATGAGTCTTCCGAACCAAGGTAGGTGAGTATAGACTCATCATCCTGACATTAGATGACATTAATCAAAGGTGTATCAACATTGATCATTTCATGGTACAAGAAGGGAAGAGAGGAGGGAGCCTCACCCTCACGTTGATAAGTCAGTGGCCCCAAGGAAATGGTGTTTAAGAAAAAGAAAAAAATTAGGAGGAATGGATTCTAGATCCATCAACTCCATTGGTGAAGGTGGTGATGGTGGTAAAGAAGGTGGAGCAGATGAAGAAGCTAGAGAAGGGCTGATGTCCTCAATGAGTTTAATGTGGGCCTTCTTGGTAGGTGGTTCAACAAAGTCGATACCACTATAGACATTATGTTTGTAGGTCATACATGGAATAATAGTATGGAAGTCTTGCTCATAAAATCCAAAACAAAACCCTTCCATGTACATCGGTGAAGGAAGGTGTGGGTGAAACAATGATTGGTGAGTGACTGGAGGTTAGTAGAAAATGGCTGGGTTTGTGAGGGTGGTTCAGGTGTATAAGTGGTAGTATCAAGTTTCCCATAGGTTAGATTGGTATGAATGAGGGGAGGACCATAAAGTAGGTGCTCCCCTATGTGTTGATCATAGTGAGGGTGTTGGTGAAGACTTTCATACTCTTGTGTAATAAGGAATGTATTGACACTATAGAGGTGATACTCCCCAGAGTTAGGTGTTGAAAAATGCCTTCTAAGGGATTAGTGGTCGATATGTGGGTATCTGGGATGGACGATGTGTTAGAGGTTGACTCGGAGGTGGAGCCAATTGATTAGAAGGCTGATGGTTTGGCCGTGGAGGTTACGGAAATGGTAAAATGGAGGATGTAGGTATGGTTGAGGTAGGAGTGACACTTGTGAGTGGAGGTGTAGGTGAAGAGGTACTATTCATGGTGGTGAACACTTTAATGGGTATAAGCATGTCATTGGGTCGGTAAAGCATGTTGCACGTTTTGAATGGTGATGGGTCAGCTGGAATAGTATAGGTGTGTCCTTCATGCTCAAACTTTACACAACGATGCAAATTGGAAGGAACACAACCCATGACATGAATCTAGGGTCTACCAAGGAACAAATTGTAATGAAATTCCCCCTCCAAGATGTAAAATAACTTTGGAATAGTGTGGGGGCCCATGAAAATATGGAGAATGATGGTACAAAGTGTAGAGGTGATAGCATCATTGAATGAACGTAACATGAAGGGATGTTTATGCATGTAATTGTCAGGTATGCCCATTTGTGTGAATGTATGGGAGGAGATGATATTAATGCTAGCACCCCCATCAATCATAACACGTCATACATGTATATCATTGATGTGGACAGAGATGAAGAGAGATGGATCTGGGTCATCATTTTGGTGTGGTACGATCTCTTCATCAGAGAAGACTACTTGGTGAGTAGGTGGAGGTGTAAAAGAAGGTGGTAATTTGGTGAGAGAGGCTACATGATGGGGTGTAATAATGGAGCCTATGGCTATAGGATCATTGGGTAAGACCTCAATAGATTGAAGGATCTTCATGAGAGATTGATGATGGGATTCTAAGGTTTGGATGAGGTCATATAAAGACATCTTGAGGGGGGATTGGTGTAATATTTTGAGCATCGTGTGGTGTGTGACCCCATTATAAATAGGATATGTGGGGACATGGATAGTGACTCTAGGTGTGGGTGCGAGATGATATGTTGGGTATAGGGTTGGTTGGTGGTTTAGCTACCTTTTCCTTTCCTTTTTCTTTTGAGTGTGGGTAGCAACATATATCATGTTGATTTGAGGCGAGAGAGGTAAGTGAAGTAGGTGAACCATGAAAGGTATAGTGACATGAAGGGAAGAAGCCAAGAGGCGGGAAGGAACCTTGTGAGATGAGTTTGGCACATCGACATTTGGCTGGGGTTTTGGCGAGTTCTCGATGTGAACCATGTTAATTTCAAATCTTAGGGTGGCTCTAAGAGTTGTGGAGGCGAGAGGTCTTGGTCATTGAGTAGGTAATGAGGTAAGAACTATGGAAATGGGTGCTAGTGAAATGGGGTCCTCATTAAAAAGGTCATCATCGTCAAAGTTTTCTTCCGGAGGACACAACTGGATAAGAATGGTTTTCAACGCCTTACAGATTCTCTACATCATGTCCTGGAACACGATGGTAGGCAAAAATTTTGGTGTCATTAAACCACTTTGGTTTGGGTTTGAGTGGGTCATAAGGTCTGAGAGGCAATAATGTTATGAAAGAAATTTCAAGGAGGTTGGTTAAGATTTTGGCATAGGATCCTGCTAGTGGATCACAATGGGAAGTGAAACTGGGTTTGGGTGTAGGTGTGGCTGACTGTAGAGGAAGGGTATTTGCATGAGGGGGAGTGGGTCGAGGTACGGTTTTAGGTGTCAATGTGGTCTTAGGTGTTGGTCGTGTTTGCTTGGGTAGGGGTATGGTAGATGAACTTGAAATAGAGTGTGTGGTTGGTTTGAATACCTTATCGGAGGGTAGCGGATATTTTTCTTTAGGTTGCACCTTCTTGGGTAAAGGTGATATGGGTGCATGAGATTTAGAGGGAAAATAGGATGGTGGAAGATGGAAAGTTACCCATGCGAGATAACCAAGGTGTTGTGAAGGTAGATGGTGTAGGTCGTGAAGGAGGTGTGAGGGAAAGAGATTGAAGTGTCGGGGTTGTGAAGAAGTTATCGATGCTATTGGAGGTATGGGTGGTAAATATTTTATAGGTGTGGGTAGCAGCTTAGGTTGGGTGCTATGGTATGTTAGAGGTCTATGAGGAAGGAATGGGCTGCTCTGTGTTTTTGGTTTACAGGAAGGTGGAGGTTTCTTAACCATGTTGGGAGTGCAAGGTTCTAAGATGGATGGAAGGGGTGAGGTTGATGAAGGTGGGATCAACGAGGTTGGGGTATGAGATCTATGGGATTTGTTCTTTTTTTGGATTCTAGATTAAGCTTGGTGTTGGCTTTGGAGGATGTATCTAAATCTAATTTGATGGGTGGATTAGTAAGGCTGGTGGTTAGGATGACCCTTAAGGTAGTAATAGGTTTAGGAAAGGAAGATGATGTAGGTGTGAGTTTAGATGTAGATTCATGTTGGGTTATGGGTAGGGGTGTGAGTTAAGCCGAGTGGTATCATGGAAGAATTTGTGATGGTTGTGGTTGTGTTTAGTTTGATTGGCCAAAATTATTTTGGATAGATAGTGGAAGTGTCGGCCGAGTAACATATGCATTTGTGTTGAGACAGGAAGTAGAAGATTCCCCCAAAGTAAGGCTCTATCCACATAATCTAGGAGATCAGCTAAGCGTGAGAAAGGAAATTTTGTAGATGAGGTTGATGAGGATCCAATGGTGATTCTCGTAAAATGTGTCTTAGAAATAGGGATTTTTCTAGCTTCAGCTTCTGTGGGTAAGAGAGCCAAAAGTAAGTCTGCAGGATCTTGGGTAGCTAATGGGGAATGGTCACCTAGAGGCAACAACATTTATATTGGTTCTTTGATAGGTGGGGAGATGATGAATGCACCTCTATGGGTGGAGGAGATAAATGAGCGTATTCCGTGGGTTGGACCGGTACTGCTAGTGCCGGCTCTCTGAGGTGGAGAAGACAAACGTGCAATGGTCTCGATGTTAATAGAAGGCTCCTTCACTGGTGACGGAGGACATGAAGGGTGTTTCTCTGTGGGTGGAGGAATAGATGAAGTGGGTTCAAGTGTAGGTGGAGGAATTTGGGCTAGGATTTCCTCTATGGAAGGAATATGAGGTAATTGGGAAGCAATGGGTGTGTCACTAAAAATAGCATGGACCTCGTGGGTATGGCAATCATGAGTTAAAGTCTCTCTGGTTTTATCAGAAGAAGGGGTATGATTAGGAAATGGTTTCTTGAAGATGTGTAGGTTTTGATTGGTAGGTGCATTAGGATTATCCAAGGTTAACTCACCTTTCTTGAGCATTTCTTGGACAATGTTCTTAAAAGTGATGTAATTTCCATCACTATGACCTTTTACCCGATGATAGTTACAAAATTTGTGCTCTTTGTATCATGTGGGTGTGGGGTGAGTAGGATCAAAACAAGTGTGTTGATTTATGGGAGGAAGGGTAATGGCCCCAACTTTAATGAGATTTTCCAAGATAGAAGAATAAGGCTCCCAATTCGGTTGTATTTCCATTGTTCTCGTCTAAATTGAAAGGTATGAATAGGCCAAAGATTAAATGAGGGGTTAACCTTATTTAATGGAAGGGTTGGCCATCTTTAAGTACCATTGTGTTAGTGGTTCCTTTGGCTTTTGAATAATTATTCGTGGTTTCAAAGAAGAAGAGGTATCATTTGACTTAAATTCCAAGTTCTTATTATGTAGTTGAACTTTCATTTATTCAATGGCCCAAATCTCTAGCTTTCGTACCATGCTAAATGCCCGATCGAAGGTTTGGAAAGTCTGCACCTACGGGGTTGGTGAGATATGTCTAGCACAAGCCCACGTGAAGAGATCTATGAGTTCAGTTTGTGGTAGTTGGAATGTGAGTTGATTGATCAGGCTATGCCAACGAGCAACAAAATTTGTAATAGATTCATCATCATACTAACGTGTAGAGTAGAGGCTAGTCATGGTAAACTTCTTAACAACATTGATGGAGAAGTGATCTAAGAAGGCTTGAGCTACCTGATTAAATGAGAAGATAGAATGTCTAGATAACCCACTATACCAATCTAATGCGGGCAGATTAGAGATATGGGAAAATTCCTCGAAGTAAGGTGTCATCATGGGTGATCGGATAAAACCCATGTTTGAAAGACCAAAAATGTTATCATGGATCCTCTTTTCTATTGAAGCAGTTAAATATAGGCATTTCCCAATGTAAAGGATATGGATGAATAGGAATGGATGGGTGGATGGGCTTATTTAAAATTTCATCATAGGTGAGAGAGTTGTTCGAGCGTAAACCGATGCCTCTAGTTTTTACATCTTGTCCATCATTAACTTGATTAGGTCGTTGGTAGGTTGTGATGGATGGGTACCTCCTGTAGCATAAGGAGGTTGGTGTTGGACATATGATGGAGGTGGCATTCTAGTATATGGCGATGTCGTATAGGTAGATTGAGAAGGAGGGAGTGAAATAGGGGGTACATACCTAGAATGAATGATAGATGAAATAGGAGGCTGCTGATAGTACATATATGGAGGTGGAAGGGTCATGGTGACCCTAGTAGTAATGGGGGCTAAGGACTATGGAATAGAAAGGACAATGTTTTGAAAAGGGGTAGGGGTCACCGACACTGGGATGGTTGTGTAGCTACGGGTATATGTGAGATAGTAGGTGCGATGAGGTTATGTTCTGAGTGGTTGGCAAAGGTATAATGGATGTTGCAAGTCCAATAGATGTGGCAAACGCAACGGTCATAATGGTATAGGTGTAGTTTTCAAATGACCGAGAGGCAAGGCGATGAGGGTAGCGCGGAGCTAGAAGGGGCTGATGCGAAGTATGAAAAAGTGTCGGGGGATAGATATGAGCATGCCATATATCAACTGACCCAAGGCATCTCGAGTTGTTGAGTGGGAAAGATAAACTATAAGGAAGCAAAGATTCAGTTAAGGAGTCATGTGAACTCCTCATCACATGTGATGATAGTGATAGGTTGGGTAGGATCCATGGGTGATAAAATAGAAGGTGGTGAAGGAATAGATGGGAGTGGTTGACAACTTACGTGGAATACAAGGGCATTTTCTTGGCTACGTGTCGAACCATGTAGACAAGTACCGATGTGGTAGGACTACTTTCTGCAAATGACACATAAATAAAACAAAGATATTGAAAATAGGTGGTGGTAGGTGTATTAGGTATAAAATTTCAGTTGGAAATTAGAACAAGCTAACCAATGCTAGTTAGGGTAAACCAACGCCGGTCACAGGTAACCACGGTCAGTCACTATGGAAAATGGACAGTTTGTCAAAACAAGGCAAAGGGTGACAATCTACTAAGTAGATAAGATGTTGATGGAATTTACCAGGAAAGTGAATATGATGAGAGTGACAGAGACTTTGAACAACAAAGAAGGTGAAGCAGGTGTCCTTTTGGGTAGGTTAACCAAAAGGATAGTAAACCGACGTCGGTTGGGTAAAACCGATGACGGTCGGGGGTAACCGACGATAGTCATTGGACCGACACCAATTACTATGAAATTGAAATAGAGATGAAGAAAAGATGTTTGTGAGTTAAAATGAGATGTGGAATAAGACCCAAAATTCTGAGAATGATGAAAATGGTGTCCAGGCACACTTAGACGAAGTTGGAATACACCAACTATGATGATGAGCGAGCAAGGAGAAATGAAAAGATGAAGAACGTTTCCTCTCACCTCAAAACACAAGCCAAGTAGAAACACTAAGAAAAATCTGATCCCAAGAGTGATTTTTTTATTATGTTTGTTTAACTTATGCTATTAAGGACTGACTGTGAACTTTAGAATAGAGTTTTTGGTGAGGAAATATTCCTACGAAGAAGGAGATCTACAAGGTGAGGTTTCAGGTATGTTATGGTGGCGGTGAGCCATCTTCTCAAGTATGACTAGACAAATGTAATGAGATGGGTGTCCATTGCACCATGTTAGTGTGATCACCTATAACTTCTTTTGAGTAAGTTATTTTTAAGAATGTGTATATTTTCAATTTTGTTCTGTTTGGATAAGAATCAAAGAGAAGAAGAGAAAGGAAGAGCTTTTCTATGATTTGTTTGTCAACCAAAGAAATAGGCATGACTTCCAGCGTATAGGTTTCCCTCATTTAATATGAGCTAATGTAAAAAAGTAGAATGAAATGAAGTTTATTTTAAAACCCAAATCAAAATTTTGGATTCGATAACACTAAAATATGAACAGGAGAAGAGATGCTCTTTCACTAATGTGATACTAATGAAAGGGAAGAAATGTTGAATTTAAAGCACCAAAATACAATTTCTTTTAGACAATAGAAGAAGAGAAGATTCCAGGGGAGAAATTTTAATGTGAGAACCTTTTAGAAAGGAAACAAACATGTAAATTTTCACCTAGAAATGAATAAATGTAAAGAACCTGAATGGGTCCCACTGGGCATGCCAAAATGTTTCACCTAATTCTAGAGCATTTCTTTGAATATTGACAAAATAAATAAGGGTAAAGGGATAGGAGGAATACCTGTTAAAATGTTGGTTGAAGGTTGTTGCACATGTATGAATTCTTAATCCACAACTGATCATGAGAGCTTCCTTTTGGCTAGGAGGAACTACTTGAAATAGAAAACAAGACCACCAAATAAAAGTTAAATAGTATATGTAGTGGACTACCTAGCGTATGCTAGATCCGAGAAGTGTGATACTCCCTAGACGGTTGTCAATCCACTATTTAAAATAACTCAATGTTAACAATAAATAAAATCCTACTATAGTTAAAATTATTTAGGTATCTCATTCAAACACAATAAGAAAATTCGTTCACAACAGGCTAAGCTATGATTGAATTTGAAGGTCAAGGTCTTTGTCAGAGTGTTGGTACTGGTCAAGGTTTGGTTCTGGGCTGTTTTGGGTATTTGGTGGAGGTTTTAAGCTCTATTCTTGGTCTAAGGATTAAAAACAAAGACCGACGTTGGTCTTGTATGATGGTCATGTCGGTTTAGGTGAACCGTGACCATTGTGGGTAATGGGTGTCGATATGGTCGGTACAGGAAAATTAATGAAAACTTGATGTGAGGGAAGATATAAGGCTAAATGGATATGTAAAGGGAAATGGCAAGGTCTGTGTGGGTCTTAGGTATACTTAGGGTAATTAAAATCAATGTATCGGTAGTTTAATGGTGTGGGTGAAGGAATGGTCAAGTTTGTATGGAGGAAAATGGTGGGGGAATGGGAATGGGAGTAGAAACTAATAACAAAAGTAAAAGAGTCTACCCAAATGACATTGGAGAAGTGATGGTTAACAAAACACTTACTGTTGTATGAGCTTGGTGTCTAGTTGTAAATGGCAGCCAATCAAATGGAAGGAACTTGATATGGTGATGGTGCTTCCCCATATACTCTTGTGAATGTAGGTGGCTCTGTGATGGCTTTTGATGTTGGTTGTAGATGCTCTGATGCATGTACAAATACTGGTCCCACTTACATGCAGCTCTGGTTTCATCCTTTTATCTCTTAGAATGTGCCAACCTTGAAATAAGGCTGGTTTGGAGATTAATTGGTAACCGACGATGGTTCTAGGTTGATTGGCGGTGGTTTAGGGTAACCAGGTGTCGCTTAGAGAAGGATTTCCTAAGTTTTCTAAAATGGGTAGATCCTCTTGATTTTCTTGGATCTCCTTTGTTTTCCTCCATAGATTAGAATCGAAGCTTCCTTTCTAGCATGCGGGAATGTGGTTAGAGGGAATGTAGGCTTTTGTTTTTAGGGTTTAGGTAGGTCTTAGTTAGTTATGACAACATAGTAAGAATAGGTCTTAGGGCGAGGTGGCTAGATGAGGTGTACAGGTGAGTTGGATGTGCGGGCATTATCCAATTAGGATATTTAAATAGTAGATATTATGAGATCAAGAATTAATTTAATTAAATTTATATCGAGTGGGGTGAAAGGGGACATGGTTAGGTGAGTGTGATCAAGTTTGTTATTTGTCGAGGTACCTAGGGGAGTGTGAAAAAAATTTGTGTCTACATATACAATAGTTGTATGATCCTAACCCTACTCAATTTCCATTTCTAGAATTTGCATCAAAGAATTTCTAGTAGCTGATCTATTTTTTTCAATATTATAGACACCAAGATCTTCTCTTTTTACCCATATAATGAATTATCTTTATCCTCTTATGTATTTGAGAAGTTACTTATTAATGAATCTTTATAATTCCAAATGATTAATTTGGAAGTTAAGTAATCATAATATTCCCTTGTAAGAAACCTTAAATCCTTTTTTGTTTTTATGAATTCCAGTGACATTAGAATTTAATAAGGGTGTAAACACTCTCACTATTTTCTATATTTTCTTGACACATTATCATCACTAGTTTCTTATATGGATTATTTTATTATTTGAATAATATTTGGCTTGAATCCTTTTTCATTTTTGATTATTACCTTACTTGATTACTCTTCTCTTATTTTTTTTTTATTAAGGGAAAATAGTTTTGAAGGGACTATACCCTATATACAAAAGGGCTCAAAAGCCAGATAGTAAAGGTGAGAGAAACAACCCAGAGAAGGGAAAAACTGTCAACCAAAGAGGGCTCAACAGCCAAATATTACAATATAAGTGAAAAAAGGATCTAAACGTACAATGATCCAAAAAGAAGCAGGAAAGATCAAAAAGAAACCAAAAGAGAAACAACATATAGAGCTCTACCAAAAATAGCTCCAGAACCGCCAGATAACAGCAACTTCGCAGCCAAAAACAACATCACAACAACCCGTTACTTGATAGCTCTGTCAATCTTGGTCTTGATAGCCTGTAGCGACATGAAGAAGGCAATGGCAGTGGCCTGAGAGGAGTCTTGCATATCCACCTGAGCAATTGCAATATCCCTTTTCTCTTTAGGACCCCAAATTTCCTCATTAACCCCACTTAAACTATAGACACTATGAACATGTTGTTCAATGAAATTATAAATACTTTTGAGGGCAGACAATATGCAGTCATTGCGGCTTTTAGCATTCCCCAATCTGCCATCTAAGGACTGTAGCTTCTTGAAGACTTCAGCAATAACCCCCTCTTCCTCATCACTTTGAAGAATCCCTTTTCCCTTAGCTCTTTCCATATTTTTTATAGCCCCTTTGAGCTCTTGTATCTCCTTTTCTAATCTGTCCACCCTGTCCAACAATTCCTCCTCCTTGGGCTCCTCCACCGGTTTACTAATATGCAGGAGGTTTTCAGCAAGTTCCAAGTCTTTGTGGCTCCTTAGGACCCGTTGGGAAGTAGGGATTTTAGCTTTGATGCTCTTTCTTTTCTTGCTGGAAGTAGCAACTTCACTCTTTCTTTTTAGCAGGGGGAGTGGAAGCGGTGTGGGCAGGTGGAGGTATGGAGGAGGGAGGTGGGGTAGGATTCACGGGGGCAGCTGGAACAGTTACGGTGGATCAGGAGGATAAGTCCCTGGTGTAAAGGGACAGCCCTAGAGTTGCTCTGAACTTCCCTAATTGATTTCTCCAGCAAGTTTATCAAATAGTGAGGAAAGATGATTATGTTATTTCTACGAAAGTGATTTAGAAATATCAGATGCTTTTGAGGTATAGTCACAAATCTTCCTTCAAGAGTTACATACCTAACCACCATCCTGGCAAGCTCAGCAAAAGGTTCAAGAATCGATGCCACCTTGATGCCAGCAGTCACGAATTCAAGATTCTCCCCCTCATCCAAAAATTTCTTGGTCTCCACCTCCCTGTCCACCTTCTTATTAAAGAATTTGGTGCCTTCCAGGCTGAGGCCCGTGATCTGGGCAATGAGCTCTTCTGTGATTTCCATCTCCATGTTACTATATTTGACAATCCTATTCTTCCATCCCTGGGTGAATCTGATAGAAATGTCTTGGTCGAAGCCTTGAATCCTTTCAATTAAATTAGACAGCCCCCGATTTGTAGGTAATTCCAAAGCTCCGTATTCTCTTTCCACGCAGGATTGTGGGTCGGTTCAGTTTTGCAAGGTGGACCCCCCATGTTTCCTCTACTTCTTTTCCTATTCTCAATGGTAAAAAAGCTACCAATATGTGGGACAGAAAGAGCTTTGATTTTGATATTTGAATCTTTCCTTTCCGTGAAAGTAGGTTTAATTATTATGCTATACTTGTTATTATTGCCCCGCTCCTCGGCTTTCCTCTTATGCCAAGAAATGATGACAGTCCATCCTACACAGATCGCATCAATCATCCATATCTTTTGTGATGTCATCATAATGTACTTGAGGATCCGCACATTAGCGTCCAAATTACAGCCGTTAGTGTTGATTTTCACTGCCATGTAGATCAATGATTATGGCTTTATTGATTTGAGCGGCGAAACGTCCCCCTAAGCTAAGTTTGAAAGGAATTATTAACACCAAAGTTAGCCAAACTATCAGTGACCCTATTTCCTTCCCGATAGGTGTGGGTGATTTGGACATTTTCAAAGCTCTTGCATATATCAATAGCTTCGTCAATATAATCCACGATAGACCAAATTTGGGGTGTTGCCTTTTATTTAAAAGATTGATAATATTTAGAGAATCACCTTCAATTATAATATTTGGAATATTACAATCTCTGCAAGTCTTATACCCCAAATTTCCTCATTAACCCCACTTAAACCGTAGACACTATGAACATGTTGTTCAACGAAATTATAAATACTTTTGAGGGCGAGACAATATGCAGTCATTGCGCTTTTAGCATTCCCCAATCTGCCATCTAAGGACTATAGCTTCTTGAAGACTTCAAATAACCCCCTCTTCCTCATCACTCACGAAGAATCCCTTTTCCCTTAGCTCTTTCCATATTTTTATAGCCCGTTTGAGCTCTTGTATCTCCTTTTCTAATCATCCAACCCGTCCATCAATTCCTCCTCCTTGGGCTCCTCCACCGGTTTACTAATATGCAGGAGGTTTTCAGCAAGTTCCAAGTCTTTGTGGCTCCTTAGGACCCGTTGGGAAGTAGGGATTTTAGCTTTGATGCTCTTGCTTTTCTTGCTGGAAGTAGCAACTTCACTCTTTATTTTTAGCGGGGGGAGTGGAAGCAGTGTGGGCGGGTGGAAGTATGGAGGAGGGAGGTGGGGTAGGATTCACGGGGGCAGGCTGGGCGATTCTTGTGGATCGGAGGATAAGTCCACAGGTGTAAAGGGATAGCCCTAGAGTTGCTCTCGAACTTCCCTAATTGATTTCTCCAAAGTTTTATCAAATAGTGAGGAAAGATGATTATGTTATTTCTACGAAAGTGATTTAGAAATATCAGATGCTTTTGAGGTATAGTCACAAATCTTCCTTCAAGAGTTACATACCTAACCACCATCCTGGCAAGCTCAGCAAAAGGTTCAGGAATCGATGCCACCTTGATGCCAGCAGTCATGAATTCAAGATTCTCCCCCTCATCCAGAAATTTCTTGGTCTCCACCTCCCTGTCCACCTTCTTATTGAAGAATTTGGTGCCTTCCAGGCTGAGGCCCGTGATCTGGGCGATGAGCTCTTCTGTGATTTCCATCTCCATGTTACTATATTTGACAATCCTATTCTTCCATCCCTGGGTGAATCTGATAGAAATGTCTTGGTCGAAGCCTTGAATCCTTTCAATTAAATTAGACAGGCCCCCGATTTGTAGGTAATTCCAAAGCTCCGTATTCTCTTTCCACGAAGGATTGTGGGTCGGTTCAATTTTGCAAGGTGGACCCCCCATGTTTCCTCTACTTCTTTTCCTATTCTCAATGGTAAAAAAGCTACCAATATGTGGGACAGGAAAATATTTGATTTTGATATTTGAATCTTTCCTTTCCATGAAAGTAGGTTTAATTATTATGCTATACTTGTTATTATTGCCCTGCTCCTCGCCTTTCCTCTCATGCCATGAAATGATGACATTCCGTCCCCACAGATTAAGCGTCAATCATCCATATCTTTTGTGATGTCATCATAATGTACTTGAGGATCCATACATTAGCGTCCAAATTACAGCCGTTAGTGTTGATTTTCACTGTCATGTAGATCAATGATTATGGCTTTATTGATTTGAGCGGGTAGAGCGTCCCCCCTAAGCTAAGTTTGAAAGGAATTATTAACACCAAAGTTAGCCAAACTATCAGCGACCCTATTTCCTTCCCGATAGGTGTGGGTGATTTGGACATTTTCAAAGCTCTTGCATATATCAATAGCTTCGTCAATATAATCCCTGATAGACCAACTGGGGTGTTGCCTTTTATTTAAAAGATTGATAATATTTAGAGAATCACCTTCAATTATAATATTTGGAATATTACAATCTCTGGCAAGTCTTATACCCCAAAGAGCCACCATGGCTTTGGAATAATGATTAGTCTACCTACCCATTCTCCCAGAAAAAGTAGCAACAAAATAGCCTCTTTGATCTCTGATGACTCCCCCTCCTCCAGAGTCTCCCGGATTGCCTTTTGAGGCCCCATCAAAATTTAACTTGTGCCAATCAGTGGGAGGTTTAATCCATCGGACTGTGTTTCTATCAATACCATTGTTATTTCTATTGACAATGTCAATATTCCAATCAGTCAGGATGTATTCTTCATTCTCTAGGTAAAGTCTATTTTTAGGGGGTTTAAATCTAGCAATATTATCTTGCACAGCAATGATAATTTCCTTGTAGACTTTATACAAGCCTATCTATTGTTTCTGAAAATGTTATCATTACGAGCCTTCCAAATTCTCCACATAGTGTGGGATAGAACAAGTTGCCACAATATTTTCACCATACAATGCTTAAACGGAGAGTCCCATTGCTCCCAAGCCTGAAGACAGGTAAGGGGAAAAATCCATCTCAGATTAAATTTTGCAAAAACGAGCTGCCAAATTTTGGAAGCAATCTCACAATGCAGGAATAAATGCTTTATATCTTCTACCTCTTTTTGACACATGCAATATCTATTCAACATGATGAATCCCTCCTTGATGAGGTTGTCATTAGTTAGGATCTTACCATTAATAATTAGCCACCAAAAGAAGTTCACTCTAGGGGTTAGCTCCAACATCCACAACTTGTGCCACTTAATTTCGCTTTCCATGGATACAAAGAAAGAATTATATCCTGATTTAACAGTGTATTCCCCATCAAAAGAATCTTTCCAAATGAGTTCATCCTTAAGATTTTGATTACTTATATGGATTAGAGAAAGTTGATTCTAGAAAGATGAAATATCAGCCTGTATACTATCATTCTCCACTTTTAGCTATTTCCATTTTCTTTTGTTTCCATCCCTCTCAATGTACCCCTAGATTTTGTGCCCATACTTCGTAATTAAGTTGCCTTTAATGTGATCATAAGTAGAAACCCAGTTAGAATCACCCACTTATCAGTCCAGAAGTTTATGTTTTGTCCATCTCTAAGCTTCCAGCTACACCCCTGAGAGAGAATGTGTCTTGCAAAGAAGGTTGTTCTAGAAAATAGAACCACTCGGAAGAGACTGATCATATATGAAGGAAATATTGTTTTGGTTTGAAAGATATTTGATCTTAACCAACTCTGTCCAAGGTCTGTGCTCTTTTATAAGCCTCCATCCTAATTTTGTAATAAGGGTAGTACTCATATGTTTGATATCTTTGATGTCTAACCCCCCAAGTCTCTTAGGTTTACAAACCTATTCCCAAGCCACAAGATGATATCTGAATCTGTCCTCAGTACCATGCCATAAAAAGTGCTTTTGAATCTTCTCAATACTGTTCATCACTGCTGTAGGCATGCTGAACATTGACATGATGTAAATAGGCAAGTTTTGAAGCGTTCTTTTAGCCAAAAGGTACTTACCCGCGCACTTGAAAGGACAAATCCTTTCCAGCCACCAACTTTCTTTGAAATCTCTTAATAAGATCATTCCATACCTCCACGAAATCTTGCTAGTACTTAAAGGTAAACCTAAGTAGGTAATGGTAGAGAATTAATAGTGCATCCTAGAATATTAGCAATCTTTCTTTGCCTTTCCCAAGGGGTATTGAAGAAATAAATAGAGATTTTGTCAAAATTAACTTTTTGTCCCGAGGCTTCCTCATAAAATCTAAGGACAATTTTGATAGCCTTTGCCTCAATGATAGAAGCCATCAGGAGAAGCAAAGTGTCATCAACAAACTACTGGTGTGAGGAGATCTGATTACCAGTAGTTGGAGGGAAGCCTTTTATCATGCCAATGTCAATAGCTTTGGAAATAGATCTGCTTAAACTGTCAGCCATAATAATGAATAATAGAGGGGAAATTGGGTCGCCTTGCCATATACCTCTATTGCTGGCAAAAAAACCCACAGGTTCCCCATTAACAACCACAGAGAATCTAGAGGTAGAGATACAAGAGTGAATGATTTTTCTGAATTTTCTTTGAAAACCAAACTTGGATAAGACCTCATCCATGAATCTCTAGGAGACTCTGTCGAAAGCTTTATGCATGTCTAGTTTGATGGCCATCCCTACCTTTTTACTTTTATCCATAGAATGTATAGTTTCATGAACCATGATAATTCCATCTTAGATAAGTCTTCCCTAGATGAATCTGCTCTGCTTGTTGTGAAATGATCTCCATAAGAATAGGTTGCATTCTAGTGGTGAGAATCTTTGTGAAAATCCTATAAATAACATTAACCAAACTGATAGGCCTGAAATCTTTGAAGTCCTTTGCATCCAACTTTTTCGGGGCAAGCACAATGTGTGTATTATTTAGTTCTTTAATGAGATTTCCAGTTCTGTAAAACTCATTAACAGCTTTCAAGAGATCTTCAGAGCATATTTCCCAACATCTTTGGTAAAAGTTAGCCGAAAGCCATCAAGACCTAGAGCCTTATCCCCTTCTAAAGAAAAAAATCCTTTTTTAATTCCTCAATGGTGACAATTTTTGAAATACTTTTAAATCTCTCAGTAGGTATCAGATTATTAGGAATGGAGTCTAAGAGGAAAGAGGCCGCTTGTTCATTGTAGGAGTTATTCTCAGTGAGGAGGTTCTTGTAGAAATTAAGTGCCTCTGTTTTGATATCCTCTGGATCCTTAGTAATGTTTCCATTTCCTTTAGCAACCTCAGATATTCTGTTACAAGCTCTATGTTTGAGGGCTGTCAAATGAATTTTTTTGTATTTCTGTCTCCTTCTTTAAGCCAAAGGGCTCTAGATTTCATTCTCCAAAAGGATTCTTCATGGCTATTTATATTATGCAGATCCGAGAGGAGTTTTTTTTCCCGTTGATGATCCTCTAGAGTCATACCTTTCATGGAAACATTTAGCTCAAGCTCTTCTAGCTGTTGCTTAAGTTCTTTCTTCTTTTCAAAAATGTTTCCAAAAACCTATTTATTCCAAATTCTAATCTTTTGTTTAACATTCTTCAACTTCTATAGAAGCCTAAATTGGGCTGTCCCTGTGCCTTCCCAAAACCACCACTCTTTAATTCTGTCTAGAATGTCTTCATGCTCGAACCACATTTTCTCAAATTTGAAATTACCATGAAAAGGTTTTGTCCAATTGAAGAAGTTTAGGATAATTGGATTATGATCAGATCCTGTTCTGGGGAGAGAAGAAAGATGAAAATTCTAGTCCAGAATCCAATTTGTAGAAATAAGAGCCTTGTCAAGTTTAACTTGGATTAAGTTCTCTCCTAACCTTCTGTTGGACCATGTAAATTGATTGCCATGAAGCTCTATGTCCATAAGATTAAGAGTCGAGATGAAGCCTGCAAATTCTTCCATACCAAGGGAGAATTCAGAGCTTCCCAAAAATTTTCTCTTGGATTCAAAGGAGTATTGAAGCCTCTCATGACCAACCAGTTCATGTTTTCAACATTGCTTTGGAACAAGGTTAACTCTTTCCATAGATTTATTTTACCAGTAGCAGTATTGGGTGCGTAAATATTAGACAAAATCTAGCTATGATTATTTTCAAGACTTTTAAAAATAATAGCTAAATGGTTATGGGTGGAGGAGAGTACCTTACCGTTAACAATCTTTGTATCCCAAAATATTGCTAAGCCTCCAGAAGCCCCTTGAGAATCAACAGCAGCAAAGGCAGCGTTCTCCCAGAAATATCTTTTGAAGTCTTCAACTGCTTTACTTTTCATTTTAGTTTCCTGAATGAGAAGAATGTTGGGTTTGTTTGATATTTTAATTTCCTTAAGCATTCTTTTCTTAGGCCCCCCATTGAGGCCTCTGACATTCCAAGAAATAACCTTCATTAGAAAAATTTTGGAGATGCATTTTCCGGATGGTTCAGAATTCTTTGTGTACCATCTACAATTTCTTTTTCAGTCTCTTTTTCTCTTGCTTCTCTCTTAGATAGCCTACCTTTTCTAAAGGTGACTCCAATATTTGCAGTTCTTCTAGCAGTGGCCCTTGTGATTCTTGAGGTGGAAGCTTCCCAGCTTCCAAGCTGCTTTTTTCACTATAGAGTGATTCCAGACTTTCTTCCAGGCTTTTTGAACCTCTTTTCTTTCTTTTCACTAAGATGAATCCATCATTATCACAATCTGATATATTTTCCTTGCTAATGGGGGTAATTTCCCCATCCTCTTTTCCTGTGGCAATATCAGTCTGCTTATCCATTTTAGGAGCCAGCTCCTCCACATCAGTGTCCTCTTTATCTTGGTTTAGATCTCGTGCAATGGATTCTAGATCCTCTTTGACTTTTTCTTGTCTCATTTTGAGTTTCTCCAGAGAGCTGTTCCTTAGCAGCTCTTGATGAGCAGTGATTTTGTCTATCTCTTCTTCCATATACGAGAGAGAAATGCTAACTTTTTCATTTTCTTCATCAACCTCCATGCTCAACTTTACCGGATTTGGTGTCAAAGTGTTCAATGCTGAATCCACTGACATCTCCCTTTTGTTTTCTTCCTCTTTCGAACCCAGATCTATTTCTTGTTGAGTCTCAACCAGTTTCTTAGGTCTCCATAGTTTTCTATAAACCGGTGGTCTCTTCGCCTTAAATCCTTTTTTCCTTTCTTTTAACTTGGAATGCCTCTGCAAACATCTATTTCCAGTAGTTGGTTCAGATATTGGCTCTTTATCCGCCTTATCTCTCTGTTTCTGTCTTTGAGCTTCAGGAATATCTGAGAAAGCTTCCAGCTTTTGAACTGTTTGATCAGGACATTTGTTGGCAAAATGTCCTAATCTATGACATTTGCTACATCTTAGTTGGAAAGCTTCATATTCTATTTTTGTTTCCATACTCCAAATTTGGACTACAGAACAATGTGATCGGGAAGCTCCTGATCCATTTCAATGGAGACACAGAACCGAGAAAATGCCAGCCTAGACCTATTTCTCATGGGCCCATCCAGGCCAATAGGTGAACCAATCGATTTGGCAATGTGAAGGAGGATTTCATCATCCCACAGATGTAGAGGTAGTCCTGGGAGTATACACCAGATGGGTATGGCATGAATATTCTCAACAAATGGATTGAATCCAGGATACCATTTTTAAAAAAATAGTCCCATATTTCCCAGACACCAGGGACCACCCAACAAGACCGAGTCAACATCAAATTGGAGATTAAATCGAGCCAGAAAAAAACCCTTTGCCATGGTGGTGATAATCAAATCCCCTTTTGGTTTCCATCTATGAATGGCCCATTTTCTAATAGTGTCCACATTGGGTCGTGATCCCAAAAATTTGCTGACAAGGGCCAGATTGGTTTTCTCCAGAGCTCTTTGCAGACATCCGTCAGGCACCTGTAAGTGGGTCACCCCTTCAGCATCTTTTGTACTTTTAAAATCACATGTAGGCTGAGGTCCCACATTTTTGTCAGGAGGAATCTTAACAACATCCGCCCAGGCTCTAGATCCAAAACTGCCACCAATGATCACATTTTTCACTTTTACCGGTTCATTAGCGGCTACATCGCAGTCCTTTGAAAGACATTCAGCAGCCAGAGCTGCTGAAACCATGCTTTCAAAACCCTCACGCAGCCCACCCGCATTTTCAAACTCGTAGCCCGCCCGCATTTTCAAAATGCCTTGTATCCTTCCATTTCTTTTAATATTATGAAACCTCCATGTTTTTTTGAAAATCGTAACTATTCCTTATTAATACTCTTCTCTTATTAATTAATTTATATGACTTGAGTTATTTGATTGTATTATGACATTTTGGGTGTCATAGGAATTTGATTATATATCCATCTTACATATGCACTTGTTTCTTTCTATGTAGTATTCTCGTGTATTTTCATCTATTTTTCTTGTGACACCATGGGTGTCCCATGTGTCTTCTCTATTTCTCCATATGATTATTATTCTATTCCTTTATGTTATTGATTACTTGTCTCTATGGTACTATTTCTATTACTATGTTATTACTACTCTAGTTGATGGAAAACTTGATTTATAATATGATTTTTCTATTAAATTGGTTTATGACATGATTTGAACTTTAAATTTTCATGTTTTTTTACTTATATACACATATATTAATGTTTTTGCATGTTACTTTCACTACATGCCATGGTTTTCACCATCCACAACCATTTTCGCATGTATAGGTTATAAATGGTGGCCACCATTATAACCATCTATGTTATCCTATGTAGATTATCATAATAATATCACATGTGTAAACATTTATTATTTTGATTCATGTGCTCAAATAATTTAACACACATGCCTTGAAATAAGGGGGCATTCATTAGGATACACTCTACCCCTATAAGAAGGTTACATACATAGTAATACTTACTTGCAAACTCTAGACCCTCTAAAATAGGCATTGATACTAAATGTGGAAGATATTAAAGAAGTTAAATTTTTACTATAAATTCATGATGGTGGTACTTGTTGGTTTTTATTTTAATCTCACAACATATTTTAAAATATTTCCTCAAAAATTTTATTTTCCATTCTTACTAAGGTCTATAACACATGAAAATATGTATACCTTTGAAAAAAAATCGATGTTGAACTAAGAAAGGTATTGAATCTGTGTTTAAAATTTGTTGTGCTAAATCTGAATAGTCATGTCCATGTTTTTTTGTAGAAAATTCATTCTAAAATTTTCCAATGAACCATGTAAAAATCCCTATAAAATAATTTATGTGTCATTCAGTCTAAGCTCTTGTACAAATTGCATTTTATTCCCCGACGCCCAAGAATACTTGGCATGTTTTGGTTCGCTTTGTGGTATTGGGTTGTGCTTGAATGTTTGTAGAAATGATATAAGTGTGAAATGTGCAAAATAATCCCCAAGGCCCGATGTAGTATTCATGAGAGAATAATACAAAATACAAAAAACCTCGCTCCCAAAAAATAAAACACGTGTAAAGATATCATTGGAGTGGGGAAATGGGCCTTTTATTCACCTTTGCATTTTACACCTAGTAAAGTGAAAAGTGTAGTTACAAGTCTGAAGCTTGAAGGGGGACATGTGTTAACCATGTAATAAAATTCAACAAAGGGGTGATCAGGTCAAATCTATAATTTTACAAATTCGACAAATGAACAAAAATGTGAGAAAACTCCCTAACCCCATCATTCTTCGATAGAAACACATGGATGGCTCACATTCAAAAGGGAGAAGCACATTAAATGATCAGTATTTGAAGCATTTATCCTTGTCTTCATTAATTCATGTTGTGTGGATCAAGGTGAGAATTTTAAAATTTTCTTCGATCATTTTGAATCTTCACTTGTGCACATGGAAAATCTAGAAGCCCTAGCTCTGCAAATTCACAATGTAAAGAGAAAATATAAATCATCGTGTGTATGTTTGATTCAAGGAGTTTAAGAAATGCATGTGCAAAGAAGAATTTTTAAGAATCTATGGAAAATGGGTAAGTGCTCATGTACCACTTGTGTTTTCCTATTTTACCAAGTCTACAATTTGTGAAGGGTCGAGAAAGAAGGTAAAAATACACAAAATGAAGACTATGGAGTTAATATTTCATGTTTCCTCTAGTATCACTAGTAATTTGGACACAGTCATAGATACAAATTTGATAAACACCGACTTGAATGACTTTCTAGGAAAACTCCGTGCTCCCAATAAAATTGAATTCATGGTAGCCATTGATGTCGGGAACATTACCCTAGCTATTGTCATCCTTCCCTCTATGCATTGTCCATAATTAGTAAGGATATGTGCTGAAAATTATGATCCTAAGACAAGGGAAGTATTAAATGGAAGTGGTGAGAGAGTATTGACCTTAACACCCAAAGCATTTGTACTAATTATAGGGCTCTTTAAAAATTGGGAAACAAGTAACCATAAGCTTAGAATCAGCCTTAGCAGATTATGAGGACAAGAAGAGTGATTATGATAATCTCATAAATACTAAATGGTTGTTGATAGATAGAAAGTATACCAAAATAATCCCTAAGAAATTACTCAAATTACGGTACCTTCCATTGATCTCAACCTTGTATGTAATGAAAAGGTGTTTCCTAGAAATACCATAATATCTCTCTAATCGGGGTTGGTCTTCAACCGATATTTCTATTCTCTCAAAGATTCTCGGTAGAAGACCCAATATTGAAGAATTCAGAAATGGGTTGGTAGGAAATGAATGCTTAAGGGGTGATCGAAGTTGTGGCTTATGCTAATGTGTTGTTTGTGATCCATATTTCCTTCGAGGAGGATTTTTTAATTATTCTTGTATGGGGCCTTGGTTCATGGGGCAAGTTGTGGTTCTGTTCAAAAATAGGTGTCAAGTTTCAATCCTTTAGAGACAATTATCAAATAATACCTTTTTTAGGTAAATTTTCTTGGGCTACCGTTCAATAATGGAGCCTCGAATATTCTATAGGGGATCATTAAGGCTATTGGATCCTTGGTAATCATTAATCTAGTCACATGTGCTAGAACGAGTCTTCTTTTTACACATTTATTTATAAATGTAACTCCTGAAACACCTTTACCAAGAAGTGTTGAGATCAAATCACCCTGGGGGTTACATACCTAAAAGATAGACTATGATTTTTTCCATTTATGTGTATTTCCTATTTTAAAGTAGACCATAATATCAATTCATGTCTCAAAGATAAAGAGGAGGCTGCTCAGAAATCCTTTCTTAAGAAGACTAAGAGCTCTAGCAAGTAAGATTTGAAGGGAAAGGGTCAAATAAATTCCAATGGTAGTGGATCGTCGAAGGTCAACCCTAAATGGAGACAGATAAGTAAACCCAAGGATCAAGTTATAGAAGTCCTAGAAAAGATAGATGATGAAGAAGGTCAGAAAAGGATAGAAAAAGGGAGGAGACCCAAGAACCTGATAATAATGAGGATACAGTGATTTTTTAGGATTGTCAAGAGGATAATATAGTGGGTTCAATAGTTTAGGACTCTTTGGATGCAAGTTTCGTTACATGGATAAAATAAGAAGCTTTCCTAGTAAGTAATATATATAAAATGTTAGATATTAATTTGGAGTACATCTCCATTGTGGAGGAAGATGTCCAACGTGAATAGGAGGCTGCTAAGAAAATGTCAAAAGAAGACCTAGATGGAAGTAAGAAGGCATTGGAAGTTGTAAAAGAGAGTTCAATTAGGGTGAGTTCAGATTTCCTCATCCCAGATAATATGATATCCCCAAACCAAGTTCAAACTCCTCAAACCATATCAAAGGATGATTTAGGAATAAACAAGGCATCCTAGGGAAGACCCTCGAAAAGGAAAAAAGGGACTAAGAGACAAATAAGGACATCATGGAAGGTCATCAAAAACCATTAGTGTTGGGTAAGAAATCCTCCCATCGTAAATGATTTGTATATCTTAGAATATTAGGGGATTAAATTAGTGTAATAAAAATAGGATTTTGTGGGATTTAAAAGTGAAAGAGAAACCTTATGTGTTAATGTTACAAAAGAATAAGATGAATGAAACTAGGATGAAGGATTTTTGTCTTCTTTTTGTGAAAGATTCCAGATTTCACTATCATCCTTCTGTTGGAGCCTCAGGAGGCTTGTTGTTTCCTATGGAAAAATTATAAACTATAAGGTTTCCCTCTTATCAATAGTCAACATCATATTGCTATTTTTTTATGGAAATTAGAAATTGAAATCAGTTCATTCTATATAATTCATATGCTCCTGACACCTCTATGGGAAGAAGGGAGCTATGGGAGCAGTTGACTACTTTCATAAGAATGTTTAATGACTTAAATTGGATAATAGGTGGATATTTTAGTAACCCGCTCATTCCTTTTGAGAAGAAATGTGGTATTAATATTTTCACAGAAAGTATGGAGGACTTGGGTAATTTCATGGGATGGAATACCTTGATAGATCTGAATCTTAGTGGCTCTAAATAAACTTGGTCCAATAGGAGAGAGGGGGATAATTTAATCAAAATAATATTGGACCATTTTCTTTTTAATACTCAAGTGCGCTCAACAAAAACAATAAAATTTATCCTCCCTTCCTCGTATTGGGTCGGACCATCACCCAATAAACCTAAAAAAGGGGTGCTAGAAAACATAATGTGGGTAGGCTCTTCGGGTTTGAAAAGATGTGGACCACTCACCCAGAATTGAAACAGAGAAATTAAGGAATGGTGGGGAATCAAAGTGAGAGGTAACAATATTTTCAAAGTGATAAATAAGCTTAAAAATATAAAATTTAATCTAAAAATTTGGAACAAGGAAATTTTTGGAAATATCTTTCTCCAAAAAATCATAATAGCCAAGGAACTCGGGATTGTTGAAGAAAACAGGAACGAGGATATTATATCTTTGAGGATAAAGCTAAAGATAAGATCATTATATCTTATTAGCAAAATATTCTACATCAAGAAGAGGTTTACTGGAAACAACAATCAAGAATCACATGGCTTAAGGAGGGGCACTGAACACTAAAATTTTCATATCTCTAATACTATTAAAGCCAATAAATTGTGCATTCAATAGATCAAGAAAGATAATGGGTATGTGGACATTGAAGATAAAGAAATTGCCTCTACCATTATTTCCTTCTTCAAAAACCTTTTTGCTGAAGACCTTCTTGATGATAAAGTTTCTAGGGAAGAAATCCTTAATATTTTTGAACCGGCTATCACCCAAATGAAAATTAGGAATTTAGTGCTAGTCTTGTTGAAGAGGAGATCAAAGCTATCTTGGATGCTATGGATGGTGACAAAATCCTATACCCAAATGGGTTCTCAGCCCTTTTTAACAAATTTATTGGGATATAATTTAAAATTGATGTGTTCTATGTTGCTCAAGAATTTTTCCAATTAGGATGCTTACTCAAACAAATCAATCATACATTTATTTCTCTCATTCCAAAAATCCAGGGCTAATGATCTAGGGAATTTAGACCAATTAGTCTATGTAATACCATGTACAAGATCATTTCTAAATTATTAGATTTTAGACTTAGAGAGACCCTTAGTAACTTCATATCCCCTAACCAAGGGGCCTTTGTTCCTCGTAGACAAATTTTGGATAACATTATCACAATTCATGAAACTATTCATTTTGTGGAACTTTCAAGAAGGGAAGCTATGATTCTAAAGTTGGACATGCAAAAATATTATGACATAATTTCATGGGAATTTTTGTACTCTCTTCTCTCTAAGCTAGGTTATCACCCTCATTTTATTAAAATGATGTAAGCTTGTACCAAAGATTCAAGCTTATTTTCCTCATCAAAGGAAAACCTAATGGTTTTTCCAAAGATGAAAGGGTGCTAAGACAAGGGGACATTTTATCCCCCTTTCTATATATAATTGTTACTGAAAATTTGTGCAGGTTATACCTTAAATCCCAGAGAGAGGGAAACATGGTGGGTATTAAGGTGGCCAATGGAATTGAAAATCAATACATGTAGTAGTTTGTTGATGACACAGATCCTTTTGGTCCATGTTGTGGTTCAAAAGGGGAATATCAAAAGAGTCACTAATAAGTATGAGAGAATTAAAAGATAGAAAACTAATTTTATGAAAATTTATTACTTCTTCATAAATGTTGAAGAGGATCAATAGAAAAAATTTGCTACAATCCTAGATTGTAATACCAAAATCCTCCCAGATTCCTACTTGGGAATTCCTCTTGTGGGAGAAAATTTGATGAAGGAGGATGGAATAAACTCATTGAGATATTTCATAAGAATCTTTCCTCTTGGAAAGGCTCCTTACTCTCTCAAGTTGGGAAGGCTCAACTTCTTCAGAGTAGTATGTAAGGTATTTTGGTGTATATCATGTCCATTTTTATTCTTCCAAGCAGAGTCAAGAAGGCCATTGAAGGAATTCATAAATGGTTCCTTTGGACTGGTTCTAAGGATAAAAATAGAATACCTTTGGTTGCTTGGGAAAAGGTTACTCAACCCAAGGAAAAGGGTGGTTTAGGTGTAAAGAACATTCAAATTATGAACCATGCCCTCATAGCTAAGGTGGGGTGGAGGCTTCACAAAGAGGTAGGCATCTAGGTGACTCTTCTGAAAGATAAATATTTGCTTCCCTCTAGAGGAATAATGGAATTATTCAAAGATATGGTGTTTCCGAGAGGCTATATATTATGGAACAACTTGTGCCAAACCAAAAAAATGTTAATTAAGGGGTGCAAATGGAACCTTGGAGATGGATCTAAAATTAAATTCTAGGCGGAACCATAAGTGGAGGATGCTTTGCCTCGATTTGAATAGTCTACGGAGTGATATTTCACATTTATTCTCTAACGCGAAGGAGATATTGTGTGAAATTATTGGGATGAGGAATGAAGATGGTTTCCTATCCTTTCCCCTCCTTTATATCATGGGGATATTCAACCTTTTCATAAGTTAAACGGAAACTAGCGATCTTCATATTCCATTTGATAGTGTCTAGGATGAGCTAATTTAGGGATTCATTAACACACCGGATTACAAGGTCAAATCTAGATATTTGTTGAAATTTGAACATTTGGAATCAAATATCATATGGAAGAAGGTTTGGAATAATAAACTTATCCCGAAAACCAACATTTTTTTGGGAAGTCATCAAAGCTAAGGTCATTATTGTGGATAGAATCGGATAGAGTGGAATGATCATTACAAACACATGTTGGTTATGTAAGGACAATGAGGAATCTATTAGGACCTTTTTTGAATTTCCTTCTCTTTTCAAGTATTTTCTGAGATTCTAAGTATCTTCAAAGTGTATTTTGTCCTTTCTGGAGATGTGGCCCTATTATCCAAACAATGGAACATTAATTTTTAGAATGACATGGTTAAAACAATTTGGAAGATGACTCTGCCTCATGTCTTGTGTGGAATCTAGATTGAACACAATAATAGGATTTTTAGGAACAAATCAGTTAGTCTGAGAAGGATGTCTGAAAAAGTTAAATGCACTCTCAAGCATAACACTAGTATCCTTACACCTAAATAGGTCAAATTTTTCCTAGAGTGGGAAAAGTACATACTTAGAAACTTAGATATTGAACCCACCAACATCATTAATGAAATATTGAACCATAATATCAAATGGACTAAACCATTGAATGATAGACACAATGTTAACTTTGATGGCTCGACCCATGTGAATGAAAAAGTGGCTGGTGGAGGGGTATTGTTTATGACCATAGTAGTAAATGAATTAGATCCTATGTGGGCCCCATTAGAAATTAATCGATCAATGTAATCGAGGCGAGCTATGCTTTGTGTTGTGTTAGATTAGTTTGTGATTTAGGGATAAAAAATATGATTATTGAGGTTGATTAAAAATGTTTCATAAATTCCCTCAAGGATAGAAGAAAATGTGGATGGAAGCTAAATAATTTTACTATGGAGGCCATGCTTTCTTCATTTGATCAAGTGGTCATTCAACACACTTACCGGGCGAGTAATAAATTGGTAGATGTGCTGGCCAAAAAAGGTACTCCATGGTGGAGTTGAGACATGGATTGGGCCATGTACTCGTTAGGGTCATGTGAAAAATCTCATTAGTAAATACACAATGTAGGAGGAAGTGTTATGATGAAACCCTAGCTCGCACAACTAGGTTTTTGAAAGGACTTCCCTTATTTGGAAAACTAGCCTTGTCAAATTCACTTTCTTTTCCTCAATTTCACCCAATTTATCTCTCACGTCTACAAAGGAATTCATACTTTAGGTTTCATGGGGGATACAAGATGAGAATGGAGCCTTCTATTTTTATCCACCTCAAAAATGACACAGTCTATGGAAAATGCTCCATAAAGGTTGTTTTACCAAGTTTATTTGTTGGTTTAACGGTAATGACCCAATCCTATCTCGTTGATTTTTAAAATACCTAGATGGATGGTGGTTTTGTTTTTCATGGGGTTCAAATTTATGTTTCTGAGAATGCAATTTCTGAGATTACTAGGTTAAAAATGAAGGCCTCAAAATTTTTAAAGAAAAAACATGAAATTTCTACCTTTTTTGAAGTTGGGGAAAAAATCATAGCTTATGATGATGGTATTACTCGCACCTATCTTCTAGATAGGTGGGCTGATTGTTTCCTGGTCATTATGAAGTATCTAACCCTCAAAGGAAAATTTTGAAAAATCTTTACTCATCATTTATCTATCCTCAATTTTTTCCGGCAGGACTAGACTATGAGCCTTGCTTATTTTCTCTATCGATTTGCTTCTCTCAACCATTGAGGATTTTAAGAAAGAGAAGATGGATATCCCCCTCCACCAGGGTCTCATTCTTATCATGGTTCAAAGGGGTAAAATTTCCATCCCTAGTCAAGTCAATGATCATGATTATGATCAGGAAACCCTCACTTCCCACCTTAATAAAATTAGAAAATAGAAAGCTATTGATCCGAATAAGGGTATTACAGATACCTTGTGTAATATTAAAAAGGGATTAGGAATTTGGATGAAAATTATACTAAAAGGGACCAAGAACTTGCTGATTGGGAGGCCATACTGATGAGGGTTGAGTCCATAGCTGACACCATTCTTATCATCAACAAAAACCTCATACAGGAGTGGAAAGATTGTCATCAAGGGATTGATACTCAAAACCAAACCATTAGGCATATCCAAGCCGATTATGTTATGCAAGAGCATCAGATTTATATTCCAAAGGATCAGGTTACTAATAAGGAGGGAAAACACACAATGAAGTTTATGTTGAGCTCTTCTAATAGTGGGAGTCGATATCTGGTTTATAACTCGGTATGGTTGTGGAGTCAAATCATGGCAAGGATCAGGAGGAAGAGAAATTTGAGACCTAGACTGAGAAAGAGGAAGACAATCATCCAAATTGGTTCATCATCAAGGTGGATGGTAGAAGAGATGAAGGTCCAAGTACTAGAACCTATAGCAGGGCTACAAAGAACTAATCATGTACCTGTTGTTTCCCATTTGTTTCTGTTTGTTTATCTTTGCTTGTTTTTATCCCTTTGGGACTTCAAAAAATAATGTTTTAATATGCAAACTCTTATAGTTTATCCTATTTATATGGGGGCCCATTGTCAAGTGTTTTTACTTTACTTCCTTGGCTTTGTTATAGTTTTTATTTTTTTAAAAATCTTCTCTATGTATGGGGTATTTTTAATCCCTGGTTTAAAACAAAACCTTTTTTATCTTATCTAAACAAAACATTTTGTGGAAGAGGTTAAAGACATAATTTTTTTTTGAGTAGAATGGCTAGTCTGGATATGGCTTATGAATTTAAAGAATGGATGTGTCCATACATAGGGGTTATCTTGGAAAATAAAGGAAACATTTTCTGGGCAACATTCATAGCCACATCAATCCACACACAACTCTTTGAGTTAGCCACAAAAATCAGCATGGGAATCACTTCCAATCTTGATTTTTATATGATGTCATACTTGATTTACAATATTGCAAGACACAAGATTTTTCTTGGCCTCCCACAAAGGAAAACTTCAAGGATCATAGAGTATATGATGTTTATCCCCAACTAAATCTAGACAAGTGGAAAGGAAATGTTAGATAGGTAAATGATGTATTTTTGCACCTGTAATATGTATTTTCAAACCAAATTGGGAGAAGTACATGATATCTAAAGAGGCCAAGAATGTAATATCAAAATATAGTTTTTTTTTAATTCAACACAAGTTATTTACCTATATCAAAGCTAGTGGATTTGATGGACACCCATGCAAATTTCCTAGATGTGTAAATGAAAAATGGGCCCTGTGTGAACTTTCAAGACAGTTAGCACTAGTACAAAAACTAATTTCAAGGAAGCATAAGACCAACATTAAGTTTCCTATTAGGATTGGGAGGTATTATTTCCCCACCATTACAAAGGATAGGTTGATGGAAGAGGAGATAAAAAGGTTTGAGATGGATAAATTTGAACCTAGATCCAAGTATGATATCAGATGGGTTGTTAGTTCAGATTTGGGAATTTCATATGAGCATGAGCCTCATTTTGAGGACTATTGGATGAATGAAAAGGATGAAGAAGACATTAGGATTATATATTTCTCTACGATGAGCCTTAGGTAGTTCATTACTTTTAAGATTTCTATAGTGCCTCAACGAATAACATATGCTCAACAAATAGTGATTCAATATTATATTTACCATAAGACTAAGGCATAACAAATTACTCTCATAGTTTGGGATGAAGAAGAGTCGATGATCCACATAAAATAATAGCCAATGTGATGCAAAGAATCGTGACTTGGTTACAATGGGAAGGAATGAATTTATCACTTCAAAACACTAAAGTGTTAAATGAGTTCAGAGACTTGAAGATTTTAGTGGAAGATCTCCATCCTTAGAAATAAGGAGCTAATAAGATGGATCCTTTAAATGGTAAAGCTCCCTGATTTCCCATAAAATACCCACTTCTAGAATTATTGATGAATGGATTACTGCTACCAATGAGACTAGAACTTTTATGTTTGTTTTGAAATAGAAGACAAAAGATATGCTCTTGAAATATACACAAAATGCCCGTATCACCTAGGTAGTTCCCATACAAACTAAAGGAGTGGTTATAACCAAGGAATCTCTTAGTAACATTACAAGGATCATATAACACAAAGAAAAATATGAGAGGATTCTTAGCAAGTGTTGACCCAAAACTCAAAGTGCAAAGTGCTAAAGAGAGAGAGAGGCACCTGACCTCAAATATTTTGAAAGAGTTACAAATAAAGCCAAGGTGATACCACCATTGGTAAGGGATACTAGTAGTCTAATAAAGGAATGTGGTCATGTATCAAATAAACATAAAATTAAAGATCCTAAAGTCATTGATCCAGTCCCACTCACCGAGGCTTAGAGAAAATTAGTTGCCACATTAGTAGAGCAAACAATGCCACCACAAGTCGAGGAAAAAATTCATGTTACTTCATCTGTACTACCACAGAATTTGTAACATCACTCTTATTTTCAACAAGATTATTGGATAAGTTTATCTCATGAAAAAATAACTCATATTATCCCCATGTTTAATCATCCTAGTAGCATTATGATAGAACAATGGAAAAGAGAATCAAGTGTAATGCGGTCTAAAGATGCTACGCCCTTAACCTATTGCTTGTATTAGGATATGAGTAGCTGACTTGTGGCTTATAATATCATTTTATTAAATATCATTTATAATTTCTCATGCTTAATAGGTCGACTTGGGTGATGGCCGTAACATATGAATAGTATATATAGAGGATTGTAGGTAGTAGTTCATTATCATTTGAGCATTTGAGTCTTATTATATGGTTTGGAGGTTGCCCCTCGAAGTGGAAAATATATTACAATTGCATATTGAGATCATTATTCTAAAATATTGTGTTATTTGGTGTTATATTGCTGCTCATAATCTGAATTATACTAGTAATTTCATTACAAATGGTATCAGAGCTGCGATCTGGGCAAAAATTAAGGCAAAAACCCTAATTTTTTGTTTTCACAATATATTTTTAACCGAGTGAATTGGCAGGATATATTTTTACCAAAGTTGTAAAAATTTTTAAGTAAGGTTCCCTGAAAATTTCAGATTTTTTTGATTTATTTTTCACAAGTTATTTCAAATTTTGATCTTTTCATAAAATCGCTCTCGTAGGGTGTGAATTGTGGAATTTTTTTCAAGTTATTTACATTTTTGAAATCTCTAAAAAAATAGTATTAGTATATTCTCGCTTTTTTTTTTCTCGTTCATCTAAATTTGTATCAAAACCCTAAACCCTAAGGTTTGATATCATGGCGGGGCCTTCCACAAGAGCAAAAAAGAATCCGGTTACTCCGGGTAAAACCCTAGATAAAGATGAGATAGTGATTGAAGAGATGGATTTAGAAGGGGTAAATACAAATTCCTCAACACTAGGGTTTACTTTAGTTGATCATAAGGTGAGCCAACTTGAGTATGAGCTATAAAATGTACAATCTGAGATGGCCTCTAAAGGAGACATAGCCCAAATCAATCATCGGTTGGATGATATCATGCAACATGTAAAGGGTAAACAGTATGGCCCAAATCCATCCCATATCAACCAAGGAGGATCTTCAGTTCAAAATCATGGACAAAATAACCATGTTAGATAACTTTTCCAGCCCAATCAAAATCCAACTTATTCGCAACCATGAAACATGATGTTGAAAGTGGATATGCACAAATTTGATGGTAAAGATCCCATGAATTGGATAAATCAAATGGATAACTTCTTTGAGCTACATCAAAAACCATCGGGAAAAAGGTGACTTTAGCATCCCCGTATCTTGAACCGCACCAATTTGTTTGGTATCTATGGTTATGTGCTCGGAGGCGTAAAGAATGGTCTTAGTGTCACTTGGATAGTTTTCACCGAGGATTTGCAATTTCACTATAGTTCCAGTGATTCGATAAATACTTTAGTCAATTAGCAAAGTTACGACAAATAATATTAGTCAAAGATTATGTGCATCAATTCCGAACCTATCCTTAAGGGTGGAGAATATATGAGAAGAGAATTTGAATGACCTATTTCTTGGGGTTCTTAAGGACCACATCGAGCATGAGGTACGTATGTTTTAATCCACTCAGGATTTCTAATTATATTATCATGTCACATCGAGCGAGTAAAAAGTTCTTTGTAGTAGGAGGCCACCTTTCATTAACACCAAAGACCATAGTATCTCTTCCCCTTAATTTTCTAGGCCACTTACACTGACTCCTCAAAAATGAAAAAAAGAGAGAAAAAGGATTATGATTTAACCGTGATAGAAAATATGGACCAGGACACAAATGTGCTGAGAATAAGTTGTTCTATATTGACGGAGGTAATGAGGATGATGAGGATGCTGAAATTATAGGAGAGGTTGAGGAACCAGTAGAAGAGGAAGTAGAGGATCACCAACCTACAATTTCTTGCCATGCATTGTCAGGTATTAGTACTCCTCAAACACTCAAGGTTATTGGCTATCTCAAAAATAGAAGGTGATAGTGTTGATTGACTCAGGGAGTACTCATAACTTCATAAATAGTAAGTTAGCTACTGCCTCAATTGTTTTATTTACCCAGCTCCAGAAATGCAAGTTATGATTACGGATGGTGGGACAGTCAAGTGCACAGGAAAATGCCATAGTATCAAGCTTTCCATGGGATACTACATGTTAGACTCACCTATGTTTTCTATTTCTATGGGAGGGGAAGATATTGTTTTGGGTTTCCAATGGCTCACAACCTTAGGTACTATAGAGATGAATTTTCAATAATTGTTCATGTGATTTCATTCATATGGAAGGAAAATACAATTGAATGGGATGGTAGATAAGTCTCCACAAATTATTATCTCTCATCGATGTAGAAGGTTCTCGAAAAATGAGTAGATTGATTTATAGTAAAGTTATTTTCCATAGAAGTACAAAATACGAGTCTTGATGCCACCCGATCTTGAGAAGATTGTTCATGCTCACTCATCTATTTTTGATGAAATTCTAAAGGGAATACCACAATTTATGGATCATGATTATGCCATTCGGTTTATTCCAGGGATCCAAACACCTAACATCGACCATATAGATACCCATATTCCCGGAAAAGTGATATCGATAAAATGGTATAGGAAATGTTGAAAGCGGTATCATCAGGCCTAGTCAGATTCCTCTTCTTCCCCAGTGGTTATGGTATGTAAGAAGACTGAAACATGTAGGATTTTTCTAGATTACTGAGAACTCAACAAGTATACCATCAAAGATAAGTTTCCTATTCCAGTAATTGATGATTTACTTGATGAATTGCATGGTGTTATTTATTTCACAAAATTAGATCTTCATTCGGGGTAGCATCAAATTAGAATAAAAGAGGAAGATGTTCATAAAATGACTTTCAGGACTCATGAGGGCCATTATGAGTTTTTGGTAATTCCTTTTGGTCTTAAAAATGCACCTTCAACCTTTTAAAGCTTGATGAACACTATTTTCAAGACATTTTAAAGAAAATTTGTATTAGTTTTCTTTGATGGCATATTGATTTACAGTTAGACATGGGAAGAACACTTACAACATGTAAATAAAGTGTTGGAAGTTTTGGAGAAACATACTCTCGATGCAAATCCATCTAAATTTTCTTTTGGTGTATAAGAGGTAGAGTACTTGGGTCACATTGTATCCCATGAAGGCGTCAAAGTTGATCCTCAGAAGATCAAAGCTATGGTGGAATGGCCAAGACCCAAAACTCTCAAAAATCTTCATGGGTTCCTAGGACTAACAGGGTACTATAGAAGATTTGTGTGGGGATATGGTAGAATAGCAACCCCAATCACTACATTACTAAAGAAGGATGCCTTCCATTGGACAAAATTAGCCACTAAATCCTTTGAGCAACTGAAGGAAGCCTTGTGCAGCACCCCAGTTTTGGCTACTCCCAACTTCTCAAAAACCTTCATTGTTGAATGTGACGCTTCAGGATCAAGATTGGGAGTAGTTATAATGCAATAAGGAAGACCAATTGCATTTGAGTTTCTCCAATTCAAAGGAAAATATCTACTCAAACTGGTATATGAGAAAGAAATGATGGCTATTCTTCATGCGGTTAAGCAATGGAGGCCCTATCTCATGGGTAGACACTTCAAGGTAAAAACTGATCATGATAGTCTCAAATACTATTTGGAGTAAAGGTTATCATCTGAGGAACAACAAAAGTGGGTAACAAAAATGTTGGGTTATGATTTTGAAATCATATACAAAAAGGGTAAAGAAAATGTAGTAGCTGATGCATTGTCTAGAAGGATACAACCACGAGATGCCTTACTATGTGGAATGTCCATGTTGACGGCTGATTGGGTGGATGAAGCAAGATTTGAATGGGATCAAGAAAATGATACAAAATCTCTAATACAGAATATCAAGCAAGGATCTATGACATCTAAAAAAATTTATTGGAAAGGTAATGCCCTATGGTATAAGGACATGTTATACTTGAGTAAATATTATGAGTTGAAGCATAAGATTCTTGCAGAGCTACATGCCTCGCCTATTGGAGGAAACTCTAGGTTTTTGAATACATATCATAGAATAAAAATAGAATTATTTTGGGAATGACTCAAGGGGGATGTCCAAAATTTTGTATCGAGTGTTTAGTGTGCTAATGAACAAAGGGGAAACAATTAAGACATTAGGTTTGTTGCAACCCTTACCAATTCCTCGTCGAGAGATGGGAGGAGGTCTCCATGGATTTCATCACAGGATTGCCTTGTTTAGAGGGTAAGAATGTTATTTTTGTGATTGTGGATAGGCTAAAAAAATATGCCCATTTTTCTACCCTATCATATCCATTTGCATCTAGTACAGTCGCAACTATTTTATTGGAAACAGTTCAAAGGCTACATGGAACCCCAAAGATAATTGTAAGTGATCGTGATCCTATTTTCACAAGTAATTTTTGGATGGAACTATTTTCATGTTTGGGTACTCAACTAGCTCACAATTCATCTTATCATCCTCAAACTAATGGGCAAATGGAAGTGGTCAACAAATGCTTAGAGGGGTATCTATGTTGTTTCGTATCAGATAAGCAAGAAACGTGGATTAAATGGCTGCCACTTGCAGAATGGTGGTATAACACATCTTTTCATACCTCTTCTCAAATGACCCAATTTTTAGCATTATATGATTACTATCCACCTTCTATCACTTCCTCCTTGAGGGTGCAAACTAAGGTCAGAGATGTTAAGGAACACATTCAACATCAACAATAGGTTTTGGCTAGTTTGAAGGAGAATTTAGCATTAGCACAAAACAGGATGAAACAACAAGCAGATCAACATCGTAGTGAAAGACATTTTGAAATTGGTGATTGGGTTTTTTTACGTCTCTAGCCTTATAAACAGATGTCTCTAAAGTAACAGAAAAAGGACAAAAAACTTGCTCCTAAATACTATGGCCCTTATCAGGTTCTAAAAAAATTGGCAGTGTTGCTTATAAACTAGAGTTGCCTCCATCTTCACACATACACCCAATATTCCATGTTTCATGCTTGAAGAAGGTTATTGGACAAAAATTTTAAGCCTAGATAGAGTTACCAGAACTTGACGAGGAAGGAAGAATCATTTTGGTGTGTCGAGAAGATTTTACAAACATGTACTAAGAGGCTGAGAACCAGAGACATTAAGGAATATCTGATCAAGTGGAAGAATATGAGCATAGAAGATGCCACCTGGGAGGATGAAGGTTTTCTACAACAACATCCAGGATTATTCAACATTGAGGACAACATTGGTTTGAAGGGGAAGGGCATGCTACACCCTTAACCTATTGCTTGTATTAGGATATGAGTAGCTGACTTGTGGCTTACCATATCATTTTATTATATCATTTATACTTTCTCATGCTTAATAGGTCAGCTGGGTGATGGCCATAACATATGAATAGTATATATAGAGGATTTTAGGTAGTAGTTCATTATCATTTGAGCATTTGAGTCTTATTATATGGTTTGGAGGTTGCCCCCTCGAAGTGGCGAAGCTATTACAATTACATATTGAGATCATTATTCTGAAATATTGTGTTATTTGGTGTTATATTTCTGCTCATAATTTGTATTATACTAGTAATTTCATTACAAAAGATCATAATTTTCCTCAGTTCAGCCAACCACATGAACAAATGAAAAATCTAATTGAAGTGTGTAACACCTTTGATAAAATGTTAGCATCTTCTTCTTTACATTGCAAATGTTGACATGTGATTTGTCCTGAGAAGGTGTATTCTTTTGACTATTGGAAATCATGCTTGCAATGGATAAATTATTTCGATTCAAGGATTCATTTTTCTGTGTTGTTGTTGCTTGCAATGAAGCCATTCTTCTTGAGTTCGGTAAGGTTGTAAACTGGTAATGTTGTTTGCATACTTATCTTTCTTTAAATAGAAAAACCTTGGATCAATTCCATTGATCCAAGGTATGCTTCAATTCTTCTTACCTGATATGTATGAAAAATCGACATTCAAAATTGAAGGTAATAAGGAACTGAGTCCTTGTATGTATACAAATCTATTGATCCTTCTTTGAAGTCCTTGCTTTGTATTTTGCTATAAATTGTGAACTCATATCTTCTTGCTAATTTCTTAAGGGCGTTGAATGGTGTAAGGAGGATAAGGACCTACTACAGACTATTAAGGTAAAACCTTAGTCCTAGATCTTTAAGATCTATCCTAACTAGATTCTAACCTAAGGTAAATTAGACCTACCTTAGATCTATTCTAAATTATTCATGTTGCACCCTAACCTAAGTTTGTATACTTTACGGGTGTGGGGTTTTGAAATGACCTAAGGTAATAAGGGACATATCTATGACCTATTACCTAATACTAAACTACTATGGGACATGACTTAATCTATGATGGCATGTTTTCTATGGAAACTTTTAAATACCTAAGGTAAATACTTTTTATCTAACCTAAGGTCAGATCCTAAACTAATGTTTATCTAACCTAAACTAATGTTAAGATGAAAAGGGACCTAAGGGGGTCACATGGAAATTGGAAGGTGGTGGTGATGGTTTCTATGGCATTTAAGTGATTTGATTTTGAATTTATGGGACATGGTACTACCAGTTTTGGTGGAGGCATGAAAATAGAGGGAATGCCTAGTTGGCATCATCACTAAAGTTAAAAGATGCATGCATTTGTTGAAATTGGACTTGCCAACTTTAGATGGTGGTGGCATGGAGATTTAGGTGGGAAATTTGAATGCAAGTGCATTAATGAGCATTGGTTTTGGTGAACAAACCACCTTGGAAGCCATGCAAGTGGATTTTTGGGAGGTTGTTTGGTCATTCACTCATGGTGATTTTTGCTCTGCATGGGGATTCTTGGTTCTTTAAACCAGCAGTTCTATTTTCAATATTTTGCTATTTTTGGCACCTCTGGACTATTTTCGATCCAATGGAGGTATAAGAAGCATGTGAAGAAGAAGTTGTGGGTTGTTGACTTCATTTGGAAAAGAAAGAATTATGGAGGCTCGGATGGAAACCTTCAACAAATCAACAAAAGCACTATCAGGCATGATAGGCTCTATCCTTTAAGTTGTTTTTCCTTTTACTAAATGTCTTCATTAAAATAACTTTTCTCTTGAGAAACAAATGGGTTTGTTATTTCGTGATGGTTTTCTTTCTCTCTTGCTTGAAATTTCTCTATATTTTTCTGACAATGAGCCTCTATTTGATAATATGGAATGAGGGTTGTCCTCTATTAAATATAATAGTAAATTGTGCTTTACTTTTTTGAGAATGGAATAATGTCAAACTTGTGTAGATCTTGCTTTCTGAGAAAAACGGATTGTGGTATTACATAGTTTGCTTTTGGATTCATTTTGATTTATCTTCCTCTGTTGGAAAGAGATAAGAAAGTTATTATCCATAGTTATATTTTTAGTGGTTGCTTCGAATCTCTTTCTTCTGCTGAAATATGTTGTAATGGCTGCTTGGGTTCTTTGTTTGCAGATTCAAACTTGGTTGGAAATGACAGGGTATGAAATACTTCTTCTGTCCTTTTTAGTTAAAAATTGTTGTTTTGAATATGGTACTCATGTAGAGACTATGTGGAAATGGTTCTTTGGAATGTGAATATTTTCGGTTTCATTTTTCTTGAATAGAACATTAAACAAGTTCTTCAGTATTTGAAATTTGTTTCATTTTTGGTTTTTAGATCCTTGGAAGACTGACTTAAAGTTGGGCAATATTTTATGGGTTTATATTTCGAGCATTGGATTCTTTTGGGGTCACATACATTTTCTCTTATATGAACTTGCATGATGTCGACCTCACTGTCTTTCTTACTATGTAAAATAGTAGCACATTAGATAATGACTCTCCTATTTTGATCTAGGTAAACCTTTTGAATTATCTTGTTGAGGGTAAGTTTGTTAAGCCCTTACTATCGGTATTTAGTGAAAGACTTCACTGGTGTTTATTCATCTTTGGTGATGACATATTTTGTTAAGGGAATTGGTTGGTTCCACTTGAAGGGTTTTATGATTCCTTACCTTCTTCTTGATCTATAATAATGAAGGGAGTTGTTTAGTTCCTTACGTTTGTTTTGTTATGCTAACAATGTTGATGAGTGTGGAAGTCTTGGTGAAACAAGGACTAGAGCAGTCGAGACTGTTTTGAGGAGTCGACTGAGATATACTTGATCTTCCTATCTTTTTATTTCTTGAGACTAACTTGTTCACCTATAGTTAGACACCATGTTTTTCATTACGTCTTTGTTATGAAAGGATCAGGTTGGAATTATTTCTTCACTCACCTAATTATTTTCCTTTAATCCTTGTTTGATGGGAGTTTGTGTTATCTTGGTTTTTATATTGAATTCGTTGTCGAAGTGATGGCAAATTTATGGTTATATAGACTGAACTATTTACAACTGAGTGAAATTAAATGTTCAATGGTGGTTATACTTTGAGTATTGTTGTTATTCAAATTCTTTCAAAAACATATGTTTCTTGATGTAGCTTTACACGCTATTACTGTTCTAGTTTTACGACCGAGATTTCTTTTCTTTAGAGTCCGAGTTTCTTCTCGTGGTCACATAATTCTATCCAACAACTTGGGTTTCTTTGATCTCTATGTTTTTCAATATTTCTTGATCTTTTGAATGGATCTATTTCAGTCTCTTATTCAACTATGTAGTTCCATGCTTGGAGAGGAAAAATGGGGTCTTCTTCCTTGATTTTTGTAACTACTCTCTCTCTCTCTCTCTTATATCTCAGAGTTATGGTTTCATCGCTATGTTCTTTGGAAACTATAGAAGATTGTACGTTGTCCTCTCTTCTTTGGGTTGTGAAATGTAACACAGATCTCCTCGATTTGGAGGGAAGTAAGAGGATTGTCCTTCTCTCAATTCATCCTTCCCTCTTCTGTGTTACTCTTGTTTATAGGTTGGATCGGTTCAGTTTGTATTACTTGTCAAGGTTGCAATTGAGTAGTTGTAGATACTTATTACTTATTCACCTTGACTTGTATTGAATGGAATCAATATTTGTAATGTGTGATCAATGTGTAATGCAATTAACCGAATGAATACTTTCCTATTCCTAATTATTGTGACCTAACTTAGGACTTAGGCTATATCTTGGACTTTAATTTGGATGTAGCATCTAAAATAGGAATCTCATGTTTTCATGTCGTTGATGGCTCATCCTAAAAATCCTTCTTGAAGATTAAATAGCTTGGTTGTAGATGTTTTCGGATGGAATTTGTTAATGTTGAGTTGATGGTTCTTGCTTCTTCAAGTAACTCTATTTTTGGAAAATATTGGAGTTAATGTCTTTATTTGTAATTCGATTGAATGATGTAAGAAATAAATAGTAAGAATCCTTATTAGAAAGAGATAAGTAATTAGGGATAATCTGTTACTTATCTGATATAATGCTTTATGAAAAAATGGCTGAAGAGTGCTGATTATATCATAATATTTTCTAAATGTTAATATGGTTGATCTATTGTTATTTCTTTTATGACTATTATTCCTTATGATTTATATATATGTTTGGCTTTATTGTTTCATAAAAGCAAAGTTTGTTTAATGAAATAGTTAGTTGAAGGAACATCGTTTTAATTCTTGGCACTTATCATGCTCAGTTCAATGAACCGACCCGTGCTAACAATTTTTGCAGATGGACTTCATAAGTGATAAAGGAGCGAAATACTGTTATGATGTATTGGTTACTTAAATTTTGGATCTTTTATGAAGAATTCTGATTCATTATTGAAATGTATTGAAAGAAGAAAGAAAAAAATGTATTCTTTATTGATCTTGGTGTTGTTTGACATGAAAGATGTCTGAAAAGTTTGATCTTGTAAAATGTATATTTCTCTTGATAAATTGAAAAGGATTGAGATTTACTTGTACCTGATGTGTCACTCTCCTTATGCATTCTATGAAATGAAATTTTTAATATTATCTTAAACTTATAATATTCTTATCGGAATGGGTTCCTTTCAGTGGATATAAATAAGTGTGATAGAAGGGAATTATTTACATTACCCCTAAACAGAAATGCAACTTAATGAGTTGGCATGTATAGATGTTATTTTACCTAAGTCTTTATAGTTTATTAAAGATGTCAATGAAAGTGTAACTTAATTATGATAATTTGCATAATGGAAAGGGAATAATGAACCCTAACTCATGACAAGAAAGAGGAAGGTGTACTTCCTCTCGAGCAATACCTTGATAGGTATAAAACAAATGTAAGGAAAACAAGAACATTTATCAATTAGACTTCATCTCAATGAAGTCTACTATAATTGAACCTATTATGGAACTTAATCGCTATGAATGGTTGTGTAATTCTAAGTAAATATTATTGAGGTTGTTGTTCTATTTTTAATTAACTAAATCCTAAGGTAGGAAGTTAATGAATAAAAAAACAATCATGAAGTTTTTACATTTAAATAACAAATCAAATAAGGATGTCAACCTTAAGGGCTAATGGAATTAGGTTTAGCAGGGTTTTTGTGATTAAACCTTAATTAAGAAACATAAGTGAGTAATAACCTCTCAATATGGAGTATGTACACCGAGATGGGTAATGTTGTCGATGTTGGCACACACCAACTATAGAACTGTACCTTCTTGAAGACTTAGGTCTTCACAAGGATATAGTGTTGCAGTTGATATGTTGTAACACCCTTCAGTATTGGGTCATCTAGGTCTACATAAACTTGTACTTGATCTTAGTTTCACTCTAGGTCAGATTAGAATTTTGAGTTAGTATAGGGGGTGAATCATGATGACTTAGGGTAATTAGACACATGTAATCGACTTAGGTTGATTGAGTATGTCTATGTACCCTTAGTCTTCACGAGTGGTTCCCTATACCAATTTATGTTGCTAACCTGGGTTAGGGTCAATCCTTGAACAAGTGAATTGATAGAAGTTAAAGAATATCTTTATAGAAAACAGATGAGTGGGGTGAAGGACATATTCCATTGACAAGTATTCCATCTAGGAATAGTAACATGAACATTATGTTAGAAATATTTGGCCAAAGTATCATAAGTTGCTAGTTGCGTTGTCCTATGTCACCTAGTTTAAGAAATGGGATTTCAGATGAATATTGGTAAAAATATTCAAATAGGTTTGTTAAAAAATTTCAATACCTAGAATAGGGTAAGAGAAACAATTATAATTGGTATACACTTAGTATTCAATACTTTAAGTTAACATGAGAGATCGGTTAGTAATCAAATCATGAAATGAGGGATTGGTAGTTCACCGAGTCATTTACAATTGCATATGGTTATCTGTTATGAGATTGATTGGCATGAAATGTGTGTTCTAAATTAAGATTATTTAGAACAGAGAACATTATGAAAAGAAAAAAATTTCCCTTATTTCTAAATTATTAAAATGGGAATGCTACAAAGTGATAAATACATATGTAGTTGAATAAGTTGTTCCACTTGAAATTATTGATGTAATAATTGAAATGTATACGAGGGGATAAAAGTGTTTCATGGATAGAGAAGTAGATGAAACAATTTTCTCAGCCATCAAATGTTGAAATAGAGGTTTAAATTCAAAATGTTCACACCAAAAGTTCAATACTTATAGGGAAAGAAGAACCAATGATTTAAGGAATTGTAAGTGAAACATCTACAGAAGACATTATCTCTACTAGAGATCACCCTAGAAATAATCAGGAATTATAAAGGGTGATAATCCACTTAAGGATACAAACCCTGCTAAAGAAGTTATTGTGAAGGATACAATATAAGTTACTAAAATGCTTGAGATCGGTGATAAGGAGAATGCGCCAATTTATGATAAGGATCAAAGAGAAGTCATGGGGTCCCATCCGTAAGAACAACAAGAGGAATAAATTTTCAAACAAAAGGTCACTAGTGTGCAAACTCGGGAGGATATATTCACTAGACATTAGTCAATAAAAGAGGTATAAAATATAAAGGTGGATGAATCATCCAATCAGAAAGTCTAGTTAAATAATATCTTGGAGAAACTATAGAAATGACTGTCACCCTAGTCAAAAGAAAAGATAAGGGAGAAACACCAAATGAGAAACAAATATCCAATCAAAAACTTGGGGATAGGAGAAAGAATAAATGTAGAAAATGACATTGCATGAAAAATCTAAGGAGCCAAAAAAATTTTTGGAAAATACACATAAAGAGGTACCATTGTTACAGTATCCTTAAGATGTATCCACACAATTGGTAGTTTTCACTAAAATTCCACAACCCACATCATAAGGATACAATGTGGGAAATACTCTCACAATTGGGTGGTTAGGATCACTCCTTCCAAATAGAGAGAAGGAAAAATTCTATTGGATATAGTGGTTATAAGAAATATTATATTCCCAAAAAACATAATATCTCCTAAGAAGGATATAATCCTTACTAAAACTCATATAGATCAGCAAGGATTCAAGACTTTAGAAATAGCCACCCCATAGGGTGATAAGATAAAAGGTGAAATCACATTGAGTGATTATAATGTTACACATATCCCAATGGGAAAACCTACCAGAGAAAGCTTAAAGAAGGATGCTATGGTGGATGTTGGAGGTCTTCTATAGAAAATGGTTGAAGATAAAGAAATTAAGAAACATTTGAAGGAAAAAATAAAAATATTGTCCTCATATGTACAGAAATGGATACAACATATGGATGATGGGTAGGAAATAACAGCTTGACATAAATCTAGAGGCCTCAAATGAGGTTGATAAATCCAAAGAAATGGTTGATGCTATGGAAAATTTTAAGGAGTTATCTGAAAGAGGAAATAAAATTATAGAGGGAACTATAAGATGTTATTATTTCACCTCAAAGTAATGTGATAAATAGATAAAGGTAATGGGTGTAGGAGGAATACTTGTGATTATGTAAATGGAAGAAGGCATTTCACGCATCGTAGAACTTTAATCAAGAATATTGTAGAAAGATTCTTTTTGCCTAGAAGGAACTACTTGTAAAGCACAACAAGACTAGAAGATAGAGTTAAATAGTATATGGTAGTGGACTACCTAGAAAATCCTTGTTCTGAGAAGTTTGATAATTTCTAGATGGTTGTCAATCCACTATTTTATCAAATTAATGAAAATAAATGTGAGAAATAAAGGTCCTATTGTGAACATATTGATTTAGGTGTCTTAAATAGCTTACCAATACACTAGATTAAGAAAAGTACTGAAATAAAAACTAATCTAGTATTGGGAAAGGTGTGGTTTAGGTTGGGGAAGGTCACTGATGTCTTAGGCAAGGTCTAGGCAAGGTTTTGGGTGATTCTGGCTATTTGGTGAAGATTATGAGCTTGTTGTTCTAAATAAAATTACCAAGTAATAGAGAACAATGATCGGCTAGGTGAGTGATACTGAAATGGTAGTAGAATGATGCTAGTTGGGTGACTGGTGTCGGTGGGGGAAATTAGATGATAATATCAAAACCTAAGGTTTAGGAACTCTCTTTTATTACACAGAGAGTGATGGGGATTTGGATGGGATCGTAGGATTTTTTTTAAGCCTTGCGACTATTGATATGTGGGTATTGGTAGTGTATGGAAGCAAAAATAGGTAGAAGGTTGGTTGGGGGCAATGTGGGAGAGATACGGGTAAGCTAGAAAAAAATATGTGAGATAGATAGCAAATAGAATGATCTAATGTACTAATTTTAATGGGGAGAAAAATACTTACTTGAAGAATCCAATCTAGAAGTAGATGGTAATGGAGGTTACCGGGGTGTTGATCCAAAGTGAATACACCAATAGGATGGTAAGAAGATTTCCCGTATGTACTATGGAACTCGGAGGAAGACCCGGGTGAACCGAATAATGTTTGAATTCTATGATAGGCTCTAAAAGGTCACAAGGTTACAAGAGTGCTTGAACGTGCGAATGCTAGAAGCATAAACCAAGGAAGTCGATTTAGAACCTAATAAATGAGTTAAGAATTTATATTTAAACTAACTGATGGTGGTTAGGGGACTAGCGCCGACCAAGGAATAACCAACATTGGTTAAGGATAATTAGTCCAAGTTGCCAAAAATAGCATGATCTTGATTTTTTTTTTTGGGTCTAGAGTGTTGAATGACATTAATAGGAGTGTGGAATTAGTTAGAGGATTAATAGGTCATGAATGGTTAGGGTTAGAATGAGTCCTAGTTGGTTAGGATAAGTGGGGACTTGGTCTAGGTTCATTAATAGGCTAGGAATAGGTCTTAGGATGAGGTGGAGGGATGATGTGGTAGAATGAGGTGGATATTAGTTCAATTAAGGTAATTAAAATAATAATAGTACTATGATGCGATTAATTTAATTATAGGTAATTTAATTATTATTAATGTATAGAAGGTGTAACATCCTCATTTTAGTACATTAGAACAAGATTTTTTTTTTTGAACGTGATTATTAGTTCTAAATACATAATTTAGAACTCACAATTCATAACAATCATTCTTATAACAGATAACCATATGCAGCTGTAATGACTCGGTGTACCACCGATCTATTCATTCCATGACTCGGTGATCTACCGATCTATTCATGAGTATCATAGAGTTGGTGTTTTTATCTTAACACTTCACTCTTGCGGTTCTCTTCCCTAATATGGGATTTCAGAATGCTCTATCCAAGGAACCTATCTGAATAATTGTTACCATTATTCATCGGCATCACGTCCCTTAGACTAGGTGACATAGGGAAATGCAATCAGCAACTTGCGATACTTTGGCCAAAGATTTGAAACATATTGTTCATGTCTCGTATTCCTTGATGACATACTCGTCAATCTAGAATACATCCTTCACCCCATTCTGATGTTATATAGAATGTCTTATACTGACTTCTGTCAGCCTCCCCTGTCCCAAGTTATTCACTCAGGAATGGGTTAATACCATAACACACGTTATAAGGATGCTCTTGAAGACTAGGGATAAGCTGACATACTGGGTCAACCACTGCTAACCCCGTGTGTCAAGGTACCCCGAGTCTCAAAGGGTAGCCTCATAACATGACTATGGTCCTAACCAGTCCCAAAGGAAAACCTTGTTCGAGTTTCAGGTATAAATCTTAATGATCTATGTAAAAGGTGTCGCCAAATGTCACCTGCATTGTTGTATCCTCGAGAAGATCCTAATCTTCTCGAAGGTACAACCCTGCAGTTGACATGTGTCAACATCCTACAAAACTACCTCGAAAGATTTACATAACTTCAAGAAGTTACTTAAGTTGAGTTGAAATTGAATTAAAGACCCTCCTAACTGGGTAGTCTTTTCCCAACCCTGGGTTCCACACCTTTGAGTTGCCTTACGCAATTAAGTTCAATTTCACTGAGAGAAGTTTAATAAGATTTGAGACCTCATCAAGGTGTCCATCGGTTCCTAATAAATCTTATTCCTCATAATTGGGCAATAGCCCTAAGTTCTCTCATAAGGAAACTAACTAAACCTGTAAGGGTTTATATCAACTCCGAAGACTGAGATTTATCTTACTGCTTATTATAAAACATGGTGATTTAAAACCATCAATTATGTTGCCTTGACTTAGATCAACATTAGGAAGTAATAGAATACTCTTCCTGTTAAAGCTACATCTCGGGCGTAGTTTAACCTTAACTTCCTAAAATGCAAAGGGGTCTAATTCCAATTTAGCCTTATTCATAATATAAAATAATTTACTATTCATTCGCGAAGTATTCGGTCACATAATTTTTTACAAGGCCTACTTAGAGAATCCGATAACTCCCATGGTATACAATAATAAAAATGCACTCACATTCATTTAGATCTAAGAAGTTCAATCTAACAAATAAAAATACACCCACATAAGTAACAATCTCCCCATTTCATTCATTTCTAGACCATACAATTACAACTTATGCACTTCTAAGCACATTTGATACAATAATCAACATCAAAAGAATATCTTTCATCCTATAGTACAACTAGAGAAATCAATTTGGAATTCATCATAAAACCATATTAAACAATTTGAGCATCATATTAGATCTGCGTGCCTTTACCACTTACGATGTCCATCTACAAAAATTGCTAGCACAGGTCAGTTCAGTGAACTGAGCATGATAAGCACTAATTCTTAAAACAATTGCATTCCACCAATTGTTCTCATTAAACAACTTGTTTAAATGAAATCATTTCTTCAAATCCTTAAACATGAATTAGGCTAATCATCTTTCTACAATTCTAATATGACTTTAACACATAACTCATATTATAGCTACCAGTTAAACCTAAATATTTTTCAGATGATTCATCATATATATTAGAGACTAAGAAGAAACAAAATGAATCCACAATATCCATCCATCTGAAAACCAAGGACAGTAATAATCCAACAAAATTACTCCATTCAAGAATGAATTCCTATCAGTACGTGTATCCAACAGATGTGCATTTAACAATTCAAGAAAAGACAGATTATAACCTCCAGCAAGTTCAACTGACGGGATTCCTTTATACTCATAGCATTATTTCAATGACATTGATAAGTATACCAACTTCTACTACAATACTATTTTTATAAAAGTGGATAACCGAATAACTCAAACAGGATAATAATATAACCATTGATAAGGAAAGAAGACTCTGGTCAAGAGTCAGTACTTACCAGTCTCTCCTTATAAATTTAACAATCTATTCTTCTTATGCCCGTACCGTAGAGTTCACATAAAGATACAAAAGAAGAGAGCACTCATAATTTCCAGACAAGGGAGAGAATATTTTCTTATTCCAAAAGTCCTATATCAACATATACTTTACAGCTTAGGAGAAAGAAACAGAGGCATTCAGATCTCCATTCCAAACAGGTTCAGGACTGTACCAACTTCCCAGGAGTAATGCATATACATTCAATCTTGAATTCAATTAAGGAAGAAGAGAAAGCAAGAAAATCAACACCCAAGTTTACCATTAGCTCCAATCTGATAGAACTGTTTAAAAAGGTCACCCTAAGATTCCAAGGGTCTTACAATTGCACATTAACAAAAGACACAAATTGTTATAAATGAAATACATATACGTTCAATATCAGTACACAATCATGGCCCAATTAAAATAGTCTTCCCTTCACCCAGGACTCGAATCATTTTAGACTACGAGTTAGGGTAACCACTATCATTACTTACTGATAGGTAACACTAACTATTTCTAGTCATTACAGTGGATAATTTGTTATTGTGTTTCAAGGATACCAAACAAATAGCACTTCCAGTATTACTAGATGATTTCTAATGATAGATTTCAAGGTCACTACAGGTAGAAATCAACACAATCCCATCCCTTCCAAGTACAAAACCTAATTTCCATCCATGTAGATCTAGGATTACCCACACGTTATTAAGAATCAGAGTTCCTCAAAGCAAGATTTCTCTCGGTCAGGATGTGTTCCCATTAACCAAGTAAAGTCGTAAAGAAAACAACAACTACACTAATATTTCATCACATACAGAACCCATAATCATTGACCATCCAGACCCTTTTCACAGAGGTACAGGCTTAAATTCAACATATTTCTTACGCATGCGACTAAATCAGTCGAGCTCAAAAGAAGGAACTACAGTTTCATCACAATTCAATTATATATTCACCTTGTCGCTATCAAGTAATAAAAGAGCTCTTGTAACCAAGAAATAATCAATAAACCAACCAAATTAGACACAACAATTCTTTCCATGTCATTCTTCAAACATGAAATCATCCAACGCAACGTCTAACATGGTACAGTTAGGAACTCATTACCTCAGTCGAACAAGAGACTAGGAAACAACATATACAGAAGTTGAACCCATATGTAATCACAACAAACATTTCAATAGAAGTTGAATCCATAATGTATACATAGCAAGGACTTCAATAGAAGTCGAACCAACATGTAAACACAACAAGGACTTCAAAAGAAGTTGAATTCATATGAAAACACTGCAAGGACTTCAACGAAGTCGTATCCATAAAGTAATCACAGTAAAAAATTTCAACGTAAGTCGAATCCATAATGTATACATAGTAAGGACTTCAACAGAAGTCGAACCAACATGTAAACACAACAAGGACTTCAACAGAAGTCGAACCAACATGTAAACACAACGCAAGGACTTCAACAAAATTTGAATTCATATGAAAACACTGCAAGGACTTCAACGAAGTCGTATCCATAAAGTAATCACAGCAAAACATTTCAACAGAGTCTTCGTATAACCAGGATTCCCAAATCAACAAGAAAAGAAGAAAACCAATACATTGCTTCCAGCCAAGCCAACTGTACAAAAAAAAATCATCTGAACAGAGTTGTTCTAATGAAAGCATTTGAAGGAAAGAAAGATTTTTAAAAGTTAGGGCCTATCATGCCTGATAGTGTCGCTTAAAAATTCAAAGAAGACCTCTGAATGTGCTCGCACCTTCTCTTCTTCTTCCACGATAGATTAAACAACAATAAATTGTTACCTTCATGCCTTATAAACTTTCCCCGATAGAGAAGGGAGCTAGAAATTCTCAAAGTTTCCATGCAACACAAAGTAGGCGAGTGGTTCGAAGAACCAGTGCTCAAGCAGTGAAAAATGGAATGCATGGAAAACCAAACAACCAAACAATATTCCATTTGCATGCCTTCCCAAGAAATCCACGCTCGGGAACCAAAGTTCATTAATTGCATTAACTTCCATCCTCCCGCCTATTCTCCATTGCCACTAACCACCAAAATTGGTGATCACCAAAAGAAAAAAACAAACACTCCCATACTTGGTGATCTTTGCCAGTCGAGTTCATATTGGCCATTTGTAACCTCTGCCAAACCTCGACATCCCAAGTCCTTCAATCTTATCCCCTCATAAATTCCATGGAAACCACTTCCCATGAATCGTGACCCTTCATAGGTCCCCCTCCATTCTTATCATTAGTTAAGATAGGTTAGATCATAGGGTTAAGACATTAGTCTCCCTTCCATAGCGCTAGGTGTAGTTAACTCTTAGGAGCATTAAGCTTATAGTTTAGGGCTAGGTTAGATTAGCAATTATTTTAACCAATAGGTTATAGTTTAGGTTAAGATTATTAACCTTAACGAATCAAATCTAGGTCTCCAAAATAGGACCAATCAAAGTTAGAGTCCATACAGGGTAAAACATTCTTGTAAAGGATTCTATTTGGCATCACTAAATTAAGCTTATGGTATAAACATGAACATCTTACCTGGCTTAAGGTCTAGGCCTTCCTGATGTTACGATATCTGTAACCAAAGTCCATTTATCATGATCAGCCTGAGTTAAACTCCGGGATTGATCATTCAAACTCATTCAGACCTTGTAACTTTCGTAAGGTCAATAAATTTTGTTCATCCTGAATAAGCTTAAAACATTCCTTGGATCAATGCAACTGATCCAAGGCTGAGTCATAAAGATGGATAAATCCACAATTCATCCAAAAATCAAATTGAACTCAAGTGCAAAGAATGAAAGAAACAAAAGAGTCCAAGCATATTCTGGCTCAGTCAAAGATCTTCAAGAGCAAAGAAGATACAATCCATATCAAGCATGACTTCACAAAACCAAAGGAACATGTCCTTATACAGAAGAAATCATATATCAACACTTGAATGCTCAGGAGAAAGTAACAACAGTCATGGCTAGGTATGGTATAGAACTATTTGATTGAAAAGGAGTTAGGGGAATATGACCACATTTTGGGTATCTACATTTTCCCTTTTTTGTCACGTAGCTTATATTGATAAGCGATGCAGACAAAAACAGAAGTGGTTGCCCCATGTATGGGTGAAATATATATTTCTCCGGTATGGGTGGAGGTGATCCCTCTCAAATTGGGAATTGAGTAAGAGACTAAATCGGTGATGGGTTTGATAAAGTTGTAGGTGGGGAAAAAACTAGGTAAGGTGTAGGCATAAGCAATATTGATATGGGTGTAGGTAATAGGTGGGGGAATTAAAATGCACACACACATATAAAATGTGACAAGGAACTTGGTTGAAGAGCTCACTAATGCTACATTTTCAATGGTTGATAGTTTATCCAAATAAGGGTTATGTGGTCTAGGTATCCAAGGTACAGGATAGGGTCCTAGAGACACACTAGGTTATGTGTCGAATTGGAATGATGTGTGTTCCAAAGCAATAATAGGTTTATTTTGGTCATGATAAACAACATGACATAAGGTAAGGAAAATTTGCTAAGCTAAACAACACAAGTAGGATCATCATAAGGTATTGCAAGTAGGTGAATTCAAGTGTCAAATAGGATTGGGAAGGTTGCGTAAATAGGTAAGGCCATAGAAAAGGATGAGGTAGAGGAAAAAAATTCCCCAAGTGATAGTTTGGTCATGTGTGTGGTAAATAAGAAAATTAGGGTGGGTGATAAGGTTAGGTTGAGGCTTGGATAACACAAAAATGGTTTCGGGTAGCCACATGGAGGGTAAATTAGGTATAGGTTGGTTGCGAAGGTGACTAATACTAGTTAAGAGAAACCAATGCCGCTTCATTAGGTTAATATAATAATGTCACCAAGTCAAAATGGGGGTAAAAAGGTAAAATCCATGGTTTACAGATTCATTTGTAAGTTTACTATATTTGGAAAAATGATAGAGAGTGTGTGCGGATGAGAGAAAGTACAAGGTGAGGGAGAAGGTTGAGTTGGTGAGGGCTCTACAGTGAGAAGAGGTTAGTTGGATGGGCCCATAAGATTGATATGATTGAGTGTATTGTCCTAGAGCTAGGGAGTGGATTTAGGCATGGATGAGGCTAGAGGAGTGAGTGGACTAGTTAAGAGACTAGAGATCTCACCATGGTGATGGAGGTGAGTAGAGGTAGGATCTAAAATCCATTTGGTGTTTTTGATTAAACTAAGGTAGAAAAATATTGAATTTTGGTTTTTAAAATGAATTTGAAAGTTTTTGTTGAAAATGGGGTGAAATCAGGTATGGGGAGGGTGAAATTTAGGTTAATTAGGTTGTAAAATGTGTGTGGGTGGAATTTGGGTGGTTTGGGGTAGGTTTTAGGTATTTTTGTTAATTTTTACAAAAATGGGATGTCGAGGTTCGGCCCTAGGCCGAACCGGTGACCAATGAAGGTCGAGGTTCAACCAATGTTGGTAGGATTAGACAAAGTTGGTGGGTGACGGGTTTGCCATCGATACCGGTCGGGGGACTGATGTCGGTCACTTTGTGAAATAAGACCAAGTACAGGGAAAATCAGGTTGGGGAAGGAAAAAATAATGGAAGGGCTAGATTAGGACTAAGGTAGGTAAAATAGGGTATAGTAGGGCTATGTGACGAATTATGGGGTGGGTGAGGTATGGTAAAGTGGGTCGAATGATCAAGAATATAGGTCAATAGTTGAAAATAGGTGCAAGGTGGGTGAAATAATTTAGGCGAATAGGTGATGAGGTGAAAATAGAAGATACGATAAAGTGTATAGGTGTAGGCTAGGTAGACTTAATGGAAAATAACAAGTTGGATGAAAATGGGTAGATTAGTAAAGGCATAAGTATGTGTTGGGTTGGGTCAGATCGGGTAGACAATTGAAAGAGTCAATTGATTAACATGGTTGATTGGTGATGATGTAGGTGAGGTAGCGCAGATTATGATATGGGATAGGTGCCACCTCAATTGGCATAAATGTGATTGAGTGTTACGGATGAGGAGTGGAGGCATATATAGGATGTTGGTCTCGACACCATGAGGCGATACAAATGGATTGTCTGAGATCATAGTTTGATGGTCACTCTCATCGATAGATGGGATGCGATTACCAACACCTTTCAATTACATGCTAGTGAGCTAATCATCATCTTTGGAGGAAGTTTACAAGATTTTACCATTGCCAATTTTGGGGGAGCCATTATATTATATTTATTCGTAGAGGCACCGATTGAGCTGATAGTGTCATTATTTGGTAATGCAATGGGTGACCTATGATATCACAGTGCTAGCATCATCTATGGTGATATCTACGCAACCCATCCACAGGAGACATAGTTAGTAGTTTTGATGATGGTGGTGGTGGGATGTTATGCACTCCCATATTCATAGGGATGCCTACTTCCTTGAGGATTGATGGGGGTATTAGATAACATGATTGAGGAGCAGGTTTTTTTGCATGGGCATTGGAATACTTGGTGTAGTTATAGAGAGAGTTATGGGAATATTAGAGGACGTGGTGGTATGGTATTTATTGTACTTATTTACTACACTACTTTGGGCATATAACACATAGTATATTTTCACCCATAGGAACTTCCACGATAGGATACAAGAGGTGGGTGTTAATCGGTGCACATTCGTGAGTAGAGGAGGCATCATGTGATGTGACATATTATCGGTGAAATCTAGAGGGATTGTATGTTATGGATATTGTATGGAGGCCATCTATAAATTTACCATCGTATGGATGTATGGAAGAGGATTTGGGGGTCCTATAGTTAGTTATATGGATATAGGGGTGATGTGCCATTGAGCACGAGATGATTCTAAGGGAAAGATTCCTACGCCAATTTGGGATACATCAAGATGTTCCTCCACCATTTTCTCGAAAGTATTGTCCCAATGACATGGAGAGACCCTTATCTACCACATCTAGTAGATCCTTCGAAAATGAGGAGTAGGTAGCCTATAGGCATATCGATGATGTAGGCACCATAGACACATACACACGCTAGTGGTAACCCATCTATAGGTGACCCTCCTGACCAGGGGTAGCTAGACTTGGGTATGGTGATAGTGTAGAGGGATCGATTGCAGGGGTCGGTGACATCTTTATAGGTATAACTTACTCAGGCATAAGAACAAGGGACCACCCTCTAGGGTCAAGTGATATGGTTATAAGCATAGGTAGCCACGTTATAGGCCCAACTAGTGCATATCCATAAAAAGAATGTGGGATAGGTAATAGCTTTGTAGGCACATGTGATAGGGTTACAAGATGAGATAGTCACCCTACAGGGGTAGTTAGCCACATCACAGGCACATGTGACTACCTTACATGTGTAGGTATCTGCATAGGCACCTGCGTAGACACACACATAGTATAGGAAGAAATATTACATGCACCAATACATAGACCAATATAGGGACCAATTTTATTGGGATAGGGTCCACAGGTTAGGGTGAGAGTGATGGATCCTCCCCTGTTATATGTATGGCCACTTACAAAGATGCAATATCAGAGGTGAGGTATTATCAAGTCCAGTTTTGAGGCTGGTATACATGTTCCATCTTATGCCAAGTAGAGAGCATAGCAAGAAGCCGAAGTGCAAGACTAGATCACAAACACATGAGTAGATGAGAGAGCTATCAACCACATAGGCGGGTGGTGAGTGAGAGGTTACCATTTCATAGAAATAGAGGTCGATGAGGGTACTAGAGAGATGATGAGTGGGTAGAGACCGGGACTAGATGAGGGTATAGGGAGAGTAGTAGGGGAGTCGGGACTTCATGATGGATGATAGACATGGATGATATATGACATTGTATTTTGATTTTTGACATATATACCAGCCTGCATGCCAAAGATGTGAGATTTTATATGATAGTTTTTGAGATAATTATATTTATATCTATATATTTATTGTATTAATATAGAAAATTTTGATGTATATATTGAGGATGATATTGATATATGATGCACTTGGTTTATTTCCATTGTATTTTTTTCATGGAAACTAGATGTGTGGGCATGGCTTTATAATGATGTATGGTATTTAATTTCCATTATATTGATGTTATGGAAAGTAGACGTAGGCATGGTTGAGTTTTATATGGTTGAATGAGTAAATTTTGACTGTTGTAATGTTATAGAAACTAGATATTTACGCATGGTTAAGTCAAAATTTTATATGGTTGAATAAGTCAATTTCCACTATTGTAAATGTTGATCAAAGAATACTTGGAAAAGATCACACAAGGAGTCCACATGGGATAGAAATCCAGGATCGAAGGCATAAAAGAATAGGAAGGACCCACGCACGGAAGGCAAGTTAAGATTTCAGGACTTAGCCAATTTTTGGTATGAGAATATATTTTTGGAAGATGGTGTGTAGAACACATCAATGATGTAGACATGTGTGCACCATGCACTTTGTCCATATTTAGAAGAGCGGCTCAAAGCGTCTATGCATGGAGATAAGCTAAGAATAGAATGGACACTTCAGTTAACTATAAGAGGACTATAAATAGCACACTTGCATGTGTGGCTATCATTATAAATGGCATATGGCTAATAATAGCATCCAACCTATTTTGGAGTAGTTAAGTGGTGAAGAGAAAGTCCCCACCCTATAAATATATGATGATTTTGTGAATAGTGAGATAGAGATATGTATGTGTGTGGAAAATATATATATATATATATATAGATATGTATGTATGAGTTTGAATATGTGTATTAGATTCATATGTTCCTTAAGATGAATTGACTGTATTGTAAGGAGATTATACATTCATTAATAGAAGGAAGATATTGATTGAATCTAAGTGTTATTCTGTGTAATTGAGTAGTGCATTTAGTGTTTCAATCATGATTTTTGTTTAAGCTTGTTCTTTCATAAATTTGTGAGTAGCATGCACTTTGTAGAATGATGGATTGTTCATGAGTATTTATGGTTTTTTCTTCATCACGTGTTATCCTGTTACAACAACCCTAAAGAGGAATCAGTGCGTTTGTGCACTTTGGGTGAGCACTCAGTCTAGGCTGAGTGATGTGTCAACGTGACTAGGGTGTATCTTGTAAATTCTAGGTTACATCAGGTAATGTTATGGAAACTATATGTTTAGGCATGGTTCAATCAGATGTAGGCATGGTAGAGTTAGATGTAGGTATGGTGGAGGAAATATGGATTTTTACTGTATTGGCATCATGAAAAATAGATTATTTAGGCATGGTTGAGTTGAAAATTTCTAAGTTATTATTTTAATGGACATTAGATGATTTAGGCATGAGTTTTTGATGTTATTTGTGAAATGAAATGATGTTATGGTGAATTATTTAAATTTCCAATGTATTGATATTATAGAAATTAGAGGATCAAGTATGGTTGAGTTTAATTTTTTTAAATTTAATTTCCAAGTTATTGGATTTATAAAAAGTAAATGATGATGTACATAGGTGATGTATATTTTTGGTTTAAGTTAACTTCCAAATTATTTTTTTTATGGAAAATAGCTATTTTTTTGTTTAATGGGGTAAAAGAGTGATCAAACTAACCTCAAAGGTCCCCATGCCCTAAGAGTGCTCCCTACATAGCCCTTGCGAAAGGGACCTCAGGCCGATGTAGTTCTCCCTTAAACTAGGGAAGAATGAGGTTAGGTTAGGTCAGATGAATAGGTAGGTTGTTTAGGTAATTTGATTGGGTAAGGAAATTTTATGAAGATAGGAGAGGTTGAATGTGAAATAGGTAATAGGCAAGGTAGATTAGGCATAGGCATTTAGGTGGTTAAGTTTCGATGATCTTGTCTTGTTGAACAAACAACCATGTAGGCAGAGGTGAACTAAAAGGAAGCAAAATGCCCCAAGTTGGAAAATACCATAAGTGTTAGACCCTAAACTTATTTGAACATAAGTCCCTAGATACACTACACAATCGATAGGTCTAAAGGTGAAAGAAGTTACATGATCACAATGTGTAGAATACATGCCACATCCCTTGAGTTGATTCAGGAGAGAGTAAGTAGAAGGTAAGGTGGAAGGTTTTTTTTTTTGTAACCTTATTGTGGGACAACATGCCCCTTCTGCAAGATACCCAAAACCAAAATAGGCAAGTCCATGACTAAAATTTTGTAATTGTGTTGTGACTTTTCTTTTTCTTTTTGTATAGACCGATCAATACAGGAAGTCTATATTGGGATAAAATAAGGTTTCCTTCAGTCTTCACGAAGTTGATCTCTATGTGAAGCTTCATAATAATTTATTTTATTTTTATGAATAAGAGGTTAGTATTCTTTTAAAAAAACTAAATACAAGATGAGGATAAATTTTTATATTTGTCCTTGAGGAGCACCTATTTATAGCAGCTAGAGAGACATAGATGTCCTTTTGAGGAATTCATCTATTTGCAAGAAGTTTGAATCAAGGAGTATTTTTTTTTAGCTATCCCAAGTATTATTTTTATTTTTTGGACTTAAAGTCATGGAAAAGACTATAAAGGAATATAGGCCTCTTTTATGAAGGCAAGACCATAACAAGAAAAAGGTTAGCTATGAAAGAGGGGGTTTCAAGTGATGAATGACCATGGGATTCCATTATGAGAAGAAAAAAAATTATCCATGGGAATCATGTCATGAGTAGAGATGTGGTAATCATATTGAAGACAAGGATAAGTAGTGACATATGATCACACAATTATATTTTATTTGTTGGTCCTTAAAATGGATAGGTGGAAGGAGAGGTTCACTCAAAATACAAGAATGTAAGTTACATAAAGTGGTGTAGTAATTTATTCAACAATAGAATGATCGAAGATACAAGGTAATAAGGGGCTCATGATCTTCAAGAGAAGATAAACGATAAGCATCTGATCCATAGGCATGGGTAATAATGTAAGGTCCAAGCCAATTTAGAGTAAACTTACCCTATTTACTTTTGTCATCTTTGGTTACATGTTGATTGTCCCGTAGGACACGATCACCAATCTTTAAAATCCATTCATGAACATGCTTGTCATAGGCACATTTTATATGTTTTTGGTTGATTTGAAGGTGGTCAAGAGCATTTAAAATACATTTGTCTAATAGCTCAAGCTATGACAAACAATCTTTGTGAAATTCGTCATCATGTAGCATATTTTTAAGTGATATACAAAGAGATGGAATTTAGACTTTGAGAGGTAAAATGGCTTCAATTCCATATACCAAAGAGAAAGGTGTGGCTATGGTAGGATTGCGAATACTAGTGCAATAGTCCCATAAGGTGAAATAAATGTATGAATGTCAATCCTTACATGTATCGTCATCCAATTTCATAAGAATTTTGTTGAGGATTTTTTTAGTGTATTTTTCTTGACCATTTTTTTTGGGTAATAAGGCGAATAAAAATTGAGTTGAATGCCAAACATATCACATATTTTTCGTAGGGTCTTGTTTTTGAATTATTTTCCATTTTCAGTGATGAGGTGATGAGGAACACAAAAATGACAAATGATGTGATGATTGATGAACTCACATATTTTCTCGGCTTTGGTAGAAATGAGAGGAATGACCTCCACCCATTTAGTGTAATATTCTATGGATGTGATAATCCATTGATGACATTGAGAAGAGTGAGGGTTAATATTTCCAAATATCCAAACCCCATTGAGAAAAGGGTCAAAAGTATTTGGCGAATCAGTAAGCCATGACTTGTGGTGTAGGGAAGGTTACCATGGTGTTGACACTCCACACAATGTTGGACATAGTCATAAAAATCATGGTTAAGGGTTGGCCAGTAATAGCCAAGGTGAAGAATAAGTTTAGCAACAACGTAACCACCCGAAATGTCCACGAAAAATCCCATCATGGATTTGTTTAATGGTGTACAAAATTTCAAAACTAGTGAGGCATCATAAGAGGATACCGCTAAAGCCATGCTTGTAAAGAAGACCCCCATGATGACATAATGAGAGACCTTTTCGAAAAAGGATCGCTTGACATTATGAGATAGATTTTGGAGGTATAATCGATTGGGAATAAAAGGAATGATAACTAGATCATACTAAGCCAAGAACTCAAATACCAATCAGACACCATGATCAATAAGATAAAAGTAATTCACCATAATAAATTTAATAAAACCTTTGAAAATAAATGAGCAGCAATATCATATATTATTATGGAACTCAATCAAATATAATTAGAATGGGCCTTGATTATATAGGTAAGGAATAACAATCTAAGAACCATTCAAGGTCATAGATCAAGGCATAAATCAAGGAAATAACTAGTCAACACCATATATTTAGGAAAGAACTAGACATCAAGTATCTAGTTAATACAATACATCAAGGAAATAACTATACCTAACAACTAGATAATATCCCCTAATATCTAAATAAATAAAAGAAGAACCCACACACATAAGTGGGTGATGATAAATACAATAAAGGTAAATAAAATACCTAGGTGAATATGAGACAAGGTAAATAACTACTCTAACTCTTCCCCTAAAGTGAAGCTAGGGGCCAAAATAGAGGTGGCATGTCCAGTAGTATGAGCCCTAGAAACTAGGCCATATGACGTACTCATTTACAATAATTGGGAAAAAGGGACGCCAAAAAGTACCCAAAACCAGTAACAACAAAGTAGAGAGAGAGAAAACCCGCTGCAAGGCATCCCAAGATATTTTTATCAAAAAAATCGTATAATGTTGAAGAAGTTTGGTGCACTTGTGTGTCCGAATCCACTACTTGATCACAAAACTTAAAAACAACGAGACACTAGGATTCACCATAATAGCTCCATACAAGGAGATTGTTAACAGAGTGATGTCAAAAGTGCAAAAAACCACTAAACATAATTTGATCAATCTGCTAGAAATAGGTGTGCCACAATCCAAGAACAATAACGAAAGTAACAAGGAAAGGACACAAAACCCAAAGTGACACAATCCAAGAAAAGCCAAGGGAACAAGACAAGGACAAAAAACCCAAAGAAGCATGATCAACACCACACCCTCCCATACTATTGAAAGGGTGAAGTGACACTACAAATTTATATGAGTTGTTGAAAAAACTACTCGAAAACTAAAAAAATAACATTGGACTTCACCAAATATCTCCCCCATAAGATAGACTATCAACATGCCAAAAATGTTTAAAATACAAATACAAAATATCTCAACAAGTAAGAGAGATACACTACACCTACTAAATAAAAATGCTCAAAAAAGGTAGCATTACAATGCAAAAGGTATAAAAAGTGGAGCAAGAGGTTGAATGGTGAAGGATCCATGCTTGTTGAGTCCTCTCAATGAATGCCTATGTCACCACCATGATTGATCGATATCCACCCAAATCTACATGGATGGATGAACAAGATGCTTGCATATGAATTGGTGCAAAATGCACAATGGGTGCATACAAAGGAACATTAGAATGTGTATCGGTTGATCACGTATGAAAACTGAAATCTTAGGTTTTTCAAGCTTGAGTGAAGGTGTATAACTCATATGTTGCTCATTATCCTTGGAAAGATTTGAGTGAACAAAAATTCGATCTCTATCAATTTGTGATCCTAATGAAGTACCTAATTGAAAACCAATTTCATGGAGAGAATTCCACTTAACATTTGGAATAGGGGAAATAATACCCTATGATGGTCGCGAATACATTTTCTAGTGAAATGGATAGAACGGAGCATGCAAAAACCGAATGTAATGGTATGATTATCAAAAGATCCATGAATGTGAGAAAAAGTAGGATACATAGGATGTGTAACTGCAATAGGTAGATATGTAGAAGAAAATACAGTAACTAACCTAATAGGATTATGAGAATTAGGATTAGGCTCAAAAACTGGAAGTTCAAGGTCACTTTGAATATAAGAGAAAATCTACAAGTTGACTAGGAGCATGGCTACGATCGTCCACAATATGATGGTGATGTTTTAGGTTAGCAAGTTTTTCCTATAGGGAGTGTATTAGTATATCCTTATTGTGAATGAGTGCTTGTAGAAAAAAATTTCACTTCTTGAGTGATCTATTGTCTTCCAAACATTTAGCAATATCCTCCTGAAGTTCACACACTTTGGAGAAAAGCATATTGTTCTCGTAATCCCAAAATTTTAGGATGTCAAACTCAAATTAAATTATGTCCACAATTGATTACAACACCCCTCCATATTTGGCACTTTATAATGAGTTCATGTTACGATATGGAACTTTAAAATTTTAGTGTGATTCTCAAAATAAATATTTCCAATGGAAAGAGCACGAAAAAACAAGCACTTTTGCAAAAAATGGCACTCCAAATTGAATTTTTGATCAAAAGATACATGATTTACAAGTTTATACTCTGTTATCTCCTATTCTAATACCATAAAAAGGAATTATAACCAAATTTTACTAAGCCAACAACTTAGATACTAATCAAACACCACAATCAATAAGATAAAATAAATTCACAATAATAAATTTAATAAAACCTTTGCAAATAAATGAGCAGCAATATCATTTATTTTTATGGAACTCAATGAAATACAATGAGAATGGGCCTTACTTATATAGGCAAGGAATAACAATCAAATAACCAGTCAAGGTAATAGATCAAGCCATAAATCAAGTAAATAACTAGTCATCAAAGAACTAGTCAACACCATAGATCAAGGAAAGAACTATACCTAACTAGATAATATCCCTCTAATATCTAAATAAATAAAAATAAATATCCACACACGTAAGTGGGTGAGGATAAATACAATAAATGTAAATAAAGTTCCTAGGTGAACATGATCTAAGTTAAATACCTACTCTAACATGGAAGGTAATCAACGTACTACTTATACTAAATGTCATGTGGGTCAATTTCAACTAGTGTCACAAAGTTTACATCGCAAACTAGATAAGATGGTGATTGAACCCTTTATATTATGACAAATATTTTAGAGTTTGAAGGTGAGACATATATTTATTAGGAAATATAGGCCATGGTATTCACAAAATTTTTAGTAGATCGTGGAGTAGTTTTAATGTCGTAATTATCAAAGGTAGTCAAAAGTGTGTTGAGGTGATGATTGTTTTTTGAGAGACTATGATTCATTCCTCACTTTTGAGGTAGGATCGAGAGTCTTGCAAATAGACTAGATCAAGTATTTCATTATTTAGAATAGATTCACAATTGCACGATACAAATAGCTATACTCGGTTATCTTTATATTATGACAAAGATTTTAGAGTTTGAAGGTGAGACATATATTTATTAGGAAATATAGGCCATGGTATTCACAAAATTTTTAGTAGATCGTGGAGTAGTTTTAATGTCGTAATTATCAAAGGTAGTCAAAAGTGTGTTGAGGTGATGATTGTTTTTGAGAGACTATGATTCATTCCTCACTTCGAGGTAGGATCGAGAGTCTTGCAAATAGACTAGATCAAGTATTTCATTATTTGGAATAGATTCATAGTTGCACAGACAAATAGATATACTCGGTTATCTTTATATTATGACAAAGATTTTAGAGTTTGAAGGTGAGACATATATTTATTAGGAAATATAGGCCATGGTATTCACAAAATTTTTAGTAGATCGTGGAGTAATTTTAATGTCGTAATTATCAAAGGTAGTCAAAAGTATTTAATTATGACACCTGTATAAACCATTAACTTGGTTGACAAATAGTTGATACTTTCTATAGATATTAATGGTCTTAACATCTAGGTAAATGGAAGTTTTGATACCTAACATGAGTGCTTTTTATTCAGCCACATTATTAGTACAATCCAAGTCAATTTTAAAAGACAAAGTCATCTCGCTCGTCATCGAGAGGAATGAGGATAACACTTCCGCCACCCCCATATTGACATTTAGAACCATTAAAAAATAAGTTCATTTGATAAATGGTGTCATCCAAGGAAAGAGTGTTAATAGATTTGTCAGGAAATTTGAATTTGGAAGGTTGATGTCATGGAAGAGGAGCGTGAACAAGCTGATCGGTAATGATTTTTCCTTTGATAGACTTTTGATGGATAAAATCTAGGTCTATTTCTATAAAGAGCATGAGCCAATGTGAGGAGCATTGGTTTTGGTAAGGTTTGGCATACATGTAGTGTAGAGCATTAATGTTAGTGATGATGAAGATTTTCTGGTTAAATAGATAATGACAAAGTTTTGTGGCTACAAAGACTAAGGCAATGCAAAGTTTTTCTGCATGAGTATACCATGTCTCGTAATCAAGAAGAGTATGAATTATGTAATAAAATTATTTCTCCCTGTGTTTCTCATCATGATGAGCGATCATGGAACCCAAGGAGTGGTCAATGGCAGAAATGTAGAGGTATAAGGTTTAGTCATCCTTAGGTGGGACAAGCACAAGTGGTTTTAGAAGAACTACCTTAAATGCTTCAAATGCTTTATGTCACTCACTATTACAATTGAAGGAAACATCCTTTTTAAGAAGATGATGAAAAGGGTGACATTGGTTAGAAAGTTGGGAAATAAAATGTCGAATAGATTGTAATTTTCCTTGCAAATTAAAAATTTGTTTCAAAGTTAGTCATTTGTGGAGGCATCTATAGAATACCCTTGATTTTAGTAGGATTGACTTTGATGCCATGTAAGAAATGATGAAACCAAGGAGTTTTTCAAAGAGAACAGAAAATAAATACTTCTTTTGTTGAAGGCAAACACAATACTTAATGTGGTGATCAAAATGATTTTAAGAACACCCAATTGCTCGTATCAACTTTTAGACTTACCAAGAAGGTCATCATCATAATCATTCAAGATTCAAGCATGATATTGTGAAATATATAGGTCATGGCATGTTGATAAGTAGCACCAACATTTTTTAGACAAAATGGCATGACACGATAGAAAAAATTTCCCCAAGGGGTGATGAAGGTTGTTTTGTGTTGGTCTTCAGTGCGAGTAATATTTGGTTATAATGCGAGAACTCATCCATCGAGAGATAACATCTCATGGCTGGCCGTAAGATCAATAAGTTGGTCGATACTATATAGCAGGATGTCATCCTCGGAAAAGAAAGGTTGAGGTTGCACAAATGCATGCGGATGGGGAGTCCCCCTGTCACTTTGGTGATATGAACAATGTTAGAATTCCACTAGGGATAATCAATGGGTAAAATAAAAGAAACATAAAGGAGGCACTAGAGTTATTCTTTCACAAGAAGGGAAATGTGGGGATGCATTTTTGTAGCTTTTATTTCACAGGTTTAGCATCGGAATAGTTATGATATTATGGACCATAATATTTGGGTCAATACCGAGCATATCAACATAAGACCAAGCAAAAGCATTGCTATGATCTTGAAGGAAAGAGGTGAAGGCTTCTGTTTTGTGGGATCTAAAGAGTGGCTTATATATAGAATTTGGGGGTCATCCCGAGTGTGAATGTTTATTTTTATGCTCAATTCATTCAACATGCTTTGTATCTCGAATGTAACGACTGGTGGATATAATAATTTTTACACCGAGATAAGTGAGAAGGGTATCATCATTATGACATTGAATGACATTTATAGAAGGTGGGTCATCATATATCATGTTATTATAACGAAGAGGAATAGAAGAGAAAGTCTCACCATCACGTTGATATGTCGAGGTCCCAAGGAAATTGTGTTCACAAAATTGATGCATGGACTTTGTGGGTGATGGTGGGGTGACAAGAAAATATGGTGTAGATGGAGGTATAATAGGTGACGAAGGTGCAGAAGGTTAATCTTCTTGTATGAGGTCAACTCAAGCCTTCTTAGGACTAGGTTGTTCAAAACCTAACACCACAATGGTCCTTGTATTTATGGGTTGTGCAAGGTGTGACTATGTTATGGCCTCATTTGTAAAGACAAATGTTGAATCCTTTTCAAGCACAGTGATGAAGAAATGTATGGGAAAAGTGACAGCTTGGTAAGATATCGAATTTGAAGGAAAATAGTTTTGTTGATGCAATGGTTCAGAGAATAAGAAGAAGTATCTAATCCCCTATATGTAAGATTTGTGTGAAGATGAGGAGGACCATAAACAAGTACCTCTCCTATATGTTGGTCACAATGTGGATACTAGTGAAGGCTACCATACTCCTGAGGAGTAAGGAAAGTATTGGCATTGTAGAGATGGTACTCCCACAAGGAAAGACATTGAAAAACATCTACCAAGGGATCGAATGTCGGGACTTGGGAGGTTGGAATAGATGAACTACTGGAATCTTGTGAAGATGAAAATGTGATAGCTTTGGAAGAAATGGTAGCGGTGGGGATGGATGTGTAGACACCAAATTTGGGTCACACTCCCCCTTTACCCCACATGTATATTAATTTAATTACCTACAATTAAATTAATTCCCATTCTCACAATATTCATTATTTAATTACCTTAATTGAACTAATTTCCACCTCACCTAGACACCTCACCCCACCACATCACCTAGTGTTTCCTTTTAACTAAGACTTAGTCCTACTTACCTTAATTAACTAAGACTTAGTTCAACCCTAAAATCACATGCCTATTCTTCCTCTAACCACATGCCCACTTATCTAAGTGAAACATCCCATTTTGATCTCGCAACAATGGATAGAATCTGGCCAAAAAGATTGCCAAGATCTGTCATTTTAGCAAACATAGGATTTATTACCTTAACCAATGCTTTGATGAACCCTAAACCAATGTTGGTCACCTCTAACCATCATTAGTTACCTTATATTCATTTTTGGTAACCTTTTCTCAAGGTTGGAAGAATTTTTTTCAAGTTTAGAGAATATATATTTGCATGCAAGCACACACCAGAGCACTCTTACACATCCATACATCTTAAACCATTACCAAGCACTAATCAAGGAAAACATTCATGGTAATGTTTTGGGAAGAACAACCATAGCACTAACCATTAGTTCCATAGGTCATTCATCACCTCAATCCAACCACCAGGGCTGGAAAGTATAAGTAAGTACATTTGGATATGCATCTTTCCATACTTATTTACATCAGTTTATTTATCTCTATTTGGGATTCGTAGTCTCCTTTACATCTCATCACCTCTCACCTTCCTATCAATCCCTCTACCTAAACACATGTAACCTCCCACTCTCCATATAGGACTCCTAACATCTCTAAGTATTTCTAGCACTCATTATTAACCTCATGATTCTCTATCTATTCTATGTGCAATCATAGAGAATCACTAAAACAAAACTTTATTGAGTTTCTATCAACCCGACACTACCAACGCTAGTTAACCTAAACCATCATCAGTTTCCTCTCAACTCGGCATCATTCATACCAAACCGACATTGGTCTTTGTATCTAGTAAATCTTCTTGTAACAACAACCTCATAACATTCACCCAAATAACCCAAACCACTCAAAACTTGACCCTGACCTATCCCAACCACCTTATTCACCTATCTAACTTCCAAATCTAATCATAGCCTATCCTATTAGATTATATTTTCTTATTTTACTTGAATGAGACACCTAAATCATATCAACTATAGTAGGATATTATTTGTATACATTATTTATTATATTAAGTTGTTTTAAACAAAGGATTGATTGTGACCATATAGGAAGTATCAAACTTCACGAATCTGCATACACTAGGTATTCCACTCACATATATTGTCTAATATTACTCTTGTGGTCTTGTTTTGATTTCCCGGTAGTTCCTCCTTGTAAAAAGGAATTTCTCACAATCAGCACTTTGGATTAGGAAATCAAAATGCATGCACTCTACCTTCCACCTTCATTCACAATTATTCCTCCTCACCCTTACCTTGTGTTTTTTCCTCATACGTACGTAACTTATCGGTGAAACATTTTGGCACACTCGGTGGGACCTTCTCTTGGGTTAATTGCATTTTATTCATATAGGGAAACTTTTTGTGTGTTTCTTTCCTTTTGAAAATTACACATTTAATATTCTCCCTGGTAATATTCTTTTCTTCTAATTTTCTAAACGAAAATTTTCATTTGGTGCTTAAAATGAACCAATTATTTCTTCTCGCATTTGCATAATAGATAAAGAGAAAATTCTTAACCTATTAAACATTTTCTTCATTAAATATAATTGTCGATTTGGGTTATAAAATTTGTTGCATTTCATGCTTGTATGCTGCATTATTAGCTCACATTTAAAATTGAGGGCAACCTATACGCTGGAAGTCATGCCCAACTGAAGGTTGACATAATTGAATCGTAGAAGGTAAATTTCTCTCTTCTCTCTCTTTACCAAACTACAAAAATTTGAATTCACGCATTTTCTTAAACAACACCTTAATTGGAAGAATTTATCAATGATCACATGATCAAAGGATTGACAATGGGTGCCTAGCTGGTTGCTCTTTCGATTCATTATCTCGGAGAAAGGACAGCCCCTGCCAAAACATAACCTAAAACTTCACATTTTGATTACCTCTTCTTAGGATGCCTTTCCAGCCAAAAAAATTTTCTCTAAAGTTCACAAGCTAGTCTCAAATATCATAAGCTAAAGTAACATGAAATTCATTTGTAGGATTACCTCTTTTTCTTATCTTTATACCTTAATTGCATTTTGAGTTGTGAGGATTATGTTTCTTGATTTTCTTATTCCTTTCACACTCCCCATAATAGTTGGAGTATTTTGACTATTTCTGAGTGTGTCAGGGCCTCATATCATCATCTCCAGGTCTTCTGTGTTATTTCTTTATCTGATTTAATTCAAAAAAACCATTTTTCTTCACTTCTTTAGATTTCATAGTAACCAATGTCGGTCTAGTGACTCTCATCGGTTTCCATCTAACCATCATTGGTTTACCTCACCAGTATTGGTTACCATCTCTTTTGGTTATTTTACCCAAAAATATATTTCATCACCTTCTCTATTCTATTTAAATTCATTTGGACATCCTCATATTCCCAACATTCTGGTATCACTGTCAAGAACAGTTTCCCCATTTCATTTTTCATCAGTTCTACTCCTTTTTCTCAAACTAGTGTTTTCCCACAATAACCGGTATCAATTACTATAACCATCATCAGTCCCCCTCAACCATCACCAGTCATCTTAACTAGCGTTAGTTTCCCTATTTTAATTCTTAATTGAAACATTGACCAAGTCTACCTACCAGTATCTATTCTATCCCATTCCTATTGCTTTCTATGTCATCTGTAGAATACAATTTCACTAGGTCAATGCTAATTCACATGGTGTTGAATTGCAACCAAAAAAATGCCCTTATATTTCACACTAGTATTCATCCACTCCCACCTATCCCATCACCACCTTCCATCCTGTCACCTATGGATCCAACTCACCTATCACCATTTCTACTAGCGATGAGGAGTTTGCAAGACTCCTTGATCAGAATCCCACGGCCTTACAATACTATCTTGTCCCACTCATCTACCCAAGACTCCTCAGGACAGTTAGTATATGACATGCCTGTATCTATTCCTCCTTCCCTCGCCCCACTTCCACTTCACATCAACTACCACTATCTCACACTACCCTCATCCACATTACCCCATGTGGTATCTCAGTTAGGTCCCACCTCTGCTATAACTGTTACCCCAACGACATCTATTGCACCCGTGGTGTCGACCATTCCTTCACCAACCGCCTTGAGCATGGCCCCATCTACCCCCATTTCCTCGTATATACCAGTTGCATCACAACCACCTCTAGTGTTGGCTCATAAAAACTACACAATAATAAATAAACACCAAATATTATAATATACAAATTTTAATTCATCCAGGATATTGTATTCATTTATACATGGCTTCTTATACAAATGATTGATCCTATAATCTAGGATTCAAGTATTATCCCTTAGTCTTCCTCATATCTCTCTAACTAAATCTCTCAAGATTATCCCGAGGATCACTCACACTCCAAAATAGATACGTGAGTTGTTCTCACAACTCACCAATAATTAAACTATTACAACTATATTATTAATATGATTTCTATAAACTCATTAGTAATAATTTTACAATTTATTCAATAATGTTACACAATATTTTGGCAACATTCACTCCCCTATTGTTAACATTATTAAATTCCAATAGACATTTCCCTAATTTTCACATGGTAAAAAAACATTCACACACTTATCTATAGTATGCTCACCCATGTGGCAAGCCCAAATTGCTCATGAAGTTGATCAAAAGATAGGATTTATCCTTCCATGGTTTTAAACAGTTTACCATAAACCTTGACGTGATAGTAACCATCAATTTTCCACCTCATGCAGTTTTCTAGATCTTCCAAAAACCTTTTCAAGATCCACGAACTGACTTACATTGGTGCTTCTGATCTTATGCAATATTTTGATATCAAGAGAAAATATAGGAAATATCACACTCACGAGAGAGCTCACTTATTCCAATAGTTGAACTTGTATGATTCATATATTATTTTTGTAGAAAGTAAACACACAACTAAAAATTAAATTCCACAACACCATTCTTAGGCCTCTTCACTTGCAGCTAAGGAGAGGTCACTGATTGACCTCCTTCCTCCATTGCCTCCTTCCTCCATGTAGATGATACTTACTTAGTAAAGAAAATAGTTAGAATTATAACTGATGTCATCATTCATTAGTTATCCCTTATCATAATATTTTCTTCATTAATAGCCATGGCATTCTCTTGTAGTTTCCAATCAAGTAGGTCTTGATCTCTCGATTATAGTTTACAACCATATGACTAGGGTTTTTTACAATAGTAATGAGATAAATCGATTCTTTGAATCCTTGGAAGTTGATCCTTGCTTGTAATAATTTTTTAATCTTCTTTTAGTAAATGATTTTTCGTCTTTATTTTTTCCATACAAAACACTTTTTCTAGATCAATATTCTTATTTTCTTCATCTACCAATGAATAAATTAGATCTTCTAGGCTAGGATTTATTTTTCTTAGTGTAAAAACCATGTTGGAATAACTGGCAAGCATGTTATTTAGTAATAAAGATTTTGCATCATCATCGGCATATCTACTTTTATCCCTACTAATTGATTTAAAATGGAGAGAAACTTAATAATGTGTTGCACTATGTTGTCTCTTTCTGAAAGCACAACACCAGATTTAATTAAATCAACACAGAAAGATATTCTATTCAGCATATCCATCATATTACAAGAACCCATATAAATAGGAATATAGCTCTCCTATGATTTAGGAGGTAGCTATAACAAAAATCTAACCTACGTGAGTTGTTAAAACTCATTCACCTGTATTTGTTATAAGTTGTTTTATATAACAACTATATAACAAAATACTAACATATTTACAAACACAATATTACATGATAATAATTACTAACGTAATTATTATTTACCAATGGAGCACTAATAGATTGATTTCCTAACATTCCCCCCCTTAGTGCGAACATGGGGAAAACTTGCCTTATACTTGCACCTGCTCATGATTTGGTGATTTTCATAGGATGATCACAAACCTCAGGGATGGTTTTGCAAACGGTTGACCAAAAACCAAGAATGGTGGTTTTGCAATTGGTTTACCACAAACCACAAAGTGATGGTTTTGCGAATGGATTACCAATAACCAAGAATGGTGGTTTTGCTATTGGTTTACCATAAACCACAAATGAAGGTTTTCAAGTGGTTTACCTACAACCACATCATGATATGCAAAGTACTATTCTTATCCCTCATCACATCTCACTGTAGGGAATAACATAGGAAATTTTGTTGAAATCTGTTGCTCATACATACATAGGAAAAATTGACATAATGGAAATGGAACATTGGATCATGTTCCCCCCCTCAATGTGAAATTTCCACTTATTCAATCACGAACACTGCAAACAGGAACACTGATACTGGAACTCTAAAAAAACATGACAAGAAGCACACAACACAAGCTGAAAGCAAATACACCACAAAAATGTCACCAAACCATCTGTGCGGCCCCGTCGTTGGCAACTGACGAGAGGTCGCTGAATGACCTCCAACCTCCAATGCCTCCTACCTCCGGTTTACCTGCTGCTAACTCAACAGGATATGAACATGGAGCATATTTGTTTCCACATTATGATTATTCTTTTATTCCCTCCCGCAATGTGAAACACTTTATTTTTTCTGGACATCAGGTAACACCGAAAATGCGTTCGTAAGTCAAATTTTTTTTTTTTTTTAAGACTTTTACAATTTTTGACTTTGACTCATGATGACAACCTAGAATCACCTATTTGATAACAAGACATAAACAAAAAATAACACTTTTGTATTGTCATGAAAACTTGACAATATTGACACTATAAAGACTAAAATAAAACGACATCAATGATGGAAACTATATTGACGATAACAAAATCCAATTAAAGATTGGATTTTCACGACTTTTCACACTTTTGACACAATTTTGATGACTACAAGACTTTTGACAATGAAAATTTAATGACACGAATGGAACAATGACAGGATAAATTTGACACTATCTTAACAAAGAAATAAGTATCAATAGAGAATTACGACACTAAAAAGACAAAACTTTAATCCAATTAAAGATTGGATTTAGTGAGTAATGGTTACTCAAATAACACAAGTTATTTGACCAACAAATAAACTTTACTAACTAGACTTGATTATACATCCAACAATTAAATGACTTCAAATAACAATCATTATACAACTAAATTTAAAAAGAAAAACAAAATCACCTATAACACCAAAAACCAGGAACTAAATACCACATATTTCAATTTACAAATTGTGTATGCAGTGGACAGGGGTCGCATTGCTGTAGAGAGCCACATTGGATGATATTTGAGAGGATTGAGTAATCTCTCTATCAAAACATGGACGTCTTCTACTGGAACGCATAGGCTTCTAATGTTACTTTATCTCTCTACAGGGATCAAACCGCCTTTAATATGGCATTTTTTAAAAGCCGTTGCATGTAACATGAGCACAAAAACCTCTTTCTGTTTGTGGTAGCTAGTCGGCAGTAGAGTGCCAAGTGGAGCAGGTGGGTGTGGATCTCAAAACTGTTCACCAATCAGTGAATTCCATGTATGAAGCTATAGAACCGTGAGGAAAAGTAATTAAAAGAAGAAAGGTGTTGATAGGTTGGAAACTTCCGAGGAGTCTAGGAGCTCTTCCAAAAAATATGGAATTGTTGCGGGATTGAAAATGGATTTCGAATATATAGGTAGCGCACGAAGTGACAAAGAAATGCACAAATTTTGAAGAATGATTAGGCGCTAGAACTACATATCTACTGCAATAGATGATGTTGAGCACATGTTTTAGATTCCCAACTCATAGGAATATGGCGCTTATATACTGTCCCTCCTAAAAAAAAAAAACCATACATTGATATATGGGTTACTCAGATTTTCAAGTCCACGATGCACGGATCAACAATGGCCTGTACGCATATGCCTTCAGCTCTATAGCAGGGACCGTAACATTGCTCTGATGCCAAATGAAAGCACAACACCAGATTTAATTAAATCAACACAGAAAGATATTCTATTCAGCATGTCCATCATATTACAAGAACCCATATAAATAGGAATATAGCTCTCCTATGATTTAGGAGGTAGCTATAACAAAAATCTAACCTACGTGAGTTGTTAAAACTCATTCACATGTATTTGTTATAAGTTGTTTTATATAACAACTATATAACAAAATACTAACATATTTACAAACACAATATTACATGATAATAATAACTAACGTAATTATTATTTACCAATGGAACACTAATAGATATTTCCTAACACTTTCCTCCATCTCAAGTCCAAACTATTTCTGTTTGAGAGATACTATTGTGCTTTACGATTAGGATCCAAAAACTTGTTCAATGTAGTCCATATGACATTTGAACTTTTTCATAAGTCTATATGATGCAAGTAAGAATCGATAATCCAAAGACAATAATTGTTATAGCTTTGAGATCATTTATTTCCCATTAGGTGGCTTCATCTCGCATCGAGTTGGTTTTAGTATTTTACCATTGGCAATTTCCCACAATTTTTGTTAATTAACAATAATTGGGTTCGAACTTGCAGTATGGAAATATTTACCTTCAAAATTTTTAATGCGACTTAATTTTTCCATTATGGGTGTCGAACTCAATGTCGAAAAATTCACCCTTACAATAAAATATAAAACATGTAAAATTTTATTTTCAATTAAGAGAAGAAAGCATATGATCAATACAAAGAGCGAAAAAAACATAATCTTAATCTGAGTTACCGGAAATTTATGGCAACTACAAATTTTAAATCCAACATCTTTCTAGATCCCTTTCCAAAAATGGAAAAAGCAAATTCTTTCCTTGTGTTTTTTTCACTAAATCCAAAAATGGCAAAAAATGTATAAGAACAATTGTAACTCATGATTTGTCAAAGAAATCACTTTCTTCCATGATGAAAGCTGACATCAAATAGGATTACAACTAAGATGATGAATTCCTTGGACTCGGAGATATAACATCGCAGATCTAGGCATGTCTTATTATTTAGAGCTCAATCTCGATTGTTTCATCCTGCAGATCAGATTTGCTGAAGCACGGAAGAAAATGGTGGACCAAAAGTATGAAAGGGAATGGAAACACCAAGATAACAATATGCTAAAATGTAGATATGGTTAAAGATTCCAAGATATCAAATGAATGGTGCATATGGCGCACGTGTTAGTGGAAATATCTTTCAATCTGAAAAAAATGAATTATGTAGTTACGATGAATGTGAAATAAAAACCACAACCAACCCCTTCAATAGTGATTATTTCTCCATCACATGAACAAAATAACCTACTCGATACCACTCATAAAAAGTGCGTAATAAGAAATAAACACTGAATATTATAATATGCAAATTTGAATTCATTTGGGATATTGTATTCATCTACGAGATAGCTTTATATACAAATTCTTCATCCTATAATCTAGGAGTCAAATCTTATCACTTAGTCTTCCTCATATCTCTCTCCTGAATCTCTCAAGCTTATCTATAAGATCACTCACACTCCAAAATAGCTATGTGATTTCTTCTCACAACTCGCCAACAATTATAATATTACATCTTATTAATATGAGTTCTATAACTCATTATTAATAATATTACAAGTTATTTAACAATGTTACATAATATTTTGGTAACATTGGAAACCCACACCCTATTCCAAAATCTGGTTCTTTCCATCCTTTAGTATCTACCAACCATTACCATGAGAGTTGTTATAATAACCCCACCTATTTACACATATCACCAACATCTTCAATCTCATCTATCACTTATTCAGGGTAACTTCCACCTCTATCTATTCCTCCTTGACAATTTGCTTAATCGTAACCCCAATGGACTGGGATGCCATCCACATCATACAACCATCATCAAAATCCCTTTACTAAGGGAGGCACCCATTCCTCACAACCCACCAATGAACTCATTAGGATAATGATGGAAAAGATGTAGACATTAGAAGCATCAGTTTCTATCTTTCGTAACTCCTTGATCTATGACAAAATCTATAATGAGCCTATCCATCCATCCATTCCTATTCGTCCATACCCTATGCATTAGGAAATGCCCAAGTTTAACCCTTTCAATAGTAAATAGGACCCATAACATAACTTACAGTCATTCAAACATGGGTGCTACCTAATTTCCCATTATGATGCTTTGCTCTTACAAACATTTCCCATGTCCCTAACATGACCCACCTTAGATTGGTACAATAGTTTACCTAGACATTCCATCTACTCCTTCTACCAAGTTGCTCAAGCATTCTTGGATCACTTCTTGATCAATGTAGTAAAAAATCTCACCATGACCAACCTATATTTGACATGATAGTATGACGATGTATCTATCACAGATTTTTTTGCTCACTGGCAAATTCTTATCAACCAATTAATGTTCCAGTTACCTCAAAATAAACTTATTGAGTTGTTCACTAGGGCTTGTGGATGACACATCTCACCAACACTATAGGTGAAAACCTTCCAAACCTTTGATAAATCATTCACCATGGCACGAAAGCTATAAATTTGTGCCATTGAAGAAAATAAAATCTAATTACAAAACAAGAATGCACCATTCGAACCAAACGATTCTTCTTCATCTTCAAAACCCAAAAATAATTATTCAAAATCAAAAGGATCTACCAACATGGTAGTTCTCAAGGAAGTTCTATCTCATCCCTCTAATCAATCCCAACCTTTCTCCATCTTTCCCTATCCCGACATTTTAGTTCGGCGGGAGCAGCGTAAGTAAACTTCAATTGGAGAGCCATATTCTTTAGTCTTAGAAAAGCTCCTTAAATTTGGAGCCATTGCACTTCCTCATGTAAAACCTCATACTATTTTTATCCCACTCGTCCTATGCCTGCATGGTATAAGGAACATGACTACTATAATTATCATCATGTCAAAGGCCATAGTGACAATAACTACATAACTTTTAAGAACATTGTCTAAGAGATGATAGATAATGGAGACCTCATTGTGGACAACCTGAATGCAATGACAAAAAAATTACACATCTTTAAGAAGTTGTTCCCTAACCATAAACCATCATCTAATAAAAATAGTGTGCCTTCATCCAGTGACAACAATGTCTATGAAGTCCCCATAGTTTTGATATCATACCGGCCATTCCTCAAATTTCACATATTTCATCTATTGAGGAAATTATGGCACAAGCTCCTCTACCCATAGAGGATCATACCTCTTCTACTCCTTCACCCACATAGGAGTCCCCTTCATCTCCCCTACTCTCATGGAGGAACCCACATTTTCTCTTTGGTACCATTCCACCGTCTACCTCACAACCTACCAAACAGTCAATAGTATTAACTCTCCCATCCATAGGAGAATCATCATCACCTTCTCCTCCACCAAGGAGAAGTCTACCTCACCCCACCTACCATCTCTCCTACCCATGGGAGATTCTTTAGACATGCCACTACATGTTGGGGGAAATTCTCCCTTAGCATCCTAGGACCCCATTGACATGATCTCGACTCTTTTACCCATAGATTTCGAGGCTATCCAATTCTCTATCTCACTAACATATTTTATAGGGATTACCACCAAACCAACGCATCTCCTCCTATAACAAATCCCATTTTCATGGATAGCCAATCGCTTGTATTACATTAAAAATTCCATGCTTTGTGGATGTCTTCAGCTCCCCTTTTCTACTCAAATGTAAATGTTACCTAAAGATACTTCCACAATCTACCCAAAGGTATTTCCAGTAACTAGATCAACCCTGATCATGCCTATCGAAACATCTTCTTCCTCATCCCATCTACCTACATCCAAACCTTTACCCATGACTAAAACCATTCCAATACCTAAGAACCTACCCACACCTATATCTTCATCTGTATCTAGACCCATCACTACCTTGGGTGTCATGTTGACGTCAAGCCTTACCCATCCACCTATCAAATTGGACTTAGCCACATCTTCCCAAACCCACACCAAAGTTATTCCTCCACCTAAAAGGAAGACCCAAAATTCTAGGCCATGTTGGTCCCATTATTGAGTTTTCATTATGTGCCTTAATTTTTCATGTCCAAATTTTCTCACAAACGTTTTATTTTTTGATTTGGTGGTGGTCTCAGCAGATTCATCTTCCCTAATTAAATACTTTGAAAATGCCTAAGATCTTATTGTTTTGCCTTAATTCAAACAACAAATCCAATTCTCCCCTTTTTTTTTTGTGCCCTAGGTTTTTCAAATGGTCGGTTGTGTCATTTTTTCCTTTGTCAAATCATGTAAAAACTTGAAATTGGTCGAATATGAAGTGTTTGCAATTAAAAACCCATTCCCTAGGTTGAAGATAATCCTAAATCATGTTTCAATTGATTTAAAATCAAGAAATTTACCACCCTTGTTAAATTTTTTGATTTCTAGGGCACCTGTAAATTTTTAGTGTTTTGACAGTTATACGGGTGTCATCGGCCCATAAAATTCATCATCGGCATCTAAGGAAATGTGGCACATAATGATTAGTTGGCAGGTTTCGCGTTGTCCTTGAAAATTTTGGATTTTTACTTTGTAAATTTTTTCAGAGTAAATTTTTGGCCCGAAGGCCCTCGGCCAACCATAGGAGGACACGTGTCTAGAAGAAGTTAACATAAGGAGGTGGAGGTTTTGGTGCATTTTAAGTTTTTAACTTCAAAATTTTAAAGTCAAAATTTGAGCCGAAAGCCTGCAGCAAATGGGAAGAGGACACGTGGCTCGGGAGGCATGCGGGTGGCGGAAGAAGTTGGTGAAATTTTGTGTTTTTTGGCTCAAGGTGTCAAGGGAAATTTTTGACCCAAAGGCCCTCATCCAATAGCAGATGGGCACGTGTCCAAAGAAAGGTCAGCATGGGAGGGTGACACTTTTGATGAATTTGAAGTTTTTAAACTTCAAAAATTTAAAGTTAAAATTCTAGCCAAAGCTCTGCAACAAATCATGAAGCGACACGTGTCCCAAAAGGAAGAAATGGGGAGGCAGGCCGGGAGAATTTTAAAATTTTGCAAACTTTGGTAGGGAGGTCTGAGGGAAGAATTGGAGGCCTGACCTAAAGCGAATGGGATAATGCCACATGGCAAGGAAGAGAGCGGGTGTTCGAGCCCACGGAGAATTTTGAGAAAAATTTCCTTTTTTCAAAAAAGGAGAAAAATGGATAGAATTGCTCCGCATTTTTAATGGGACCCAGACATGGACACGAGGCGGGCCTAGGAGGCAGATGGGGAAATTTTGCAAAATTTTCCAGAATTTGAAAAAGGTCGCAAACGCGTTTTTAAAAGATGGGATCCCAATCCAATTGTGTTTTGACACATGTCCTACCTTTTCTAGAGTAAAAAAGGGTATCTTTGAACTTATTCATGGATCTCATCTTCCATGTGGAAGGAGGACATTTAATTTTGATACAAAATCGACGGTTACTACGTAATTTATTTTTTGGCCGCCATGGGAGCTCCAAGGAGCTTGGAAATCACATTTCTTCATCAAATTTCATCGAACCTTATATGATTTTGGGTCATCTTGGCCTTCTGAGAACATTGGCATCATTTTCATGACCTAATTCTTTGATCTATAGTGTTTTTGATGTAATTTTTGCCCCAGCCCGAGTAAAAAACGTGAAAAGTGAAAATCAAAAGTTGCAGAGGTGAAATGATGAGGGGAAAAGGTAAAAAATGATAAGTAAAACATGCTGGCATGCCTGAATGACAAAAACATGACTCTTGGAATGGATAAGGATCTGAATTTGTGTAATATTTTAAACTTTTTGTGCATCCCTGGCAATATGCGAGTTGTTTTCAGTTTTATGTCATTTTCATGAAAGGATAAGGGTTTTTGTAACAAATTTGATCCCTCAAGCATATTATTTACTTGGGAGGAAAGAATCCAAGTTGGCATTGAGTATATATGATATTTTTGGAGGATTTGAGAAGAAAGAGAGAAAAAGACGTAGAAAATTTTCAAGCAAAAAACTGGAAGAAACCCATTTTCTTTGAGAAAACCACCTGAGAGCCATTTTCAATTCCATATTGCATCATTTTCATCATGTTGAGTTGGTTTCAGTTGTAAAGCCATCAAAAGCTCTGATATTGTTCCAATCACATTCCCTATTGATGTATTTGATCAATTTTTAGATTATCATGTGTTATCTCTTGGCAAAATTTGTATATGCTTGTGTTTCAGAATTTTTCAATTTGTGTTCCTTGCTCATGTTGCAATCTTGTGTTTAGGATCTCTTTGTTCATACATGGTCTCATTTCTTGTTGATGGTTTGATGGCATCTGCATTCTTATATCCAGAAGATCCTTCATCTGATAGAAGATAAACAAATTTAAAATCATCTTATTGTCCTTGAATCTTGAGATTATTTGTAAACCTTTAGGGGTACCTTAGGTCATGATCAAACATGGATTTTTGGATACTTTGTTGATATATTTGCTTCAAGATTTTGTAGTAGGTTGTTAAATATTGTGTGGAAGAGTGCAGATCTGGGCCTCCATTTGTGCACATATCCTTGTTGAAGGAACATTTTAAACCCCTTGAAGCATTCTTATTGTGTAAGTGTTACAAATTTCTTGCAAAGGTTCTCCAAGAAGTTGGTAATTCCTAGCTATTCTTATCTAAACATCTCCTAACAAAATTTCATTCAAACTAAATTATCCTACCCATGCTACCCCTGCATTGCATTGTGTGTCAACAAAAAATACAATCCATTCACAAAAATGCACAAAGCATATCATGATTTTATCATGTCTCTAGCAGCCTTAGCCTTGTCTTGAAAGCATTTCCATCATTTAGTTTGAATAATGGATAATTGATCATGTTTTCCCAAGGCCATCTCCATATAATGTGTAAAGCATAATGATATCTCCACCTCCTTCATCAAATAAAGGTTGTAATATAGGTTCTCTTACCTTGGTTGAAAGGCACAATATAGAATAGTGAGGATTAGATCAAAATCCTTTAGAGGTGCTACCCACTCCTTCAAATCTTGAGTGCTAACAATTCGGATAGATGTACTCCTTGCTAAAAATGACACAAATAATTTATCTACCCTTGAGTGTCTTGTGAGACCCATGATGCTGCTTGAGTTGTGAAGGAGATTAAGTTTGACTACCAACACTAGAGTGGCACCGTTGTCGGGGACTACTTGGAATTTCTTGGTGTTTTGGAGTGTTTGAAGGGTTTGAGCATTTGCATATTCAAGTATCTGAGATGTTACATTCTTGAAATATTATTTTGTACTTCAGATCTGCAAGTTTTAGGAAAGGGTTTTAAGGTTAGTGACCCTTTTCCATTTACCAGCAGTTTATATAGCATGGTTGCTTTGTCTTTGGCTGATTTAAGAAGAAGGTTTGGTTTATAAAACCTTGCAAAATTATTAGTATTAGCAAGCATTTGACATATTATTTTAGTGTATTCTTGCATAACTAGGTGAAATTCATTAGTGGTGACTCCATGTTAATGTGATTTTAGAAATACCAGTGTCTTGATCTTTCTGTCATTTATCTTTTGTTATTGATCTCTACAAAACTGGAGGGAAGAAGATCTTTCTTCCTTAAAGACTCTACTAAGAAATTGTTCTCAGATTTAAGAAAATCAGAGTTGGAAGGGAAAAGAGTTTGGAAGGTGGTTTAAGGTCAAACATCAGGCAAAGATATAACCATTGGTGAGAGAGATCAACCTTTGGTGGAAGACTATCACTCTTCTTCAAGTGATTCTGATTCAAGAAATCCTCTTATAAACTTGTTTTCCTTAGCTGGTGAAGGTCCTTCTGCTGTACCTAGTAAGTTCCTTCTCCAATTTGTACCTCTGTGTTTTAATTCAAGTAAAACTTTCCAAGAAAATCAGCACTTAGAGGATACCATTCTTGTGAATCACATTCTTGAGCCCCAAGGATATTGCACTCCTCATCAGCTTGCCTCACCTCCAAGATCACCCCCACCAAACAATATGGCTCATCCTAGACCTCCATTTGTTGTTAACACCTTTGGTCCTATAAATTTTAGAGGAATGGATGGTTACCCAAATTTTATCCCACAAGATGTCAGAAATAGGTTGCCAAAATTCCAAGGTAACAATGCCATCACTAGTGATCAACATCTCAAACTTTTTGATAATATGATCAAAGATTTTGAGATAGAGTTTGAGGATGTGTATATTAAGTTGTTTATTCATACACTTGAAGAAAATTCTAGGGATTGGTACAATGCTCTACCCGATAACTCTACTAATTCATGGACTGAAATGAAAAATGAATTTATGTTGCAATATGGTGACAGGACTAATCCTAGATTTATTTTTTCTGAATTTGAGAATATCAAGAAGAACCCAAATGAAACATTCCATGACTTCAATACAAGATTTAACAAAACATTGAGAATGCTTCCTATCATTTTGAGGCTTTGTGATGAATCTTGTTTGATCAAATATGTAGATGTATTTGATAAAAAGGTAGCCTATTACTTGAGAGACAAAAATCCTAAAAACTTGAGGCAAGATTTTACCATGACACTTTAAATTGAAAATAACATCAAAGCTATCAGTAAACCACTTAAGAGGAATGGTGTGAAGCTGATAAACCCTAAGAAGCCTCAAGCTAGCAAGGGTGCTGATTTAGAAGATGTTATCAAGAATTTGGTAGGGGTTGTCAAATAAATTTCTTACAAATTAGCTCGGGCTAAGAAAAAGAATTGGGAAAAGTTCATAAGGAAAGAAAAGAACTCAAAACCATGATAGATTTGGAAATCATCCTAGGGGTGATTAAAGACAAGATGATAGAGGTAAAGGGCTTGTTGATGGGGAAATAGAAAACCCCAAGCATGTGGAAATAGAGTGGTGTCTCACCCTTTAACCGCAAAAGTTGTTGTTGTTCAAGAAATTGCTGATATGGATTGGTGTGATAGATTTTTATTTCTCATCATCCATGTGAAATGGACCAATAAGTTTTTGAAGATGATAATGAAGATGAAATGGATGATGACATTTGTATGATGGGCGACTCTTCAAGCTCACAACAAGCAAGCAACATCAACGAGATGTGATGAGTGCAAGGACTACCAGTAACCTTTTAGGATTGCATAAAGAGGGTACCAATTATTTCTCTTCTCTCAAGCTCATGATGTAGATGTAGTTCAAGTATTGAAATTCCTAATAATGATTTTGAATATCTAAGGGCCTTGATGATCAAAAAGTATGATGGTGGTATCCCTTCAGAGGAAGATAGACAATTGTTAATGAATGTTGTGGTTGGTCAAGAGAAAGATTATAATACTAGAAGTAAAGTTATTAGAGGAGATGGTCCTCAAGCCATGCTAAAGACACCCTTGCTCACAAGCATTCCAAAATAAAATCCTAGAAAAGAAACACTTGCTAAGAACCATGTTGTCCCATGCAAAAATATCAGTCCTCTTCATGCCCATTCTGGCAAGTGTCTATTGCCATTTAATGAATCTACTTGTGTCCCTCCCAATGTTGTCCTACCAAAGAATGTTCCATATGATATTGCCCAAGTATTGAGCCAAATTAAAGTGAGTGTTCTAATTATTGAGTTGCTTAGAATTCTTGAGCATAAGAAGAGAGCATTTGAGTACTTGGGATTGAAAGAAGAGAAGATTACCCCAAGCAGAAATGTAAATGTTGTTGAGACTCCTCTTCAAATCATTTCTGGCCTTGAAACACCACCAGTAGTGGAAGATCTTGGAGAGGAACCTAAATTATATTTGGGGACATCCTTGGTTTATTCCCAATTGAATGTTGATCCATTCTTTACAACTTTTCTCATAAAAGATAGGCTACTTCACAATTGTATGTTTGATTCTGGTGCATCATGTAATGTCATGCCTCTAGAAGTCATGAATGAGTTGGATATCAAGGTGATAGCTGCCTATGGGAAGTGTACTACCATGGATTCAAGGGAAGTGCCAGTGGTTGGTTGTGTGAAGGGTTTAGTAGTGCAACTTGTAGCCTATCCGGTAAGAATTTGAAACTGGATGTTGTAATTGTTGACTACCCTACCAAATGGGGTATGCTTTTGTCAAGAAAATGGGCTGCAAGTGTTGGTGGTAGTGTTCAAATGGACATGTCCTTTGCCACCATTCCCATTGAGGGCAGCCTTGTCAAACTCTATGGTGAGAAGAAAATGTTGCACTTGATTGAAGATCCCAGCAATGCTTCCTATGAAGTGTTATTTGATGATGTAGATGCTGATAATTTCATTGGCTTTGCTGATGGAAAAGAACAAAAGATGGAAAAATCAAAGTTCCTTGGTATGGTAGGTTCTCCTTGGACCTTGCTATTTGATGGAGCTTGCTCCAAATTTGGAAATGGTGCTGGTATAGTTCTGCTTTCTCCTAGTTTAGAAGAGTTTGATTTTTCCTTCAAACTTAATTTTGAATGCACTAACAATGTTGCTGAGTATGAGGAATTTCTATTGGGGTTAAGAATTGCATGGAAGTATGGAGTGAAGGATATTTTTGCAAAAGGAGACTCGAGATCTGGTTCACAAACAAGTAAGAAAAATGTATGCTACAAAAATCAGCGTATGAAATAGTATAAGCATGTAGTTTGGGATGTAATTGAAATGTTTGATTCCTTTAACATTGTTTATAATGACAAAATTATTAATGCTGCTGCTGATAAGTTGACATCATTGGGTTCTAGATTTGAAAATTTCACCATTTCACCTTGTTGTGAGTATAACATTGAAGTGCTGACCAGGCCAGCTGTCCCTGATAATGTGAAACATTGGCAAGTGTTTGATGATGATGCTCAAGTGCTAAGGTTCTTGGAAAGCCATGGTGAGTTTAAAAATTAGAATATTGATTGGGAACCAATGGTGTGTATGACTGAAGGAAGATAAACTTTGTTTGGAAAAGATATCATCCAATTGAAAACAAACACCATTCTTAGAGGTCTCGTGGCACTTGAGGAAAATTTTAACAATGCTGACTACATCATTAATAGGAACATGTTTTCTTCAAGGGATGTGGAAGAGAACAAATTGGGAACTAAGGATAAATCAAGGAAGATTTGGTTGGGCAGAAATCTCAGCAAAGAGGAAAACATTCATATGCCCAACTATTGAAAAAATATCAAGACTGCCTTACTTGGTCCTATTCAAAGCTGAAGGCATATAGAGAAGATTTATTTCAGCATGAGATCCCTCTTGAAGAAAATTACAAACCATTCAGATAGAGGAAAAGGCCAATTAATCCACTTCTCTCCATAAAAATTCAAGAGGAATTAAAGAAGTTGAGAGATGGAGGTATTATTTAGCCCACTAGATATTCATCTTGGGTTGCAAACCTTGTGCTAGTTAGAAAGAAGAATGGAGACATCAGAATTTGTGTGGATTTTAGGAACCTAAAAAAGCATCCATGAAGGACAACTACCCCTTGCCAAACATGGATAATATGTTGCAACTTGTGACAGGGTCAAAATTCTTTCTACTTTGGATGGTTTCTCCGGATACAATCAAGTGATTGTTAAAGAATCGAAAGAATCAAGACAACGCTTCACTACGCCTTGGGGAACTTATGTTTTTGGAAGGATTCCCTTTAGATTGATGAATATTGGTGCCACTTTTCAAAGGGAATTGGATGTTTCCTTTGCTGGTTACATCAATGAGTTTATTGCAGTCTACCAAGATGATGTGACTATTTTTTCAAGGCAGCGAGGAGACCATTTGCAACACCTAGAGAAGATGCTGATCAGATGTAGGGAGTATGGAATTTCTCTTAATCCAAAGAAGTTTCATTTTGGCATGCAAAAGGCCAAGTTGTTGGGACATATTGTGTCTAAAGATGGTGTCATGATAGACCCTAAAAGAGTGGAGGCAATCAGTAAAGTACCTATCCCAAGAACCAATAAAGGTATCCAATCTTTCTTCAGCCAAATCAATTTTATTAGAAGGTTTGTTTCCAATTTTTCTGAGCTTACTCTTCCAATCAAAATAATGTTAACAAGGATCAAGTTATCAGGTGGGAGAAGGCTACTATTCAAGATTTTGATGGAATAAAGGATGCACTTAAGCATGCACCTATTTTTGTAGCTCCAAACTATCAGAGGCCTTTCCAAATATTTTCTTTTGCCTTTGAATTTACTATTGCTTCAGTTTTGTTACAAAAGGATGGTAATGGAGATGAGAGGCCTATTTCCTTCTTTACCAAGGCTTTATAAGCAGTTGAGTTGAAGTATACAATCATGGAAAAACAAGTGTTTTCCTTGGTGAAAGAAACAAAGATTTTCAGGCCTTATATATTGAGTTCAAAAGTTGTTGCCTATGTTCCCCACACCATGGTTAAAGACATCTTATCAAACATGGAGATATCAAGCAAGAGATGTAGATGGGTCAAAAAATTACAAGAATATGATATGGATATCCAAACAACAAATATAGTAAGAGGTTTGGGTCTTGCCAAGCTCATGGCTGAGAGCAATTTACAAAATGTAGAAGTGAATCAGCTAGAGGAAGAAAGGGTAGATCTTCTTGAGAGATTGATGAGTTTTGAATGGTACAAGGATGTGATCTTCTACCTTAAACACCTATGTTGTCCTAGTCATTTAAATAAAAATCAGAAAATATCCCTCAAGGCTTCTCAAAAATATATCATAATAGACCTTGGGCTGGCTTGGAAGAACCCTGAAGGTGTCCTCTTGAAATGCATAACTAAAGATGAAGCTCCCAAGTTGATTGTTGATTTCCATGGGGGATTTTGTGGAGGACATTTTTCTGGGAGAGTGACAACACATAAGATTTTAAGAGCTGGTTATTGGTGGCCTACTCTTTTTGAATATGTAACCCAGCTGGTTAGAAAGTGTGATAGTTGCCAACATTTCTTTGGAAGACTGAAAGCTTTAGGCTCCCTTCCTTTGTAGCTTGTATCAATTGAAGCCCCTTTCAAACAATGGGGAATGGACTTCATTGGTGAGATTTTAGATCCTTCTAGTGCTGGTCATAAATGGATCCTTGTAGCAACTAATTATTTTACAAAGTGGGTTGAAGAAATTCCATCTAGAAAGGCAACACACCAAGTGGTAATGGATTTCTTGTTGAATCATATCATATGCAGATTTGGAGTTCTAGTTAAGATTGTATCTAGATAATGCCATGTTTTTAGAGCCAAACCTTTGATGGCAATGTGCAATGAATATGGGATCAATCTAACTTATTCTTTAAACTACGATCCAAAAGGGAATGGACAAGTGAGTCTAGTAATAAGAACTTGCTAAAGATCATTAGAAAGACCTTGAAATCAACAAGAAGTGGGGAGAGCAATTGAAATTTGCAGTTTGGGCTAATAGAATAACTCCTAAAAGAGAAACTAGTAAGATCCCATTTGAATTGGTGTATGGAACTCAAGCATTACTGCCCTTACATCTACAATTATCCTCATTTCAGTTTTCTCAATAGTTAGAAGATCAAGAACATGGCCCATATGAATCAAGAATCAATCAGATCATTGATTTGGATGAAGAAAGAAGAGCCTCTCATCAAAGGCATATCATATTTAGAGAGAAATTGAAGAGGTTGTTTGATAAGAAGGTCACTCCTAGAGCCTTCAATGTGGGAGATCTGGTTTTGCTATGGGATAGTAGGCATGAAGACAAGGGAAAGCATGGCAAGTTTGATGCATTATGGATGGGCCCTTATGCCATTGACATCAAAATTGGTGAGCACACCTTTTTTCTCAAGGATCTAGATGGGGATTTGTTGGAGCTTCCTGTTAATGCAGACATTTAAAACATTTCTTGGATTAAATCCCCAAGTGAAGGTATGCACACATTGTATATTTGTATAGTCCTTGTTCTTGTTCTTTGTTTTTGGCTGTTGGTTGGTGTATGGTTTTCCCTTTTGTCCTTGTGATTACGGTGCCATTTTGATGGTTTTCTGGTATGGTTTGGTTTTGGCACTTGGTCTACATGTTTTCCTTGTGGCACTCACTGGGAGTGCCCATCCCCAAGCAAGAGCCAATGTTGGTCCCATTATTGAGTTTTCATAATGTGCCTTAATTTTTCATGTCCAAATTTGCTCACAAATGTTTTATTTTTTGATTTGGTGGTCTACAGATTCATCTTCCCCAATTAAATGCTTTGAAAATGCCCAAGATCTTACTGTTTTGCCTTAATTTGAAACAACAATCCAAGTTTCCCCTTTTTTTTTTTGTGCCCTAGCTTTTTCAAATGGTTGGTTGTGTCATTTTTTCCTTTGTCAAATCATGCAAAACTCAAAATTGGTCAAATCTGAAGTGTTTGCAATTAAAAACCCAATCCCGGGTCGAAAACAATCCTAAATAATGTTTTAATTGATTTAAAATAAATAAATCTATGACCCTTGTTAAATGTTTTGATTTCTAGGGAATCCTGTAAATTTTTGGTGTTTTGATAGTGATATGCGTGTCATCATCCCATCGAATTCATCATCGCAGCATCTAGGGAAACGTGGCATGTAATGATTGGTTGGCAGGTGGCGGGTTGTCCTTGAAAAATTCACCTTTTTACTTTGCAAATTTTTTCAGAGAATTTTTTTGGCTTGAAGTCCGTCAGCCAACCATAGGAGGACACATGTCTAGAAGAAGTTAACATAAGGAGGCAGAGGTTTTGGTGCATTTTAAGTTTTTAACTTCAAAATTTTAAAGTAAAAATTTGAGCTGAAAAGCCCATAACAAATGGGAAGAGGACACGTGGCTCGAGAGGCATGCGAGTGGTGGAAAAGTTGATGAAATTTTGTGTTTTTTGGCTCAAGGTGTCAAGGGAAATTTTTTACCCGAAGGCCCTCATCCAATAGCAAATGGGCATGTGTCCAAAGAAAGGTCAGCATGGGAGGGCAACGCTTTTGATGAATTTGAAGTTTTTAAACTTCAAAACTTTAAAGTTAAAATTCTAGCCAAAGCTCCGGATCAAATCATGAAGTGACATGTGTCCCAAAAGGAAGAAATGGGGAGGTGCGGGCCCGGGGAGAATTTTAAAATTTTGCAAATTTTGGCAGGGAGGTCTGAGGGAAGAATTGGAGGCCTGGACCTGAAGCGAATGGGAGAATGCCATGTGGCAAGGAAGAGAGCGGGTGTTTGGGCCAGAGAATTTTGAGAAAAATTTCCTTTTTTCAAAAAAGGAGAAAAATGGATAGAATTGGCCCACATTTTTAATGGGGCCCACACATGGACACGAGGCGGGCCTGGAGGCAGGTGGGGAAATTTTGCAAAATTTTCCAAAATTTGAAAAAGGTCACAAATGCATTTTTAAAAGACGGAACCCGATCCAATCATGTTTTGACACATGTCCTACCTTGTCTAGAGTCAAAAAGGGTATCTTTGAACTTATTCATGGATCTCATCTGCCACGTGGAAGGAGGACATTTAATGTCGATACAAAATCGACGGTTACTGTGTAATTTCATTTTTGGCCACCATGGGAGCTCCAAGGAGCTTGGAAATCACATTTCTTCATCAAATTTCATCAAACCTTATATGATTTTGGGTCATCTTGGCCTTCTGAGACATTGGCATCATTTTCATGACCTAATTCTTTGATCTATAGTGTTTTTGATGTAATTTTTGCCCCATCCCGAGTAAAAAATGTTAAAAGTGAAAATCAAAAGTTGCAGTAAGGTGAAATGATGAGGGGAAAAGGTAAAAAATGATAAGTAAAACATGTTGGCATGCCTAAATGATAAAATCATGACTCTGGGATGGATAAGGATCTGAATTTGTGTAATATTTTATACTTTTTGTGTATCCCTGGCAATATACGAGATGTTTTCAGTTTTATGTCATTTTCATGAAAGGATAAGGGTTTTTATAACAAATTTGATCCCTCAAATATATTCTTTACTTGGGAGGCAAGAGTATAGTTTTTCATTCAGTATATATATGATATTTTTGGAGGATTTGAGAAGAAAGAGAGAAAATATGTAGAAATTTTTCAAGCAAAAACTTGAAGAAACCCATTTTCTCCGAGAAAACCACCTGAGAGCCATTTTCAATTCCATATTGAATCAGTTTTCATCATGTTGAGTTGGTTTTAGTTATAAATCCATCAAAAAGCTATGAGATTTTTCTAATCACATTCCTTGCTGATGTATTTGATCAATTTTGGATTATCTTGGTGTTATATCTTGGCAAAATTTGTATATGTTTGTGTTTCATATTTTTTCAAGTTGTGTTCCTTGCTCATGTTGCATCTTATGTTTAGGATCTCTTCGCTCATACATGGTCTCATTTCTTGTTGATGGTTTGATGGCATTTGCAGTCTTATATCCAAAAGAGCCTTCATCTAATAGAAGAAAAAAACATTTAAAATCATCTTATTGTCCTTGAATGTTGAGATTATTTGTAAAACTTTGGGGGTTCCTTAGGTCATGATCGAACAAGTATTTTTGGATACTTTGTTGATATATTTGCTTCAAGATTTTGTAGCAGGTTGTGAAAGATTGTGTTGAAGAGCGTAGATCTGGGCCTCCATTTTGCACATATGTTTGTTGAAGGATCATTTTAAACCCCTCGAGACATTCTTGTTGTGTAAGTGTTACAAATTTCTTGCAAAGGTTCTCCAAGAAGTTGGTAATTCCTAGCTATTCCTATCTAAACATCTCCTAACAAATTTTCATTCAAACTAAATTATCCTACCCATGCTACCCCTGCATTGCATTGTGTGTCAACAAAATAATACAATCCATTCACAAAAATGCACAAAGCATATCATGATTTTATCATGTCTCTAGCAGCCTTAGCCTTGTCTTGAAAGCATTTCCATCATTTAGTAGTGACAACTCTTTCAAGTTCGAATAATGGATAATTGATCATGTTTTCCCAAGGAAATCTCCATACAATGTGCAAAGCATAAGGATATATCCACCTCCTTCATCAAATAAAGGCTTAAATATAGGTTCTCTTACCTTAGTTAAAGGCACAACCTAGAATAGTGAGGATTAGATCAAAATCCTTTCAAGGTGTTACCCACTCCTTCAAATATTGAGTGCTAACAAGTCAGATAAATGTACTCCCCAACTACAAATGACACACAAATAATTTATCTACCCTTGAGTGTCTTGTGAGATCCATGATGTCGCTTGAATTGTGAAGGAGATTAAGTTTGGGTATTGACAAGCCACATAAACTAGTCTCACCTACCACAACTTTGTCACCTCCACCCTTGGCACCATTATTATCCACATTTATGTGGGCCCTTGCACTATCCCAAAATTATTCTACATCTTAGAGGGAGAGTTCTAGTATAACCTATTTCTCATCAAACCTTGGATTCACGATATGGGTTATGTCCCTTCAACTTTATGCCATTTTGTAAAATTTGAACATAAAGAGTGTAACTATACCATCCCAACCAACCCATCACCATTCAAAACTTGTAACATGTTTTACCGACATAATGATGTCTTTATACTAGTTAAGGCATCTACCACTACCCCCACTTCTCCTTCACCCATAACCCCATCCACCAAAGCTGCTACCACAACTTCTCCCACACCTAAATTTTCTATTCCTACCACTTCTGAAGCCTCTACAGCTGACCCATTTAATTCCAAACAAAATGATACCCCTACTGCCAAATCATCTAGTGATTTATCTATCCCCACTACCCACACATCGACTAATGATCCCTTAGAAGGTTTTTTTAATGCCTCAATCTAGGGGAGTACCACCTCTATAATATTAACACATTCCTCACTTCGTAAGAGTATGGAAACCTATGCTAGCACCCTCATTATGACTATTTCATAGGAGATGTTTTTGCTTATGGTCCTCCCCACCTTCATACCAACTTAACATATGAGGGACTTGATACTTCCACCTATTGACCCAAACCTCCATCCTGAATAATATCATTCTCATCCGACCTCGAATCCCTCACAAACTACCACTTCACCCAAAATTTCTTTCATTTATGTGCATGAAAAGGATTTTTCTTCAGTTTTTAAAAACAAGGCCATCATATCATCATTCCATGTACCACCCGTACACACAAAGATTGTAGTGGTATTGAAGTTTTCTCACCATCTTCCAAGAAGGCACACATCAACCTCATTGAGGAAGAAAAAACTTCTCCACCCCATTCACCAATGTCACCACCTTCACCCACTGAGTCTATAGATCTTGAATCTATTCCTCCTAATGTTTTTCTTCATGAGCATTATTTCCTGGGACCTCTCGAGTTATCAACGCGATAACAAGGATCCTTCTTCTTTTCCCTTCCTATATCCTAACATGATTGATGAAAATACACCTTCTATTAACATCATTTAATGTCAGGAAAATGATTCTATACTCGCCTACCTTGTGCGTAGATATTCTTATATTCATTGGTTGTTACCTTCTAAGATGTAAACCATGTTGAATGAATCGACTATCAAAATCAACAATAACACTCATGACAACCCGCACATTCTAAAGACAGGACAATCTTAAGATGTTGTTGAACAAGAAGCTTTTACTTCTTTCCTCTAGGACCATAAAAACTCTTTTGCTTATTCCTATGCTAATATGCCTAGTATTGACCCAATCATTGTGGTCCACAATATCGTAACCATTCCTAATGTCAAACCCGTAAAACAAAATTCACAAAAATGCATCCTTGTATTGCTCTTCTTATCAAAGAAGAACTTCAGTGCCTTCTCTCAGTCTCCTTCATCCTACCCATTGACTATCCCCAATGGATTTCTAATATCACTCACACAAAAGCAACAAGAGGACTTTATTATTACATGGATTTCCACAACCTCAACTTATCTTTCCCCAAAGATGATTTTCCTCTACTAGTATTGAAAAATATTTTGATCTCACCACCGTCCATGGGATGATATCACTCATGGATGGTTTCTCAAGTTATAATAATATATTAATTACTCCAAAAGATCAACACAAAACTACCTTAATCACTCCTCGGAGGACCTTCGCTATTGAGTCATGCCTTTTGGCCTTAAAAATATTGGTGCCACAAATCAACAAGCCATGAATTATATCTTCCATGACATAATTCATTACATATTAGAAGATTGTGTAGATGACCTTCTTGCAAAATCCAAACATTTGGCCAAACACTTGATAGTCCTTAAGGTCATCTTTCACCGCCTCATCAAGTATTGTGTTTGCCTTCAAGCTAAGAATTTTTTCTTCATGGTGCCCTTTGGAAAACTCCTTGGTTTCATCATTTCTTTGTGTGGCATAGAAGTCGATCCTACTAAAGTAAAGGTTATTCTCAAAATTCCTTCGCCTACTAATCTCTGTCAATTTCAAAGTCTGTAAGGTAAGTTGTAATCTATCCCTTAGTTTATTTCACAACTTTCCAACTGCTATAAACCATTTCATCAACTCCTAAAAAATTATGTCTCCTTCAAATGGGATGATGAATGCCATAAATCATTTGATGCCGTAAAACAATACCTTATTTAACCACTGGTGCTCATTCCCCCTAAATATAACCAACCCTTTTACCTATACATTTATACTACTAAACTTTCCTTAGGTGTCATGCTCGCTCATTGCGACGAAAAGAAAAAAAGAAAAAGTGATTTATTACATAAGTTATATGCTTTTGGACTATGAAACTAGGTAAACCCATGTTGAAAAACTTTTCTTAGGCTTAGTTTTTATTTCCACTAAACTTTGTCATTACCTACTTAACCACAACACCTTTTTGATACTAACACTAATCCCCTACATTATGTGTATAGAAAACCCTACCAAAGATCAACGTGTTGTACGTTGGCTCATGCTTCTTGTAGACCTTGACCTCTAATTAATCCATCAAAAGTCTATCAAAGGTGAATCCATCGCTAACCAACTAGCAAATGCACCTCTTTCTGGATATCAACCCTCTAACTTTGATTTCTCAAATGAATCGATTGTTACCCTATCGCTCAATGATATCACTTACTAGGTGACCTTATTCTTTGATGGTTCCAAATGTAAGTATGGGGAAGTTTAGGTGTTATCCTCATTCCTCCCGATGGTGAACCTATGCCTTTATCTTTCAAACTAGGTTTGGATTGCACTATTAACATCACCAAATATGAGGCACTCATATTAGGCCTTCTAACCTCCATCTCCTAGATGTTAAAAAAATTATTATCTTTGGTGATTCCTAACTGGTTGTAAACCAAGTCAATGGTATATAACAGTGTTGTAACGAAATAATCCAAAAGTTAAAATGTCATGTCGACATACTTTTGACCACCTTTGATTGTTACGAACTTCAAACCACCCCATGTTCTCCTAATAAATTTGTAGATACCATGGCTTTCTTGGCATCTCATATTATTTCTTTGTCTTCTCGACTCTAAAATATTTGTCACAACACAAAGGTTGCAATCAAACTCTTATTTATCTCAAGATGCCAACTTTGTAGGAACTGCTGCACTTGACCCATGTGACCTCTCGCTATAATAAGTTTGTAGAATATCTTTCCCTTCCCATTCTTCCTCCCGATCTCACTCATAATTGAAAACTCATGTTTTTAAAGGTGTCTCTAAGTATGTCATCATGGGTGGTCTCCTTTACAAATGCATCTTCAATGGTATTCTCTTACGATGCCTTACAATTTTGAAATTCCTTACACCATCAAGGAAGTTCATGACGGAATTCATGGTGGTCACTTTAGTGGATTAGTTGTCACTAAATGCATTCTTTGCGTTGGCTATTATTGGCCAACCCTAAACCATGAATATTGTGACGATGTCAAACATTGTGTGAAATGTTAGTGATATGCTAATCTTTATCACACACCTAGTCATACCTTACAGTGTCGCACGAGACCTTTCGCCTTTCTCTTAATGGGATTTGGATCTTGTTAAAGAAATCAATTATCACTCCTCAAAATGCCATTAATGGATTATAACCACTACTAAATACTATGATAAATGGTTATAAGACCTTCCCCTTAATTCTCAAAAATAGAGAAAATTTGTGAATTCATCAACCATTACATCATTTGTTGCTTTGGTGTTCCTCATTGACTCATCACTTATAATGACAAGCAATTCAAAAAAAAAAACCCTATGAAAGCTTTGCTACGCTTTTGGAATTCAACTTATTTTCTCATCACCTTATTACCCACAAAAGAATGGCCAAGTAGAATCAACCAATAAAAACCTGAAAAAATTCTTATGAAAATAGTTAATGATAGTGGAAGGAATTGGCATAAACACATTCCTCTTGCATTATGGGCTTACCGCACTAGTATTCGCACTTCAAATGCTACCATGATTTTCTCTATGGTCTATGGTACTGAGGTTTTCTTTCCAAAGTCCAAGTTCCATCCTCCACATCTCACTACAAGACATGCTCAATGATGATGAATTTTGCTAGGACCGTTCAACACAACTTGAGTTGTTCGATGAACGTTGTCTCAATGCTCTTGATCATCTCCAAATCTACTGAAAATGTATCAAACATGACTATAATAAACATGTCCATGAGTGAACCTTCTAGGCCAAAAAAATCATCCTAAACGAAAATAAACATGTAATCAAAGAAGAGAAAAATAAATGAGGAAAATTTGCTCTTAATTGGCTCAGACCCTATATTATTACTCATACCTATGGATCAGGTGCTTATCATTTATCTTTATTTGAAGGTAAACCCAAACCTGATCCCCTTAATTCCTTGCATCTTAGACCATTTTATTGTTGAAATCAATTTCTATATCACCTTTTGTCTATTTACCACTCATCCTTTGAGCACCATTCACCTACCATGTTACCTGTTTTGAGGATCAATGACTAAACAAGAATCATGTGGTTACCTCGTCACCTTTTAGTCTTATCTTCAATATGAGTACCATGGATATACTCATGGCATGATTATCATGGATACTTTTCATATTTTTCAAAGATGGAATCCCATGGTTGTTCATCACTTGAAACCATCTCTTTCATAGTTAACCTCTGTGTGCTATGGTTTTTTCTTCTAAATAAGAACCTAATTTTCCTCTATAGTATTTTCCATGACTTAAACGTCCAAAATAAAAATGGGATTCAACTCCTTGAGTAAAAATTCTAGAAAAAGTTGACTCCCTCAAAAGGGACATCTCTTCACTTTATCTCGCAGTTATAAATAGATTTCTCCATCGAAGGACAACTATATAACGTCATTGTATAACAAAATAAAATATTCAAAAGATTCCCACATTGATCACCTTCACGAAGATCTCAAGTAGATAATATAATCATCCCATATAGACTTCCCACATCGATTATTCTATCACAAAAAGAAACAAAATAAGAAAATGATAACTTTTTTGTCATGGAATTTCCTATTTTTGATCATGGGTTTCTTTCCTGTAAACATGTTGTTGTACACTAAGTTACACTAAACAACCTATTTTCATCCTACTTTTCTATCCGCTTAAGGGACTTTTCGTACTGTGAAATTTTATGATCATGTGACTTTCTTCACCCTTAGAATATTCCACTATGTAACGCCTTTATGGCCCCACATTCATAAGCCAATCTTTGGTATGATAGACTCATTAGGTTTCTTATCAATTAGGCGATTGTTTTTACCACCTTTTACCATATACCTTCCTCATTACTTGTCGATTCTCCTATACCGCACTGCACCATGAATATCTATATTTTTAAGATTTTCACCTTCATCTAACACTCAACCATGCCTAAGTGACCTAACTCAACCATGCCTATGACCTAGACTCAATCATGCCTAAAACCTACCAACCCATTCCTCTACCTCATCATATTCTTCCCTAGATTATGGGAGAACTACATTGTCCGAGGCCCCTTTTCATTGAGGCTATATAGGTAACACTTCAAGGGCATAGGGCCCTTCGAGGTTAGCTCGGCCACTCTTACCCTAAACCATTTTCCCCACATATTTTCTATTAAAATTCTACCGTAATTAATTTCCATTTTTTATATATAACACTTGGGAACTTACTACACATACATATCTACCATTTAATCACATCATCAAAACATCCAATCAATCATTTCACATTTCCATGATATCAAATATTTCAGAAATTTACACCATAACATACATATAACTCATCATTTATTTCCCATGTTACCAATAACTTGGAAATAAAATCGTAAGTAAAAACAAGACTCCATCATGCCTAATCGACTTCGACTCAAACATACTTAACTCGACCTAACTCAACCATGCCTCATCAAATTAACTCAATCATGCCTATACCTGACTCCATCATGCCTAAACCGACTTGACTCCACCATGCCTAATCCACCTAGTTTCCATCCATATACAAATAACAATAGAACTTCCAAAACATAAGTGCATCATCCATAACCATCGATCTCACCATCTATAAATAAAATTATGTGTATCCATCAACTATACACTGATACAAAATAATATAAGTCTCTCAAAACTCTCATATATAACCTCACCATCTTCGGCACACAAGATGGTATATGATAAACAATCTCAAAAACTCTCATGTATAGCCTCACTATCATCAAAGACGTAGACCTGGTATGTATAAAAATAAACAAAATGATGATGTACAAAGACATCAATCATTGACCCATATGATATCTAGTATGTTTTCATTTATATCCTCCTCATCTCCTCTAGCCTAACACCTTGTCAAGATCTCTCGAACCTCTATGGGTCTAGGTCTCGCCTCCGCTCGGCCTCGCACTGGGTCGCCTTCATGAACTAGTGGCCTCACCCCCGACCCTATCTCTCGGGCTTGTCGGCCTCATGTACTCTCTACACTATGTGTGTGATATCTCATCCTTTCACTCGAGGCCTGTTGTGCTTTATAATCTACAAAAGAGGGGACATCTATCTCAAACATCGTTAAATGATCCCGTAGTATATTTTCCTCATTTAGGCATCCCCGAATCTCATCATCAAGACTGCCTGTAAGGGTGCCATAGGTATCGTGAAAGAACTCCGTAAGCTCTATCCTACTACCGATGGCCTCATCCCATGTACCTATGAACCTGACCCTCCTCCTTTTACAAAGGGGCTATAAAATGGGACCCTATCCCTAGGCCTATGAGGGTGTTTATGCTATGACCTAGACCTATAGGGCCACAATCTGAGCTTGTGCAGTGGCCAACTAACCTTGCAAACCTACTACCTACACCTATAAGGTGGCTACTTGTCCCCCATCACCATCCCCACCCTATGTGGGTACCTTCCCTTGTGTAACCTGGGCTTGCAACGCTATCACTTGTTCCTATAGTGTGGCAACCTGTGCCTCTAAACTTGTAAGTTGTCCCTGCACTACTCCCAACTATGTCAAAAGGGTAGCCACCTACCCCTGTAATGTGTCCCTCTGAACCATAATGGTGGCTAAGTCAGGTTTCCCTGGCCTTGGTGGTGCTTCCCATAGTTGTGCTACCCACCACTACCTATATTTGTCCATAACCCTAGCATCATCAATCCGTCACCCACAACCTACTCCTTCTACCCTCGTTAGCACCATCGGTTGTGGTAGAGGCATAAGATTCTCCACGTTGTCTCTTCCATATTGTGGGAATGGTGGAGGCATGTCCTGGAGCAGCCAAAACTATTTTCAAACCCTATCAATGCATATCATGTCGTGTGCTTGCTAAGATGACATCTCTCTATCCATCTCGAGTAGTTTTACCTCATCTAACACCATGACCCCTGTGTTTGTATGAAGATAAGCCAACATATGACCTCTAAATGATGTCAACTCCTGACCACCCCTCTAGTACTTATCTGTAATATGCTACATCATGTGTAGCCATAGAATCCCTACGCTTTCCCTCTAGCATGCACCCAATGCATGTAACCAACCTGAATAAAGCTCTCGCATCAAATGCATAAAGCTAGGGAATACTAATCGCATGCAAATATATTATGTGCTCGTATCCACAGTAGTGAAGAAGAAAGGTACAAAACAAGTTAAACCTCCATAGCCTCCCATAGGCCCATAGCTCTCAGTATAAATGCACCAAGAATGTTGGTTCCCAATTAAAATGGGTCATATCCTACACCATGTCAAAGAGAACCCCCATCAACACTCATGGCAATCTCCCACCGTCTGCATCTAGAAACCCAAGCAACACACTACCTCTATGATCGGGATAACCAACCTCGTATCTCGATGATGGGTCAGATACATGTCTCCATAGCTCAAGCTCACGCTATGGTACCCCATATCTATCATCCCCTATCCAAACACCACTAACATCAGCTCCTCTGATGCCCATGAGGAAATTGAATAAACTTTCTCTCCCACTATAGGTAGCCGCAAGATCCTGTATACGTCCTCCAGGGTGACTGTGATCTCACATGTCAAAAATGAAATTTACTTGTCCTTGAATACCTTCTATCAATTATTGTGACCATCAATCTCATCTCTCAAACTATATATCTATAGTTTCGGATCCTAATCAAGTCAACATACATCACGTGCCTCCACTCCTTTGTAGTTATGCCCGATCAGTATCACTAGCAATAGAGGTGGTACTCTATCCCTCATCCACAACTGGTCCCTAGCCTACATCCAACAAACCACAACATTGTTAAGCCTTGACCATACCCAACATATCTCTTAACCAACCAACCTATTCCCAAGACCCTTACTACTTACTACCCCGTAACCACATCCCAACCCTAAAGACTACCCCTTTTCCCCCCATCCCAATTTCACATCCCTCAACTCATACCTATTTTTACCTATTACCCTACCCATTCTCAATAAACCTACCTTTATATCTCATTGCCTATCTTTCCCTCCCACCCTATCTCATTTATTGACCTATTTTCCCCTAGAGATGACCGGCATTGGTCACTATTGACCGACATCGGTCCATCATAACATGCATCGTCCATCATAACTGGCATCGGTCACCTAATACTTGACTGATGCTGGCCAAGGCCAACCGATGTCAGCCAACCCTTGACCATCATCGGTCACCGTCACGACATCAAAATCTATAAATCCTACATTACTTTTCAAAATTCACAAAACCTAAACTAAAAGCCTACTCTCACCTACCCAAACCTATCCTATCTTCATTCCCAACCCTACTTAACCTACATTGGACCTTCCCACCCCTCATTTCCTTCATTTTTACCCACAATTTCAAAACTAACATTACACCCAAATTTTACACAAAAAAAATTTCAAAAAACTATTTCAATAAAAAATGCATAAATCGGATAGAATCATACCTCATCTCGGTGTTGTCGCATGGTGGTACGTCTAGCCGCTACACCGATGGTCCACCAAAACTATCTCCCACCTCATAATCAATTGAATCACTCAACCCAATCTCGTGGACCTCGCTAATCACCCTCTATGAGGCTTGCTAGCTCAACTCTCTATCTTGTTTTGTCACTTTCCAAGTTTCCACCTCTCCTCTGTCATTTTCACAAAGGAAAACAAGTTATAATGAATCCATAAAATATGGATTTTTCTTTTTATTAACCCTACCCAACTTGACCGACGTCGGTCCATACCAAGCCTACATCAGTTCATTTTTAACCGACATTGGTTACCTACTACTATCATTTTTACCCCATTTTTCCCATTTTGGCCTCAACTCATCATTTCCTGATACCCTTTGACCTCACCCACACTTATGACACCCTACCTATAAGCCCCAACTACCCCTATAGTTCCTTAGTTATGTCTTGGGATCTGTTATTTACCTATACCTTGGCCTTACCCATGCCATGACCTATTTTCCAAACCTGACCTACTTAGTGTGACCATTGACCTTATGTACTTGTTATACCTTGTGATGTTATTACCTATGTTGTTTTAGCCTAACAACCATACCTTTCCTATTCTCGTGTGATTTATCCCAACCAAATCTTTTGTGTACTAGAATACACCTAAATGTTCCTACACCTAACCTATGTTGTGTTTTCAAACCATATCCTATGACTTGGATACCCAATAACTTCACCCTTGTTTGGATAAACCTATCGACCTTAGACAATATAGAGTTTGTAATATATTCAACTCCGGTACCATGTTGTAATGTATACATGTGCATGCATTTGATTTCCATTAAACATTACCCAATTTGACCCTAATTATTACCTATTACCTAGTTTAACCATTACCCATTCCCGATTTGACCCTAGCCTATTACCTATTACTCGAGTTGACCATCTCCCTTTCCCATAGTACGCATACCCTTCCCCACCTACCTTTATTTCCACCCACTACACATTTGTCATACCACTCACCGATTCCGTATAACACCTCATTACTTCCTGGTTTGAGGGGGATCACCTTCACCCACACATGGGGCAATCACTACCTATTTTTTTTAGTATCGCTTACCAATACAAGCTACATGACAAAAAGGGGCAAAATGTAGACACCAAATTTGGGTCACACTCCCCCTTTACCCCACATGTATATTAATTTAATTAACTATGATTAAATTAATGCTTGTTCTCATAATATTCATTATTTAATTACCTTAATTGAACTAATTTCCACCTCACCTAACACCTTAGCCCACCGTATAAACTAGACATATCATCATAGACATATTCATAGCATGTTTCCTTTTAAGTAAGACTTATTCCTACTTACATTAATTAACTAAGAGTTATTTCAATGCTAAAATAAAATTCCTATTCTTCTTCTAACTGCATTCCCACTTATCTAAGTGAAACATCCCATTTTGATCCATAACAATGGAAAGAACTACCCAAAAGGATTGCCAAGATCTGTCATTTTAGCAAACCTAGGATTTCTCACCTTAATCGACACTCTGGTCAACCCTAAATCGACGCTGCTCACTTCTAATCGTCATCGGTTACCTTATATAAATATTTGGTAACCTTTTCTCAAGGTTGGAAGAATTATTTTCGAGTTTGGAGAAGAGAGATTTGTATGCAAGCATGCACCAGAGCACTCTTGTACATCCAAAAATCTTGAATCAACACCAATCACTGATCTGAAGGGAAAGCATTCATGGTAACATTTCAAGAAGCATATTCATGGCACTAACCATTAGTTCAATGGTTCAACCATCACCTCCATCCAACCTCCAGGTCTGCAAGTATAAGTAAGTACATTTGGGTCTCTATCTTTCCATACTTATTAAGATCAGTTTATTTATCTCTTTTTGGGAGTCCTAGTAGCCTTTGCATCTCATCACCTCTCACATTCCTTCCAATACCTCTACCCAATCACCTATAACCCCCCATCTCCCCATATCTAACTCCTAACATCTCCGAGTATTCCCAACATTGTTATCAACCTCACCATTTTCTATCTATTCTATGTGGAACCACAAAGAGTCACCAGAACCAAAATTTATTGAGTTTCTATCAGCTTGACCCTATCGACGTTGGTTAACCTAAACCATCATAAGTTTCCTCTTAACCGCATCGATCATACCAAACTAATGTCAGTCTCGTATCTAGTAAATCTTCCTATAACAACAACCTCTTAACATTGACCCTAATAACCCAAACCACTCAAAACTTGACCCTGACCTATCCCAACCACCATATTCCCCTGGCTAACTTCCAGATCTGATCATAGACTAGCCTGTTAGACTATATTTTCTTATTGTGTGTGAATAAGAAACTTAAATTATATCAACTACAATAAGATATTATTAGTGTATGTCATTTCATGCATTAAGTTTTGTTAAATAGTTGATTGATGACCATCTAGGAAGTATCGCACTTCCCGTATCCGGCATACGCTGTAGTCCATTGACATATATTTTTTAATATTCCTCTTCTAGTTTTGTTTTTCTTTTATAGTTAGTTCCTTCTAAAAAAGGTAATTTCTCACAATGATCACTAGATTGGGAAATTAGAACATGCACTCTACCTTCCTCCTTCATTCACAAGTATTCCTCCTCATCCTTACCCTATCTATTTTTTTCATACATACGTAACTTATCGGTGAAACATGATGAGCTAGATCAAGCAACTAAACCGGTAGTTGTGAAATGAGAAGAAGATGAAGCAGAGATGAAAGAAGCAACATGAATGGTAGAAGAAGAGACAGTGGTGGGAGATGCTTTGACTAGAATAAGGAATTTTTTTGGTCAGTACAACATATTGCAAGTTTTGTAGGAATAATGTAAGGGTGCCCTTCATATTCAAATTTGATACAATGGTGAATATTTGAGGGTACACATCCCATGGTGCAGATCCAAGGTCAGCCAAGTAGCAGGTTATATTGGAACTCCCCTTTTAGGACATAGAAGAGTTCTAGAAGAGTACAATGACCCACACAAATATGAAGGATGATAGTGCGAAGGGTGGAAGTGATGGAATTTTTGAACGAACATAATATAATTAGGTTATTATGCATGAAATTAGTGGGTATGCACATTTTTTCATATGCACAAGAGGAAATGATATTAATGCTTACACCTCCATCAATCATAACTTTTTAGATGTTAGTATCATTAATGTAGATGGAGATGAAGAGGGCGGGGTCAGGATCCTCTTAAATGAAAGGAATAATTTCCGAGTCATAGAAATTGATAGCAGAAATATGATGTGGTAGTGGTAATAGAAGTCTTGGGAGGAGTAGTGAGAATGGATGCATGATGAGGGGTGAAGATAAAAACAATGGGTGAAGGGTCATTTGGTAGTACCTTGATAGTTTGTAGGATCTCTAAGAGGTCGTGGTGATGAGATTTAGAGGTTTGGATGAGGTCATATAAAGACATTTTAAAAGGGGATTGATGTAATTATTTGATCATGGTGAGACATCCGAGGCCATTAGAAATTGGATAGGCCATCCCACGATGATTACCTTAGAAGTAAGTGTAGATGGGATATTGGGTAAAGGTGTAGTGGATGGATTTCATGTCTTCTCTTTTCCTTTTTCTTTTTATGTGCAAGTGACAACTTAACTGAGGAAAAGGGGGAGATGAATTGTGAAAGGTATAACAATAGCAGGGAAAAAACCTAATGCAGGATAAGAGCCTTGTAAAATGAGTATGGTGCGCTTACATTTGGGAGGGGTTGAGATATCTCTCTAACTGACCATATTAATCTCAAAGGTTGGAGGAGGAAAAGAGGGCTAGGAAGAGGTTGGTGAGGACTACTAGATAGTTAGGGGTTTAGGTCATGTATCGATAGAGGAAGTGAAGTTCTCGTATAATAGGTCTTTGTATTCAGTAATAAAGTCCTCCTCTAATAGGGTATTTGCTTATGCAGGGGTTCGGGAAGTAAAATTTATAGGAGAAAATTCTTAAGGGCTTTACAACCCTCGACATCATGCCTTGAGAGTGATGATAAGCACAAATATTTGTGTTGTCAAACCCTATTGGCTTGGGTTTGAGAGGGTCGTAAGGTTTAAGGGGTGGCAATGTGATAGTCAAAGTTTCTAGCAACCTAGCAAGAAAATTAGCATAGGATCCCACCAGTGGATCACAATGTGATGTTAGAGTGGGTTTTGGTGAAGGCACAAATGATGGTCATGAGATAGGTGTTGGTGGAGGTGGTGTAGGTGGGGTTATCTTTTTGGTAGATAACGAAGGTTTTTTTTTCATTTTTTATTTTGGTTGTACCTTCATGAGTAAAGGTGCAGGTGGGGTGTGTGAGGTAGACAGGGATGTAGAAGATGAGGGTAATTTAAAAATCCAAGGGGAGAGTGATGGTTTTGGCAATGACTCTACAACAGGTAATGGAGATGATGTATGTAAAAATGGTGATGAAGATGAAGGTGTGGGTGCGGGCTGAAAATGTAGTGAAGGTAAAGGCATGGGTGCAAGCTGGGGATGTGATGAGGGTAAAGGTGTGGGTGTAGGTTGAGGACATGATGAAGGTAAAGGTATAAGGGGAAGATAAGGAATTTTTGATGGTAAAGGTGTGGGTGTGGGCTCCCTCACTTGGGGTTTGTTTTGTTGAAGGGATGAAGGTGCAGTACGTGTTCTTTACACCTTGGATTTAACCAATGTAGAAGGGTGTGGTCCCAAAATGGAAGGTAGAGGTGAAGGTGAAGGAGGAGGCATGGAAGAAACTAGAGTATGAGGTCTAGGAGATTGTGTTTTCCTTTTAGATGTGGGTGTTGGTGTCATGATGGTTGGTGACTTAGTAGTTAGGTCTAGTTTGACTTGCAGGATGTAATAGACTAGGTGTGGGACAGACCCCCAATGTAGCGATGGATTTAGGTGTAGGTGAAGTTTTGATATTGATGAAGATTTAGGTGTAGGTGAAGGTTGAGGTGAATTTGAGGCCAATGAAGAAGGATCGGATATGACTAGTTTCAGTTTCATTGTCTTGGCTAACTACAATACTTTCGATAGATAGTGGAGGTATCTATTGGAAAAAATTTCTTTTGAGTAGATACTAAAAGTTGCAGGAACCCATAGAGCGTGGTGTGATCAACATACTCCGATTAATCTATCAAGCATGAAAATATCTTTGGCTTAGAAAATGATGAACGGGTTGTAACACCCATCCATAATTCTGAGTAAAGTGACATAGGAAAAGATTTAGCCTCTAATTCGGGAGGCAAAAGTGACTTGAGGAGATTGAAATGATCTTGCAAGATCCTTGGAGAAGTGTCACTTACAGGAAGGGGTGATATGAATGGCTCCTCTATGGGTAGAGGAGATGGAAAAATGGGTGATATAGACTCTTCTTTGGGCAGTAGAGTAGATAAGGTTACCTTCTCTTTTAGTTGAGTGGATAAAATAGGTGTAATGATAGGTAAAGATGTAGATGTGATCGGCTCCTCCATGGGTAGAGGGACTAGTACGAAAAGACTCTACAAAGAAGTAAAGACATAGAGGAGGTAAGTTCTTCTATAAAGGAAGGGGTAGAGTTTAGTGGTTCCTCCGTGGGTAGAGTACAAGGAACAAGATTTTCTGTGGGAGAGGGAGTTCGTGGAAGGAATTCCTCAATAGAGGGGATGAGAGGAAACTAAAAGAAGAGGGAGGCATTGTATCGAAGATGGTGTGAGCCTCATGAACTTTGGTTTCGTAGGTCTCACCCACTTGGTTTGATGAATGATTGTGGTTTGGGAAAGGATTCTTAAATATATGCAAGTTTTGGTTTGCAAGCACATTAGGATTGTCAAGGACTAGATCTCCATTATCTAACATCTCTTGGACAATATTATTAAATGTCTTATAATTTCTATCAAGATGGACCCTAATACAATAGTAGATGAAGTAATCATTTTCTTTATACCATGCAAGAAAAGGGAGGGTAGGATCAAAACCAGTATGTGGTTTGATCGGTGGAAGAATGATAGCTCCCACTTTCAACAACTTTTCCAGCACATAGGATTAAGGTTCCCCTATGGGAGTATAACGTCTTTGTTCATACCTATGCTGAAAACTATGAACAGGAGAAAGAATAGAAAAAGGTTTTTGTTGGTTAGATGGATGAGATGGACCAACTTTCAAGACTACCACATTGGTGGATCCTTTCACCTTGGAATTATTGTTTGAATGGTTATTTTTTGATTTGGAAGAAGAAGAAGAGTCATTTGGTTTGAAGGGAGAACTCTTGTTGTGTAATTATAATTTATTCTCTTTGATAACATAGGTTTCAAGATTCCGAGCCATTGTAAATTCCTCATCAAACGTTATGAAGGTTTTAACTTGGATATTTGGAGAGATATGTCTAGCACAAGTTCTAGTAAGAACTCTACTAGTTTAGTTTGAGGAAATTGGAAAGTGAGTGGATTAATAAGGATCCACCAACACACAAAAAAAGCTGGTATAGACTCATCTTCATATTCACGTATTGAATACAAATCATCCATGGCAACATTCTTGACAAGGTTGATAGAGAAATGATCGAGAAATGCCTAAGCTAATTGATTAAATGAGAAGATAGAGTTCCTAGGTAAAGCTATATACCAGTCTAAGGCCGGTCCTATTAAGGAAATTGGGAAAGTTTGAAGAAGCAAGGCATCATCATGGGAAATTAGATAACATACATGTTTAAAAGATCACAAATGTTGTTTTGGATCCTCCTTACTATTAAATCGGTTAAACTTTGGCATTTCCCAATGTGTAGGGTAAGGATGAATTGGAATACAAAAGTTAATATGATCATTACAAATATCATTATAAGTTAGTGTATTGCGAGAGATGGAAACATATGCTTGAAGGGTCTACATGTTATCCATCATAATTTTAATCAAATCTATGGTCTGATTAGAATGAGGTGCACCCCCCTCTTGGTATAGAGAGGTGGATATGATGAGTAAGAGGTGGGTGGTATTCTAGTGTATGGAGATGTCAAGTATGCGAAATGAGATGGGGGAATATAATTACTGGAAGATGATGATGGCACATAGCCTGAATATCAAGTGTAAGAGACAAGTGGTGGTTGAGAAAAGGTATAGGTAGGAGGCATCTGTGTTGAGATCCTCATAGTAATAGGTGGTAGAGTAGTAGGTATAGACATGACTAGAATCTGAAAAGGGGTTGACAAAATCAAGTTACAAAGTAATGAGAGACTGATGATGTGGGGATACCTACACTACCATCGAGAAGATGATGAGGAGGTGGATGTCATAGATGTCATAGGTATGAAAAATAATGATGATGTAGGGATTAGTTGAGAGATGACAAGTGATGGGGTGGTAGAAAGTAATTCTACGCTAGTGCTTCTGGCGACATGCAAGTGGAAGCAAGAGTAGGAGAAATGGAGACATGTATCTCATATAAGAGTTGTCCTGATGAGTCACGGGTGGAAGAATAAGAAATTTAATATTGTAAGGCTACAAGATTGTGATCAAGGAATTTTGGGAATTTCTCATCACCTATAGGTATAACGGGAGGAACATTGGGGTTCATGGGTGATGAGATAGAAGGTGGTGAAGGAATAGGAGGTGGTGGTTGATGACTAACGTGAAATAATAGGGCGTTGAATTTTATGCGAGTAAAAATCATGTGAATAGTGGTACGACAGGTGGTTTGATCTCTACAAATGTTGTAGAAACAAAGGAAAAAACATAGAAGAAATCTGGAAAATGAAAATTTGTTGGTGTTTTAACAGACAAATGAAAACACAGAAACTGACGTTGGTAGGGTAACCAATGCTAGTAGGAGAAGGTAATCGATGTTATTCATTGGATGTATGTCGATTCTCGAGAATAAATTATAGATTTAAAAATTTGGAGATGAAGAGTGTAAATCAGATGAAATTAAACTCTATTGATGTTAACAAAGACTCAAAAAGGTATGAAATGACATAAACAGGTGAAATAAAATGCATGGATATGAATTGAATAATATTTTGGGTAAAATAACCAAAACAACTAGGAACTGATGCTGGTTAGTAAACCGATGCCAGTATGAGAAGGTAATTTATGTCGGCCGGTGGAATGATGCCTGCATTCTTATGAAATCGAGAGAATATGATGAAAATTGTAATTTTAAATTGATTAAGTTCAAATACAACACCAACCAAAAATTGAGTATGGCAGTGATTTGTCCTAACACACTTAGAAAATTTTAAAATACACTAAGTATGATTGTGAAGTGTGTAGGGAAAGAAAAAGGCACGAAACACTTTAACAACTCAAAAAATAGATTAGGAAAAGATAAGAAACACATAAAATCCTAAGTAATATATATTTTTTTGTGTGGCTTATTTCATTTAGAACTAAATATGAATAGAGTGGAGTTTTGGTCAACGAGCGTTCCTATAAGAAGTCTTTGGCTAGTTTTTAAGTAAATTATTGGTTGGTGTCTACAATATATACTTCACTGTACATATGGTCCTACTCTAATATGATGACTGGATAAAGTGCTAGCGGATCCATTGGCAATCCAATTATTAGTTGTTGATAACAATTTCCAGGAAGGAATATGTTTAAGCAATGAGTAATTTATCTTAGTGATTTAGATAGGGGTGTGTGTCCACAAAGTGTGAAGTACAATTAATTCCCACTAACCATTAACTTGCCATGACCTCCAATATATAGATTGAAAATAAATTTAGGTGATCTAATGCAACAATCACAAGGATACAATGCACAAAACTTTTAAACCCAAATTGACAATGAAATTCAATGAGATGAATAATGAATAGGAAGAGAGTATTTCTTTCACTAATGCAATACAAAATAGGAAGAAAGGTTCTTCTTAAGCTAAAATGAGAATTTTGTTTAGACAAGTAAAAGGATAACATTCCCATGGAGAAATTTTAGTGTGAAATTTTTCAGAAAGGAAATAGACACACAAAGATTCCCTAAAAATGAACAAATGCAAAGAACCCAAAATGATAGGGTCCCACCAGGCATGCTAAAATGTTTCACCTCAAATTAATGTGATAAAACATATAAAGGTTACAAGCGTAGGAGGAATACCTTTGATTATGTAGATAGAAGAAGGCATTGCGCATGTTATAGAACTTTGATCAAGAAGATTGTAGAGAGGTTCATTTTGACTACGAGGAACTACTTGTAAAGTACAACAAGACCACAAGAGAGAGTTAAATAGTATATGGTAGTGGACTACCTAACAAATGCTAGTTCTAGGAAGTGTGATACTTGATGGATTTCAATCCACTGCTTTTTATCAAATTAATGAAAATAAATGTGAGAAGTAAAGGTCCTATTGCTAACACTTTGATTTAGGTGTCTCAAAACATTATCAATACACTAGATTAAACAAAGTACTAAAATACAAACTAATCTAGTACTAGGAAAGGTGTGGTTTAGGTTTGGGAAGGTCAATGATGTTTAGACAAGGTATAGAGAAGGTTTTGAGTGATTCTTGGCTATTTGGTAAATATTATGATCTTGTTGTTCTAAAAAATTACTAGTCATAGAGACTCGATATCGGTTAGGAAACCAATGCCGAAATGGTGGTAGATGACCCCAATTGGGTGACCGGTGTTGGTAATGATAATATCAAAAACTAAGGTTTGGGCACTCTCTATGATTTCATAGAGAGTGATGGGAATTTGGATGGAATCGTTTGATTTTTATTAAGACTCGGGGCATTGATGTAATGAAGTTACTTGTATAATTCAAATTATGAGAAGAAATAGAACACCAAAGAACACAATATTGTAGATAAATGATCTCAATATGCAATTAAAATAGTTTCTCCACTTCGAGGGGGAAACCTCCAAACCATACAATAAGACTCAAATTCTCAAATGATGATCAACTATTACCTACAATCCCCTATATATACTATTCATATGTTATGGCCATAACCAAGGCCGAACTATAAAGCATGAGAAAGTGTAAATGAAATTATAAAATGATATGGTAAGCCACAAGTCGGCTACTCATATCCTAATACAAGAAATAGGTTAAGGGGGTAACATGCCCTTCCCCTTCAAACCAAAATTGTCCTTAACATTAAATAATCCTATATATGCTACAAAAACTTTCATTCTCCCAAGTTGCATCCTCTATGCTTAGATTCTTCCACTTGATTAGATATTTCTTACTATCTCTGGTTCTCATCCTCTTAGTAATTGTTTGCAAAACATTCTCTAGATCCAAAATGATTCTTCCTTCCTCATCAAGTTTTGGTATCTCTTTCTACACTACAAATTTCTGTCCTATAACCTTCTTCAGGAAAGAAACATGGAATATTAGGTGTATGCGTCAAGATTGAGGCAACTCTTGTTTATAAGAAACACTTCAAATTTTTGGTAGAACCTGATAAGGACCATAAAATTTAGGAGCAATTTTATTTTCCTCTTTCTATTGATTTAGGGAAATCTTCTCATAAGACTGCATATGTATAAAAACCTAGTCACCAATTTCTAAATGTCTTTCACTACATTTTTGATCTAATTTTTGTTTCATCATGTTTTGTGCCAATGCCAAATTTTCCTTCAAACCATCCAAAACCTATCATTGATGTTGAATGTGTTCCTCAAAATACCTGACCTTATTTTTCACCCTCAAGGAAGAAGTGATAGATGGTGGATGGTAACCATATAATGCTAAAAATGGGGTCATTTGAGAAGAGGTATGAAAAGATGTATTATACCACCATTCTGCAAGTGGTATCGATTTAACCCAACATTCCCGCTTATCCGATACAAACCAATGTAGATAACACTCTAAGAATTTGTTAACCACTTCCATTTTTCCATCATTTTGAGGATGGTAAGATGAACTATGAGCTATCTAAGTACCCAAACATGCAAATAATTTTGTCCAAAAATTACTCGTGAAAATAGGATCATGATCAATCACAATTATCTTTGGGTTCCATGTAGCTTTTGAACTATTTCCAATAAATAGATGTGACTGTACTAGATGCAAATGGGTGTGACATGGCACAAACATGGGAATATTTTGTGAGCCTATCCACAATCACCAAAATAAAATTCTTACCCCATGAAAAAATAAATCCCGTGATGAAATCCATGTAGACCTATTCCCATCTCTATCTAGGAATTGGTAATGATTGCAATAGAACTGGGTGTCTTAATGGTTTCAATTTTGTTTTGTTGGCACACCAAAAACTCTGATACAAACTTTGGTACATCACCCTTAAGTCATTCCCAAAATAATTCTCTTTTTATTCTATGACATGTCTTTAAAAACCTAGAGTGTCCTCCAACAGCAATGCATGTAGCTCTGTAGGAATCTTATGCTTCAACTCACAATATTTGCACAAGTATAACATGTCCTTGTACCATAGGTCATTACCTTTCCACTCAATTTTTTTATTTTTTATAGATCCTTGCTTGATATTCTATATTAGAGATTGTGTATCCTTGTCCTGATCCCATTGCAATCTTTCTTCATCTACCCAATCAACCTTCAACATGGACATTGCACATAGTAATGCATATGCGGATGTATCCCTTCGGATACCAAATTTTCTACTACATTTTATTTACCCTTTTATATATGATTCCAAAATCATAACCCAACATTTGTTTTACCTACTTTATTTGTTCCTCGATGCTAACCTTTTCTCCAAAAAGTATTTGAGACTATCATGATCAATTTTCACCTTGAAGTGTCTACCCATTAGATAGGGCCTCCATTTCTTGACCACATGAAGAATAGCCATCATTTATTTCTCATAAAAAGGTTTGAGTAGATATTTTCCTTTTAATTGGTGACTCTCAAATGAAATTGGTCCTCCTTCCTACATTAGAACTGCTCCCAATCCTAATCTCAAGTGTCACACTCAACAATGAAGGTTTTTGAGAAGTCGAGTAGCCAAAGCCGGGGTGGTGCACATGGATTCCTTCAATTGCTCAAAGGATTTATTAGTTTCTTCTATCCAAAAGAAGGAAACCTTCTTTAGCAATGCACTAAGTGAAGCTATGATTATTCCATATCCTCTCATAGATCTTTTGTTGTACCACTGTTAGTCCAAGAAACCCTCGAGATTTTTTTAGAGTTTTTGTCCTTGGCCATTCCACCATAGCTTTGATATTTTGAGGATCAAATTTAACACCTTCATGGGATATATTTTGAACCAAGTACTCTACCTCTTGTAAACTAAAAGAACATTTTGATAGCTTTACATACAATTTATGTTTCTTGAAAACTTCCACACACTTTATCTACATGGTGCAAGTGTTCTTCCCATGTCTTACTTTAAATCAATATGTCATCAAAGGAAACTAATACGAATTTCTGTAAAATGGCCTAAAAGTAGTGTTCATCAAGATTTGAAATGTTGAGAGAGCGTTTGTAAGACCAAATGGGATTACCAAGAACTCATAATGGCCCTCATGAGTCCTAAAAGCCATTTTAGGAACATCTTCCTCTCTTATTATAATTTTATGCTACCCTAAACATAGATCTAATTTTTGAAATAAATAGCACCATGCAATTCATCAAGTAAATCATAAATTACTGGAATAGGAAACTTATATTTTATGGTGTACTTGTTGAATTCTCAGTAATCTAGACACATCCTTCATTATTCATCCTTCTTATGTACCATGACCACCGGCAAAGAATAAGTGATCTGACTATGTCGATGATACTTGTCTGACAACATTTTCTACACTTTTTTCTTGATCTCACTTTTATGGGAATATGGGTATCTTTATGGTCTAATGTTAGGTGGTTGTCTCCTTGGGATCAACTAAATTTCATGATCGGATCATTAACTATTGTTACTCCCTTTATAATTGGATAAAAATCACACGAGTGAGCATCAAAATTATTCTCAAGATAGGGTGGCATTGAAGACTCTGTATTTTATACCTCTATGGAAACTAACTTTGCTACAAATCTATATACTCCCTTTTTATAATCTTCTCAATATGATGAAACCTAAAATTTTGGGAGACTTAGCTACCATCCCTTTCAATTGTATTGTCCTTCCTTCAATGAAATCGAATGAACAATTTTTGTAAATTCATCTCTATAGTACCCAACGTTGTGAGCCATTGGACACCCAAAACAATATCTACCCCTCCCATAGAAATAATATACTTAGATGAATCTAATGTGTATTCTCCTATGGATAGCTTGATACTATGACAGTTTCCTATGTAATTTATTATCCCACCATCCGCAATCATAACTTGCATTTCTAGAAATGGGTAAATAAATAACTTTAGGCGGGCAACTAACTTACTATTTATGAAGTTATGAGTACTCCCTGAGTCAATCAACATTCTCACCTTCTATTTTTTGAGATAGTCAATAACTTTGAGTGTTTGAGGAATAATAATACCTAAAAATGCATGGAAAAAAATTGTAGGTTGGTGATCCTCTTCTTCATATTGTATGGGTTTGTCAACCTCTCCTATAATTTCAACTTCCTCTTCATCCTCATTTCCTCCTTCAATAAAGAAAAACTTCTTCTTAGCACATTTGTGTCCTGGTCCATATTCATTGTCACAGTTAAAACATAATCCTTTTTCTCTATTTTCTTCCATTTATCGAGGAGTTAGTCTAATTGACCAAATGAATGATGGGGAAGGGGTAATATCATCTCTGGTGTTAGTAATAGGTTGCCTCCTACTACAAAGAAAATTTTCCTCTGCTCTCTACATTCCATGATAATATAATCATAAAGCTTGATTGGACTAGACATACGTACCTCAAACTCAATGTGGTCCTTAATACCCTAAAAAAATAGGTCATTAAAGTTCCCTTCTATAATATTCTCCACCCTTAAGGATAGGTTCTAGAATTGATGCACATAATATTTGACTCATCCTATTTGTCGTAACTTTTTGAATTGACTAAAGTAGTTATCTAAAAACTAGAACTATAGTGCAATTACAACTCGCTCAGTGAAAATTGTCCAAGTGACACTCGAGACCATTCTTGTACCTCTGAGCACATAGCCATCAATTCCAAACAAATTGGTCTAGTTAAAGATAAAGTGATGCTAAGGTCACCTTTTTCCCAATGGGGTTTGATGTAACTTAAAAAAATTCTCCATTTCATCTATCCAATTCAAAGTGGATCCTTCCCATCAAATTTTCGTAACTCCACTTTTGACATCATGTTCCATGGTTATGAATAAGTTAGATTATGATGGGGTTGGAAAAGTGATCCAACATGGTTATTTTTCCCATTATTCGAATCAAGGTCCTCCTTGGTTAAGATGGGGCTGATTTGGGACAAAATTTTTACCCTTTATATGTTGCATGATATCATCCAACCACTGATTGATTTGGTCGATGTCTCCTTTCCATGCCATCTCATATTGTAGATTTTGTAGATCATACTCAAGTTGGCTCACCTTATGATCAACTGAGGTAAACCCTAGTGTTGAGGAATTTGTATTTACCCCTTCTGACTCCAACTCTTTAATTACTACCCCATCTTTATCTGGGGTTTTACTCGGAGTGACATGATTCTTTTTGGCTCTTTTGGAAGGCCCCACCATGATGTCAAACCCTAGGGTTTAGGTTTTTGAAACACATTTAGCCGAATTGGAAATAAAAAAATATAATACCAATATGTTTTTGAGAGATTTCTGAAAAATGTAAATAACTTGGAAAATTTCCACAAATTGCATCCTAGGGAGAGATTTTATTAAAATACCTAAATTTGTAATAACTTTTGCAAAATAAAGAAAAATAGTCTAAATTTTTAGTAAATATTACTTAAAATGATTTGCAATTCTAGTAAAAAATAATATGACAAATTCACTCTAGTTTGCAAGCTATAGAGGAAACAAAAAATTAGGGTTTTTGCCATAATTTTGGACCTGGATGACAGTTTGATACCACTTGTAATGGAATTACTATAGAATTAAGATTATGTGCATAAATAAAACACCAAAGAACACAATATTACAAATAAATGATCTCAATATGTAATTAAAATATATTTTCCACTTTGAGGGGCAACCTCTAAACCATACAATAAGACTCAAATGCTCAAATGATGATAAACTACTACCTACAATCCCCTATATATACTATTGATATGTTATGGTCATCACCGAGGATGACCTACTAAGTATGAGAAAATAAAAATGACAAAATAAAATTATATGGCAAGCCACAAAGTTCGGCTACTCATATCCTAATACAAATAATAGGTTAAGGGCATAGTAATTGATATGCGGGTCTTAGTAGCATATGGAAGGAAAAATAGATAGAAGGTTTGTTGGGGAAATTTGGGAGGGATACGAGTAAGGTAGAAATAAAGAAGTGACATAGATAGTAAATAGAATGGTCTAATATACTAAGATGAATAGGGAAAAATGATACTTACTTGAAGAATGTACTGCGAGGTAGATAGTAATGGAGGTTACCAAAGGTGGTGATCTAGAGTGAATGTATTAGTAGTATGGGAAGGAGATTTCCTTTGTGTACTTTGGAACTCGGAGGAACCCTTAGGTGAATAAAATGACATTTGAATGTTGTGATAAGCTCTAGAATGTCACAAGGTCATAAGAGTGCTTGAACATGTGAATGCCAGAAGCGTATGCCAAGGAAGTCGATTCGAACCTAGCCAATGAGTTAATATTTTCTATTTAACCTAACTGATGGTGGTTAGGTGACTTGCACTGGCCAAGGAATAACCAGCGTTGGTTAAGGAGAATTGGTCCAAGTTTCCAAAAATAGCCTAATCTTTGCTAATTTTGGCGTGATCTTGATTTTTGTCTAGGTCTAGAGTGTTGAATGGCATTAATAGGAGCATGGAATTAGTTAGAGGATTAATAGGTCATGAATGGTTAGGGTTAGAATGATTCCTAATTTGTTAGGATAAGTGGGGACTTGGTCTAGGTTCATTAATAGGCTAGGAATATGTCTTGGGATGACGTGGAGGGTTGATGTGGTAGAATGAGGTGGATATTAGTTTAATTAAGGTAATTAAAATAATAATAGTGTGAGGATGAGGATTAATTTAATTATAGGTAATTAAATTAATATTAATGTATAGAAGGGGTCATGGCTAGGTATGGTATAGAATTATTTGATTGAAAAGGAGTTAGGGAATATGACCCAATTTTTGTGTCTACAAAGAATGATCAATTAACAGAAAGAATCAATGATGTCAAAGACCAGATAGAAAAATGCAATGATGAACTATATTACTTTGGGAGGGTGTCTTGCCCAAATTTGAGGTAGTAACTAAGTTAGATGATCAATTGTTAGAAGAAGAAGAGATTATTTCACCTAAATAAAGTGGAATGCAACATACTTACCTAGATGTAATTTGACTAAGAATTGAGATTTTGAAATAAGTCAAAGAAAAATTATGTGCTAGAAGGGTTTTAATTTTAGAGTGCATTGACTATATTGATTGAAAATTAAAAAAAAAAAAGTTACACGATGAAGATAGAATTACTTATGGAAAATTAGGGATAATTTCCCTAGCGATGTATTTTGATCAAAACATCTCTGAATTCCCTTTCAGCTATAATATTATTAAAAGTTTGTTAATATGGAACACCAAATACCCAAATTGTCAAAAGGGATAAGCAAGAGTGAGATTACAATGAAATAATTTGATGAAATGATGAAAAGACAATGCACAATACTCATATTCCATGTTGGTCCAAATAAAGAAGAAATTTCCTAGATATTTAATAGATTTGATGCATACAATGAAAGAATGTCAGAAGTACAGAAAAATGATGTCAAGGAACTTGAGGTTGATCCCAATGTACCATGAAGAATTTTAGGCTTGTTTCCTCAAAAATTTATTTCTTCAATTTTTTAATCTTCATTCTTAATAATTATATACTTTTTTAATCTACAAATTTCAATTATGAATGTGGTTTAGTAATGAAATTCGATTTCACTTTTTTAAATAAAAATTAGATATATTATAAACATGAAATGCATTGTAATATTGTGAATCATTTGTATTTGTAAGAAAATCAAAATGGGGTTCTATAGGGCCCCAACCAAGGAAATATCTATATACATTCTTGATATCATACCAAAAAAATAAAAAGAAAAGATACATTGTCATTCTAATCCTAAGAAGTCCTCCTTGAAAGGAGGAATCCTATCCAAAATCCTATTCTTTCTAGAAACAAATTCCTCAAACTCCTCAGCACCTTGAACAAATACAATGTCTCCTACAAAGTTTCAAACATGTTTAAAGCCATGAATTCATTGATACCGGCCTTAGGGCCATCTAGAATTTGAATTAATTCCAACTTCTTCTCATAAGAATACACCCATTACTTAATATTTAAACCACCCTTGAGATAGGATTTCTTTCTTGTAGCTTTTGAAATAGAAGGTGGTGGAGGAATTTTTGTAGGATCTAGAGGTATAACTTGGGAAAATTATGGAGATGATTGATGTGGGTTCTTGGCGATGGATTTTACCCCTCTAAATTTATTTAGAGAAAATGGTGGTGCTCCAAGATTCTGTATGGGCGGGGATTCTACATGGCCTCTTCTCCAAGTGAGAAAGGCATTGTTCAAAATCATCCATCCTGCAAGAGAGGGAAGGAAATTCATCCATAGAGGATTCATCATGAGAAAATATTCCTCTCTTGGGATCTATTTCCCAACAAATTATTCATTGCAAATAAAAGGACAAGTTGTGGTGGAATTACTCTTCACATCAGGTGATACTTAAGTCTAAATTTCTTCAATCCTTGAGGAGTCTTCTGATTTCCCCACTTGAACAAGTGGAAATACATGGTCTGGAAAGCATAAAAAAATAGATTTATTTTGACTAGACTCCTAAAATAAGCTACTGTGACGACCTAAGCCATCAGTGGCCCATAAAATTCTTCTTAGTCCACAACATAAAAAATCATTATCACAAATTCCTTGTCTGGACCAGATACGTTGAAAATTTGATGTAGCATTTTTGATTAAATCTATTTTAGGCTAAGTGGTAATATTTTTCCCTCCATCCTATAGAAATAAATTACACTAAGTTTCTCACACTATAAATTGAAGAAAAGATGCAAAATTATGAAGAGAGTAGTGTGAATTTATAGAAAAAATGAAGCTCGGGAGTTGTTGTGAAAAAAATCCTGCATGAGTAAATGATATATTTTCCTTTGATGTTCACACGAGACTAGTAAAGGTGAAATAGACTGACATCAATTAAAAAGGCATCATTTGGATGGATGTAGAAAATCACATAGTGGGGCATTCATTATTGTGTGAGTTTAAAATGGATTTCCGAAAGGATAAAGAGATCAATGTCAAATCAAAGTTGCATTAAAAAAACAACTAAAATAATCATCGAAGCTCCCAACTTGCCCAAAATGGAAATAGTGTTAAAAGGTGGAAATTATGACATGGCACCCCAGGTTATAATAATAGAAAAAAGTAATACAAATCACATCTGGAAATGTTTGTTAACATTTTATCCATATGGAAAAATATGAATCGAAGTGGTCCAAAGGAAAATAACTAAAAACCAAATATCTTTATCTACTTAAAAGCATATTCTCCTAAAATTATCTCATTGTAAAACATGTGGAATTTTTTGTTGGAATTTTGGGGTGAAAATGAATTAATAAAACTCAATAGAATTGTATAAAGTATGAGGGCATGTCCTCATACGAAGGGGGTTAAAATTTTCTAATCTTTAGAAGAGACAAAGATAATTGATGTGCTTTCTTGAATCCTAAATTTTAATGAGATGTATCTGAGTTGTTTTACTTCTTCAAATTTTCTTGTGTCAAGATGGTTGCAAGTGTACAACCATTGATAAAAATTGAGATCATAGGATTTATGCTCCCTTATTAAGGAAATTGAAAATATGAAAATGAACTATGTGCATGCTCATTAAGCTTTATCATGTTTTGTTCTTAGGTAGTATACTTTAATCCAGATTAGCCATTTTATCTATTGCAATCTTCCATTTATGGCTCTTGTAAATTATAATACATCTATTCTTGATCATGGTACATTTTGATGATTGAGTTTTTACTGTAAGTAGAGCCTTATTTTCACAAAAGATTATACATAGTTTTAAATTCATAATACATCCATTTTGTTGCTAATATTTTTGTAAGCCTTTGAGTGTATCTTAGGCATAATAAGTAGTGAGTTGTGAATATTCTGTCAAGATATTTACGTGATATTTCATGTGTAATTTCTTGAATATTGTATGAAATCATGTATTCTTAGGCCTCCATGAATGCATACCTTCTCTCTAAAGGATTATTTCTGATTAATTGAGTTTCCTTTATACCTAAAATTATTTTTGCACTTTGTTGGAGTTAGAGAAAACTTTCATAGTCAACCCCATCTTGTTTTAATCTCCCATTCATACAAAATATAAACCTACCATTTCTTAAATTCTACAATTCATCTATGCCTTCTTTTCCTATAAACATTTATCAAGGGAATTTGTAAGTTTTACTTCCCTTTCCATAAATATGCAAAAGCAAATGGAATTTCATGTTGTCTAGAGTAACCTGAGTCTAGTTGGAGTGACATATGCACTATTTAGTGTGACAACTTGTGAGATTTAAATAGTGCATTCATTGGCCATGATCATCCAGGAATAACTTACTTTCTTTCAAAAGGAAACAAAGGGACTAAATATTTCAATCACCCCTTACATTTTTAGGTTACACAACAAGTTCTCTCGACCAAGGTCAAAGGTAGGACCTAAAGGAATAGGGAAGGTCAGCCCCTTTGTATGTGTCACTCAATCCCTCTAAATCTAGGTTCAAATTATTTTTTCAGAAATATTCTCTAGTTATAAAATGACATAAATAAAGTTTTTCATCCTCGAAGCATATCATTTAATTAATGTTTCTTGGCCCTGATAAGGTGTAAGATTGGGTATCAACACACTTTAGGCACCGTTTCTGGGGACTATTTCATGTAATTAATAAAAATATGTGTCTCTAGTAACATTTGTAGTATATCTGATATTAAATCATGTCTAAAACCTAGTCCTTATTTTAGCTTTGCTAAAATATATCTGATCTGAATTAAGTTTCTCTACATTTTCCCAAAGAAAAGCAAGCTTTCCATTAAAATTGAATCTACTAGGAAAATCCTAACATAAGACCGTGAAAATTTGTAAATCTTTGTTCACCTATTTCTAAGGATATCAACTAACAAGTTTTTAAGTTGATCAACATATCTAAAGTGAAACACCTTAGTGGCGAATCTGATCTTTTATGAAAAAAATGGCATATAACAGTGCACCAAACCCTAATTCTTGTTGATTAACTTATTAATTTTGTAAACCTAGAAGGAAGGAGATATTTCTTAAAATCAAACCCTTCTAGAAATTTGTTTCTAGAGTTAGGAAAGAAAAATCTAGTGAGAAAGAAAGTATGGAAAGCCTTGGATAATCGGGGCGGAAAAAAAATCATACCTATTGTTGAATCTGATAAACCATTAATGGAAGATTAATCTAGCACTTCATACAATTCAGATCAAGCACCTGTACCAATTTATATACTCCAATTCTAGGAGGGTCCTTAATTTACAAGTGATCAGGGTATTCCTCATTTCCTTCCTTTGTTGATTAGAAATAATAGATTATTTTGTGAAACTGATTCATTAAAGGATCAATACTTTGAGGATCACAATCCATTACATCGACACCTCTAGTTCCCCACTGTTTTAACCCTCCTATTGAAAAAATACTCCAAATAATATGGCCATACCCCCACCTAGAGATCCTTTTTGGTAAATAATTAAAGACTTGTAAATTTTCATGGGTTGGTTGGGTATCTAAATGAGATTACTAATGAAGTCAAGAATAAATTGTCCATATTTTAGGGAAATAATACCATAAGTGGAGAGTAACATATTAAGTTTTTCCAAAATGTCATGGAAGAATATGAAATAGAGTATGAATATGTGTATGTAAAGTTGTTTATACACACTTTAGATGAAGATGCTAGGGAATGGTACATGTCATTGCTGAGAGTTCAATTGAATCTTGGGTAGAAATGAAAAATGATTTCAAGTTACAATATGGTGATAAGACTAATTCTAAGTTCTTTCTAACCAAATTTGAGAACATAAAGAAAAATACTAATGAACATGTTAAGGATTTTAATACCGGGTTTAATAATACTTTGAAAATATTTCTTGTAAATCTGAGACCTAGTGATGACTCTTGTATAATCAAATACTTAGATGCATTTGATAGGAAAGTAGTTAATTATCTCGAGAGATAAAAATCTTGGAAATTTGAGGTAGGATTTTTCCATGCCAATAAAAATTGAGAATAATACCAAAACAATAGGAAACCCTTCAAAGAGAGAGGGTGTCATGTTAATTAACCTAGAGAAACATCAGGCAAGAAAGACACAAGATCTCGGAGGAATTTGTCAAAACTCTACAAGGGGTAGTTAAGGAAATTATATACAAACTTGCTAGAGCTGAGAAAGGCCTAAGATAAAATAATCAACCTCAATATCAACCTCAAGGAAAGAATAGATTTGGAAATCATCCCAGAGGTGATCATAGAGAATATGATAGAGGAAAGGGACCTATGGGGTTAGGAAACAAGAAACCAAACCCTAGGGAAAACAAGGTAGTTCCTGATCCACTCACTGCTAGGGTATCTTTGGTTGAAGAAGATCATATCATTTAATGGTGTGATAAATGTTTTTTTCCACATTCTCCTTATGACCCCAATGTTTATGATGATGATTCTACGAGATGAATCTTCTTTTCGTGATGTTTGTGTTGTTGTACCCAAATTTGTTCTCCTTTTCGGTCCGAGCGGCGCATCGAGAGATATGACATGAAGCTTGAAGAAAAATAGATCATGATGTATTTCATTTTGTAGCTGAGGATGTGATCTAACTGGAACTCATATTTGTGGAGAGATGGATAACACTCAAATAGGACTTGATCTTTTCCTAATTGTTTTAGGTTGTGCCTTTCAACTAAGGTAAGAGAACCTATATTACAGCGTTTGTTTTGTGAAGGAGGAGAAGATATCCTTACAATGTGCAGGTTGCTTGGATATGGCCTTGAGAAAACATGATCAATTTTCCATTATTCAAACTCAACAGAGCTGTCACTACTAAATGATGGAAATGCTTTCAAGACAAGGCTGAGGCTGCTAGAGACATGGTATGATCCTGATTTGCTTTGTGCATTTTTGTAAATGGATTTTATTCTTTTGTTGACACACAATGGAATGAAGGGGTAGTATGGGGTAGGATTAGTTATTCTGAATGAATTTTTGGTGGGAGATTTTAGACAAGACTAACAAGAATCTACCAAATTTTTTGAGGACTTTCACAAGAAATTTGTAACACCTAAACAATAGAATGCTTCAAAAGGATTACGGTACTCCTTCAACCAAGATATGTGTAATAAATGGAGGCCCAGATCTACACTTTTCATCGCAATATTTGACAACGTGCCATAAAATATTGAAAAGATGAACCAAAAAAGCATCTAGACATCTCTATTTTATCATGACCTAAGGTTCACCCAAAGGTTTACAAATAACCTCTAAATTCAAGGAAGATAAAGTGATTTTAAATCATTTATCACTTTATCAAATGAAATCTCTTTTGAATGTGAGATTGTAGATGCCACTAAACTATCAACAAAAAATGAGACCATGTATGATCAAGAAAGATTTTAAACACAAGACTACAATAGAGCAAGAAACAAAAATTGAAAACATTCTCGCACATAAGTGCATGCACATTTTGCAAAGAGACAACACAAAGTAATCCGAAATGATCAAATCTATCGGTAGGGAAATGTTATAAAAACAATCTCAGAGCTTGTTGATGGCTTTACAACTGAAACAAACTCAACATGATACAAATTTGATGTAGAAAGGAATTAGAAATGGTTCTCATGCAGTTTCTTAGAGAATGGGATTCTACCCATATTTTCCCGTGAAATTCTAAGTTTCTCTGACCTTTTGCATGTCTCAAAACATGCATTATATAACTTTCAATTACATTTGATCCTTCTTTCCCAAGAAAATAATATTCCCAACATCAAGTTTGTTACAAAATTCCAACATGATTCACAAATAGGGACGTTTAACATATTTACAACAAAATTTTCCAGGTGTTTTCAAAATAGGTGAATCATTACAAATCCTTCATCATTATCCATTATGGAGGCACATTTTTCATTCTCCAAGCATGCAGACTCCTTTCATTTCATTATTTCATCCTTATCATTTCAAAATTTGATTATACAACTTCTTGATTTGATATTTCACGTTTTACACGGGGGGCAAAAATTATTTCAAAAACACCTCAAATCTACAAATTGATCCCTAAAACCACTTGCATTGGTCCTTGCAGGCACAAATGACACGAATTCACCAAAAATTTGATGAAAATTGATGCAAAATTTGCATCTCCACACTTCTTGGAGAAAAAAAGGCGGCCAAAATGGAAAATGTATAGTTACTCGTTGATTTCCCCTTTTCCCTTCAATCTGGGCCCTCCACGTGTCAAAATATGATTAGGAACAGATTTGGGGTCACTTTTTGACTTTTTAACATTTTTGGGAAAAATGTAAAATTTTGAGCTTTTCTCCACCCCTCTGCCCTTAAAATTTGGTGCTGACACATGGCATATGGTGGGTCCCATTAAATTCGCAGCTCAATTATACACATTTCCACCCTTTTTGGGATTTTGAAAAATTTTCACTTTTTTCCCTGCGGGCCCGTACCTCTGCCTCTGTCCTTGACAAGTGTCCACATCTCTATCACTGAGGATCTACATGCTCAAACCACATTTTAAAATATTTTTTCACGAAAGGAAAAATTTCCATTTTCTTTCGCAGCCCGCGTCTCTGATTTTTTCCCTGCCACGTATCTCCTTCTAGTTTTTCATGGAGCCACACCTCAAATTTTCATTCTAAGTCTTTTTACAAAAGGAAAGAAATTCCCTTTTGCCTCCACCGGCCCTCAGACCCACTTTTCCCACTAGGTGTCTCCCTGTGGTTCATTTGGTGGACCCACACTTCAAACTTCCATTTTAACTCCTTTTGCAAAGAGGGAACAATTTAACTTTTTCCCTGTTGGCCCCGACCCTGCACTCTCCTCTACGCCTGCCATGTGTCCACCCATTTCTCTATTGCTGACCCGCGGCCCTTTCCTGACCCTTTTTCCCTTTTTCCAAAAATGCAAAACTTGCCTAATTCCTCTGCCAGCCTCTCATTCCACCTTTGTATGAGAGAGTGACACGTGTCCTCCTGCGGAGTTGTGGGGGAAATTTTGAATTTTTGCCAAAACACCAAAAAATGTTAATTTTTCAAAGAAACCCACCGATCCTTGTCCAACCAGAAGCAACAACATATTAGGGAGGCTTTAGCTTAAATTTTACGAGAAAAGGACACCCATATGACCGTAAAAAATACGAATTTTCTGCGACCTCCAAAATCAATTTTTTCTTCATGGATGAAGGATTTTTTGATAAAAAAACAAAGGGAAATTGATTTTATGCAATTTATAACCATGGGATAGATGTTTTAGGGAAAAAAGCAAAAAAAGAAACAACCACGAGCTCCAAAGGCCGGAAAAGTGGAAAAAATGACAGAGGCCTATAGATTTTGAAATTTAGGGCACAAAATAGGGCATGCATGTATTTTTTCTTTCACATGGGGAAAAATAATAAGTTGTGTGCACTTTAAGGCATTCAATCTGAGAAAAAAATTGTAGACCACCAAATTCAAAGAAAAACATTTTTAGAGCACGTAGAACAAAGGGGGAAGATGGGAAAATAACAAAGTATCAAAATAGGCACCAACATCAGCTCCTACTCTGGGATGGGCACTCCCAGTGAGTGCCAGAAGAACAATGTAGAACAAGTACCAAAATAATCCATTGGGAAAAAGGAGTAATGAGCCAAAACCATCCAAAAACCAGCTGAGAAACCAACAAAAATGGCTGCCACGCACCAAGGCAAACCAAGAACCACCAAAACACAAAAAAAAGAGCAAAAGCCAAATAGTATACATTGTATAAGCTGGTGAACAAACATCAAATTTGGGGATTAATCTAAGAAAATCTTTAGATTCCTACCATTAACACGCATTTCAAGTAATTCCCCATCTAAATCGTTGAGAAAAAGGTATTCTCACCAACTCGATATCAATGGAGTAAGGGCCCATCCATAATGCATCAATTTTTCCATGTTTGCCCTTATCTTCATTTTTGTTGTCCCATAACAAAACCAGATCTCCAATATTGAAGGTCCTAGGAGTGACCTTCTTATGAAACAATGTTTTCAACTTTTCTCTAAATCGACATGCCTCTCGGTGGGATGCTCTTCTCTCTTCGTCTAGCTCCACAATCTAATTAATCCTTACTTCATATAGACTGACCTCTTTATCTTCAAGTTGCTAAACAAACTGAAATGAAGATAACTACAAATGTAAGGGTAGTAGAGCTTGAGTTCCATACACCAACTCAAATGGACTCTTACTAGTAGCTCTCTTAGCAGTGATTCTATCAGCCCAAACTACAAATTTCAGTTGTTCACCCCATTTTCTCTTGTTCAACTCCAATATCCTCTAAATGATCTTTAACAAGTTCTTATTGCTAGACTCATCTTGTCCATTCCCTTAGGGGTTATAGTTTGAATAATAATTTAGATTGGTTCCATACTCCTTGCACATTGCCATCAAAGGTTTAGCTTTGAAACACATGACATTATCAGCCACAATCTTAACTAGCACACCAAATCTGCATATGATATTATTCAACAAGAAGTCCATAACAACTTGACATGTTGCTTTCATGGTGGGGACTCGCTTCTACGCACTTGGTGAAGTAATCTGTGGTTATAAGGATCCACTTATGTCCAGCACTAGAAGGGTCTCGAGATATCACCATTGAAGCCCATCCCCCACTATTTGAAAGGAGCTTCAATTGATACAGGCTGTAAAGGAAGGGATCCTAAAGCTTTCATTCTTCCAAAGAAATGCTGACAGCTCTCACATTTTCTAACCAGCATGGTTGTATCTTCAAAGAGAGTAGGCCACCAATAACCAGCTCTCAAAAATTTGTGTGTTGTAACCCTTCCAGCAAAGTGTCCTCCACAAAATCCCACATGGAAATCAACAACTACTTTGGGAGCTTCATCTTCAATTATACATTTTAAGAGGACACCTTTAGGGTTCTTTCAAGCCAGCCCAAAGTCAGTGATGATGTATTTTTGAGAAGCCAACTTGAGCACCCTTTTATGATTTTTATTTTAATGATCAGGACAACATATGTGTCTGAGGTAAAAGATTATATCCTTGTACCATTCAGAACTCACCAATTTCCCAAGAACATCTGCCCTTTCTTCCTCTACTTCATTCACTTCCATAGTCTCGAACTCGATCTCACCATGAGCTTAGAGAGACCTAAACCCCTTATTAGCTTTGTGTTTTGGATGTCCATATCATAATTCTACAGTTTGTTCACCCATCTACATATTTTTATTGAGTTCTCCATCTCGATAAGATGTATTTTACCATGGTGTGGGGAGCATAAGTAAAAAATTTGAACTTAATATATAAGGCCTGAAAACCTTTAGTGCTTTCACCAAGGCAAATGCTTGTTTTTCCATGATTGTATATTTCAACTTAGCAGCTTGTAAAGCCTTGTTAAAGAAGGCCATAGGCCTCTCAACCCCATCTTCATCCTTTTAGAGAAAAATAGATGCAATAGTATTTTTAGAAGCAAAGGAGAAGATTTGGAAAGGCTTCTTGTAATTCGGAGCTGCCAAGATAGGTGCATGTTTAAGTGCTTCTTTGATTCCTTCAAAAGCCTAAATAACAACCTCCTCCCATTTGATAACTTGATCTTTCTTTAACATGCATGTGATAGGAAGAGTCAACTCAACAAAATTGGACACAAACCTTCTAATGAAATTGATCTGCCCAAAGAAAGATTGGATGCCCTTCTTTGTTCTTGGAATTGGCACCTTGTTGATTGCTTCTACTCTCTTAGGGTCAATCATGACACCGGCCTTTGAAACAATATGACCAAGAAGCTTGGCATTTTTCACCCCAAAGTGACACTTCTTTGGATTGAGAGAGATTCCAAATTCTCTACATCTGATCAACATTCTTTCCAAATGTTGCAAGTGATCTTTTTTTCTCCTTGAAAACACAATCACATCATCCTGATAAACTGTAATGAAGTCATTTATATAACCAGAAAAAGCAACATCCATTTATCTTTGGAAAGTAGCCCCAACATTCATGAGACCAAAAGGAATTCTCACATAAACATATGTTCCCCAAGGAGTGGTAAAGGCAGTTTTAAATCTTTCTAACTCCTTGACAACAACCTGATTATAGCCAGAGAAACCATCCAAGGTGGATAAAAATTCAGATCCAGTCACTAACTGCAACATGTTCTCCATGTTTGGAAAAGGATAATTTTCTTTCAATGAAGCTATATTCAGATTTCTGAAGTCTACACAAAGTCTGATATATCCATTCTTTTTCTTACTAGCACAAGGTTTGTAACCCCAAGACAAATACCTTGTGGGCTGAATGATCCCGCCCTCCTTCATTTTCTTGAATTAATCTTGAATTTTCATGGAGAGGATTGTATTGATTGGCCTTTTCTTCTTTCTGAATGGTTTGGTATTTTTCTCAAGAGGAATATCATGTTGGAACAAGTCTTCTCTATATGCTTTCAGCTCTGAATATGACCAGGCAAGGCAATCTTGATATTATTTCAACAATTGGAGGTAGGACTATTTTTCTTCCTTGTTTAAACTACTTCCCAACAAAAATTTTCTTTGTTTATCCTTCTTTCCCAATTCATGCTCTTCCACATCCCTTGAGCCATACATGTTTCTATTGATGATGTAATCGAAATTTCTAAAATTTGACTTAAGAGAAACAAGACCTATAGGAATGATGTTAGTTTTCAATTAGATAATATCTTTTCCAAACAAATTCTCTCTTCCTTAAGTCACACACGCCATTGGATCCTAATAAATATTATGATCTAAAAACTCACCTTGATTTTGTAAGAACCTTTGCACTTGAGCATCATCATTAAATACTTTCCAATTCTTGATGTTGTCAGGGATAGCTGGCCTAGTTAACACTTCAACATTGTACTCATAATAAGGTGAAATGGTGCAATCTCCAAATCTTGATCCCAACACTTCCAACTTATCAACAGCAGCATTGAAACTTCTATCATGGTGCAAAATATTGAAGGAATCAAACATCTCAATTAGATCCCAAACTACATGCTTATACGGTTTCATCCACTAATTTTTTGTAGCATACAGTTTTCTTATTTGTTTGGAAACCACCTCTGAATCTCCCTTTACAATGATGTCCTTGACACCATACTTCCATGCAATTCTTAGTCCCAAAAACAAGGCTTCATACTCAGCAATGTTGTTAGTACATTCAAAATTAAGCTTGAAGGAAAAAACAAACTCTTCCAACCTAGGAGAAATAAAAATTATACCAGAACCATTCCCAAATTTGGAACAAGATCCATAAAATAGAAAGATCCAAGGATAACTTAGCTGTTCAAGGCACTTTGACTGATCTATCTTGTGCTCTTTTCCATCGAGTAAAGGCTGAATAAAATTATCAGCATCAACATCAGATAAACAACACCTCATAGGAAGCATTATTTGGATCCTCAATTAGATGCAACATCTTCTTTTATCCATAGAGCTTGACAAGGCTGCCCTCAATGGGAATGGTGGTAAAATACATATCCATTTGTACACTCCCTCCAACACTTGCAGCCCACTTTCTTGACAATAACATACCCCATTTGGCAGGGCAATCAACAATCACAACATCCAATTTTAAATTCCTCCCGAGATAAGATGCAAGTTGCACCACCAAACCTTTCACACAACCAACTACCAGCACTTCCCTTGAGTCTATGGTATTACACTTTCCATAGGTTTGTTGTCACTTTGATATCTAACTCATTCATGACTTCCGGAGGCATGACATTACATGATGTGCTAGAATCAAACATACAATTGTGATGTATTCTATCCTTTATGATAAAATTTGTGAAGAATGGATCAACATTTAATTGGGAATCAACCAAGGATGTCCCAAAATATACCTCAGTGTCTCTCTAAGATCTTCTACTTTGGTGGTGTTTCAAGGTCTCGTAAAGATCTAAGGAGGAGTTTTAACAACATTTACATTTCTACCTGGAGTAACCTTATCCTCCTTCAATCCTAGGTACTTAAATGCCCCCTTCTTATGCTCAGGAATCCTAAGCAACTCAATGATTAGAACACTCACTTTGATTTGGATCAATACTTGGGCTATGTCATAGTGAACACTCTTTGGCAAAGCAACATTGGATGGGAGACAAGAAGATTCATCAAATGGTAAGGGATTCTTGGCAGCTTGGGTATGAGGAGGAATGTAATTTTTTCTTAGGACATTAGAGATTTTGGCAGGTGTTTCCCTTCTAGGAGCCTATTTGGGGATACTTGTAAGCAAGGGTGTTTTAGGTTTGGCTTGAGGCCCAGATCCCTTAACAACTTTACTTCTAGTGTTATAATATTTCTCTTGAGCTAAAACAACATTCATCAACAATGTTCTATCTTCCTCCGAAGGGATACCACCATCATACTTTTTAATCATCAAATATATTAAGTATTCAAAGTCATTCTTAGGAATTTCAAAAGCTTGCACTACATCAAATTCAAGAGTATGATGGGGAAGGAAGACTTGTACCCATTTGATGTAATCCCAAAAGGTAGCAGTGGTCCTAGCACTTATCACTTTAGTAGATGTTGCTCCTCCTTATGAGCATGAAGAACAGCCCATCATGCGGATATCATCATCGGTACCATCATCATTATTAGCTTCACCATCCTTCCGGTCCACTTCACATGGAGGATGGGGTAGAAAACACCTATCATAGTAGTCAATATCAACAACTTTCCCCATAACAACAACCCTAACAGTTAGGGGATCGGAAACACTCTTCCTTCATATGGTTGAGGATGTCTATTTACGGACCCCATGCATCCTTTTCCTCTATCATCTTCCCTTTGATCACATCTAGGATGATTGAAAAATTTATCATGGTTTTGTTCTCTTGGTTGACCTTGTGAATTCTGCGCCCAATTCCCTCCTCGGCTCTTTCCAACTTGTATGAGATTTCTTTGACATCCCCTACCAAAGTTTTCACAACGTCCTCTAAATCAACACCCTTGCTAGCTTGAGGTTTTTTAGGGTTTATCAAATTTACACCATCTCTTTTGAGGGTTTTCCCAATTGCTTTGATATTGTTTTCAATTTGAAGTTCCATAGTGAAAGCTTTTCTTAGATTAGTAGGACTCTTATCTCTTAAGTAGTAGGTTGCCTTTTTATCAAATGCATCTGCATATTTGATTAGACAAGATTCATCACAAGGCCTCAGACTAATAGGAATCTTTGTAAACATTTTGTTAAACCTTGTGTTGAATTCATGGACTGATTCATTGGGATTCTTCTTGATATTTTCAAATTCAGACAAGAGAAATATAGGATCAGTCTTGTCACCATATTGCAACCTAAATGCATTCTTCATTTCAGTCCATGAATCAATAGAATTATCAAGTAGAGCCTTGTAGTAATCCCTAGCATCCTCTTCTAGTGTATGAATGAAAAATTTAATATACACATCTTCAAACTCTATCTCAAAATCTTCCATCATGTTAAGAAAAAGATTGAGATGTTGATCACCGCCATTATTGCATTATTACCTTGGAACTTTGGCAACTATTTATGACATCTTGTGGGAAAACATTTGGGTAACCATCCATTCCTCTAAAATCTACAGGACCAAGGGTGTTAACAACATATGGAGGTCTAGGTTGAGTCATATTTTTTGGTGGAGGTGATCTTGGGGGTGACACAAGGTGATGAGGAGTGTAAGGTCTTTGGGGCTACAAAATGTGGTTCACAAGATTGGTATTCTTGAATTGCTGATTTTATTGGAAAGTTTTATTTGAATTGAAACACAGAGGTGCATATTAGAGAAGGAACTTACCCGGTATAGAAAAAAGACCTTCACTAGCTGAGGCAAACAAGTTTATGAGAGGATTTTTTGAATCAAGATCACCTGAAGAAGAGTGATAATCCTCTACTAAAGGTTGATCTCTCTCACTTATGGATATATATTTTCCTGATGTCTAACCTTTAACAACTTTCCAAACTTTTCTCCCTTCTAACTCTGAGTTCTTTGAATCTGAGAACAATTCCTTAGTAGAGTCCCTAATGAAGAGAGATCTTCTTCCTTCCAGTTTTACAGATATTAGCAACACAAAAATAAATGATAGAAAGGTAAGACACTGGTATTTATCAAGATCAAAACAACATGGAATTGTCACTAAGGACTTTCACCCTAGTTGTGTAGATCCACTAAAATACTCTATCAAATACCTATCAATACTAAAAACTTTCCAAACTTTATAGATCAAACCTTCCTCTTGTTGAATCTGTCCACCACAAATGCAAATGAAGTGCAACCACTACTGGAAGTGGTAAACTTACAGGCATAACTTATATCTTCACTAATCCTTAAAAATCTAATTATAAAATGATGCTTCAACAATGTATTTGCATGAAGAATTTGCAAAGGGATCACCAGGGTTTGATAAGCATTAAAATATCTCAAATATGTATGCACATGTTCAAATATAAACTCGAACTCTACTCTTCATTCCAAGATTATAAATCTGATCAAGATGATACTAAGATTTGTAATTACACATAAATCACATAATAAGCATTACCAGGGATATGAAATACTGAAATACTACATATGATCCTTGGCAATGGTGCCACTGGTGTTGTTAATGGGATAAATAGACATAAACTGGCAAATGAATCAGCAAATCAATCTCAGCAATGCAAATTATTTCCCAGGAATTCAAAATAGTCCCCACAATGATGTCACTAGTCTTGGTACCCAAATTTGTTCTCCTTTTTAGTCTGAGGAGCATAAAAAATATGGCATGAAGCTTGAAGACAGATAGATCATGATGTATTTCATTTTTTATGTGGGGATGTGATCTAAATGGCACTCAAATTTGTGGAGAGATGGATAACACTCAAATAGGACTTGATATTTTCCTAATTGTTTTAGGTTGTGCCTTTCAACCAAGGTAAGAGAACCTATATTGCAGCCTCTGTTTTGTGAAGGAGGTGAATATATCCTTGCATTGTGCAGGTTGTATGGAGATGGCCTCGAGAAAACATGATCAATTTCCCATTATTCAAACTCAACAGAGCTATCACTACTAAATGATGGAAATAATTTCAAGACAAGGTTGATGCTACTAGAGACATGGTATGATCCTGATTTGCTTTGTGCATTTTTGTAAATGGATCTGTATTCTTTTGTTGACACACAATGCAATGCAGGGGTAGTATGGGGTAGGATTATTTATTTTGAATAAATTTTTGTGGGATATTTTAGATAAGACTAACCAGAATCTGCCAAATTCTTTGAGGACCTTTGCAAGAAATTTATAACACCTAAACAATAGAATGATTCAAAAGGATTAAGGTACTCCTTGAACCAAGATATGTGCACTAAATGGAGGCCCAGATCTACACTCTTCCAACTAATCTTTGACAACCTACCAAAAATCTTAAAGCGGATGAACCAACAAAAATCCAGAAATCTCTATTTTATCATGCCCTAAGGTGCACCCAAAGGTTTACAAACAACCTCTAAATTCAAGGAAGGTAAAGTGATTTTAAATCTGTTTATCTCTTTATCGATGAAATCTCTTCTCGAATGTGAGATTGCAGATGCCACTAAACTATCAACAAGAAATGAGACCATCTATTATCAAGAGATATTTTAAACACAAGACTTCAACATGAGCAAGAAACATAATTTGAAAACATTCTGCACACAAGTGCATGCAAATTTTGTAAAGAGACAACACAAAGTAATTTGGAAATGATCAAATCTATCGGTAGGGAAATGTTATAAAAACAATCTCGAGCTTGTTGATGGCTTTACAACTTAAACCAACTCAACATGATACAAATTTGATGTAGAAAGGAATTAGAAATGGTTCTCATGTAGTTTCTCGAGAGAATGGGATTATTCCCAAATTTTCCCATGAAATTCTAAGTTTCTCTCGACCTTTTTCATGTCTCCAAACATGCATTATATAACTTTTAATTACATTTGATCCTTCTTTCCCAAGAAAAGAATATGTCTAGCATCAAGTTTGTTACAAAATTCAACCATGATTCACAGAGATAGGGCGTTTAACATATTTACAACAAAGCTAAAGTGCTAGTTGTTTTCAAAAAAGGTGAATCATTACAAATCCTTCGTCATTCTCCATTGTAGAGGCACATTTTTCATTCTCCAAGCATGCAGACTCCTTTCATTTCATTATTTCATCCTTATCATTTCAAAATTTGATTATGCAACTTCTTGATTTGATATTTCACATTTTACACGGTGGGGCAAAAATTATTTCAAAAACACCTCAAATCTATAAATTGATCCCTAAAACAACTCGCATTGGTTCATGCAGGCACAAATGACATGAATTCACCAAAAGATTGATGAAAATTGATGCAAAATTTGCATCTCCACACTTCCTGGAGCAAAAATGGTGGCCAAAATGGAAAATGTACAATTACCATTGATTTCCCCTTTTCCCTTCAATCTGGCCCTCCACGTGTCAAAATATGATTAGGAATGGATTTGGGATCACTTTTTGACTTTTTAACATTTTTGGAAAATTTTAAAATTTTGAGCTTTTTCTCCACCCCTCCACCCTTGAAATTTGGTGCTGACACATGTCATATGGTGGGTCCCATTGAAGTCATGGCTTAATTCTGCACATTTCCACCCTTTTCGTGGATTTTGGAAAAAAATCACTTTTTTCCCTGTGGGTCCGCACCTCTGCCTCTGTCCTTGACACGTGTCCACATCTCTATCGTTGAGGATCTATGGGCTCAAATCACGTTTTAAATTTTTTTTTCACCAAAGGAAAAAGTTCCATTTTTCTTCCAAGGGCCCACGTCTCTGATTTTTTCCCTGCCACATGTCTCCTTCTGATTTATCGTGGAGCTATACCTCAAATTTTCATTTTAAGTCATTTTACAAAAAGGGAAAATATTCCCTTTTTCCTCGGCCAGCCCGCCAATCTACTTTTCCCGCCACGTGTCTCCCTGTGGTTCGTTTGGTGGACCCACACTTCAAACTTCCATTTTAACTCCTTTTGCAAAGAGGGAACAATTTCACTTTTTCCCTCATCAGCATGTTGACCAGCACTTTCCTATGCACCTGCCATGTGTCCACCCCTTGCTCCATTGTGGACCTGCGGCCCTTTCCTCACCCTTTTTCCCTTTCACCAAAAAGGAAAAACTTTCCTAAGTCCTCTGCCAGCCTCTCATTCCACCTTTGCATGAGAAAGTGACACGTGTCCTCCTACGGAGTTGCAGGGGAAATTTTGAATTTTTGCCAAAACACCAAAAACGTTAAGTTTTCAAAGAAACCCATCGATCCTTATCCAACTAGAAGTAGCCACGTATGAGGGGAGGCTTGAGCTTAAATTTGATGGGTAAAGGACACCCGTATGACCGTCCAAAAAAAACATAGAATTTGCCCGCGACCTCCAAAATCAATTTTTTCTTCGTGGATGAAGGATTTTTTTATCAAAAAACAAATGGAAATTGATTTTATGCAATTTACAACCATGGGGATAGATTTTTAAGGAAAATAAGAAAGAAACGAACAACCACGAGCTCCAAAGGTGGGGAAAGTGGAAAAAATGACAGAGGCCTATAGATTTGGAAATTTAGGGCACAAAACAGGGCATGCATGTATTTTTTCTTTCACATTGGGGAAAAATAATAAGTTGTGAGCACTTCAAGGCATTCAATCTGGAGAAAAAGTTTGCAGACCACCAAATTCAAAGACAAATGTTTTTAGAGCATGCAGAACAAAGGGGGAAGATGGGAAAATAATAGAGGATCAAAATGGGCACCAACAGTTTGTATGTTTGAACGTTTTAATACTGCACCATAAGGGTCTACTTCTACTAAATTACAAGGTGTTAGAACTATTGAGTCCTTTTGGACCTGTTTGGAATGGGTATATTATTTTCCTCCTACCAGTAATGTATATGTAGATATGGTTCATTTTCTTTCAAGTTACCCAACCATGACTTTACATAAATAAGGGATTTGATGTTTATAAATTTTATATGGGTGTTCATTCCGAGGAATACATGCAGCTACTGATGAATGTTGTTGTGGCTCAAGAAAAGGACTACAACCATCAAAGTAGAATAGTTAAAGGATCTTCCCTACCTTCCAAAAATAAGACACCCATATTGACCAATATCCCCAAGAATGTTCCTTAAAAAGATATGCCAAAAAAGTCCTTGTTGTTGCTACTAATCCAAGTACCCTTGATGCTACTCAAGAAGTAAAATATATTATCCCATAAGAAAAATAAATTAATTTTTCTCCTAACACAGATTATGCCCAAGTATGTCATGTGTGATATGGCTCAAATTTTGAGTCAAATTAAATTTATTGTGCCCATTTTTGAGTTTCTCAAAATCCCTAAGCATAGAAAAAGATCATTTGAATATTTGGGATTCAAAGAGGAAAAAAATTCATAAGTAAATATGTAAATAATGTGGATGTCTCATGATGGGTGTTGTTATTGCCTTCATTTAATCAACTCTTTGTTGATGTCATATTCAAACAGGGGGTGGTGTCCGAAGCTATATGCAACAAGAAATATTAGTGATCTAGTAATTGATCATAGGTTATTTTTTATTTTTATATTTTCTAAGGGATTTTCTCAATGTCTTGAGGATTCCTTGGCTAAAACCTTATTGAAATCAAAATATGAAAATTTTACTCGGAAGTAAAAACTCTCTATAGAAATAGATTGTTGGAAATAAAAACACATTTTCATAATGGAATAGATTGTTGTAAGTAAACACACATTACGAAACAAACACTCTTGATTTGAAATAAACACATAATTTGAGAATGCTGAAATTTGATTACAAAGAAAGAATAATTTAATCTAGAACACCTGCGGGGAATAAGTATACGACTGATTTCAACTTGAGTAATCAAAATCATTTACTGAGAATTAATAGATCTATACTATTTTCTTTGAAAATATAAATACCGATAAAAACAAGATCCTAGTTCTTGGAAGAGTGGGCCCTTGCACCACCTTGAAACAATATTTGACAAATTAATATAATCTCAAAATAGATATGGATATTTTATTGATAAAATGTTCTGCATTACAAAAATGTATTGTCTCTTTTTATCTCTATGTGTCTTTATCTATGTATATATATATATCTCTCCTATATTACTATCTATCTATAGGTCTGCATATATATATTTCTTCCATAGGTGTAATTACATCCATAATTTTCCTACCGATTCAAATATAACTAAATCATGCCAAAAATAGATGTTGAATTGGATCATGGTTGGACATACTATTGTATAATAGTTATCCCTAGATATGTGATTATAAAGAATCGTAAATATTCTAATTTTATCTTGATTGAAAGGATCATTGATTTCTAAATCACCAAATGTTTTTACAATAAATAAATTCTCACCGGTTCCAAAAATTTAGAAAGTTATGGAACTAAAGGAAATCATTTGAGATCTAACGGTGAGGGTTCCAGAGCTACATGCGGGAGTTTGAACTAAGTCTAAAAGTTACGGAACTAAGTTATGGATTTCCAGAACTAAGTCCGAAAGTTTTGGAACTAAATGATAGAGCTCATAACTACGTAATGGAGTTATAGAGCTAATTCTTGAATTTTTGAACTGATCCGTATTGAAACCAAAGCTCCTAAAAACATGTTGACCACTTTATACTTACTTCTTTTGACTGATTGTGACATGTTTTATTAAAAAAGTAAATTTGGAAAGCACTTAGTTAGGAATTACGAGTTTTTAAATGTTAGAACTATAATCAAAAAAATGGACAATCACATCCTAACTTATACTAAATCAAATAAAAGTCACAAAATATAATTAATCTTGATAAAAAGGAGAGTAAAATAAAATCATTTATTGTACATTAACGAGACATATTCTGGCCTCATCATCTCCCCCATACTTACTTATTTGTAAGTCCTCTTAAAAATTTTATTCTTCAAACCTTGGGTTGTGTATTACTCGCATTCTAATTAACTGCTCAAGTCAAATGGCTGAAATTGAATATCCTAGTGTTTTAGTTTAGAAACACTTTACTTAATCTTGTTTCTAATTTCCTCTTCCATTCCTTAAAATGAGTGGGATCTTGAGGTTATTTGTTTTTCCATGGAGACATGAGAGTGACAAGAAGGGGATGACTTGTTCTCATTCCCATCCATATGCCCTTGTGATTTTCGTTGATCTAAGGGATTAGTGTGCATAAAGCTTTTGCTCTTTCTAGGCTCCAGATCAAATTTTTGGGAGATATTACTTCCCTTCTCCTCAAGGCAACTGTAATAAGCTCCCATCTTTTCAAACATCCATCATAAATCTCCTCAAAATTTTCAACCTCATAAAAAGTGAAGGAATCAATACTTTTTTGTAAACTGGCAAGATAATGTGTCTTGAAACATCTATCAAAGGCATGGGTTCTAAAATGTTTAACAAAAGAAAATGGTTTACCATAATGAGCCCTCATGTAGAGACCAAATGAGCTAGCTTTCAATATATGCTCAGAATACCTTTCCTTCAATGCAATCTAATTTTGAAGAAAAGAAATAAATGCATTAAGATGGATTTCTCCCAGATACAAATTGATCATGAATCTTGTGTTCTTTTCTAGCATAAGATTGAAAAGATAGAATTCACAAACAATATTTTTTTGCTCTTCACTGGTTGAAGAATAGGCTATCATGAACTCAAATTCATCTTTTATTTCATGTGGAAGGCCACATGAAATTCTTGATAACTTCCAGTGAATGAATTGTTCTTCTAGAGACACACTATATGTAGGAGAAGGTATCCTGCATGCAAGATATTTTCACTCATTATGAAACCATTTGTATTTTTACAAGACATTTAAATTTGTCTCCCTCTTCTTTGTAAAAATTTTCTTCCCATTCCTTTCTTTCTTTCTTTTTGTCTTCCATCTTTCTTCTCAAATCCTCATTGGATGTTTTGATTTCACTGAGTTCCCTGTAAGTATCATCCCATAACTGCTTGAGTGGCCAATAAGTTAATTCAGTCTATGCAGAGACTATTGACATAGTACTCTATCTTCTGGAAATTTTACATTCTTCCTCTTTCTCCACCATCTTCCATTTAAATCTTGTTAATTCCTCAATCCCTTCTGAGCTGATTTTTAGTTCCCAATGAGAATCTCTCTCTTTCCAACTTGAGTTTGAGGAAGTTCAACTCTTCATCCTTTTCTTTTATAATGAGTTCTTCTTTGAACAAGAACAAATCTGTCTAACCTATTGTTTCTCTTCTTTCTCTGAAATTTATTTGTTGGTTAAACATTCTTCCTCTACTAAAGGGAATTTCTCTTTCTGTCTCCAAGATGCCAACTCATCTTTTTCATGTGATAGTGCTACGATTCACCCAAATATTTGAAAACATGTTCCTCAAATCTCTCATCTTATTTTTCCATCTCAGTTTGGCTTGGTCTAGGAGGAGTCATGGCCATGCTACCCAAAATATCATCATCTTTTTCCAGCTTTTCATGTTCTTTCATATCCTCTGGAATTTATCTAGACCTCTTATGAATTTTTCTTCTTTGAGGATCTTCAGTATGTTCAAAAGTAGGTTTCCTCCTAGAGATTCTTCTAATTTTTACTTCTTTCTCTTTCCTAGGTGAACTGTCACTATCAGAGACATATATTAGCTCTCTTGTAGATGTTACAAAGGAAGGAGTTTCTTTTAAAGGTACAATAGGTTCTGTAGTTTTAATTCTTCTTTCAGATATTCTCCTTTTTGGTATAGTCTCCCCACCTATTTCCTTCTTTTCCTTTGTAGGGGCATCAATTTCCAAATTAGTTATAGGAGAAAAAGGAGTTGATATTACCCTCCTAATAATATCAGGGTTTTTCTTAAAATTGTTAAGAAATTTCTCCCATATTTCTTCTTCATTTTTCTTTAACTGATAAAATGGTGTTGGCACACCAAATGAAATAACCCATGATGTTTGATTGTTCCAACACCCTAGGAACACCTTTCGGCATTTGTATGAATTGATTCAAAAATAAACCTTGGAAGGTTTACTATATATTCTAGTTTTGTAGCTCCATATCTAAGATGTATGAGCATCTTCAGGACTTCTCTTCCTATTGACCCAAATTGACCATCACAAGTTAAATACTTGACTATCCAAAATTCCACTGTATAAAAGGGTTTGGGAAAGCTGGCCCTTCTGACCCATTTTATGATTTTCTTTGTGTTCTAAATGTATTTGGGTTTTGTTTCCCCCTCTTTTAGCAAGGTTTTAACTAAATATTTTAAGGTCCCTTTGATAGGATTTAGGACATGCACAATTGGCACACCAGATACATTGCTTATTGTATTCATAGAAAAAGGAATTATAATATTTATAACCTTTGTTTTGGATTGTTCTAAATTTATAAAAATTATCTTACCAATTTGTCGTTATACTTCGAGAACTTTTTCAGGAATTCCAACCACCCTGCATGTTCAAAGACATATACCACTTCTTCATCTGCAAGAAGCTAGGTATCATCCTCATGTTCTGACTTATTTTTAATCCCCGTGGTAAAGATGGAGATTCATATTATTTCTCCTTTAAATTATTTCTCTTCATGGATTGGCTAAAAAAATCTTTGCTTAGCTACGAGAATGGATGGGTTTATTTGTGAAACTGTTGTGCTTAGTTTTGGAACCTCTGTGTTTAGTTGCAGAATGCAAATTTAATTCTTCTGCTTCTTCCTTGAATTTTTTTCTGTAACTGCTTCTTCACTTTTTTCTTCCACACAATAATAGATCATTATAAACATGCCACCACTTTTTTCCATCGAAATCACCCTCATGATTACTCTCTTTTAATCATAATGTATAATAGATGACTCATCATACCACTTTTAAATCAAATCCAATCACACATGCAAAATTTTAATCTAACCTTTAATAAGTTAAAGAAATAATTACCATCTTTGATGATGTGATCCCTCCATCATGATGACTCATCATTCCTAAAAGTGAAAAAAAAAAAAGGTTAGAAAAGACAACTGGAATTTCAAGGAAGTTCCTTTTATTTTGGATCAGTCATTTATTTGAGGAGATCAACTGCCATTACTGGTTTTCAATTGATCTCTTAGAGAATGTTTTTTTAGGGAAGAGAATACCATTTACTGGTTTTCATTCCTTCCCTTTTATTTTTTTCTACTTTTTATTTTTTTGGGAAGAGAACATCATTTACTAGTTTTCATTCTCTTCCCTTTATTCTAGATTTATCCATCTGATTATTTGATCATTTTTAAAGAATTGAGTTCTCCCATATGATAAAATTCTTTCTCTTCTTCCATCTACCTCAAGAATTCATCCTTAGTAGGAGGATTCCTATAAAGTTTTATCCTATGTCCATTGACCAAAAGTTTCCTTCTTTTGCCTTGAAAGGGAAGTAAAATATAACCATTGTCAAATTCTACTCAACCTAATAGGGTCCCAACCATCTTGTTCTCAATTTTCCCTAAAATTTTTGGTACTTAGCATTAAACAATAATGCCCAATCTCCTACCTTGAATTGCCTCTTCTTGATATGTGTGTCATGTCATTTCTTCATTTGATCTTGGATTATATTTGTCTTCTCGAAGTGCTTCCATCCTTAAATCATCTAACTCATTGAGTTGAAGAATTCTCTCCTTTTGTGTGCATATAACTCAATGCTTATTTTAGCTATTTTCCTCAATGTTTTTAGTTCAAATTCAATAGGTAACAAGGGATTTTTCCCATAGACTAACTCATATAGTGAAAATCCTATTATAGTCTTCCAATTTGTATTATAGGAATAGACAACTTTAGGTAGTCTACTTGCCCAATCTCTTCTTCCTGATTCAACTATTTTGGTAAGGATGTTTTCCAATTCTATGTTTGTTACTTCATCTTGTCCATTTGAGTGTGGGTGATAGGGAGATGAACTCCTATGATTAACCTGATAATTCATTGTGAAGGATTGGTTCATATTAGACATGAATTGTGGCCCCTGATCTGAAACTATACTTCTTGGTGTACCAAACTTTACCATAATTTTCTGCTAAAGGAAATCAACAACTACTTGTTCAGTGGCATTTGTTAAATCCTGCACTTCTACCCACTTTTTCACATAATCAGTACACACAATAATGTACTCCTTTCCTTATGAAGGATGACTAAAGGGACCAAGAAAATCCAACCCCCATCTTTCAAATGGTTCAATCACCACTTGAGGTTATAGAGGCATTTCATTGGTAAAATTTGGTTGTCCCATCCTTTGACATGGATCACACCACTTGATATATCTATTCACATCCTTGTATAGATATGGCTAATAATAACTAGTTCCAAGTATCTTGTGAGGTATTATTTTCACTAAAAAGTGTCCTCCACTTGGTTCATCATGACATGTCCTTAGTACGTCAAATATTTCATCTTCTCACATACACATGTGTAAAACCAAATCAGGACCACATTTAAACAACATTCCATTTAACCATTTAAATTGTGCACTAGTTTTGATCAAATTTTTCATTTTTTCTTATTAAAAGGAGGAAACTTCCTTGTTGCAAGATAATTTTCCATATCATAAACCATGCTTTGTATCAATGAAATAGAAAACAATTGTTCATCACGGAAATTTATCCTTAACTAGATCTTGCTCCTTGTAGTGGTCAGGTCTTGAAAAGAAATAAGCTACCACATTAGATTTTCTTGGATTATCTACTATGGTAATATAAAATTCTTGTAAAAGTAATAACCATCTAATTATCCTACATCCAACCACTAGTTTGTTCATTAAGTGCCTAATTGTTGAGTGATCTATATGTATAAATATTTTATACCCCTGTAGTGGTTAGTCTCGAAAAGAAATAAGCTACCACATTAGATTTTCTTGGATTATCTACTATGGTAATATCAAATTCTTGTAAAAGTAATAACCATCTAATTATCCCGCATCCAACCACTAGTTTGTTCATTAAGTGCCTAATTGTTGAGTGATCTGTATGTACAAATATTTTATACCCTGTGATGTAATGTCTTAATTTATTAATTTCATAGATCACAACATGAAATTATTTTTGAGTGGTAGTATAATTTATTTCAGTGGGAGTAAGATATTTACTTGAGGTAATAAATAGCATAAATATTTCCTTCTTCATCTTTATGTCTCAAAACTGCACCAATGGAGTTATTTGAGGCATTTGTTTGAATGAGAAAAGGTTTTCCCAATTAGGTCATCTCAATATTGGGGTAGTGATTAATTTTTCTTTCATTTCCTCAAAATTATGTTGACATCTTTCATCCCAAAGAAATTCATAGTCCTGGTAAGAAAATTAAACATGAGGGCAATAATTTTACTAAAATCCTTAATAAAGCACCTATAATATCCAACATGCCCTAAAAATGACTTGATATCTGTGGGGGTTTGAGGAATAGGTAATTATGAAATAATTCTGAATTTGTTTTGTCAACTTTGAATTCCTCTTTTTGAAATGTGGTGTCCTAAGACAATCCTCTCATGAACCATCATCAAACACTTCTCATGGCTAAGAGACAGATGGTGTTGCTCACATCTTGTTAATATTCTATCTAAATTCATCAAAGCATCATCAAATGTGTCTCTATATACAGTGAAATCATCCATGTATACCTCTACATACACATTTTATAGGTCTCCAAAATTGCTAATACTGACTCTTTGGAAATTTTCTAGAGCATTACATAATCCAAATGGTAATACCCTATAGGAAAAGGTACCCCATAGACATGTAAATATATTTTTTGATCCTTAGTAGTAACTTTGATTTGATTATATCCACTAAATCCATCCGGGAAGGAAAAGTACTGCTTACCTACAAGGTTGCACTGTGACTTGATTTATGAATGGTAAGGGAAAATAATCTCTCGGTGTGGATTTTCTTAGTTCCCTATAGTCAACAAAAATTCTCCATTTTACATTCTTTTTAGGAACAATTATAAGAGGAGACACCCACCGACTATACGAGATAGAGTAGATAAAATCTACTTGCAATAATTTTTAAATTTCTTGTTTCACTATATCTCTTAAGGCAATTTGGATTAATCCTTCTCTAAGGTTTCCTAACTAGTCTAATGATTTCAGTATAGATGTGATGTGTAAAAATACTTGGATAGATTATTTTCATATATTTATAGTCCCAATAAAAATCTCTAGTATGATTTTTCAAAGCATCAAACAATTTAGCTTCTTCATCATTCTTTAACTAGATGTTTATGTTCAAAATTTTACCCAGCTCAATCTCAACATGTTTGGTTCCAATGTGTGATGAATTGATTTGTTGAAAGGGTTCCATTAAGTTATTTATTGGACATGCATGTGGAAATAACATATGATATGTATCAACATCTCCAAAATTCCTTGAGATAGAATATTGGAAAAAGGACAAGAGTGCGAGTTATGACACTTATCTTGTTGTAGGTCAAACACTCAGTCACTGCTACTTTCTAGAAATTCTTCACCATTTCCTGATATCTTAGAAACTAAAGCTACTGATTATTCCTCCCCCTAAGATAAATCTCATTCCTTCGAGTGATATTATGTACAGTCTCAGGGAATTGTTGTTGTGGTTCTGGAACTAAATGTGATGGTTCCGAAACTAAATATGATGATTGTGGGACAGAGTCTACAATTTCTAGAACTAAGTTCCTAGGTTCTAGAACTATTCCCGATTGCTCCAAGGATAATTGGTGTTCATTCAATGGTTGAATAATCATATCTTCTACCTCACGTATGTGATCCCGAAATGTTATCATGACCAAAGAAGAAAGGTTTTACTTATTACTATTAAGATTATGAACCCAAAATTGTTCTTGATAATCAATAGAATGTTGTGTAGAAGGATATAAGGATATTTGCTTAAAATTTTTACCATTTGAGATATTCATATCACCTAATCTGCAATCAATTAAAGCAACAAATATAGCTAACCATGGTCTTCCCAAAATAATGAGATAACCAAGTGTTTTACCTTTTGTTTGCAATATAAGGAAATCAACTGGATGTTCCCATGACTCAACCATAATCGCTACATCTTTAATTACTCCTTCGGTTTTGCTCTGAGACTCGATTTGCCATCTACGCAATATGGTGTTAGTAGGTTGTATACCTGTTAATGGTGTGTGCATGTGTAATTTTCTTAAGCTAAATTAAATGAAGAATGAACTACCACCTAAATAATTCTATAATCTAGCTAAGACAAATCCTACGCACCATCAAGATAAAGATCTAAACAAGATCTATACTAAACATCATAACTTTGAAGCATAAGATCAAAACTAGCATGTTATTCAAAATCTCTACTCTCCTAGATTACCAACAAAATGAATGGACCTATTTATCTCTAATGGCAATCAAAAATTTCTTGTTTGATCCTTAAAGAATGCAAAAATAGGAATAACTCTTAACAATGGTGACCTCTCGAAAACAAAAGGAAAGCTCTTAGTCTATTTTCTTATATGCTTTGCATTTACTTTCTTAAGAAGTTTAGGTGTAGGTATAAAGGTAGAAGGAGGGATCCTTATATAGCCCAATGGATAAAGAAAATACTTCCTCCCTTTGCATGTGGGATAAAGGTAAAACATGATTAGGAATGGATAAGGTTGCTTTATAAAATGTAACCTTACTTTAGATGGGTTTAATTTATAATTAGCAAGTCATGGGAGTTGGAGGATGTTTTAATTAATCAAAGGTGATTAACTAATAGGTGCATGTAAGCTTATATAAGCTAATTAGAGGAATATTAATATGATTTACGCTATCATAACGGGATTAAATCAATTAAATATTGATTTATTGGTTAAATGGAAGGGAGAGCTAATTAATTAACAATAATTAATTAGTTTAGATAGAAGGGTGATTTATTAATGAAAGGTCGTTAATTAGGGTATTAGTTGGATATGCAACTTAATCAATTAGCGTATTGTAATTAATTAACAACAATAAGAGGGAATACGAATGATTTTGACAGATGTCATTGATTTTTGAGAAATGAGATAACTTGCGCAATTTAAATATTTTAATTTTTTGGGCGTAATTATAGGTGTCTCATTTTCCCCTCTTTGGGGTGGCTTAATTGATGCCACTTCAAAGATAGTATATGGAAGAAAATTTTGAAGGGATAGAAGAAAAATTAGTAGGAGGGAGAGATTCCCCCTCAGTTTCGATGGGGTGACAAAGGAAGATGATCGACGATTGAAAAGGTGAGAGATAGATATAATGGGAAGAGGCAAGATGCCCGGTGAGGACAGAAGATTAGGGGTGAGAAGAAAGTGATGAAGAAGAAATATGGAGGAGGGGAGAGAATAGCTTAGCCTCTAGCCGCTATGTATTGGAACATTTTTGATGTCATCATATTACCACAAGAGCTACGTCATCAATCCTTATCAAAAATATAAGCATACAAAAAAAGTAGATTGACATGAAAAGCCATACTACGAATAATTGTCCATTGCTGAAAGTACCAACTGCACGCAACATACAAAAATTCAATGCAATACGAGAAGGAAACAAGCTCATTTAACAGGGGAAATATGTACGAACGCACATACCCAACCAAACAATGGTCAAGAGAGTTGTACAAATGTTTTCTTATCAGTGTTGAAGAGATCCACAAGTTCATGATTAACAACAAGGGTTAAAAATGATGCCCTAAGAAAGGATACATGTAAGGGGAAATGATAATGGACATGGGGTCCAAGAAAAGTGTTGTGTGCAATGAAATAACACTAGGCAACAAACGTGCCCCAGAGTACAAATGAAGCAAACAACTAGCTTTGTGAATGGTTGTGAATTCGGTGATCCATGAGTCATATTAATTGGGAAGATGTGTGACAAACTAGTAGGATATGGAGAAAATACCATGCACAAGACACAAGTTTCAGTTTGTAATAAGCAATTTACCATTTTTATAGGTTTTTTACTTTTTAGGATTTTGTTAAAAAAATTTCCTGTTATTGGATTTTTGACGTGATATATATATATATATATATATATATTTTATTTTTATTTTTCCATTTTTATAAAATGTGGTGAACAGTAGAAGAAAATAGAAGAAAGAGAATGAAGGGCCTAGGTGCAACAAAAAGTGCCCTAGGTGGAAGAAAGAAGAAACAAGTGATAAAAATGTCCTTATTTAGTGGAAAAATTAATAAAAATAATTATTTTAAAAATAATTATTTACGAGAGTGTGGATAAGAAGAAAAATCACCTAGGAGCAATAAAATTGTCGAGGGAGAAGAAAGGGGTATCAGACAACAAAAAATGCCCCAATACGGTGAAAAATAAGAGAAAAATAATTATGCCCCAATACGGTGAAAAATAAGAGAAAAATAATTATTTAATAAAAATAATTATTCCACGATGAACAAAAAGAAATCAGCAATCGAAACAGCCTCCAAGCCCTCCCTGTGGTGAAAAACGGGTTAATATACCCCACCTAGGGGGTAAAATCATCACGACCAATTCATTTTAACCGAGCCCTATAGAATTTTTTGACAATGAGGCTCACGTTGAAGAGGAAAATGGTGATTGCACAATCTTGAGTGAGGTGTACGAGATGCGCGATCTGAGGGTACCAATGACACACAGACGATGGCCCCTTTGTGAGTATCAATACTCATTAATTTTTGTCATTAATGCCCTAATTTTAGTTTTTAGCACTAGGAAGTCACATCAACGCACATGTTCACGGGCGCGGTGTTGGGTCGGTGGTGCAAGTGGCACTTCGGGCGTACGCACCACAACACACATGCACGTATGCATGGGCATCGAGTTACACACACCCATGTGCATGCACTCACACAATATATGTGCGCGTATGCGTACACACAAGAAAGGGGATGTACATGCAAAAATGGGGTGCACACATGAAAGGAAGGGAACACACATATGGGGGACACATGCACAAGTGCAAGCATAGATACGATGGCGTAAGGGCCAAATATGTGGTGCACACACCCAAAAGTCCACACAGGCACCCGAATGACGGTGAAAGTGCCAAAAGACAAATGTGTGCATGTGCACACACCAAAAAGAAGGTACACATGCTCAAAGGGGCACACATGCCCAAAAGGGCATGTAGGCATCCCAAGCTTGGTGGAGGATAGATAGAAAAATGCCAAAAGATGACACTTAGAAGAAATTTTAGGATTTTTGGGTTAACCCTAAAATGATAGATAGATTTTTAGAAGAAATGTTAGTAACTGACGAGTGATTTGATATTTTGTAGAGACGGTTGCTAGTTTTACAGACGCGGGAGCGCCACTCCCAGATAGTAGAGCTAGAGGGGAGTATGCACCAGTGAGACCGGCGTGCCATGGCTATACTTCTCGAGGTGGTGGGGCTAGGCCCCATGTCTCAGATGCCCTCTATTACATTAGACCATGGCCTATTGACTACGCTAGCTAAGTGATGGCATAGCGAGAGTCAATGTTTCAGATTGCCTATAGGGGAGATGACTTGTGACCCTTGAGGATGTATGGTGGATCCTTCACGTTCAAATCATAGGCACCTTGATTGAGTATAGCTCTGATGTAGGGCTGATTAGAGCAGCATGCAATGATATTTTTGATGTAGATGACATATCGCATGATGGTATGACCATAGCCTTGCATGAGTGCATTTCTAACCCTACACTGCATGGGGCCTCTCTACATTATGTCTCTTATCAGTGGGTTTTTACTCACTGATAAGATAGGGATGTCATTCCCAAAAGGATTATTACCTTTGGTACACAACATTTTTAGTGGAAAGAGATACTATTGGGGATAATTTATACTAGCCCACTTATACTGGGATCTGCATTTGATTACCTACCATGGTCAAAAGATCGTGGGTCCATCTTCTTTACTACAGATTTGGTCATGGGACCATATTACGATCGAGACACCCTATGGGCACTTTATGTGTCTAAGACCCAGAGGAGCCATCTTACATGGCATGGGTACCAGTAGGTGGTGATGCATGAGGCCACCTAGGTAGCCTATTCAGATATAGGAGAGAGTTCAATGAGCTACCAGAGATAGATATTATATGGTGGCCTTACAGACATATCTAGTGGCTAGAGGATGCCATAGAGCTCAGTGTGTGCTTAGTAGAGAACTTTATCATTGGCAGTCACAACTACATTATAGATCTTTATCGAGTTGATAAGTTCTAGTGGTAGCTTGGCAAAGTATAGGGGGTCCCACATCCGGATATTTTGTATGCATGCGCAGAGATTCAAAGAGGCATACCATGGGGCCTCGTATACCAGTGGCCCAATCTAGGGTGAGTTTTACATAGGTGGTCCCATAGGCATGGGACCCAGCACAATAGATGTAGGACCTAGGGACGACATCAAATTATGTAGCTTGGTATGCCATTGGGTTACCCCGACATCTTACCATCCCGAAGGAGTCCTAGGAAGTAGGAACTTATCCACCCATAGAGATCTAGCATGGTTTGGAGTAGAGAGAGAGAGAGAGCAGTGGGTCCTAACCCAAAGGATCCATTTGATGGCATTCAACATGATGTACAGGGTGCCTCACATGCATAGGGACCGAGGCCACATGGCCCAAAGATATAGCACAGTTCGGTTCCCGGAGAAAGGGTCCTAAAGCAAGGCCAATCATTGAGAACACCCTGGGATAGTTCTGTGGCACAACCAATGGCATATATAGTCATAATACAATAACAACAACAATAGGCCCGAGGCTGGTGTGTGACCACGATAGTTGAGTGTGATCAAAGAGACATAACTAGAGCAGAGAGATGAGGCCCGAGGCTGGTATGTGACCATGATAGTTGAGTGTGATCAGCTCGAGACCCGTATTTTCACATTACTATCGAGTGAGATTAGGCTCGGGCCCGAGCTGGCCCATGAGGTGACATTGTTGTATGATAGAGTCGAGATGTGAGAGATGGCCGCATAGGGGATTAGATATTGAGCATCCTAAGCCAGGTCCCAGACTCAGTGCGAGATGGTCATTGCCCAAAGGGATCATGTACAGACATATTCATAGGGCTATCTTGCATAGAGGGCTTAGCCACGAGCCCAGGTGTAGACTATTATTGCAAAGAGAGATCAAGAGGCTACCTCCTTGAGATAGGTTGAGGCCGATTTAGATAGAGTGATAGGTGAGCATGATGTTTCCCTACAGGTAGCCCTCACCTCTATAGAAGTTGACTTGACATGTGATGCTACGAGGATCGATGGTGAGGATTTATTCTATAAGACTACCTACTTCAGGGAAGTTCCCCCGCAGAAGCAACGAATGGTAATGTCTTGACAATCGAGAGATAAGTACGACAAGTTCTAGGTTGTGGAGATCAGGCCATTCAATGAGATCAGTTAGGCAGCCTATGCCAAAGTAGCTGACTGGATAGGGGCCATCTAGATAGTTTGGTGGCCCACCTAGTGTAGGTCCATCTCAGCCACCATTGTTCCATTGACCAGGTGATAGACCTAGGATTCTCGGCGAGGGTGAGAGATGTGGTTGAGCTCTACATTCTTTTTGTTGTATAGATATTTTGTATACATGCCTCTTATGAAGGATGATTTTGATGTATAGCTTTGTATACTATTATTTTGATGATGCCTCATGATGAAGGCTTGATTCTTTCTAATGCATGCCCCTTTTTGATGGCACATTATATCGATGATGTATTATTTTGAGTACTGACCTGGACAGTTTATACATGTATATATATGGACATTTTGATGTATCATTTTTGTACGCCTTAGTTGAAGGCATTTTTGATATAGAGTAGTTTGGATACATGCCTTTGATGAAGGATTTTATTTTGTTATAGATGTATCACTCTTTTGTATGCCTCAAATGAAGGCCCTTATGATGTACTATCATGATGTATACCATTTTTGATACAGATATACCACACATATATGAGTTGGACATTTGTGAAATTACATATGTGCATATGAGATGGAAATTTGTTTATTTGTTTCTCATGGATAGATAGATGTGTTGATGATGCATTCTGATTTGATTTGACATGTATGTGTATTGATGATCATGTTTATGTATCACATGTGTTTTTATTTCTAAATTATGTGATCTTTGTATAATATATCAAATGTGTTTTTGTATGCGAGATGTGCCATACTTAGTGGATGGGATGATACGATGATAAGGGTGCGGGGGATAGATTTTGATATTTGCGATACTGTTTCTCCCATTTGATAGTAAGATATGTGATGATTAGCTTAGCATTCATGTATGATGTATACTTAGCTTTTTCTTGATATATGATGTATAGATGATATTGGATGTGATGATAGTTATGGTAATGCAATGTTATGATAAAAAAATAATGCACATGTAATAAACACATTCAAATGCTAATAAAGAACACAATGAATTAACATAATAATGCACCATGATTCACTAGTATGTAAAAACACACCTCAATATGCACAAGCAAGAATAAATCAAATTTAAGCAAGAAAAGATGAATTCTAACAAAGTACGCCCAAGGAAAAAATAACACAAAAGTACAAAGATGAAGCAACTATACAAGCAAATAAGAAAAGAAAGAAATAAGACAATGCAAGTAAATGTAAGTACATGTTTTTATAAGTTTGTTTTTAGGCAACAATTTTCTATTGTTTTTCGATTTGTGAAACAACTTTCTATTTTTTATGCATTTTGAATTTTTTTTCTATTGTTTAGGTTTTTGTGAAACAATTTTCTATTTTTTTTGTGTTGGTGAAACAATTTTTTATTGTTTTTGCATTGTTTTCTAATGGTTTTCAAGATTTATGCACAGGTAACCAAGAAAGTGTAGATGCCCCCAGCGTTAGAATGGGAATATACAAGGGTAGAAGCCATACACTTATGAACAAGAAGGTGAAGTCATTGAATTTCCCTCAACATAAGATGGGGAATAGCAAAAGACCATACCCCTCACAAACAAATAAAAGAAGACAAAGCCGGATCAAGGCCTGACAGGATTGGGCTCATAGGGAATCTCGAAGGTAGAACTAGGGCTAGGCCAAGGAAAACTACCCTCCAGATGCAAGATGCTTGTGAACAACGAATCCTCCCAAGGTACTAGAAACTAGTTTTCACCCAAGGACCTATCCAAAGTGCCACAATTGCATGGTTTTCACTTGTGGATGACATGTTTTCTCTTTTTCTTTTCCTCTTTTTTATCATTTTACCATGTTTTTGATTTTTTGTTTTTCGAACTTTCTTTGCCATGTTTAAGTGTAGAACCACTTAAGATGCATGGCATTCATAGGCTCACGGATCTCATCACCATTGTGGTGAGAAAGTTTGTATGCCCTTGTGTTGTATTTGGCCACTATAACATAGGGTCCCAACCAATGTGGCTCGGACTTTCCTTTCTTTTCTCATTCCGATCTTGTGTTGAACTGATTCTCCTTCATGACTAAATCACCAACCTCAAACTAACGAGGTATGATTCTCTTGTTGTAGTTTCTGGAGACTCTATTCTGATACAATTTCAAGTGATTAAGAGTGTGAATGTGCCTATCATCTAGGAGCTCCAATTCATTAAGTCTTGCTACCCAGTAATCCTCATCCTTATCTAGATAGTCCCTAAGAGAAATTCTCAGGGAAGGAAGTTCGATCTCTAAGGGGATGATAGATTCTATCCCAAACACTAGAGAATATGGTTTCACACCCATAGGAGTGTGAATGGATGTTCTATAAGCCCAAAGTGCTGGGTGGATTTGCAAGTGCCAATTACGACCAATTTTTCTGACCATCTTCTCCATTATTCTCACCAAAGTTTTGTTTGTGGCTTCACCTATCCATTACCTTGGGAGTAATATGGTGTAGACCATTTTAGTCTGATTTAGAACCGCTGACAAAGACCTTTCATTGACTTATTATTAAATGACTTCCCATTATCTATGACAATGGCCACAGGAATGCCATATTGACAAATGATATGATTCATGATAAAATTTGAAATCGGGCTCTGTTACACATAGGTTAAAGGGACACTGCACCCATTTTGTAAAGTATTTTGTAGCCGTTGTGATGATGTGTTTATGACCATCGATGAGGTAGGAGTAAGTTTCCTATTAAGTAAAGTCCCCACTTAGAGAATGGCCATGGGGTAGTGATAGGTTACAATGGTTGTTATGGAGCATGGATGAATTTTCCATACTTATGGAAAAGTACACATTTCCTAACATAATTGCAACAATCGGTTTTCATGGTAGGCCTATAGTAGCATGCTCTTAACAATTTCTTAGCTAAGACCATGTCATTTGTATGTACTCCACACACCCCTTCATGTACTTATTTGTCATTTGGATTGACTCTGTCACATCAAGACAATGTAATAGACTCCCATCATGGCCATGTCGATAAAGTGTTCCTCCTAAAAGGGTGTAATCGCTATTTGGTGAATCGGACTTTACTTTTCGAACGGAAGATATTGGGAGGGAACGTGTTGTCCTTGAGATAGGTAAAGATGGGTTCGTACCATGGGGAATTAGGACCAACAAAATCACAAGCCAAATAAGATTCTGGCATGTCATACATGGGTTGGCATAAGTTTTCGACAAATAACGACATGTCATTATTCCCCGGTGGAATACAAAGAATAGAACCCATTTTGCCATAGCATCTGCTGATTTGTTCTCGCTCTTGGGATTTTTTTCAAATGTAATGCACATAAAGTACTCCTTTAGAGTTTCGACCAAATTTTTGTAAGGTATGAGCTTGTCATCCTTAACCTTGTATTCATCATTAACCTATTTGATAATTAATTGAGAATCACCCACAACCTTGACATGATGAATGTTCCACTTGATAGCTAGCTTCATCCCGACAATTAGTGAATCATACTCTACAATATTGTTTGTACAAGGACATCTCAGGTTAAAATCTTGCGGTATAGGATCACCATAATGAGTAATAAGGACTACCCCTACACCTAAACCATGAAATGTAAAGGACCCATCAAAATGTATCTACCACACGACATATTTTTAAATGTAGAGCAAGCAGGCATCTGACAGATCCAAATTCAAAGGTTTGATGCCTTGCAAAGGTGCTTTTGCTAGCTGGTTAGCAAGGTCCTTTAAATGACTTCTGATGTACAAATTCTATGTCAAACTCACTAAGTAGAATGATCCAATTAGCCATTCTACCTGTGAGGGAAAGTTTAGATAGTAAGTACTTGAGTGGGTCAACCTTGGATATTAGCTTGGTTTTGGTATTCAATAGATAATGGAGAAGTTTTTGAAAAGTAAAAACAACAACCAAGCAAGATTTTTTAATTTGAGGATAATTGAGCTCATAAGCAATGAGGGTGTGACTCAGATAATACACCACTTTTTCCTTATGACCAAGGTCGTATTGGGCAACCACAAGTGCACCAATAAAAATTACGTAATAGAAATATAGAGCAAGAATGGTTCTCCGTGAGTTGGAGGCATGAGGACAGTGGATTAATTAAGTATTGATTAAGTAAAGAAAAGGCTTGTTATTACTCAGGTCCCCAGATGAAGGTGACATCCTTTTTAAGCAAGTGGGTGAATGAGTGGCACTTATCTATGAGCTGGGAGATGAAGTGGTGAATGACATGGATTTTACCCTATAAGTTGCACAATTTCTTGATATTCTTAGGTGGATGCATTTTAATAATAATAGACACTTTAGCAAGGTCTACCTCAATTCCTCGTCTTGACATGATGAAGCCCAACAATTTTCCTGATAGCACACTAAATACACACTTCTTTGGATTTATCCTAACCTTATACTCTTGTAGGCACTCAAAGATACGTTAGAAAATGATGGGGTGATCCTCTCTTGTTTTAGAATTTCCAAGGACATAATCTACATAGTCCTCTATGATATCACGAATCATATCATGAAAAATTACCATCATCGCCCGCGATAACTAGCTCCTAATTTTTTTAGACCAAATGGCATCACCGATAATAGAAGGTACCCCAAGGAGTTGTGAAAGATTTTTTGTGCTGATATTCATCAACAATCTTGATTTGCTTGTATCCCAAAAATCCTTCCATGAGAGATAGCATCTCATATCCTGCCGTTGAATCCACAATCATGTCAATATTTGGCGTTGGAAAATCATCTTTGGGGTAAGCTTTGTTAATGTCTCTAAAATCCGTGTAGTTTCGGATACCAATAGGATTTTTCCGGATAGGGATGATGTTTGATATCCATTTAGAATAATAAATAGGTCGGATGAGCCTTGCCGCCAAAAATCTTTCCAACTCTTCGTAACCAATAAGGCCACTCTTGGGTGCATCTTTCTAAGTTTATGTTTGATAAGCTTAGCGTCTGCGTGCACAACTAGGTTATACACGACCAAATTGGGATCTAATCTTGATATGTCTTTGTAAGACCATGCGAACACGTCTATAAACTCTCACAGTAGCATAGTGAATGTATTTTGTTCTCTAGCCAAGAGTGATGCTCCCAATTTTACTATCTTGGGATCTTCTTCTATACCAATATTCACATCAATGGTTTCTTTGACTAGTAATTTTGATAAGTCCTCCATGCACGTAGGATTGGGAGGAAGGTTGAGATCTTCATCCAAGGATGTCTCCACAAGATTTTCATCCTTGGCGTGGTCACTTTGTTTGTCCTTTGATTTTTTTACTTGTTTGTCGGCCAGTGCCTCAAAGAGGTTTTCACTGTATGCGACTTGGACTTTGATTTTTGCCGAGGCTTTACGTTGGAAATTTTTCCTTACTTTTCTTTAAGTTTTGCTGACCACAAAGCTCAGCCTCCTCACCGAAGTAGGCACATGTATCCAAGTCAATAAAGAAACCCTTCTTGTGGTATCCAATGGGAATTATATCCTGAATGCCCATGAAATCTATGATAGCTTCATCATTCTCAAATAAATCTAGTGACATTTGATGTTTTTGGTCCAATTCAACAAGGGAAGGGTAAATAAGGTCAAGGGTAGGTTTTGTAGGGGTTATGGTAAGGACAACGTCGTTCATGAATAGGTTTGTGGAGGAAAGATCCTCATATTGGCTATAATGGGAGTCCGTATCACTTTCTATATAGTAAGAGCTATCCTCACATTCAGAACAAGTAGCATCTTGATCATTGGGGTGTGCTCCATAAGGAGAATCCCAATGTTGTATCTTTCTATTTTGAAATGTGGAAGAGGAACTGGCTCCCTCTATCCTTGTTCATTTCTACCACATCCTAGGCCTTTGTAGCCCATGGAGTACATCATTTTACTAGATTTCTCATATTTTGGGGTTTGATAACAGGATGGCTGGGTATCCTCTGGGACCCAAGTTGTAGGTGGATCTAACAATTTCTCCTTAGCCAATAAGCCTCCAGGTAGGAATGACCCAATAGTGTGTTCATTTCTAGGTCTTCTGAAGTGATAGTTGGGTCACCTCTAGTCTTGGGTGACAATGAGAGGTCTAAAACCAAGAGCACTTGTTGTACATTATATTCCCCATAGCCATATTCAAGGATTTTCATCTCCCATGAATCAAAAGGATATGTTGATGTAGACGCCCCATGGGTGCAAGAACTGAGAGAATCTGAATCTACCTAGGATTCCATGGCCTTAGATTGGAGAGGGACAACTATATCAGCAGAGGGACATGCGTATGTGCCCTTTCGTGTAAAGCTATTGAGAGCTCTACAGTGAGTGAAGGGCTCTAAATATCCTTGTATTGTAATGGTGTGTCCCTCATGCTTCAATTTAATGTACTGATGAAACATCGATGGCATGACCTGTATGGCCTGAATACATGGTCGACCTAGAAGCATATTATATGGAAGTTTCAAGTCCAGGACATGAAAATTTGTCTGATGGTAGGTGGGACCCACCTCCATGAGAAACATGATGGTGCCCGCTAACTCCCTTTCCACATTTTTGTATGCGGTGATAGTGATGATATTAGACTCAAGATCTATCTCTGTATGTCCTAATTGTTTAACCAACTTGAGTGTGTAGATGTTCAACCCAAAACCATTATCCACAAGCACCCATTTGATCTTCCTATGGGTGGCAAATACATAAATATGTAAAGGAATATTATGTGTTGGATTCTCAGTAGGGATCTCCATATGGTTGAAGGTACTATGTTCATTTGGTATGATGTTTGTGACTATGACTTGTAGGTGTGTAGGATCAACCTTGAATGGAACTCACAACCCCCGAAGAGTTTGGTATAGAATGTCTTTGTGCACATTGGATATCTTAAGAATATATAAGATCGAAATCTTAGCAGATGTCTTCTTAAGTTACTCTAAGAGGTTATATTTACCGGTTATGGGGTAGACAGAGAAGGTTCTAGAATCACGAGGTGGGCATGCCTCGTTACCATGGCACAGTCCTTTCCTTTGATTCGGATGGTGTTGACATGGTCAATAGAAGAGTGAATACATCCAATAATCGAATCATAATGATTGTTTTATTTTTTGGTGTACAAGTAATTTGCTAATTTATAACCTTGGGATGACTCTCCCAATCTGGATTTGAGTTTTTGATTTATCATGGTTGGGAATGGCTATTTATATATTCCCATTTTATTATTGGGTGTTTGCATTTTCCTAGGTTTTCCACCTCTATCTCCCCATTATTAATGATGTCTTAAATATAATGATGGAGTCACGAAATTTTTCTATCTTATGCCCCTTGACATGATGCATTTTGCAATATTCATGTTGTTTGTACCATGAAGGTTTTAGAACATTGTCGTTAAATGGTTACATCGTAGGATATGTCATCATGTGGGCTGCATCCAATTGTTTTAGTATAACTGACAAATTTTCATTAAGAGAGGTGAATGTTCTTCACTTTGGTGGTGGTTGAATTGGTCCTTTGGTCGGGTTTAAAAGGTTGACCGGTTTGGGCCCTTTGTACACATTTGGAATTAGTGATCCCGTCTACCACCACATTTTTGTTTTTGTTAAAAATCTTCAGATTTTTCATGGGTTTAGCATTTTGATTATCTCTAGATTGGGTTTTGAGGGTTCCTTTGGAAATGAGAGCTTTATCTATCTGAACCCATTTTTTGATGACCTCCTCAAAAGTGCAAACACAATGCATTTGGAGGTGAAAAGCTATATCCAGGTTTAGGTTGGGAACAAAAATACTAACCATCTATTTTTCAGGAAAGCACAAGCGAAGCTGCTAGCTATACGTCTCCACCGGTGGAAGAAGCTGGAAAAAGTCTCATTAGGGAATTGTTTGGTGCCACATAAATCTGCCATGGTGACATCACTATCTATGTTGTTTGAGAAATGACGCATAAACCTTTCTACCAATTCTGGCCAGGTAAAAATTGATCCTCGAGGTAAACGTGTGAACCACTCCAAGGCTTGACCTCCGAGACTCTTGGGGAAAAGTCTGATGAGATAATTGTCACTATAAGATACCTCTTGACATGCCATATAGAAATATTTGACATGATCCCGTGGATCTCCCTTCCCTTTATATTTGTCAAATTTTGGCATATCAAATTTCTTAGGAAAGGGTTGAAGGGTCATAGTCTTGTCAAAAGGATAGGGGCATAATTCTTCATATTGATAATTTCTAATGCTCCCTATATTTCTCTCTTGTAGGCTCATGAGTGTTGCTTTCATAGACTGTACCTCTTGTGTGAGCAATTGTTCTCTAGTGGGAGAAGTGGGGATATATACGTGATGATACCCTATATCATCTTCTCCTTGGTTTTCTCTATGGAGTTCATTGATCTTAACCTTAGGCCTTGACTTTTGAATGTTTTTGCTTGCTTCCTTTTGTACATGGGAGGTTAGCAAAGCTAATTGTCAGCTTAGGTTACTAATTTGTTGTTGAATTGTGGTTTCTTCTTCTAAGGGTTCCTCCTCTTCCTTGTATTGTGGAGGTTCTTCACCAGTCTCATGTCATGTCTTGTTTCTATGTGGCACTTTGATAAAGGGTATTCTATGTCCCACCACTTTATCATTTCTTTTGTTGAAGATAGATGCATTTCCATGCATCAAAATATCCTCCATATTGATAAGAGATCGTTCTTCCTCATTAGAATTATTCATAGGTGGGATTGTTTCATTTTCAGTGGGTAATTTGGCCCCTAATTCTACGACCCGTGCTAGCACTCTATCTTTATTTCTGAAAATAAACTCATCTAATAAAGTGGGATCAAAGTCAAATTCTATATGTGGAGATTCCATTTCATTACCACTATGATCGACCATATCTTCTATCTCTTTTTCTATAGAAAATAGAGGCCCTAGATCATGCCCAATGAAAGGGTTGGACCCTTGTCTATTAGAGGCTTCCCAAGCTTGCACTTGTTGTTCCTTGTATGTTTGTTTCTTGAGTCCTAATCATGTTTTAGGAGACATGTTTTGTGATAATTTTACTAAGGTAAGTTGTAAATGTGTTCAAAAAATTGTGACCACACCTAAGTGAAATGCAAGGTAAATTTTCAAGAATATGAATGGATAACAATGTGAGAATACCAATGTGACAGAGTGATAAATCACCAAAGTGACACAAATGTTTGGTATCAAAATATATCCGATGAAATAATTTCTAGAATATGTCTCAAAAAGTAGTTTAGTGTCATAGGATAATCAACAAGATGTTTTTACTTATGCCAAGTTCAAGAGGATGAACAAGACTTAAGTAAATATAAAAGGTTAATGTGACCTCCTAACAAGATATACTAAAAGCAAGTTCAAATCCAATTAAAACCTATATCCCAAAAAGTTCCATTACAATTCATGAGTGACACAACAATATCACCAAGATATGTTAACCAAAATTTGTGAGAAAGTAAGGTATTGATATCAAGATGTTATTGATATAACACGCATAAGTGGTAACACCTATCACTCTTCAAAATCAAGGTAATAATAGAATCGAACCAAAAGCTCAAAGTATAGCTAGGAATAGTTATAATGTGTGAAACGTAACCTTACAATATAGATATTTAGGTTGATTTTACAAGAAACAAGATGTAAATATCAAAATTGTAGTGATATAATGTAAACAAGGTAACCCTTCTAAGGGAGTTCAAGATGATGAACCACGCCTAACTACAATGACAATCTTGACATGGGTATCAAGATCACAATGGTCACTAATGACATGAATATGTCTCCACACACTTTAGACATTTAAATTACTCACCTTAAACATGGATGGGTGTAAATGAACAAAAAGTGGCGAAACAATCGATTGGTAACATAGAGGTAGTCACCCTTCTTCTAATCAACAAAGTGTCAAAAGAATGTGAAAGAAGTAAATAAAAATGGGATGAAAATGTTGTCTTCACTTCGGCAGAGTTTGACTTCGCCCTAAGGCAAGTAAAAACTAAGTGAAAGTAATGCGTCACACATTTCACAATACAAATATGGTTTCACAACTCAACACTATTTTAGAATGGTCAAAGTGGGCTCCTGGCCAAAGTATACTTTCCTAGGTGGTTTTCTTGTCCTAGATATTACAAATATTATCCATGAGTGGGATAATTCACCCAAATATTCCCAACTATCTTGGGAGTATCTCAAATTTTCCCCCTTTAAGCATAGTGGGCAGTAAATGGTCACGTAGGGATAGCTTGTAACTCTATCTCACAAAGGAATCACTAGTCGATAGGTAGTGCGAGCACTTCCTTTTTCTTCCATAAGGTTCCCTCTTATGTGGACTACTTTGGGGTTCCTATAACCACCCCCATTGTTGTAGTTTAAGGTGTTATGCCAAAGGGGTTATGTTTCAGCTTGAGTGGGGAGGGACGCATCCTTTTCCAAAACCTACAATATATTGTTTTGAATATGTTGTTTGTTTCATCTTGTTTAATTAGGTGTGGTTTTTTCAAACAATTTTTGGCAACTACCTAACAAATATATTAGTAGTTTTTGACTTTATTTTGATTCCTCTGTTCTTTGACAAGTGATGATGTTTTGGTCTGTATGACAATTTTTAGTAGTTTTTCATCAAAAGAGAAAACACCATTTCGATTCTCCAGTTGTCCAAGGATGCAAGAGAAGATCATACGTGATATTTCCAAAATCCAAAAAGATATCAAATGGGAAAACACTTTAATTCAACTATGCCAAGTTAACTAATTCCAATTCAAATATTCCTAACAACCTCAAAGCATCAACAGACTTAATATTTGTTTTTGATTCCCAAGATCACCCTAAGGGATGTGAGGCAAGAGCATATGTGTAGACACCAAAATTTGTGTCTTACGACCCCTTGTGACCCGCATCTCATCTCGCAACTTAACCTCATCACCTAAACCTTACACAATTATTTATTAATTACCTTGTAATTGATAAATCCACCATCACCTTACCTGCCACCTCATTTTGCCACCTCATCATGACCTAGCCCTAACCCTAAACTAACCTAATTAAGACCTATGACTTGGTCTAGACTCACATCCATAACTAATGCCTCCTTACTCACACCCAAAACCGACCTTCTAGCCACTTGACCAAGCCCGCAACTGATCTCTCGGGAGAAAAGCAGGGAAGGTGGGCTATTTTACTAAAAATAGCCTACTTTTTCCTTACCGATGCCGGTTCCTACTCGACCGCCGTCGGTTACGTAACCGCCATCGGCTCCCTGTAAATGGGCTCCCCGAACCAAAATCAAGGGTCGAATGATTTTTGAATCAACAGAGATCATTGGGAGCGAAAAACAGAGTCTAGATCTTCACTTGACCGAGCAGAGACGAGTGAAGAAACCAAGCGTTGCATGCAAGCAAAGGAGATCAACTTGCATCTTTGTCAAAACCAAGAAGTCACATCTTGCATGTCCTCTGTTATAACATTTCTTATGCTCTTTGAATCACAAATTCCTCCTAAATCCGCTTCAATCCACTACCCAACGTGCCATTGCATCTAACTCATTATTCTTTTACCTCTCATCATCTCATTTCCTAATATCATCCATAAACCAAATTTACAAACACCATAGCTACCAAGAAGGTCCTAGGCCCAACCGACGTCGGTTACTGTAAACCGATCGGTTACCATGACTATAACCAAAACCACCTTCTCCTACCCGCTTCAACCAAGTAATCTAATTGATATTTTGCAGTCATTTGTGTTAATTCATATTAGCAGGGAAACTGACCACCTTCGAAAGGAAGTTTTATATTTCCTGGGCCCAAGGCAGTTTCCTCATTTATTGTTTAATCAAATCTTGTGGTCTTGTGTTCTTATTTGCAGGTAGTCCTTCCAAGACAAAAAGGAGTTCTTCACAATAACTTGATCTTTCTCCACGGTACGCGCACACCATCTCGACATTTAACAGGTATTCCTCCTAGCCCTAACCCTATCTGTTTCTAAAAGGAATGAAAGGATAGAAACAACTCTATTCCTAGAAGCCGAAACATTCCGAGCGAAACATTTTGGCACGCCCGGTGGGACCCATTTTGGGTTTCTTTCTTTCTTACTTGCTTTCATATAGGGAGCATACCTGCTGTTTTCTTCTTCTAAAGATATTCATAAGGTTTTGTATTATTTTGGTAAAAGAACTTGCTTTGTTTTTGCATCTTGCATTAGTGAAAGTCATCTCTTTTGCTTCATCGAATATCATTTTCGATTTGGGTTTAAAACACGTGCATTGCATTCCTGCTTGTTGTTTTTCAATTCTAGTGAACGTAGATTAAGTAACAGGTCGTACACGTGGGGGTGATATCCACGGTATTGACAGGAAATTAATCTTACATTCACTGCACAACACATACCGAATCACTTCACAATTAACACAACAGCTCAAACATCCCCTTTTTTTCCGCGGTATTCCTCCGCCCGATTGAGGTAACCTTATAAGCCAAAACAAACTTGACATTTCCCCTAGGTCTTGTTGTTTAGGATTCTGACAGCATTCTACGTCTAAAGGCATAAGCCCACAATAATTAAAATTAACCCTAGGGTTAGTCTCTGGATTTGAGTGTGCATCTTGCTTGTTTTCAGTTCTGTTTTCTTTGTCATATTTTGTCTTCTGTGATCAATAATTTGACAAATATACTAAACGTTGTTAAAAATCAAATTAGCAGCCTTTTATATCTTGTTAACCCAGACTTCTTACACCGACATCGGTTACCTGACCGACGTCGGCTATAGTATAACCGACATCGGATACTAGACCGATATCGGTTACTGTCTTCTACAACCCCTGACAAACCAGCAACCTGCCAATTTCACCATTCTAAGGTTGTTTCTGTTCCGGATAGATTGAAACCCTACTGTGAACACCTGTCCATGGTTGTTATCACTCGAAAGCAAGCTGCCACCATGGTTTCACATGCTTGCTCTGTTTCTTTACCTGAATCACCCCCTTCACATTCTGTGGGGAATCCTACAGACACCAGTGAGATCCCCCAAATTCCTGTAGGAGACAAGGACTTTGCCAAATTTCTGGATGCTAATCCTAGCGCTGTACAATACTATTTGTCTCATGCCCCTGACCGTACGCCTGATGGTCAGCTCTTTGTTGGCATGCCTATTAGTATAGCTGCTCATTTAGCCCCCACTCCGCCTGATAACACCGCCTTGCTTCCGGCACCTTTAGCCCCATCTCCCAATCCGACAGCTTCAGAGGTTCATACGACTCAGATTGGCTTTTCTTTGGCTAATCTTGGACCCCACATATCATTACCACCGACTGCCCCTACCTCATCTCTCTTGCAGACTACTCCATTCATGACTTGCTCTCTGCCACCTATCCACACGAGCTTTCCTTCTCAAGCTCCGCCTACCTTTTCATTCCCATACACGTATCCAGTAACCTCAACACCTTATATGGGACATCCCTATTCTGTCACCTCAACATATTCATCCTCCATACCTTATCAACACTTAACCCCACCATTGTCCAGTGGAGGCCCTTGGCCCAATTTGCCTCCGTTTGCCACAACCGCACCATCATCTCATCCAACCACAGATTTCATCAAACAAATGATGGACAAAATGCAAAATCTGGAGGCTTCTGTGTCGGGAAGTCGTAGCACCTTGACATACGAGCAAGTTTGTCAGGAGCCCATTCACCCTTCTGTTCCCCTTCACTCATATCCTCCTCAATGGGAACTACCGAAATTTACTCGTTTTAATAGTAAAGAGGATCCTCAACAGCACTTGCGATCATTTAGACATGCTTGTTATTTGATTGCCCATGATGATGCCTTGCTACTCCGCACATTTCCCATGTCCTTATCAGGACCCGCCTTGGAGTGGTACAGTGCTTTAACCCAGCACTCAATCTTCTCTTTTAACCAACTAGCCCAATCTTTCTTGGATCACTTCTCCATTAACATTGCTAAGAAAGTATCCATCACCGACCTTTATGCCATCCGACAATTCGAAGACGAATCTATCGCAGATTTCGTTGGACGATGGCGTGGCCTTATCAACCAACTTACATATGCCTTGCCTCAGGCTGAACTTATCGAACTTTTCACACGGGCATGTGCTAAGCACATTTCTCCTACTCTTCAAATTCAAACTTTCCACACATTTGATGAGGTTTACCATGGCTCTAAACTAGAATTTCGAGCCTTAGAAAGAGAAATTGCGGTTACAACAAAAACCCCAATTTCGAACTCCCGATTCTACCAATAAACCAAATACCACCACTCCTCACGCGTCCACTTCTTCTAAATCAAAAGGAGTTGTCCACGCGGTGATGGTTAAATCTCAAACACCGTCTAATACCCCACCAAAAACCACCTATAAGTACAAAGCCGAGCCCATCAACTACACTCCCTTGGGAGAAACATATGGTGTGATATTGGAAAAATTGCTCAAAGCAGGAGCCATTACATTACCTCCTGTTAAACCTCATTCTGGGTTTGATTCCACTCACGCCATACCTTCCTGGTACAAAGAAAATGACTTCTGTAACTTCCACCGCGTGAAGGGACACAGTCATGAGAACTGCAAGATGTTGAAAAACATAGTGCAGGAAATGGTTGACGCAGGGGATATAACCCTCGATAATCCTAATGCCCCTGCCAACCGAAATTTGAAAATCTTCAACAAACCATTCCCGAATCACTCTCCCAACAGTAACACAAACCAGGATATCTTAGCCGAGGAGAGTGTTCATGAGATCCATGCAGTCTTTGATACCCAGCCCAAAGCCTCTATCGAGAAAATTTTGAATCAAGCCTCTTCACTAACACAGGAGCCCGAACCTCCTTTACCACCATCAAACCAAAGCGAAATCATTCCTTTACCCATAAGGGAGTTAACTGCCCAGACTCCTCTTCCCATCGATGAGTCTGCTTATACCACATCCCTACAAGACTGTGAATGGATGTTATCTAATCTATCTATTTCCCAGACTTCCCCTTCTACCACTCTTGTTGCACAAGAGGAAGGTACGCCACTCCTTTTGACATCCTTAGACGAGAAATCTCTTGCACCGACATCACCAAATTCTTTAACCATGACGGATCCTCTCGAACACGCCCTCTTACCTATTAGTTCTTCATCGCCTAAATCTTTTCAACGACCGGTTGACCTCTTAACATCTATTGATACAAAGGCCTCATCTAATCACCAGTATCACACCCACAAAGGGACTGGAATCACAACCCACCTTTCTTCCGTACTCAAATTTACAATTCAAACTCAAGAATGTCATTCTCCGCAGGATAGACAAATCCTATGGGAACATTTGAGTATGCCATATTCTACTCAAATGCAAATGACCGATCCCGAGACCTCCACCATATACCCGAAGTGTTTACGTGTGCTTAAAATGCCCATGTTCTCACCTTCACCCCCCTCACCTCTACCAAATGCCTCGTCCACTTCTATTAACTTAGCCAAATCTTCCCCTACGCTTGGGACCTTACCCATACCCAGTCTAACACACCCGCCTAAGCGACTAGATTTGTCCAAGAATAAAGCCGCCCCGCCACCTAGCCACACTCAACCCGTGATCACAATCAAAACCATCATCGTCATACCTACCTTCCATATTGGGACCTCATCCTTCCACCTTGCACCAATATATCACACCTCTTGCGTTTTCTCTAAAAAGACATACGCCTTCTGCACCTATACCGAGATCTAAGGGTATATCAACATTATCACCCCACGTATCCTGTCCACCCATCAACCCTAAACAAACTCCATCATCAAAGGATTTATTTTCTGTCACTCCCCTTTCTCCATGGTTGTTTCCCGCTACCATGTCATCTGTAGCCTCATCATCTAACCAGCCGAACGTAGCTCCTGCGCCAAAGAAACCACATTTAGTGAAAACCACGTGTCAACACCCCTTGGCTAAACCACCACCCATACGAACCAGCCATGCCCAAACATTACCGAAACCCACACAACCAATACCCTCATCCTCCTCCGATTTTGACCCACTCAAAGGATCTTACGCTAAAATCCTTGCCATGTTGGTAGAGAATGCGACCATTTCCCTACCCCCACTTAGACCTTATGACCCATCTAAACCTCGGCCTGTAGGTTACGATGAGTCTAAAATCTGCGCTTATCACCGCACACCAGGACATGATGTGGAGGGATGCAAAGCTTTAAAAACCATCCTTCGTCACCACCTCCCCGATAGAAAGGTTAAGAAAGAAACTTACGAAGGGAGAGACCTTTAGCTTCAATTCCCTCTCCTATACCATCTATCCCCACCTCACCACGATCTATCATTATTACAACCCCACCTCTTGAAGACCATAATTTATCCCAACCATCTTCCTCATCTCAGGTTTACGAGATTAATATGATTAGTGTTGCTACTCGAGCGCAGAAAAACAACGAGAAAGTGAAAGAAAGCACACCTGCGTCCTCTCTTTCTCCGTCTAGCATCCCGATTGCACCACCACCCAAAGTGGTTATTCGTGGACCCGCTTACCCCGTCTCTAATGGAGTTGCCCATCGAGCCATGATCAAACAGCTTCACCAATCACCCATCAAAATGACACTATATGATCTCATTCAGACTTCTGAATCTCATCGACAAGCTCTCGTTGAAATTCTTCAAGGGATCGAGGTCTTACCTAATGAAACCCTGCCTGTTGCCTCCATTCTAACACCTAATCACGTTGCCTCTCTCACCAAACAACCCACCACCCCAACCACTTCGCCTCTCTACCACCACAAGCTTGCTGCTGCAGCTTTTCTCAAGATGAAATTGTCGATTTTGGTACAGTAAGATCCCGACCTACCCTGCTTCATCTCGCAAACTTACGTCCGGGACATTCATGTACATCATGTTATGATTGACGGGGGTGCTATCCTAAACATCATCTCTTCAAAAGCTTTTCAACAAATTAATATCCCTTCTAGCTACATGTGTGCCAACCCCATCATGTTGCGGTCATTCAATGACGCTATTACCTCTACCTTAGGCACCGTGATCCTCAACATTCGGGTAGGACCACGTACTTTACCCGAACTCTTCTATGTCCTTGAGGGAGAGTTCCAATATAATATATTGCTGGGTCGCCTCGATCCGGGCCATGGGATGCATTCCTCAATCTTACATAGATGCATAAAATTTGAGTACGAGGGGAAGTCCTACACCGTAAAAGCTAATCCTCCCCCTTTAAAACCTCCTGCAATATGTTATACCGCCCAAATGATGTGCTTTGGTACCAATCAAGACACCCATTCATTCAACCCAACCATCTTCTTCAACTATGCCTCAACCATGTACCTCAATCACACCTACACCTTCAACTAATGAAACCACCGCCGCAAAACCACTTCCCTTCCCGCAGCTAACATCCCAACCGCGGACCCCTTAGTAGATGTTTTTCAAAGCACCTTACGCTGGGGAGTATCGCCTATATAACGTTAGTTCTTTCCATACCCCACAGAGTATGGACAGTACATGCCCATCCTAACTATGACCGTCCGTGGTGGCGGAAGTAATCTCCTACGGACCACCTCACTGCCGCACTAACCTAACGTATGGGGGTGTCGACGCATCTTCCATTGCCCCTGAGCCTCCTCTTGGTGTGGTTCCTTTCCAGTCTGATTTTCAATACCTTACCAATCGTCGCTTTGCCCTCACCTTCTTGACTCGCTGTGCTTGGAAAGGCTTTGGTTTTGGTCTTTATGAACAAGGCCGACATACGCTCATCCCCATCACCACACGCAAACACAATGATCGTAGTGGTCTCGGATTTCTGGAAACACTTACATCGAAAGAACCTCGTGACAGTTGCCTTCTGGAAGAGAACGACGTTACCCCTAACAAACCATCATCACCCACTTTGCCATCGTCACCCACTGAGTCGATAGATCACGAATCTATCCCTCCTAACTTTTTTTTTTCATAAATGCTATCTTCTTAGGCCCTCTCACTTATCAACGCGATAATGAGGACCCCTCTTCTATCCCCCTTCTATATCCAGACATGATCGAAGAGGACTCACCTTCAATTAACGTTGTTGAGTGCCAGGATGATGACTCCATCCTCACTTACCTTGGCGCGGATGACTCTTATATTCAACGAGCCTTACCATCTGAAACCCAAACCATGCTGAACGAATCTACAATAGAAATCAACATCCACACGGAGGAGGATCCTCACATTGTGAAGATCGACAATCCCTTAACGCATCAGAACAAGTCACCTTTACTACTTTCCTCCGTGCTCGCAACCAAGCTTTCGCTTGTCCTACGCCGACATGCCAGAATTGATCCCGACATTGCTGTCCATAACATTACATCAAACCCGATTCCAAGCCAACTAAATGAAATTGAGAAAATGCATCCACGCATTTTCCTCTTGGTCAAAGAGGAGCTCCAATGACTCCTTTCTATTTCCTTCATTCTTCTCGCTTTATTGACTATCCTCAATGGATTTCTAACATCGTACATGTCACTAAAGCGACAGGGGGACTTCGGATATGCACGGATTTCCGGATCTTAACCTCACTTTCCCTAAGGATGACTTCCCCTACCTAGCATTGACCAACTTGTTGATCTCACCGCAGCCATGAGATGCTCTCTTGTCATGGATGGATTTTCAGATATAACCAAATTTTGGTTGCCCCTCGCCGATCAACACAAAATCGCCTTCATAACTCCTTGGGAACCTTCATTACGTGTAATGCCATTCGGCCTTAAGAATGCTGGTGCCACCTATCAACGGGCTATGACCTACATTTTTCATGACATTATGCACACTATCCTTGAAGATTACGTCGACGATCTTCTTGGCAAGTCTAAACATCGCAGTGAACATCTCGATGTTTTAACCATTATTTTTGACCGCCTACTACAATATTCTGTCCGTCTTCAACCAAAAAAATGTGTCTTTGGTGTCCTTTCGGGAAAACTTCTTGGCTTTATCGTCTCTTTGCGTGGCATTGAGGTCGACCCATCTAAAGTCAAAGCTATTCTCGAAATGCCCCCACCTACCAATCTCAAACAATTGCGTAGTTTACAAGGTAAGCTCCAATCTATCCGACGTTTCATCTCCCAACTCTCGGATCGATGTCAACCTTTCCATCACCTCCTTAAGAAGGACATTGATTTTCAATGGAGCCAAGAGTGCCACCAAGCCTTTGAGGCTCTTAAAACTTATCTCTTACAGCCACCCGTGCTTATCCCACCTCAAGACGACCACCCTTTCTACCTTTACCTTTCCGCCACTGACCACACTGTAGGTGCCATGCTTGCACATCGTGACTCTGAGAATCGAGAACAAGCCATTTATTATATAAGTCGTACTTTGGTGGACTATGAGACTAGGTATACACATGTAGAAAAGTTGTGCCTAGCCCTATCATTCGTGGCTACCAAACTCCGACACTACCTTCTGAATCACAAAACTTTCGTCATCACCAACACGGACCCCATCCATTACATGTATGCCAAACCTCATCTAAACCAACGCATCGCTTTGATGGCTCATGCTCCTCGCTGACCTCGACCTTGAGTTCGTCCACCATAAATCAATCAAAGGAAAACCATCGCAGCACCAACTTGCGGAAGCCCCTTTACCTCGGAGAACAATTTACCAATTTTACATTCCCGAAACTCATCGCCACTCTTTCACTCAAGGAGGAGTCGTATCCAATGACTCTCTTCTTCTTGATGCATCCAAATGCCAACGCGGTGGAGGAGCTGGCATTGTTCTCGCTCCTCTTGACGCCTAGCCTATGCCTCTTTCATTCCGACTCGATTTCCTTGCACTAATAATACAAATGGAATACGAGGCCCTTGCTTCGGGTCTCCGTGTCAGGCTGCACTTAGGTATCAAATCTATCAATATTTTTAGCGACTCTCAATTGGTAGTCAATCGCTAGTTATGGGCATCTACCAATGCAAAAATGAGGAACTTCAAAATACAAACACTACGTGGATTCGCTTCTAGCCTTATTTACTCACTATTCTATCCAAACCATTCCACGCTCTACTAACAAATTTGTGGATACTATGGCTTGCTTAGCCTCGCAAATTCCAGCTTCATCAACTGACTCTGACATTTTTGTCTTGGTCCAACAACTCTTTGCCCCATCTTATTCAGCCCCGATTGTTTGTATGATAAATATTGTGTTCAAGCTAACTTTCGCAGGATACTTGGTATCACCAATTCCATGACTACCTTACAACCTCTGTTCTCCCTTCTGACCTTACTAGTACTAGTAAACGTGCTTTTCTTAAACGCGTTTCTCGTTATGTAGTTATGGGGGGACTCCTTTATAAACGTGGCTTTGATGGCATCCTCCTTCGATGTCTCACTAGTGCGGAGATCACCCATACCATCCAACAAGTCCATGACGGTATTTGTGGTGGACATTTTAGTGGCCTTGCCGTGGCCAAACGAATCCTTCACCTTGGTTATTATTGGCCTACTCTCAATAACGACTGCTACGAATATGTTAAGCGTTGTGTTATGTGTCAACAACATGCCAACCTTAAATATACTCCTAGCCACTCCACTCCAGTGTTGCTCGAGATCTTTGGCCCTTCTCACAATGGGGTTTAGACCTTATTGGTGAGATTCACCCATCCTCTTCACAACGTCACCGATGGATTATCACAGCAACCGAATATTACACAAAATGGGTGGAGGCTATTCCACTCATTTCAACTAAAAAAGAAAAAATTGTAGAGTTCATTAACCACCACATTATCTGTCGTTTTGGTGTTCCTCATCACCTGATTACAGATAATGGAAAATCTTTCAAAAATAGGTTGTTGCAAGACCTTTGTGACAACTTTGGTATCAAACTCAGCTTCTCATCACCCTACTATCCACAAGAAAATGGACAAGCCAAATCCTCTAATAAAACCCTAACCAAAATCCTCATGAAAGTTGTCAATGAGTCCAGACGAAATTGGCACGATCACATCCCCTTTGCCCTTTGGGCTTATCGTACTAAAGATCCGTACTCTACTAATGCCACACCTTTTTCTTTGGTATATGGTACCGAGGCTGTTTTGCCTCTTGAAATACAAATACCCTCCCTTAGAATATCTCTTCAGGATATTCTCACCAACGATGATTTCCGCCAAGAGCGGTTAGCCCAATTGGAGCTCCTTGATGAACGCCGCCTTACGCCTCTTGATCACCTTCAAATCTATCAAAAACGCATCAAGCGTGCTTATGATAAGTGACTCCATGAGTGTACCTTTAAGGTTGGTGATCTTGTCCTCAAAGAGAATCAACATGTCACCAAACTAGAAAAGAGAAAACGTGGAAAATTTGCTCCCAATTGATTGGGCCTTACATAATCACTCACGCCTATGGATCGGCACTTATCATTTAGCTTCGGTTAATGGTAAGCCTGAGCCTGAACCCCTTAATGCCTTGCATCTTCGACCATTCTACTATTGAATTTAGTGTTATATCACTTCTTATTTACCTGCCGCTCGTCCCTTGAGCTCACATACCACCATATGCACTTCGCTTCCTACACCTCATAATAAAAATCAAGCTCACATAGTTTGATTCTCACCTCACCTAAACGATGCCTTCCCATTTTTAGTCTAGTCCATGACTTCAAAGTATTAAAATAAGCCGTATTCTTATGGGATTTTCTTGAGTCACCTCACCTCACCATTTGTTTCAACTCAAGGGACGTAACGTTCACCCGATATATTGTGATCATACAACTCTTTTCACCTATGGACTTCTCGTCTATGCACGGTACCTAGGGCTTCAAGCTCATTCTACGTTTGGTGGTTTGTTTAGCTCTTTTCACCTATGGAACACTCTTTCCGCTTTGCCTCGCATCTAGGATTGTGTGTTGATCTTAATCAGGACATGGTTCCCTACCACTTGGGTAGGCTAACTTTCGCTTCCCTTATACCTTTTACAACATCACCAATTCATTTCCGACACCAACAACCTTACCTTACCAATATTAATATCAATATTCTTACCAATCAACCAATTGCCTAAACCGTACCAAATTTCCTGAATTCACCTCTCCCTGATCCTAAGGGAGAACTACATCGGTCTGAGGCCCCTCCTTGCTTTGTGCAATGGGCTATGTAGGCAGCACTTCGGAGACATAGGGTCTCCCAAGGTTAGCTCGACCATCCCCTACCATCACCTATCATATGTGGTAAATATAAATATTTCTGTGTATTTCTATTTAATCACATTCCTCTTTATCCTTTTTCAAAACACCGAAAATCAAAACACAAACATTCTTATTTTTATCGTAACTCCAATCAACATACATATTCAACTTTATTTAGATGTTAAACAAATACATCTTCTCTATCATCGACACGCAGGTCGGCATCCTTATTTATCCTTATAACTTGCTAACATTTATTTAGACCCTTGCGCCTCATCCCGAACTAGGTGATGATCGTGATCGTCGACCCCTCTCGCCAGGCCTCTCTGTCCTCAAAGGTACCACGGCTATTGGTACCGCCCACTGATCTGCCAACCTCTCCTGTAACATATGAATACGCCCTCTCGCATGGAGGACTCCCGCCTCTAGTCTCTCCGCCCGTGACTCCGCAACCACTAACAATCCCCTTGTCTCATTCACCTGCGTTTGGAGCTGCTGAACCAAACGCTGCAAACGATCTCTCTCTGCTGTAATCACCGCTATGTCAGGATGATCACGTACACCTTGCAGCTCTGCTACCCACCATAATCTATAGGCCTCTGTCGTTCCTGCGTCCATTACCCTGCGATCGGCTGCTACTTCTTCAGGACCTTCTGGAGGTGTTGGCTGGGGAGGTGAGAATACTGCCTCTGCGTCGATCCTCATATATGGTCTATAAGCCTGTGGTATATCCTGCACAAATCCAAATTGTCACCGCACGCGATCTAGAGGAATCCTCTCATACTCACCTGGCCTGTGCCCTGCGATCCACCTCAATCGCTCTACACCCCTCAACTCCTCAGCTATATTCTCTGTTACCATATAGTTCCCGTAAGGCCGCCAACAGATATCCGCAATCGTCACCCTCTCCCATACCTGCCTATAATACTCAATGTCACCCGTCACAGCCTGGGATCTTGCCTCTTGTTCTGTTTGGACCCATCGTCTGAATCCCAACCTCTGTACTCCGGTCTCTCCTGACTGGATGGGTCGGCCTATTGGTCGCACACAAACAATGTGCTCATAGGCCCAACAGTGTAATAAGTATGAACAATCCAGTGTCGTTCTGTGATTTCACCTACAAGCCCATAAACCCCTAGTATAGCTCCGCCAAATATGCAGGTGCCCATGCAAACGTCACGTTCCTTTCTATCATCTCCCAAATAACACACATCAATGCCTTTGGAAATCTTCCCCCTTCTGCCCTCGGTAATGCATAATACCCTACCGCTATCATTAATATTACTGCTAACCTTGTCTCCTCAGGATGTGCTGCATACATTATCCCATACGTAAATGACAAACCTCGCTGTGTTAAATCTCGTGCGTATGGACCAAATACTATTGTTATCGCTCCCCGTGCCGCGCTAGGTAATGCCTGATATACTGGTTTTCCTGTAATTGGGAGTCTCAAAATACGGAACACATCTTCCAATGTTACTGTCATTTCCCCTGTTGGCAGATAGAAGGTATTTGTCTCAGGATTCCATCTCTCAATCAACACCTGTAACATAGCATGGTTACATGCGATTCGTGAATAATAGCGGATTCCACTTAACCCCAAATGATTTATCAATGTCCATTCAGCTGGCGTTACATCCGCTCGGATTCGTGACAACAGCGCTGGTACACTATCATTCATCCTCAACCCTGCCTCTGCCTGCATACATCCAAATAACAAACAACCATTCAATTCTTCAAATCCCCCCGGGTTTTTTCTCAAATTCTGGAAACTCCTACAGAAACCGGTATCGTTTACAGCTAACCGGTACCGGTTGAGTAACCGATACCGGTTATCCCTAACCGATATCGGTCCCTGTTACTTTCATACGCCTTGCCTAAACAACCACCTACGATAATAAATTGCTCGTTTATTCCTCTCTGTATACACAGACATACCCAAAACCCTTGATTCCCTACCACATAACACTCACCTCATTTATAACCCTTGTTATCATCTTTTCTTTCTCATATCTACCCACTTACTCTCCCTCAGCTTATTCCCAAAACATGCAGTAGTCAAATTACAAACAAAACGTTACCTCTTGGGTTGCAGTAGCTTGAGGTGGCCCTTGTCTTCCCTCTTGTCCCTGCCTGCTGGATGTTTCTCCTCATCCTGCCATTATTACCACCTTTTTCAAACCTGCCTTTCTGTCTTCTGAATCTCAGATCACATTCACTTTCCCTATCTCTTTTCTCCTTATCACTCAAATTTCTCATGCAATTACCTGTCTCAGTCGTCAAAAAGCGTCACGTTCGCGTATTTAACTTCTTGCATGGCTCTCAAAATTAGAACTTAAGTTGCCACCCTAGCTTTTTTATTTTTAGAAAAGCTCATACCTAAATAACCGGTATCGGTCATGTAACCGATATCGGTCTACTAACTACCGCCGTCGGTTATTTAACCGATGTCGGTTACACCCGCCTCTTTGAAACATGGTCTTTTCTTCATTTTTTTACCTAATTTTTGTCGCGCCCGCCTCTTTTCCTGCATCACAACACCATTATCCATATATGTCCATCCGCCACACATATCATTATAATTTCATTAACATCATCTATTTTACAAAAACAAACCAGCCATCAGCTAAGGATACCAAACCAAAACAAAACAAAACAAAAAACTATCTATCTATACCTCATTTGAATCCAACTCATCAGATACATATATAACAATGTCATAAAACCAGCCCAAAACATGCAACATTTCATCATATAACACATCATCCATATATCAACATGTCAATTAAACTCATCATATATTCTATACCACAAACCATTGACGAAATACTTAAAAACATTTTCAACACTGCATATGGATCAAAACATCATCTATATATATATACAAGTTTTCAAATATACACTGTGCCCTACATCGGGGCCTCTGTGATCTCATAATCCAACAAAGCCGGCACGCAGGCCACAATAACTATCAATAATCTCGACTCGGCTCACAGGCCGGTCCCTCATATCAAAAATATACTCGCTCGCAGCCGGTACCAATCAGATAACCCAACCCGTGCACTCGGCTCGCAGGCCGGTATACAATAAATGAATGAATGAATAAATGAGTAATATGTAGGCACGCAGGCCTCTATAAACATAACCGGTTCACAGACCGGTGCCCATATCCAATATACAAATACAAAAACAATGCAGGGATCCCTCAGCTCTCCCCACCGCCCTCGGCACCTCTCCCTGCTGGTCCCTGTGGCGCCTCTCGCCTCCTGCCTGTAACAGACACGCCGGCTGTGGCTGCACCTCCCTGCGATCTCTGACTACGCGAGGTCTCCACTCGGTGTGCCGCATATGGCTGATACTCAGCTCCGGTACTATCAAGAACATCCTGATAGTACCGGGCCTCCGCTCTCGCCTCCATGTATCTATCCCGTGCCACCGTCGGTACTGGGGCTGGTCCCCGGACTCTACCTACTACCCCTGCACTTCGTGCTCGTGGCTTTGGTGGTGCTGTGGGTGCTATCGCTGCTGCTGGTACTGCGCTCGTACTGCACTGCACTGTGGCCGTGGCTTCTTGGTGGTGGTGCTGCTCGTGCTCGTACTTACACTCGAGCTCAGGATAGTTTCCTGTAAAAGACCACTATCTCGTGCTGCGCAGCAGCAAGCTGCCCTGTAAGAGCCGCACTGACCCTCAGCCGATCTCTCTTCCATAGCTTGCCAAGTCTCGGCTATGCAGGCAGCCGTGCTACCTCACCGCTCTCTGACCAGCCCACCACACCATGTATGCTCCTGTACAACCAGCATCATCTACTGTGTCATCTGCTGGCCTCTCAGCAACCCAATCTGGATCCAAGGGCTGTGGTGCAGGCAGTGGGGCCTCTACATCATCCCTCCTATACTGAGGGAAGGGAGTGGCTCGCCCCTGCCGCAGCCCCATCTCGCCGCGTGCACTTCTCTCTAGGGGTATCCTCTCGTACTCTCTCGGCCTCCGTCTGCTATCCGAAAGTGTACTAGATCCAGCAGAATCGCATACTCGGCCTCCTCTGTGCGGGTGATGACCTCTGTAAGGTCTCCATACGATATCTACCGCTATCAGGCCCTCTAACAAATGCCTGTAGTAGGCAACATCTCTCCCCGCAAGCACTACTCGTGGCTGCCCCACGACTCCCAACCACCTCTGAAAGCCGTATCTGTATATAACTTGTGGCCCTGCTGGGGCAGCCCTACTGGTCTGATGCATATGATGTGCTCATATGCCCAACAGTGAAGTAAAAATGTCGAACAGATACCGAATCACCTCATCCGGTGATAACCCCAGAGCTCTCTGTATAGCTGCACCAGATACACTGGTGCCCACGCATAGCAAGTATGCTCCTCAATCATCTCAAGCAACACCCCCATCAACGCCCGTGGAAAGCGGCCTCCCTCTGAGTCCGGGAGGGCGAAGCAGGTGATCCCAATCATCATCAGCACAGCCAGCCGTGTCTCGTGTCGATGCGCACGGTACATGTCACCATACCCAATGCTCGCACTGTGATAGGTAAGTAGCGCGGCTGCATCTCCAAAAACCTGTAATATGTTGTCCATGGCAGTCTCTGAATCTACCTGGAAGACCACTTCCTCGATAGGTAGTCGAAGGATGCGATACACATCCTCCAACGTGATAGTCATCTCCCCAGTCGGGAGATGGAACACATTGGTCGCCGGATCCCATCTCTCGATGAGGGCGACCATCAGGCTGTGATCTCTCTCTATCACTCTGTACCTCTGGACTCCACCGAGTCCCACCTCGCGCATGATCACCCAGTGAGCTGCGGACACATGTGGTCTCATCCGCACCAACAGCGGGGGCATCCTATCCCGCATCGTCAACTGCTGACGTGCCTGCAAAACCAACCCACATCCTTAGACCTACTTTTTATCACAACATCTACTTTATCCTCTAAACCCCCTTTTATCCCCCCGACCACACCCCGACTCTCTACCACCCCACCCAAAACCCAAACTCACCCCACCTACAAAACCAAACTCACCCCACCCAAAACCCAAACCCACTCCACCTAAAAACCAAACCCACCCCACCCAAACCCCTACCCGACCCAAAGCCCAAAATCTACCCAAATCCAAACCCACCCAACCCCAAAACAAAACAAACCCAACCCAACCCACCCCAACCAACACCCCACCCCACCCAACACCCAAACCCACCCAACCCAAAACACAAAACACGCCCAACCCAACCCAACCCACACTCACCCAAAACCCAACCCAACCCATACCCATACAAACCCAAACCGACGCCGGCCGACATACGACCGACGCCGGTCCAGCCCAACACACCCTGTCCACACAATTTGCGACCGATGCCGGTCGCTTAGCAACCGACATCGGTCGCTGTAATTGCCGGGAGCCGAACCCCCGCGCGGCCCCCGCCCATATTTTTGCATTTTTATACTTATCTACCCACCCAAACACCATAAAAACCTACCCACCCAGCCGACTTGCCCTATTTTACCCATCTATCCTCTTCATTTTTCAAATTACGTCAATTTATTCATTATTTCCTAAAACATGTAAATTCCTACCCAAACCCCCAATTTAGCTTAACACCATTCAAATGCACACAATAAAGAGTTCCGAACATACCCGAACGATGACACGTCATCGTGGTGGGATGGGTGGTGGTGGTCCAGCTGGTCCAGCCCCTCCTGCTCCTCCTGCCTGTGCCATAGCTCCAATTCTGATCTGCTGGGTCCCCGGCCAATCAACTGCTGCCTCCTCCTCACTCGGGCCCGCAAACAACTCACTCCTCCAGCAAAATAGCTCCACCTAATTCAATAAACCTCCAATCTCAACTCTCCACGCTGCATAAGTCAATTTGGTTTTCAAAATAACAAAGTGACAATGACAAGCCGTATTTTTCTTTTTATAGGTTTTTCGCCCTTAACCGATATCGGTTTCATGTTGCCCTAATGAACCGGTATCGGTCCCTTAACCGATATCGGTCACGTAGAATCGACATCGGTTTTTTCTTCCAACTTTCCCCCAATTTTTTTCCCTTATTTACCATTTGCCCCTTTTTAACCACATATCGCCTATATCCACCTTTGTTGAACACCATTTGTTTACAAACCGGCCCGACCCAAGGCCTCGCCCTAACAAACCGGCCCGACCCAAGGCCTCGCCCTAACAAACCGGCCCGACCCAAGGCCTCGCCCTAACAAACCGGCCCGACCCAAGGCCTCGCCCTACCCTACCGGCCCGACCCAAGGCCTCGCCCTACCCTACCGGCCCGACCCAAGGCCTCGCCCTAACAAACCGGCCCGACCCAAGGCCTCGCCCTACCCTACCGGCCCGACCAAAGGCCTCGCCCTACCCTACCGGCCCGACCCAAGGCCTCGCCCTACCCTACCGGCCCGACCCAAGGCCTCGCCCTAACAAACCGGCCCGACCCAAGGCCTCGCCCTACCCTACCGGCCCGACCCAAGGCCTCGCCCTAACAAACCGGCCCGACCCAAGGCCTCGCCCTACCCTACCGGCCCGACCCAAGGCCTCACCCTAAAAACCAGCCCGACCCAAGGCCTCGCCTCTACCCCTACCCCGACCCAAGTCCTCACCCTAACAAACCGGCCCGACCCAAGGCCTCGCCCTACCCTACTGGCCCGACCCAAGGCCTCGCCCTAACAAACCGGCCCGACCCAAGGCCTCGCCCTACCCTACCGGCCCGACCCAAGGCCTCACCCTAAAAACGGCCCGACCCAAGGCCTCGCCCTACCCTACCGGCCCGACCCAAGGCCTCGCCCTAACAAACCGGCCCGACCCAAGGCCTCGCCCTACCCTACCGGCCCGACCCAAGGCCTCGCCCTAACCAACCCGTCCGCCCCACGGCCTTGCCCTACCCATTTGGACCGACCCAAGGCTACAACCCAACAACTCGGCCCGACCCACGGCCGTATCACTCCAATACCTTACCCAAAATCAAAACCATCCACTTTTATCCTCCCATCCCGTAGTTTTTGTTCAATCGAGCTCACTGCTCGTGTTTTAGCATGATTAGGGTCCTCGACTTGATCTCGTCGACCAACTTTTCTCGTAGACCTAGACCGTGACGTTTATCTCAACCAAACCAACCATTCGCACGCTGCACATGCCTAAACATTAATGTACCTTACCTCGTTATATACCCCGAGCTACTTCCTATGCCTTGATACTAGGATTATATCAACCTTGTTTGGATAAACTATCGACCTTTACCTATGCACTGCTGGTTTGCTCATCAAATCATGTACCCTAGTCGTACTATTGCATTTTACCATGCGTCTGCTTCCTTGGACCTACCCCACCATCTTACCATCCCCTCTACCCCATTTACCCTTTATCAACCCTATCCCTGATTTCCCGTTCACTCAATCTGTGATAGATTTGAGGGGGATTACCTATACCCTTAATAGGGGAAACCACTTCATATTATTGTCCGTGCAGCTTTACAAAACAAGCTACACGACAATAAGGGGCTAATGTAGACACCAAATTTGTGTCTTACGACCCCTTGTGACCCGCATCTCATCTCGCAACTTAACCTCATCACCTAAACCTTACACAATTATTTATTAATTACCTTGTAATTGATAAATCCACCATCACCTTACCTGCCACCTCATTTTTCCACCTCATCATGACCTAGCCCTAACCCTAAACTAACCTAATTAAGACCTATGACTTGGTCTAGACTCACATCCATAACTAATGCCTCCTTACTCGCACCCAAAACCGACCTTCTAGCCACTTGACCAAGCCCGCAACTGATCTCTCGGGAGAAAAGCAGGGAAGGTGGGCTATTTTACTAAAAATAGCCTACTTTTTCCTTACCGATGCCGGTTCCTACTCGACCGCCGTCGGTTACGTAACCGCCATCGGCTCCCTGTAAATGGGCTCCCCGAACCAAAATCAAGGGTCGAATGATTTTTGAATCAACAGAGATCATTGGGAGCGAAAAACAGAGTCCAGATCTTCACTTGACCGAGCAGAGACGAGTGAAGAAACCAGAAGCGTTTGCAGCAAAGGAGATCAACTTGCATCTTTGTCAAAACCAGTAAGTCACATCTTGCATGTCCTCTGTTATAACATTTCTTATGCTCTTTGAATCACAAATCTCCTAAATCCGTTTCAATCCACTACCCAACGTGCTATCATTGCATCTAACTGTCATTCTTTTACCTCTCATCATCTCATTCCTAATATCATCCATAAACCACCTTACAAACACCATAGCTACCAAGAAGGTCCTAGGCCCAACCGATGCTTACTAAAACCAAGATTGGTTACCCCGACTATAACCGAAACCACCTTCTCCTACCCGCTTCAACCAAGTAATCTAATTGATATTTTGCAAATCATTTGTGTTAATTCATATTAGCAGGAAACTGACCACCTTCGAAAGGAAGTTTTATATTTCCTGGGCCCAAGGCAGTTTCCTCATTTATTGTTTAATCAAATCTTGTGGTCTTGTGTTCTTATTTGCAGGTAGTCCTTCCAAGACAAAAAGGAGTTCTTCGCAGTCAACTTGATCTTTCTCCACGGTACGCGCACACCATCTCGACATTTAACAGGTATTCCTCCTAGCCCTAACCCTATCTGTTTCTAAAAGGAATGAAAGGATAGAAACAACTCTATTCCTAGAAGCCGAAACATTCCGAGCGAAACATACGTTATATTTCCAAAATCCAAAAAGATATCAAATGGGAAAACACTTTAATTCAACTATGCCAAGTTAGCTAATTCCAATTCAAATATTCCTAACAACCTCAAAGCATCAAAAGGACTTAATATTTGTTTTGATTCCCAAGATCACCCTAAGGGATGTGAGGCAAGAGCATATGTTATATTATTCCTATAAGTAAACATGAAAATTTTATCTAATCAAGTAGAAACATGTAAAAATAGCCTCGCAAAGACAAGTATGTGATTAGATAAAACTGCAAGAATGTTAGCACCTCAACACATTGATTTCAATAATACAAAAGGACACTTGCACTCTATTGTCCAAGAATGAAAGGATAGAAACAACTCTATTCCTAGATTTTCCAAGGATGCAAGAGAAGATCATATGTGATATTTCCAAAATCCAAAAAGATATCAAATGGGAAAACACTTTAATTCAACTATGCCAAGTTAATTAATTCCAATTCAAATATTCCTAACAACCTCAAAGCATCAAAAGGACTTAATATTTGTTTTTGATTCCCAAGATCACCCTAAGGGATGTGAGGCAAGAGCATATGTTATATTATTCCTATAAGTAAACATGAAAATTTTATCTAATCAAGTAGAAACATGTAAAAATAGCCTGCAAAGACAAGTATGTGATTAGATAAAACCTGCAAGAATGTTAGCACCTCAACACATTAATTTCAAGAATACAAAAGGACACTTGCACCCCTATTTTTGTGTCTACGCATGGGTTAGGGTGTATACACCACTCTATGTTTTTCCAATTTACAGTGCACCTACACCACCCAAGAGGTGTGGGCACCACCAAAATGACATGTGTGCTACTCTATGTATTTTTGGCTTAGCATACACTTATGCCACCAGAGAGGTGTGTGCGCCACAAAAACAATGTATGTGCCACTCTGAGAAAAATAGACATAAATTCAGATAAAATTCATGTGCTACAGGAAAATTGTGCACACCACTGGAAAAGTGTGTGCACCACCACTTTGTAAAGTAGTCCTAGATTCTGATAGAACGTTTGTGCCACCAGAAATGTATCTATGCCACTAAAATAGCATGTGCACTCTGGTTAGGGTGTACACGCCAATCTAACAGGTTTTAAAATTATGTGAAGGTACAGTATGAAACGATGTCTATGCCCAAGTTAGTGCATCTACGCATTGGTTAGGGTGTATGCATCGGGGTTAGCACATATGCATTAGGGTCAATAAACAAAGAACTAGGTTTTAACATCATGCTTGTGCCACTAGAGAGGCATGTGCACCACAAAAATGTGCATGTGCTCAAAGAAATGTTCTTGCGCCACACCTGTAACCAAAATATAGAAAAAAACACAAGAAAACTCAATATATATCTCAATTTTTGACAAGTTAGTTTAAAAATGGCAACAACCCATTAAAATGATGGTTATGAACAAGAAGTTATACATATAAAACTAGAAAAATTCCAAGAAAATGGACATTAATTACTACATGTGCATATCAAAATTTAGCCAAAATAATGAAGTTTAAACTAAAAGCGTCATGGGACTAAGTGTCCCACCGGCATGCCAAATGTGTGCATGTGTACTTTGCTTAAGCTAAATTAAATGAAGAAAGAACTACCACCTAAATAGTTCTATAATATAGCTAAGACAAAGCCTAAGCACCATCAAGATAAAGAGCTAAACAAGATCTATACTAAACATCATAACTTTGAAACATAAGATCAAAAGTAGCATGCTATTCAAAATCTCTACTCTCCTAGATTACCAACAAAATGAATGGACCTATTTAGCTCCAATGGCAATCAAAAATTCTTGTTTGATCCTTAAAGAATGCAAGAATAGGAAGCTTAGCTCTTAACAATGGTGACCTCTCAAGAAAACAAAAGGCAAGCTCTTAGTCTATTTTGCTATATGCTTTGCATTTGCTTTCTTAAGAAGTTTAGGTGTAGGTATAAAGGTAGAAGGAGGGCTCCTTATATAGCCCAATGGATAAAGAAAACACTTCATCCCTTTGCATGTGGGATAAAGGTAAAACATGATTAGGAATGGATAAGGTTGCTTTATAAAAGGTAACCTTACTTTAGAAGGGTTTAATTTATAATTAGCAAGTCATGGGAGTTGGGGGATGTTTTAATTAATCAAAGGTGATTAACTAATAGGTAGATGTAAGCTTATAGAAGCTAATTATAGGAATATTAGTATGATTTAGGATATTATAAGGGGATTAAATCAATTAAATATTGATTTATTGGTTAAATGGAAGGGAGAGCTAATTAATTAATAATAATTAATTAGTCTAGATAGAAGGGGTGATTTATTAACGAAAGGTCGTTAATTAGGGTATTAGTTGGATAGGTGACTTAATTAATTAGCGTATTGTAATTAATTAATGACAATAAGAGGGAATACGAGCACTTTTGACGATATGTCATCGATTTGTGAGAAAGGAGATAATTAGCGCAATTTAAGTATTTAAATTGCTTGGGCATAATTATAGGTGTCTATAAATGGTAATGTTTTCAAAGTGTCCATTGTCATCATATTTATAGCCGCTCCCAAATAAACCAAAACATTATGTATATCTTTATTCCCTATAGAGACATAAATAATAGGACTTCCAGATCTCTCGTATTTGGGAAGCAAAATTTTCCCTACTAATAAATCAACAAGTTTCCCATCTACCTTAATAGTCCTGGGGTACTGCTGCTTCCTTCCATGTCTTTTTAAACATAGCATTTTGATTAAATTTTTCAATTATGGAATTTCCTTAATTGCTTGTAGCAATGGTATTTTAATATCAATTTCCTTAGTTCCTACACCAACTCGTATTCCATAGTTTTTATGGCTTCTTTAAATCTCTCTAGAAATAGAGTCTCAGTAGTGTTGTTATGTAGCTTCTTGGGAACAACCGTATTAGGGGTTTCAATTTCTTCTGTCATCTCAGTGATTATAACAATTGTGGACTGCTAATTATTTTTATAGATCTAGTTTGAATATCCTTATAATCCATGGGATTCAAATCAACCGATTGTTCTCGTTCGCTTACGTAGACAGGAGTTATTTGTTTGTTTCTTTGGTTTACTACTGGTTGTGTTGGTATTTGGGGTTTGACCACATTTTGTGAATTTTTGCTACGGAACCCATTATGGCTTGTTGATTCTAATTGAGATTTGTCCTCCCTTGAACATAATTATTAAGGCTTTACCTGGGTTGTGACCAAGCATTTGGGTTTCCTTGACTAGAGCATGGTTGTTGGTGTCCTTGGGCATACCAAAATTGACCTACCCAATCCTAAGGATTTCATGTTGGTTGAGGTGCCCAAGGTGGTTGTACCCAATTTTGTGGTACTTTCCCGAGCTACCCATGGCATCATCTAGGGCTTAGGAGCTGACCTAGGCATGAAATTCCCTTGGCTAGGTTATCTCTAGAAAAATTTACTTATTCTAATGTAAATGGAATGTTTCTTTGTTTAAGCTGATTTTTAATAAATGGAAGAAGAGAACATGCATCACTCTCATGGTCCCTAGATTCACAAATGATACACATTTCTATCTTGTTCGAGGATAATCTCTTGTTGTGTGCTTCTTCCCGTATCTATGACAATACATAGCTAATGGTTTAGGTTTAACATTTGCTTTAGCTTCCAATCCATCCATGGTGGAAGTTAATCGAACTAAAATGTTTTTTTTGAAATTTTCCAATCCATCCATCAGTTTGTTCATATATGGGTTTAAATTTTTAACTATTTTTCCTTTTATAGGTGCACCCCTTGTTTGTGAATAGCTTCTATAAATGTATTTAATATCATTCATTCTTATTTGATCAATGTTTCCACCTCCCATCAGATCAAGTTCCTCCCTTGATTCATCATCCAAACCTTTATGAAAAATGGTTTTTCTTGACTCTTCTTGTAATAAAAATCCACATATTCTCATCCTTCTCCTTCTTGATTTGAAAAATTTGTCCTTCCTATTCCTCCCTCTATGGTAATATTGATACTTGTCTAGGAAGGAAAATTCCATTTATGCCCAAGTGGTAATAGAATTAGATGTTAATCCTATAAACCACCTCATTGCTTTGCATCCTTCGGGGGTAGATGGAAACAACTTGAGTTTCTTACTATCTATTTTGTAATCATAAGTTTGACATAATACTTTAAATTCAAATAGAAATTGGTGAGGGTCTTCAAATGACATCCCTCTAAACATGGGTAAATATGCAGGTGACATATTTTTGATAGGTGTATCATCATAATCCAATTGAATTAGATAAGTGAAGGTACTATCGGTTCTCTTTCAGCTTCTTATGCCATTTATATAGTACCTTCTAGAATTTTTTCCCAATCAATATGGTATGTGATTTTTTTTGGGAAGGTGAAAATTCAGGAATAGGTGGTTGACTACTTAATTATGAATCAAAAATTTCTCTAAACGGGTCTTGGGATATGATATTTTTTCTAGAGGTTCTACTTCCTTCTAGTGAGTGATCTAAGGATTCAAAAGGTGGCAATTCTACTTTGTGCCTAATAAGGGACAATGGTGTTTGTAATTCTTGATCAACTTCCTTATTTGATGATGATTCTTGTTTAGATATTTGGGGAGGAATAGACCCTTAGAATATCTTGGTATACTCATAAATTTTATGATGATGTAGGGAAGATCTTGAAATTACTAGATATATGATTTCTTCTCTTGTTGACACCTAATTAGACAATTCTAACTATTGGGTCCCCGACAACATCACCAAAAATGATGGGTGTTGTTATTCCCTTCATTTAATCAACTCTTTGTTGATTTCGTATTCAAACCATGGGTGGTGTCTGAAGCTATATGCAACAAGAAATATTAGTGATCTATTAATTGATTGTAGGTATTTGTTTATTTTTATATTCCCTGGGTGATTTTCTCAATGTCTTAAGGATTCCTTAGCTAAAACCTTATTGAAATCAAACTATGAAAACTTGCTGGAAGTAAACACTCTCTCTAGAAATAGATTTCTAGAAATAAACACACATTTGTAGAATGAAATAGATTGTTGTAAGTAAACACACATTATAGAAATAAAAACACTTACTTTGGAAATAAAAACACAATTTGAGAATTCTGAAAGTTGATTGCAAATAAAGAAGAATCTAATCTAGAGCACTCATAGCGGGAACAAGTATACGACGATTTCAACTTGAGTAATCAAAAGCATTTATAGAATTAATAGATCTATACTATTTGTTCTGGAAATATAAATACTAATAAAATGAATATCCTGGTTCTTGGAAGAGTGGTCCCTTTCTCTATCTTGAAACAGGATTTGATAACTTAATATACTCTCAAAATAGAAATGGCTATTTTATTGATAAAATTTTCTACATTACAAAAACATATTGTCTCTTTTTATCTCTCTATGTATTTATCTATGTATATATCTATATCTCTCATATATTACTATCTATCTATAGTTCTGAATATATATATATATATTTCTTCCAAAGGTGTATTTACAGCCATAGATGTCCTACCGATTCATACGGTAATGAATTGTGCCCAAAATAGATGTTGAATTTGATCATGGTTGGACCTACTATTATATGATAGTTATCCTGGATCTCGGGAGTATGAATAATTAGAAATCTTCCAATCTACTCCTGATTGAAAGGATCATTTATTATTAAATAACCAGATGTTGTTGGAATAAATAAATTCTAATCGGTTCCAGAACTTTAGAGAAGTTTTGGAACTAAAGGAAATCATTCCAGATCTAACTGTGAGGGTTCGGAGCTACATGCAGGAGTTCGGAACTAAGTCTGAAATTTCTAGAACTAAGTGATGGAGTTCTAGAACTAAGTCCAAAAGTTCTAGAACTAAGTGATAGATCTTGTAACTACGTAATGGAGTTCTAGAGCTAAGTCTAGAATCTCAGGAACTGAGCTGTATTGAAACTAATGCTTCCAAAACATGTTGACTGCTTCATACTTTGTTATTTTGATTGATTGTGACCTTTTTTATTACAAAACTCAATTTCCAAAGCAATTAGTTAGGAATTTCATTTTTTTAAAACGTTAGAACTATAATCAACAAAATATGGAAAATTACATCCTAACTTATATTAGATCAAACAAAAGTCACAAAATGCAATCAATCTTGATAAGAAGGAGAGTAAAATAAGATCATTGAATGTAAATTAATGAGACATATTTTGGCCTCGTCATCTCACTTACTATAGCTGAAGTAGAAGTTCCTGAGGAACAAGAAATCATGGGGGAATCCCTACACATATATTTAGGAACTTCCTTAGTTAAATCTCAATTGGATGTAGATCCATTTTTACCTCCCTAATTATTACTAATAAACTTGTTCATAATTGTATGTTTCACTCAAGAGCCTCATGTAATATAATTCCCTTGGAGGTTATGAATGAGTTAAATATAAAGATAACAACTTTTGGAAAATGTCATGCCATGGATTCAAGGGAGGTACTAGTTATTGCGTATGTGAAAGGACTATATGTTCAACTTGTTGCTTACCTTCATAACTATTTGACCATGAAAGTGGTTATTATTGATTTTTTTGCTAAGTGGGGTATGTTTTTATCGTAAAATGGGTTTTAAGTATGGGAGGTGGTGTCCAGGATGGAAATGTCTAATGCCACCATACTAGTAGAAGGAAATTTTGTAAAACTACATGGAGAGAAGAAAATACTCCATATTATTGAGAATCCCATGAATGCCTCTTATGAGGTATTATTTGTTGACACTTGATTTGGAAAATTTCATAGGATATGTTGATTTTGAAGATCAATGTATAAATACTAATACTCATTTACAATATGTTGGTATTCCTTGGACCATGATATTTGATGGAGCATGCTTTGCTATGGGGAGTGGAGCTAGAATAGTCCTCACATCCCTAGAACAAGAATCTTTTAATTTTTCATTCAAATTAAATTTTGAATGCACTAATAATATTGCAAAGTATGAGGCATTGCTCTTGGGTTTAATATTTTCTTGGAAATATGGAATCAAGGATATTATTGTTAAGGGAGATTCTGAATTGATTGTGAAACAAGTGAGAAAATTGTATGCAACTAAAAATCAACGAATGAAATAGTACAAGCATGTAGTTTGGGACCTTATTGAAATGTTTGATTCATTTAATATCATGTATCATGAAAGCACACAAAATGCAGCAGCTAATAGATTGGTTATCATTACATCACATTTTTCTAACTGTACAATATCTCCATATTGTAATTATGATGTTGAAGTATTGGCTAGACCATATGTTCCTGACAATGTTAAACACTAAAAATTATTTGAGGATGATGCTCAAATATAGAGGTTTATGAAGAGAAAAGATGAATTTTCTAATCAACATATTGACTTAGAGCCAATGGTTGAACTCTGTGATGGGAAAGAGACTCTCTTTGGGAAAGAGGTGATCTAATTAAAAATAAACACAATTCTAAGAGGATTAGTTTCCCTCGAGTACAACTTTAACAATGCGGATAGAGTAATCAACACCAAGCTGATTACACCAAGTTGCTAAGAGAATATCAAGATTTCTTAGCTTGGTCATACTTTGAATTGAAATATTATAGAGAATTTTTTTCAATAGTAGATACATCTAAAACCTCATTCCAAACCTTTCAGGAATAATCAAAGGCCCATCAATCCCATTCTCTAACTCAAAATGAAATAAGAGTTGACAAAATTAAGAGATGGAGGAATCATACAGCCTATAAGGTATTCTTCATGGGTGGAAAACCTTGTACCAATATGGAAGAATCATAGGTACATAAGGCTTTGTGTGGATTTTAGGAATCTTAACAAGGCATCAATCAAAGATAATTATCCATTTCAAAATATGGATAACATGTTGCAATTGGTTATATGATCTAAATTATTGTCAATACTAGATGGTTTCTTAGGGTATAATCAGATCGTTTTGAAGAAATATGGACATTTTAAAACTTCCTTTACTACTCCTTGGGGAACATATGTTTATGTTAGGATGCCTTTTGGACTCATGAATGCAGGAGAAAATTTCTAGAGAGCTATGGATGTGGATTTCTCAGGACTTATAAATGACTTCATATTTTTATATCAAGATTATATAACAATTTTTTCTAAGAAAAGAGGTGACCATTTGGGACACCTAGAAATAATGTTGCTCGATGCAAAGAGTATGGAATTTCATTGAATCCCAAGAAGTGTCATTTTGGAGTCCAAAATTTAAAACTATTGGGACATATTGTATCAAAGGAAGGGATCATGATAGATCCCGAGAGAGTGGGGAAATTGGTAAGGTTCCTATTCCTAAATATAAAAAGGGCATTCAATATTTATTTAGACAAATAAAATTTATTAGGAGGTTCATCTCCAACTTTGTTGAGATAACTATTCCTATAGTAAATATCTTTGAAGAAAGAATAAGTCACTAAGTGGGAAAGAGTTGTTCAAGCTTTCACTTTGGAATAAAGGAAGCATTGAAAAATGCTCCATTCTTAGTAAGTCTTGATTATAAGAAATCATTTGAAATGTTTTCTTTTTCCTTAGAAAATACCATTGCATCATTACTATTGTAGAAGAATGAAGAAGGAAATGAGAGGCCTATTGCTTTCTTTAGTAAGGCCCTTCAAGGTGTTAAATTGAATTATACTATCATGGAAAATAAGTCATTTTCCTTAGTAAGAACTACCAAAATCTTCAGATCCTACATCTTAAGTTCCAATATTGTAGATTATGTTACCCATACAATGGTTAAAGACATCCTATAAAAAATGGAAGTATATAGTAAGATATTTCATTTGGTGAGTAAGTTGCAAGAACATGATATTGAAATACAAACCACTAAATTTGTTAGAGCTTGGGATTAGCAAATTTAATAGATCAAAGTAATTTGCAAGTAATGGAGATAAATGTAATTGAGGAGGGTAGTTTGGAAGAGAAGATGAAAATTCAATTTCATACAAATATATAGTTTATTATCTAAAGAATTCTGATTGTCCTAGGCATTTAGACAAAAACTAGACAAGGGACACTTAAACTAGCCTCCCAAAAGTATGTCATGATTGAGCATGAGTTAGCTTGGGAAAACCTAGAGGGAATGCTACTTAGATGCATCAATGAGGAAGAATCCCCCAACATAATCATGGAATTTCATGGGGGAGTATGTGGAGGCCATTTTCCTAGAAGAGTTATTGTTCAAAAAAATTGAGGGAAGGATATTAGTGGCCATCATTATTTAAAGATATTTTAGTGCTTTGTTAGAAAGTGTGAAATTTGATAATGCTTTTCTAGGAGGTTAAAACGCTCGGTGTTTTTCCCTTACAACCTGTGTCAATTGAAACATATTTCAAACAATTAGGAATGGATTTTATTGTGGAAATATCATATTCCTCAAGTGTTAGACACACATAGATACTTTGTCGTTCTGACTACTATAATAAATGGGTTAAAGCCATCCCCACGAAGAAATCAACTCACCAAGTGGTCATGGATTTTGTTTTGAATAATATAATTTGTAGATTTGGAGTACCTACCTGAATAGTTTTTGATAATGCTATGAGATTCAGGGATAAAACATTAGCATCTTTGTGCAAGTAATATCGTATCAACTTGGTCTATGCATCAAACTACATTCCTCAAGGAAATGGAAAGATGAGTAAAGTAACAAAAAATTTCTTAAACTACTCTGAAGGAAATTAGAAACTAATAAAAAATAATGGGGTGAACAAAATAATTTTTCCTTATGGGCAGATAGATTTACTACAAAAAGAGCTACTAGAAAAATTCCTTTTGAACTAGTTTATGGAGTCCAAGATCTTTTTCCTTTACACATGCAATTGTCTTCTTATCAATTCATGCAAAAACTTGAGAGTGAAGGAGAAGTAAGTCCTTATGAGGAAAGAATAAACCAAATCTTGGAGTTAGATGAAGAAAGAAGAGAATCTCACCAAATACATCTAAAGTTTAGGGAGAGACTCAAAATATCTTTGACAAGAAGGTAACTCCTAGGGCATTCAATGTGGGATATTTGGTCTTGTTATGGGATAAAAACATGAAGACAAGGGAAAACATGGAAATTTTGATGCCCTATGGATGGGACCATACTCCATAACATCAGGATTGGTGAACACACTTTCTTCTTAAAATATCTGGAGGGAAACTTATTGGAATTTTCTATCAATGATAGACATCTCAAGCACTTTCTAGACTAAGCCCATATGGTTAGGTATGATTTTGTATAGTGTACAATTTTTGTTGTTTGTTGTTTTTGTTTCCCTTTTTTGTTTTATGGTCTATAGTGACCAATTTTATTGTTATATTTGCATTATGTTGTGTGTATCTTCTTATGAAACCCTATGTGTGTTGTGAATGACTCTATTTCCCAATGGATTAAGGAACTTGGTTTGTGTATTAAGTTATTTATTTGGTTCTTGTGGTACCCACAAGGGGTACCCATCCCCGAGTCGAGTTGATGTTGGTGTTCATTTTGAGATCGCACCATGTTTTGAAATATGTCCTCAAAAAATTTGTTTGCCATGCTTACTAAGGTCTGTAACACATGAAAATCCATATACCTTTTTAAAAAATTGATGTTGAATTAAGAAAGAAATTGAATCTTTGTGTAAAAATTTTTCTGCTAAATCAATAGTCATGCGCATATTTTTTGTTTAAAATTCCTTCTGAAAGTTTCCAATGAACCATGTAAAAATCTTGAAAAATACTCTATATGTCATCTAGTTTGAACTCTTTTAAAAGTGCATTTTATTCCCGACGCCTAAGAACATGTGGTATGTTTTGGTTCGCTTCAGTATTATCGTGGACATGATTGAATGTTTGTAGAAGTGATATAAATGTGTAATGTGTAAAATAATCCCCAGATCGATGGAATATTCTAAGGAATATTCACAAGAGCTTAATGCAAAACATAGACATAGCCATGCTCCCGAAAGGAAACACGTGTAAAGATATCATTGGAGCGGGAAATGGGACTTTCATTAACCTTTGCATTTTACACCTATTAAAGTGAAAAGTGTAGTTAGAAGTCTGAATCTGAAGGGGGACATGTGTCAACTCTGATAATCAAAGTCAACAATGGGTGATTGGGTCAAATTTATAGTTTTACACCCCTTCGACAAATGAACAAAAATGTGAGAAAAATCCCTAACCCCTTCGTTCTCCATATAGACACACGTGGACTAATCAAATTCAAAAGAGAGAAGAACATCAAATGATCGAGGATTGAATAATTTATGTTTTCCACAATTAATTCATGTTGTGTGGATCAAGGAGATAATTTTTAAAAATTAGATCATTTTGAATCTCACTTGTGCACACAAAAAATCTAGAAGCCCTAGCTCTTCAAATTCACAATGTAAAGAGAAAAGATAAATCTTGGGTGTGTATGTTCGCTTCATGGAGCTTAAGAAATGTAGGTGCAAAGAAGGATTTCTAAGAATTTATTGAAAAGGGGTAAGTGCTCTTATGTTTTTTCCTATTTTACCAAGTCTACAATTTGTGAAGGGTTAAGAAAGAAGGTCAAAAATACACAAAATGAAGACTATGGAGTCAAGATTTCATGTTTCCTCTAGTATCACTAGTAATTTAGACACAGTCACAGATACAAATTTGATAAACACCATCTTCAATGACTTTATATGAAGACTCCATGTTCCCAATAAAAGTGGATTCATGGTGTTCATTGATGCCAGCCACATTTCCCTAGCCATTACCTTCCCTCCCTCTATGCATTGTCCCAAATTAGTAAGGATTTGTGTTGAAAATTATGATCTAGAAAAAGGGAAGTCTTAGATGGAAGTGGTGAGAGATTATTGACCTTAACACCTAGAGAATTTATACTAATTTTAGGGCTACCAAAAATTGGGAAACTAGTAACCATAAGCATAAAATCATCCCTAGTTGATTATGAGGCAAAGAAGAGTGATTATGCCAGGCTCATGAATACTAAATGGTTACTAAAAGATAGAAAGTCTACCGAAATAATCCCTAAGAAATTACTCAAATCACATTTTGTGGAAGATGCTGAAGACAAAATTATGTTGTTTAGTACAATTAATTAATGGCATGAATATGACTTATGAATTTAAATAATGGATGTGTCCATACATAGGGGTTATCTTTGAAAATAAAGGGAACATTCATAGCCACATAAATCCAAACACAACTCTTTGACTTAGCCACAAAAATCAGCATAGGCATCACTTGTAAGAGCTGGACTATATTTGCAAAATAAAATGCACGGAATAATGATATATCTTTCAATTCATTCTGGATTATTTACATAAGATGCAATTACAAATATATAGGCACATAGTTTCCTATAAATTAGGAAACTATTCTACTAACAAATACTAATCACGTGAGTTGTTTGTAACAACCAAACAACTCAGCACACATTTGTTATTAGTTGTTTTATATAACAACTAAATAACAAATTACTAATATAATAATAATTACCAAATGTAATTATTATCTACACAATGTAAATACTAATTCCTAACATTCCCCCCCTTAGTGTTTACATGGTAGAAAAACATCCACACTCTCAACTGCAGTATGCTCACCCCTGTGGCATGTCCAACTCTGTGACTCATGACCTTGATCCAAAAGAAAGGCTCTCTCCTTCCATGGTTTTAAATAGGCTTACCACAAACCTTGACGTGACAGGAACTTCATCAACTATCCACCTCATGTGGTTTTCTGGATCCTCCCACAAACCCTTTCAAGATCCATGAACTGACTTACTCTGGTGCTATTGTTCATCACTATGCTTATACATCAGGGAATTATGTAGGAAACACAACATGCATATCTCAAAACTGCACAATAGAAGATATATTGAAAAATTTCACATTACTTCCTATAAGAATCGTAATGTTCTTAATTGTAGTCTCTCATCATTGATCGTTGCCACTCAATCTTGAACAACATAGAAAATCATCACTTCTTGCATCGAAGCTTTCCTTGACTAAGTCATTTTGGGTACAGAATGGGAATGGAACATTGGTATGTATTCCCCCCCACAATGTGAAATTCCACTCAAATAGATACTGAGAAGCAAAATGCATCGAAGAACATACTCCTGAATGGATCTTGCTAGTTAGGTCTTGCTGCACATGGTCACTAATGCTAGTGAACGTATTATTCTAGCTGACCATCTTCTAAAGAAGTACGGCAATCAGAGGACCAAGTCAGTCAGAGGATCACTGATAGTCATCTGTGCTCCAACACAACTCTCTTTCCAACATCCATCAAATGCCACACAAAACAGGAACACTGCAAACTGAAGCACACTGAGAAAATGAAAACCACACTAAAATCTAATACTCACACCATACATATGCCACCACAGCTTCAGTGCGGCCCCATCATTGGTGACTGACGAGAGGTCACTGAATGACCTCTAGCCTCCTGTGCCTCCATCCTCTAGTTTTTTTGGCTTTTAACTCAGCCAAATGAAAATTTTAAGCTCATTTGTTTCCACATTGAAGTTATTCTCCCCCCACAATGTGAAACATTTTAGTTTTAGGATGTCGGGTACAACCGATAATGTGTCCCACAAAATAGCCAAAAAATATGATATTTTTCAAAGTTGGTATTTTATCCCAAAATTAGAACCACTATAACGAGAATTAAAAAATAAACACTTTTGCAAAAAACGGTGCTCAATTTTGAGTTACCGTGCAAAAGTTATTGAGGTTACAATTTCCCGTAAATTGGTCCAATTAAAATAAAATTGAATTTCCCTCAAAATTCAATTATTAAGCAAAAACTATAGAAATATATATATATTCTAAATTATAGTTTTGCTAAATAATTAAAAAAATTGACCAATAAGAAAAAACCTGTGTGTTGCATTTCTTCTACCGGATGTGCATTTCCAGCCACAAAAATGTCTGTTTGACAGAAATTTTGTCATATCTGCATGCTGAATCTGAACCTAATATAAACTAAAAAGTTGTGCATCTTTTTCTCATCTTTTCAACCCAAAAATAATCACCTCAATCTGATGTTTTATGAGGAAGATATGTTCATTTTACTGAACACTACTTGCTGTATTTTTTTGGACGGATTTTTGAATATTCTCTTTGGCTTCTTAAATCTTCCGGCTCTCATAGGAATAACCTACTTGGTACCAAATGTAAGAGCTGGACTATATTTGCAGAATAAAATGCATGGAATAATGATATATCTTTCAATTCATTCCTGATTATTTACATAAGATGCAATTACAAATATATAGGCACATAGTTTCCTATAAATTAGGAAACTATTCTACTAAAAATACTAATCACATGAGTTGTTTGTAACAACCAAACAACTCAGCACACATTTGTTATTAGTTGTTTTATATAACAACTAAATAAAAAATTACTAATATAATAATAATTACCAAATGTAATTATTATCTACACAATGTAAATACTAATTCCTAACATCACTTCCAATCTTGGGTTTTATATGAATTCATAGTTGATTTACAATATTATAAGTCACAATATTTTTCTTAGCCTCCCACAAAGGGAAACCTTCAATGATCATAGAGTAGATGATATTTATCCACAACTAAATCTAGACAAGTGGAAAGGAAACCTTCAAGGATCATCTTTTTCTCGGTGATAAGGAAAATGTTCCAATTTATGATAAGGATCAAATATTAGACACTTGGTCCCAACCCATTGAAATAATAAGAGAAAGAACATTAAAATAAAAATGTCACTAGTAGGAAAAATCAAGAATATCTCTCCACTAAACATCAGTCTCTAAAATATTCAGTCAATACAAAGGAGGAGGAGGAATCATCCAAGGTGGAAATTCCAGTCAAAGAAGCTCCAGGAGAAACTATAGAAATGACTGCCACCCCAGTGGAAAGAAAAGACAAGGGAGAAACACCAGCTGATAATAAGATTCAAGAAATAGATAGCCAATCCCAAACTTAGGGACAAGAGAAAGAACAACTGGATAAAATGACATTGCATGATGAATCTAAGGAGACAAAAATTAAAAGTGGAAAATCCACATGAAGAGGTACCATTATTACAATATCCTCAAGATGCATCCAAAAATTGGTAGTTTTCTCTAAAATTCCACAACCCACATCACAAGGAGAAAGTGTGGGAAATAATCTCACAACTAGGTGGTTAGGAGAACTCCTTCCAAGAAGAGAGAAGGAGACAATTCAAGAGGAGATAGTGGATATAAGAAATATTGTATTCCCAAAACCCATAAGAGCTCCTAAGAAGGTCGAATCCTGACTAAAACTCATATAGATCAGCAAGGATTCAAGACTTTAGAAATAGCCACCCCACAGGGTGACAAGCTAAAAGGTGAAATCACATTGAGTGATTATAATGTTACACATATCCCATTGGGAAAACCTACCAGAGAAATATTAAATTAGGATGCTACGGTGGTTGTTGGGGGTAGAAAATGGATGAAGATAAAGAAACTAAGAAACAGTTGAAGGAAAAATTCAAAGTATTGTTCTCATCTGTAAAGAAATGGATACAACTTATGGATGAAGGGTGGGAAATAATAGATGCTATAACTGCAGAGGCCTTAAATGAGGTTGAGAAATCCAAGGAAAAGGTTTATGTTGTGGAAAAATGGAAGGAGGATTTATCTAAAAGAGGAAATAAAATTATAGAGGACACAGTAAGATGTTATGATCAATTAACAAAAAGAATCAATGATGTCAAAGACCGGATAGAAAAATTTAATGATGAACTATATTACGAAGAGGGTGTTTTGCCTAAGTATTAGGTAGTAACTGAGTTAGATGATCAATTGTTATAAAAATAAGAGATCATTTTACCTAAAGAATGTGGAGTGTAACATACTTACCTGGATGCAATTCGACTAAGAATTGAGATTCTGAAATAAGTCAAAGAAAAATTATGTACATGAAGGGTCTCAATTACAGAGTGCATTGACTATATGGATTGTATATTTGAAAAAATGGTACTTGATGAAAATAGAATTACTTATGGAAACTTAGGGACAATTTCCCTAACACAGGATTTTGATCAAAGCATCTCTGAAGTCCCTTTCAGCTACAATATTATTCAAAGGTTTGTTAATATGGAGCACCAAATAACCAAATTATCAAAAGGGCTAAGGAAGAGTAAGAGTGAAATGAAATAATTTGATCAAATGATGAAAAGACAATGTACAATACTCATGTTCCATGTTGGGCTAGATGAAGAGATTTCATGATATTTCATAGATTTGATGCATACAATGAAAGAATGTCAAAAGCATAGGAAAATGATGTCAAGGAACTTGAGGTTGATCCCAATGTACCATGAACAAGTTTAGGCTTGTTTCCTCAAAACTTTCTTTCTTCATTTTGTTTATCTTCATTCTTGACAATTGTATACTTTTTTAATCTATAAATTTCAATTATGTATGTGGTTTAATGTAATGTAATATGATTTCACTTGTTTTGATAGAAACTTAGATCTATTATAAACATGAAATGCATTGTAATATTGTGAATCATTTTTATTTGTAAGAAAAGAAAAATGGGGTTCTATAGGGACACCATTCCAAGAGATATATGTATACCTTCTTAATATCATACCAAAAATTAAAAAGAAAAGATAAATTGTCACTCGATCTGAATAAGTCCTCCTTGAAAAATGGAATCCTATCTAAAAGCCTATTATTTCTAAGACTAAATTCCTCAAACTCCTCAGCACCATGAACAAATGCAATGTCTCCTACAAAGTCTCGAGACATATTTAAAGCCATGATATCATTGATATCGACATTAGGGCCATTTAAAATTTGAATTAATTCCAAATTATTCTCATAAGAAGACACCCATTCCTTAATACTTAAACCACCCTTGAGTTATTATTTCTTACCCGTAAATTTTGAAACATATGGTGGTTGAGGAATGTTTGCAAGATTTGGAGGTACAACTTGAGAAAATTATGGAGATGATTGATGTGGATGCTTGGAGTTGGATTCTCCTCCTCTGCATTTCTTCATAGAAAATGGTGGTGCTCTAGGATTCCATATGGGTAGGGATTTTGATGGCCTCTTATCCAAGAAAGAAAGGCATTGTTCAAAATCATCCATCTTATGGGAGAGGGAAGGAAATTCATCCATAGAGGATTCTTCATGAGAAACATATTCCTTTATTAGAATCTCTTTCCCAGAAAATTATTCATTGAAAATAAAAGGACAAGTGGTGGTGGAATTACTCTTCACAAAGAGTTTGATACTTAAGCCAAAAAAATTCAATCCTTCAAGAGTTTTCTGATTTTCCCACTTGAAAAAATGGAAATACATGGTCTGGAAAGTAGAAAAAACTGGATTTATTTTAACTAGCTCCTAAGCAAAGATACCCTAGCAATGCGAGCCATCGGTGGCTCGTCACATTCTTATTGATCCACAACATCAAAAAAATTCTCACGAATGCCTCGTTTGGACCGGACATGTCAAATATTTGATGTCAATTTTTTTTGATGAAATATCTCTTAGGATAAGTCTTAATGCTTCTCCCTCCATCCTACGAAAGAAATTGAGCTAAGTTTATGACACTAGAACTTGAAGAAATTATGCAAAATTATGAAGAGAGTAGTGTGAATTTATAACAAAAATGGAGCTCGGGAGTTGCTGTGAACAAAATCTTGTGTGATTAAATGATAGATTTTCCTTTGATGTTTACACAATACTGGTAAAGGTGAAATAGATTGAAATCAATTAAAAAAATGTCATTTGGATGGATATAGAAAATCACATAGAGGGACATTCATTGCAAAAATGAGAAATAATTATTGTGTGAGTTTTGAAATGGATTTCCAAAAGGAGAAAGAGATCGATGTCAAATCAAAGTTACATTAAAATAACAATTAAAATAATCATCAAAAGTTCCCAACTTGCCCAAAATGGAAATAATGTTAAAAGGTGGAAATGATGACATGGCACCCCAAGTTATCATAACTGAACAAAGGAATACAAATCACATTTAAGCAACGTTTGTTAACGGTTTCTTAACATGAAAAATATGAATCAAGTGGTCCCAAGGAAAATAACTGAAAACTAGATATCTTCATCTAATTGAAAGCATATTCTTCTAAAAATATCTCATTGTAAAAAGTGGGGAATTTTTTGTTGGAATTTTAAGGGAAAATGAATTAATGAAACTCATTAGAATTGTATAAATTATGAGGGCATGTCCTCATATTAAGGGGGTTAAAAATTTTCAAACTTTAGAAGAGACAAAGATAATTGATGTGCTTTCTTGAATCCTAAATTTTAATGAGATGTCTATGAGTTGTTTTACTTCTTCAAATTTTCCTGTGTCAAGATGGTTGCAAGTGTACAACCATTGATAAACATTGAGATCATAGGTTTTATGTTCCCTTGTTAAGGAAATTGAAAATATGAAAAATGAACTGTGTGCATGCTCATTAAGCTTTGTCATGTTTTCTTCTTAGGCAGTATACTTTAATCCAGTCAGTTATTTTTCTTGTTGCAATATTTTTTTTATGGCTCCTCTGAATTACACTAGATCTAGTCTTAATGGTGGTATTTTGGTAATTGAGTTTGTACTGTAATTAGAGACTTATTTTCACAATACTATGCATAGTTTTAAATTCATAAAATGTCCATTCTATTGATAATAAATTTGTAATCCTTTGAGTGTATCTTAGGCGTAATAAGTAGGGAGTTGTGAATATTTTGTCAAGATATTTACATGAGATTTCATGTGTAATTTCTTGAAGATTGTATGAAATCATGTATTCTTGGGCCTCCATGAATGCATACCTTCTCTCCAAGGGACATTTTTGATTAATTGAGTGTCCTTTATACCTAAAATGATTTCTAGCACTATTAGATTTTAAGAAACCTGTCGTAGTCAATCCCATCTTGTTTTAATATCCGGTTCACACAAAATATAAACCTACCATTTCTTAAATCCTACAATTCATCTCTTCTTACTTTTTGAATAAACATTTTCCAAGGGAATTTTCAAGTGTTACTTCCCTTTCCATAAATATGAAAATACAGATGGAATTTCATGTTGTCTAGAGTAACCTGAGTCCAATTAGAGTGATATGCATTGTTTAGTGTGAAAACTTGTGAGAGTTAAATAGTGCATTCATTGGCCATGATCATCTAGGACTGACTTACTTGTTTTCAAAAGGAAATTAAGAGACTAAAGATTTCAATCATCCCCTTACATTTTTTAGGTTACACAATGGGTTCTCTCACCCAGTCAAAGGCATGGCCTAAAGTAGCAAGGAAGGCCATCCCCTTTATATGTGTCACTCAGTCCCTCCAAATCTAGGTTCAAATGAGTTTTTCAGACATCTTTCATTGCTAAAAAATGACATAAACAAATTATGTCGTCCTTCAATAAAATCATTTCACTCACTAATGTTGTTTGGCACTGAGGAGGTGTAAGATTGGGTACTAACAATATCGTCTTTACAAGGAAGGATGTTCCTAAAAAGGCACATATTCTCAAGAATTTTTAGTTTTCTTAGACTATATAATCTATCAATAGGATTCTACTATAGCTTGACATATAAATTAATCAATTTAGAGCATGATATAAGAGGCATGAGTACTTATTTCTTTATCCTCTACACTACTTAGGTGCAATTACTAGAACAAGGTTTAATGGTATTGTAGACACGAAATTTGGGTTAACTCCCCTTTACCGCACATGTATATTAATTTAATTACCTACGATTAAATTAGTTCCCATGCTCACAATATTAAATATTTAATTACCTTAATTGAACTAACTTCCACCTCACTTAGACCCTAGACACCTCATCAAAGACATATTCTTAGCATGTTTCCTTTTAACTAGGACTCAATATCCACTTACCATAACTAACTAAGACTTATTCTAACCCTAACACTAAATGCCTATTCTTCCTCTAACCACATGCACACTTACTTAGGTGGAAAAATCCATTTTGGATCCGCAACAATGAGCAAAACTCCGACAAAAAGATAGCCAAGATCTACTATTTTGGAAACCTAGGATATCTCGTATTAGCCAACATTGGTAACCCTAAACCATCCTCGCTTACCATTTATTCACATTGGTAACCTTGTTCGGAGGTTGGAAGAATGATTTGACTTTTGGAGAAGAGATATCTACATGCAAGCACGCACCAGAGCACTCTTACACATCTAGACATCCTTAACCAACACTAATCACCGATATTAAGGGTAAGCATCTATGGTAAAATTTTGGGAAGCAACTTGCCACATTATTGATCACCGGTTCCATGAATCAACCATCACCTCTATCCAACCACCATGTCTACAAGTACAAGTAATGACCCTTTGATCTATATCTTTCCATTCTTAGATTAGTGTATTTATCTCTGTTTGGGAATCAAAGTCTCCTTTTCATCTCATCACCTCTCACCTTCTTGTCAATCCCTCCACCTAACCACCTACAACCTCCAAGCCCTCCATACCTGACTCCAGACACCTTTGAGCATTCTCACCACTATCATCAACTTCACCAATTTCTATCTTTTCTCTGTGCAATCACAGAAAATCATCAAAACACAACCTTATTGATTCCCTATCAACTTGACCCTACTGACACTAGTTAGCCTAAAACATCGTCAATCTCCTCACAATCGCATCAGTCATACCAGATGATCTCAATCTCTATATCTGGTAAATCTTCTTGTAACAACAACTTCATAATATTTACCCAAACCACTCAAAACTTGACCTTGACCTATCCCAACTACCTAATTCACTTGTCTAACTTCAAGATCTAATCATAACCTATCCTGTTAGATTGGATTTTATTATTGTACTTGAATGAGACACCTAAATCATATCAACTACAGTAGGATACTATTTTACATTATTTATTGCATTAATTTGTTTTAAACAGTGGATTGAAAACCATCTAGCGAGTATCACACTTCCTGGATCTAGCATACGCTAGGCATTCCACTAAAATATATTGTTTGATATTTGTCTGGTGGTCTTGTTTTGTATTCATAGGTAGTTCCTCCTAGAAAAAAGGAAGTTCTCCCAATCAACACTAGATCAGAAAATCAGAATGCGTGCACTCTACCTTCCACCTTCATTCATAGGTATTCCTCCTCACCCTTACCCTATTTTTTTCTCTTACATACGAAAATATTCAATGAAACATTTTGGCACACCTGGTGGGACCATCTCTTGGTTTCATTACATTGTATTCATATAGGGAAAATTTTTGTGTGTTTCTTTCCATTTGAAAAATACACATTTAATCTTATCCCTGGTAATATTGTTTTCTTCTTATTTATTAAATGACATTTTTCATTTGGTGCTTAGAAAAACCAATTCTTCCTTCTTGAATTTGCATAGTAGTGAAAGAGCGTGTTCTTGACCTATTCATCATTTGCTTCATTGAATATAATTGTCAATTTGGGTTATAAAATTTGTTGCATTTAATACTTTTATGCTACATTATTGGCTCACATTTAAAAATGAAGGAGACCTATATGCTTTGGAAGTCATGCCCAACTAATGGTTGATGCAATTGAATTGTATAAATCACTTTCTTCTCTCTCTCTTTTCCAAAATACACAAATTTTAATTTACACATCTTCTTAAACAACATCTCACCGGAAGAAGCTATCAATGATCACATGATTAGAGGATTGACAATGGGTGCCTAGCTGGTTATCTTTGTCTAGTCATCACCTTAGAGAAAGGATCTCCCTCGACATAACATAACCTAAAACCTCACCTTTGTATTTCCTTATTTGTAGGACACCTTTCCAACCAAAAAATTTGTTCTAAATTCACAAGTTAGTCTTAAATATCATAAGCTAAAACAAACATAAATTAATTTTTAGGATTCTGTGTTTTTCTTAGCTCTCTTCTTGACTTATGTTTTGAGGTGTGAGGACTGCATTTCTTCATTTTTCTTCTTCCTTTCACACTCCACCATCATAGTTGGAGTATTCTGACTATTTCTGAGTGTGTCACGATCTCATATTATCATTCTCATAGTTATGGGTTAATCCTTCATCTAGTTTAATTCACTAAAAATCCATTTTTATTCATTTCTTCTAATTTCACAAGAACCAATATTGGTCCAATGATCGCCGTCCGGTTTACATCGACCATCTTGGGTTTATCTAACTGGTTTTGGCTTCTGGCTCTTTTAATTATTTTACCTCAAACAACCTTCATCACCTATTATTTTCTTATTTTGGTTCCTCAGGACACCATCATATCCACAAAATTTCGAGACCTCAATCAAGTAAAGTTTCCCCCGGTTCATATTCACCAATCTTGTTTTATTTTCTGAAATTTGTATTTCCCACAGTGACATGTATCAGTTATCATAACCATCATTAGTTCCCCTTTAACTGTCATTGGTCACACAGGACCATAGTTGGTTTTTGCATTTGACTTTTTATCAAAGAACTGACTAGATTTTCCCCTGGACTTCATCCTTATCTGCTTCTACTATTTTCTATGTCATTTACAAAATACCATTTTACTAGGTCAATGCTAATTCACATGGTTTTGACTTGTAGCCAAACAAATTCCCTTTTATTTCATGCCATCCATCAACCACTCCTAATTAGTCCAACACCACCATCCATCCTGTCACCTATGGATCTAACATAGCCTATCACCATTTCTACCAGCGACGAGGAGTTCATAAGAATCCTTGATCAGAATCTTGTGGCCCTACAATACTATCTTTCCCACTCATCTACCCGAGACTCCTCGGGACAGCTAGTGTATGACATGATTATATTTATTCCTCATGCTCTTGCACCCACTTCCATATTAGCTACCACTAGCTTGGTGCTTCCCTCATCCACATTACCCCATGTGGTCTCATAGTTAGGTCCCACCTCTACCATAATTGCTTCCCTAATGACATCTATTACACCCATGGTGTCAATTGTTCCTTCACCAACCACTTTGAACATGGCCCCATCTTCTCCCTTTTCCTTGTATATACCAGTTGCATCATAACCACCTCTAGTGTCGAAACCCACACCCCATTCCAAAACCTGGTTCTTTCCATCCCTCAGTCTCTACCACCCATTACCACGAGAGTCATTGCAACCACCCCACCTATTTACATGCATCACCAGTAACCCCCAATCTTGTTTATCGCTTATTTGGGGTACATTCCACCTATATCTATTCCCTTTATAGTTTTCATGTTTGGCAACCTCATGTCTTTGGGAGGCCCTCCACATCATATACCCATCATCAACCTCCCTTTACTACAAGAGGCACCCATTCCTCACAACCCACCAATGACCTCCTTAGGATGATGATGGAAAAGATGTAGACATTAGAAGCATCAGTTTCTAGCTCTTATAACTCCTTGACCTATGATGAAATAGGTAATTAGACTATTCATCCATCCATTCATATTCACCCATACCATGTGTATTGGGAAATGCCAAAGTTTAATTATTTCAACAAAGAAGAGGACCTGCAACAACACTTGCAGCTTATTCAAAAACGGTGCTACCTAATTACCCATGATGATGCTTTTCTCTTACAAAAATTTCCCATGTCCCTAACAAGACCTTCCTTAGATTGGTATAACAGTTTACCTATACATTCCATCTACTCCTTCAACCAAGTGGCTCAATCATTCCTAGACCACTTCTTGATCAATGTAGTCGAGAAAGGTCACCATGACTGACCTATATTTGACACACAATATGACAATGAATCTATCACATATTTTTTTGCTTGCTGGAAAAGTATTATTAACCAATTAATGTTCCAGTTACCTTAAACTAAACTTATTGAGTTGTTTACTAGATCTTGTGCTAGACATATCTAACCAACTCTACAAGTGCAAACCTTCCAAACCTTTGATGAAGCATTCACCATGGTACGAAAGATAGAAATTTGCACCATTGAAGAAAAGAAAATCCAATTATGAAACAAGAACACCCCATTCAAACCAAATGATTCTTCTTCATCTTCAAAACCCAAAAATAATTATTCAAAACTAAAGGATCTACCAATGTGGTAGTTCTCAAAGTGGGTCCATCTCATCCCTCTAATCAAGCCCAACCTCCTTCTAAAGGATCTGCCAATGCGGTAGTTCTCAAAGTGGGTCCATCTCATCCCTCTAATTGAGCCCAACCTCCTTCTAATAATTCCCCTGTCCGGACCTTTCACTTTCTGTGGGAGTCGTGGAAATACACTTCAATTGGAGAGCCCTATTCTTTAATCTTGGAAAATCTTCTTAAAGTTGGAGCCATTACACTTCCTCCCATAAAACCTCATACAGGTTTCGATCCTGCTCGTCCTATGCCTGCATGGTATAAGGAACATGACTACTATAATTATCATCATGTCAAAGGCCATAGTGACAGTAACTACATAACTTTTAAGAACATTATCCAAGAGATGATAGATAATAGAGACCTCGTGATGGACAATCAACGCACCGACAAATCAAAATTTATATATCTTTGAGAAGTCATTCCCTAACAATAAACCATCGTCTAATCAAAATAGTGAACCTTCATCTAGTGACAACAATTTCTGTGAAGTCCACATGGTTTTTTTATATCATACTAGTTGTTCCTCAAATTCCACCTATTTCATCTATTGAAGAAATTCTGGCACAAGATCCTCTACCCACAGAGGAGCATACCTCTTCTACTCCTTCACCCACAGAGGAGTCCCCTTCATCTCCCCCTGCTCTCATGGAGGAACCCACATTTTCTACGATGCCATTTCATTGTCTACCTCACAACCTACCAAATAGTCAACAATATTAACTCTCCCATCCATAGGAGAATCATCATTGCCTTCTCCTCCACCAAGGGAGAAGTCTACCTCACCCCACCTACCATCTCTCCTACCCATGGGATATTATTCGAGACATGTCATTACATGCTTGGGGGAAATTCTCCCTTGACATCCCGGATCCCATTTACATGATGTCGGATCTTTTACCCATAGATTCCGAGGCTATCCAATTCCCCTGTCTCACAAACATATTTTTATAGGGATTGTCACTAAACAAAATTAAGCTCCTCCTAGAACAATAACATTTTCATGGCTATCCGATTTCTTGGATTATGTTGATAATTCCATGCTCTAGGGATGTCTTTGGCTCCCCTTTTCGACTCAAATGTAAATGTTACCTAAAGATACTTCCATGATCTACCCAAAGGTATTTCTAACAACTAGATCAACCCTAATCATGCCTATCAAAATAACTTCTTCCTCATCCCATTTACCTACATCTGTACCTTTACCCACAACTAAAACCATTCCAATACCTAAGAACCTACCCACACCTATATCTTTTTTTATATCTAGACCCATCACTACCTTGGGTGTCATGCTGACATCAAGCCTTACCCATCCACCTATCAAATTGGATTTAGCCACATCTTCCCAAACTCACACCAAAGTTATTCCTCCACCTAAAAGGAAGACCCAAACTTCTAGGAAACATACACCAGTCTTACCTACCACACATTTATCACCTTCAGCCCTTCTTTCCATCCTGAGGCCTCACCCATTAAGCATGGAAAAACAGTCTCCTACGAGGGCCGGTTAGAAGCTAAGAAACCTCTTGCTTCATCACAATCCCTCGTTACACCTCATTTACCTACACAACAAACACCCTCTCCCTCACCCATGCATTTCCTACCACCTATACCATAACCAATTCCTATAAATCCAGCCTTACCTATTTGACTTCAACCCATACAATCCCCCAACCTCTACCAAAAATTACATCATAACTCTATTACCCCCATGGGTAACTCATCCTCTTCCACCATCTAATTTCCCTTTTGCATCTCCTACTCCCATGTCACCTTTACCGAAGGAGGTGCAAACTAAAGATAAGAACCCACTACCCTTCAATAAGGTAGTTAAACCAAAAAAACCATCCATTCATAGCTCTTCTACCACACCTTTACCCAAGAATATTCCATCAAAACCTAAGAAAGTACCACTTACCAAACTAGTGGTCCAACCTATGCCTTCTTCTATAACACCTCTTCCCTCACAATCATCTACACCTTTACCCAAACCCACACTCACTTCCCATTGTGATCCATTAGTAGGGTCCTACGCCAATATTCTAACAAACCTTTTAGAGACTTCCGTCATCACATTACCACCGCTTCGACCTTACAACCCTCTCAAACCCAAACCAAAAGGGTTTGATGAAACTAAGATTTATGCCTATCATCATGTACCAGACATGATGTAGGAAATTATAAGGCTCTAAAAACTATTCTTCACCAACTTTGTCCTCCTGAAATTTTTTTTGATGACGACGACCTTCTTGATGAGGACCATGTTCCACCTTCACCTATCACCACACATCATCGGCCCTTTCTTCTTCAACGACCTACATCTCCACCCCCACAACCCTTTTTTCCACCTCCAAAATTTGATATCAACATGGTCCGTATCGAGAGAGTTGGAAAAACCACCACCCAAATACCGAGTCTATCATACGCACTTCACAAGGATTTTCCCCCTGTTACACTACTCATCCTACACCTTCTTCATTTACCACCTCCTTCATATTGACATGGTCCAAGTTGCCACTGCGCTGAAGACAAAGGCAAAGAAAAATCAACTAGCCCATTAACCAGCCCTGTGCCCAATATACCATCTACACCCATGCCCAAAATCACCATTTGAGGACCCACATACCCTATCTCTGATGGGGTCACCAATCGTACACTAATAAAACAATTACATCAATCCCCTCTAAATATGTCTTTGTACAATCTCATCCAAACTTATGAATATCATAAATAACCCCTTATGTAGGTCTTGCAATCGATCAAATTTTTGACCAATAACCTTACGAAGTGTCCTCCATTATCACCCCTCACCATGTAGCCTTGCTTACCAAATCATCTCCTTCTTCTACCCCCATGACCACTCATCGAGTCACCACCCTCAATTTCTCTGATGATGATATTGTACCTCTCTAGTCGGATGACCCTAATCCCCCTTTTTATTTCTCGTCTATATCAATAACATACATGTATGACATGTCATGATCGATGGTGGTGTTAGAACTAACATCATATCCTCCCATATGTATAATCAAATATGCATCCCTTCAAATTGTATGCATAATAACCCGAGTTATGCTACGTTCCTTCAACGACGTCATCACCTCCACCCTTGGTATCATTATTCTCCACATTTTTGTGGGCCCTTGCCTTGTTCTTCTTATACGTCTTATAGGGAGAGTTCTAGTATAACATATCACTTAATGGACATTGGATTCATTTCATGGGTTGTGTCCTTCAAATTTACACCACTATGTAAAATTTGAAGATGAAGGGCATAACTATACCATCCCCACTAACCCATCACTATTAAAAACTTGTAACATGTTATATCGGCCTAACAAAATCCCCTTACCAATTAAGGCATCTTCCACCACCCCCACTTAAACTTCACCCATGACCCCATCCACTAATGTTGTTACCACCTCTCCCACACTTAAATCTTATATTCCTACTACTACCGTAGCCTCTGCAATGACCCATATACTTCCCAGTGGTGATACCCCTCCTACCCAATCGTCTAGTGATTTTTATATCCCGATACTCACATATCTATTACTAATCCCTAATAAGGTGTTTTTTAATGCCTCTCTTTGGGGGAGTACCACCTCTATAATATTAACACATTCCTCACTGCAAAAGAGTATGGAAACCTATGCAAAAACCCTCATTATGACTAGTACATAGGAGATTTTCCCTTATGGTACACCGCACCTTCACACCAACTTAACATATGGGGAGTTGATACTACCGCTTATCCACCCGAACCTCCATCCTAAACATGACTATTTTCATCTAATCTCTAATCCCTCACAAACCGCCTCTTTGCCCACACTTTCCTTCACCGATCCGCATGGAAAGGATTTGGTTTCAGTCTTTATGAATAAGGTCATCATACCATTATTCCACATGCCACCCATAAACACAAAAATCACAGTAGCATTGGATTTTCCACACCATCTTTGAAGAAGGACTGCATAGACCTCATTTAGGAAGATAAACCTTCTCCACCCCATTCAAAATGCTCCTCTTGAGTATAGACTCTCCTACCCTTGATTCTTCTACCAATGAAGGTGAGAAAACACTCTCTTATTCTCCACCTTACACAAGATGATTTTTACCTTCATTCCTAGTACTCTTTGTAGGTTACCCTTCATGACACTCCCATGATCCGTGACCTACAAATTTGTTTCATTCATAGCATCTTCCAAAAATCCATTTGTTCCTCTTCCTCTATTTCCATATCCACATCTCAAGTAAGGTATCCTAACTCTGAATCCACCTCTAAAATTTGTCATCTACTCTTGCTAAGATTAACTTGATTCATATTGACTCCTCTATGATTATTCTCTTCCTCCAAGTTGTCCTCTACCTCTGTAGCTTCGTAGCTTCCTCTATTTTACTTGAGTATGTCTTTTGTTTATTTTGTCTTAAACTTTCAATGCAAGATGGTAACACTCCTCTAGGATTCTAGGACTATCTAGAATGAGTTCATTTTGGATTTGAAACCTTATACCATGCAAGTAAATTTCCAATTTATCAGTTTCATCTTCTATATGGCCTAATCTAATGCGAGTTTATAAAATTATTTGGTGTATTCATTAACCCACATATCCTTTTGACTCATATTTTATAGCTAAATTTATAAATTAGTCATATAATCAGTTGGAATAAACTTACCTTTGAATTTAGCCACCATTCAATCCCATGAATTGATCTTTGGTTTGTTCTTCTTCCTTATCTCCTCCTAAACATAGTCCCACCAGATGGATGCATGTCCCTTAAGATTTGTCTTATCAAACTTGACCTATTGATCCTTAGGTACATTCTCAAAATCAAAATACTTGTCTAGTTATGTTATCCAATCTAGAAGTTATTCTCCATTCAAAATTCCTACATAGATTGAAAACTCCATATTAGGATTAGATCCTTCACCTTCACTTCTTTCAAAAATCTTTCCAACGTCACCTCATAAGGGTCTCTTTCCTCTATTTATACCTCTGGTGGTTCTTGAACAAATATTTACTCTCTATCACTCAAGTCTCATATCTCTACTCCTCTTCTTTGATTAACCTATAATAATGCAAGTCAAACATCATAACTATCTCTCATATTCCTTATCTCCCAAAGGATGACTTCACCCATTTGCAAGGTAGTTTCTCCTTCGTATATCATCAAATTCTTTCTTGTAGCCTCTACTAAGCTTATTGAATGATGCCTTCCCTTCTTGTTACTCTCTATCCTACTAGAATTATTGTTGGGTTCCTTCTTGGTGGCATGTTGCTCCTTTTTATAACTTGTCTCACTTCCCAAATTCTTATCTCTTTAATTTCCAAGTTATTGACCTTGATATGATTCCAAAGAGAGGTCTTTAAAATTTGTTATCTCACTCAATCTTAGGCTCATTTTATACTCACCTAGGTTTCTTAGGAAATTTAAGGAAAATTTTAGTGATTAATCAAAATATTATACCATTCAAGATCCCTATTATCTCTATAGACTCCTTCTCAACCTCATTAAGGTTCAATGTTAACCATGAATGGAATTTCTAATTCAAAGGTTATCATACAAGACTATATTACTTGACTAACAACCTCAAACTAGTTTAGTTCAGACCTATAATGGTGTCTTGACAAGGTTTAATGGATTCCCACATGCTTTCTAACTAAATGAGAGGTTCCTAAAACTCCCTTTGACTCCCTTTAACTGTAATGAAGGTGTATACTCCATAAAACAAAAATAAAATACCTTTAACTTGCTAAATTGTTGCCTTGTTGTCCACCCACGAGTGTGTAGGAGAACTGGTAAGATTTACTCATTCTAGTCAAAATGAAATGACTCCATTCCTATTTCAATACGTTTACAACCTTCCCATAGATAAATATTTTATTTTTAGGTTTTTTCACTAGTTGTTCTTTGATTTTGATGGTTTTTCATCTTAGAAACCTTAGTTGTAGGGTATAGTGGTTTGTTAACCCGAGAGTGAAATTTGAATGGTTTTTTTCATATTTTTTTCTTTTAATTTGATTTATTTGGCTTCTATAGGTTCCCTAATCCATGATAAACTCCTCAAATTCTCTATTTATTTTGAACAACTCTTCAATTTTATATGCAATTCAAATTTTATTCCTTAGTTGGGTTGTGTTTTATTTAGACAAAACTGAAACTATAAGAACTATGCATTTTATTCAAATAATAAATGAAGAGATGATAATAACAAAACATAGATATTTTCTTATATTCCTTCAAAATTGAACAACACAGCTTCTAGTTTTGCAAAAATACACACCCTGTCAACACATGCCTTACTACCTACACACTCCCCTTTTTTATCTCTAATTTTCGGAGTTTCTTTACTTACCTTTCCTTGAATGATTCTTCCTAACAAAGTTACAAGTTATTATTCCTTATCCTCACATGATGCTATATTCTTAGAGAAGTTACAAGGATCTTGGGCTTCTTGACAAGTAATTTTTCTTTATATCAATCATTAGTGAACTGACCTTACTCATATTAACAAGTCACTTACACACTTGATGAGCCTAAAATGGATGCTAAGGATTTCATGTTGATGTTATTACAACCATTATGAATCATCAAATCCCTAATAAGACTATATTTGCACCATCACATGAAGATGAATCCATAGAACTATTACTTTCCAAGAGAAAAACAAGGAACACACACACAAATTTAAAATATTCACTTTTGGAGGGAATATTCAAATTCAAACTTGAACAGTCCTAAAACTAATTAGTCACACCAAATGAGACACACAATGTAAGAAAACTATTCAAAACTCCTAGAATAATAACAAGCTAAATTGAACACATCAACGAGATTACCAAAAGGTGAAGTAGATGCTTCTACATCATTTATAAGATGAAAATCCTATGTAACATGAGTTTACACATGATAGATCTTGCAATACATAGATACATTATTCATCTTCGCATGCCACAAGAGTGGAAATTATAGAAATCATGAATTTTATGAAAAACTCACGGGATTGCAAAAATGTGTGCATTGTTCTATGACTATCCTTGGTATGTCCTTCAACCTCAGAATTAGTGCACCATATACCACTGCGTTACTCATGTGTAGAATTGGATGAGATATTTTTGAATTTAATTTCATATATGCTATATATTCTTCCAAAAATGGGCTTACACTAGTATCAACACTCCCAACTTATTCTGTAGACACCAAATTTGTGTCTTACAACCCCTTGTGACCCGCATCACATTTCACAACCTAACCTCACCACCTAAACCTTACATAATTATTTATTAATTACCTTATAATTAATAAATCCACATCACCATACCTACCACCTCATGTCACCACCTCATCGTGACCTAGTCTTAACCCTAAACTAACCTAATTAAGACCTATAACTTGGTCCAATTCCACACCTATGACTAATTACTCCTCATCCGCACCTAAAACCAACTTCATAATGACTTGACCAAGCCCGCTACCAATCCCTCGGAAGAAAAGGAGGGAAAGCTGGCTATTTTACCAAAAATAGCCCGCTTTGACCGGACCGATACCGGTTCCTACTCGACCGCCGTCGGTTGCGTAACCGCCATCGGTTCCCCGTAAATGACCACTTCCAACCAAAAACAAGGGATCAGATTTTCATTTGATCGGGAGAAGGAGAAATCATCGAGAGAATCCAGATTTTGCTTGGCCGAGCAGAGACAAGTGAAGAAACAAGAAGAGATTGCAGAGAAGGACATCAAGCCCAAGACTGCAACTGAATAACCAGAGCCCAGTAACACTCATCCGAGCATCAGAAGAGGAAACTGCATCCAACTTGGGTCCTGTCTTCATCATCACAGTCCTGAAACTTGCATCTACATCAGGGGCAAGTAAGTAGTATGTTATATGTTTCTAAGCACCATTTTCTTGAGCCTGTTGATTAATAGTAATCATAAGTTTATTCCTAGATCTACTACCAGCCACTACTGCACTTAACCTTCACCCACACACCCTGATATTGCCCAGAAGGCCATTTTACCACACTCTGAGTCTTCCCTATCCTCCCATCATTCCCCTCAGCCATCCACCAATCCTAATAACCCCACAATCACCTTACAACCAACTTCTATCCAGAAGCACTTAGATTGCTGCCCCTACCGGTATCGTTTATCCTCTACCGGCGGTTTCTCTAACCGTGGTCGGTTACCTAGTGACCGCCGTTGGTCACTATGACTTATACCCCAAAACCTTTTGCTTGCCTATTTTCCACCTAACAACCCCAAATCCAGCCTGGTTTATCCCTATAACTCAACCTGAACGTATCAACGACCAGTAACTCAACAAACAACGTGACGCTTTATTATTGATAGTTTAGTTTCTATTGCTTTGTAACGAGATACCTAAATCGTGATTTTGCAATAGCTTTCTATATTATCATTTGTGTTGAATCATATTAAAAGGGGAACTGACCACCTTTGAAAGGAAGTTTTTATATTTCCTGGGCCTAAGGCAGATCCCTCATTTGTTGTCTAATTAAAATCTTGTGGTCTTGTATTCTTACTTGCAGGTAGTCCTTCCAAGACAAAAAGGAGTTCTTCGCAGTCGATCTGATCTTTCTCTACGGTACACACACACCATCTCAACATTCAACAGGTATTCCTCCTAGCCCTAACCCTTATCTGTTTCTCAAAGGAATGATAGGATAGAAGCAAGTCTATTCTGTAGAGCCGAAACATTCCATGCGAAACATTTTGGCACGCCCGCGGAATCTCTTTCTCCGTCAACCATCCCGATTGCACCACCACCTAAAGTGGTTATTCGCGGACCCGCCTATCCTGTCTCTAATGTCATTGCCCATCGAACTATGATCAAACAAACTTCACCAATCGCTCGTAAAATGACATTGTATGATCTCATTCGGACTTTTGAATCTCATCGACAAGCTCTCATTGAGATCCTTCAAGGATAGAGGTTTTACCTAATGAAACCTTGCTGTTACGCCTATTCTAACACCCAATCATGTTGCTTTGCTCACCAAACAATCTATCTCCCCAACCACTTCTATCTCTCGTCAGACAACTAAGCCGCTATCGGTTTCCCGAAGATGAAATTATCGACTTTGGTGCCAAGATCCTGACCTCGCTCTTTTCATCTCGGCGACGTTCGGGATATTTGGGTAAATCGTGTTATGATTGATGGGGCGCTAGCCTAAACATCATCTCTTCAAAAGCCTTCCAACAAATGAATATCCCTTCTAGTTGCATGTGTGCCAACCCCATCATGTTGCGATCATTCAATGATGCTATTACTTCTACTTTAGGCACCGTGATCCTTAACATTCATGTAGGACCACATACTTTACCCGAACTCTTCTATGTCCTTGAGGGAGAGTTCCAATACAACATGTTGTTAGGCCGCCCTTGGATCCGGGCTATGGGATGCGTTCCCTCCACCTTACATAGATGCATAAAATTTGAGTACGAGGGGAAGTCCTACACCGTAAAATCTGATCCTCCCCCCTTCAAAACTTGCAATATGTTGTATCGCCCTAATGATGTACTTATACCAGTCAAGACACCCATTCATCCAACCCAGCCATCCACTTCCGATGCACCTACACCTTCAACTAATGAAACCGCTGTTACAAATATTACTTCCTTTCCCACAGATAACATCCCAACCTCCGACCCCTTAGTAGATGTTTTTCAACACCTTACACTGGGGGAGTACCACCTATATAACGTTAGTTCTTTCCACACCCCGCAGGAGTACGGACAGATTACATGCACATCCCACCTACGATCATCACGTGGGGAGGTAATCTCTTACGGACCACCCCATTGCCGCACCAATCTAACGTATGGGGTGTTGACGCATCCTCCATTACCCTGAACCTCCTCTTGGTTTGGTTCCCTTCCAATCTGATTTTAAACACTTGACAAATCGTCGTTTCACCCTCACCTTCTTGACTCGCTGTGCTTGGAAAGGATTTGGTTTTGGTCTTTACGAACAAGGCCGACATACACTCATTCCCGTGACTACACACAAACACAATGATTGCAGTGGTCTCGGTTTTCCTGAAACACCTACACAGGAGACACCTCATGTCAGATGTATCCTTGAAGAAGACGGCGTCACCCCTACCAAACCATCATCACCCACTTTTCCATCATCACCCACAGAGTCGATAGACCCTGAATCTATCCCTCCTAACTTTTTTTTTTTTTTTTTTTCATAAATGCTATCTTCATAGGTCCTCTCACTTATCAACGCAATAATGAGGATCCATCTTCTCTTCCCCTTCTGTATCCAGACATGATCGAAGAGGATTCGCCTTCGATTAATGTTGTTGAGTGCCAGGATGACGACTCCATCCTCACTTACCTTGGGGCGGACGACTCCTATATTCAACGCGCCTTACCGTCTGAAACTCAAACCATGTTGAATGATTCGACTATAGAAATCAACATCCACATAGAGGAGGATCCTCACATTGTGAAGATCGGACAATCCCTTAACACATCAGAACAAGCCACCTTTACTACCTTTCTCCGTACCCGCAACCAAGCTTTTGCTTGGTCCTACGCTGACATGCCAGGAATTGATCCTACCATTTCCATCCATAACATCACCCTAAACCCCGATTCCAAACCAGTCAAACAAAAACTGAGAAAAATGCATCCATGCATTGCCCTCTTAGTCAAAGAAGAGCTTCAACGACTTCTTTCTGTTTCCTTCATCTTGCCTATTGACTATCCTTAATGGATTTCTAACATCGTACCTGTCACTAAAGCGATGGGGGGACTTCGGATATGCACGATTTCTGAGACCTTAACCTTGCTTGCCCCAAGGATGACTTCCCCCTCCCAAGTATTGATCAACTTGTTGATCTCACTGCGGGCCATGAAATGCTTTCTCTCATGGATGGTTTTTCAGGATACAATCAAATTTTGGTAGCCCCGGCCGATCAACATAAAACTGCTTTCATAACTCCTTGGGGAACCTTCTGTTATCGTGTCATGCCATTTGGCCTTAAGAATGCTGGTGCTACCTATCAGCGGGCTATGACTTACATTTTTCATGACATTATGCACACTATCCTTGAGGATTATGTCGATGATCTTCTTGGTAAATCTAAACATCGCAGTGAACATCTCGATGTTTTAACCATTATTTTTGATCGCCTGTTACAATATTCAGTTTCAACCAAAGAAATGTGTCTTTGGTGTTTTTTCGGGAAAACTTCTTGGCTTTATCGTCTCTTTGCGTGGCATTGAGGTCGATCCATCTAAAGTCAAAGCTATCCTAGAAATTCCCCCACCCAAAAACCTCAAACAATTGCGTAGTTTGCAGGGTAAACTTCAATCCATCCGGTGTTTCATCTCCCAACTCTCGGATCGATGTCACCCTTTCCATCACCTTCTTAAAAAGAACATTGCCTTTCAATGGAGTGAAGAGTGTCACCAAGCCTTTGAAGCTCTCAAATCCTATCTCTTGCAGCCACCTGTGCTTATTCCACCTCAGGATGATCATCCTTTCTACCTTTACCTTTCTGCCACTGACCATGCTATAGGAGCTATGCTCGCACATCGGGACTCGGCATGTCGAGAACAAGCCATTTATTATATAAGTCGTACTCTCGTGGATTACGAGACTAGGTATACACATGTAGAAAAATTGTGCCTAGCCCTATCATTCGTAGCCACCAAACTCCGACATTACCTCCTGAATCACAAAACCTTTTTCATCACCAACACGGACCCCATTCATTATATGTATGCCAAACCACATCTAAACCAACGCATCACCCGATGGCTTATGCTCCTCGCTGACCTTGACCTTGAGTTTGTACAACAGAAGTCAATCAAAGGAAAAACTATTGCAGACCAACTTGCAGAGGCCCCTTTACCTGGGGAACAATTCACCAATTTTAATTTCCTGACGAACTCATCGCCACTCTTTCACTCAGGGAAGAGTCGTATCAAATGACCCTCTTCTTCGATGGATCTAAATGCCAGCACGGCGGAGGAGCCGGTGTTGTTCTCATCCCTCTTGATGCTGAACCTATGCCTCTTTCATTCCGGCTTGATTTCCCCTACACTAATAATACAGGAATACGAGGCCCTTGTTTTGGGTCTCCATGTTGTGTTACACTTCGGTGTCAAATATATTAATATTTTTGGTGACTCTTAATTGGTAGTCAATCAAGTTATGGGCATCTACCAATGTAAGAATGAGGAACTTCAAAAGTACAAACATTACGTGGATTCACTTTTGACCTCATTTACTCGTTATTCTATCCAAACCATTCCCCACTCCACTAACAAATTTGCGGATACTATGGCTTGCTTAGCCTCGCAAATTCCTGCCGCATCAACTGACTCTGGCATATTTGTCTTGGTCCAACAACTTTTTGCCCCATCCTACTCAGTCCCGGTAGTTTGTATGATAAATACTGTGTCTACTAATTCGTAGGATACCTGGTACCACCAATTTCACGACTACCTCACAACCTCTGTTCTCCCACTTGACCTTACTTAGTAACGCAAACGTGCTTTTCTTAAAAGTGTTTCTCGTTATGTTGTCATGGGGGGACTCCTCTATAAACATGGCTTTGATGGCATCCTCCTTCGCTGTCTAACCGGCGCGGAGGTCACCTATACCATCCAACAAGTCCATGACGGCATTTGTGGTGGACATTTTAGTGGCCTTGCCGTGGCTAAACGAATCCTTCACCTAGGTTATTATTGGCCTACTCTTAACAACGACTGCTACGAATATGTTAAGCATTGTGTTATGTGTCAACAACATGCCAACCTTCAACATACTCCTAGCCATCCGCTACAGGTCACACGAGATCTTTGGCCTTTCTCACAATGGGGTTTAGACCTTATTGGTGAGATTCACCCGACCTCTTCACAACGTCACCGTTGGATAATCACAGCGAACCGAATATTACACAAAATGGGTGGAGGCCATTCCACTCATTTCAATCAAAAAGAAAAAATTGTCAAATTTGTTAACCATCACATTATGGTCGCTTTTGGTATTCCTCATCGCCTAATAACAGATAATGGTAAATCTTTTAAAAATAAGTTGTTACAAGACCTTTGTGACAAATTTGGTATCAAACTTAGTTTCTCATCGCCTTACTATCCGCAGGCCAATGGTCAGGCTGAATCTTCTAATAAAACCCTAACCAAAATCCTCATGAAAGTTGTCAATGAGTCTAGAAGAAACTGGCATGATCACATTCCCTTTGCCCTTTGGGCTTATCGTACTAGCATTCGTACCTCCACTAATGCCACACCATTTTCTTTGGTATATGGTACCGAGGCTGTCTTGCCTCTCGAAGTACAAATACCCTCCCTCAGAATATCTCTTCAGGATATTCTCACCAACGATGATTTCCGCCAAGAGCGGTTAGCCCAATTAGAGCTTCTTGACGAGCGTCGTCTTACGGCTCTTGATCACCTTCAAATCTACCAAAAGCGCATCAAGCGTGCTTATGATAAACGGCTTCATGAGCATACTTTTAAGGTTGGCGATCTTGTCCTCAAAGAGAATCAACATGTAACCAAACTAGAAAAGAGTAAACATGGAAAATTTGCTCCTAATTGGATTGGGCCTTACATTATCACTCACACTTATGGATCAGGCACTTATCGTTTAGCTTCGCTTAATGGTAAACCTGAGCCTGAGCCCCTTAATGCCTTGCATCTTCGACCATTCTACTGTTGAAATTAGTGTTATATCACTGCTTATCTACCTTACGCTCGTCCCTTGAGCTCATTTACCACCGCATACACTTTGTTTCTTACATCTCAAAATCTAATCAAGCTCACATGGTTTGATTATCACCTCTCCTTAAAAGATGCCTTCCCCTTTTTAGTCTAGTCCATGACTTCAAAGTATCAAAATGACACATTCTTAATTAGACACTTATGGGATTTTCTTGAGTCAAACTTCTTACAAAAACTAGATACTTCATGCCCAACGGACATCTAGACCTCTAACTTATACAATAGATCTGCTCCTTGAAGGACATCTATATGCCAAACTATTGCTCTTATTATATATAGACTGGTCCCCAAGGACAGCTTTATACATAAGCACCGCATCTTCTACTATAAATAGACTGCTCCCTTGAAGGACAACTATACACAGTTAGCATTTATTAGAAGCTTCTCGCATTGATCAGCTTCATGAAGACCTCAAGAACAACAAACTACGTATCCCATGTAGACTTCCCGCATCGATCAGTCTATATCCAGGAAAAATAAAAATAAAAGCGTAGCAGCATTTTTGAGTCATGGACTTGTCTATTTAGGTTTGGTTTTCTTTTGTCAGAATCATCATCTTATAATAAGTTCTCTGCACCCTCGCCCACATCAACCACCTCACCTCACCATTTTTCAAAGCACCAAAACTCAAGGGACGTGACATATATCCGATATATTGTGATTATACCACTCTTTTCACCTATCGACTTCTCACCTATGCAAGGTACCTAGGGATTCAAGCTCATCCTACATTAATATGTGGTTTGTTTAGCTCTTCTCAATTACGGGACACTCTTGCCTCTTTTGCTCGGCTCTAGGATTGTGTGTTGACCTTAATCAGGACACGATTCCCTACTACTTGGGTATGCTAACTTTCGCTTCACCCATACCTACACCAACAACATTACCCTACCAACACCAACAACATTACCCTACCAACATCAAATTTTTACTAACCAACAAAATTGCCTAACCACAACCAAATTGCCTGAATTCACCTCTCCCTACTCCTAAGGGAGAACTACATCGGTCTGAGGCCCCTCCTTGCTTTGTGCAATGGGCTATGTAGGCAGCACTTAGGAGACATGGGGTCTCCCAAGGTTAGCTCGACCATCCCCTACCATACCCTCTCATGTGTTGTCAATATAAATATTTTTTGTGTATTTCTATTTGCCAACATTCATCTTTATCCTTTTTCAAAACAAACAAAAACAACATTTAAAACACAACCATTCTTATTATTATCATCACTCAAAAAGACATACATCTTTAGTTTTATTTTAGATGTTAACCAAATACATCTTCTCTATCATCGACTCGCAGGTCGGCATCCTTATTTATTCTAATATTCCTATAAAATCCACTTAGACTCTTGCACCTCCTCCCGAATCAGGTGGTGATCGTGATCGTCGATGCCTCTCAGCTGGCCTCTCCATCCTCAAAGGTGCCACTGCCATTGGTTCCTCCCATTGATCCGCCAACATCTCCTGTAACATACAAATACGTCCTCTCGCGTGGAGGAATCTTGCCTCCAGTCTCTCCACTCGTAGCTGTGAAGCCTCTAACATTCCCATTGTCTCATTCACCTGTGTTTGAAGTTAGCGAGCCAATTCCTGCAGACGATCTCTCTCCGCTGTAATCATAGCTATGTCAGGGCACTCATGTGCACCTCGCAGCTCTGATACCCACCATACTCTATAGGCCTTCGCTTCCCGCATCCATAACCCTATGATCGGCTACTATCTCTTCTGGCCCTTCTCGGAGGTGTCGACGGGGAGGTGAGAATGCTTTGCCTCGGCATCGATCCTCATGTATGGTCTATATGTCATAGGAATATCCTGAACAAACCCAAATTTTTGACGCACGCGATCTAGAGGAATCCTCTCATACTCGCCCGGCCTATGCCCTGCGATCCACCTCAATCGCTCTACACCCCTCAACTCCTCAGCTATGTGCTCTGTCACCATATAGTTCTGTCTGGCCTCCAACAAATATCCGCAACAGTCACCATTTCCCATACCTATCTATAATACTCGATGTCATCTATCATGGCCTGGGATCTCGCTTCTTGTTCTGTCTGGACCCATCGTCTGAATCCCAACCTTTGCACTCCTGTCTCTCCCGACTCAATGGGTCGGCCTATTGGACATACACAAACAATATGCTCATAGGCCCAACAATGTAATAAGTACGAACAATCCAGTGTCATCCTGTGTTTTCGCTTGCATGCCCATAAACCCCTATATAACTCTGCCAGATATGCGGGTGCCCATGCGAATGTCACGCTCATTTCTATCATTTCCCAAATAACACTCATCAATGCTTTGGGAAATCTTCCACCTTCCACCCTCGGCAATGCATAATACCCCACTGCTATCATTAATAGCACGGCCAACCTTGTTTCCTCAGGATGTGTTGCATACATTGTACCATACGTAAATGATAAACCTCGCTGTGTCAAATCTCGTGCAGCTGACCCAAATACTGCTGTTATCGCTGCCCGCCCCGCGCTGGGCAATGCCTGATACACTATTTTTCCTATCATTGGGAGTCTCAAAATACGAAACACATCTTCCAAAGTCACTGTCATCTCCCCTGTTGGTAGATAGAAGGTATTCTTTTCTAGATTCCATCTCTCAATCAACACCTGCAACATAGCATGGTTACAAGCGATTCTTGAATAATAGCGGATTCCACTTAACCCCAACCAATTTATCAATGCCCATTCAGCTGGTGTTACATCCGCTCGGATTCGTGACAACAACGCTGGCACAGTATCATTCATCCTTAACCTTGCTTCTGCCTGCATACATCAAAACGACACATAATTATTCAAAAGAACAAATCTCTACGGGTTTTTTCTCAAAATCTGGAAACCCTTACGATGAATCGATAATAAGCGGTTATGCATAACCGATACCGGTTGGCTAACCGATACCAGTTACTTATAAACGATACCGGTCACTATCAAAATATACCTACCCTGCTTCAAACATACACCTTCGATATTTATGAATCCCGTTTACTCCTATTTCTACCTAAAAACATACAGGCCCACCCTGTTTACCTGCCCCGTAGCACTCATACCATCCCCAACCCTTACTATCACGTTTTCTTTCTCATATCTAACCACTTACACTTCTCTCATCCTATTCACAAAACATGCAAAAATCAAATTACAACCAAACCGTTTACCTCTTGGGTTGCAGCAGCTTGAGGTGGCACTCGTCTTCCCTCTCGTCCCTGCTTGCTGGATGCTTCTCCTTATTCTGCCATGATCACCACCCTTTTCAAATTTGCCTTTCTGCCTTCTGAATCTCAGATCACATTCACTTTCCCTGTCTCTTTTCTCCTTCTCACTCAAATCTCTCATGCAATTCCCTGTCTCAGTCATCAAAAAGCGTCGCGTTCACGTATTTAACTTCTTGCATGGCTCTAAAAATAAGAACTTAAGTTGCCAACCCAGCAGTTCTATTTTTAGGAAAACAATTCTTGCATAACCGATATCGGTTACTTAACAGATAGCGGTCATATATCTACCGACATCGGTTACATAACCGATATCGGTCAAGTCACCCCTTGTTGCTTAAACCTAAGTCGTCTCTTCATTTTTAGAAATTTTTGTGGCGCCCGTCCCTTTTTCCTGCATTAACAACACCATTATCCATATTTTTCATTAAATCCACATCTCATTACAATTTCATCAATATCATCTATCTATATTACCAAAAACAAACAAGCCATCAACTAAGGATATCAAAAAACTATCAATCTATACACCATTTGGATCCAACTCATCAGATACAACCATTTAATATTCACACACCAGTGACCAAACATACAACATTTCATAATATAACATGTCAATTAAACTCATCATTTATATCTATATACATCCCATCAACAAAAGACATCAACATCATTAATATATAACACCATGTCCATCAAACTCATCATACATCACATATCACAAACCATCGACAAAACATTTAACGCATTTTACGCACAGCATGTGGGTCAAATCATCATATCTATATATACACAAAGTTTCAAATATACAATGTGCCCTGCATCGGGGCCTCTGTGATCTCATAATACAACAAAGCCGGCACGCAGGCCACAATAACTATCAATAATCTCGACTCGGCTCGCAGTCGGTCTCTCATATCAAAAACATACTCGGCTCGTAGGCCGGTATCAACTGTACAACCTGTACTCGTCTTGCAGGCCGGTATATACAATAAATGAATGAATAAATGAATAAATAGGCACGCAGGCCTCTATCAACACAACCCGTTCACAGACCGGTGGCCCTTGCCCAATTACCAAATGTGCAGGGACCCCTCAGCTCTCTCCACCTCCCTCTGCCTGTCTCGCCCGTTGGTCCTGTCCTCCTCTCTCGCCTCCCTGTGACGGACCCACCAGGTGTGGTGCCGTACCTCCTCCTCGATACCTCTCGGCCTCAGAGAGGTCTCTACTCTATGTGCCGCATAGGGCTGATAATCGAGCCCGTACCATCAAGAATATCCTGACAGTATCGGGCCTCTGCTCTGCCTCCATGTAACGCTCTCGAGCCACCGTAGGTCTTGGGGCTAGTCCTCGACACCTACTACCGGTGCCCCACATGCTGCATCTTTGGTGCATTGGTGGTGCTGTGGCTGTGGTGGTGGTACTGCACTGCAGCACTCGTGCTGGGGCCGTGGCTATGCCGCTTGGTGGTGGTACTGCACTATGCTGGGGCTATGGGCATGTGCCGCATCGGTGGTGGTGGTACTGTGCACAAATGCACTGCTGGCCGTGGCCGTGTGCATTGCTTGGTGGTGGTGCTGTGCTGTGCACAGTCACGAGCTCAGGCTAGCTGCCTGTAAAACACCTATTCGTGCACTGTGCGCAGTAGCAAGCTGCCCCGTAATAACCGTACATTTTGCCCCGAGCTGATCTCGCTCTTGCATCACTGCCAAGTCCAAATGCAGTGTCTTATCCTCGTTGCTCTCTGACCAGCCCACCAAACCATATATGCTCCTGTATAACCAGCATCATCTACAGTGTCATCTGCTGGCCTCTCAGCAACCCAATCTGGGTCCAAGGGCTGTGGTGCAGGCAGTGGGGCCTCTACATCATCCCTTCGATGCGAGGGAAGGGAGGTGGCTTGTCTGTCCACAACCCCATCCTGCCTACATACCCTCTCTAGGGGTATCCTCTCATACTCTCCCGGCCTCCGTCCTGCTATCCAGAAAGTGTACTGGATCAAGCGCAACTGTAATCGGGCTCCTCTGCGTGGGTGATGACCTCTGTAAGGTCTCCATACGATATCTGCCGCTGTCAGGCCCTCTAATAAATGCCTGTAATAAGCGACGTCCCGCCCTGCAAGCACTGCTCGTGGCTGGCCCACGACCCCCAACCACCTCTGAAAGCCGTATCTATATATGACCTGTGGCCCTGGCTGCTGGGGCAGCCCTACTGGTCTAAGGCATATGATGTGCTCATATGCCCAACAATGCAGCAAAAACATCGAACAAATCCCGAATCGCCTCATCCGGTGATAGCCCCACAGCTCTCGATACAACTGTACCAGGTATACTGGTGCCCAAGCATAACAGGTGTGCTCCTCCACCATCTCGTGTAGAACCCCCATCAGCGCCCGTGGAAAGCGGCCTCCCTCTGAGTCCGGGAGGGCAAAGCAGGTGATCCCGATCATCATCAACATGGCAAGCCGTGTCTCATGGCGATGCGCACGGTACATATCCCCATACCCGATGCTCGCGCTGTGATACGTCAATAGCGCGGCTGCATCCCCGAAAACCTGTAGGATGCTTTGTCATTGCGCTCGCATCCACGAAAAGACGCCTCTCCCTCAATCGGCAGTCGAAGGATACGATACACATCCTCCAATGTGATAGTCATCTCCCCAGTCGGGAGATGGAACACATTGGTCGCCGGATCCCATCTCTTGATGAGGGCGACCATCAAACTATGATCCCTATCGATCGCTCTCTGTCTGCTAGACTCCTCATGAGTCCCACCTCGCGCATGATACCCCAGTGTGCTGCGGATACGTGTGGCCGCATCCGTACCAACAGCGGGGGCATCCTATCCCGCATCGTCAGCTGCTGACGTGCCTACAAAACCAACCCACAGTATTAGCCCTACTCTTTATCACAACATCTACTTATACCCTCTATACCCTTTTTTTTTTTTTCTTTTTTTTTTAATCCCCCGACCACAACCCGACTCCATACCACACGTCTACGCCCATCTATCTTCCCCTAAAAACTTCTACGCTATTCCCCCTCCCTCTTCACACCCAAACAAACAACCCACACCATACTCAAACGACCCAAACCATGCCCAAATACCTTAACCACATCTAAAAACTTAAAACAACAACACAACCCAAACCATACTCAAACACCCTACACCATGCCCAAATACCCAAACCACATCCGAGAATCTCAAAAACAAAATCACAACCCACACCAAAAATTGAAATAAACCTAAGTCGGGACCGCCCTATCTTTGAAACACCCAAACAATACCACAACACCCCCACCCCAACCCAAACCATACCCAAATCACCACCAAAAACTCAAAAACAACAACATAACCTAAACCAACAAAAATAGCTAAAAATCACTAAGGACCGGTACCGGTCACCCATAACCGACCGCGGTCCCCTTCCCACCGACGCCGGTCCACTACCGACCGACGCCGGTCCAACACAAAACACCCCTAAAATTTTGCGACCGATGCCGGTCGCTTAGCGACCGACATCGGTCGCTGTAACTTCCCGAGCCGAACCCCGCGCGGCCCCCCCACCTACATTTTTTCATTTTTCTACCAATTTACCCACCCAAATACCCTAAAAACCTACCCACCCAGCCGCCTTGGCTTATTTCACCTATCTACCCTCTCTCTTTTTCAAATCATTTCCATTTTCTAATTATTTCCTAAAAAATGTACATTCCTACCCAAACCCCAAATATAGCATAATGCAATAAAATACACACAATGAGGGGTTTCGAACCTACCCGTACGACGACACGTCATCGTGGAGGGATGGGTGGTGGTGGTCCAGCTGGTCCAGCCCCTCCTGCTCCTCCTGGTTGTGCCATGGCTCCAAATGTCCTCTTCTGGGTCCTCCACCAATCAACTGCTGCCTCCTCCTCACTCGGGCCCACTAACAACTAACTCCTCCAGTCAAATAGCGCCACCTCACGCAACTAATGCTCCAATCTTAACTCTCCACGTCAGACAACTCAAATTGGTTTCCAAATTGCAAAAGTGACAATGACAGGCCGTATTTTTCTTTTTATAGGTTTTTCACCCATAACCGATATCGGTTTTATTGTGCCCTAAGAAACCGGTATCGGTCCCCTAACCGATATCGGTCATAGATAATCGACATCGGTTTTATCTCACCTCTACCCCAATTTCGGCCCTTATTTACTAATAGCCCTTTCTACCAACATCGCCTATATCCACCTTCGTTGACAACCCCTTGTTAACTTCATTGGCCCGACCCAAGGCCGCAACCAACCTATTCGGCCCGACCCAAGGCCACAACCAACCTATTTGGCCCGACCCAAGGCCGCAACCCAACCATTTGGCCCGACCCAAGGCCACAACCCAACACCATTTGGCCCGACCCAAGGCCGCAACCCAACAACTTGGCCCGACCCAAGGCCTCACCCCAACCATTTGGCCCGACCCACGGCCGCAACCCAACAACTTGGCCCGACCCACGGCCCTCACTCATCAATTAGCCTGACCCAAGGCCGTACCACTTAACTACTTCACCCAACATCAACAACATACACTTTTATCCACCCAGTAGCCTTTTGTTCAATCCAGCACACCTGTTCATGTTTTAGCATGATTAGGGTCCTTGACTTGATCTATCGACCAACTTTGCCTAAGACCTAGACCATGACGTTTATCTCAACCAAACCAACCATTTGGTACTGCCGAACATGCCTAAACGTTCCTGTACCTTACCTGTTATATACCCTGGAGCTACTTCCTATGCCTTGGATACCAGGATTATATCACCCTTGTTTGGATAAACTATCGACCTCTGCCTATGCATTGCTGGTTTGCTAGTCAAATCATGTACCCTGGTCGCACTACTGCATTTCAACGTGCGTCTGCTTCTTTGGACCTACCCCACCATCTCACCCTCATCTCAACACCATTTACCCTTTATCAACCCTATCCCTGATTTCACGCTACCTCAATCTATGATAGATTTGAGGGGGATTACCTATACCCTTAACAGGAGTAACCACTTCTTATTATTGTCCGTGCAGCTTTACAAAACAAACTACACGACAATAAGGGGCTAATGTAGACACCAAATTTGTGTCTTACGACCCCTTGTGACCCGCATCACATTTCGCAACCTAACCTCACCACCTAAACCTTACACAATTATTTATTAATTACCTTATAATTAATAAATCCACATCACCATACCTGCCACCTCATGTCGCCACCTCATCGTGGACTAGTCTTAACCCTAAACTAACCTAATTAAGACATATAACTTGGTCCAATTCCACACCTATGACTAATTACTCCTCATCCGCACCTAAAACCAACTTCATAATGACTTGACCAAGCCCGTTACCAATCCCTCGGAAGAAAAGGAGGGAAAGCTGGCTATTTTACCAAAAATAGCCCGCTTTGACTGGACCGATACTGGTTCTACTTTCGGCTCGATCACGTCGGTTGCGTAACCGCCATCGCCATCGTTCCCCATAAATGACCACTTCGACCAAAAACAAGGGATCGGATTTTCATTTGATCGGGAGAAGGAGAAATCATCGAGAGAATCCAGATTTTGCTTGGCCGAGCAGAGACAAGTGAAGAAACAAGAAGAGATTGCAGAGAAGGACATCAAGCCCAAGACTGCAACTGAATAACCAGAGCCCAGTAACACTCATCCGAGCATCAGAGAGGAAACCGCATCCAACTTGGGTCCTGTCTTCATCATCACAATCCTAGAAACTTACATCTACATTAGGGGCAAGTAAGTAGTATGTTATATGTTTCTAAGCACCATTTTCTTGAGCCTGTTGATTAATAGTAATCATAAGTTTATTCCTAGATCTACTACCAGCCACTACTGCACTTAACCTTCACCCACACACCCTGATATTGCCCAGAAGGCCATTTTACCACACTCTGAGTCTTCCCTATCCTCCCATCATTCCCCTCAGCCATCCACCAATCCTAATAACCCCACAATCACCTTGCAACCAACTTCTATCCAAAAGCACTTAGATTGCTGCCCCTACCGGTATCGTTTATCCTCTCTCCGGCGGTTCTCTAACCGTGGTCGATTACCTAGTGACCGCCGTCATCCACCGTGACTTATACCCCAAAACCTTTTACTTGCCTATTTGCCACCTAACAACCCCAAATCCAGCTGGTTTATCCTATAACTCAACTTTGAACGTATCAACCATGTAGAACAACAAACAACGTGACGCTTTATTATTGATAATTTAGTTTCTATTGCTTTGTAACGAGATACCTAAATTGTGATTTTGCAATAGATTTCTATATTATCATTTGTGTTGAATCATATTAAAAGGGGAACCACCACCTTTGAAAGGAAGTTTTTATATTTCCGGGCCTAAGGCGAGATCCTCATTTGTTGTCTAATTAAAATCTTATGGTCTTGTATTCTTACTTGCAGGTAGTCCTTCCAAGACAAAAAGGAGTTCTTCGCATCGATCTAATCTTTCTCTATGGTATGCGCACACCATCTCAACATTCAACAGTATTCCTCCTAGCCCTAACCCTTATCTCTGTTTCTCAAAGGAATGATAGGATAGAAGCAAGTCTATTCGCAGAGCCGAAACATTCCGTGTGAAACATCTTGATGTACAAATCTACTCCCAAGGACTCACGTGGATCTTCATATGTCTTATGACATAAAGCCTTGTAAAATGGAGTAAAAATCCTCCAACAAACCATTGGGAATGCTTAATTGGATGAATATCATAAGAAAAATTAGACAATAGAGTCTTAAAATGTGCATTATACACCATCACACACTTTGAAAAACCTTTCTTAATATCCTTGAGCATGTGGATGCTCTATATCTCAAAATATAGGATGTGAAACTCGGCCAAAAATAGAGTGCGTAAAGTACCATAATTCATCATGGTTTGATGTGGGTCATAATTTCTATACTAACTATGCATGCGTACTTGTATTTGGGTGGAAAATTGACTTAGATTTTTATCTTGAGTTGTAACTCCCTTAGTGTGTCATAATAACTCAAACTTGTGCACGTGCTATGTTCCATTTTCCACACCGTTGTACTCTTATAAGTTAAGTGATATCTCAAAATAAAATTGAGGTGTTTGTTATAGTTGGTGAGGTAGTGTCTCATGAGGTTGGGTTGGTGGAGGTTGTTGTGGTGGTGAGCCTTTCCTCCACTGGATTAGGACCATACCCAAATTCTCAACCAGTATTTCCTTAAAGAGGTTGTTGACTGACTCTCCCGAGCCCACCATGCCCACTTCTATGATCTATGGCTGAATTGATGAACTTCCTTGTGTCTAAATTATATTACTAAACTGAAAATCCACTTTTTGATCTTTTGTGGCAGCTACAAAGCATTTCTAATGGTCTATGCACCAATGGGTAAGTGCGCCAATTTGGGGGACCAAAAGGGGGTCTTAAGTGGATGCACTTTTTTTTAAAATGAACAAAATTCAACTTGTGCAATTTTTTGAAATAGTTACACTCAAAATTGAAAGATGTTGTAATAACATGAATTGTAGAATTTTGAGTCTATCTAAGCTACTAAATTATATTTAAAATAGATAAGTTTAAATGGGTCAAATTAACTAAAATACAACTAGGTGGTCCTATTTTTGTTTAAAAACATAATAGAGTGACTTTCGTGTGCCCAACAATTTTTTAAGTAGCATTTAGTATTTTTGAAAACCCTTTGGTAGAAAGATAGCTAGGAGCATCTAGTTTGGGCTCCATTTTTTTAGATTTTTTTAGCCATTATTTTTAAGGATTTTTATATTACATGAATTTTAATTTTGAAAAATAATAGAGATCCAATTGTGTGGACCCCTAACTACCTCAAAATAAGTCAGAAATTAGATTATTATTTTTTTAATATGTATAGAATTAGGCCTAGTTTGGGCTAGTATATTTTTTTCAATTTTGATGAGCAAATAAAAGATACACAATGAAAGATAAACATATTTAAACTTCAAAAATAGCTATAAAATTCCATAGTTAGAAAATAAATAAAATGGAAACCTTATATTTGTAATATGAGAAATATGGGCGGAAGCTTTGATATATTTTATTAATATCAAATCAACCATTTACATAGGTGCAGGATGCAATATATATATGTATTGGACATCCGGTTACAAACAAAATAGAGAGGTTACATAGGTACAACTATAAACAAATACAGGCAATAGTATTGTTAAAACAATACAACAACTCTCAAATGATATAATAAAATAAAATGGATTGTTATAATATAACCATATAACATTTAATGAATAAAATAACTAACTATGAAATAAAATTAAGGTAATATATTTACCTAAATTTCCCCCTTAATTTTCATTGCCTCGAGGGATCAAGAGAGGAACTCTCTTAACAACTCAAAATTGTCACGTGTAAGTGACTTCGTTAAGATATCTACTCGTAGTTCAATTTGTTGGATAAAACTGAAGTTGTATATTGTGCTTCAAGATATGATGATCGTGTATGAAATGTACACGTACCTCAATGTGTTTTGTTCTTTCATGAAAAAATACATTTTGAACAAGTTTTAGGGAACCTTCATTGTCAACATACATGGTGTTTAATTTTTCCTGTGGTATTCCAAGTCCTTCAAGTATGTGATGTAGCCAAATCAATTCATAGAAAACTTCTTTTGTAGAACGATACTTAGGTTACATTGAAGAAAAAGAAACAAAGTTTTGTTTCTTGCTTCCCATGATATTGGTCTAGATGCCATAAATAATACAAACCATGAAGTGGATTTTCTATCATCAATGTTGCCTACATGATTTGAATCTAAATATCCTAACAAGAAGAAGTTGTCATTCTTCTTATATTCTAGACCAAGATCCACCGATCCTTTGATATATCTCGGGATGCACCTTTCTACTTTCTAATGAAAAATTTGGGTTCCTACATGAACTGGATAGATATCTTGCTACAAAGTTGATATATGTTCTAGTGTAGGTAAGCTAAATGAGACTCCCAATGTACTACCGATAGAGAGTTGCATTTACCTCGGAGATAACTACAATTTTTTATCCATAGGTGTAACAATTGGTGTGCAATCCATCATCCTAAATTTCTCAAGAATCATCTTGGTATATTTCATTTGAGAAACAATATTTGATTATATTTTTGCCATACTTTCAATCCATGACAATAGTGCATTAGCTCGAGTTCTGTCATGTCAAACAATCGATTAAGATCTTTCTTTGTTGCATCGATCATCGTCACTGAACTACCAGTGATGACTAGATTGTCGACATAGAAAATGACAATCACAATTTCCCCCCTTGCTTTTTGAGGTAAAGATTGGGATCATATGGATTTATAACAAATCCATGTTGTTTTAGATGCTCATGAATTTTGATGTACCATGCCCGAGGTGCTGTTTGAGGCCATATAAAGATTTCCTAAGTCTACATACCTTTGCTTCTTTACTAGGTAGAACATATCCCTCATGTTGAGTCATACAAACTTCTTCTTGTAAATATTTGTTCGAAAGGCACTTTTTACGTCCATCTGATGGACTTTCCAACCAAACTATGCAGCTAGAAAAAGATCATCCTAGTCATTTTGATCTTAGGTATAGGATAAAATGTCTCCTTGTAGTCAATGCCTTATTTTTGTGCATACCCCTTTGTTATTAGTGTCACTTTGTACTTAACCATTGTCCCATATTCTTTATAATTCATTTTGAATAACCATCTACATCAAATGGGTTTCTTCCCCTGGTGGAAGATGGACAAGATGCCAAGTGTTATTTTTCATTCTTGATTGATATTCGAATCCATGGAATCTTTCCAAGATTTTGAATGTAGGGCTTCCTGGACTGTAGAGGGCTCATTAGATTCAATAACTCTACTCATCAAATAAAAGTTAACTTCTTCTCTTGCTTTACTGTGAGTCCTTGGTCCAGTGGTGGATGTATCTAGTGGAGCATCCACTCATGCATCTCGTAATGTGCTTTGGTATACCACTTGGGCATACACTCGAAATATTCTCATGGGTCATGGTTCTATCAGATCATCACCATCATCCCCATCATTACTTTTATCATCTGCGGGAACATCAGCTTCAATTTTTACAACTAGTGAAGATTCTAAATCAAGTGAGTCTAGAGGAGAAGCCTCTGCTTCCTTCTTCTCAAAAAATCAACATCTCTGCTGGTGTAGACTTTCCTGGTCTTTAGATCCATCAATCTGTACCCAGGAGTTTCTTCACTGTAGCCAATGAAAATTAGTTTATGTCACTTCATGTCCAATTTCTTTCTATTTTGCTTGGGTATGTGCATACTTGCTTTACACCCAAATACTCTAAGGTGTGCAACAAATGGTTTCCAATTTGACCATGCTTCATGTGGGGTTACTTCGTCAAGATCAACTATGGGAACTCTTTTCAAAAAGTAAATTGTTGTCTTTATTTCTTCTTCCTAGAATGTCTTTGCTATTCTAGATTCATCAATCATACACCGCACCATTTCCATGATAGTATGATTTATTATCTCAAAAACATTATTATGTTACGGTGTGTGTGGAGGAGGAATTTTTCAAAGAATCCCATGAGCTTGTAGGTAGTATTTGAAATCATTACTGGTGAATTCCCCCCCTCGATCTGAGTGGAGAGTTCTGATGTGATGACCAGTTTCATTCTCAACAGCTACTTTGAACTTTTTAAAGGTTTCGAAAGCTTCAATTTTCTTGTGAAGACATTTTTCTCGAATAATCATCAACATAAAGCATGAAATAATGAAATATAGAATGAATCAGTTGCATTGGATGGAAAATATTTGTATGAACTAGGTCAATCTTCTCATGAGATCAAAAAGTACTCTTTTAGAATGAATCTCTGTGTTCTTTCCTGTTAGGTAGTGAGGAAACTTGTATGTATCCTTCTGAAGAGATTGTAACCCATATACCATATTGCACTAGTGAAGTGTCTCAAGATACTTGAAACTAACATGACCAAGTCTCGATGCCAAAACTATGTTGAGGTAGATTTCTTATCCAAAATTTCTGATATCTTTTTAGACAAAATCAAGCTAGAACATGTGTCCCATATTGGAGGCTTTTGCAAAAAAATTGAACCTCGTGATTTGACTTGAATTAAAAACATTTTCTTGCTAGAATGACTATCAAAGTCAGTTTTTAAGTTGTGATCTAGGAGTTGACTAATTGAAAACAGATTTTTAGTCAACCCAGGACATATAAGACATCTGATAGTCTACAGTTACATGAACCAAGGGTAGAGAACTATTCCTAATCCACTGAACTATATGTGAAGAATAATCACCCAATAAAACATGGTTTTTCAAAGGCATGTCCCTCATTAAAGTAAACTAGTATATGTGGTCCATCATGTTTTGAAAGGATCCCAAATATGCATACCAAACATCACTAGATGACGTGGAAGGTTCACTTGATTGAGCAGTGTACAAGTAGTCTTCATTATCTGAATGTTCTTCTTGCTCAGCAATATTGCCTTGTTGATGGGGTCTTCTTTTCCAGTTCCCCTTTTTCTTCCCTTGATTGTATTTTGAATGTCCCTTGTGAGATTTTTGGTGTTGAGGTCCAGAATTTCTTGATGAACCTTTATTATAAGTGTTATACCAACAATCTTTCAATTCATGTCCTCTTTTGCAGATTGGACATTGCTTCTTATATTGTTTGTCCCCTTGATGTTGATACTTGATTTTGATGTTGGGACTTTTAATAGGATTTAGGTTTTCCTTTTATTTTTCCTTTCCATTCTTGATGCGACAAAATTTTCTACTCTTCTTCATCATCCTTATTATACATGGCTTCTTCTTATTGCAGGTAGGTTTACCCACTTGTCAAAAATAACTGTAAGTATCTTACAAGCTTAATGTTATTAAAAAAATGTGGTAAGAAGAAGGGAGACCTCTTAGAACAATGGGAATGAGAGCTTCATCTATGACTGCTTCTCCCAGGGCTATAAGTGAAGCCCTCAAATCTGTAACTCTTCTATAGAAATATTCAATTTTCTCATTTTTCTTGAATTTCAGTGTGTGTAACTGACTCTGCAAATTCATAATGACAACCTTGTTTTTGGCCTCATATATTTTGCTCATATTGTTCCACATTTCTTTGGCTTTTCTAGAATCTCGAATGTGGGGTTGAACATCGTCAAAAACTCAAAACAAGATGACGAATTCGGCCTTCTGATCTACTTTATCAAACTATCATTGTTATTTTGTATCGAAAGTTGATATGGTCAAAGTACCATTCACAACAGGAAAAATATATTCGGACTCAAGTTGTGTCTTGATTTTTGTCTTCCATGCAACATAGTTGTTTCCTCTGAGTAGTTGTGAATCTGGAAGAAAACATTTAGGTTCATTGGTGCCCATTTTATAGAAATCAATAATAGGGTAAGGATCTTATCACTCCTAGTATAAGGTCTCCCAATATATCTATTATCGGTTCGATATACCGAACCTTTCTATATAGGCACCCTTTCAATATACCCGATGGTATGTGGAAGAAGCTCACCCTTTCTATATACCTAGTGGTATATGAAAGAGGAATAAACGTATGTGAAAGAATTTAATACATGGTACCAAGACAATACTTGAAAGGGGTCATTGTGATTATTGACACTAGCTTAAAGAAATATCTTCATATGCATGCATAACCTCACTATATACTTGGATAATTTCTCGGTTTAGATTTATGTCATGCAATCATTCAAAGATGGATGGGATGGCTCACATTGTGTGCATTGTGAGCTTATTACTCCCAAGATTTAAAGGGTTGATCTTTGAGATGACGGTGTTGTAGCTATGCTAGGCATTAAGTACATTATTAGTCATGATGGCTTCACCGTAACCGCTTCCCGAGGCATTGTATATACCAAATTTTGTGAATGAGATATATGATATTGTGAGTGTTTTAGAACAAAATTTTATTATTTTGTATTACAATTCTCTGCCAATTTTTGGTTGACTATGAAAACCTACAAATTAGCACAATATCTTTGAAGTATACGGTTACATTCAATTTTTAAAAAAAAATTGAATGACAGGAATTTTTTTTTGTTTTTCGAGTCTTAGTGGCCCATGAAATCCCAATTCAACCCTCTATGCTAAAATTACAACAAAAAACCTGAAAATGCAATATTTGGGTACACCTCCTTTAGCAAAAGTTGCTCGAGAATGAAGAAATAAGAGGTTTAAGAGAAAACAAATTGCCCTAAAATATAGTTTTCTCACTAAAATTTAAGAGACCTATTTAGTTATGACTAAGTTGTTTGGAGGAGGTTTTCCGCTAATTTCCCCTCCAAATATTTCATTTTCACTAGTTTTTCCGCTAAACTTCAAATATGAAAAATTTGTATATTGGGGGTGGGGATTGAACCCCAAACCATCTACCACACAATTCTTTTATAATTTTCCACTAGCCAGAAGCCGCCTAATGGGCATATACTATGAATTAGAGGAAACTTAATTTAAACTTAATAGAAAAGGAGATAACCTTTGAAAAATGTGATGTGGCGCCTGCTGAGAGTGAATATCCATGTGGCCTAAGCTTATTGTTGACTGTTTAGGGTTTCCCTATGCATAAAAAATAGATAGGATATCCCTCTTAATGCCTTCACCACTTTTTTATTGCATTTTTTTCATCGACTACTGAGGGTCTCTACCATCGTTGTGTGGTTCAATCATTTATCACATTGGCTTGTGCTAGTATGTAAGGGTATTTGCAGGTCACAGTGGAGGACTTGATTATTGCTGCATATTATTTTTCCTTTACAACTTTCAATTGTTGTTATGTATTGAATCGATCAATTTTTTGTTTGTGAATTGATCTTTTTATTATTTTGTTAGGCGAGGTCACCAATCACCTTGTGGCCTAGCTCGACCACTTTAAATGTAATGCTTTGTATGCAGAGGTTGTGGAGAGGGTGAAAATCGATAGATTCTTAAGGCTCAACCATTCAATGGTGCCTAATGCAATGATCTATCTCAAAGTCCTAATTCAGAGGAGAGCCTTTCCGAATCGAATCAAACAAAACACTTAAAAACCAATGCACAGATCGACTTTGCCAACAATAACTTATCTCAGTCCTTTAGGCAAGATGCAAATCAGTTCACCAACAAAGAAACTCACCCAATATTGGCTCGATCTCCAAAACTATCATATTTCTAGCTTTAAGAGTAACTAGATATACCTCTAAATGTAGATGGGAAACCCCTAATGGGGAAAGAACAATAGTTATTTTATTTTTAAACTCCTATCCATCTAACAAATTTTACCTAGTGCGGGGTGCACTAGTAGAATAAAAATTGCGTTCTCAACACTGGAAATGGAAGAGGGGGTTTTAGAGATGCAAGGATGGCTGGGAAGTTGTTGGAGGAAACACAAACTCCCCTAGAAATAAAATTCTTCTATAATAATCTTCTCTTTCTCTGTAACCTCTCTTTAACCCTTTGTTTCTTCACAAGTCCATATTCCTACTCGGTACCAAATGTAATCTAAAAATAAGGGCGGAAGCTTTGATAGATTTTATCAATATCAAATCAATTATTTAGAAAGTTTTAGGCTACAATATATATATATATATATATATGTATTGGATAGTCGATTACGAATAAAATAAAGAGGTTACATAGGTACAACGGTGAACAAATACATGCATAGTATTGTTAAAATAATACAATTCTTTGAATGATATAATAAAACAAAATATATGGTTATAATATAACATTTAAAAATTAAAAAAACTATGGAATAAAAAATTAAATAAGGTAATATATTTACCCTAATAATATTAGTCTGAAAATTTGAAAAAATATATTTTTAGAAAGAAGAAACTTTAATCTACATCGTGGTTTAATTTTTATAAATGAATCCATTGTTTTATGTTTATTTATAATTACAAAAATGTATTTTTAGCATTTTCCTACAAAAACATGTTGGTTGTTACTGTTTGTGTAACTCCATGCCTCGAGGCTTGGGGATCCAAACCGGATCTAAGCCTTGGAAAAGGAAAAGTGAAAAACATGCATGCGCTTATAACTTGTATGTGTTCTATGAGTATAGGTATTATATGTACTTATTTGCATGCTTCTATTTACTAAAATAAGTGTTTAAAGTATAATTGAAGTATAAGAAATGATATAAGTATAATTTTTCATTTATTATTTATATTTTATTATTTATTATCATTTAAATTTATTTTAGTAAATATATGAAATTAGGGTCACTCTGCACCTTATAGAACTAGTCTCATAGTTCCATGAGTCACGGTTTAGGAGATAGTTGTTATAATATAATATAGTTAGTACATAAGTAATTTTATGAATTTCAGCATTCAATGTAAAGCTTTTAGCATCTAAATTCCACAATAAAAACCATAAATCCTACATCATAATCCCTAAACCATAAACCCTAGGCCTTAAAACCTAAGACCTAAACCTTGAGCACTTAACCATAAACCCAAAACCATGATCACTAAACCTTAAAACCTAAAAACTAAACCCTAAACCCCAAACCCTAAACCTTAAACCTTAAACATTCAGCCCTTAATGATACCTAAACCGTAACCTCGAGCCTTAAGCCCTAAAACCTAAGCCTTAAGCCTTAAACCCTAAACCCTAAACCGTGAACCATGAGACCTTAATGATAAACCCTAAACCTAAAAATTAAATCCTAAAAACTAAACCATAACCGCTAAACCCTAAAACCTAAACTTTAAACCCTAAACAATAAATCCTAAACCCTAAACCACGATCCCTAAACCCTAAACCCTAAACCTTAAACCCTAAACCATAAAACTTAAACCCTAAACCATGAAACCTAAAAACTAAACCCTTAACCACGAGCCCTAACCCCTAAACTATAAACCCTAAAACCAAAATAATAAACCTTAAAACCTGAACACTAAACCCTAAACCCTAAACCTTTAGCCCTAAATCAAGAGACGTGAGCTCTAAAACCTAAACTTTAAACCCATAACTTTGAACTCCAAAACCTAAGCCATAAACCATAAACTGTGAACCCTAAACCTTAAAAACTAAACCCTAAGCCTTGAATCATACACCTTGATCCCTAATTCATAAACCCTAAACCCTAAACCATGTACCCTAATCCACAAACCCTAAGACCTAAATCATAAACAATAAACCTTAAGCCTTAAATGATAAGTCCTAAACCCTAAAATATGAACCCTAAACCCTGAACCCTAAACCCTAAACCCTAAACCCTAAATAATAAATCCTCAACCCTAAACAATGAACCATAAACTATAATATATACACCCTAAACCCTTATCCCAAAACCCTAACCATAAATCCTAATACCTAAACCCTAAACCCTTAACCATTAACCCTAAACCCTACACTTGAACCCTAAATCCTAAACCATTAACCACAGAAATTTGAACCGTGAATCGTGAACCCTAAATGCTAAACAATAAACCTTAAAACCTAAACCATGAGCCCTAAACCCTATAACCTAAAACCTATTTCCTAAACCTAAACCCTAAACCCTAGACCCTAAACCTTGATAACTTAACACTAAACCCTAAACACTAATCCTTGACCCATGATCCCTAAACCCTAAAACCTAATACATAAACCCTAAACCCTAAGCCTTTAACCCTAAATCTTAAACATTCAACCTATACGCATGAGCCCTAACCCCTAAACATTAAGCCTTAAGCCCTAAACCTTGAGCCATAAACACTAAAACCTAATCCCTAAAATCATTTACCTAAACCCTTAACTATGAGCCCTTAAACATAAAATATAAACCATAAATACTAAAATAAAAAATAAACCCTAAACCTAGAACAATAAATCCTAAACCCTAAACCCTAAATCCTAAATAATCCTAAAAAATAAACCCTAAACCTTAAACCTTATACCTTGAGCCACTGAACCCCAAACCCTAATTCAAGAGCTCTCATCTCTAAACCCTAAACCCTAAACCTATAACTCGAACCACAACCACCGAGCCATAAACCATGAACCCTAAACCCTAAGCCATAAACCCTAAACCTTAAACCCTAAGCCTTAAACCTTACACCTTGACCCCAGCCCTAAACCGTAAACCCTAAAACCTAAACCCTAAACCCTTAACCTAAACCTCAACCCTTAACCCTAAATCCTAAACCCTAAACCCAAAACCATAAACCCTAAACCCTAAAACCTAAATCCGAAACCTGATCTCTAAAATCTAAACCTTAAACCCATAACTATGAATGCCAAAAACCTAAGCCATAAAACCTAAACCGTGAACCCTAAACCCTAAAACCTAAACCCTAAGCCTTAAACCATACACCATGATCTACGATACATAAACCTAAAACCTAAACCATGTACCCTAATCCCTAAACACTGATAACTAAGTCATAAACCCTAAACCTTAATCCCTAAATACTAAGTCCTAAACCTAAAACATGAACCCTAAACCCTAAACACTAAATCCTCAAACCTAAACAATGAACCCTAAACCTAATATATAAACCCTAAACCCTTAACCCAAAACCTTAACCATAAACCCTAAAACCTAAACCCTAAACCCTAAACCCTAAACCTAAACCCTAAATACACCCAAACCCTAAATCCTAAACCATTAACCCTAAAATTTGAACCATGAGTCATGAACCCTAAATGATAAACACTAAACCTTAAAACCTAAACCATGAGCCATAAACCCTATACCCTAAACCACTGAACCATGAGCCAAAAACCTAAACCCTAAACATAAAACCCTAAATTCTATTTCCTAAAACTAAACCCTAAACCCTAGACCATAAACCACTGAGTCCTTAACACTAAACCCTAAACACTAGTCCTTTAACCATGATCCTAAACTCTAAAACCTAATACCTAAACCGTAAACCCTAAGGCCTTAACCCTAAATCTTAAACATTCAACCTATACACATGATCCCTAAACCCTAAATCTTAAACATTTAACATATACGCATGAGCCCTAAACCTAAACATTGAGCCTTAAGCCCTAATCCCTAATCCCTAAACCATGAACCATGTAAGCTAAATGGTTAAGTCTAAACCATAAACCGTAAAAACTAAATCCTAAACCCTAACTCCTAAACCTTAAACATTGAATGCTAAACCATAAGAATTGAATCCTAAAACCTAAACCTTGAGCCCTAAATCATAAACCCTAAACCATGATCCATAAACACTAAAACCTAAACCCTAAATTCTATGACCTCAACCCTTAACCATGATCTCTTAACCATAAAATATAAAACATAAACACTAAAACAAAAATAATAAACCCTAAACCATGAACAATAAATCCTAAACCCTACACCCTAAATCCTAAATAACCCTAAAAACTAAAACCTAAACACTAAAACCTAAACTCTAAAATTTATACCTTGAGCCATGAACCTAAACCCTAGTTTTAGAGATCTCATCTCTAAACCCCTAACTCTAAACCCATAACTATAAACCCTAAACCATGTGCCATAAACCATGAACCATGAACCCTAAACCCTAAGCTATAAACCCTAAACCTTAAAACCTAAGCCTTGAACCTTACACCTTGATCCACGAGACATAAACCCTAAACCCTAAACCTTAAAGCCTAAACCCTAAACCATAATCTATAATATATAAACCCTAAACCTTAAGCCCTAAACACTAAATCCTAACCCATAAACCCTAAACACTAAATCCTTAACACTAAACCACAAACCATAAACCCTAAACCCTTAACCACAGAGCCCTAAACCCTTAACCCGAGCCCTAAACCCTAACCATAAACCATAAAACCTAAACCATAAACCTTAACTCTAAACCCTAAACCCTAAACAAAAATTGTAAACCTAAACCATAAATCCTAAACCATTATCCATGAACCTTGAATCTTGAACCATAAACCATAAACCTCGAACCCAGAACCCTAGATATTGTTTAGAAGACCAATGTAGTCTATATTAGTTATTACCATGTGAAAAATCCTCTCATTCTTCTACACTACAAGGATAAAAAAACCTCATGTATTTCCGTAGGTCTCATGAGTGAGTTCATCTTTTTGAATATTAATATTAGGACCGTATTTCCTAGTCTTGTGCCTACAATCATCATTAAGTATCCTTGTACAACTACCTTATTTATGAGAGGTGGGATAAGTAACTAAATGGATATGGCATCTACCTTTTCCTTCACAATGCATATTGCACATCTATTCAAACTGTTTCTTCCCACATATACTTACACTCTTGAGTGTCAATTTCTTCACACGTTGAAACAAATTTCACATTTCTCATATTTCCATGTATGGTATTATGTAATCTAGGATGACCCATTAGAATCTGGAAAAAGTAACCATCATAACACAAAAATAAATATCAAAGGAAATGGAAAAAACATAAAGAATATACAAACACAGAGGTGTAGGATCTGGACTAAATTTCCTACATTATCCTCTCCTCTGAGAGAGATAAATCCCTTCTGCTACTAGAATGGATAGAAAATTTGATAGAACTTCCTGAAGTGTTTAAAATAAGCATAACGATAAGGGAATGGGTAAGAACACATAGAGGTTATAAATTTCTGGTAAATCTTTCTTGATTTGTTACGAAAGGGAGTTAGTTTGCATACAACTTAGTGGCCTTCCATTCATTGATAATTCCTTCTATGATAAACCTATGGATGCTTTCAAAAATTCCTTAAAAAATATAGGGGTTGTCATTAAGCATAGTGAAGGGTGTGATGTTATTTCAAAAAAACTTGAAATGCATATAGATTTAGAGGTCATAACACGAATTTACAAATATCTCTATCATTATAAATTGAATTCAAGTAATGATGTCTCCCTAAATCTAAGGATTGAGGACTACTAGGGTCCTAGGTAGGATTATAAATTCAAGAATCATTGAGTGTCTGAATCAAAATGTAGTTACATCTAGAGAAATTTTTTCAAACATTGGAGTAATGCATCTTCAAAAATAAAATTGAACCTAAAAAATCCTCTCAAATTGGCAGCTTACATAAGCAATGTAAATATCAAGCTCTATTCTTTGAATGAAACCTTCATTTGCAACAACTTGAAACTAGAAATAATTATTCAAAATAGCGTTAAAAACATTTCTTTATATAAAATGTTTCTTACATATCCTGCATGTCCCTCCTTTAAAATATCAACAAATGAAAGACATCAAATTGTGATGAATCTCTTTAAATGTTCTACCTATAAAGTAGATGAACCCTTTTCACTTGAATAGTCTCTGTCAATACTAATAAGAACGGGTAAGACACATATCATTAGAGTGATTGAAATATTTCCCATGTGATGGGAAAAATAAGATAGTTCTATTTCTTAACATTTATTTGTATCAAATTCTTCTTATTCTTGTTCGGTAGATGAAAGGCATCAAATTGTGATGACTCTCTTTAAATTTTCTTCCTATGAATTAGATAAACCCTTTTTAGTTGAATAATCTCTGTCAATACTAATAATAATGGCTAAGACACAAAACATTATAGTGAGTGAATGGGTAAGACTAAACATTGAGCCCTAAACCTTAAGCCTTGAACCTTGAGCTCTAAACCCTAACCCATAACCCCTACACCCTAAAATCTGAGCCTTAAACCCTAAACCCTAAACCCTATGCCCTAAAACCTAAACCTTGAACCTTAAACCTTAAACCATAAACCCTAATCCCTAAACCCTAAACCCTAAATTGTAAACCCTTAACCCTTAACCTTAAACTTTAATCCTCGAGCCCTAAACCCTAAACCCAAAAATGAGCTAGTCATGCCACTAAGGTATCCAGGACCATCATGTGTGAAGTATTAAGGCATCATCTATCTCCATGAGATACATATGAGATAAGACACATACATGAGAATCTTTAATTTGATTCCATGAAAGGATCATTTTAGATCCAGGAAAGGTGAAGGGATGATCTTTATATGGAGCACCATGTTTCTAAATGAGAAATCATCTAAGTTGACTTAATATAATTCACTTGGTACTATTTATAAAAAATAATTCAAGACCTGGTACTTTGATCAAACCTTAAGGAGGAGGCACATTAAAATCACCTCATTTTTAATATAGGATATGAATCCCATTCGGGGATCAATCCTTTATCTACAAAGTGAGGATATCCTTTTAGTAAGAAATAAACAAACATCACAGAGATGATTCATGGTCAATAAAGTGAATTATGGAAAAAAATCAAAATTGGTACCAATTCAAGAAATGGTAGGACTAAAAGCCAATCCGAGAAGGTCAAAAATCCTAAAAAACAACTATATGTGTTACCAAAGTAAAGACTAGATACAATATATATGGCCTTAAAGTTTTACGTCATTGCTAAAATTCTTAAAAAGAGTAAGTATTGACCATATTAGATTTTAAAAAATATCTTACGGAGTATAACTTTCGAGTGATGGGACCACTTCCACTAGTTTAGAGTGACCTAACTTCTTATATGTACTAAAATAAATTTAATGTATAAGAAATAATAAAAGTATAAAGAAATAATAAATAATTTCTTTATACTTTTATTATTTCTTTATACTTTATTATTTATTATATTTAAATTTCATTTTAGTAAATATGGTTTCTTCAAGCCCTTATAAAAATCATATAACTCAAAACGCGTATGTATTTTAGAGCATTAGAAATGCATGCGGCGTTATAGTGTGTACACGTTATAATGTACACACGTTTTAGGTTCATGAATTTCTGAGCCTAAGAAAACATAACGCATACGTATTATTGCAAATCATGATTGCGTTTATCTCATTTTCACTTTCTTGTGTTATTTTTCCCTCCCGATTGGTGCACTTAGCCCAATACCTATCTAATGACACACTTTGTAAATAATGATGTAACAAAACTTACAAACATTACGTCGATTGTGTTACCATGGGCATGTTCCTAGTCGATGCACTTCTTGATTTTAAAAAAATTATATCTATATATATCTTCTTACTTACCTTCACTAGAATTCCCTTCAATAACTACTTCTAGATCTAGAACACCTAGCACAAGGGATAGGTAAAAATGATGATTTATATGCACACCCGTAGTTCTCATTCTCTCCTCGACGTGATATCATTAGAATCGGATAGGGATGTTCTACCATGCTTTCCCAAATTTAAGAGGACATGGTTTTCAACTCCTCATATTCTATAAGTGTCTCAAAACCTTCATGATATATCATTCTTATTAAATATAACACTATTTCAATGTCCCTCTCTCACACCTCATTATACTTTAACTATCTTTCCTCTCTCTCCTTATCTTCTTCTACAGCCATCACCATCCTTCACCACACCTGTTCCTACCCTTGTGCATGGTGGGGATTTAGATAACCAAAAGTAACCTCTCTACTCCAAATTCTATTATCGGGATCTTAATGGTAAAGGTTATCACGCGTAAGTAAGATCCTTTGGGCTCGTGTAAGAAATTAAACTCTTTCTCCTCTAGAAAATAATACATGGAAATAACATACTCTAATGTATAGTTACACAATACACCTACCCACAAATGATCGACAACTCTAGTCCACTCTTCACTTCTATCGTAGAGCCTATGATAATGTTCCTACATCCAAATTATTAGTCTAGGACACTACATTCTTTTTTACTATAAAATATGTTAGCCACTAAAAAATTCTACTAGGAAGAAGATGAAGAATGTCTCATACGATTCGTGATAAATATTATCTTTTACCCACTTACACACATTAAAATCAGGTCTAGTGCTATACCTCTGTGTAAAATTATCTTGTCTATCTTCCACTAATCTCTCGGTACTCTCCAAAGAAATTATATATGCCATTTGCATGCAACATCTTGACAAAAAATTGAAAAGATGTCCTAAAAATGGAACCGAGAATGTATTCCTTTATTTACACACTAATTCTATGCATACGACACCTCATTCGGATAGATCTAAACACTCACCCAAAACATGCATAACTATCAGGTCCCTCCTTTGTGTTGCTTGACAGGAAGTTAGCATGCATGTTTATCATGATAATTAACCAAGAAACCATTTATGCATATGTAATCATTATAACCACAATAATTTGGAAACACATATAATAAGGAAACATGGAAATAATGCAAACTTTAATCAATAAAAATTACACTATTAAGTCATCATACTCGGATCAATGAATTACTAATATCCATCCACAATTATCCATTATAATATGAACTCATTACATAACATAACATGGAGCTGATACATAACAATCAATACAATGATACATTAGACTACGTGTGCAAGTATCGAAACCTATATCTGGACATGATGACATGACTTCATAGAACATATAAATACTTAGAACTACTAAAACAATTATTTACATCATATATATATATATAGGGTTTGGGAATTTCCCTTCACCACCAATGTACTCTCTAATAATATGCTTGCTCACAAAACTAGAATGCATGCTAAAATCAACCATGCGTCAAAGATTGCGTGCCTTTACAAATTCTACTAATAATAGATTAATCATAAAAAATACCATCTTTAATTCTATTAATATCCTCCATTGAGCATGTTTTGCATGTTTTTTTTGCTTTCTTGATCCACACTCAAAGTATTTTTAGCTTGATTAAGAATATTGGCTAAGTTTGAGCTTTGTTTCTTGTGTGTGAGCAATCTCATGCGCTACCCTATTTCACATCTAAGTGCACCCTCCTACACACTATCATTTTCCTCTATGCAGGGCATGTTCATCCATGCTTACCTCTATGATTCTTTGGTACTTAGTTAATATATACAATAGACACTAGATGTCTATGCATCGAAGATATAATGTGTATTATGATAGGTATGATGTTTCTACAAGTGTTGGAGTCATATTGAGATAGGTTTTGGTGTCTTGAATCACTTTATGTAATGATATTGGGGTATAGTCATCTCAAGAAATAAATAAGTGAGTTAAGAGACAAGAAAATTAGTATAGTGAGTCCAAAGTTTCATATGATGCTACTATGTTTATTGAAGTTGAAAATAACACCCTACAGGTCTATAGATGATGCTCACGATAGGGAAAGTATGTAATGGACTTGGTCCAAGTCTCTTGAGTGTTCAAGATGGCTTGAGGTCTCTGACCTAATTCATTTTTGTGAATAAATGAAATGACTATAAAAGTTTCAATGGCATGATTTATTTTTGAGAAGGTATTGTAGTATGGCATATTGATCAAATGCTACAGATTTAGGATAGCTCACCAAGTACGAGAAGGATTCTTATCCTCATGAAGGATGTTTTTGATGGTTTGAAAGTCTATAAAAGAAAAATCTTGTCAAAGCACAATGTTGTGTCCCACTTCATGTCCCAAAAACGCGAGTAAGAAGTTGGGCGGGATCGAAATTGAGGGTGTTCGCGTGAACATCCCTTTCACGTGAATCCCCTTCACCTGAACTACCACGTAGGATGAAGAAACTAGTTCGCGCGAATGGGGGTTCACGTGAACCCCTCGAATTCAAATATTTTTGGCGGCAAAGAGTTATATATAGATATTTATATAGTTTTGGGCGGCGGATTTAAGGTTTAGGGGGGTCGGGCGAAGGGGGGGTTCACGCGAACCCCCTTCACGCGAACCCCCCTTCGCGCGAACCCCCCTATGTGGCACCTATGTGGCACCTATGTGGCACATTTTGGCGCCAAATCCATTTGGAGGATAATTTTATGCCAAAATGTGCCACTTAGGTGCCACGTAATTAGGGTTAACGAATGAATAAAATTACAAAATTTTAACACAAAATACAAATTTTATTAGCTTTCTAAAAATATAATTTTTATTTTTAAAAATATGTTTTACTATTTATTTTTTATATTTTTCTAACATATGGTATTTTAGGACAATCGATCGTACACAATCAACCCAATTTGAAAAATAGCAAAATATATCAATTTTTTTGAAAAATTAAAATTATTATTTATTGAAGTCTTCTTCTTACCTGTGAAAAAAAAATCATTTTTGATATAAATCTTAAAATTTATTGGCATAAACATTTGTACGCCATTTATTTGAAAATATTTTTACAAAATAATTAATTAAAAAAAAATATAAGTCTAAAAAATATGAAAATTTGACAGCACTTCAAAATTCAAATCTTGAACACATATCTAAAATTTCATGGTGAAAAAATAAATTTTCATTCAAAAGAACCACCCGGGGACAGTCATTCCTCTTTTATAACATAAGAAACAACGTATGAGTAAAATTAAGAAAAAGACCGTTTTTTTTGTAATTTTTTTTTTTTTAAAATTACATGTATTCTACACTCTAAATACAACATTTCGTTAGTTTGTGGAATTTCATGAATATGTATGGTTTTATGGCTATTACCTTTAGAAAATCAATGAAACTGAAAATTCATGTTTATAATGGTACAAAACATACCAAAAAGTGGGACATTTTATTGTGCTTTTACAAGATAAATCAGAAGGTTGATGACTTAAGAAGCAAGTCATATGATGAAGAAAGATGATTTTGTTCTAAATAAGAATGAAAATATTGAAAATAAGCTTCGGGTAGTGTCAAGATGGTTGAGACATTTTCATGACAAGATAACAAGGTAAGAGGATTGTTTTTGTGTCTTTTAACTAGAATAAGATGGAATAAATCTAGGGGAGTTTTGAGAAGGTATTTCATGCTATGTTTGTGCTTTTAGATCTCTAATAAATTTTTCTATAATACATTGAAGTGTTATTTTACGAAATTAGTCCCAATGATTAAGAAATGCCAAGAAGTGGAAAAATTCAAGCCAAGAAAGCCTTGACAAGTTGAGATAGCACAATAATGAAGGTAACAAGATATTTTTTTGTCATCATGCATCATTGTTAGCATGTTTACAAGATACATGCTTCAGATTTAGGTTTACTATAGTGTTTCTATACTTGGAAATAAGAACAAATCATATTTTATGAGAAATTTAAAGTTTGTGAACTAGAATGAAGACGTTCGTTGATGTTTCTAGATAAGAGGTGATACTATGAAGCTGATAAAGGTGATGATCATGTAGGTACATGTTTTATTTTTCATTAACGTAAAAATGGGGAGAATTTTAGGAGGTTTTCCATCAATGAAAAAGGGGGATTTTGTTATCATGTTGTAATTTAGCTTGTTATAATTGATGTAAAATCCCATTAGTGATAAAGAGTGTGATGATGAAGTGTCATAGGATGATCAGTATGATGATGAGATGTTATTTTATGTGTTTTCTTGGTTGCATAAGGTGATTAAGTGAGAATGGCTTGTTTTATTAAGCCTAATCGTGTGACCTAGCTAGCCTAGGTGATGCTTTGTAAGGTGGTATGAGCTTATTGGTGGCTTGAGGAGCATATTTATGAGATGGAGAGCATATTTGGGGATTTTTGAGACATTTTTATGAGTTTTAATATGCATATACAAGCTGAAGACCAAGTTTTAGGTGCTCATCTAGACCAAGTTTAGGTGCTTTAGGACTTATGAGGTTGAGTTATGGAGCCATGTCAACTCATGGATGAATGTAGGTAGGTGTTTCATAATGTAATAAGTATTATAGTACCTTTTCAAAGGTTTCATGGTGATTTATAGTGTTTTATCACTTGATTCTATCCTATAGCATGCAAAACCTTAAGGGCTAGCCATGGAAACGAGATGTGATGGAGAGATAGAGAAATATTTGAGATATAATGATTATTAGAGATGATGAAAAGAGGTGTTATAGAAGTTTGAGAATTTTTTTGAATAATTTTGAAGATTATTTTGCAAGTTACATCAGTTTATGTGAAAAAGGTCCTAGAAAGGGTGTTTTCTAGCTCAAATTGCACCTTTTGATGCTCACCCCAAATTGTGTGCTCTGTATGGTACCTACCAAATTTCAGGGATGTTTCTACATTGAGTCTAGAAGGTTTCAAAAAAATAATGAGTTCACTCTATTTTAATTTTTTATGAAAAAATGTTAAAAGGAAATAACTTTTCATGTGTTTGAAACCCTAAGTATAAAGCATAGGAGATATAATGATCCTAAGTTCCCATAATTTATTTATAGTACATGGATGATTATGATATGATGTGTAGGAATCCTCTAGGTTTCCAAAAGTTTATGGTAGATCTTGTGGTGATGAGTAGAACCCACTCAAACATGTCATTTTTAAAGAATTTAAGTTTGGGACAAGGTTTTCTAAAGGAGTTACAAAATAAATGGTCATAATGATGCATAAAAAAAAGAAGTGTTCCCTATTTGTGGGAATAATCAAAGGGAAGTTTTGGGGCATTTTGAAGAAGTTTTTAGAGATGACTTGTTTGAAGGCCTTCCACTTGTAGTTGGAAGGAGTTACAATATGTTTTGTAAGGAGAATGCATTGGGATCTCCATTGTTATAAGCATTTCTCATGATGATGAGATTTGATGTGTCATCTAGGTCAATTTTTGGAGAATAAGGTTTCTCCACTTTTAGGACAAGACTTCCCAAGATGAAAGATTAGGTTGGTTGAATCATGAAATGGATGAGTTGATGATTGCTACCTCCTGAAAAGTGATGAGGGATGAAATTTTTTCCTATTTAAGGCATTTTTAGGTCTTGGAAGTGAAAGAAAGGGTTCAAACTAGTTGAGTTTGTAAAATATGTTTATGGGTAACCTAATTTGGAGAAGAGGAAAATACCTATGTTTTAAAGACATGGATGTTTCATGAGATCTACAATGGAAGGATGTGATTTATATGTCCTAATTATTGTAAAAGTGGTATTTGTGGTAAGATTATAGCACCCTTGATTCCTTGTGATTTGTGTGAGAGGAAATCGGTGTAATAATTCAAACATGGTATTATCCCGAAATGTGCAACCTTTCTTGTAGGATAACCCCGGAGATATATGAATTCTTCTACCCATTCCTAGAGCCACAACTGATTCCAAAATGTAAGAAAATGACAAATATAATCCTACCCTAATGCTTTCCAAAGAGACAAAAAAAGCATGCAATTAAAAGTAAAACCTATCTTTAAGAGGTTGATACACCAAGAAGAGGGATGTTGAACAATTCTTCTTGCATGAGATTGAAAATAAGTAAAATGAAAAGTGTTCTCAAGCACCACAAATCACAACACCCTAAAAAAACACATTTTCAATAAGCACAATCAAATTTTGACCTGAAATAGATAAAGGACATACATAATATACACATTAAATGAACAAAGGTAAGCTAGAACAACAACAAGACTAGGGTAGATAATAATCACAATTATAATTTTATTGATACAATGATTTTACATAATGACTCATTACATGGGCAAGAGGAAAGATGTTTATTACAGCTCCTAAAATGGAGGCTTTAATTTCCACATGTCACTCACATGTGAGGGATAAGGGAGGGAAGATACAAGAATTTCAAACCTTGTAAAAACCCTCCTTTACATTATATAGAAGAATGAGATGAGAGAGAAGGAGAAAATCTATAAATCATGCTTCTAACACCTTCAAAATCATCATTGTACCTATAAAAAGGATGGGTTTCTTTCACAACCCATGTTTTATTGTACCCTAAATTGTGGAAGAATAAATGGCTCCCATACTTGCATTTGCTCCATATCTACTCCTAGATATGGAATCCATGGTCCTCCTATAGCTTCATCACCATTTTCCTCTCACCTAACACCATAATTTTCCATTTCTAATTGTTTCTTGTTGAGGGCTCAAATTAGATTTCCATAAAGTATAATTTTGTGAGATTCGACATCTTGGGAAAACGTTATGATGGTTTGAAGGTGGATTAGTTTTAGGATTCATCTCCACCAACTCCCACCTACTAACTCACCATCTCTTCTGGGAAATCACCATTCAAGTTCAGTCAAAGTTTTGGAAAGAATTGCATTAGGACGATGACTTACATCATTTAAATGGTAATCAACATCCACATCCAATTAAATTGGTCACCAAGCTATCCATTTGTTTGGTTTTTGGGTGGGCTTCATGCATTACATAACATTGGGGAGTTGGGGTGATTTTGCATAATACATTCCCAACCACTATAACCAACTACCTTTGTCGACATACTCCACCTTACGAGTTGGGTTCATAACATGAATCACCACTTATACTTCTTTGGTGACATTGCAATGTGTGGAAGAATTTCCATATCCACACCCACCTAACTCGTCCTCCATTTTTCTGATTGTTCTTTCACCTTTGTGACTCATACAAACTCAATCAACACCCAATACGTCATCTTAACTCATTGAGGCACTTGTTTACTTCCAAGTTTCCTTCGAATTTTCACCAATGAGCTCACTCATGAACTCGGCTCATGGATCTATTTTATTTTCTGACTCACTCCAATTTTAGAATAGATCGACCGAGCTATATATGGGTTTGACTCGCCTATGAAATATACTAGCTTTCGAGCTACTCAACAAGCCAATTTTGGCTCGATAACTCTTTGGAGGCCCTTTGGGAAATTTTTATCATTTTTGGCATTTTTCACTTTTTTTGGATTTTCTTATGGCCAAAAGGCCATGAATGGGGAAAAAAATTATCTGAGGCTGACTTTTACACTCTTACTATTTTTCCCCGTTTTGGGTGGGGTGGGCCCGGAGGCTTGTTTCACTTTGTGGTGGAGCTCTAGGTCTTCCAAGACCAATAAGAAGAAAAATTCCTCTTGTGAATTCAAATTTCCCAAAATTATTTAAAATTCTCCTAAAACTATGAATTTCTCCCCGTGGTTCTAATATTTGCATGTGGATGACCTATCCAATGTCCGAGTCAATTCTTCCCCTATTGTCCATTTTTCCCAGGGTGAAAAATGGATAGAAAAATTTGTGACTTAGTGGGGTTACTCTACTAGGAGAAGTGACCAACATCCTTGAAGCTTCCATTGGGCATGGAGTCCCTTTTGAAATGTGAACTGATCAAAACCATTGAATATTTCCTAAGCTACTTGAAAAACCACTTTGAACTAGAATATTGACCATATCACTTACAAGATCTTTGAACTAACATTTCGTGAGAGTGCAAAATTGTCCCTAGTCTGAATTTTCATCATTTTCTCTTCGCATCCTTATCTATTGAGTACTGTGATGGATACTTGAAACTACCCCGACATATGATTCGCCAACTTTGATTTACCTCTAATGATGATTTCTTGCTTACACCAAACATTGAAAATATTGAGTAAAGCACTTGTTGGTTTTGAACATCATGGAATTCTATTATATCATTATTTTCCCATTTCTTATGGATGCTTCTTAGAATAATGGTGAGAAATAGAGACACTTTGAATGAATTGGGAGGCACTAGAAGCTAAAAAAGCGATTGATCTAAAAGGATAATAGGATATAACTTTGAAATTTGTCCCTTACTATGATTTTAGTTGCTCTGCATTTGAAATACTTTGAGGTCGAAATGTTTCCTAAAAATTTTAGATTCAAAAATGTTTCTTACAAGAGGCATACTTGAATTGTGTGATGATTCAATTAGAGCAACACAATATATGCACAGGCACTTAGGGAAATGAAACCTAAACTACAACAAAACAATGTGCACAAGCACATAGATGAAATAAAAATCCCTAAACTAATATGTACAAGGGCGATAATTCTTCCTTTCAAAGTAGTAGTTCTCGAGATAGATTCTGTTGACTAGAATTGGATGATCTTATCTATCCCAATTGGACAGGTTTAAAGGCATTGCTACACTTACATCATATGACCATGAGCGGAACACTCCATATGGCATCAAAATTGGAATTTTTTCCTAGCTTAGCCTAATTTGAATCCCATTTTAGATTTATTTGCTTTGGATTTCTTGACAAATGACCTCTTAATTAAGGTTTGATCTTCTTCTATGGGTTTGCGATGTATGGTCTCTTGTTTCTTCCAACTCCATGAGTTTTGCATACCTGATTTCCATAGGATCAAACTTGGATAGCTCTACCTAATTTAGGATCTCCAATGTTGGAAACTCTAGTGATAAGGGAAACCTTTCTTCTTTTCCATAGACTAACTTATATGGAGAGTTTCCAATTGACATTTATTGTGTTATCCTATCAGCCCACAAGGCTGATTTGAGCTTGGTATGCCATGTCTTATGATTTTCATCCAGAGTCCTACTAATGATTCTCAACAAATTCTTATTTGTGGACTCTTCCAACCCATTAACCTGGGGGGTAATAGTTAGATGATGTGTTCAAATATATCCCATTTCTAACATACCACTCGGTGATTTTTATGTTGAGGAATGCTACAACATTATCTGATATTATAGTAGCTAGTACACCAAACCTCGTGACAATTACTTCATAGAGTCCAATATTCTAGAATTATTCACCTCCTTGAGTGCTACCACCTCAGTCCACTTAGTGAAGTAGTCTATTTCCATTAGGTTCCACTTATGCCATAGGATTTAGTTCATATTGATGATCCCAATGAAGTCCAATCCCCATTGCATGAATGGTTTCTCATCTAATATAGGATGTAATGGAAGTGTTGTTAGCTTCTCCTTCCTTGTGAAGAATGCACATTTTTTACATTTCTTAATCCATGAGTAATAATCACCGAATAATGTGAGCCAATAATACCTAGATTTCATAATATTGAGTGATGTCACCCATGGAGAAAAATGACCACCAACCTCTCCATTATGAAACTCTTATAGAAACATTTTAATTTTAATGTTTCTAATGCACAACAAGAAGACTTCATTCATATTTTTTTAACAAAATACCATCAATAAGAACATATGGGATAGCTTGGAGTCTAAAATATCTCCTCTTTTTTTTCTCATCTTTTGAGGGAATAAACCTATTTGTAGGAAATGCATCATATCCTGGGTCAAAAAGGATTAGGAACACTATCATATGATTTTTCATGATTATCTTTCAACACCAAAACAACTTCTTCTCCATAACTTGCTTCAACATGCTAACTAGAAGCTAACAACTCACACAATCCCTTTCTATAGACCAATTTGGTGACCTTAATATTTATGTCATATTCTATGACATGAGTGATCCAACCTTCTCATTCCTCACTCAATTCCTTGTTTAGGAGAAATTATTTGACCCCAACATGAGACACTACCAATTGAATTTTTTGTTCAATACTAAGTGCCTGAACTTATTCAAAATCTTGATAATGATGAGGATTTGTTTCTCAATAAAGGAGCACCTCACTTCATTATATTTAAAACTCTAGGCTAAGAAGAAGGAGAGCTGGTTTCTCGGATCCTTCATTTCTCTACTACACTAAAATGGAAGAGACTATGTTTCAGCCTTCAAAGGCATAGAGAATGAAGTCCTTAGCGAAATATAGATTGGTGAGAGTTGGGTCTTGGGATATTTCATGATTGATGGAATCAAAACTCTCATTTTCCTTCACTATCCAACTAAATGCGATACTTTTCTTCAACATCATTGTTAGTGGTTTTGTGAGAGTGGAGAAATATGGAACAAATATTCGAACAAAATTTATACTCCCCAAGAATCTTTAGATATCCTTCTTGAGGCTTTGTAGTGGCAATGCTCAAATAGATTTTAATCTTTCTAGATTAATTTTTAATCCATCCTTACACAAAATGTGGCCTAAGAGCTTGCTTTTGTGACCTAATAATATACACTTTTGGGGGTTTAGAGACACTCTGAATATCCTACATATTTGGAACATGTTCTGAGGTGGAAGAGGTGGTCAGGTGAATTATTGGAGAATACAGTAATGTCATCTAAGTTTACAAGAACTATCTTTTTTATCAACCCCTTGAATTCCATGTGCATATCCCTTTAGATTATGGATCAAACATTTAACAACCCAAATGAAATTTTCCTAAAGGCATAAGTGCCCCATTTTGTGGTGAAGGCCATTTTGAATTGGTCTTCTTCCTTCACCATAATTTGATTATATCCCCAGTATCCATCTAGGAGAGATAATTTTTATAACCACATTACTTACCTGCAATATTTTTCCATAGAAGGAAGTGGATAGTATCCTTTTTTCTGACCAATTTCCATACCATATTTGCTACTGAGTTTGATTTATTAATTAGGAAAATAAATTTTTTTCAATGAGCTTGTTCAACTCCTTCTTTTTGAGGGGGTGCAATATGAGGGTTGAATGGTATTTGTTTCTATCTAATGGGCTTAGCTTCCAGATCTAGTTCAATAGTATGTTGTGCCAACTTTGTGTTAAATCCTCTCTAGTCCTCAAAATTCCAAGCAAAGACATTTAGAAAATTCTTGGCAAAGTTATATGCAATCATATTTTTCTTGATCGGTACTCACCTTTCCAATCTCGAATATTTTACCCTCTCTAACCAAAATGAGCTCCGAATCTTCCCCTTGACTTGAATGTTTCCCTTATACTTCCATAACTTTTCATTGGGATTGAATATTGACTCATATGTCACAAATCATGTTGGGAAATTTTTCATCCTTAATTAAACCACTTGGTCAGTATAATTTTATTCTAATCTATCCTAATTCTTGGTAGAGAGTTCAACTACTTCATGTAGCAAATTGATGATTTTTTTATCATTTTTGAACACTTACCAACTTGTGTTAATATCCGAAATTACTTGGTCTCACAACTACCTTGATATGGGGTTGTGTTTTTCTCTCTTGATGTTATCAACCATATAAAATGTTTCCCTAATTGCTGCAATTATTTACGCAGCCTTATTCTTCTTCCTTGGTATAAAACTAATATTAAATTCCTCAAAGTCCTCAATGAGATCCCATTCCCTATTCTTGTATCTCTTGAGGATATCATTTTTGGTAGGATTCTAAAATTTCATTGTATTCACAATTATGTCACTATCTCCAAATACTTGCAAGTTCTTAATGCCCCTTTTTCTTGCCCAATGCAATCCATGAACTAATGCTTCATTTTCAGTTGTGTTATTTGAAAAAAAGACTGAAAATAGAGAGCTGAGTAGTATTTTATACCTTGAGGTGAAAAAATCATTTCTCCTCCTCTAGCACCTTATCTACTCTTCAAGCGATCAAATAATATCTACCATACTTCATTGTCTTCTTTGTGATATAATTTAGTGATGCAAGGGAGAGGTGGATTTTATTCATGCAAGAAATATATGCCTAGTTCATCTTCTTCCATCTCCTTGTATGGATCAAAAGCATGTATTTTATTTACCCATTCACCTAGTGTCAAATCAAAGATTCCCTCAACTTTATTATCTTCTTCCAAAGTGTTTGAGAAATCATCCTAATCAAAGGCCAAGCGGTTTTTGTTGATTAGACTTGTCACATTAGGCTCAATGTGAAAATTGGTAGTTGGCTCTAACATGGTTATATCCTTAGTTACATATCTTTTTATGAAGAGCATGTGTGACCAATCTACATACAAGTAACCTCTAATCTTAGAAGTGAAATCCCTTAAAAGGAACAAGGCAAACAATGGTGGCAAGTTAATTATAGACACATCTTACAAAAATTTGACATTGGGACAAACATCCAATGTAACACTTAATCCTTTGATAACTCCAATGGTTCCCACTACTATCCCATCCAGTTGAACCAATCCTTTAGAGACCAGGTCACACTTAATAGCTAGCTAATCATCTATCTATTTCAGCATCACAGAACTTATTTCTCTTGAATCAATCATATGAGTATGCACTAACTTATCTTTGATGATTCGTGACACATATAATGGTGAGGGCTTCAAAATTTTACTTGGATGACTTCCCTCTTGTTGCACTCTGTTAGTAAGAACCTTTTCCTAATTTTTGGATGACCAATTCAAGGTAGACCAATTGGCCATTGTTGCTTGCAATAAGTCCCATTGTCCTAGGATCATGAGTGACTCCCACATGGAAATTTTGATATTTGTATTCTTAATTAGGTCAATAATGTTGAAGGAGATGGAATATCCTTCTATTTCCCCTTACTTAGCACAACGCTTTTCGAAACTTGAGTTGGTACATGAGCTATTACAACCATTTCCTTGGTCTGAGTTTGTACATTTAGAGATGCTTTTACACTTCTAGTGCCTTGAGTCGTGGTGGGAGGATGTGAAGAAGTTGCATGTGTCGGTTGTTCTTCGACCATCGATATTTTCCTAGAACTTGTGTTTGCTGCTATACCCGATGAAGTGGTTAATTAATGTCACAAAATTCTTATACCTACCAATTTACCAATGTAGTGTCACTTGAAGGAGCTTCTTGTGGATTTTATTGTAGTTTGTTTTCTTCCTCCTTTGATTACTTGGTCACACCAACTATTTTTTCACCATAGGGCCTAATTTAAAGCACATTGAAACAAGTTTCTTGATTATGAGGTTGATTATATGGAAAAAACCGATCATACTCATGTGCATGGTTATTTTGATTTGGAACAAAGGCCATGAATGTTGAGACTATATTTTTATTATAAGGTTGAAATGTCTTGGAAACTCAAGGTTGTTCTTGGTTATTATTTTGATCCACATCCCAAGATGGAGGTCTATTTGATTGATACAGGACCTATTTTCTTGAGCTTGAGGTTGATATGGTTTGAATATCTATGTTTATTTCCTCTTAATAGTCACTAGCTCATTCCCTAAGTTTTGCAACCACTTCATAACCTCCTGGAGTTATTTGGAAGTAATTGAAGAAGTGGAAGCCTCATTGTTGCTCTAATTTCTAGGGACTAGAATGCAATTCAACTCAGGTGTTTAACTAGCTGTAGGATTTCCCATTTCTAGATATAGATTCATAAGTGGTCTCGATGCAATATTTCTAGCTTGAATCAAATAGTTCTCCACTCTGATAGCTATGTCATATTCTCCTAGCAGTGTTGTTCCTCCCATTGATTATATCGTAATAGAAATTTCAGAATTTAAAGCCTTCAAGAAGTAGAGGAATGCACCTTTTTCAACTAGCCTTATGGATATTGGAATCCTCCGACCCATGTTATTTGGAGATGGAAGTTTAAATTGGCCAATTTCTCATTCGAGTTCTTTGGATTGTGTTTAATTGTTCTAACAAAGAGAGATTATCTTCCATTTCTCTGAATCTGGTTATAAAGGGTTGTGTAGAATTGATTCCAATTGATAATAGACCATGTTTTTAAGATCCTAAACCACGACAAAGATTTACCATTAAGAGGAGGCTAAAATTTTCTACTGCAGCATCCATCTCATTAACCTCATGTATAGCACATACAATTGTAAAGTCTTGAATGTGGTCAATCGGAGTTGTGTGATTTTCCCCAATGAAATATGGGATATTATTCAATTCTACAACTGAGATTCTATTTTGTGTATTGAGGACAAGGGGAGTATTTCTCGTAAAGAGTATAAATGGATTTAGTGGTCCTTGTGGTTGTTGTTGATGTCTCATCTTGATCGGCGTAAGAACCCTAGTTAATTTAAGGAAAGGTCTACTAGGTAGAGGTGTAGATAAAGTTATGTTAGCTGGAGATGGTGATATTTTTGTTATTCTTCCTCTCCTTCTTCTTCCCGGAGATAAATAAAACTATTTGAAAACATGTTCTCTTGTCCTTGACCGATTTTAGATCTTTCTCATGAACTTAAGAGACTTGTACTACTACACTACAAATTTCTTCTCCTTCAGAGTCATCAAATGTGTTGAGAAGGAGCCTCCAAATTCTAGAGCTTCACCAAGACACACATCAAATCTTTATAAAATATAAATATTCACCTTGAAGGGCACAAGATTTGCTTCAAGATTTTTCCCTTGTTTTGCAGTTGTCAAAACCCAAAATACAAAGGTAAAAACTCATGATATGTAAAACAACCTTCAAAAACTGACATGAAGACCTTCAGAAATTTCCTCCTATAGTGCAATTTTAAAAACCCTAAACATAGGGATTCAATATTTCACACTTGTTTTACAACCTCTGCAACCTGAATCAGAAGGATTCGAAATTTAGACCTATTTTGCATGTTTGAAATCCCTAAATACACATCATAAGTAAGGGAATGCAATGCTACCCCTTAAACCCAAAATTATAATATTGGGTCTTATTGGTGTTTTGTAATCTTGAATTCCTTATTTAGCATCCAAAGGCTCCAAATTTGAAAATTTTCACTTTAATCCCATCGGGTGTGCAAAACTGTTGTGGAAAAATTACATCACCCATGATTGCTTGTGATTTGTGTGAGAGGAAATCAATGTATATTTTCAAACATGGGATTATCTTGAAGTGTGAAATCTTTCTTATTGGATAACCCTCCATAGAAATTCAGCTTAATCTATCTATTCCTATTGCCACAACTAACTCCAAATGCAAGAAAATGACTAATCTAATCCTACCCTAAAACTTTCCAAAGAGATAGGGATATAATGATGCAATTAAAAGTAAAACCTAAACAAAGAGGGTGATACACCAAAAAGAGGGGTGTTGAAAATTCTTCATGCATGACATTGAAAACAAGCAAAATGAAAATGGTTCTCAAGCACCACATATCACAACACCTTAAAAAAATCACTTCTATTAAACACAATGAAATCTAGACCTGAAATAAATAAAGGACATACAAAATATACCAATATAGTGAACAAAGATAAGCTAAAATAACAACACCAGACTAGGATAGATAACAATCACAAATATGATTTTATTTATCCAATGCGTTTACAAAATGACTCATTACATGGGAAAGAGGAAAGATCTCTAATATAGAGCTCCAAAAACGGAGGCTTGAATTTCCACAAGTCAATTATAGGTGAGAGAGAATGGAGGGAGATTCATAATGTCTAACCTTGTAAAAAACCCTCCTTTACATTATATAGAAGAATAAGATGAGAGAGAAGGAAAAAAACCATAATCCAACCAATTTCAAAAATCATCATTGCATCTACAAGAAGGATGGGGTTTCTTGCAAACCCATGCATGATTATACTCTTTCTTGTGGAAGAAAAAATGGTTCCCATATTTTCATTAACTCCATCTCTACTCCTAGGTATGGCCTCCATGGTCCTATATCATCATCATAATTTTCATCTCACCTAAACCAATAATTTTCCATTTCTAATTATTTCATACGGAGGGCTCTGAATTATCTTTCCAATAAGTATAATTTTGTGAGATTTTGACATCTTGGGAAAAGTTAAAAATGTTTGACAATGGCTTAGTTTTAGGGTTCATCTCCACCAACTCAAACTTACCAACTCGCCACCTCCTCGGGTATCTCGTCATTCAAGTCGGGTTGGATTTTTGGAAATAATTTCATTGGGGTGACCAAATTACACCACGTAAATGGAAATCCACCTCCACATCAAATTAACTCGGTTTCCAAGCTATCCATTTGTTTGGTTTTTTAGGCAGGCCTCACACAATTCATTACATCGGGGAGTTGGGGTGCTTTTGCATCACACATCCCTAATCTGCCGCACCGTCTTCTTCAAAAATAATCCACCTTGCGAGTCGGGTTTGAAACCTAAATTTCCATTTAAACCACCCCAACAACATTACAATGTGCAGACGCATTTCCACATCTACACCTGTAGACACCCCAAAATTACATTTCTATTTCCGATTGTTCTGGTATTATTCTAGTACACCATGTTATTCACCCATTTGTAATTAATTGATTTAATTAATTAATTAATAGACATTATACTACGTGGATTAATTAAATTAATCCCATGTACCCTTTGTACTCCTTTGACTAAATTAATTATTATTTATTAATTAAATAATTAATTAATTAAGTGTGCGCACATCCTAGACTTCACTTATACTCCACTTGGACTCCCTATCCTTACCCTACTTAACACTTCTATAATCCTAGAAAGGCGGGGAAAGTAAGATGCATGTAAAACCACCTTTTTGGATGCATATTTTAGTAATTAATCCATTTATTACCCCCACAACTATTGCTACTTCCCACAATGTTATTTTTAGCATACTCATTTATCCATGTGTAACTGATTTCAACTACCTTCTAATTAAATAAATTACATGCTTACTTTCCTTTCAAACTGTATGTTGAATATGACACACCGAACTCTATTGAAATATGTCTGTAGCATTTGTATTCAAAGCTTGGAGAGCACTCAAGAGCATCAACAAATCATTTCTGACATCCATCTTGCAAGGTTTCATAGGAGACCCTTATTTGAGGTTTGCATAGAAGGTTATAGGTGATTTTATCTACATACATTTTGGCACGCCTGATGGGACTCACACCCCTCCTCTTTCATTTTTGTTTCATTTTTTTAATAATTTGTTTTTGGAGAGTTTTGTTATTGTGCGGGTTTGAAAGCACCAACCTAACTATACCGAGATCATATCAAAAAAAAAAATCTTTATTATTGCTCATTTCTGGATTCTTTTTTTGCAAATTTTATAGGTCTAATATTGTTTGTAGATTTGCAGGTTTTATTCTCTAGTTTGTAGGGTTTGTTTTCTTTTCATTTTATCTTATATTCCACTACCAACATAAACAATAAACCCAATATAGTTAGATTTTATTTTTATAAAAAAATAAAATAACAAATATCTATATATATTTGTTATTTTTCTTTGTAAACAAATCTTTAAAAAAAAAAATTGAAAAATAAAATAAAAAATTAAACCCTAACTACTCCTCCCTCCCCCTACCCGGCTCGGTCGGGCCACCTCACAACTCACCCCACACTGGACCCGAGAAAAACCCATCACTATCCCCATCCATCCCGAGTTACCCCACCCCATGTCCCCATCCCCGAGATACCCCACTATCCCATCCCCACCCATCTCGGCCCTCAGCCTTCCTTATTTCATTGTGTCCCTACCTCACTCCATAGAGCCTTCATCCCTCACCCTTAGATATTCTCCCTTCTTGCGTCAATCCTGCGAGAGATCCCCACCATTTCCATGCTTCCTACTCTTGTAGATCCCATCCCTCACTACCAACCCTTACAGATGCTAGCCCTCCCCGATCGAGCCATCCTTCCCCTTTGACAAACCTTTTTCCTACCTACCACAGAGCCCTTGGTTCAACCATACACATCATCCCAACCCCAGCCCCATTCCTACCCAACCCCTACGCATCTACATGAGCCCCATCCCACTGTGTGAAAATTATCCCACCCTACTGTAAACTCACCATGAATGCATCATCCTTAGCTCGCCCCTCTAGTTCTGAGCTCCTCCACTCTTTCCACCTGCAAAAAAAAACACACACCACATAAAACACAATACTTAGCTTACCTTAGGTTTTTAGTGATGTTATATATGTTACTAGCTTAGGTTTAGGTTTAGGTTATTCATTTAAACATCAATATAACTTTAGTTCTTAGATTTTAAATCTATTTTTTTTCATTCTTATTTATTTTTAAGCTTTCTTTTTAAACCATGACTTTGTTTTTAATTAAGATTCATTTTTAATTACTTCCTTAGACTATTTTACTTTGTCAATTTGTTTACTTGACTTAGGCCTTTTATCATTATAATTTGGGTCTTTTATCATCCACTTCTCTTCACATTGACTAATTGTGAAATTTGCTTTTGCAAGGTTCGTGGGCATTTTTACGTACTCTATTGCGATAAATTTTAAACATCATACTTTTAGTGTTATTGGACATTTCAGTCTAATTTTTCCTACTTTTTTGCCATTTCATACATATTTGATCATTTTATAACCTATACTAGCCACTTTCCAATGTGTTTTTGCATACTTTTCCTTTATCATTTTGTTTTGTTTTAGTGAGACTAACACGAAATGCCCATGCGTATGATCTTCCTCGTGCTTTTAAAGAAATCTTGGGAATAAAAAATGTAGGTCGTTTATTTCTTGTTTCATTTTTTGGGAATTAAAATTTCACTTAACCAAAACTAACCCACACGTATGCTCTCTCCTTGGAAATTTTTAAGCGATCTTAGAAATCAAAAATGTGGGTTCGCTTATGTTGTCTTGTTTATTTGTTTTGTTATTTTTCACTCATCTTGGAAAACTTTCTAATTATTGTTTGCAAGACCCGATCTCACAAGGTTGATTAAAATATTGAAAACTACTAACTATATGTTTTCAAAGGAGTTCAACCAAACCACACCTAAATTAAAATGTTAAAAGAACACCACATTCAAAACACTTGATTTGTAGGTTTGGTTAAGAGCTACGGCTTGACCGCTTAACTAGAACATAACCCCCTTGGCATAAGCCTTAAGATACAACAAAGGGGCTGTTTTGAGAAACTCTAAAGTCGTCCACACCTTGAGGGAATTGGTAGATGAAATGGGAACATTTTCTCCTACCTAACTAGTAAATCCTTTGTGAGTTAGAGTCATGAATATCCTTAGTGGTGACCCTAGTGCAATTCATTCTCGAAAGGTCTTTTCTTAGGGATTAAAAGGGGATTAACCAAAGCTATCAGCTAGCAATAACATTGCACTCACATATTTCACTGACACGTAGTTGAGAGAGCCACCCAAGAAGCCACACACTTTCTAAGCCAATCTAAGGTAGAGGCGAACAAACATTCAAACAAAAACTTCTTTTTCATTTTTCTTCTTTTGTTTTTCTTTATTTTTGTAGTAGTGTTCCACACTCACTTTTTCCCAAATACTCCTTTTTTGGGATCCATCTTTCACTTTTCTTATCTTTTCATCTTTTTTTCCAAACTATCCTTGTTTGGATTCTACTTTCATCCTCATTTCATCTATTCTCATCTTCTTTTCTTCTCATCATCAGTCATTCACTAACCTTCATTTTACTCTCAATTTTCCCCTTTTCAGAACTTTCATCTCTTTTTCATTATTTCAATTTTCTCTTCTTTTCATCCTCATTGTCTTCTCCATTTGAGCTTATTTCACTCATTTGGAGTTTTTATTCACTTATTTGATTCTTCCCCTTTCATGATTATCAAATCCTTCTATCTTTCATATTCACCTCCTTGAGTTCATCTCCCATTTCATTCAACACTTAAACATTTGGATTACATTTCCTAAAGTTTAAGTTCTCATCCTCTTTTCAACATCAAGTCTTGAGTTGTGGTGTAGTCATTTTTACCCCATCACAAAGGAAAGAAATCCCATGCGCGCCGGCCTAATACCCAGTGGCGTTGGGTTCTCACACGAGGCATGTAAAGGCATCGAGTCTCTATTTTATGTGATTTTAATGGGAAACATCATCTATGATCTGAGTGTGATAGATTTTGAAAGGGAATAAGACATACAAACACCATAGAGCTCAGAATGGCTTCTAGATCCTTACAGATTATTCCGGACATAAAGTGTTATAACGATAAAAGAAATTACACCAATATAGAAAGGAAATCATACAAGCATTCATACTAGTTCATAAACATAAATGAGAAAGAACTATGAAGAAGGATGTATGTATCATAACCATTAATTCTCATATTCATATCAACTGGTAACCTTATTACATTCATTAGGCCATTACAGAATGTCACAGAAAGGTAGACCGTAGTCATGCATTATAAATGGACTCATATAACTAGGCCTATAAAAGAAAATTTATAATTCCCAACCCCTGATACATTCTTTCCTACCCTTATTTCCCAAACTAGCAGAGTCCTTGCAATATTTCTATAAAGATCCACCCTTTCTCTATATGTTCTGGTGTGTCTTTTACTTCTGCAGGCACTTGTATATATAGCCTCCTTGATCTACCAAATCATTTTCATTTGGCCTTAGATCCATCACCAAGTGTCTAAATGTGGTCCTTAAAGAGTGCATGCTCCTCCGGGCTGAGCTCACCACTTTGTGCCATGATGTCCTTCTAGAAGCCTCTCTTTTGCAAGGTATATTCCTTCCTAGGCTAACTGTCACCACCTATCACCTTATCCCCTCTACATGTGCGCAGTCACGTTTTCCTCTTATCATGACCAAAATACCTAATATGGATAAGTCCTAGAACCTTAGATATGTCCATGCACACATCACAAGTTTCCTTAAACCCTTTCTGTGTTATTTCTCCTTGTGCACCTTTCTTCAACTAGGCCTTGCGTGCTCACGCACTCCTTTTGTACTTAGCCAATATTTCAGGGTCCCAAAATTACCCCATACTATGCCTATTCTCCACCTATGGGAACACTTCTTAAATGAATAAGGGGATGAAGAATCTGGGAAAGAAGAAAGAATGGGACAGTGATGGCATCACTGTAATAAACTACGAAAATATATTTGTAAGTCATCCTCCAACTTGTTCCAAGCGTCGACTTCATTTTGCACTCTATGGAAAATATCACCCACCAAGGCGCTCACCTGTTCAAAACCTAGCCCATCCCCTTATGTGCTAATTGTGTTAACAATATTTTCTAACTCCTTTCCTATATCCTCCACCACATCCATCCTTCATATAATCTGTGGGTATAGTTCCTTTAACCGGTTTTTGATCAAACCCCTTAACGTTTCAATAGCCTCGGTTTATTTTAAACCTCGGCTAGGATCTTTTCCCACTCTACTCTAGTTCCCTTGATTTTCTCTTAGAACTCTTTAAGTTCCGCTTCATCCCAGTGACCAACATGCTTGCCACTTTGTACCTTTCTACGTAGTTTTTTTAGTACATGGCCACAAAATTGCAGGAGGTAATCTTTACATCAACATGGACCTTGTTGTATTCTTTTATGAGAGCCATGAATTTTAATTTTTACTCCTATTCTAAGCACGTGGCCACATCTTATGCGAGAATCTAAAGATAATTACTACTATCGATGGTGAGGGCTTTTGTTAAGTCCTCCAGGCACTCTAGGGAGTTTGCATACTTCTGCATGGTAGGTGCTAGATCTCGATGCTTCAACACTATGGAATCTGTAATGAACTCCACATTTTTTAAAATTCGGCCACTCTATCCTTCTCATCCCTTAACTCTCGTTGCCACTTTGGGCACGATCAGCTTCTCTTGGCTCGGCTCCTTTTTCCACATAGCTAGATCTTCCTCTTTCTTCTTTAGCTCATCCTCCAAATCTTTGATTTTATCATTTCGCCCAAAGATTCTAGCTTCGACCTCAACGTAGATCTTGTTGAGAATGTTGCATAGTTTTTCATCTGAGAGCTACTGAGAATTCACTAATGGGTTGTATCCTTTTGATTTTGGCAATGTTATAATTGACCCATTGCTTACTTCAAATTTTGGCTCATCAAGATGGGACTCAAATTCCCATGAGAGAATATTCCTTGTCCATGGGTAGCAACCTCCTTATCAAAAGATGACATTGCCACAATCTCCTCTCGCTAGAACGTGTGATTTGGAATTGCACACAACAATTTATTAGGGTCATTAATATAACCCATCCTAGGCCACTCCTCCTCTGCGTGCCTTCCTCCCATGCGCGTGCCCTTAGGAATAACTATAGTTAGCATGGGACCTCAAGTGTTGCCATGGTATTTTTCTACACTCTCTCCCTTATCCTCATTCAATACCATCTCAACATTGCATTCCAACTCCTCTTCAACTAGGGTCTCCATGATATTTACTGCTTCTTCTTCTGCTACCTTAGTTATCTATTCCTGCGTAAGGCTTGGAGTCCTCTTCTTCTTCACACCGACCTCCTCACTTCTTCCTATGTCCTGGGTACCTTCCCCCTCCTGGCTACACTTGTACCACATGAAATGGAACCTCTGCTCTTCTTCTCCATCTTCTTCTTCTGAGTCATGCATGTTAAAGACAAGTGGCTCTTGATCTCTTCCAAGATCATCTTCTTCACTACCATCTTCCTCATCATCATATTAATTTTCCCCTACGTACCTCTCCAAACTCCCAGTGTCTTCCGAGGTGGCCTATTCTTCTATCCCTTGCTTCTCCTAATCAAGGATTCCAGCATAGGTGAATCTATCTTTTCTTCCTCCGATGACTCCTTGTCTAACAGATTTTCTAGGTATGGAATCTTTTCTTTGATTGTGGACTTCTTTTTGCGTGACTACATGTTGGTTCTGGTGCTTGTCCTAGGGGAGCCTATTACCTATGTTTCCACCACACTTGGTATTTTTTTCTTTGGCTCTTTTTCATCCCTCCTGGATGTAGGTCTCTTCCTATAAGTTGGGTCCTCGGTATGGATATTTTATTCTCAAGTTATGTTCCCTTCTCAACTTTAGGCCTTATGTGGAGCTATTCATGCACCGTAGATCCTCCTACAATGGGAAAGGTCATGGGCCTCACCATTTGGACCTCATGTGACACGTACCTCTCCATGTATGTGTGCTTGTTGGGGTAGACCAACCCTTTGCGCATTTCCATATGGTCCCGGTCTATATTTCCAAGGTCCAACCTCAAATTATTAGATTCTATGAACCTATTTACTCCCACGAGGAAGTGTTGAGATGTGAAGGAAAAAGGGAGCTTGCACTAAGGGCTCCATGTCTCATCTATTAGTTTGAATCTGCCTAGGAAAAATGCTGGTACATAGCAAAGTTTTCCTCTTCCTTGGTGGCCACTGGTATTTGTTTAGGAATCCTCCATTCGGCCCCAAACACATTCCTCAAGCACGTATACCATTTCTCCAAGTGCGCCTTGTGCATGGCCATCATAGTGTCATAGGAATACTTTTCAAATCTCTTCACAGTGAAGGGTCCTCAACAGGTACTCCCACATGAATTTTTCTAAAGCATCCGGTACTCCAATCTCTAAAAACACAATGGTTAATAGGATATTACCAAAAGGATTTTGTCACCTTCCTTAACAATGTTGAAAATCTCATCTGCGATGAATGCGGACACGTTGTAGATGCTGCCCTCTAAAATTTTCCTGTAAACATGTAACCATGCCTTGTTAACCTAGGTCCATCTCTCATGGTCATTTAAATTTATCACCAGGTGTGTAGCCATATTCATCAATGGGTCCTTGATGTCTAAGATATCATAGTACCTCAACCCCTTTTTGTATGCATAGGCAGAAAAAATCTCCTTAATTGCCTCTTTGTTTCTTAGGTCATCCTCCAAACTATTTGTTAGCAATTTAACTTACCCTGAAAGATAAGTCAAATGAGGTCGGACCAAATTTTTTAAGAGATCCCCTATATAATGAATTTCCAATTCTTGGAGTCTAATTGTTAAATATTGGATTTTTAGAGATTTCATTTTGGAAGTTTTTTCAAAGTCCGAAAGTCTAAAATTATGAAATTTTCAGGTTTTCGGGTTTTCGGAATTTGGAGCTTTCATTCAAACATTTGGTGTTTTGGTTTCATTTTTTTGAAGTCTAAATTTCTAAATTTTTAGACTTTCGGGTTTTAGAATTTTTCATCACCAATTCACATTTTGTTTCTAATTTCCCCAAAGTCCAAATCCTGAATTTCTGAATTTTTAGACTTTCGGTTTTTCGGGTTTGAACTTCAAAGTTTTCTTGAGCATTTATTTCTTCACCAACCCCATACGGATCAGATTTTTCCATAAATGCCAGGGTTTTCTATTTAAACTCAATTTTCTATGGTCATTTTCACCTGACAAATATCTCTGACATCCATTTTTCTTGTCTTTTTGACGTCCTTTTTCAAGGTATGTTAATTTTGTTATTTCTTTTTGGTTTTAGATTTTCTTTTTTGTTCTCATCTCCTATTTTCTTTCCTTTTTGTTTCTTCGGTGTTTTCAAATAATGGACTTCCCATTCACCATGTTTTCATTTTTGAGTTATCTCTAATTTCTCAGGTTATTCACAAAATCATCTCAAGGTAGATCTCAGGTTTTATAGAGTTGCTAGTTTTTCTTTTTTAGAGAGAGTGTTTTGGGGAAACTCACTTGGGAATCACTATGGGATTTGAAATTTCCATTTTGGAGAGTGTGTTTTCGGAGAAATCATTTCGGAGACTTCCATTTCAAAGAAAGTGTTTTGGAAAATTTCTTTAGGAAATTCACTTCGGAGTTTCGGGAAACTCACTTCAGAAATTTCCATTTTGAAAAACTTTATTTTGGAAGTTTTCATTTCAGAATTTTGGATACTCTAATTTCAGAATTTCTTTCAAAAACTTCTTTTTGGACATTCATAGATTATGAATTCGAGTTTTATTTAAGAGATTTTCATCCTACAAAATTTCAGAGTTTTTCCTTCTTCGGCTTCCGAAATCCAGAGCTTCATGTCTACTTCTACTTCAAAAGAGAAAGAAAGATGAAGTATTCATTCCTTGGATTTTCTCTGTAGACTTTCCTATCATCTGATCTAGGTAACTTAGGGGATACTGACTTAGGCAAGTTTGACTTCCCATATTTCTGGAGGAGAGTAAAGGCTCCTAACAAAAAGCCATGGATTGAGGCAATTTATGACAACGGGCTTGTCCTTGCTACTAGTTTTCCTACTTCAATGCATTGTCTTGAGTTTGGTCTAGCTGCAGCTACCCACTTCGATGTTGATTCTATGTCAATTAAGGATGGTGATGACAAGGTGGTCATTCAATTGGATCCCGATTTCTTTGAAGATCTTATCAAAGCTACGACATTCCAAACTATGCCACTATTTCACTTGAAATCATAGTAGAACATTGGAACAATGATGTTGATTCATGTACCAAGATTGTCATGAAAAGCTACTTGGCCAAGAGCATGGCCAAGTTACCAAAAACCTTGTATAGGGCAGACTTCATCCAAGAAGTCAATGACATAATCATACTATTGAGCCAAGTCTTAGGCCTCCCAGCTGCCAAGGAATTCCAAGAGTGGATGTTTTTATACATTGCCACTATCAAGAAGAACAAGGAGCTTATCAGGTTGGGAGAGCATATCAATATCTCCATCTGCTATCAGATGGGCAAAGTGTCAACAACAAAATCATTCTACATGACATCATTCCTGGTCTACATTGCCACTGCCATGGGATATTTTTCTAGACTAAATACTAAGGGCGTTCATAGCACATCCCAGATTTATGACTTTTATCCCCAGCTCACTCTATGTGAGGGATGCAAGCACTTTCGAAGGGTTAGTGATGCTTTCTTCACAGTCATCCTCTACCACTTTGACAAAGAGTTGTACAATCAGAGAATTTCTTATGAGGCCTTCAAAGAAGTATGGAAATGGGGAGCTATCTATCTCCAATTTCTATCTTTCACCTACATTTGACTTTCAGGTTTTGTTGATTCCCCTAGCAAATTGCCAAGGTGTCTTATGGACAAATGGGTTCTCTTTGGAGCTAGTTCGAAACTATTGGATTACCATCGATCTAAAACAACTACCACAAGGCGGGGTGCATTTTCTAGTTTTTATTGGTATGTATACTTGTCTAAACATTCACAAACCTAAGAATGTAGGTACAGAGATGGCCGAGGTAACATTGCAAACTTTTCATCCAAGAACCAACTTCGACTACTTGGGAAATTTTAGCAAGACAGGATGTTTGACTTCCCATACATCTCAGCTAAAAGACATATAGATTCATTGTCAGGATGAGTATGTCATCCAAAAAAGTTATTAGGAAAGATTGGACGTAGATGAAATTCACCAGTATGGGATAGCTGAGATCCCGACAGATTTGTAGGATGATGGTGAAGTATTGGATGAAGCATATAAGACCGAAGGTATTTCCAATCAACCACTTCCATGGATTGATTGGTATCAAGAAGAATGCTCCAATACGAAAGATAGAGTGGGTCCCATTCTTCAAAGGACCTACAAGTGGTTGGCTACTTTTGGGATCAAACCCAAAGGAGTTGAATAGGTTATAAGTACAGTAACCCCACTAGTCTTAAACCCAACTGTACCCACAAAGGGAAAGAAATCGACTCAGAAGACCCCCACAATGCCAAGGAAAATTTAATTTTTTGTTGAAAGTTCATCTCTTCCTCAAACGCTTGTTTCTCAAAAATACCTATAGCCAAGACTAAGGCAGATGTGATTATGGTCAACGATTCTCTTGATTGTTCACAAGGTTCATCACTTACTTCTTCTCTTTCGTCATCCCTTCATCCATTAGTTCCTCCCACTTCTGCCAAAGATTTCATCTTTCCCATCTCCTTCTATGGCCCAAGTATTCTCATCCCTTCCAACTCTCTCAATCGGAGAGAATATTGAATCACCCTTCCCTCCTCCATTTCCTTTATCACTTCCTTTTCATGGAATTTCATCTTCCAATCTTGTTGTATCAATTCCCACTACTATGTTAACATCCACCCCATCCAGTTTTCTTTTCTTTTTGATGTCCTTTTTCAAGGTATGTTAATTTTTTTATTTCTTTTTGGTTTTAGATTTTTATTTTTGTTCTCTTCTCTTATTTTCTTTCTCCTTTTTGTCTCTTTGGTGTTTATGAATAATGGACTTCCCATTGATCATGTTTTCATTTTTGAGTTATCTCCAGTTTCTTAGGTTATTCACAAAATCATCTTGAGGTAGATCTTGGGTTTTTACAAAGTTGCTAGTTTTTGTTTTTCGGAGATAGATTTTTGGGGAAACTCACTTCGGGAATCACTATGAGATTTTAGAAATTTCCATTTTGGAGAAAGTGTTTTGAGAGAAATATTTTTGTAGACTTCCATTTTGAAGAAAGTGTTTTCAGAAAATTTCTTCGAAGAAATTCACTTCGGAGTTTTGGGGAAACTCACTTCGGAAATTTCCATTTCGGAAACTAATTTCAAGAAAATCATTTCAGAATTTTTTTTTTCAGAATTTTGATACTCTCACTTCAAAGCATTTCTTTCAAAGAATTTTCTTTTCAGACATTCGGAGATTGTGACTTGAGTTTTCTTTTAGAGATTTTCATCCTACATAATTTTAGAGTTTTTACATCTTCACTACAAATCCAAAGCTTCATGTTTACTTCTACTTCAAAAGAGAAAGAAAAGATGAAGTATTCATTCCTTGGAGTTGATCCTCAAACTTTCCTATCGTCTGATGTAGGTAACATAGGGGATAGTGACTTAGGCCAGATTGACTTCCCATATTTCTAGAGCAGAGTGAAGGCTCATAAAAAAATCCATGGATGCAGGCAATTTATGATAGCGGGCTTTTCCTTGTGGCTAGTTTTCCTGATTTAATGCATTGTCCTGATTTTTTTCTAGCTATAGCTACCCAGTTCGATGCAGATTCTATGTTAGTTAAGGATGGTGATGACAAGGTGATCATTCACCTAAATCCTGATTTCTTTGAAGATCTTCTTAGGCTACCTGACATTCCAAACTATGCCACTATTTCACCTAAAATCATAGTAGAACATTGGAACAATGATGTTGATTCATGTACCAAGATTGTCATGAAAAGCTACTTGGCCAGGAGCATGGCCAAGTTGTGTAAACTATGTAAAGGGAAAACTTCATCCAGGAAGTCAATGACATAATCATACTATTGAGCCAAGTCTCAGGCCTCCTAGCTGCCAAGGAATTGCAAGAGTGGAGGTTTTTATACATTGCCACTATCAAGAAGAACACGGATCTTATCATGTGGGGAGAGCATATCAGTAGCTCCATCTGCTATTAGCTGGGCAGAGTGTCAACAACAAAATCATTCTACATGACATCATTCTTGGTCTATGTTGCCACTTTGCCATGGGAGATTTTCCAAGACTAAATACAAAGGGCATTCATAGCACATCCCATATTTATGAATTTTAACCCCATTCACTCGAGTGAGGGTGTAAGCCCTTCGAAGGGTCAATGATTCTTTCTTTGCAGTCATCCTCTACCACTTTAACAAAGAGTTATACAATTGGAGAATTTCTGATGAGGCCTTCAAAGAAGTACGGGAATGGTGAGCTATCTATCTCTAATTTCTAGCTTTCACCTACATTCGAATTCAGGTTTCATTGGTGCCCCTAACAAATTGCCAAGGTGTCCTACGACAAATGGGTTCTCTTGGAGCTATTTAAGCAACCGTGGATTACCATCGAGATCCAAAATAGGTGCTTTCTGGTAGGGGTGAATTTTTGGTTTTGATTGGCGGGTATACTTGTCTAAACATTCAAAAATCCAACAATGTAGACGTAGAGATGGTGAGGTAAACTCCGTGGACTTTTCATCCAAGAACCAACTTTGACTTCCCATACATCTTAACTAGAAGACATCTTGATTCATTGTGAGGATGAGTATATCATCTGATAAAGAGATTATGAAATATTATATGTAGATGAAATTTGCCAGTATGAGATAGCCGAGATCCCAACAGATTTGTAATATGATGGTGAAGTATTGGATGAAGCATATAAGATCAAAGGTATTAAAAATCAACCACTTCCATGGATTGAATGGTATCAATAAGAATGCTCCAATACAAAAGATAGAGCGGGTCCCATTCTTCAAAGGACCTACAGGTGGTTGGCTACTTTTGGGATCAAACCCAAAGGAGTTGAGCAAGTTATAAGTACAACAGCCCCACTAGTCTTAAACCCAATAGTACCCACAAAGGGAAAGTGGTCGACTCAGAAGACCCCCATAGTACCAAGGAAAATTTCATTTGTTGTTGGAATTTCATCTCTTCCTCAAACTCTTGTTTCTCAGGAAATACCTATAGCCAAGACTAGGGTGGATGTGATTTTGGTCAACAATTCTCCTGATTGTTCACAAGGTTCATCACTTCCTTCTTCTCTTCCATCGTCCCTTCCTCCATCAATTCCTCCCACTTCTACCAACATTTCATCTTTCCCATCTCCTTCTATGGCCCAAGTATTCTCATCCCTTCCAAAGATTTTCATTGGAGAGAATATTGGATCACCCTTCCCTCCTCCATTTCCTTTATCACTTCCATTTCCTTTCATTTCATATTCTAGTAGCGTTGTATCAACTCCCACTACCGTGTTAACATCCACCCCATATATCATTGCCACTTCTATCTAGACACCCATGAATGTTCCCATTACCCTTTCCATAACTCGGACCTTAAGTGTCCCATCTACTACTCCATCTTCTCCATTATTAGCTATTCCAGAGTGGTTATTCGCAAACCCCTAGTAGAAAAATAAGGTACCTCTAGGAGATGTCATGGATCTCGGCATCTTAGAGAAAACACCCAAAAGATAGGCCAAGAGACTAAGGACCATGTCAAATCTAACAATGAATTCATCAAGAGAATGGGTGATAAAGGTTGCTTACTCTGCCGAGGGAAAAACCAAGGAAACAATCACGGCTGCAAATTATCATATTTCAAGATTTTCATTAGGGAGGCCACTCATGAGCGGGCCAAATAGAATGTTCACATTACTATGGGGGTGCTGATGGTGAAATACGAAAAGGATAAAGCTACGAAAGATGAGCTAAAGGCTAAGGTCGAATAACTTACATCTTTATTACGGAGAGTTACATAGCCCATTTCATCTACTTAGTCCTCATCTGCTACAACCTTAGTAGTTTCATCTTCTATTGATGACTTCTCTTATCATGAGCTTGAGAAATTTGGCCAAAAAGGGAGATCAGTAAATGGGTGGCATAAATGACTACTACAGGAAGAAAATCCTCTGATCAAGGAAGATGTGGAAATCTATAATGATTTGTAGGATGTAAAGATAGCTATTCAAAAGATGGATGATGCTTTCTCTGAGGAAAGCAACAATCTGAATCTGAATCTAGCAACATGGGAAGATGTTAGGGAAGTGGATTCCGTCTTGCTTCTTTAGGAAGGGGTGATTGATGATACCTCAAAATTGTTTAAATATCAGAAGGCTATGGAGTTTAGGTGTCAAGTGCTACAAGACTTGATTAGAAAATTAGAAGACAAGTGATTGGAAATCACAAACGCCTTGAATGACATATCAGAAGAATTTTATATTGCTCATTGTAAATTCTTCAATGAGAATATCAATGCTCTCCTTGAAGAACAGATTCAAGAAAACTTCAAAGACTTGGTGAAGCAGGATGATGATGTCACAAGAACTTTCAATTCTGATTCCATTGATCGAATGGTATTGTGCCAAAACTTTATAGGAAGGATCTCCAAGGTCATTTTTAAACTAAAGAGAATACCAGCCTGAATTAATAGAGAACTCGAGATAGTAGATGTAGTAAGTCACTATGCATGTGGACCTAAAGATGACGAAATCCAAGGAATAATCAAATGTTTTTTCGAATACAATCAAAGACTGGTTGTATGGAAAGAAAGCCAGGAGGAGCTCGAAAAAGGTGAACAAGTTGCAGAGCCAAATCAAGATTGAGTAGCCATGGAAGGACAAATTTGAGTTCCAGATCAGTCGAGAGTTACGGGGTTGACTCGGTCAAACCCTTGAAATAGTTTTGTTATTTTTATGGGAGCTTGTTCCCTTAATTTAATGAAATTTCTATTTTTAGTAAAATTTAAGTTAAGGGAACAACTGTAATGGATCATCCCAAGAAACTTATAAATAGATGAATTCTTAGAGTTCATGGATATACAATTTTCAAGATTTTGATGATTTTACTCTTCAAGCTTGGAAGAGTATTCTCATATATTTGTGAAGTCCCTGTTGATGCAAAATCACAGCACCCCTGGATGCACATCAGGCTTCTAGGTTGATGTTCAGGCATCCAGTGCAATTGCACAACATGGAAACCTCTCTCCAAGCGTGGGACTTGTGAAACCGAGAGAGGAATCTCCAGAGAAGGCTGGTTCCTGCTCCTAAACTACCTGCCACAAGCTATTCCAGTGCAGGAAAGCTAATCTAATCCTAATCTAACCATGCCAAGGAGACAGAGAGAGAGAGAGAAGGGAAAAAAAGAAAAAGCCTACACTAAAACGGTGATACACCAGAGAAGGAGGATGTTGAACATCTATCAAAACTGCCATGGGACAAAGAGAGGTGAGCAATGGGAAGGATGGACAGATGCATCACAGGCCCAAGGATAGATTTCACACAAAAAATGTCCCAAAACTCCATGAACACAGCTCCGAACCTGCAATGAACATTTAGACATGCACAAATACCTGCAAATGAAGAGAGGCAAGGAGAGAACAAGCAAAAACGAGAGAGGATGGACAGATGCATCACAGAACATGTTTTGTTGCTCCAGAAGTTTGCACAGAACATCATTCCATTAGTAAAAGGCAAAAACGCCATTACAGAGCAAGGGAGGAGGTTCGAGCTCCATTTTCAACCCTAGAGAAGAAAAGAAGGGAGGGCAGAGTAGAAAGAATGAACAACTTTTTTTTTTTTTAAAATGAGCCAAATCTGGCTTTTACATTGCATGGGTCGAGCCCAGGGGACAGAAAACGTGGGAAAACGTGCAAGCCCATTCCTCATTGACTGCAGATGCATTAAATCAGCATGGAGGATCTTACCAACCCATACCCTGTCACTTTGAGTGATTTTGGAGGAGAATGCGACCCATTTGTATTAATTTGGCCGCTAAAATGTCACTTCTGGCCGTGCAGAAGAAGAATGCGACCCATTAGCATTAAAACGGGTTGTTGAAAGGTCGCTTCTGGCCATTACCACACGTCAGAGCTGTTTCTCGATTTTCTCTCTTCAGACTACACCAAAACTCGAGGTTGATCCCATAATCATGTAGAGCATCTTGACAGCTTTCCGTTGATATAAAGAACGTGGAAATCTGAGCTCTGGATCAAAAGATATGGCGATCTAAAGATTTAGGGCACGGAACAGATCAAAACGAATTTTAAAATGTTTTCCCGCTCTTCGCCGCCCAGATGACACGTGGCAGGCTCTGATTGGTCACACAATTCTCTCTCCTCTACCTTTCGGTGGGCTGTCTTTTGAATTTTCCTTGTGGGCCCTAGCTGGGACACGTGGCACTATCCCATTGGTTCGGTTCAGCGCTCGATAACTCGCCCCTTTGACCTTTTGACTTTTTCTCCTGTGAGGACACGTGGCGCCGATTGGTCCGATTGGTCCTCGGCTCCTTGGCTCCTTCACCTCCATCCATTTGTCCCGGATGTCCCATTTGATTTTGGGCCCTTTGTGCTCATTTCGGCCGGTTCGGGCATTTCGCGCATTTTTGGCCCGCTTGTCCCACTTTGCTTCGGACTGACTTGACTCTTTTCGGCCGGTTCGGCCGGTTCGCGCCTTTTTGGCCCGATTGTCCCATTTGATTTTGGGTATTGGCCCTTTTTCACCCGGTTCGGCCGGTTCGCGCCTTTTTGTCCCAAATGTCCCGACTGCCCCTAGGACTAGGACTTAGTCATTTTTATGATTTTTTCCTGGATCAACCTACTTGCCTTCTGCAACCTTTTTTCGCATTTTCTCAGAGCTTGCTCTTTTCCTCTCAGACAGGGAACTTAGAAAATATTTGAGGGGACTCTAGCAACATGATTTTTGGCCCCGAATCAATCAATTTTCCTGGGACTTGAATATTCTGATGCATGTTATCAAAATTACCCAGGGGGTGAAATTTTGACAACAGGTCCCTTTTAATTTTATTCAATTACACTTTTCCATTTGAAATTTTGAATCACTATGTGAAATAATTATTTATTACATTCTTTGTGAATTTGATTCCTTAGTATGTTTGAGTAACTTGCCTTTACTTCAGATTATTTATTGTATGCCAAGATTAAGTGATGTGGTTATTTTCTCTTCAGTTGTGATTGTACTTTTCCTGTTAATTAAAAGTTACATTATCTTTATTTTGCATAAAGTGGGTGCTTAATATGTACTTGTGTTAATTTTTACAATAAAGTTATCCATGTATCTAAACCAAGTCGTGTTCTTTCTCTTTTGTATAAGTTTAACAAAGGAACGTGTGTTTCTAGTTTGTGCTACTTATACCCTTTTTAGTTACAATAGGTGAAAGTGATTTAAGATGCTAGCATCTCACTCACATAACCCTTCGAAAATTTGAATACCTTGTTCTTTGGTGCATCACCACTTCTATTTTAAGATTTATTTCTTGGCAATATCTCCTTAATCCCGGAAGAGTCGAGCACCTAGTTTAGACAAAGGAAGCCAACCTCTCTCGGGAGGTTCATCTCTCGGTCTAAGTCCCACAACTTGAGAGATTATCCCATGTGTTACTATCACACCGAATGCCGTGATTCATTTTCGTGGCCATTAGGAGGGTGCAATGATTTTGTGACAATAGTTTTTGTCATGCTCGATGGGATAGAGTCGGTACTTCTCTTCTCATTTTTATCAATCTAAGTACACAGAGACTTCATATCTCTCGTATTTCTAAGTTCAAGATATCAACTTATGGAAAGGATTCATACAAGATCTTCTCCAAGGTAGAGAAATTTTTAGCATACGAGAGATTTCATTATCCCCTCCAAGAAGAAGAGGTAGAAGTCCCATGATCCACCGCACCTATGGCTTTTCCTCGTAGGGGGCATTCAACTCCGCTTGAAAAATGTTTTCCTCTACCAAGGTATAATTCATGTAGATTCACAATGGTGGAAAATACTTTTCCTCCTTTTAATGCTAGCACCGCTTTGCGGTTAGGCGCAGAGAGACTCTATACAAACAACCGCCCTTAAAATTTTTCCTTTTTTTAATGGTGAAACTAATATTTCCCTCAAGAACACATATTGGGCGTATGTGTGAGCATTTGCACAGTTCATAGTATCATAGAAGATAACATAGCAGGTTTGACTTCTTGCTACTTCTTTCAAAGGAAGGGCACTTCAATGGTTCAAGAGCTTAAACACCGGTTCGATTACTACATGGAATGAGTTGGGCACTAAGCTTTGCAAGTAGTTTGAAGAAAAAAGTGATCATTTATCCATTGTGGAAAAATTGCATACCATCAAAAGATCTCCTCAAGAATATATGAGTGATTTCAATATTCACTTGGAAAAAACTTGGAAGCAGATTACGGATCTTGTACGTCGATCTCAACAAAGCGCTTTGCTATATTATTTGCAAGCATTGTATAGTGATATTACTTGTCTGATTCAATCAATGGGGGAAATATTATTCCTGACGTCTATGAAATTGCTGTCATAGATGAGAATTGCCTAATTCAAGTAGGTAAAATTACCTCTAGGCCTCCTATGCCTATGTTTATAGAACTCGCAGGCAACAACCAGCTCTTGCGCTAATTGCAGCGGCTTCAAATTCAGCAACCATGTCTCCAGCCCAACCCTACTAATGACCTCGCTAAGGTGAAGTCACTGTTCCTAACTTTTGGGAATGAACTTGTCGCAATGAAGAGGTAGAAATCCCAATATACTTGTCCCTTCCAATCTCAATATCAAATGAATCATTCTCCCTTTCAAGGAAATAGTCACCACGAGAACCAAACCATAAGCCAAGCTACCAATATTAAACATTTGAATTCTTGAAATCCTTCTACTACAAGGTCTTCTAGAGCCATAGTTCCCGTTCAAAAAAATCTCATCTCGAGATTATGAATGGTGTTATCCTTGTTCCCAACCCCACAATCATAATCTCTTCCCAAATGGAGTTTTTATTCGGCTCTCATGGTCCAAAGTATATCCATCCTATCGAATCGGTAGTTGAGACAGAAACCCAAGATAATCGGACTCCACTCACCGAAGAAACCACATTAGTAAATTGGTAGTCCGATGATTTTTGTGGACTAATTGTCAACGCCTCCTTGGTGGCTTCAAATACGTGTTCCAAAATAGGGCAATAGAACAAAAAGTTCTAAATCTAACCAAGCATCTGCTTCACATCCTCAAACAAAACCAATGATGATAAAGATGTAGGGAGGAAATCACTGGAAGTATCCACAAGCTAATCTCCAAAGAGTAATGGACCTGTAGTTATGATGGTTACGAATAGACATTTTCCAAAACAATATACTAACGCCCGAAGAGCATCAACAAGGTAGGGGAAATACCGTTTAGTATCGTAGAGCAGATGAAAAAGACTAATTTGAGTGTTACCATGTGGGATACGCTTTCAATACCGTCTCGCGGAATTTTCTATGAGAAGATTTAAATAGTTTTGACACTCTTGATAGACCATTGAGTCATGGATCATCCATATCAACCATTCTATGTCAATTGGAAACAAAAGGGATTCCCAGAGAAAATAAGCCATTGTCATTTTACATCTCTCTAATCATCAGTAATATTTTGGTTCATAATTGCATGATTGATTCCGAGGCTAGTATTTTTTCATGCCTAAGTAGATTGTGGACATATTGGGGATTTCATATACCCAAATTTCAAAATGAGTAGTTCAGTTGGATGACATGGTAGTCAAGACTGTTGGGATCATTAAAGGGCTACAACTCACCATCCACGCATGTCCCAATTTGTCATTCACGCAAAACATATCAGTCATCGATCTCCCTCCTCTCTTTACCAGTTTCTTATCATGAGACTTCACCACCAAAATGGGTGGTTATTTATTAGTAGACTGGTCGCACATGATTTTGAGAACTCAGTATGGGATGAAGGTGACTATAAGAGCTAAACCCATTTGCCACAACCATGTGTAACCATACACAAAATCAAGCTCGTAAATATAAATTATACCATTGGTGAGCACGAAGAGGAAGATGTAGACCATGAACCAACTACTCTCATAGAGGATGTTCCTAACACAGCCCCTTGATGAAGTACGTACGAGATCACCAATACGACCCTTATGATGATTTGCCGTAAAAGGAAGAGTCTAGTCTGTTGTTTTTAGATGAGACGTGATTAGGAACATATTGTGTACATGAGGAAGGTGCAATTATACCAAAATTGGTCAAAGCCCCCAGTGATTCTGAGGGACTATGAAAACTCTTCTTTTATGGCTCAAGGAGAAAAAATGGATCCAGTGCAGGAGTTATGTTGATCTCTCTAAAAGGAGATAAATATTTCTCGTCCTTCCGATTGTAGTTTAGTTACACCAATAATGTTGCTGAGTACGAATCCCTAGTGCAAGGGATCCAACTAGCTAAAAAGAGGGGAATCAAGGATCTAGCTATGTTTGGAGATAGTGAATTGGTTGTTCATCAAGTAACAGCGTGCAGCGCATCTAAGAATGATCTTCTAAGGTCATACAAAAATCAAGTTTGGGATCTAATTGAAGATTTTGAGTGGAATTCATACAATTCCCAGAAGTTAGAATCAAGACACTGATAGGATGGCCATGGTGTGTGATGCCCCGTTCGATGGTTACCCCGATTCTTGTCACAGTGACCCATTTCTATTGAGCGTCGAATGACTGTGTGTAATTCCGATGTCTTGGACCATGTCTTAGTGATGTTTTAGCACCTTCCCTCTCCTTCTTGCTTTCTCGAGTCGTTATCGACACCTCTGTGTGTGGACTGTGTAATGCTTCCTGTGCTGGCCTCCGCAACGATCGTTACTTTTCCTTTTAATGAAATTTGTGTCTTCGAAGCCTTGTAGGCAGCCGAATAACGTTTGGGTTTTGATAGGGTGTGTTCAGTTAAAAAGAGGATGCCCATAATAATAATAATATTCCTTTTAAATTCGTCGACCTCGACTGCTGACCATTATGACTATAATTGATAATTATTTTGCAAGCTGTAAAATGATAATAATGATAATAATAATAATGACATTATGATAGTATTATCGATCAACGATTTTATTTTATTACTATTTTCCTTATGTCGATTGTTATCGACATCATCCTTTGTTATCTTTAAACTACCCTTTTAATTTGTTTGTCGCTCCTGCTGATCGAGCCTCGTTGCGCAAATGAGGAAGAGTATGTTTTGTGGTGGCGCCATGGTTTGGGGGTGGCATTCACGTAAATATTTTATTTAAGTACTCAACCTGTTCTCCTCCTGGGTCGACCGATCCCTCAATCTTAGAATTATTTTAAATTACTAATTTTAAATATGGATTTTTATGTCCCCAACCGACCTTGTCTCTCCCTTTTGATCTCCTTGTGTACCACGTTTGGCGTGGGGAAGGGAATGTTAATGTCTTTTGATTTTCTTCCTTGGTTGGCTGGAGGTGGGTGGCTTTAATAGCCACCTGCCATTGCATTAAAAACCCCCATCCTTCTTGGCGTGTTCAACCTTCCTTGTTGGTGGCCGCACATGCCCCATTTATTAAAATTTTGACTTGCAATCTGCTGTCTCTCGTGGTCTACCTGCTGTTTTCTACCCTGGCCGCGTGGTTTTGTGTGGTGAAGGAATAATTGTTTTGTGTAGTCGCATGGACTGGTTTGTATCACGGATCTCGCAGACTATCCCTTGTTGAAGAGGGGGCATGGAAACCGCTGGAGATACGTGGTTGGTCCTGTCTCTTGCCTTGCTGCGTATTTCCCCCCCTTTCCTGTACAACGTGAATCCAATCTTTCCTTCCTCGCGTGCCTTTTTCTTCTACTCTACCCCATGGATGAGGGCCTGTTAACACAAAAATATGGACGTGGCTTTATGTTGTTTCCTGATGCGTTTTGGGGGAAAGGAGCACTGTTTTCTTTTGCTGGCCACGCACAACTACCAGCTAGTGAAGTAGGCATGTTACCTCCACTTTCATTGGGTGTTGTGAGGTGTGTTCTTGTCAGGGATCCACAGCATCGACCTGCACTGCGCAATGTGATTTAGCTTGAGCGGCGGGTATGTTGCATTTTGGTAGAATCTTTTGAGCGCTTCCATAAGTAGGATTTTCAACTATGTTGTTATCATGCTCAAGATGTCGAATGCTTCCTCAAATTCGGGATTCTCCTTCAATATTTTTTATCAAAATCAACTATGTGATAGTGAGAGTGTTACCGAAGACCCGATGAAATTTATTGCAAAGATTCTCTAATGAGACTGCAATGCAGTGCAGCAGTAGGTACTTATTTTTTATCCTTAAAATCAAATTTAGCGAGATGGGCATCACAACGGAGGCAGTGGAGGCCACCTTGACCTCCAAACTCAACCCAACTCATCTGAATGTGATCGATACATCTGGAGGGTAAGGACATCACCCGTGCTTCCACGTAGTTTAAAACCATTGTAATTATCAGATGTGGAGCAAGCTTTTCTATTGAGATAGTATCAGCTCAATTTGAGGGGAAGAGGCTACTGGAGCGGCATCGTATGGTAAATTCGGCACTGGCAGAAGAACTAAAAGAAATCCACACACTTTCAATAAAGAAGGCAGTAACTCCATAGCAGTGGCAAGAGCAACAAGCTCAATAAAAGCATCCAGCTGGTCAGTATAGGGTTTTGATTGATTTTGAGTTTTTGTTTATGAAGTTGTTATGTTGAAATAGAACTCAGTTGAATTGAGAAACTGAGACTTGTTTTTTTTATGAATTGAATAGTGTACTGCAATGGGAAATGTTCCAGTTAACATAGCTTGCATGAGAGATCTACGTGCTGAGGAAAATGAATGTTTTTGGAATGTGTTGTAGCTGCTGGAGCCTTGGTTCGACGTGGCTGCATTGAGGAAGCCCCAAACAGGCATGATAAGACTAACCCTCTCTCTTAATGATTTATCCCCTTTAGCATTTGGGTAAATCAATCTTTGCAATTTTGTTCGATTGCTGTAGATGTGGGTTTCTTTTGGAATGTTGATGTGTTTTTGTTTTACTAAATAAATAGCGTTTGGACTCTGGATATTATATAACATGCATTTACATATATTGACTCTTTCTTGAAAGAGATGCCCAGAAAGAGATGGGTTTCAAATGACTTTTAATCATAATTGCATGAACTGATCTCTCCCTCCTTTACAGTTTATCTTATTTACTATTTGAGTAGAAGAAATCTCTACATCGATTCTTGCCTACTGATCTTATAATGTTGGTTTATCTTTTTGCCTTGATTATTCCTTTGAATGATGGTTTCTGTAGAAAATATTATGGAGCGTGAATGAGGTTTATAATTTTTCTTATATTGCTTATATTATGTAGAACATGGCTTGAAAAAGGAATTTCTGATATGACTGTATTTGGATTTTACTGTGGATTTATAATAATATAAACTCCCATTAGGATTGGGGGCTTCTATTTGGGAAGAGTCATACTAGTTTAATTGGTCTTTCTAGATAGCTCCATCTGAGTCATTCGATTATCATTTACCTTGGGGATTATTGAAAACCCCTCACCAGGCCCTCTGCTATTATTATTACTATGAGCTTATTATTAGATTGGAACCCTCCCGAACCATGTGGACCTTTATGAATATGTTATGCATGCAAGTCATTATCCTATGTGGATAATTCTTTGGCTTAATTTTGAGGCACTACTTGGACCTTTGAATCAGTTAAAGTAATATTGGATACATTGAACTCTCATGAATGTCGACATTCTTCAAGTTTGATTGATATGTGATGTCCTCATGCATATGGATTCAGGCAATGCTTGAAATATGAAATTATAATTATATCTTATACTTTGACCTTGAAGCTTGTCGAAAGACTTTTTGGTAGGAAAAAAGATGAATAGGGAAGTTAAGATAACTACCCTAAAATGGAGTCATGCATAGCCTTAAGTAAAGGTGACAGCTACCATAATGGGACTGTGCATACCATGTATGATAGTAAGGATATAAGTCCACCTAAAATTATTTAACTTCATTTTATAGAACAATAATTAATACCCATAAATTGGGGTATGCAAGTGGAGGTTGAATTATATAATAGGGTATATTATGTTATCAGGTAACCAGTAAGGATAAATATGTTATTTCAATACTTGGTTAACGAGTGGAATATTTTCTGGCATTTACGATGATTATTATGTTAGCTAAAAATTGATACTTGCATCTCAATTGGGAGTTGAGATAATGTTGATACTTGTATTTATAGTGGCTTGGACCGCGCTTACATATCCTAGTTAGTCAAATGTATCTTTGACATATTAGCAAAATATGACAATATTGTTGATCGTAACTCATTCCAATGAGTTGGACCCTTATACTAATAGAAACATATAAAGGCATGGAATAAGCAACCAAAAGGATACCTAATAATATATGAACTTGTGGATTGGTGGAATCTTTGTTAACATAAGTATATTCTTAAAATTGTGAGATAAATATCCAAATTATACTTACATATCACTGATTATCTATGAAGGTTTGATACTTGGGTAATATCGATGAATAATATAAGATTGATACTTGTATTTATTATATAAACTTAATGTCGTTGGTGCTTTTATTTAATTGAAAGATAATATTGTTGGATACTTATATATGTGAAGTAGGTCGAGGGTATTAGGTGAGCGTTATTATTATTACTATAATTTAAGTATGATTGATTGCATGGTTAAGGTTGTATATCTAGTCACTTGGAATTGTGTTCTTATGTAAGCAGATCTTAAGGAAGTGAACATTAATGAGTATGAAATGTATTATCATGAGATGTGCAGTTAAGTTTTTAAATGTATGTTAGAAATTTATTTGATAAGGAGTATTGCAAACTTTCATTTATTTATATGCTAGATGGCATAAATTATTAGGTGAGGTTTATATCTTATCATGCTCAGTTCTAGCGAACTGACTCTAGTAAATATTTGTGCAGATGGATTATGCGAGTAGATTAAAGGAAAAGAGTGTAAATGTTTCATCAGTTCAAATTATGAAGTTCTTTGTAGAAAGTTCAATGCGTTGTAAATTTTGTAACTTTGCTTGCAAGGAGTTTAGAAGATCTATTTTCTCGGGTATGTTTGGAAAAACTATGAGGTGAAGTGTTCTTTCCCTTTTGTTGTTAGACTAGTAACTTACCTTGGTGAGATATGATATTCAATCATTACATTGGCATAAGTATTGTAAAACCTTGATTTTTAGATTAAAGTGTTAAGTCAAAACTCTCTGACACCTTGTAATGATGTGATATAAGTAAAATTAAATGGAGTGGTTAACCCTTATAGAAGTTAACTAATATATATATATATATTCAGATAAATTAATGTAGAGATGACTTACTTGAGAACAAGAGATTCCTAAAGTACTCAAAGGTGAAACTATCCTTGTAAAGTAAATTTTTATAAATTGATATCCCTAGCTAAACTAGTGAACACTACCCCTTTTGGGTGAACTCTTAAACAAGCTTAAGGGAAAACAATGGTTAGTTTCTGGAAGATAATAAGATTTAGCAAGTAGGAGAAGACTTTAAGTGAACTACTCTCCAGTGTATAAGAAATTAACTCAGTTGGTAAGATGAATTTGTGTGAATCATATATTGAATCTTTCTAAAAACATAAGTCATGAGTTAAAGGGTGTTTTATCAAAATAAATAACCTTCAATCATTTCTTACTGTGGCTTGCCCTAGCTGTGAGAGTGTCATGTGGTTGGACTTCTATGTTGTTCTCACAAAAAAGAAAAGTGTATTATCCTTTTGGGTGTGAACGTTTCCATGCTGACCTTGTGGTCATCCCCGTAACAAGTGGTTCCCAGAGTTGGTTGTAACTTTGTGACGACATGTTGTGTCGTGTTATGTGTCAAAGCAAGTCAAAAAAATTATCCTGTGTTTTCCTATGTAGTCTTGTGTGCCCATTTAAGTGGGCGTTACACTTGGTATCAGAGCATAGGTTCATGCTCTCGAACCTCTGGGCCAGCTTGGAGTGGTGGTGGTGTTACATGATGATACTACATGATGATGTGATGATGTTGCATGATGGTGGTAGATATTGGAAGAGTAATGTGCTTTAAGTGTGATGTGATCCATGTCGTAATTGTGATATTGTGAACGCACATGATGTGTATGTCACTTTGTGCATGTTTGTGATCATGTTGATATGTTGGGGATGGGAGTATTCTCTCTCCTTCTTGTGGATTCTATGAAGATTTCACGTGTGAATTACTATTTGTGATGTGTGAAAATAATTATAATGTGGATGACGTAGCGTTGGAGCATTGTGGCATATTGTGGTATGTAGGTGTATCAATGTGTTGTATGACTAGATTGATGTTAAAAGCAATGAGTTGTATCATGATGTTTTTACCATGTTTTAAAGAAATGTGTGTACCATCTTGTTATGTAGCAATGGATGTTATGTTAAGTACACGGAGACTCCATATCTATGTATTTAAAAGTTTAGTATATCAACTTATGGAAAGGATTCATACAAGATCTTCTCCAAGGTAGAGATATTTTTAGCATACAGAGATTTCATTATCCCCTCCAAGAAGAAGGCGAGGCGTAAGTCCCGCACCACCGCACCTACAACTTTTCCTTCTAGGGGGCATTCAACTCCACCTGAAAAATGTTTTCCTCTACCAAGGTATAATCCATGTAGATTCACAATGGTGGAAAATAATTGTCCTCCTTTTAATGCTAGCAGCCCCTTGCAGTTGGTGCAAGAGAGACGCTATACAAACATCCGCCCTTAAAAGTTTGCCATTTTTTAATGGTGAAACTAATATTTCCCCTCAAGAACACATACTGGACGTAGCAAGCATTTGCACAGTTCATAGTATCACAGAAGATAACATAGCAGTTTGACTTCTTGCTACTTCTTTTAAAGGAAGGGCACTTCAATGGTTCAGGAGCTTAAACACTGGTTCGATTACTACATGGAATGAGTTGGGCACTAAGTTTTGCAAGTAGTTTGAAGACAAAAGTGATCATTTATCCCTTGTGGAAAAATTCCATACCATCAAAAGATCTCCTCAAGAATATATGAGTGATTTCAATCTTCACTTTGAAAAAACTTGGAAGTAGATTCCGGATCTTGTACGTCAATCTCCACAAAGCACTTTTCTATATTATTTGCGAGCATTGTATAGTGATATTGCTGTCTTGATTCAATCAATGGGAGGCAATATTATTCCTGACATTTATGAAATTTCTATCATAGATGAGAATTACCTAATTCAAGTAGGTAAAATTACCTCTAGGCATCCTATGCCTATGTTTATAGAACTCGCAAGCCAACAACTAGCTCTTGCGCTAATTCTGGTAGCTTCGAATTCAGCAACCATGTTTGCGTCTAACCCTGCTAATGACCTTGCTAAGGTGAAGTCACTATTGCTAAATTTTAGGAATGAACTTGTCGCAATGAAGAGGTAGAAATCCAAATATACTTTTCCCTTCCAATGTCAATATCAAATGAATCATTCTCCCTTTTAAGGAAACAGTCAGTCACAAAACCAAACCATAAGCCAAGCTACCAATATTAAACCTTTGAATTCCTAAAATACTTCTACTACAAGGTCTTCTAGAGCCATAGTTCCCATTCAAAAAAATCTCATCTGAGATTATGAATGGTTTTATCCTTGTTCCTAACCCCACAATCATAATCTCTTCCCAAATGGAGTTTTTATTCGAGCTCTCATGGTCCAAAGTATATCCATCCCATCGAATCGGTAGTTGAGACAGAAACCCAAGATAATCGACTCCACTCATCAAAGAAACCACATTAGTAAATTGGAATTCTGATGATTTTTGTGGACTAAGTGTCGAAGCCTCCTTGGTGGCTTCAAATACGTGTTCCAAAAATAGGGCAATAGAACCACAAAGTTCTAAATCTAACCAAGCATCTGCTTCACAATTTCAAACAAAACCAGTGACAGATAAAGATGCAGGGAGGAAATCACTGGAAGTATCCACAAGCCAATATCCAAAGAGTAATGGACCTGTAGTTATGATGGTTATGAATAGACATTTTCCAAAACAATATACTAACGCCTGAAGAGCATCAAGCAAGGTAGGGGCAATACCGTTCGATATCGTAGAGCAGGATGAAAAGACTAATTTGAGTGTTACCATGTGGGATGCGCTTTCGATACCATCTCAGCGGAATTTTCTATGAGAAGCTTTAAATAGTTTTGACACTACTGATAGACCATTGAGTCATGGATCATCCATATCAACCATTCTATGTCAATCGGAAACAAAAGGGATTCCCAGAGAAAAATAAGCCACCTGTCATTTTACATCTCTCTAATCATCAGTAATATTTTGGTTCATAATTGCATGATCGATTCCAAGGCCAGTATTTTTGTCATGCCTAAGTAGATTGTGGACGTATTGGGGATTTCATATACCCAAATTTCAAAATGAGTAGTTCAGTTGGATGGCATGGTAGTCAAGACTATTGGGATCATTAAATTGATACAACTCACCATCCACGCATGTCCCAGTTTGTCATTCATGCAAGACATATCAGTCATCGATCTCCCTCCTCTCTTTACCGCTTTCTTATCATGAGAATTCACCACCAAAATGGGTGGTTATTTATCAGCAGACTGGTCACACATGATTTTGAGATCTCAGTATGGGATGAAGGTGACTATAAGAGCTAAACCCATTTTCCACAACCATGTGTAACCATACACAAAGCTCGTAAATATAAATTATACCATTGGTGAGCTCCGAAGAGGAAGATGTAGACCATGAACCAACTACTCTCATAGAGGAGGTTCCTGACACAGTCCTTGATGAAGTACGTACAGATCACCAATACGACCCTTATGATGATTTGCTTTGGCAAACAAAGAGTCTCGGTATGTTGTTTTTAGAGGAGACTGGATTAGGAACATATTGTGTACACGAGGAAGGTGCAATTGTACCACAATTTGTCAAAGCCCCCAGTGATGTTGAGGGACTATGGAAACTCTTCTTTGATGGCTCAAGGAGAAAAAATGGATCCAATGCACGGGAGTTATGTTAATCTCTCTAAAAGTAGATAAATATTTCTTGTCCTTCCGATTATAGTTTAGTTACACCAATAATGTTGCTAAGTACGAATCCCTAGTGCAAGGGATCCAAATTAGCTCAAAAGAGGGGAGTCAAGGATCTAACTATGTTTGGAGATAGTGAATTGATTGTTCATCAAGTAACAATGCGCCGCATCTAAGAACGATCTTCTAAGGTCATACAAAAATCATGTTTGGGATCTAATTGAAGATTTTGAGGCTTTTGGAATTCATACAATTCCCAGAAGTTAGAATCAAGACACTGATATGATGGCCATGGTGGGCTCACAATATGACATACCTATTGATATCATGGAGGAAAGACAACAAATTGTCAAAATGGTAGTTCATCCCGTAGTACTTGATAATGTGAGTAGTTGGCAAGTGTTCAATAGCGATGAACAAATTGTCCTCTTCCTACAACAAGAATCATAGTTTGCAAATCAAACATCAGGATAGATTTCAAAAATCCTATGGTGATCAAGTCATCCAACTGAAAGGAAATAAGTTACCAAAATTCCTAGTCACTCTCAAATCTATTTTTGACACAGATGATTAGGTCAAGCGGCAGGGCACTAAAATGACAATCAAAGAAGAATATTTCAAGGAGGTTGAGGTGGCTAGTGAGAAATTTATAAAGATTAGAAAAGTGTGCACTAATAAAGAAAAGAAATCATTCACTGATTTGTGTCAAGAATACCATGATATCTTTTCTTGGAGTTATAAGGACCTGCATGGTTTTGATCTAGGCCTAGCACAACATACTATTGAACTGGAACCAAGTTCTAAGCTAGTTCATCAAAAGCAGAGGCCGATCAACACCCAAATTGAGCCACTAATGTGGAAGGAACTAACAAAGCTCATTGAATCCTGTATAATTTTCCCCATAAAACATTCATCATGGGTGGCCAATCTGGTACCTGTAAGAAATAAGAATGGTGAAATTTGATTGTGCGTGGACTTTAGGGATTTGAATCATGCCTCGCTAAAAGATCACTACCCTCTACCATCAATGGAACAAATTCCTTAGAAAGTATTGGGGGCCCAAAGTTTTCTTTACTTGATGGATATTCAAGGTGTAATCAGATTCAGGTCCAAGAATCTGATCAATTCAAAACAACATTTACTACTAAATGGGGCATTTATGCTCACAACAAGATGCCATTCGGGCTATCTAATGCAGGGGCTACTTTCCAAAGAGCTATGGATATGGAATTTAAAGGGCTTATCAACAATATTATCTTGGTTTACCTTGATGAATTAACTGTCTATTCTAAGCATGATGAGGATCATATTACACATCTACGAAAGGTTTTCCAAGATGCGAGACTTTGGGGTCTCATTAAATCCTAAGAAGTGTATTTTTGTAGTTCATGAGGGAAATTTTATAGGACATATCGTCTCTACGAAGGACTATCCATTGATCTAGTCAATTATGTCCCTATCTCTTCGAGTCGAAGAAGGGTCTCTAGAGCTTCCCAGGAACCATTAATTTCGTACAAAGATTCATTCCCCAATTTGCAACAATGGCCAGGCCACTTACAACCATGTTAAAACATAATATACCATTTTCATGGACAAAGGAAGGAAGATAAAGTTTAAAGGCTATCAAAAATCCATTTCATAGGTACCCACATTAGTGAATCCTAAGTTCGAAAAGGACTTCATTCTCTACACCTTCGTAGAATAGGAAAGCATTTAAGGGATTCTAACTCAATAGAATGATGATCTGATGGAGAAGCAAATTGCCTTATTCAAATACTCGGGCCTCTCAAGGAGTACAAGCTCAAATATTCATTCATCGGAAAGTAGGTCTTTGTAGTCATTCGAGCTCTGAAAAAATTTAGGCACATGTTGTCTAGTAACAAGGTGCATTTGATGGTTTCTCACCCCGGCGTTAAAGAATTTTTGTTGAATAAATAAATGAATGAGAAATACGTTGGGTGGATCATGAAAGTAATGGAGTACGATGTATACATCAAATTCACTAAGCTTATCAGAGGCAAGGGGTTATGCCAACAGTTGGCTGATAGACATGGAAACTAAAGAGGACAAAGATGTTGCACTCTTCATTACGATAGTGAAAATGATCAAGTTGATTGGTTGACTAAGATACAAAATTTCCTCCTCTTTGGGGTATATCCTCCAAATATGGAGAAGGTTCAATGATGCACTTTCCACCTCCAGTCTATTCCATACGTTGTGGTGGATGACATTCTGTTTCGAAAGGATTTGAATGGCATCCTCCTACGTTGTATCAAACCAGAACAGGTAAGCAAGATATTGGAGGAGTTTCACAATGGCCTTTCGATAGGACATTATTCAGCACGAACCATGGCTACCAAGATCATGCGGGCTGGTTATCACTGGCCAGACTTGTTCAAAGATGCTCACTTTTTCGTAAGACAATGTAAGGAATGTGCTCTCTTTGTGGGTAAACAGAGGCTAACAAAGACTTTTGTTGCATCCCATTTAGGTAGATCAACCTTTTTCTAGTGGGGATTGGACTTTATTGGTATGATTAATCCTCCATCCAGTGAAGGGCATAAATGGGTTCTTACCGCTACAGATTATTTCACTCACCGGATGTACGACGGTGGCTTTGAAGGAAAGTAATGAAAAGGTTGTTCTCAAATTTTTAGAAAATATCATGACAAGATTCGGTATTCCATTTACTGTTATCTCTGACAATGCACTGGCATTCCTTATGATGAAGGTACATGAATGGGTAGTCAAGAACGGGATCTACCTCAAGACTTCATCCAACTACTACCCGCAAGGAAACGAGTTGGCCGAATCTAGCAATAAGAATTTGATAAGGATCATCAAGTGCACGATGGAAGCAAACAAAAGGACCTAGAAGGCCATTGGGGTTTTACCTTTCGTAATGGTATATGGATGGGAAGTGAAAACTCCCACTTTCATTGGAAATACCTTCCTTAGACTTGGCCTATCGGCTTGAGGTTATGGAAGATGACCCTGTAACAGTGAGATTTTCTGAACTCATGGAGTTAGAAGAGACTTAGAATATAGTTATGCCTATGCTCACACATCACCGCACTCGGGTAAAGAAATCCTTTGATAAGAAATCCTCGAATAGATCATTAAGGAAAGGAGAATTAGTCTTTAAGTGGGATGAATACCGAGCTAAACCAGGAAGGCATGCCAAGTTTGATGCCCTTTAGAGTGGGCCCTATATTGTCACAAGTTGTAAAGAGGTGAATTCATTTCATCTATCTAGACTCAATGGAGAAGAATTACCCATTCATGTGAATGGGATACATCTCAAGGCTTGCTTTTGATATTGTTCCACCTTGTATAGTCTTTTGTATTTTCTCTAAGTGCTTTGGACATCGTTCATCCGTTTTATTTTTCTTATTTTTATTCTTTTGTTTTGTTGTTTAGGGACTCCTTTGCCCAATGTTTTGCTTAAAGCTACTGGTCTAGAAAGCTTAACAAGCAAGTTTTTCTGAATTCACCAAAATGTTACCAATTTAACTTACCCTAAAAGATAAGTCAAATGAGGTTAGACATTTTTTTAAGAGATCCATTATATAATGAATTTCCAAGTCTTAGAGTCTAATTGTTAAATTTTGGATTTTCAGAGTTTTCATTTTGGAAATTTTTTTGAATTCAAAGTCTAAAATTTAAAAATTATATGGTTTTCGGGTTTTTGGAATTTAGAGCTTTCATTCGAACATTTGGTGTTTTGGTTTCATTTTTTCCAAAGTCTAAATTTCTGAATTTTTGGACTTTCGGGTTTCGAAACATTTCATCACCAATTCACATTTTGTTTCCAATTTCCCTAAAGTCCAAAATCCTGAATTTCCAAATTTTTAGACTTTTAGGTTTTTGGGTTTCGGAACTTCAGAGTTTTCTTGAGCATTTATTTCTTCACCAACCTTGTACAGATCGAATTTTGCCATAAATTCCAGGGTTTTCTATTTAAACTCAATTTTCTATGGTCATTTTCACCTGACAAATATCTCTGACATCCATTTTTCTTGTCTTTTTCGACGTCCTTTTTCAAGGTATGTTAATTTTGTTATTTCTTTTTGGTTTTATATTTTCTATTTTGTTCTCGTCTCTCGTTTTCTTCCCTTCTTGTCTCTTTAGTGTTTTCAAATAATGGACTTCCCATTCATCATGTTTTCATTTTTGAGTTATCTCCAGTTTCTCAGGTTATTCACAAAATCATCTCGAGGTAGATCTTAGGTTTTTACAGAGTTGCTAGTTTTCCTTTTTCAGAGAGAGCGTTTTGGGAAACTCACTTCGGGAATCATCAGGATTTCAGAAATTTCCATTTCGGAGAAAGTGTTTTAGAAAAATTTCTTCGTCAAAATTCACTTCAGAGTTTCGGGGAAAATCACTTTGGAAATTTCCATTTTGGAAACTAATTTTACAAAAATTGTTTTAGAAATCTTTCTTTCGAAAGTTTTCATTTCAAAATTTTGAATACTCTCATTTCGGCATTTCTTTCAAAAATTTCTTTTACATTGAGATTATGACTTGAGTTTTCTTTTGATATTTTCATCCTACAAAATTTTAGAGTTTTTTCCTTCTTCGGCTTCCGAAATCCAGAGCTTCATGTCTACTTCTACTTCAAAAGAGAAATAAAAGATGAAGTATTCATTCCTTGGATTTTATCCTCGAGACTTGCTTATCTTCCGATCTAGGTAACATACGGGATACTTGACTTAGGCTAGATTGACTTCCTAGATTTTTGGAGTAGAGTGAAGGCTTCTACATGACATCATTCTTGGTCTACGTTGTCGCTCTTATGGGAGATTTTCTTAGACTAAATACCAAGGGTGTTCACAAAGACATCCCAAATTTATGACTTTTATCCCCACTCACTTTGAGTGAGGGGTGCAAGCACTTTCAAAGGGTCAGTGATTCTTTCTTCACAAACTCATCCTCTATCACTTTAACAAAGAGTTGTACAATTGGAGAATTTATGGTGAGGCCTTCAAAGAAGTACGGGAATGGGGAGATATCTATCTCAAATTTCCCAATTTCACCTACATTCAAATTCTGGGTTTTATTGGTGCCCCTAGAAAATTACCAAGGTTTCCTACAGACAAATGCGTTCTACTAGAGCTAGTTTAACAATTGTTAGATTACCATCAGATCCAAAACAAGTGCCACAAGGCGGGGGTACATTTTTGGTTTCATTGGCAGAATACTTGTCTAAACATTCACAAAGACAAGAATGTAGACACATAGATTAATGAGGTAACCCTGTGGACTTTTCATCCAACACCAACTTCAACTACTTGGGAAAGTTCGGTGAGACAGGACATTTGACTTCCCATACATCTCAACTAGAAGACATATGGATTCATTGTCAGGATAAGTATATCATCCGAAAAAGAGATTATGAAAGATTGGACGTAGATGAAATTCACCAATATGGGATAGATGAGATCCTAAAAGATTACCAAATGATGGTGAAGTATTGACAAAGCATATAAGACTGAAGGTATTGCCAATCAACCACTTCCATGGATTGATTGGTATCAAGAAGAATGCTCCAATACAAAGATAGAGCAGGTCCTATTCTTCAAAGGACCTACACAGGTGGTTGGCTACTTTTGTGATCAAACCCAAAGGAGTTGAACATGTTATAAGTACAACAGCCCCATCGGTATTAAACCTAATAATACTCACAAAGGAAAAGCGGTCGACTCGAAGACCCCACGGTGCCAAGGGAAATTTAATTTTTGTTGGAAGTTTATCTCTTCCTCAAACGCTTGTTTCTCGAAATACCTATAACCAAGATTGGGGCACATGTGATTATGGTGAACGATTCTCCTAATTGTTCACAAGGTTCATCACTTCCTTCTTCTCTTCCATTGTCCTTTCCTTCGTCGCTTCCTCCCACTTCTACCAACATTTCATCTTTCCCATCTCCTTCTATGGACCAAGTATTCTCATCCCTTTAAGCTCTCTTAGTTGGAGAGAATATTAGATCACCCTTCCCTCCATTTCCTTTATCACTTCCTTTTCCTACCATTTCATCTTCAAGTACCATTGTATAAATTCCCACTACCGTGTTAACATCCACCCCATCCATCATTGCCACTTATATCGAGACACCCATGAATGTTCCCGCACCCTTTCCTCAACTCGGACCTTAACTCACACATCTACCACTCTATCTTCTTCATTATTAGTTATTCCAGAGTGGTTATTCAAGTGAACCCCAAGTAGAAAAATAAGGTACCTCTAAGAGATGTCATGGATCTCAAAGCATCTTAGAGCAAACACCCAAAAGACAGGCCAAGAGACCAAGGACCATGTCAAATCTAATAGTGGATTTTTCTCGGAGAATGGACGATAGAGGTTGCTACTCCTCCCGAGGGAAAAACTAAGGAAATAATCACAGCTACAAATTATCAGATTTCTATATTTTCATTAGGGAAGGCCACTCATGAGGGGGCAAATAGGATGTTCACACCGCTCTCTGGGGCCCCGATGGTGAAATATGACAAGGATAAAGCTACAAAAGATGAGCTAACAGCTAAGGTCGAACAACTTACATCTTTGTTACCAAGAGTTACTGTTATCCAAATTCACCCCTATGGTTAATTTGATAACATGCATCAGAATTCTCAAGTCTCAGGCAAATGGATTGATTCAGGGCAAAAATCATGTTTCTAGGGTCCCCTCATTTTTTTTTTTAACTCCCCTGGCCGAAGAAGGAAAGAGCAAGCTCTGAGAAAATGTGAAAAAGTTGCAGAAAATAAGCTTGGGCCAGAAAAAATTGTGAAAATTGGCTAAGTCCTAGTCCTCGCAACAGTCGGGACATTTGGGACGTCGGGGCGTGAATCGGCCGAAAGGCCACCAGGCAGTCCGCAGGGTGAAGGAACATCCGGGCCGTCGGGATGTGTGGGACGTGGAAAGCCAGTTCAGTCGAAGGAGAAGAAAATTAACTAACTGCTCTGGGACATTTGGGACAAGAAGACGTGAAGGACGCGAACCGCCCGGATCGGCCGAAAAGGAGAACTTTCGCACTAAGCAGTTCAGGACATTTGGGCCATGAGGACGCGAACCAGCCGAATCGGGTGAATTGGAAGAATTTGTCCCAAATAGTCCAGGACAAGTGGGACAAAGGGACGTGGAAGACGTGGATAGCTGAAAAATCTGAAGGCCAATCAGATCACGACATGTGTCACCAGCAGAAAAGGGACAGGGAAGCCCATTTCGGGCGGATCAGAAGTTTTTGTCCCAGACAACACTAGGACATCCGGGACAAATGGACGTGATGGACGTGAAAATCTGGCAGGCCCGAGAACCAATCAAATCATGACACGTGTCACAAGGGAAAAAGTCCAAAAGTCAAAGGGCGAGTTTTGAAGGGTCAGCCCGAGCCAATCGAAGAAGACGCGTGTCCTATAAAGCAAGGAATGTGGAGCTTGGGGAGGAGTTAGAGAATTTGGGAAGAAGTTCACCCAAAAGCTAAAATTAAAGGTATACCCCACGTCCCTGACGACCAATCAATGCATGCCATGTGTCATCTAGGTGGTAGAGTGCGGAAGAAATTTAAAAATTTGTTTCACTGTTTTGTGCCCTAAATCTTTAGATCTCCATATCTTTTGATCCAGCTCAGATTTGCACATTATTTATATCAACGGAAAGCTTATGAAATTATCTAGGTGATTCTAGGGTTAATTTTGAATTTTTGTGTAGTCTAGAGAGAGAAAATTGAGAAACGGCTCGACATGTGTTCATGTCCGTAAGTGACATTTCAGCGACTGCATTTAATGCGAGAATCGTCACATTTTCCCGTAATTCAAAAAATGATAGGGTATGGGTTTGTAAGGTCCCCATGGTGTTTTAATGCATCTGCAGTCAAGGAGGGATTGGCTCTCATGTTTTTGTACGTTTCTGTCTCCTCACTCGACCCATGCAATGTAAAAGCCGATTTGGCTCATTTCAAAGGGGGAACATTTTTTTGACATAGCAACTTCTTCTTTCACCTCCAGAAAGTGGTTGATGCAAGAATCAAACCTCTCCAAAATATTGTAACATTTTTTACCTCTCTGAGGTTGTAATGCAGTGATTTGGGTACTGGAAATGATAATGCAAGCTTTGTGAATGGTTTTCAGTCCTTTGTTTGTATTATTTGCTTCATTTCAGATCCTAAGTTATATCTTATCAGCTTGTGTATGTTTCATGTTGCAAATCTCTGGTTTGTGTCTATTTTCTTGACAGAAATGTTTCACCACTCCTTTTGGTGCATCACCATCTTCAGTTAGTTTCAATTTTTGCATTTCTATCCCTGCCCCCTTGCAATTTAGAGTAGGATTAGGATCTGAACCTCTGTAGTTTTACAAAATATAGATCTAAATCAGAGGAGTTTGAGGAACCAGCCTCTAATCTGGAGATTCCTCTCTCAATTTCAGAAGTCCCCACACTTGAAGAGAGGTTTCCATGTTGTGCAATCACACTTTGTATGCTAGAGTGATCAACCTAGAAGCCCGATCTCGCATCCGGGGTGCTATGAGTCTATGATAACGCTTTTGGCATGCTGATTAGACCAGAGGTCTCATTTTTATTATGTAAGGGGTTGATGTGCATATGATGCATTTTTCTTTCTTAAAAGGATCTATTATTTGCATATCCGGTGACTCCAAGGGGAAGAACCAGGTTGGTTCCAAGTGCGAGCTTCGAAAACTCATGAGAAGAATCATAACAAGGTCAAGAGTTGGAGAAGAAGAAGTGTTGTTTGAATACCTATAATTATCTCCAAGAATGAGGCAAAGAGGAAGAAGGATTCAAAGGTCTCCATCTCCACCAAATAGAACTCTCTCAACTCCTCCACCTGGTAGGCCTTTCATTCAGTCAACAAGGGTTTTAAGACCAATTAGAATGGCTCAGAACAATCCCTACATCAACTTCACAGGCAAAGAACCCACTTGCTCTCAATGCGCAACATCTAGTTCCTATTGCAGCCTTGAAGAACATTCCCTACTTCACTGGAGAAAATCATACTACTCCAGGTGATCATGTTAAAGATATTGCTAACCTTTGTGCAATTCATGAAATCAATGAAATGCAAGTGGCTGTCAAGTTACTAGCATCTTCCTTCAAGGGTAAAGCATTACAATGGTTTAGGAGCCTTGGAGCTGGTTCTATCACAAACTGGAATCAGTTGTGTATTGCACTTCATGAGTAATTTGGAGAGAAGGGAGACAACTTGTCTCTTTTGGAGCAGCTAACAACCATCAAGAGGGCTCCCAATGAGCAGCTGACTGATTTCAACTTCAGATTTTAAAAAACTTGGGAGAGGATTCCAGTGGCGGTCGGACGATAATAGCGTAAGGTGCTTTTCTCTACTATCTCAAAGCTTTAAATTCTAATATTTCTATGTTGATTCAGTCCATGGGAGGCATAACTATCCCTATGGCTTATAGCATTGCCATTAGGCTGAAAATTGTTTAATCCAAGTGGCAAACTTGCCCCTAGACCTCCCATGCCATTTTTTCCAAGTTTAGAGAGCCCAAACACCCATCAAGAACCTAATTTGGCTCCTTCTCCCACTCCTAGAAATCAGAGTTTAAATGAAGCTTCCACTTCATCTCCAAGTGCCCCAAATGAGCTTCAAGAGGTCATGAAGCAATTGCAAAACCTAGGCAATGAGCTAGTTACCCTCAAGAGGCAACAAGCCCAAGGTTTCAGACCTTCTTATCAACCCAAAGCTTAGCCTAATAGACAGCCATACCAACCACAAAGACCACCTAATCTAGCTGTAAATATGAATCAAACAAGGCCTCCTGCCAATAGACCATTCCAGCCCTATAATCCAAATGTCATATCTACCTCTAAGGCATTAGTGCCAACACGTAACAACATTGCTCAGAATATGATTGGTGCTTTCCATGCAACGAGCCTCATAACCAATTTATGTGTTTCAATGGTGCTCTCAATCAAGCACTAATGGTGACAACTACCGTGGAGGGCGAGGGCGACTAAGGAAATGATCAACAACAAGAAACACTCCAACAAAGAATCAGCCCCAAAAGACACCACATTGGTGAACCGCAAGCGAATATTTCTATGGCATGAATCAAGTAGTTTCTCAAGGTGTTGCAGCCAACACAAGGTCAAAGAGGAGAAATTTGGGTGAAGAACAGCCATTAGCCCCAGCCAATCCACAACCTTCCACGGCTCCACAAATGATTGGCAAGCAAAGTCTAGTTTCAAATGCACAAGGGCAGCCAAGAACAGCCCCTAGGCCAACTCAAATGCCAGCTGTTGTTGCCCACGTGCAAGGAGTAAATGTGCAAACCAAGGGACAACAGAGAGATCCTTCATCACCATTCAGTATCATTGATCAGATGAAGAAGACAAACGTCAACATATCAATGTGGGAATCCCTATCTATCCCAGGCCAAAGAGATCTGCTGCAAGCTGCCATGAAGGATTGGCCAACTTCGAATCAGCAGGTTCAGATGCAAGACAAAGTGCTTACAAATGCTGCCCAGCCTGAAGGAAGTCATGGAGGACAACAAGGTAAAATGTTGAAGCCCCCTCCTTTCTATGTTTCATTAATCATTGGAAATCAGCTAGTACATAATTGCATGATAGACTCGGGGCAAGTAGCTCAAGAATGCCTAAATAGATAGCTAATCATCTAGGGCTCCAGATGAAATAACACCTAAAGGGGTAGTGCGGCTAGATGGGACAGCAATAGTAATGTGATTGGAGTGATCAGAAATTTGAGTCTTACCTTACACGCATGTCCAAATGTTGTTGTTTTACAAGATGTGTCGAACAGTCATAGACCTGCCACCACTCTTTGCCCTTTGCTTGTCAAGAGACTTCACTGCTAAAATTGGAGGCTATCTTTCGGTGGATTGGTCACACATGCTATTTAGAACAAGATATGGAACTAAGGCCACAATCAGATCCGAACCTATTGCAAACTTCCATATTGAGCCTTACACTCCAAGTCAGATTAATGCCAATTGCTCAGCATTTGATCAAGAAGATCACCCTAGTACTGATGAGGCTGACACCAAGGTTGGAAGTATCCTGGATCTAACTCTTGATGAATGGGCAAACAAGATACATGCTTTTGATCCCTATCAAGAAGTAGAAGAATTTGCGCTAGGAGTTTATTGTTTACATGAAGAGAATCAACCTCTCCCCAACGCATCACCAAGCCGGATCATAAAGACAAGAATGAAGTATGGCAATTGTTCTTTGATGTGTCAAGGAGTAGACAAGGTGCAGGAGGAGGAGCTATGCTCATTTCACCACAAGGTATAAAATATTACTCAGCCTTCCGTTTTCAGTTTTCTTGCTCAAATAACATAGCTGAGTATGAAGCCTTAATTCATGGATTGCACTGGGCAATGAAGAAAGGCATTAGGAATTTACAAGTATTTGGTGATAGTGAGCTGATTGTAAACCAAGTCAAAGGAAAAAATTCTACCAAAAATGATCTGTTGAAGAACTACAAAAATCGGGTATGGGATCTTATTGAAGATTTTGAAGCTTTTATCATCAATTCCATCCCAAGAAAAAAGAATGAATCCGTTGACAGGCTAGCAGCAATTGGGGCTGCATTTGATGCTGTAGAAAGTATCAAAAGTGAGAAATCTCAGCCTCATATCAAATTAGTTGTGAGACCAGCTGTTCTGGATAACAATACAAGTTGGCAAGTCTTCGAGAATGATCAGCAAATTGTTAATTTCCTACAAGAAGAAGCTGAGTTCTCCACCAGGAATCAAGACAAGCTGCAGTAGCAGTATGGTGACCAAGTGGTGCAGCTGAGAACTAACAAATTACCAAAAGGCCTCATAACCTTGGAGTCAATCTTCAACCCAAATGATCAGTTCCGGAAGGAGAAAGCGAACATTCAAGTAAAGGGTGAAGATTCAGAGCCTATTTTAGTGGAAGAAGGAAAAACATTGTAGATTGGCAAAGTAAGTACCTCACAAGAGAAATCTGATTTTGTTCAGCTTTGTCAAGAATTCCCAGATGTCTTTGCTTGGACTTACAAAGATCTAAGAGGTTTCAACCCAAAGCGGGAACAACATACTATTGAGTGGATCCGGAATCCAAGCCTGCTGTGCAAAAACAAAGGCCAAGAAATCCCCATATTGAACCTCTCATGAGAAAAGAGTTAAGTAAGCTTATTGAGGCCACGGTATCATCTTTCCCATCAAACACTCAAGTTGGGTTGCCAACTTAGTCCCAGTCAGAAAGAAGAATGGAGAGATCAGGTTGTGTGTCGACTTCAGAGATTTGAATAGAGCCTCTCTCAAGGATCATTATCCACTCCCTTCCATGGAGCAAATATTGCAGGTTGTAGCTGGTTCAGAAAGGTTTTCACTACTTGATGGCTACTCAGGCTACAATCAGATTATGGTGAGGGAGGAAGATCAGTTCAAGATAGCCTTCACAACCAAATGGGGAACATATGCCTACAAGAAGATGCCATTTGGCCTATCAAATGCTGGAGCCACTTTCCAAAGGGAAATGGATATGGCATTCAAGGGGTTGATCAATAAAATAGTTTTGATATATCTTGATGACATCACTGTATTCTCCAAAAATGTAGTGGATCACCTTTTTCATCTGAGGCAGGTATTTCAGAGGTGTAGAAGATTTGGGGTATCATTGAATCCCAAAAAATGCATATTCCTGGCTCATGAGGGGAAACTTCTAGGCCATATTGTCTCAAAAGAGGGACTGACAATTGATCTAGAGAGGGTTGAAGCCATAAGAGCACTACCATTGCCAAGTCACAAGAAGGCTCTTCAAAGCTTCTTGGGAAGGATCAATTTTGTCCGCAGATTTGTCCCAGATTTTGCAGCCCTTGTCAGGCCCATCACCAAAATTTTAAAGAAGGGCATGGATTTTAAGTGGACAACAGAAGGCAAGGAGAGTTTTGAAGCAATCAAAGAAGCTATCTCTCAAGCACCAACTCTCATCAACCTGACTTCTCCAAGGATTTCATCCTCTATGCATTTGGAGGTGATGACACTATTTCTGCCATTTTAGTACAAAGCATAACAAAGATAATGATGAGCATCCAGCCGTTGCCTTCTTCAGCCAGAACCTAGATGACTATGAGGTGAGGTACTCTTTTATTGAGAAGCATGTGCTTGCAGTAATCAGAAGCTTGAAGAAATTCAAGCATTTAATCTCAAACAACAAGGTCCAGTTGCTGGTCTCACATGTCAAGGGTTAAGGACTTCCTCCTCAACAAGGATTTGAATGAGAAAAGGGTAGGTTGGATCACCCGTGTCATGGAATATGACATTGAGATCAAGGTCACCAAGCTGGTAAGAGGGAAAGGACTGTGTGAGCAGCTGGTTTTGGGGAAGCAAAAAGAAGTATGCAACGAAGAAGAGGCTGTTTTGACAGTCCAGGACAGCCATGAGCCAAGTGGCAATCATGAAGAAGACAATGCTTCCCCCACTCCTTGCTGGACCCAAGGTATTATGCACTTCCTAGGCATAGGTCTATGCCCTCCAGAGATGAACAAGACCAAAATGAGACACTTCAGACTGCAGGCTGTCCCGTATGCCATTGTTAATGGAGTTTTGTTCAAGAAAGATGTAAATGGAGTGCTGCTGAGATGCATTAGCACAGGTCAGATTCAAAGGGTATTGGAAGAGTTTCATGGTGGACCAGCTGGCGGCCATTTTGCACCGAGAGTGACAGCTCTAAAAATCATGAAGGCTGGTTATTATTGGCCTAAAATCTTCAGTGATTGCTATGCATGGATCAAGAGGTGTAAGAATTGTGCATTCTTCACAGGAAAAGAGAAGTTTGCTGCCCTTCTATTGCATCCAATCTCAGTTGACTAGCCATTCATGCAATGGGGTTTGGACTTCATTGGAGTCATTAATCCCAATTCAAGCCAAGGGCACAAATGGATTTTGACAGCCACAGACTACTTCACCAAATGGACAGAAGTAGTAGCACTCAAAGAGGCAAATGAGTCTAGCATCTTAGACTTTTATGAGGGGATAACAACTAGATTCAGTGTACCTGCTACAATAATCTCTGATAATGCATTGGCATTCATTGGATCTAAGGTGACTGAGTGGGCTGTCAAGAATGGTATTTACCTAAGCACTTCATTGAACTATTACCCTCAGGGTAATGGCCAGGCCGAGTCTACAAACAAGAACTTGTTGAGGATCATTAGGAGGACTCTTGATGAGAATCAGAGGTCTTGGCATACCAAACTGAAATCAGCCTTATGGGCTAATAGGATAACTCCCAAAAGATCCACAGGTAACTCTCCATTTAGGCTTGTCTATGGAAGAGAGGCAATCTTTCCCATGTCACTTGAGTTGCCAACGTTGGAACTCATGAAGCAGCTGGAGTTGCTAGAGTTTGAGCCCATGGAGGTGAGGTATATAGAGTTGATGGAGCTACGGGAGATCGAAATCGGTATCCCAAGCAATGGAAAAGGATCAAGCTTTGATCAAGAAGACCTGATAGGAAGGCCAAAGATAGATATTTTCAAGTTGGAGATCTAGTGTTGAAATGGGATGTGGATAGAGCAAAACCGGAAGGCATTCAAAATTTGATGCCATTTGGAGTGGCCCATACATGGTCACAAAGTGTAAGAATAGCAATGCTTTCCAATTGGCCTCATTGGATGGTGAAGAACCGTAGATTCCAGATCAATGGAATCTATCTCAAGCGTTGCTTCTAGAGGGAAGTTCACTACCTCTGTAAATATTAGATTAAATTTTCCTTCCTCCAAGTGCTTATGCACATTGTTTCTTATAGGTTAGTTTTGTTTTCCCTAAGTGCTTTGGCACAGCTTACTATCTATGGAGATGTTTAGCGAGTCCTTGCTTTCATCATGTGACATTCCATCTTCCTCCTTACACATTCTTAGTCGGTTGGGATTCTAAACTCAATGTTTGATTACTCCATGCCCAATGGATCGCTTAAGGCAATGGTCTTCTACCTAGCAGGTAGGTAACCCCATTGAGTCGCTAATTGTTATCCAAATTCACCCGCAGGTTAATTTGATAACATGCATCGAAATTCTCAAGTCCTGGCAAATGGATTGATTCAGGCAAAAATCATGTTTCTAGGGTCCCCTCATTTTTCTAACTCCCCTGGCCGAAGAAGGAAAGAGCAAGCTCTGAGAAAATGTGAAAAAGTTACAGAAAATAAGCTTGGGCCAGAAAAATTGTGAAAATTGGCTAAGTCCTAGTCCTCGCAATAGTCGGGACATTTGGGATGTCGGGGCACGAATCGGCCGAAAGGCCGCTAGGCAGTCCGCAGGGCGAAGGAACATCCGGGCTATTGGGACACATGGGACGCGGAAAGCTGGTTCGGCCGAAGGAGAAGAAAATTGACTAACTGCTCTGGGACATTTGGGACAAGAAGACGCGAAGGACGCGAACCGCCCGGATCGGCCGAAAAGGAGAACTTTCGCACTAAGCAGTTCGGACATTTGGGCCGTGAGGACGCGAACCGGCTCGAATCAGGTGAATCGGAAGAATTTGTCCCAAATAGTCTAGGACAAGTGGGACAAAGGGATGCGGAAGACACGGATAGCCGAAAAATCCGAGAGCCAATCAGATCACGACACGTGTCACCAGCAGAAAAGGGACAGGGAAGCCCATTTCGGGCGGATCGGAAGTTTTTGTCCCAAACAACACTGGGACATCCGGGACAAATGGACGTGATGGACGCAAAAATCCGGCAGGCCCGAGAACCAATCAAATCATGACATGTGTCACAAGGGAAAAAGTCCAAAAGTCAAAGGGCGAGTTTTGAAGGGTCAGCCTGAGCCAATCAGAAGAGGACACATGTCCTATGGAGCAAGGAATGTGGAGCTCGGGGAGGAGTTAGAGAATTTGGCAAGAAGTTCACCCAAAAGCTAAAATTAAAGGTCTGCCCCGCGCCCCTGACGACCAATCAATGCATGCCACGTGTCATCTAGGTGGCAGAGCGTGGGAAGAAATTTAAAAATCCGTTTTGCCTGTTTTGTGCCCTAAATCTTCAGATCTCCATATCTTTTGATCCAGAGCTCGGATTTGCATGTTCTTTATATCAACAGAAATCTTATGAAATTCTCTACATGATTCTAGGGTTAATCTTGAATTTTGGTGCATTCTAGAGAGAGAAAATTGAGAAACAGCTTTGACACGTGTTCATGGCCAGAAGTGACATTTTAGCAACTAGATTTAATGCAGAATGGGTTGCATTCTCCTGTAATTCGGTCAAAATGATAGGGTATGGGTTTGTAAGGCCCCCATGCTGTTTTAATGCATCTACAGTCGAGGAGGGATGGGCTCTCATGTTTTTGTACGTTTCTATCTCCTGGGCTCGACCCATGCAATGTAAAAGCCAGATTTGGCTCATTTCAAAGGGGGAACATTTTTTTGACATAGCAACTTCTTCTTTCACCTCCAGCAGGTGGTTGATGCAAGAATCAGACCTCTCCAAAAGATTGTAACAGTTTTTACCTCTCTGAGGTTGTAATGCAGTGATTTGGGTACTGGAAATGATAATGCAAGCTTTGTGAATGGTTTTCAGTCCTTTGTTTGTATTATTTGCTTCATTTCAGATCCTAAGTTATATCTTATCAGCCTATGTATGTTTCATGTTGCAAATCTTTGGTTTGTGTCTATTTGCTTGATAGAAATGTTTCACCACTCCTTTTGGTGCATCACCATCTTCAGTTAGTTTCAATTTTTGCATTTCTATCCCTGCCCCCTTGCAATTTAGAGTAGGATTAGGATCTGAACCTCTGTAGTTTTACAAAATATAGATCTGAATCGAGAGGAGTTTGAGGAACCACCTCTAACTGGATATTCCTCTCTCAATTTCAGAAGTCCCCACACTTGGAGAGAGGTTTCCATGTTATGCAATCACACTTTGTATGCTAGAGTGATCAACCTAGAAGCCTCGATCTGCATCCGGGGTGCTTTGTGAGTCTCTACAACAGCAGCTTACACATCCCATTTCATCTATTGAGTCCTCATCTACTACAGCCTTAGTAGTTTCAACTTCTATTGATGACTTCTCTTATCATGAGCTTGAGAAAATTGGCCAGAAAGGGAGATCGGTAAATGGGTGGATTGAATGAATACTGCAGAAGAAAATCCTCTCGATCAATGAAGCTATGGAAATCTATAATGATTTGTAGGATGTAAAGATAGCTATTCGTAAGATGGATGAGGCTTTTTGTGAGGAAAGCAATAATCTAAATCTGAATCTAGCAAAATGGGAAGAGCTTAGGGCGTGGATTCTAACTTGCTTCTTCAGAAAGGGTGATTGATGATACCTCAAAAATTTTTGAATATCGAAGGCTATGGAGTTTAGGTGTCACGTTCTACAAGAATTTATTAAAAATTAGATGACAAGTGATTAGAAATCACAGATGCCTTGAATGACATATCATAATAATTTGATATTACTCATTGTAAATTCTTCAATGAGAATATCGATGCCCTCCCTGAAGAATAGATTCAGGAAAAATTCAAAGACTTGGTGAAGTGGGATGATGATGTCACAAGAACTTTCAATTCTGATTCCATTGATCGAATGGTCTTGTGTCAGAACTTTATAGGAAGGATGTCCAAGGTCATTTTCAACTGAAGATAATACCACCCAAATTACCAGAGAGATCGAGATAGTAGACATAGTAAGTCACTACACATGTGGACTTGAAGATGAAGAAATCCAAGGAATAATCAAATGTTTTTTTGAATATAATCAAAGACTGGCTGTATGGAAGGAAAGGAAGGAGGAGCTCGAAAAATGGTGAACAAGTTGCAGAGCCAAATCAGGATTGAGTGGCCATGGAAGGAAAAATTTGAGTTCTAGACCAGTTAGAGTTGCAGGGTTGATTCGATCAAACCCTTGCAACAATTTTACTATTTTCATGGGAGCTTGTTCCCTAAATTTAATGACATTTCTATTTTTCGTAAAATTTTAGTTAAGGTTCTATCTGTAATGGCTCAACCCAAGAAACTTATAAATAGATGAATGCTTAGAGTTCATGGATATACAATTTTTGATATTTTGAGGATTTTACACTTTAAGCTTGGAAGAGTATTCTCATATATTTGTGAATTCCCTTTTAATTTTATTCGAATTACACTCGCCATTTGAAATTCAGAATCACGATGTGAAATAATTATTTATTACATGCTTTGTGAATGTGATTCCTTAGTATGTTTGAGTAACTTTCCTTTACTTCAGATTATTTACTATATGCCAAGATTAAGTGATGCGGTTATTTTTTCTTCAACTGTGATTGTACTTTTCATGTTGTTGATTAAAAGTTACATTATATTTATTTTGCATAATGTGGGTGCTTAATATGTGCTTGTGTTAATTTTTCCAATAAAGTTATTTTTGTATCTGAACCAAATCATGTTCTTTCTCTTTTGTATAAGTTTAACAAAGGAACGTGTGTTTCTAGTTTTTGGTACTCGTACCCTTTTTAGGTACAATAGGTGAAAGTGATTTAAGATGCTAGCATCTCACTCACATAACCCTTCCAAAATTTGAACATCCCCTGTTCTTTAGTGCATCACCACTTCTAGTTTAAGAATTATTTCTTTGCAATTTCTCGTTAATCTTGGGAAGAATTAGAGCACCTACTTTAGACAAAGGAATTTTGCCTCTCTCTCCGAGGTTCATCTCTAGTCTAAGTCCTGAACTTGAGATATGATCCCATGTGTTACTATCACACTAAATGTCATGATTCATTTTCAGCCATTAGGAGGGTGCGTGATTTTGTGAAAACACTATATCCTTCATAGATGAGGCCTGTGAAATGCAAAATGAGTTGAGGGTAAATGAGTATCTTGTGCCCTATGAAGTGGAAATAGTCTTCATGCATGTGTGCCATCAACCATTTATAAAGGTGTTCATGCTTATTGAAGTAGGGAAACTCAAAGAGTTATAATAACCCTAACTTCTTTAACTTGACCTTTATGTCATCATCATAGATGGGCGTACCTCCGGTGTCTTTTTATTTTTTGGGCGCACTAACTCCAGCACCATCTCCTTCTCAATTGTGCTTGAATGATGATTGTAATAATTTATAGACATGCTTCGCAAATAGGACTCCCACTCCTTTCCCAATAATACTCCATCCGAGTCTTTGCATTTCTCAAGCGTACCACTCTTCATTTATATGTGTGACAATTTCTTGTTTCTTTCCCTTGCCCTTACCCTTATTAGGTGTTCCAACTAGTTTCTTGGGTGCCATTACATAGGTTATATTATCGCCTCAATCACTTGATGTTACTTTGTTCTTCCACTCCCTCTAACCTTAGACCTCGAACTTGTGAAGAAAACCCTTTAAAACCATGCCCTAGTTCTTAATACCCTAACTAGGATAGTTCATTTGCAAATGATGCCTTCTCACCTTTTCTCTTACGCCCGTGAAATTCCTTCTCTCTATTTTACAAATCCAACTAGTTACTCACGCTCACACTTTTAAAAATTTCTTCACACAGATCAGTTCTAGAAGTCATAGTTTGCAAAGATTCTACAAGCGCTTCTTTCTCCTTATACACAAAGTGAATAATGAAATTTCTGAACCTTTACTTATAAATTTACCCACTTTTAAGCATTAAATGATAATTCACCTACCACTATAATTTTAACATTTAAAGTGGATTTTTCAAATAAAGCCTCAATTTTACACCCAAACTTATGTGCCCAACCTACATGGATAATCCCCAACCTTCTGGTGTGCAACCAATCCATCTTGATAGGAGACTCTTATGCATGCATCACCTGCGCCGAAGGCACTTCTTCTGTCATGATTTTTTCTCTCGCCTACCTCGTGTTGTTTATGCACTTCTTCCTTCTCTCGTAAGTGGAATCAAAGTAGCATTATCTTGACACCAACCATCCTTTTCCAACTTTTCTTTCATGCACCTCTTTCAACAGGGCCATTCAACTAGGATTTTCAACAAAATCCTCCTTGGTACTTTACCCATGCATTCCTTCACATAAGTCCACCCCATAATTTAAATGATGCATGGATCTCTGTGCATTCAAAAACCCTTAAAAATTAATAAGGCCACCGGTGCCTAAGGTGCAAAACAAAACAACAACGTGAAGGGAAAATACAAGAAAGGAAAATGCATAAAGGAAATTCTAAATTATCTAGAAAAACTGCCTTATTTACAAACACCAAGAAGCCTTATTTATAGTAGGGCTTTAGCCTACTCCCATTGAAGTGTCCAGGAAATTTTGATCTATCCAGTGCTTGTAAATGGCAAACACCTGAATCAACGATGTACGAGATTGTGTAGTGACCCAACCAATAGACTTTTAAATTCCTAGGGTGGTGCGTAAACTTAGAATCATACAAGAAAACCATCTTCCCAACCTCAAATTTATTATTTCTATTGTTGCAATCATGCCATAATTTTTTCTTTACTTTTTATGTTGTTTGGCTCCACTTGGTGAGTGATCATCTTTCATCTAGCTTCTTTAATTCCTCAATTATCTCTTCCAACACTTATTCATCATCCATCCCTCCCGCATGCACTATTCGCAGAGAAGGTATCATGAACTCAACCAATGTAATAGCTTCCGCACCAAACACCAATTTAATTGGTGGGCTTTGTTTATCCTTTTATAAGTTTTCCTATAAGCCCATAATACAACTAATACATTATCATCCCAATCTTGTCTTCTCGACATCACAAATTTTTGTCATGGTATGACTCAGTATTTTGTTAAACACTTTTGCGGTTCCATTTACTTGTGGGTAATAATGCATAGTCTTGTGATGATCCACCATGAACTTTGCTAACAGGATCCTCATGGTCTCATTCAAGAAATGTGTACCCGTATCGTTGGTTAAACTTAAAGGGAATCCATACCTTGTGATAATGTTTTCCCACAAAAACCTTATCTTTGTAGCTATTGTGCAGTGTTTGGTTGGGATTACCTTTTCCCACCTTGTCAAATAGTCCATCTAAGTGATTACGTAGCGTGATCCAAATTCCTACACATAGCTAGTGCGTAATAGGGCCTACAAAGTCTATTTCCCATTTTTCAAAAGTTTCAATGCTAGGGATAGGGTGTAAAGGAATTTCATCTCTTCTTCCTGGCTTGCCAATGTGCTGATAGTGGTCACACACTTTACAATAATCCTTGCAATCCTTATACAGAGTTTCCCCCATAAGCATGCCATTACTATTTTATGTGAGGTGGAATCACCTACATAATGTCCATCTACACTTCCTCTGTGTGCTTCCTCTATGATGGTGAGGCACTCATGCTCTATCACAAACCTGTGCAAAACTTCATCACACCCTAATTTGTATAAGTCCCCACTGATCAACATGTAGGGTGCATTGCATATGGCTAGTTACTTCCTCTCTAATTTCTTCATCCCTTCCGGCACCACACCTTCTTTTTAAAATACTACAATCTATTCCAAATCCAAGGGTGCATGCCACAACCTAAACATTTGCATGTCTTACATTGTCTCTCCAATGCTCTACACGTCCTACCCTAAATCAATCCTATACAAATGATAAGGTTCACATTCTTATTTCTAGGCTTCACAACTACCGTGAACTCAAATTATTTTAATAACAACACCCACCGACATATGTGACCTTGTAGAATGGGCTTGTTCACCAAGTACTTTAACACCATGTGGTAAGTGTAAAACACAAAGGCAATTGCTAACATATATTGTTTGAACTTGTGAAGCATGTAGATCATTGACAATGCTTTATGCTCGGTCGTAGTATAATTCTATTATGCTGGTGTCAACTTCTTACTTACAAAGAATAAGGGATGATCAACAATTATGTCACCATGTTGTGTAAGCACTACCCCAATGGCCATTCTAGAGGAATCTACATGAACATGGAAGGGCTTATCCCAAGAGGGAAAACATAATATAAGAGTGGTGACAAGCCTATCCTTTAATGTATCAAATGCCTTCTGTTACGCCTTTCCCAAATGGAAGGAACTTTTATGTCTGAGAAATTCTTCTAAAGGCATGAAGATCTTGGCATACCCCTTGATGAAATTTTGATAGTAGCACCTTTGTCCAAGAAACCCGCGCACTGTGTGCTCTAGATAGTAGGTTCTTGCAATCCCACAATCACAACAACTTTGGTAGGATGTACTGTAATACCTCCTTACATATTATATGCCCTAATAACATTCCAATGGGGGTAGAAAAGATGCACTTCCTAATGTTGAGGGATATCCTCAACTCGCCGACACCTCTCAAAAAATTAGCCTCGATTATCACAATGGTATTTTACTAGCCCATACACTATCCAATCATCTAGATAGACCTGAAGAAATTTGTGGATTAAGTCCTAGAACTCCTAAAACACTATGCATGAGAAAATAGTAGCTTCAACCCAAATGGCATGACCATGTATGCAAAACTTCCCCATTCAATGGCAAAATTTTTCTTCTTCTCCCAGCCTTCCTTTGTAATCTAGACTTGGTGGTACTATGGAAATCCATTTGTAAAGGAATAGATTTCATACCCAGCGACTCCTCCAAAATATCTTTGGTGAAGGGGGTTGGAAAGGATCGATGACACACACCGTGTTCAACTCCCTATAGTCCATGAAGATCCTAATTTGTCCATCCTTCTTGATGTTGATTTCCATCAAACTTATCCATTCCAATTATTCCACACTTTAATGATCCCATAAGCTATCATTTTCTCTATCTCTTCCCGTACCTTCACTCACAAATTGGGATTCATCCGATAGGATTATCATCCTTCAGCTTTATCCTCATTTATCCCATGGAATGGTGGATGCCTTTGAGATCATGGTACATGTGCGGAAATAAATCCTCAAATTTTTGCAAAAGATCAATGATCTTTGAGATGTCCTTCTCTCGACCAGTAATTTCCAATGATTGCTTCCTTAGGTTCTTCTCCTGAGCTGATATTAACCCTTTTTAGTTTTGAAAGGTTCATGGTAGGCATGTGCAAAAGTATCAGCACTTTCCACTACCTCACACGTTCGTACAGAATGGTTAACATCCAAAATTTCTGCATCCTCCACATCAATCACATAAACAAGCTTCCCTTTCTCCTTTTTCATACATGCACGTGCAAACTAGTCCTCTTCTATTTCCTCTTCTTCAAACTGCTCCCCCAAACTTGGTTCACCAAACAATTCCAACAGCCTATCTTCCGCTATGGCACTATCCCCCATGGTAAGGAACTTAACAACCTGTAATGCCTTTTCAACTGATGGCTTGGTACTTTGATACTTGAATGTTTGAACTAGGTCAGCCACTAGTTCTTGCAAATTTCCTATTTGGTGGTGTGTCTCAGAATGTATGTACCATACATGTGCATAACCTTACAATGTAGAATATAGTTTGTGTACCCAGAGGGATGGTGAAAAATCTTCTACACCTTCCCTCCATGTCCTTTTGTAGGCTTGGATGTGGAAAGAGATGGGCTCCTTACCATGGTAGTACTTGATGGTCATGGGTGCATTACTTCTAGAGAAATGAACACAGAAGGCAATTCTCACTTCGTGTCATTCCAATAGATTATCCTAATGTGTCGCCCACTAGCGTGTAGCAGTTCCTAGTAGGATGTAACTTAACATTCCTCTTCTTTCATTTTCTTCCTTCCACTGAGCTTCCATTCTCTACAAAAATACCTCAGGGGAGGCCCCTCCTGAGTACTTAGGTAGCTCTTCTCCTCCTAGGCACCCTGATTATGTGCACTTTGTGAAATTTATCACTAATCCTCTTAAATTTCATCTGATCATTTTGTAGGTCCTGTGCACCCAATTATCACATGCTAGACTAGTGGTGTCACTTACCGACTGAGCATCTTCAAACTGGATAACTCTATTGGTAGGATGGATTATCTCGAGATCCTTGATTGAGTGCATATATATTCTACCTAGGACCTCTTCTCCCAAGGGTTCAGTATAGGGTGTTGAATTCCCATCTACCTTGGTGAGTGCCAAGACTTTGAAACCCCAATAAACTTCACTCCTTGAATGGTGATAGCCACATCGTTTAAGAAACCAATGGGCATTGCCTTTATTTTTTTCCATATACAACACATTCAAAAATGGTTGTAATGTAGACCTTACCATCCGATGCCAAACATCTATTATGAGAACATTGACCTCGTGTCCGTGTCAATAAGGATATTACTCAAAGAACCATCCATCCACTACTACATTCAACATGATCTCTCTCTCATAGTCAAGGCTACGAGGGGGAAGATTTACATGCAGGACCTTCCTCTCATGCTCTTCTCTGGCACGGGGTACCTTCTCCCTCAACCATGCTCCTAGTAAGGGAATAACATTCTATTGCCTTAGAATTTTACATACTTCACCGACCTCATCTAGGTCATCTCTTAGTGCCTCAAAATTCCTCCTTTACGCCTCCCTCCTGAACCACTCCTTTAGACACTGTATTTCTCCTTGTAAACTCTAAATGACATCTATGGTATCTTGATATACCTCCTTCTGATGAGTAGGATCTGGGTACTTTCCATGCACCACTTCCTCTCTTGAAACCGGGTCCTCTACCTTGGTATTTCCTTTTTGAGCGTGGCCTCTACTCTTAGTATTACTAAAATAGGTTCCAAACTTGCATCACATGTCACTCACGACATCCATTGTGTGTGTCTTCTTAATCCTTACTATTGTATGCCCTTTTCTTTCCAATGATGTTGATTCATGTGCTCAAATAACTCAAGGCACTCCTCATACTTGTGTTTCTTCCCGCACCATGGGCACTACAATAGGTTTGGACACTCTCGTTTGTAATGTTCTGTGGAACCACAATTAAAATATGTTCCATGTGGGAACTCACTTCATCCTCCACAGCTACCACAACCATGGAATCCTCAATGAAATCTCCTTCAGTGCATGCCTTCATCTCATGTGCACTTCGAATAATGGTGATCATCACCTTTAGAACTATTGGTAATGCTTGTCTAGCACACCCCATGATCAATGGCCTCATAGATCTGATCAATAAGTGTACAATCTATACTATCATGGGTTGTAGAGGTGTAGATATTATAGTAGCAAGACACATTCTTCTGAATTGTGTGTTGTAACAAGGGGCATCTACTTGCATCATGGTCCCCATGAAAAATCTCACAATCTACTATCACGGCACGTACTATCCTTTGGGGGAAACTATCCTTGACATGCCCCTCTACTTCACAATCTGTACACCATAAACCACTATGAGTCTCATGGGCTGAGTTCATAGATAAATTTTCTAGCTGCTTAGCCATAGCAGAATCTGATCCTCCAAAATGGGTTAATACTAGTGTCAACACTGCCAACAACCTCGGTGCATAGAGTAGCTTCTAGCACCTCACACGGGTCTGTGAAATTTTTATGAGATAATTCCCTTATAAAAGGTGTGATCAACCCCCCAACAAACCATTGAGCATGTTGTTAAGGGTGAATATCATATGAAAATTTATACAAGAGAGTTTTAAAGCATGCATTATACTCCCGCACACTCTCCGCCATTCCTGTTTAATCTCCTTCGAGTCGATGCTCTTCTATTCAAACTCGGGATGTGGAATTCTTCCAAGAAGACATTCCACTACTATTTGATGAGGGTCATATTTCCTATACCAGCTATGCACATGCCCCTACAATGTTGTTGCAAACTTACTAGCCTTCCTCTTCGAGTTTGTGATCCCCTTTACGCATCATAGTAGTTCACACTTGTGAACATGTTCTCAGTAACATCTTCAATACCTCTATAATCTGAAAATGCAAAGACATGTAAAATAAGACTTGAGGGGTGGTTGGGGACCTTTTCCTCCTAAGCTAGAGCCTTTGTTCCTCCGGTGTTTCCTCTACCACCGGATCCACCGGTTCCCGTGCCTCCCGAGCCACCAAATACACCAAAACTACTAGGTCCACTAGGTCATGTTCCTCCTAACCCACTAGATCCACCAAAACCACCAGGTCCTATAGTGGTCGTGCCAAGTGTCCCCAAGGTTCCACTAAACTATGCGTCGATGGTCTGTGATAATGCCCCACTACCGCTATTGTACCCTACACCACTCCCATACATGAGACCAAAGGCTTGTATACTTGCTCCGTATCCAAAGACTCCTCCGAATACTAGAATATGCATATTTATAGAAGTGGGAACTCGAGAAATTGTATCTCTTGGGCATAAATTTGTCACTTTCACCGATACCAACTAGTTCAATGATACTCCTTTCTTCATCTAAAAAACCAAACACTAGGGTTTGGTCATTGGGTGGGTTCAAATACGTGCCAATGAACCTTCTCTCTCCTTGTGAAGAACTCTCATCGAAGCCGAAGGGGTATCTCGTATGTTCTTTCCAAGATGGGGTATCATATAATTCTCAAGTTCCATATCCTCTACATGAACCTCAACTCCTTCCCATAATGTCTACCTCCATAGATCCATCACACTTATAGCCTCACATTGTCTAGAAATCTCCCTTTCACGCAATTCACTATACTTGAGTCATCTCTCCTCCCTTTCTTTCTCTATCGTAATATCTTCCATCTTCCTCCACCCTAGCTTCCTCATCCAACACTTAGAATGGTTTAGTCAGCCATTGGAAATGCCTCTAAACTGAAAGTAACAATCAAGATCTTCATTGGTAAAGGGATAACATGCATAAATGATCCTATGGGCTCCCATAAATTCAAACTCTGAAACTTCCGAGAAGGAATATGTTGAAATAGTGTACTCCAGAGTGTAGCTAGCCAACACACCCTTCCACCAATGATCCATAGCATGAGTCCATGTCAGATCTGCATCCTACAGCCTCTGGTATTATTCTTGGGTCCACACGTGTGATCTATAATACCAGCTTGATCTAGACACATATGTTGAGAGCCATTCATATAGTTCTACTAGACAACAATAGATAAACGTTTCATATAAATCATGGTAGAGGTTCTCTTCTACCCACCTATGTGCATTAAATTTAGGTCTAGTGTTGAATCTCTAAGCAAATTCATCCTCCGTGCTCTTGAACCATGATTCAACACTTTCCAGAGTTAAACGTTTTGTCATTACTCATTACCCAGATCATGATGTATGCCATTTCCCACTACAACTTTGAAAAGAGGTCTTAGTAATGGAACCAATATGTAGTCATTTTTACCCCCATCACAAAGGAAAGAAATCCCATGCATGCCAACCTATCACCTAGCGGGCGGTAGGCACTCACCCAAGGCACGCACAAGTATCGAGTTTCTATTTTATTTGATTTTAATGGGAAACATCATCTATGATTTGAGTGTGAGATATTTTGAAAGGAAATAAGACATATAAGCATCATACATCTCATAACGGCTTCTAGATCCTTATAGTTATTCCAGACATAAAGTACTTTAACAGATAAAAGAAATTAGACCAATACAAAAAAGGAAATCATACAAGTATTCATACTACTTCATACACATAAATGAGAAAGAACTATGAAGAAGGATGTATGTATCAGAACCATTAATCCTCATATTCATATCAAATGGTAACCTTATTACATTCATTAGGCCATTACAGAATGTCACAAAAAGGTAGACCATAGTCATGCATTATAACTAGTCTCATATAACTAGGCCTACAAAAGAAAATTTATAATTCCCAACCCCTAATACATTCTTTCCTACCCTTAATTTCCCAAACTAGCAGAGTCCTTGTAGCCTCTTTGATCTACTAACTCATATTGTTACGGCCTCGGATCCATCGCCAAGTTTCGAACGTGGTCCTCCGTAAGCACATGCTCCTCCATGCCTAAGCTCACCACTTCGTGCCATAATGTCCCTCTAGAATCCTCTATCATAGGTTGTATTCCTTCCTAGGCCAACTTGTTGCCGGGATGGCACCTTATACACTTCACATGCGTAGTTAGGTCACATTTTCCTTGTATACACCCCAAAATGCCTAATATGGCTAAGTCCTGGAACCTTGGATTTTTCTCGTGTGCATTCCATGAGTTTCCTTAAACCCTTTCCCACGTGCTTTCTCTTTGTGCACCTTCTTCAACTAGGCCTCACATGCCTACGTGCCCTTTTGTACTTAGCTAATATTTTAGGGGCCCAACATGCAGATATCCACGTCCTCACTCAAGAACTTTCATCTTACAACTCGCATCTTAGCAGTGTTGTGTTTCATTTTTCCACAAATTATTTCATCACATTTTATCTTCATTCTCCTCTTATGACCTTTATTTTGACAACATCATTGTTAAAATGTATACGTTTTCTTTCTTCACATCTCTAACTTGACAACATATTTGTTGCGTTCTAGACACTTCATCATATCTTCTTTCCAATGCTTACACTATCGAGTATTTTATTCTTATATCTTCACAGGCATCTTCCATTTTAACTAATTTATTGTTAAGGGTTGAGAACATTTCATATGATTTGATTCCTTTTTCATACCCCCTTCACATTTAACATTCATTTTTTGTTAGGTGGTAGAGTGCATTTTGCAATCAATCTATCCTCGCTTCTTCACTCTAGCATTCACATTGTTAGAGGTTGAACACATTTATACTTTTGTCACTATAACCCTCCTCCATTCTAGCATTCACTTTGTTAGAGGATGAGAACCTTCATCACATCATGCCACTCTTCCATCTTGGCATTCACTTTGTCAAGGGTCAAGTTTATCAAACACTTTTGCATGCTTCCATCTTGACATTCACTTTGTTAAGGGTTGTGTCACTCATATCTTCCAAACCTCTTTCCCATCTTAGCATTCACTTTGTTAAGGGAAAAGTTATTATCAAAATTAATCACACACCTCTCTTCCATCGTCACATTCACTTTGCTACAGGTTGAGTTATCTTTCACATATCTCTTTTTCTCCCTCCCTCTTTTAAAAATGGTGGGAACACAACACGAGATTATAGTCCTTTTGGAAGGGGTGAACGAAATCCTTTTGGAAATTTTGATAGTGATAATGACCAAAAATCTGAGGATGATCAGAATGACATCTCACTCAAAGAACAATCCCATGTTGAAAATATTTTACGTATGAATAAAGACCAATTTTTGCTTCATCTCCTTGAGATGGGAGAAAATTACCCTCTGACTTCAATGAAGCTAGTTTAAAAACATTACTTGGAAAACCACCACCTAACAAGGGTGAACCTTTCATTTCAACAAACAATGACAATGAGGCAGGACCTAGTCACATGAATAATGATGATCAAAACAAGTCCACCTTAAACAACACCAAAGGCAATGAATCAAACAAAGAAAAATATGATGAAAGGAACAAAGGAAAATCAACTGATTCAGCCACTGATCCTACTCAAGCCCTCATGAATAAAATTAATGACATGGCTAAAAAAATTTCTATTTTAAATTCCAAATTCACCAATGAATCCCATGACAAGGAGGCACCAAAGAAATCTAGTGATGCTTCATTTAAGAGTCATACCACACACACCAAAGATAAAAATAAATCTACAAGTGATGGCTCCTTATATTTCTTATAGAATAACCCTTTTCCCAAGAATGGAAAATGATGAAGGATACCATCTCTAGTATGAAACATCAACGCAAACAATTCAGCTTTGAATAATTGTGTCCTTACCCATTCGATAAGGACATTTTGCATGTTCCTTTTCCAAAATATTTTGAGACGCCCAACTTTGACAAATATAGGGGAAAGAGTGACCCTAGAGAGAATATCAGGGAGTTTTATATGGCTTGCCAAGAGGTGGCCTATAGTGATGTCTTCTTAATGCGTCTCTTTCCATGAAGTCTAGGAAGACAAGCCTTGGACTAGTTCCTACTCCTCCCCAAGGGCTTTGTGCAAACTTTTGTGGACCTCTCAGATAATTTTTTCAAACATTTCTCATTCAACATAGAGTCTAAAATTACAATGATGGACTTGTGTAATGCCAAACAACAAACAAATGAAACCTTTGCATAATTCCTACAAAGATGGCATGGGATTGCTAGCCATTTCCCATGCTCCATGCCTGAGAAGCATCTCGTGAGCATATTTGTACCCAATCTCAACAGTGAGCTATCATTTCACATGTAAATGCATTTCCTTAATACTTTTGAAGAAGTTATTGAGAAAGGATCACAAATTGAAAAATCCCTTATCACAAAAGGTTTGATTAAACCTCATTCAAAATATAATGGGCAACATAGTAACCATCCTAATATATCTCACCAAGACAAATCTAAACATGTTAAATGCATTGTAATATGTTCAATGATGGTATTATAGACAACTACAATGTCCACAACATCCAAAACACTTAGACTAGACCAAACAAAGGTAAACAACCTCTTGTTGTTTCTAGAAAAGAGGTTTCCTCCTCTCCTAATTCTAAACGATGTCATTTCAATCCTTTAGGAGAACCTTTATAAAATTTCCTTTAACAACTTGTTAATGCAAACATGGTTACTTATCCCATCACCAGACCTTGGGTTGAGGGAGAACCCAAGCCTACTTAGTACAAGGCTGATACTTAATGTGATTTTAATTACATTGACGGTCACCCACCTGATCGATGTTTTCACTTACGTCACTTTTTCCAAGATCTCATTGATAGTGGGGGTATCACTATTGAAGAACCATCACAAAATAAGACACCCGATGACAACCTTAAGGTGTTCTCAAACCCATTTTTAAAACATGGTGGTGACAATAAAAATGTTGACAAAGGTACTTCTACCAATAATGCTGATTTTAATTCAATTATCTCATTTATTAAGGAAGTACCATCTACAATGGTGATCATTAAATTCACACCTTAGAATAATGTTGTGACCACATGCCAATGGAAGATATGGGTTACTTAGAAAAACAACCTTCTACGTCTTCTCGCAGAACCTCAAATGTCTAAACCGATTGCTCCTTCAAATAAAAAGTCAAATTTTAGTGCCAAATCTTCCACTCCAGGTCAGTATGACTTCATCAAACAATTGGTAACCATGCCAACTTTCAGGATATTCTCATTCATTATCTAAATGAATCATGTGTTCCTCTTACTTTCCATGTTCAACAATTTCAGGATATGATCACGAACCTTCCACCTAAAACTCCTATCCTATCTTTTGGCCCTCAAGATATGGTGAAACTGAATTTGATTAACAACAACTCCTTGTACATCGAATCCTATGTTACCGATCATAAAGTAAAGATATTTCTTATTGACAATGGAGCATCCCTTAACATTTGTTCTCTAAAAATGCTTTGTTTTCTTGGTCATACAATAAATGACTTAGATGCTAATATCATTACCATTCATGGTTATGATAATATTCAACATCAATCCTGTGGAACCATCACACTTCCCATACAAGTAGGCCCATAGCTCCTTGACACTATGTGTCATGTAGTTGACACAAACACATCCTCTGGGTAGACCTTGGATACATGTGATGCATGTAGTACCTTACACTTTCCATCAATGTATAAAGTTTCCACATAATGGCAGAGAGTTCACCTTACATGGCGATACTAACCCCTTTGAATACTGTAAGTTTTTCAAAGAAAGGTACAAAAAGGAAAACTATTGTCCATCTGTTGATAGCACAACTGGATCTAGCACAACTTCTATTGTTACCAACCATATTGATCCTGATGTAATATTACACCCTCATGCTTCCATGTCTTCTTCTAAAGAATCTACATCTAAAGCGTCACCTGAGGATATTCCTCATGCCTCTGCATCTTCCTCTAAAGCATCTACATCTAAGGTGTCACCTAAAGTTACATTCTCTCATAAAGGCTTAGGTGAGTACACACTTGACAATGCATTTCTTGTTGGAAAACTCCCATTATCACCTCGCAACTATGGGCATCCTAACACTCCTCATTTACAAGAACCTCCAGCTTACTATCTCAAAAACAATCTTTGGAGATGATATGGATATCTAGAAGATGAACATATTCCAATCTCTAATGACTCTTGGCTATATGATGATAGGATGGCAGAATGCTACGAATCCACTGATTACACCAAGGGCCATAAAATGATGAAAAATGAATATTAAGTCTAACCTATGAATATAAAGTATAACCTTTACACATATGGTCTAGGATATGATACATATGATAAGATGCATATAGTCTTTGAGGTATTATCTAGCAATGTGGACTCAGATTTTGAAATTGAGATTGGTTCCACACATAGCCTCTTCAAGACCTAGCCAAACCTACGCTTTTCCCAGGACTACTTATCCATTCAAACCCTTGATGTTGTTTATCCTTCCCTCATTGATCATGACCAACAATGTCATATTTCTATGGATCTCTTTCAAAACAATGAGGCCATCCAGGAGTTCCTTGGGGCTTGGGACCCTTTTCCCTTGTCGGATCACAAGAAGGGTTTCAATATAAACCTTGATGCTACCACTTACTTCAGTGAAGAAATTACAATCTCCAGTCCTAAATAAAAAGAAATTAAACATATAAAAATACAAATTATATCTCACATAGTGAAAACCTTTCTGAGGCATTATACAAGAAGAAAAAAATGAAAAAGAAAAAGAAATAAAAGGATGCATCTCCTAGTGAAAACCTTTCAAGAGGAACTAGAGAGAGGAGATTTGGATCCAAAATATTTGACAAGATACAAAATCCTCAAGCATCATTTCAAGATAATGACACTTATAAGTTGTTAGTAGAAGAGATGACAACCATTAACATTGGAACTGAAGACCAACCAAAATTGTTACAACTAGGTGCCAGTTTATCAGAAACTGAAATCAAAGCCTTCACAACACTTCTAATCGAGTTTCAGGATGTATTCGCTTGGTCTTACAAAGATATGTCCATTCTTAATCCTTCTCTTTTGGGTCATCACTTGGTCTTAAACTTGTCAAGAAAAATTACATAAAATGCATCCCAAGGTTGCATTTCTTGTTAAGGCTGAACTACAAAAATTATTGGATGTAGGCTTCATACGGTGCATTGATTACTTAGAGTGGATATCTAATATGGTACCAGTTGTGAAGAATACCCCATAATCCATATTTGTACATATTTCTATGACATTAACAAGGCATGTCCTAAGGATGATTTCCCTTTGCCTAATATTGACATGATTGTCGATTCTACTATGGGCCATGAGATGTTATCCCTTATGGATGGATTTTTCAGGTATAACCAAATTCAAATTTTTGAAGAAGACCAGCATAAAACAGATTTTACAACCCCATGGGGAAATTTTGTTACAAGGTCATGCCTTTTGGCCTTAAAAATGCTGGTGTAACTTATCAATGTGCCATGACTGTTATTTTCCATGACCTTCTTCATGACATAATGGAAGATTATGTCAATGATATTATTGCTAAATCAAATACTAGGGTGGATCATCCAATAGTTCTTAGGTGTATATTTGAGTGGTCAAGGGAGTTTAAGGTTCACCGTATTCTAAAAAAATGTGTCTTTCTTTGTCACTTTAGGGAAACTTCCAAGATTCACTGTCTCAAAAGAGGAATTGAAGTGGACCCTACCAAGGTCAAAGCTATAATAGATATGCCACCTCCTCATAACCTTCAAAACTAAGGGGCCTATAAGGAAAAATACAGTCTATTTGTCACTTCATATCTCAATTGGTAGATAAGTTCCATCATTTCAACTAGTTGCTTAAAAGGATGACCGGTTCAAATGAACACATTACTATCAAGACGCCTTTAAAAAATTGAAAGAATACCTTGAATGTCTTCTCGGTACTCATGCCACATATACATTATAAGCCTATGTTTTTGTATACATCTACAATAGAACATGCCATTGTAGCATTATTGGCACAAAATAATTATAAGGGTTAGGAATAAGTTGTGTATTACTAGATCAGAACTCTCCTCAAACAAGAGACCAAGTAATCGCAGGTTGAAAAGGATTATTTAGTATTTTCTTATACTTTCGGCAAGTTGCGACACTATCTCCTAAATCATACCACCAAGATAATTTCATGGGTTTATCCTCTTAAGTACCTACTTTTGAGACCAGTCATAACAGGACGCATGTCTAGCTGGATTACACTACTTAGTGAATTTGACATTGAAATTGTCAATCAAAAAGCTATAAAAGGTCAAGCATTGGTAGATCAATTGACCGCAACACCACTACCAAGTTCAAAACTACTAAATTTTGAATTTCTAGATGAAGACTTGTTGTACATAGAAATAACACCCTTATGGACATTATTCTTTGATGGATCTTGTAATATCCATGGTTTTGGAGCAAGAATTGTCTTACGTACACCAGATGGAGACCTCATACCTAAATCTTATCATATCAACTTCCCTTGCACAAATAACATAGCAGAGTATGAAGCACTGATAATAGGATTAGGGTTTTTTATCTCATGGTGCCTGTAAGAATTGACAGTTCTTGGTGATTCTCTTCTAGTCATTAATCAAGTTAATAGAGAATATCAGGTAAAATATGAAAATATCTTACCTTATAAAAGAATGGTTGATATCCTTAGAGGGTATTTTTGGATTATCAATTTTGAACAAGTTCCTCGCATACAAAAAAAAAGCAAAGCAGATACCATGACAACTATCTCTTCCCTTCTTTCATTCAACACTAATCAAACTCACAACGAGTTCCTTTTTGAACATATTTTGGTGCCCGCATATGAATTGCTGGAGTCCACCATGGTTTGTGAGATTGTTGGTCCTGATCATCCCTGGTACCACGATATATACACCTTCATTCAAACTAAAGCCTATCCTCCTAATTATTATTCGATAATAAGAGAGCCTTAGCACAACGTGATTCACACTACACCCTTCTTTATGACACCTTATATCAAAGAGGATATGATGGGAGTCTCTTAAGATGTCTCAATTAGGATGAAGCTAATCATATGCTATCTAAAGTACATTTAGGTATTTGTGGTGCCCATACTAGTGGAATAGTCCTTGCAAAGAATATTTTATGCATTAGATACTATTGGCCAATAATGGAGGAAGATGTATGCAAATTTGTGAAGAAATGTCAGGATTTCCAAAAACACAATAATCTCATTCATGCACCATCCAAAACTTTACATCCTATTACTTCACCTTGGCCTTTTTCAAAATGGGGACTTGATTTAATTGGAAAAATAAATCCCACATCTTATGATGGCCACACTTTTATTATAACTTCCACTTGAGTATTTCACTAAATGAGGTGAGGCTATGCCTCTTACTAACGTTACTGGGTGTAATATTTCTAAATTATTCTTCAACCATATTATCCATCCTTTTGGAATCCCCACTGCTATTATCACTTACAATGGTGGTTCTTTTAGAAATAAGAATCTCAAGGCCCTAGGTAAGAAATATAATATCATCTTAATATGGGCTACACCCTATTATCAACAATGGAATTTCCAATCTAAAGCATCAAACAAGATTTTTAAGTCTATTATGGAAAAGACTATTAATAAACATGGATGTAATTGGTATACATAGTTATTTCCTACCCTCTAGGCCTACCAAACTTCCTTCCATACACCTACAAGAGCTACTCCTTTTCCCTAGTATATGGCTACGAAGACATATTACCTATCAAAGTTGAGCTACCTTCACTTTGTGTATCCCTCCAAAATCTTATTCATGAAGAGGATTACCATATTACACACCTTACAGATCTGGAATTACTAGATGAGAGATAGATTTGTGCCTTAGACCATATGTAGGTATATCATAATAGACTACACCATAATTATAATCACAAGATCAAACCTCGATAGTTTGAAATCAATGATTTGGTCCTAAAGGAAAATTAAAAGAACACAACTAAACCACAAGAAAAATAGGGCAAATTTGAGCCTAATTGGTTGGGTCCTTATGTTATAACTACTAAATTTGGATCTGGTGTATACAAAATGTCTACTAAGGATAGAAAATAGTTGAAGGAGCCTATGGATTCATTTCATCTGAAGAATTTTGACTCCTGAGTCTCTGAAGAGTAACCCTTATACTGGGGGCGTATCAATGCATCCACCAATTTCATCATTTCACTTTATTTCCCGCTTGTAACTTTTCACCTTGTCATGTGTCGATGTTCTCCTTGGAAATTTTTCATGACCATTGTCTACCACCATTGTTCACCTTCCATTTAGCATGTTAGTTCTAACTTGGGAATTTCCTTTCCTCTTCTTTGGCATGTCGTCAAAATTCCAAAAAAAAACCAAAAACATTAAAATAAAGTCTCAAAAAAAACTACAAAAACAATATAAAATTGTTCAAAATCCCAAAACAATATAAAATTGTTTAGAAAATACAACAAAAAACAAAAAAACATACAAAATGTTTCGAAAACGATTTCCAAAAAAAACTTGTAACTATGTAATTTCGTTCACCATTTTCTTCATCTGATTATTCCCAATCATCTTTTCCAATAAATCAATCCACTCTTAGCAATGTAACTTTGCATAGGGACATCACTTGGTTTTGGATTTCTCTTGGGGGTAGCTTGAAACCCGTATATATTTGTTTCTTTATTAGATATATTTTTACATTAGTGTGTTTTTGTTCACTAGCTTATTTTCTTGTTTACCATTTATACAAATATAATTTTTATTATATTTTCTTAGCTTAGTTTCTTATGTTTGATGGTTTGAATAACCAAGACTGTGTATTTTAAATGCACTCATGGACCAATTGTAGGAAATTTATTCACATCCTAATTCACATATAACTATGGTGTGATTATTTCATGTTCATATTGTGTTTATTTATGTTACTTATTTTATATCTTTTTATCATTTGCACGTGTTGTGTTTTCCTCCCGGTTTATTTAAGCCATGGAATTTTTTTCATTTTTTTTTGTATTTTTATTTCCAAACTTGCAAAATCTAAGTAAAAACTTTTGATAAATGTCATATTTTTATCTATTACTCTAGTTCTCGTGTCACCTTACAACTATCATTTTCTTCCCTTTACATGATATACTAACTCATTGGGGAAAGCCGCACAATTTTTTTTTTTACTTTGTGATATAACTTCACCGGGAAATTTCACCTTTGATCAATTACATACAATGATTCGTAAAGAGTGGCATAAGGAGTCACTTTAACTCCACTCTTTCAATCTGATCCTATTTTGATTTGGGAGCATTTGTATCTACTTAATCATCATTGTGGCACACATTAGCGGCATAGTTGATTGTGCTTTTTTTGGAATTTTTGTTGCATTGTTGATGTTTACTCTTTCTCGACCACTTACAAGTAGTGTGGTCACATCTTGGTTCCTTTATAACTCGGTGTTGGCATATACTTTATATATTGGGTTTGTTTTATTTTTTATCTTTTCTTTGTTGTATGTGTTTGTTTACGTGCATCTGGGTTAACCATCTTGATTCTTTTATAATCATGGTGAAAACTCTATTGTGCAAAAAAAAAAAAAGTTCTCTAAAAATTACTCTCCAAATAATGATCATGTTACGAACACAACCCTTTCCCATCCTTGTTTTAATCCATTGCCTTCTTCCTATCAAGCACTTTTTTGCCACCTTACTATATCATCCATCCACTGACGGGGCACTCCTCTATTTTTTTGTTTGTTGGGGCATCTCAATGCTTCACAATTTTTCCACTCAATGATCTCGGATGTGTCTACTATCTTTAAAGCACTATTACTCTGCAATAGCACTTTAAAGAGGGGGAAAATGTAGACACCCCAAAATTACATTTGTTTCTCCACTTGTTCCTAGTATTATTCTAGTCCACCTGTTATTTACCCATTTGTAATTAATTAGTTAAATTAATTAATTAATTCACATTGTACCCTTTGGATTAATTAAATTAATCCCATGTACCCTTTGTACAGACTTTCTTTTTAACTAAATTAATTATTATTTATTAATTAAATATTTAATTAATTAAGTGTGTGTGCACATCCTAGACTCCACGTGGACTCCTATCCTTAGCCTAGTTAATCGCACTTCTAGAATCCTATAAATGTTGGGGCGGTTAAAATGTACGTACAATCACATTTCTGGATGCAACTTTTTGTAATTAATCCATTTACTAGCCCCAACACTATTGCAACTTCCCACAATGATATTTTAAGAATAATCATGTATCCATGTGTAACCAATTTCACATAACTTTTACTTCTATAAATTACAGGGTTACTTTCCTTTCAAACCGTCTCTTGAATCTAACATACAAAAATCTTTGAACTCGTGTCTATAGCATTTACATCAAAGCTTGAGAGCATTAAAGAGCATCCAATTTTTTTTTTTTTGACATCCATCTTGCAAATTTTCATAGGAGACCCTTATTTGAGATTTGGATAGAATGTTAGAAGTGATTTTCTCTACATACAACACTTGCCTAACTCACCCTTTTAACCAATCTTTCACTCCAACAACATTGACTAACCTGAAACAAAAAAAAAAAAAGTTCACTTACACATCTAGGAATTTTTTAATATAAATTTATGCTTCAACATTTAAATACCCATATATTTAAATCCAACATTAAACTTAATGCAATCCATTTTTGATAACTTTCATAAACCATGTTTAGTTGTGCAAGAGTATACTAACCCTACTCAATTCCCCCTCAACGCTCTTTGTGAGCCAATACATAAAATGTATCCTTTGTTCTTTCCGTTATTAGGAAATGATAATTAAGTGATGCTATCTAAGTTTCTACTTCATTTCCACCAAGGAATCCCATCCGACATCCCATACCTTAGATCTTGGTAAAATCACGATGTAGTGTAATCAACATTTTACACTACTTTGTAAAAAGTTTTAGAGACATGTATACCATGCTCAAGTCTGTGACGAAACACTCACCATTTGGAAATTTTCATCTCACTTTCATAAATATTCAGTTGTATGGATTAGAATTCAAAAATGGTTCTATAAATAGCTACAAGTCTTGTACAAGGTGAAAATCGAGAATAACCAAAAGGGAGATGCATGACTATGACAACCTAGAATTCTTGGTGGAAGGTAAGTTTCCCCATTATTATTTCCATCATTATTGTACCACTTCCCTTCTCATATCCATTCAAAGTTGGTATTGAGGTACATGTATGTGAGGTACAATCCAAACTTTTAACTTTGGCGAAGCTAGTAATTAATGCAATACTATGTCACAATTTAGGGTCTCAATGAGGCAACTCAAGATAACTACGGCGGTGGTAACTAAATAGTGGCTACTGTCATCATATGGATATGACCATATACCACCATAGTGAGTTGACCCACCAATGGTCCTAAATTAGAAAATTGTATCTTAATTAATTTCATCATGACACGATACCCTATATTCCATGAATCTTTCACAATGAATAAATTGTACTTAGGGTCCTAAACCATTGTATTCCACAAAAAGTGTCACAAGTAATCATTCATATAGAACAAGTCATCTTATTAATTTCATGTTCATATACAATCGAACAATTTGAAGATTTTTAATTCATCATCAACCATTCACTATCAAATTCCAAGGTGTCATAAATAGGTTTCATTCATTTTATCACCGCATTCTTCTTAGCCAACACTTCATTTTCATATTTCCTGAACTAATGATAAGATCAAATTGTGTCTTTCATATAGATCATTAAGTTTACAATCCTTTCATTAATTAAGATAGTACAACCAACCAAATCAAGCCAACTAATTATTTTTTACTAGCTTGATGATACTTTTAACTTCAGCATGATAGAATCATTGTCGGTTTGATACAAACCGACATGAATAGTCCTTACCCCAAATTTACACCTTAAACCATTTATCATTTAATTAAAGGAAAAAAATCATTTATATTAAAATTAATTAACTCGACCTAAATGACAACAAATCGTAATTATAATATTTCCTTAAATAACTTTTGGAAATACAGAAAGATTTAATTAAATTAAATACCATAGCTTAATCGCAACCACTTAAGCATAAATTAATCAAGATAATCTTATATTCATTTATTGTTCCCATTTTACAAGAATCCTAAACATTCATTTCTTTAATCCCATAAAAGTAGAGTCATCATGCATAAATCATACCTCATGGTTAATAATTAATGTTTCACTTTTTTGGGTAATTTCATTCACAAAGGTCTATCATTACAAACCCGGTTATAATATATAATACTCAACCAATATATACCTTAATAACTCATCTACACATATTCCAACCGATTCAAATTTACTTAATAATACCAAAACCCAAATGATAATATAGTAGCCATATAAGCCCATACTTATGTCACTACAGAGTTATATTCACCATCTAAATAACATAACTTAATCCAATCAATGCAACTAATTACAATCAACTCAAGAAGAGTCAAATATGGAATAATAAAATTACATCCATGTAAGATCATACTTATATCACCGTAACATTTTATCTAGCCCGCATAATTCTGTCACATAACTTCTACAATCATTATATTTCTTATTGTTCAAATAATAATACTTTAACAAGGTATAGGCCTTTTTATCATATATCAATAAATTATATATAGTGATAACTTGTAAGAGTTAAGGAAAATATAGTTCATAGATCAGCATACAACCTTGTAAAATATTTAATACAACACCTCAATTTGAGTTATTTCCTAATATATACAGCTTTATTAATATTCAAAATCAAGTAAGGACAATACCGAAACTTGATCATACTTGTATATATAGAAGTACATACTACCTTACCTTTCATTGTAATTGGTATAAAATAATTATCTATTATCGTATAATTCATACTTCGTTATATCATTAGACAAAGAATACATACTTAGCCAAATAGTCACCTCATAATGAAGTTACGAGTTCATAATTATAACCAGACATTAGTAGCATAAGATATTAAGTGTCTACTTCATAAGTAACGCATTTGGATTTGATCATCCTAAAACTTAACAATATTTCAAGATGTGTCTACCCTATCAAACAAATTCCTAGTTTAAGGTAAATAAGTCACTATCTTAATTATCAAGCAAGATACAATAAATCATTCATTCGATTATGATTTAGACATTTCATATATCAATTATATGCTACTTGAACATGTCTTTCTGATTTTACTCATATATCCTAGTTTAATCAAATAACATTGTTGACTTAGTTTCGCTAGCATAACGAGCCATCAACAAAGTTTATTAAGGAATTCTTAATGAGTATTGACTCTCCAATGAGTACCGAAAGTCTAATATTTATCCTCAAGAAAGAAATCCACAGCTTTGTAGAAGACTAAGAAAACTTTCTTACCTAAAATCTTACAAAGTGACAATTAAAAATTACTTTGTAATAATAAAGGATTTTCCATCAACAACATTTCGTACTAAAGGTTAGGTTAAATACTTTCAAATACGTTTACATATGACTTAGTGGATATAATTCCACATTCAACAATAAAAGTCTCGGTGAAAATTTTAAGTAAGATTGATTCCTATATGTTCTGAGATATGGAACGAATCCACTAACAATGAATGTAATTCATTTCAACCATAGTCTCACCTCTAAATAATCACTTAAAGGAACATAAAATTTTTCATTGTCACCATTTTATTCACATGAATTGATATTCACAATAGAGGTAAATATAATCACAATGATTACCCCAATTAATGGTGGGGCCACCATTTCTACAAGTCCCATAACGAAATAATATTAACTCAAATCGAAAATAATCAATAATTATCAATGTCATCACCTAAGAATAAGTACAATTTTAGTTTAACACCCAAACCCATCTTACAAAATGGTTTTATGAACAAAGAGGTATATATTGAAAAACATGATGGATATTCAATGACTGAAGATAAGGATTATGTGTGCAATTTGAAAAAGGATTTGTATGGATTAAAACAAACTCCTAGAGCTTGGTACAGTATAATACATTCATGCCTCATTGAGAATGGATTTAGAAAAGGTGTTCCAGACAACAATCTCTACATCAAGGAATAAGGATACCACTTGCTAATTTTCATTTTATATTTAGATGATATCATATTTGGCAGAGATGATGATAATATGACATATGAGTTTTCTGACATGATGAAAAAATAGTTCGATATGTCAATTCTTAGAGATATTTCATTATTCCAGGCTTACATATCAGTCAAATAGATAAAGATATACTCATATCCCAGGCTAAGTATATTAGGGAAATGATGAAAATGTACATAATGGAAGAATGCAGACCAATTGGTACACCAATGGAAGTTGGGTGTATGCTAATAAGATATGATGACTCGCCTAAGGTAGACACAACATTGTACAAATTCATTATAGGAAGTATACTTTATTCCACATCATCAAGACCTGATATCATATAGGCAGTAGGCCTTGTTGGAATATTTCAAGAAGATCCAAGGAAAAGTAACCTTAAGGCAGTCAAGATAATTCTAAGATATCTCATGGGAAAATTTTAATATGGATTATGGTACCCAAAAATTAATGACTTCAACATAAAAGCATATACATATGCATATTGAGAAGGAAGTATGGATGATAAAAGGAGCCCAACTAGAGGTGCATTCTTTGTTAGAGATTGCTTAGTATCTTGGCTCAACAAGAAACAATCAATAGTGGATCTCTCAACATGTGAAGTTGAGTATATAACTACCATGATGTGTTGCACTTAAGTTGTATGGATGAAGCAAAAATTGGAAGACTACAAGGTAAAATATGATAATCCAATTCCTTTGTTGTGTGATAGCACAAGTGATATTAGTGTCTCTAAGAATCTTGTGTTCCACTCAAATACCAAGAATATTCCAATTAGATTTCATTTCTTGAGGGAACAAGTGAATGATAGGAAGATCATTCTATAGTATGTGAGTAATAAAGAAGAAACTACATAGATAATGACCAAGCCTCTACCAAAAGAAACATTTGAGCACTTAAGGAATGGATTAGGATTCATTCCTTATCCTACCAACAACTAGAAGATGTGTAGAAAATGAAAGGGAGAATTATTAGGAATTATCAACTCATAAATAGTGCCAAAGTAAGGGGGAGCTAATCTATTAACTCAAATTTATCAAATAATACATCGAAAAAGGGGGAGCATTGCTTCAGAAATACTAGAAGAGATGAATAAAAAGCATAAGCCTAGTGGGAGCTTCTTGAGGTAAGCACATGAAGAAACCAACTTACAAGTATATTCAACTTTATGTGGCATAGATGGACCTTTTCATTGTTTTCAAAGGGGGAGAAATGAAGAAACTAGAAACCAGTCCACGAGATATAGAAGAACAGGAGAAAGGTGGATACAAGTATGTAATTATTTTTCCATCAAAAGATTATAAGGTTTCTATAGGTTGGAGTGTTGCCATCAATGACAAAGGGGAGATTGTTGCATATTTTTCATTGTTATATGTGTTGTCATTGATGTCAAGATGGATGAGTTGATATCAAGTTGCATTGATGGAAAAAGGAGTCAATTGGTAAAGTGAGCATGTGAAGAAGATGAAGGTTGATTGGTAGTGTTAGCTCAAAAAGGATTCAAGATGCTAAAGGATAATTTCTAAGGGAATTATTCAATATTTTTTCAATCCACGCATATAGGGACATAGACGCCAAATACTTGGAGTAGCTGCCATAGTCCGAACAAAGAAACAAAATGCTAGATAATGTCACGAAAGGTAAGTGGTTGTCACACATAAAAGGATAAAGTCACGAAGCTACATAGAGTCGATTCCAATCCATGAAAGAGATAGGTGAAGATAGGAATGCAAAGGTAGAATCGTGAAGGTGAATGAAAAGATGCGAAGAATCGTGGAAGACTCCAAAATCCGCAAGATGAAGAGATAGAGTTGTGGATATGGAACAATTAAGTGGAAAGGAAAAATATAAGGAGGATAGTTGTGAGACATTTTGAATTCCACGAGAAGCATAGAAGAGTATTGGGTAACTAAAAATCTTCCAAGCGAGGAGAAATGCCATTGAAGAAATAAAAGTACCGTGATACAAAGTATAAATTCAGAGGAACAAAGGAAAGCCATTAAATGATGGAATATGAATTGGATAAGGGTTGAAGGAAATAAAATTGATTTAAATAATGTACAAGTGAGAGTTGGTTCTCCAAAATCGATGGTGATTTGATTGTCAAGTGATTGCAGCTAAGCATATGACTTGATCTCCATGAAGAACGAAGAAATCTACTATTCTAGCTACCAACATTTAATGCATATTGACTTTGTGGAAATATAGTTACATTCTCTATGAGATCCCAAGTTTTAAGGTGAAATAAAATATGGATAAGGAAATGGCTCACTCATCTCTATCATGATGAAAACTGTAAAAGAGGGAAAAATATTTCTCGGCAATATCTAATAAATTACTTTAATAGATGCATGGAAAATAGTGTAATCAAGTCGAATACATAAGGAACAAGATCTAGAGTTAGTTGTATGCATTTAATGGGCCAAATTCTTAGGTGACCAAGCAAGAATGTGCATAAAACATAATTCAAAGTGAAGGAATGGGTTGATTGTGATATAGTTCAAACTTGGAAATATTTTGTGATTTTCTCAAGTAAGAGAAGGAAGCCATCAAGATAAAGAAGAGTGACACAAGAATGAATATGATGTAATCTAGCTGAACAAGAGCTGTAGATGAAAAGAGAGAGGAAAGAGGAGAGTAGATTGATGATGCATTGATTTATCAGATGAGAGAAGCATCAAGAGCAGCATATTGATTAAGCAATGATGATCAATCGATGAGTAGAAGAGAGGGAAAAGAAGAAAAAGACAGAGCCGAAAGTGATCATAATTCATTAGTATTAGAAATTTTTGTAATTACATGATTAAAATTTATATAAAGAAAGTCTAAGTTGTAGCTTAGAAATTCATAAGTTGTAGATTCCTTGTAGGTGGGTTCCTACAAAAGAAATCTCTTGTGATGCATAATATTCACTTGAATCCTTTATTGTGCGTAATATCAGTAGAGGTGTAGGGGTTGGTGATCCTTGTGGGGTTGGTGCCTCACTAAAACAATATATTGTAAGATGTGTTATATTCTTATGAGTCCTTGCTTTGTGTAATATAAGAAACAATTTTGGTGGGTTTTCTCTAAAGGGTTTCCCATAGTAATTTATATGTTCTGTGTTATTATGCAAGACATTTGGTTGATTGAATGCTCATAGTTTAAATCAACACATCACTAAAATGTTTTAAAATTGGAATTAAATGGAAAGTTTTAATATGCACTAATTCACCCTCCCCTCTCGCTTCTTGTGATCTTTAAAACCTTAATCTATGACTAATTTTCAGAACCTACCTTGACTCTTACAAGTTAATCTAAACAATTAATTCCTTTAAGGTGGTTCATGTCCATTGGTGTTTTAGTCAGAATCCTCATGTTGAGTATAGACTCTCCTACCTATGGTTATTCTACCAATGAAGGTGATCAAACACTCTCTTATTCTCCACCTTACAAAAGTTGATTTTTACCTTCATTCCTAGTACTTTATGTAGGCTACCCTTCAAGACACTCCCATGACTTGTGACCTACAAATTTGTTGCATTTGTAGCATCTTCTAGTAAATCTAGTTGTTCCTCTTCCTCTATTTCCATATCCACCTCTAAAGTAGGGTATCCTACCTCTAAATCCACCTCTAAAATTATTTTTCTACTCTTGCTTGAGATTAACTTGATTCACCTTGACTCTGTGATTTTCCACTTCCTCTAAGTTTTCCTATACCTCCAGTAATTTCTACAACTTCCTCTATTTTACTGATTATGTCTTCTATTTAGTTTATCTTCAGCTTTCAAGGTAAGAAGGTAGCACTGCTTGCTAGACTTTTAGGACTAGCTAGAATGAGTTCATCCTAGATTTGAAACTTTATACCATGTAATTAAATTTCCAATTTTTCAAAGTGTCATCTTCTATATGGCCTTATCTAATGTTGAATTTATAAAAGTATTCAATGTACTCCTTAACCCCCATATTATTTTTCCTAATATTTTACAACTACCTATATCAATTAGTCATATAATCAGCTGGAAGAACTTACCTTTGAGTTTAGCCACCCTATTATCCCATGACTTGATCTTTTCTGTGTTCTTCTTCATTGTCTCCTCCTGAACATAGTCCCACTAGATGGATGCATGTCCCTTAAGCTTTTTCCTAACAAACTTGACCTGCTGATCATCAAATACATTCTCAAAATAAATATACTTGTCTAGTTCTATTATCCAATCCAGAATTTATTCTCCATTCAAACTTCCTACATAGATTGAAAAATACATTTTAGTATTAGATCCTTCACTCTTCCCTTCTTTAACAAATCTTTCCAACCTCACCTCATAAGGGTCCCTTTCCTCTACTTATACCTGTGGTAGTTCTTGAACTATTTCTTCCTCTCTATCACTCAAGTCTCCTATCTCTACTCCTCTTCTCTAATTAGCCTCCACTACTGCAAGTCTAACATCATATCTATCTCTCATATTCCTTATCTCCTGAAGGATGACTTCACCCATTTGCAAGGTAGTTTATCCCTCTCTATCTGTGCTACTCTCTCTCTTACTAGAATTATCATTAGGTTCCTTCTGGTGGCATCTTGCTCCTTGTTTTAACTTGTCTCACTTCCCAAATTCTTATCTCTTTAATTTCAAAGTTATTGACCTTCCTTAGATTCCAAAATGATGTAGAGAGGTCTCAGTAAAAGTTTGTATCTCACTCACACTTACGCTCAAAGTTATACTCACCTAGGTTCCTTAGGAAATTCAAGGAAATTTTAAGTGATCAAGAGAAATATTCTACCATTCAATGTCCCTATTGTCTTTATAGACTCCTTCTCAACCTCCTTAAGGTTTAGTGTCACATATGAATGGAATATCTAATTCAAATGTCACCATACAAGATTATATTGTTGACTAACAACCTCAAATTGGTTTAGTTCAGACCTATAATGGTGTCTTAATAGGGTTTAAAGGATTCCCACATGATTTCTAATTGTGTGAGAGGTTCCTAAAACTCCCTTTGACTCCCTTCAACTATAATGAAGGTGTATACTCCACAAAACAAAAGTAAAAGACCTTTAACTTGCTAAACTACTACCTTGTTTTCCACCCACAACCGTGCAAGAGAACTGGTAAGGATTTCTCATTCTAGTCAAAATTAAATGACTCCATTCCTATTGCAAAAAGTTTATAACCCTCACATAGAGAAATGTTTTATTTTTTAGGATTTTTCACTAGTTATTCTTTGATTTTGATGGTTTTTCGTCATATAAACGTTAATTGCAAGGTATAGTGGTCATGTTAAGCCCGAGTGAAATTTTAATGTTTTTTTGTCGTTTTTTCTTTTCATTTGAATTATTTGACTTCTAGAGGTTCCCCTAATCCATCAGAAACTCCTAAAAATGCTCTATTCATTTTGAGCGACTCTTCAACTTTATATGCAATTCAAATTTTATTCCTTAGTTGGGTTGTGTTTTATTTAGATAACACTAAAATTGTAAGGACTATGGATTCTATTCAACTAATCAATGAAGACATGATAATAATTAAAACAACATAGAGATTTTCTTATATTCCTTCAAAACCGAACAACACAGCTTCTAGTTTTTAAAAATACACACCCTCTTCTACACACACCCTGTCATCACATGCCTTACTACCTACACACTCCCCTTTTTTCTCTCTAATTTACGGATTTTATTTAATTAAATTTTCTTGAATTATTCTTCCTAAAAACATTACAAGTTATTATTCCTTATCCTCACATGATGCTCTCTTCTCGGAGAAGTTACAAGTATCTTGGGCTTCATGAAATGTGAGTTTCCTTTAGATCAATCATTAGTGAACCAACCTTACTCATATTAAAAGGTTGCTTACACACTTGATGAGCCTAAAATGGAGGCTAATGATTTCATGTTGATGTTATTACAATCATTATGAATCATCAAATCCCTAATAGGACTATATTTTCATAATTACATGAAGATGAATCCATAGAACTACTACTTTCCAAGAGAAAACAAAGGAACACACACACAAATTTAAACTCTTCACTTTGGGAGGGAATATTCAAATTCAAACTTGGAATAGTCCTAACAATAATTAGTCACAGAAAATGAGACACAATACCTAAGAAACTTATTCAAGACTCCTAGACTAGCAACAAGATAAATTGAACACACCAACTAGATTACTAAAAGGTGAAGTAGATGCTCCCGCATCATTTATAAGATGAAAATATTTTGTATCATCAGTTTGCACATGATAGATCTTGTAATACATAGATAAATTATTCATATTTGCATGCCATAAGAGTGGAAATTATAAATTATAGACATCATGGTGTTTATGAAAATCTCACATGATTACAAAAATGTGTGCATTGTCATGTGACTATCCTTGTATTTCCTTCAACCTCATATATAGTGCACCATATACCATCACGCATATCATGTGTCAAATTGGATGAGATATTTTCCAATTTCTTTTCCATATCTACTATATGTGCTTCCAAAATAGGATTACACCAAGATCAACACTCCCAACTTCTTCAACGTGTAAAGTTTCTCAAAATGTCTTGCGTGGATCTGCATATGTCTTATGAGATAAATCCTTGAAAAATGGAGTCAACAATCCTCCAACAAACCATAGGGTATGGTGAATTGGATGAATATCATAAGAAAATTTGGACAATAGAGTCTTAAAATGCACATTATACTCCCTCACACTCTTCGACACACCTTGCTTGATATCCTTGAGCACGTTGATGCTCTACTACTCAAAATATGGGATGTGAAACTCGACCAAAAATGCAGTGCATAAAGCACCATAATTCATCATAGTTTGATGTGGGTCATAATTTCTATACCAACTATGTGTACGTACTTGAATTTTTGTGGAAAATTGACTTTCCTTTCTATCTTGAGTTGTAATTCCCTTAGTGTGTCATAATAACTCACACTTGTGTATGTTTTCTGTTGCATCTTGTACACCATTGTAATCTTGTAAGTGAAGTGACATCTTAAAATAAAATTTAAGTTTTTGTTATTATTCGTGAAGCAAAGTTGTCTCGATGAGGTTGGGTTGGTGGAGGTTTTTGTGGTGGTGAACCTTTACCTAGATTAGAACCATACCCAAATTCTCGAGATAGTATTTCCACAAGGAGGTTACTAAATTGACCCTCTTGAGCTCACCATGCCCCCTTCTCGTGAGCTACAACCCAATTGATGAACTTCCTTGTGTCCAAATTATATTACTAAACTAGAAATCCTCTATTTGATCTTTCATGGCATATATAGATTTCCAATGGTCTATGCACCAATGCGTAAGTGCACCAATTTGGGGGCCAAAAAGGATCTTAAGTGGATGCACTTTTCTAAAAATAAAATACTTCAACTTGTATGAGTTTTTGAAATAATTTCACTCAAAATTTGAAGATGTTGTAATAACATGAATCATAGAATTTTGAGTTGTTTCTAAGCTACTAAATTCTATTGAAAACAAATAAGTTTATGTGGGTCAAATAACTAAAATACAACCGGGTGGTCCTATTTTTGTTTAAAAACATAATCGAGTTACTTTCATGTGCCTCAATAAATTTTAAGCACCATTTAGTATTTTTGAAAACACTTTGGTAGAAAGAAAGATAGCTAAGAGTATCTAGTTTGGGCTCCATTCTTTTTAGATTTTCTTAGCGAGTATTTTTTTTTTTTTTTCAATTACATAAATTTTAATTTTGAAAAATAATGGAAATATGTCTAAAATTAGATTATTATATTTTAATATGTATAGAATCAGGCCTAATTTGGGCTAGTATAATTTTTTTCAATTTTGATGAGCCAAAAATGATACACAACGGAAGATAAACATGTTTAAACTTAAAAACAGCTATAAAAATACTTAGAAAATAAATAATATGGAAACCGTATATTAGTCCAAAATTTTGAAAAATTATATTTTTAGAAAGAAGAAACTTTGCTCTACATTATGGTATAATTTTTTTAAACGAATCGATCATTTTATGTTGATTTATCATGGCAGAAGTGGCATTTTTACATTTTCCTGCAAAAACACATTGTTTTCTGTGTTTTTGTAGGTCCATGCTTCGTGATTGGGGATACAAGCCTTGGAAAAGGAAAATGACAAAACAAGCGCGTGTTATAACGTGTACGTGTTCCTATGAGTATAAGTGTTATATCTATTTTTGGAATGCTTCTATTTACAAAAATAAGTGTTTAAAGTATAATTGAAGTATAAGAAAAATATAAGTATAATTTAAGTATAAGTTTTTCATTCATTATTATTTATATTTGATTATTTATTATAATTTAAATTTATTTTAATAAATCTAATAAATTAGGGTCACTCGCACCTTATGCAACTATTCTCATAGTTCTATGAGTCATGGTTTAGGACATAGTTTTTATAGTATAATATGGTCACTACATAAGTAATTTTTGAATTTCAACATTCACCTAAAGCTTTTAGCATCTAAATTCTACAATGAAAACCTTAATACGTAATCCCTTAACCCTAAACCCTAGGCCCTAAAACCTAAACCCTAAACCATGAGCCCTTAACCCTAAACCCTAAAACGTAAACCTTAAACCATGATCCATAAACCCTAAAACCTAAAACATAAACCCTAAACCCTAAAACCTAAGCCTTAAATGCTAAACCTTAAACATTCATCCCTTACACATGAACCCTAAACTGTAAACATGGAGCCTTAAGCCCAAAAAAATGGGCCTTAAGCCCTAAATCCTAAACCCTAAACCATAAACCATGAGCCCTTAATGCTAAACCCTAAACCATAAAACTTCACCCCTAAACCCTAAAACCTAAATTATAAAACCTAAAAACTGAATCCTAAACCTTAAACCCCGATCCCTATACCATAAACCCTAAAACTAAACCCTAAACCCTAAACCTTAAACCCTAAACCATGATACCTAAACACTAAACTCTAAACCATGAACTCTATGAGCTAAACCTTAAACCCTCAATCCTTAACCATGAGCCCTAACCACTAAAGTATAAACCCTAAACCATGAAAATTAAATATTGAACCCTACACACTAAAACCTTAGCCCTAACCCTAAAAATTAAACCCTAAACCTGAAACCCTAAACCAAAACCGTAAACCCTAAACCTTGAACTAGGAGCCCTAAACCCTAAATCCTAAATCTAGATCCCCGAGCTCTAAAGCCTAAACATTAAACCCAAAACTCAATCCATAAAACTTGAACCATGAACCCTAAACCCTAAACCTTAAGCCTTGAACCCTACACCCCGATCCTTTATCGATAAACCATAAACCATAAACCATGTACCCTAATCTATAAACCCTGAGACGTAAATCATAAACCCTAAACCATTAACCCTAAACCCTAAAATCTAAACCCTAAACCCTTAACCCAAGACCAAAAACCCTAACAATAAACCCAAAAACCTAAACCCTAAACCCTTAACCCTAAATAAAAACTCGACACCTAAACCCTAAATCCTAAACCATTAACCATGAACCTTGAACCGTAAACACTAAACCCTAAACCTTAAAAATTGAAACATGAGTCCTAAACACTAAACCCTAAACCCCAAACGTTGAGCCCAAAACCTAAACAATAAACCCTAATCATTAAACCCTAAACCCTAAACCCTATTCCCTAATCCTAAACCCTAAACGCTAAACCCTAAACACTAAATCCTCAACCCTAGACCATTAACCCTAAACCCTAAAATCTAAACCCTAAACCCTTAACCCAAAACCAAAAACCCTAAAAATAAACCCTAAAACCTAAACCCTAAACCCTAAACCCTTAACCCTTAACCAAAACCCTACACCTAAACCCTAAATCCTAAACCATTAACCATGAACCCTAAACCTTAAAACCTGAACCATGAGTCCTAAACCCTAAACCCTCAACCCCAAATGTTGAGCCAAAAAACCTAAACCATAAACCCTAAACATTAAACCCTAAAACCTAAACCCTATTCCCTAATCCTAAACCCTAAACCCTAAACCTTGACTCCTTAACGCTAAACTCTAAATCCTAATCCCGACCCATGATACCTAAACCCTAAACCATAAGCCCTTAGCCCTAAACCTTAAACATTCAACCTATATCCATGAGCCCTAAACCCTAAACATTGAGTGATAAGCCCTAAACATTGAACCCTAATCCATAAACCCTAAATACTAAATCCTAAACTCTAACTCCTAAATCCTAAAGCTTAAAAATTAAACATTAAACCTAAACCCTAAACCGTGACCCCTAAACCATAAACCATAATCTATAAACATTAAAGCCTAAACCATGATCCCTAAACACTAAACCATAAACCTTAAAATCTATGACCTAAACCCTAAACCTTCAACCCTTAACCTTGAATCCTAAACCATAAACCATAAAACATAAACCCTAAAATTTATAATAAACCCTAAACACCGAACAATAAATCCTAAACCCTAAATCACAAACCCTTAAACCTATACAATAAACCTTAAACACTAAAACTTAAACCCTAAACCTTCTACCCTAAGCCCTAAGCCCTAAACCCTAAATCTAGAGCACTAAAATCTCAACCCTAAACCCTAAACCCATAACTATGAAACTTGAACCCCGACCCATAAAACCCGAACCATGAACCTTAAACCCTAGACCCTAATCCCTAAGCCTTTAACCTTACACCCCGATCTATGAGCCCTAAACCCTAAACCCTAAACCATAAACCATAAACCTTAAACCCTAAACCCTAAACCATAAACCCTAAGTGTTAAATCCTAAACCCTAAACCCTAATACCTAATCTATAAATTCTAAACCTTAATCCCTTAACGCTAGATCCTACACCATAAACCATAAATCCTAAACCATAAACACAAAATACTCAACCCTAAAATCTTAACCCAAAACCTCAAACCCTTAACCCTGAGCCCTAAACCCTAACTATAAACCCTAACCATAAACCCAAACCATAAACTCTAAAACCTAAACCATAAACCCTTAACTCTAAAACCTAAACCCTAAACCCTAAACACAAAACCCTAAATCGTAAATCCTAAACTATTATCCCCAAACCTTGAATCTTGAACCATAAACCCTAAAATCTAAACCCCGAACCCTTGAGATTGTTTAAAATACCACTATAGTCTAAAATAGTGAATACAATGTAAAAATACTCTTGATATTTTCCACTACAAGGATAAAAAAGCTCATATATTTCTAGTAGGTCTCATGAGTGATTCCATCTTTTTAAATATCAATATTATGACTATATTTCCTAGTCTCATTCTTAGAACCATCATTAAGTCTCCTTGTATAACTACCTTATTTATGAGAGGTGGGATGAGTAACTAAAGGGATATTATATCTACCTTGTGCCTTTTAATGCATATTTCACATATATTCCAAACCTGTTTCTCCCCACATATACTTACGCTCTTGAATGTAAATTTGTTCACAATCCTAAAATAAAGTTCACATCTCTCATATTTACATGTATGGTATTATTCAATCTATGATGACCCATTGAAATTTGGAAAAAGAAACCATCATAACACAAAAATTAATCTAAAAGGAAATGGAAAACCATAAATAATATACAAACATGGAGTCAGAGGATCAAAACTAAATTTCCTACAAAGATCCTCTCTCCTCCGGAGAAAGAGAAATCCCTTATTCTACTAGAATGGATAGAAAAATGGACATAACTTCCTGACATGTTGAAAATAATCATAAAAATAGGGGAATGGTGAAGAGAACATAGGGGTTATCTATCACCCGGTAAATCTTCCATGTTTAGATCTAAAAGGAAGTAAACTAGCCTACGGCTTAGTGGCCTTCCATTCATTAATAATTCCTTCTATGATAAACCCATGAATGCTTTCAAAATTTCCTTAAGAAATATAGGGGTAGTCATTAAGCATAATGAAGGGTGTGATGTAATTTTGAAAAATCTAAAATGCATACAGATTTAGAGGTCATAACACAAATTTACAAATATCTCTATTGTTATAAATGGAAGCCAAGTAATGGTGTCTCCCTGAATCCAAAGATTGAAGCCAAGTAATGGTGTCTCCCCTGAATCCAAAGATCAAGGACTATTGGGGTTTGTGGCAGAATTAGACATTCAATAATCATCAAGTGTATGAATCAAAATGTAGTTGCATCCGAAGAAACATTTTCAAACATTTGAGTAAAGCATCTCAAAAAATAAAATTTAACCTCAAAAATCATCTCAAATCGATAAATTACACAAGAAATAGACATACCAAGCTCTGTTCTTGGCATGAAACCTTCATTCCCATCATATTACAACTAGAAAGAATTATTCAAAACAACGTGAAAACAATTTCTTTGCCCAAAATTTTCTTAGATATCTGAATTTCCTCCTTCAAAATATCAACAAATGAAAGACATCAAATTGTGAGGACTCTCTTTAAATGTTATTGTAATGAAGTAGATGAACCCTTTTCACTTGAATACTATATTTTGATACTAATAAGAATGGGTAAGACACATAACATTAGAGTGAGTGAAATATTTCCCATGCGATGGGAAAATAAGATAGTTGTATTGGGTAACATTTCTTTGATCGAATTGTTCTTATATATCTAGCATTTCCTCCTTTAAAATATAAGTAGATGAAAGGCATAAAATTGTGATGACTCTATTTAAATTTTCTTCATACAAAGCAGATGAATCCTTTTAGTTGAATAATATTTGTTAATACTAATAAGAATGGGTAAGACACAAGACATTACAATGAGTGAATGGGTAAGCCTAAATAGTATCATGATGACATGACTTCACTAGATCAATAGGAACTTAGAAATACTAAAAACATTATTTACATCAGATATATAGTGTTGGGGACTTTCCCTTCACCACCCATGCACTCTCCTAATAATAGGTGTGCTCACAAAAATATAATGCATGCTAAAATGAACCATGCGTAACAAGACTACATGCCTTTATAACTTCTACCGATAAGAGATTAATCATAAAAAACTCTTTTAATCCTATTAATAGCCTCCAACGAGCATGTTCTCGCATGTTCTTTTTTCTTACTTGATTCACACTCCAAGTATTTTTTAGCCTGATTAAGAATATTGGCCAAGTCCTGCACTTTGTTTCTTATGTGTGAGCAGCAGCTCTGCAATGCTACCCTATTTCACATCTAATTGCACTCTCCTACACAATATCCTTTTCCTCTATGCAGAGTGTTCATCCACATTTACCTCTATGATTCTTTGGTACTAATCATAAATAAAATACTTTCTTTAATCCTATTAATAGCCTCCACCGATTTTGTTCATCGTGTTCTTTTTATTCTTTCTTGATCCATACTCCAAGTATTTTTTAGCCCGATTAAGAATATCAAATAAGTCATAGATTTGTTTCCTATATGCGATCAGTCCTGTGCACTACCCCATTCAACATCTATGCACACCCTCCTACACACTATCATTTTCCTATATGTAAGTGTGTTCATCCACGTATACCTCTATGATTCTTTGGTACTTAGTCAATTTCTCCAATAAACAATAGATGTCTATCCATCCAAGATATAATGTGAATTTGGATAGGTATGATGTGTCTAAAGGTTTTGGAGTTAGATTGACATAGGTTTTGGTGTCTTGAATCACTTTATTTAATGATATTGGGGTATACTCATATCAAGAAATAAATAAGTGAGTTCGAGACAAGAAAGTGAGTAGAGTGAGTCCAAATTTTCATATGATGCTACTATGTTGATTGAAGTTCAAAATAACACCCTACAGTCTATAGGTGATGCTCACAATAGGGGACTATGTAATGGACTTGTTCCAAGCCTCTTAAGTGTTCAAGATGGCTTTAAGGTCTCCTTAACCTAAGTCAATTTTTTTAACAAATGAAAGGACTATACAAGTTTCAAGGGCATGATTTATTTTTGATAAGGTAATGTAGTATGGTACATTGATCAAATGCTATAAGCTAGGATAGCTCACTAGGTATGGGAAGCATGCTTATCCTCTTAAAGGATGTTTTTAATGTTTTGAAAGTATATAAATGAATAATGAAGATAAATAAGAATGTTGATAACTTGAGAAGAAATTCATATTCTTTAGTAAGTTGATTTGGTTTTAAATAAGAATGAAAATAATCTTTAGGGTAGTGTCATATGGTTGAGACATTTTCATGACAATATAACAAGGTAAGAGGCTTGTTTTCGTGTCCTTGTAATAGAATGAGATGGTATAAATCTATTGGAGTATTGAGAAGGTATGTCATGCTATGTTTGTGCTTTTAGATCTCAGAGAAATTTGTCTACAATACACTAAAGTGTTAGTTCAGGGAAATCAGTCCCAATGATTAAGAAAAGCCATGAAATGGAAAACTTGAAGCCAAATATGTGCCTTGGCAAATTGAGATACCAAAATAATGAAGGAAAGAAGATATTTTATGGTTCTCATACATAATGTTTATAATTTTTACAAGGTATATGCTTCAGATTAAGGTTTAGTAGAATCTTTCTATGCTTGGAAAGAAGGACAAATCATAGTTTATGAGAAATTTAGAATTTATGAACTAGAATGAAGAATTTTGTTGATGTTTCCAGATAAGTGGTGATCCTATGAAATTTATAAAGGTGATTATCATGGAGATACATGTATTATTTTTCGTTAACCTAAAAAGGGGGAAGTTTTGGAGGATTTTCATCAATGAAAAAGGGGATTTTGTTGTCATGTTGTGATTTAGGTGTTATAATTGACATAAAATCCAATTAATGATAAATATTATGATAATTAAGTGTCATAGAGGCTCAATATGATGATTAAATGTTATTTTAGTTGTGTTCTTGCTTGCATGAGGTGATTCAGTGAGAATGACTTGTTTTAGCAAGCCCAATCACGTGACCTAGCGAGCCTAGGTGATGGTGCATGGTGGTATGGCCTTATTGGTGGCTTTAGGATAATATTTATAGAATGGATAACATGTTTGGGGAGTTTTATACAATCACACGAGTTTTAGGATGCATATACAAGTTGTAGACCAAGTTTTAGGTGCTCATCTAAACAAGGTCTAGGTGCCAGGACTTTTGAGGCTAAGTTGTGGAGCCATGCAAAATTATGGATGCATGTAAGTAAATGTTTCATGATGTAATAAGGATTATACTACCTTTTTTATAGGTTTTATGTTGAGTTATAGTTTTGTTTCACTTGACCCGATCCTAGAGAATGAAAACCATAAGGGATAGCCATGGAAATGAGATGGGATTGAGAGATAGAGAACTATTTGAGATATGATTATTATTGGAAATGATGAAACGAGGTGTTATAGAAGTTTGATAAAATTTTTGAATCATTTTGAAGAGGATTTTTCATGTTACATCAGTTTATGTGAAATAGGGTCCTAGAAAGGGTGTTTTCTAGCTCAAATTGCACCTTCCGATGGTCACCCCGAATTGTGTTCTCGTACATGGTACCTACTAGATTTCAGGATGTTTTTACATTAAGTCTAGAAGGTTTTAAAAAATAATGAATTTATTTAAGTTTAATTTTTTTATGAACGAATGTTAAAAGGTAAACATATTTTTGTGTGTTTGAAACCCTAACTACAATGTAGTAGGAGAGATAATGATCCTAAGTTCCTAGAATTGATTTTTAGTACATGGATGATTATTAGATGATGTATAAAACTCCTCTAGGTTTCCAAAAAGGTATGGTAGAGCTTGTGGTTATGAGTGAAACCAAATTATTTTTTATTTTCATGGTATTTTTAGATCATAATGATGCATAAAAATGGAAAAGTGCTTCTTGTTTGTGAGACTAGTCAAATGGAAGTTTTAGGGAATTTTGAAGAAGTTTTCATGTATGAGCTTGGTCAAGGCCTTCCACTTGTAGTTGGAAGGAGTTACAATATGTTTTGTAAAGAGAATTTATCGGGATTTCCTTTGTTATAAGTCTTTCTCATGATGATGATATTTGATGTGTCATTTAGTTCAATTTTTGGAGAAGAAGGTTTGTTTACTTTTAGGACACGACTTCCTAGGATGAAATATTGGGTTGGTTGAAGAATGAAATCGATGAGTTGATGATTTATAACTCCTATAAAGTGATGGGGGATGAAATTTTTTCCTATATAAGACCTTTTCAGGTCTTAGAAGTGACAAAAAGGGTACAAACTAGCTGATTTTTTAAAATAGGTTTATTGGTATCCTGATTTGAAGAAGACGAAAATAGATATGTTTTAAACACATGGATATTTCATTAACTCTAACATGGAAGGAGGCGATGTAAATGTCCTAATTATTGCAAGGAGTGGTTTTTATGGAAATTTTTGGAACCCTTGATTTCTTGTGATTTATTTGAGAGGAAATTAGTGTAATAAATAAAACTTGTGGTTATCCTAAAAATGTGGGACCTTTCTTATAAGATAACCCTCCAAAGAAATATGAATTTTTTTACCCATTCCTAGTGCCACAACTGATTCCAAAATTCAATAAAATGAAAAATGTATTCCTACCCTAATTATTTCCAAAGATACAATGATAGAAGTATGCAATTAATAGTACAACCTACACGAAGAGGGTGATGCAACAAGATTGTAAAACATTGTAAAAACCCTCCTTTACATTATATAGAAGAACAAGATGAGAGAGAAGGATAAAATATTGAATCCATGATTCAACCACCTTAAAAATCATCATTGTACCAGAAAATGGATGTGGTTTCTTTCACAAACCATGCTTTATTGTACCATGCCTTATTGAAGAAGAAATGGCTCCCATACTTACATTTACTTTCATCTCTACTCCTAGGTATGGCTGCCATGGTCCCGTATCTTCATCACCATTTTCCTCTCACCCAACACCACAATTTTCAATTTCTAATTATTTCCTATTGAGGGTCTCTCAATTAGCTTTCCAAAAAGTATAATTTTTTGAGATTCCGACATCCTAGAAAAACGTTATGAAGTTTTGAAGGTGGCTTAATTTTAGGTTCGTCTCCACAAAATCCCACCTACAAGCTCACCCTCTACTCGGGTAACTTGCCATTCAAGTCAAGTCATAGTTTTTGAAATAATTTCATTAGGGCAATGAATTGTATCATGTAAATGGTAATCCACTTCCACATCCATTTAACTTAGTCACCAATCTATTCATTTTTTTGGTTTTTTGGGTGGGCCTCATGAATTACATTGCATCGTGATTCAAGGTGCTTTTTCATCGTGTATCCCCAACATCTTTAGCCATCTACATTTTTCTCTCTCGACATACTCCACCTTACCATTTGGTTTCATAACCTAAATCGCCACTTACATTGCCTCGGTGACTTTGCAATGTGTGGAAGCATTTCCGTATCTGCACCCACCTAATGTGTCCTCTATTTTTCTCCTCCTTTATTATCCTAACAAACCCACTCAACACCCAATGAACCTTCTTAACTCGCTAAGGAACTTGTTGAATCCCAAGCCATCTTCTCGACTTTGCATGAATGAGCTCGCCACGAGCTTGGCTCATGGATCCATTTTATTTTCCCGAACCACTCCAATTTTAGAAAAGCTTGACCGAGATATATATGGGTTTGACTCACGTATGAAATGTGCCATCTTTCTAAGCTATTCAAAGAAGACAATTTTGGCTCGATAACTCTTTGGAGGCCCTTTGGGAAATTTCGGTCATATTTTGGCATTTTAAAGGTTTTTTGGATTTTCTTAGGGCCGTAAGTCCAGGGAAAAGAATGCTATGAGACCTATTTTCACACTCTTGCTATTTTTTTTTTTTTGGGGGTGGGCCCGAGAGGCTTATTTCACTTTGTGGCGAGCTCTAGGTCTTCCAAGACCAAGAAGAAGAAAATTCCTATGGTAAATTCAAATTTTCCAAAATTATTTAAAATGATCCCCAAAATCTGAATTTAACATGTGGTTCTTAGATTCAGATGTGGATGACCTATCTAATGTCTAAGTAAATTCTTCCCTAGTTGTCCATTTTTCCCGGGGTGAAAAATGGATAACAATTTTTGTGACTCAGCAAGGTTACCTACCTACTAGTCAAAGTGACCAACGTCCTTGAAGCTTCCATTGGGAATGGATTCCTTGTTTAAATGTTAACTAATCCAACCCTTTGAATCTTATCCCAGAAATTGCTTGAAATACCACTGAACCAAGATCTTGACTTGAATTGACCATCTCACTTATAAGATCTCAGAACTAAGATTTTTTGAGAGTGGAAAATTTTCTTGATTATATAATTTTCACCCTTTTCTCTATGCAATCCTTATTTATGGAACTCAGTATGATAGATAATTGAAATTTTCCTAACATATGATTCTAGAGAAGTTTGATTTACCTCTTATTGATGATTTCTTGGCTTACACCAAACATTGTAAAGCTTGAGTAAAGCACTTATTTGTTCTCGAACATCATGTAAATCTATTAAATCCTTTTAGCCCTTTATTCTAGATGTTTCTCAAAAAATGGTGAGATCTATATCTACCTTGAATGAATTAGAGGTACTATAAGATCAAAAATGATTGATCTAAAAGGACAAGAGGATATAACTCTGAAATCTATCCCTTAATCTAATTTTAGTTGCTCTCAGTAATTGAAATCCTTTGAGGTCTCAGTAACTATTTCCTATAACTTCAAGCTTTAAAAATTTTCCTTTCGTGAGGCATACTTGAATTGTGTGATGATTCAACTAGGAGAAACAAAATATATGCCTCAGAACTTAGGGAAATGAAACCTAAACTACAACAAAACAATGTGTAGTAAATTTTACTCCCACTATAAAAGGAAGGAATCCCATGTGTGCCACCATCACCCAAAGAAAAGATGAGCGCTCACTCGAGGCACGTGTGGGTGCCAAGTCTCTCTTTTTGTGTGAGTTTCTAGTGGGAAGAATTCATCTATGAATAGTATAAGAGGATTCAAGAAAGAATTTTAGACATACAAGAATCATAGGGCTCGTAATGGCCTCTAGATCACTATAGTTTCTTCAAACCGAGTGTTTTTAAAGACTCCATAACATATATTATAACAAAAGGAAAGATACAATAATTCATTCATAGCATGAAAGGAAAGAGAACTTCTATGAACGAAATATACATAAAACCCACTGATATTCATATCTAAATGCAATAGGTAACCTCATTGTATTCATCATTTCATTACAAAGAGCCATAGAGGGTAGACCATAGTCATGCATATCACCAGGCTTGTATAACTAAGCCAAAAAGAAGAAATTACAATGCTAAGCTTAGTACATTCCTTTCTACACCAAAGTTCCACTCGTAGTAATCCTGCAGAGCTTCACCCATGTTATCTCTCTCTGTGTGTATATTATCCTAGTCTCCTTATCTATGTATCCTTCTCTCTTTTCCCACTGTAGGAACTTGTATTAATCACCTTCACATGCTGCCAACTTGCCTCGTGATGCCCTCATATCTTTCACCAAGTGTCGAATGTGGTCCTTTAGTGAGAATGTTTTCTCACTTCAACTCTCCACTCCATCTCATGATAGTCTTATAGAAGATTCCTTTGTTGGCATGCTCTTTCTCGGACACCTATTTCTAGGTTGGAATATTATCCACATGCAACTTATCATGCTTTTCATGTGTTCTTCCTATGTTTCTTAAATTGTTTAAGTCCCAAATCTCCTTTCGTCTTTGCGCATGCTATTTGCTTCCTTAAGCCTTTTATCTTATGCACATTTTCCTTGCACACCATTATATAATTGGGGTCGTGTGTGCCCACACACCTTAACACTTAGTCAATATTTTAGGGGCCCAACATCACCCCACACTATGCCATTCTCTACCCTCAGAAACATTCTACTTGATCAAGGTGCAAGTTAGTTCAATGGAGCCAAGATGTAGACAAATACTAAAAAAATGAATAAGGATTGAAAAAAATATAGGAAAGAATAAAGAATGGGGGACATTAGATCAAAATGGCTATGGAATTCCTTCCATAAGTCTTCCTCCAACTTACTCCATGTATCGACCTTATTCTGTGCCTTCTGACAGAGGTTGCCAACCAGGAGGTTTACCTCAGCAAAACTTAGGCCAGCTCCTGGGTGCCCAAAGTGTCCACAATTTTTTCCATATCCTTACCTAGGTCTATGAGCTTGTCCATTCTTTTGGTAATTTGAGGATATAGTTCCTTCATCGTGTCTAGGTTTGAGCCCCTTTATTGCCTCAATCTCCTCAGATCTTCTTTCTACTTCTACCAGACTTTATCCCGCTCCGCCCTATTTCCTTTTTTTTTTCCCCGGAACTCTTTCAGCTCTACTTTGAGTGTGGTGACAAAGGAGCTCACCACCTTATCTCTATCTGTGCATGTGTCATATGTGGCCGTAGCAGATTGGGAAGAAACCTTTACATCTGTGAGCACCTTACTATACTTGGCAACAAGTGCTATCAGCTTTAACTAGTCCTCCTTCAAAGTGCGTGGGTACTTCCTCCACAGATTCCATTACCAAGGGTCACCTTTCCATGGTGAGGATGTACGTTATGTATTCTAGGCATTCCAAAGTGTCGATACATACCTTTGAGGGATAGGTGTTAGATCTGGGTGTTTCAAACTCGATGGAACTTTTATTGAGTCTAATTTCTTGTAGACCTCTTGCACCTTTGCCTTTTCCTCCTTGACCTCGCGCCTTAGTTGTCCACTAATTAATTCCTCTTGTTTTAAGCTTCGCCACCTTAGCAAAATCTTCCTCCTTCTTGGCCATGTTTCCCTCTGGTACCTTATGATGTCGTTACTCGCGCAAATAGCCTCACCTCTGTTTCCACTGTGACCTTGTTTAGAGTATTACACACTTTCTCATCTAAGAGATCCTAGGAATTTACTAAGGGTTTTCTCCCTTAGACTCTAGTAGCATGATAAGTTCCTTTTGGCAGACTTCAAATTCTAGCTCATCGACATGGGATTCAAATGCCCAAGAAAGCATCTTCTTGGTCCTGGGGTACACACCCTCCATTTCAAACGATCCTATGGTGATAATTCTTTTAGTGGGTAATGTGCTCTAGAATCGTGTGCGTAACACATTCCTTGAATCATCCACGTAGCCCATTATTTTCCTCTGCTCAACATCTAGAGGTCTTCTACCCAAGCACGCACGTTTGGGGAAGTTGACTGTCAAAGCCAGGGCCTCCTAGGTTGTTATGTCCCTTTTCACCACTCTCCTCCTTCCCTTCCTTTAACACTATGTCAGCACTCTTCTCTAACTCTTGGTCCGAAAGGATCTCAAGCATATTCCTCACTTCTCACTCTGCAACTTCAGTTATCTACTCCTTGGTAAAACCAGAGGCTCCTTGCTCCTTGGCATCCTTCTCGCTTGTCTTTGTATCTTGATTGCCCTTATCACCTTGTGCACCTTTTCGTTGCATGAATACGAACTCTTGATTTTCATCCCCACTTTCTTCCTCCGATTCATAAACACTAAATACACGAGGTTCAAAAGGTTCCTTTTCTTTTTCAGGCTCTTCCTCCTCATCACCACCTTCTTCACTCTCATCCCCTCCTTTTCCCAAGTATCTTTCCAAGTCAGTCTTGGTCCGCCTTCGAGTCATCTTATTCATCCAAACTCTACTTCTTCCGAGACGTTTCTTCTGGTCAGGAGATTCTACCTTTCTTCTTCCTCTTGTGACTCCTCCAAGGTGGTGGGTTGTTTGGGCACCTCTACTTCTGGTGTCTTCTCCTTTACTGGAGACTTCTTCCTCCGAACATAGGTGCTTGGCTTTGTGCTCATAGAAGGCATGCTCACTGTCTGAGCAGTTGGTACACTTGGTGCTCCTTCCTCTCCTCTGCCCCTCTTCTTAGACACTGGATTCTTCTTTCCTAAGGGGTCTTCAGGTATGGAGATCTCATCCACTAAGTACGCACCATTTTCAAATTTCAGCCTTATATGCATATATACACATGTCGCAGATCCTCCAGCAATAGGAAGTGTTATTGGTCTATTCATGTGGATATCGTGGGACTCGTAATTCTCCACATATGTGTGCTTACCTCTAGGATAGTTCAGTTTCTTCCTCATATCCCTATGCTCCCAGGTCCAACTTTCCTAGCTCCAACCTTAGCTTTTTCGATTCTTTAAATCTGTTCACTCCCACTTGGAAGTACTAGGTAGTAAACGAGAAAGGTAGTTTACACCAAGGGCTCCATGATTCATCAACAAGTTTGAACCTACCCAAGCAGTAGTGTTGGTATATTGTGAACTTAGATTCTCCTTGTGTTGCTGCTAGGAGTTGTTTAGGGATCCTCCACTCTACCCCGAATACATTTCTCAAGTGCATATACCATTTTTTGAGTCGTGCTTTGTGGGGAGTTGTCATTGTATCACATGTATACTTTTCAAACCTCTTCATTTGGTGCTTCCAACACTCCAATTTCTACAAATACGATGGTGAGCAGGACATTGCTAAAGAGGATCATGTCCCCTTCCTTCACGCACTTTACAATTTCCTCAGCAATGTATGTAGACAAGTTGTAAATAGTCCCCTCTGTAATCTTCTTGCAGACATGTAGCCATGGCTTGTTAACCTACGTCCACCTTTCTTGGCCATTCAGCTTCATTACAGTGCAGGGCCATCTTCATAATCGGTCCTTGATGTCTAAGATATCATAATACTGTGACTGACCCTTTCTTGTAGGCATACTTTGTGACAGCTCTTGAATAGCCTCCTTATCGCCAAGGTCATCTTCTAGGCTATATACCTTACATATGAGGCCTATAAAATATGCAATCAATTGGGGATTTACACGCATCTTGTGCCCAACAAATTGGAAGTATTCCTCGTGTACCCAAGACATCAACCACTGGTACAAGTGATCCGGCTTCCCAAAATAAGGCAACTCATAAAGTTACAACAACCCTACCTTCTCCAGCTTGACCTTCACGTCATCATTGTAGATAGGTAATCCTTCAGGTGTTCACTTGTTGGTTGGGTGTACCAATTATAATGCCATCTCTTTTTATATAATGCTGGTGTGATGATTATAATCACCGATCGTATGCTTCTCAAATGGGGTTCCCATTCCTTCCTATCATCACTCCGTTAGGGTACTTTGCATTTATGCATACCATTCATGTCATCCTTGTAGATAGGTAATCCTTCGTGTTGACTTGTTGGTTGGGTGTTCAGTGTTCTCTAGCTTGACCTTCATGTCATCATTGTAGATAGATAATCCTTCGGTGTTCACTTGTTGGTTAGGTGTACCAATTCTAATGCCATCTCTTTTTCTATAATGCTGGTGTGATGATTATAATCACTGATCGGTATACTTCTGAAATGGGGTTCCCATTCCTTCCCTATCATCACTCCGTCAGTGGTACTTGTATTTATGCATACCATTCTTCGTTTGTATCTACCTCGGTTTTTGTTTTTTTTAGCCTATGCTTTGCCCTTTCCTTTGTTTGGTGCCATGGTCGAGGTAATTTTATTACTCCAGGTCCTCTCCTTGTTACTCTGCTTTCCTTCTCCCAACATTCAATCTCGGATCTATGATACAAATATCCTAAACTCGCACCCTAGTTTGTTGAACCCTAACTTTGATAAATTCTCCACAAGACAAAGATATTTTCTCTTCATTCCATGCCCATGTAATTACTTCCTTCTAGTTTGTAATCTCAATCTAGCTCTTTATGTTTTTAATCACACAATTCTTCTCCTTCATCAAATCTAAAATATCCCTAGCTTATATCTTTCACTTATATCTCTAACTCTTCATTTTCGAAAAGTAAAATGAGAGTTCCCCAACCCTCTATTTATAGTTTTTCCTTTTTCTGATCATTAAATGCTACTTTACCTACCCCATACTTTATTCATTTAATGCGGCTTTTAAAAAAAATCCCATCTTCATTGCCTTCACTCGCGCGCTCCTTGCTGCTTGAAAACTCCTCCAACCTTCTAGCACGTAACCAAACCAACCTGATAAGAGACTCTTACGTGCACTCAACCCACGCCAAAGGAACTTCTTCTATCTAGATTCTTGATTTCATCTACCTCATGTTGATTTAAATGCGCTTATTTTTCCTTTGTATGTGGGATCTATGACTAGCTTTACCCTGGCACCAACCATTCTATCTTTTCTCTTCATCTCTCTTTCAACTGGGCTACTCAACAAGGCTCTTCAACATAACTTCCTTGGTACTTTTAATCACAGAGCTTCTTCAATTCTCTCCACCCCACACTTAAATGATGTGTGGTCCTCTACGCACTCATAAATCCTCCAAAAATAGCAATAAGGTTTTTGGCGCACAAGGCACAAAAAAACAACAAATCGAAAGGGAAACACAAGGAAAGGAAAATTCATAAAGGAAAATTCTAAACTAACTAGAAAAACCACCTTATTTACAAACACCAAGAAGAATTATTTATAGTAGGGCTTCAACCAACTAACATTGAAGTTTCCAGAAACTTCGCTCCATCCAATGCTTGTAGAATTAGCACACACTTAAATCAAGGATGTATGAGATTGTGTAGGGACCTAACCGATGGACTTTCAACTTCCCAGGATGGCACAAAAATTTAGAATCATACAATAACACCATCTTCCCAACCTCAAACTTCTAGTTTCTAATATGGAAATCATGCCAAGCCTTTTGCTTTTCCTTTTCCACTATTTGGCTCCAATGGGCAAGTGATTTTCTCTCATCCAGTTTCATTAGTTCATCAATTCTTTCTTCCAGCACTTTTTCATCAGCTAATCCTCTTGCATGCACTATTCGTAGAGAAGGTAACATAAATTCAACTTGTAAAGAACTTCCGCATCAAACACCAATTGTAAAGGTGTGGCTTTATTTAATCTTTTATACATAGTCTTGTAAACCCATAAAATTGCTAATACCTTGTCATCCCAATTCTATCTTCTAACATCACAGATTTTAGTCAAGGTATGACTCAGTATTTTATTGAATGCTTCTGCAGTTCCATTTTCTTGTGGGTGATAGGGAGTAGTATTATGGTGAGCCACCATGAACTCAAATAGTAGGATCCTCACAATATCATTTAGAAAATGCATACCCCTATCACTGGACAAACTCAAAGGGCATCCATACCTTGTGATAATGTTCTCCCGTAGGAACCTTGCCACTATTGCTGCCATGTAATCTTTAGTCAGGGCTGCTTCCACCCATCCTTGAGATAATCTATGCAAGTGATGACATAACATGACCCAGTCCTATGCACTACTAGTGTAATAGGTCCTACAAAGTCTATCGCCCACTTTTCAAAAGGCTTTATGCTAGGAATAGGACACAAAGGTATTTCACCTCTCCTTCCTAGTTTTCCAATGCACTAACAGTGGTCACATGCTTTACAATAATCCCTACAATCCCTATACAAGGTTTCCCACCATAAACATGCCATTAAAATCTTGCACACAAAGTGGAATCACCTATATTATGCCCACTCGCACTTCCTTCGTGTACTTCCTCCATGATGGCTAGGTGCTCATGTTCCAACACACATCTACGTAAAACTGCATCATGTCCCAATTTGTATAAGTCTCCACTAATTAACATGTAGGGAATGACGCATATGGCCAACTACTTCTTTTCCAATGCCTTCATCCCATCTAGTGCCAAACCTTCTTTTAAAAATATAGCAATATCTTCAAAATCGAGGGTGCGTGTTGCAATCTAAATAGTTGCGTCTCTAGAATTTCTTCCTCAATACTTTGTGCTTCCTCTCCTGAATTAATTATTGGTAGATGATCAGGTCCACAATTGATTTTTCAAGGCTTCACTACAATGGTGAACTCAAAATCTTGAAACAACAACACGCATTCAAATATGCACCCTTGAAGAATGGGATTGTTCACTAAATACTTTAATTCCATGTGGTCGTGTAGAATACAAAGGGTGTTGCTAGTAGATACTATCAAATTTGAAAAGTGCATAGATCATTGACAATTCCTCACACTTGGTTGTGGTATAATTCTACTTTGTTGTGGTGTTAACTTCCTGCTTGTGAAACAGAGAGGATGACCAATAATCATCTCAACTGGTTGTGTAAGTATTGCTCCAATGGTGGTCCTAGGGCATCTACATGGACATGGAAGGGCTTGTCCCAAGATGGAAATTACAAAATAGGTGCGGTAATAAGCCTATATTTTAATTTATTAAATTCCCTTTGTTGTGCCTTTCCCTAATGGAAGGTACTTTTGTGTCTAAGCAACTCCTCTAAAGGCGCAACAATCTTGGCATACCCCTTAATGAATTTTCTATAATATCCTGTATGCCCAAGGAATCCACACACTGTGCTCGCTAGTAGGTTCCCTTAACTCCACAATAACTGCAACCTTAGTGGGATCTACCAGCAAGCCCTCCTTACATATGATATGCCCCAATAAAGTCCCAAAGGGTGTAACAAACACACACTTCTTAATGTTGAGGGATATCCTAAACTACCTACACCTTTCAAAAATTAATCTCAAGTTGTCACAATGGTCCTTAACCAGACCATATACTATTTAATCATCCAAGTAAACCTAAAGAAACTTATGAATGAAGTCCTAGAATGCTTGCACCACTATGTGCGAAAAGATAGTAGGTGCATTTTTCAACCCAAAGGGCATGACCGTATATGCAAAACTTCCCCATTCGGTGGTGAAAGTTGTCTTCTCCTGGTCCTCCTTTGCAATCTAGACTTGGTGGTATCCTGAAAATCCATCTGTAAGGGAATAGATTTCGTGCCCAGTGACTCCTTCCAAAATTTCTTCAGTGAAGGGGTTGGAAATGGATCAATGACACAAACTACATTTAATTCCCTATAATCCACAAAAATTCTAATCCACCCATCCTTCTTGATGCTAATTACCATCAGACTTATCCATTCTAATTCTTCTACTTGCCTCAATGATCCTAGAAGCTATCATCTTGTCTATTTCCTCCTTAACCTTCATGTGTAAGTTGGGATTCATTCGGTAGGGCCTTTTTCTAACCGGTCATGCACATTTCTTTAGTTTTATCCTCATCACCCCCAAGGAATAGTGGATGTATTTTACCTCATGGTACCCACGTGGGAATAAATCCTTAAATTCATGCAACAGATCGCTGATCTTTGACACTTCCTTCTCCATCTAATAATCTCCAATATTAGCTTCCTTATGTTCTTCTTCTTCCGAACTAATTTTAACTTTCTTCATCTTTAAAGGATCATGGTAGGCATGTGTGCGAGCATCTCCACTGTCCCACTACCTCGTGTGCTCCTACAAAATGGCTAACATATAAACTCTATTATTCCTCTCCATCAATCACATATACTAACTTTCCCTTCTCCTTCTCCAAACATGCGTGCTCAAGCTATAAATCTTTTGTTTATTCAATCTCTTCAAGCATGCCTCCAATCCTGGTTCACCTATTAGTTCCAATAGATTATCTTCCATTCTCGCACTATCCCCCATGGTAAGGCACTTGATACCTTCCAAGGAATTATCAAATGATGGTTTGGTACTCCGATAATCAAAGGCTTGAATAAGATCAGCCATAAGCTCTTGCCCATTCCTTGTCTAGTGGTGTGTCTTTGATTGAGTGTACCATGCATGCACACAACCCTACAGTGTAGAATACAACTTGTGCACCTAGAGGGATGGTGGAAAGGATTTCATGCCTTCTCTCCGCACTGCTCACACTCCTAGATATGGAAATCGGTGAGCTCCTTCCCATGGTACTCCTTGATGATGGTGGGTATATTACTTCTAGAAGATATGATAGAGAGAAATTCTTACCTCGTGTCATTCTAAAAGGATCTCCTGATGCATGGCCCACCAACAAGCTGCTTTGTGCTAAGAAAGATTTAACTCAAACATCTCCCTTCATTACTTTTTGTTTTTCCACCAAAATTCTATCTCCTACGAAAGATCTCGAGAAGGCTCTTTGTACATACTTGGGCATTTCTTTTCCTCCAAGGTGCCAAACCGTGCACAACTTTGTTACCTTGGTCACCAATCCTCTCAACTACCATCCCATTATTTCATATGTCCCATGCACCCAATTTTCACATGCTAGACTGGTGGTATCACTCACTGACTAAGCATATTCAAATTTGATAACCCCATTAATAGGGTGTACCATCTCGTGGTCTCGATTGAGTGCACATAAATCTTGTCCGAACCTCGTTCTCCCAATAGTTCAATGTAGGGTGTTGTCTTCCCATTAACCAGGGGTATAATGACCCACTCCTCTTTGTTCTCAAAACTAATGTACCCTTTTTTGATTCAGAGGTCTGCATTGTTCTTGTAACACCAAGGGCACCCAAGTATTGATGGGAAGTTGTCCACCTTGGCGAGTGCCAAGACTTTGAAGTCCCCAGTAAACTTGGCTCCCTAAATAGTAATAGCTACATCCTTCAAGACACCAATGGGCATTGCATTAGTCTTGTTTACCATATATAGCACATTTGAAGATGGTTGTAATGCAGGTCTCCCCATCTAATGCCATGCATTCAAAGTCCAAACATTAACCTCCGCGCCAGTGTCAATGAGTTTATTGCTGAGGAGTCATCCATCCACAACTGCATTCAATGTAATCTCTTTGTCATAGTTGAGGCTGTGAGGGGGAATATTTGCATGCAATACGTGTCTCTCGTGCTCTTATTTGGTGTGTGGCACCTTCTCTCTCAACCAAGATCCTAGTAAAGGGATGTTGTTCTCTTTCCTTAGAATTTTACACACCTCCTTGACCTCATCCAGGTCATATTTTTGTGCCTTGATCCTCCTTCCTTGTTCCTCCCTCTTGGATTTCTCCTTGAGACACTAGATCTCCCCTTGCAAGATTCGAATAACATCCATGGTGTCCTGATATATCTCCTTCTAATGTGTGGGGTTTGGATACTTTCCATGAATGACCTCTTCTCTTGAAACCAGGCTCTTCTATCTTAGTATCTCCTTGCATGCATGGATTATGCTCTTGTTGTTACCAAGATAGGCTCCAAACCTTCATCCTATGTTACCTAAGGCATCCATTGTATGTCTACCTTCTTGATGCTGACCATCACAACACCTTTGTCCTTCCGGTGCTGCTGATTCATATGCTCATATAACTCGTAACTCCTCATACTTATGCTTCTTTCCGCACCATGAGCACTGCAACAAGTCTAGGCACTCATGCTTGTAATGTTCTGTAGATCCACAATTGAAACATGTCCCTCACGGAACTCACTCCTTCCTCCATGGTTACCTTGTCCATGAAATCCTCCTTGAAAACCTTTTCCTCGCATGCCTCCATCTACACACTCCTCATAACAATGATCATCATTTTTAGAACCACTAGCAATGCTGGTTTGGTGTACCCCATGATCAATGGCCTCATGTATCTAATCAATGAGCCTACAGTCCTTAGTATCATGGGTCGTGGAGGTGCAAATCTTGCAATAATAGGATACATTCTTCTTGATCACATGTTGTAGTAAGGGACATTTATCGCATCATGGTCCCCATGATAGATTTCATAATATAATGTCACAGCTTCATACCGTGCCTAGGGAAATTTTCCTTAACATGCCCCTCTATCTCACAATTTATGTACCACAAACCACTGTGAGTCTCATGGACCAAGTTCACAGATAGATTTTCCAACTACTTAGACATAGTAGCAATCTGAGCCTCCAAGAACAGGATAACACTAGTATCAATACTACCAATGGCTTTGGCATGCAAGGAAGCCTCCAATGCTTCACGTGGATTTGTAAAAGTCTTATGAGATAGGGCCCTTCTAAAAGGGGTGATCAATCTGCCAATAAACCATTATGCATACTAAGAAGGATGTATATCATATGATAATTTAGACAAGAGAGTCTTAAAGCACACATCATACTCCCACACACTCTTTTCCATTCCTTGTTGTATCTCCTTCAAAGCGCTAATGATTTTTATCAAACTCAGAAATGTGAAACTCTTCCAGGAATGCATTCTTTAAGGTAGTGTAATCCACCACTATTTGATGAGGATCATACTTTCTATACTAGCTATGCACGCACCCTTGCAACGTGGTTACAAATTGACTAGCCTTTTGTTCTGGGGTTGTGATACCTTTCACATGCCATAGAAATTCACACTTGTGAACATGTTCTATAGCATCCTCAATGCCATTATAATGCAGCAAATGAAAATACATCTCAAAGAATACTTGAGTTGGTGGCTAGGGTCCTTTTCCGACCCCGAGCTTTGGTTCCCTCCAAAGCATTTCCTCCACCACCCGATCCACCAACTCTACCAGATCATGTACCTCTAGAACCACTAGATCCACCAGAACCAATGGGTCCAATAAGGCCTGTAGAAGCTGTTCCAAGTGCCCCCATGGTCCCACCGAATCTGCACCGACAACCAGTCTGTGACAACACCCCACTACCGCTACTTTGTCCCGCATCACTCCCTGATGCGAGACCAAAATCTTGTACACTTGCTTCTTATCCAAAAACTCCTCCAAATACTAGAATATGTGCATCCATAGAAGAAGGAATTGAAAAATTATACCTCCTAGGTGTGGATCTATCTCTTCCACTGGCTTCAATTAGATCAATACTTCCTCCTAGATCGGAAAACCAAGTGCCAGGGCTCGGTCATTGGGTGGGTTTAGATATGCGCCAATGACTCTCCTTTCTCCATGCGACGAACTCTCACCAGAAGCAAGGGGTCTCCCTCATGTGCTTGCCAAGATGGGGTAGCATAGACTACTCAAGTTCCACGTCCTCCACATGAACCTCAACTCCTTCCCGCAACGTCTATCTCCATAGATCCATCACACTAGCAGCTTCGCGTCATCTAGTAATCTCCCTTTTACACACTTCGCCATACTTGAGTTTTCTTTCCTCCCTCTCCTTTTCTATCATTTCATCTGCCATCTTTCTCTACCTAGATTCCTTACCCAAAGACTCGAAACATTGTAGCCACCATGGGGAGCACTTCTAAACTCATGGTAACCATCAATATCTTCATAGCTAGAGGAATAGCATGTAGAAATGATCCTCTAGGTTCTCGTAGAAACTCAAACTCAGCAATCTTTGGGAAATAATACATGGAAATGGCGTATTCCATAGTGTAGCTAACTAGTACTCCTCCCCACCAGTGATCTACAACATAGGTCCACATCAGATTTGCATCCTACAACCTTTGGTAGTCTTCTTTGGTCCATATCCATGATCCATAATGCCAACTTGATCTAGATGCATAGGTTGAAAGCCACCCAAATAACTCTACTAGGAAGCAGTAGAAAAATTCTCATACAAATCATGGTAGAGATCCTCCTCTACCCATCTACGTGTATCAAACTCGGTCCAATGCTTTGAATCTTTGGGAAAATTCATCTTTTTGCTCTTAAACCATGACTTAACATTTTCCAATGTTAACTCGATCCATCATTACTATTCACATAGATCATGATGCATGTTATATCCTACTACAACTTTGAAAAGAGGTCCCCGCATGAAAACCAAGATGTAGTCAATTTTACTCCCACTATAAAAGGAAGGAATCCCATGCGTGCCAACCTATCACCTAACGAAGTTGAGCACTCACCCGAGGCACGCGCAGTGTCGAGTCTCTCTTTATGTGAGTTTTTAGTGGGAAACATTCATCTATGAGTAGTATAATAGGATTCAAGAAATAAGTTTAGACATACAAGAATCATAGGGGCTATAATGGCCTCCGGATCCTCGTAGTTTCTTGATGAGTGTTTTAAAATACTCCATAACATATATTATAACAGAAAGAAAGATAAAACCATTCATTCACAACATGAAAGGAAAGAGAACTTCTATGAACGAAATATACTTAAAACCCACTTATATTCATATCTAAATGTAATAGGTAACCTCATTGTATTCATCATTTCATTACAAAGAGCCATAGAGGGTAGACCACAAACATGCACATCACCAAGCTTTTATAACTAAGCCAAAAGAAAAATAACCTACAATGCTAAGCTTAGTACATTCCTTTCTACACTAAAGTTCCACTCACAGTAATCCTGCAGAGCTTCACCCATGTTATCTCTCTGTGTGTGTATATTATCCCGGTCTCCTTATCACTTTGTCTCCTTCTCTCTTTTCCCACTACAGAGGCACTTATATTTATCACCTTCCCATGCTGCCAACTCACCTCTCCACACCCTCGATTCGTCTCCAAATGTTGAATGTGGTCCTTCAACAAGCATGTTTCCTTAGGCCTGAGCTCTCCACTCCATCTCATGATGGTCTTCTAGAAGATTCCTTTATTGACATGCTCTTTCTTGGGCCACTGCTTTCTGGTTGGCATCTTATCCACCCGTAATAGATCATGCTTTACACGTTTTCTTCCTATGTTACTTAAATCAGCGAAGTACTAAATCTCCTTTCAGATGCCGAGTGCACTATTTACTTCCTTAAGCCTTTTCTCTTACATGCTTTTTCCTTGCACACCCTTCTATAATCGGGGTCCCACGTGCCCATGCACCTTCACACTTAGTCAATATTTTAGGGGCACAACACAATGTGTAAAAACACTTAGAGGAAACAAAAATCCCTAAGCAAATATGTACAAGGATGATAATTCTTCCTTTCGCAGTAGTAGTTCTTGAAATAGATTATGTTGACAGGAATTAGAGGTTCTTCTCTATAAAAATTAGATAGTTTAAAGGTATTTCTACACTTGCATCATATGACCATGAAGGGGCCACTCCATATGGCATCAAACTTGGAATGTTTTCCCGAGACTTAGCTCGATCTCGTGCATCCAATTTTAGAACCAAGTCTCCCTCTTGAAAGATCCTTGCTTTGGATTTCTTATCAAATGACCTCTTAATTAATGACCGATATTTTTCCATGGGTTACATTACATGCTCTATTGTTTCTTCCAACTCCATGACTTTTGCATACCTTATTTCCATAGGCTTGAACTTGGATAACTCTAAATTCTTTAAGAGCTCCAATGTGAGTAACTCTAGTGATAAGGGAAGCCTTGCTTCTTTTCCATAAGCCAACTTATATGGAGAGTTACCTATTGACCTTTTTTACGTTATCCTATCAACCCAAAAGGATGATTAAGATAGGTATGCCATGTACTTTGATTTTCATCTAGATTCCTACTAATGATTCTCAAAAATTCATGTTTGTGGGATTCATGTTGCCCATTACCCTCGGGGTAATAATTAGATGAGGTGCTCAAATATATCCCATTTCCAATATCCCACTCAATTATTTTTGTGTTAAGGAATGCTAGAGAATTATCTCGATATTATAGTAGTTGGTACACTTTGAACTTGGTGATAATTCCTTTATAGAATTCTAGTATTCTAGAATCATTCACCTCCTTAAGTGATACCGCCTCGGTCCACTTGGTGAAGTAGTTTGTTTCCATTAGGATCCACTTGTGCCATAGGATTGCATTCAGATTGATGACCCCGATGAAGTCCAATCCCCATTGCATGAATGGTTACTCAAATGAGATAGGATGTAATGGAAGTGTTGTTAGCTTCTCCTTCCTTGTGAAGAATGCACATTTATTATATTTCTTAATCCATGTGTAACAATCACCAAAAATATAGGCCAATAATACCTAGCTTTCATAATCTTGAGAGATGTTACCCATGGGGAAAAATGACCTCCAACCTCTCCATCATGAAACTCTTATAGAAAATTTTCAATTTGACTTGTTCCAATGTACCTCAATAGGACTTCATTCACATCTTTTTGAACAAAACACCATCAATAAGCACATATGGGATGAAATGGAGTCCAAAATATCTCCTCTTTGATTTTATCATCTTCGAGGGCATAAACATGTTTGTAGGAAATGCATCATATCCTGGGTCAAACGAGGAGTAGGATCTGCTATCGTTTATTTTTTCTTGATTATCTTGCAACACCAAAATAACTTCTTCTCCATTACTTGCTTCAACATGTTGACTAGAAACCAGCTGCTTACATAATCCCTTTCTATAGAAAAATTTGGAAACCTTAATCTCTATGTCATATTCTATGACACGAGTGATCCAACCTACCCATGTCTCATGTAAGTCCTTGTTCACGAGAAATTATTTGACCTTTGCATGAGACACTAATAACTGATTTTTTTGTTCAAGACTAAGTGCATGAACTTCTTCAAACTCCTAATAATGGAAAGTATTTTTTTCTCAATGGATTACCTCACTTCATAATATTCCAAACTCTATCTAAAGAAGGAAACCTTTTGCTCATATCCTTCATTGTTCTACTTTTGCACTATAATGGTAGATATTGTGTTTGAGCCTCCAAAGCCATAGAGAATGAAATCCCTAGAGAAATATGGATTGGTGAGTGTTGGGGCTTGGTATATTACATGCTTAATGGCCTAAAAATGTACTTTCACTTTTATCTCCACCTAAATGCCATAATTTTCTTCAACGTCATGGTTAGTAGTTTCATAAGAGTGGAAAAATATGGAATAAATATTAAAAAAAAAATTAATCCTCCCCAAGAAGATTTGGAGATCCTTCCTATGGCTTAGTATTAGTAATGATCAAATAGCTTCCAATATTTATGAATTAATTTTTTATCCCTCCTTAGACACAATGCAGCCTAAGAGATTACCTTCGTGAGCTATGAATATACACTTTTAGGGGTTTAAAGACACTTTGAATCTCTTGCATCCTCAGAACACTTTCCTGAGGTGGAAGAGGTAGTCTACCGCATTTTTGGAAAATACAATAATGTCATCTAAGTATAAAAAAATATTGTTTATCAACCCCTTGAATGCCATGTCCATATCCATATGGAATGTGGCTCCAGCATTTGACAAACCAAATGGAATTTTCCTAGAAGCATAAGTGCCCCATTTTGTGGTGAAGGACATTTTGAATTTGTCTTCTTCCTTCACCATAATTTGATTTTATCCCAAGTATCCGTCTAGGAGAGAGAATGTTTTTGACCCTACTACTACTTGCAATATTTTCTCCATAGAAGGAAGTAGATAGTAGTCTTTGAGAGATTCCCTATTTAAGTCTCAAAAGTCCACACACAACCAAATTTATCCATTTCTTTTCCTGACCAATACCATATTTACAACCAAATTTGAGTGCTTAATTGGGAAAATAATGTTTACTTCAATGAGATTGTTCATCTCCTTCTTCATGAGGGGCTCACTATGAGGGTTGAATGATATTTTTTCTATCTAATGGGCTTAACTTCTAGAACTAGTTTAATAGTATTTTTGCTAACTTTGGTTTAAATCCTCTCAAGTGCCCATACTTCTAAGAAAAGAAATCTTTAAATTCTTGGAAAAGTTGTATGAAATCAAATTTTTGTAACATCCTCATGTTTATACATTAGAACAAGTAAATTTTTTTTTTTGATAAATGCTTCCTGGTTCTAAATACATAATTTAGAACTCACAAATCAAAACAACCATTCTTATAACAGATAACCATATGCAGTTGTAATGACTCGAGTACCTCCGATCTATTCATTCCATGACTCGGTAATCTACCGATCTATTCATGAGTATTAAGAGTTGGCATTTTTATTTTAACACATCACTCTTACGGTTCTCTTCCCTAATCTATGATTCGAATGCTCATCCGAGGAACCTATCTCGAATAATTGTTACCATTATTCATCAAAGATCTCGTCCCTTAGACTAGGTGACATAGGACTATGTAATCAGCACTTGCGATACTTTGGCCAAAGATTTGAAACATAATGCTTATGTCTCGTATTCCTTGACGGCGTACTCGTCAATCTGGAATACATCCATCACCCCATTCCTTTGTTATGTAGAATGTATTATACTAACTTCTCGAGTCTCTCGCCTTTGAAGTTATTCACTCAGAAATGGATTAATAATATGGCAACATTATAAGGATGCTCTTGAGAACTAGGGATACTCTGACATACTGGGTCAACCCTAGTTAACCCTGTGTGTCAAGGTACCCCGAGTCTCCAGGGGTAGCCTCATAACATGACCATGTCGGTAACCAGTCCCAAGTCAAAACTTGTTCGAGTTTAAGGAGTAAATCTTGACGATCAATGCAAAGGGTGTTGCCATAAGTCACCTGCATTGTTGTATCTTCAAGAAGATCCTAATCTTCTCAAAGGTACAACCCTGCAATCGACTTGTGCCATCAACCTTAAAATCTACTAAACTTTAAGGTGTTACTTACGTGGAGTTTAAATTATACTCCAAGACACTCCTTTTTAGGGTAGTCTTTTCCCAACCCCTGGGTTCCTCATCTTAAAATTGCCTTTCGTATTAAGACCCATTCCACAAAGAGAAGTTTAATAAGATTGAGGTCTCAACAAGGAGATCATTGTTTCACAATAATCTTGATCTACGAAATTGGGTAGTAACCCCAAGTCTTCTCATAAGATTGCAAACTTATCCCTTTTTGGGTTTATTCCAGATCTTTAAAACTGAAATATATCTTACTTATTAGTGTTAAGATATAGTGATTTTAAAAACATTCAGTACATTGTCTTGACTTAGATCAAGGTTAGAGAGTAATAGATTACTCTTCCCATTCAGCTTCCTGAAAGGGTTTATTTTAACCTTAGCTTCTCAAAATCAGTGATCTAAATTACAATTATCTTTAATTAGATCGTAATAGAACTACTAAACAATCATAAGTATTCAGTCACATAACCTTGCAACGCTTACTTAGATAATCACAAACGTCTCCAAGTTATACAATAATAACAATGGTCTTAAAATCATTCGAACCGAAGAAGATCAAACCATCCAGATACGAATGCAAACACATAAGTAACAAATACCTCAGTTTATTCATTTCAAAGCTAATCAAATACATTTTATGCATTCAACATATTTGATACAATACTCAACAACAAAAGAACATCTTTCTTCAAGTAGTACATTTAGAGAATCAAGCTGTAATTCATCATAAAACCAAATTAAACAATCTGAACATCATATCAGATCTGCGTGCCTTTACCACTTACGGCAATCATCTGCAAAAATTGTCAACACGGGTCAGTTCGGTGAACTGAGCATGATAAGCACTAATTCTTAAAACAAATGCAATCCACCAATTGCTCTCATTGAACAACCTGTTTAAATGAAATCAGGCTAAATATCTTTCTACAATTTTAACATGACTATAATGCATAACCTCTATTATAGCTGTCAATTAGTCCTAAATATTTTTAGATGACTCAACGTACATTTTAGAGACTAAGAAGAACAAAATAATTCCAAAACATCCATCCATCTGTATCTCCAAGACAACATCAATCCATCAATTTATTCCATTCTAAAAAGAATATACTATCAACTCGTATTTCAACAAGTATGATTCAACCAAGTTCACAAGGCAGTTTAAAATAACCAGCAAGCTCACTGACATAATTCCTTTTCAATCATACACTATGTTAATGGTACAGGCAAGCATAGCCACTTATACAGCAACACACAATTTATGCCAGGCTCTCCATACAGTACTACTGTCTATTCTTGTTTTACCCTTACCGTAGAGATCACATAAGGATACAAGAGAAGAAAACATTCATAGTTTCTAGACAAGGAGAGAATAACTTATTATTCATACAGTTATAGATATCAACATAACTTAACAGCAGAGGAGAAAGAAATAGAGACATTCATATTCCATTCCAATCATGTTCATGACTGTACCATCCTCTCAAGAGTAATGCATTTACACTATACGCATATGACTAAATCAGCCGAGGCCACAAGAAGATACTACAGCTTCACCAGAATTCCAATATAAAATTCACCTGTAGATTATTAAGCAATACAAGAGTTCACGCGACAAGCAATAATAAAATATCTGACCCCAAAAAGGCTCAACAAATCTTTCCATATTATTCAACAACATGCAAAATATCCAACGCCATCGCCTGTCATGGCACAGCTAAGAGCTCTTTGTTTCAGTCAAACTTGAAACAAGATCACATTAAAACAATTAACGTTTCCATATGAAATACAGTGACATTCACGCAGAGTTGAAACACAATATGCACAGCTTCCTTCAACAAAGCAAATCCCTACGATTATACAGCAAGATCTTAAATCAGAAGCCGAAATCAAAAATAATAACTCAACAAGATCTTCATAAAAGTCATCATCATATCATTATTTTCAACAAAGTTTCATCCAAGCCGAGATAATATGAATACAGCAAGGACTCATACAGAGTCGAGTTTTAAAAGTAAACACAGCGTGGACTAGATCAGTGGTCGAATTCATACGAAAACATTCAAGGTTTCCAACTAATTCAACACCAATAGTCTTCACAACTAAACTTCTACAGAAGTCTAAATACAAGATACATATTAAGGACTCCAACAGAGCCAATATCAATAAGTATTCACAACCAAGCTTATACAGAAGTCGAAACACTGGTTACATATCCAGGACTCCAACTGAGTCAATAACCACAGTATTCACAACTGAGCTTTAAACAGAAGAGAAAAACATAATATACGCTTCAAGGATTCAAAAGGAGTCGAACCCATGTAGTATTCACAAATAAACTTCTACTGAAGTAGAAAGATACAAGATACATATTAAATTCAAGAAATCCAACTATATCAATAACATACAGAATTCACGACTGAACTCCTACAGAAGTAGAAACGTATGTTACTTTTCAAGGACTCAAAAGGAGTCGTACCCATTTAGTATTCACAAATAAACTTCTACTGAAGTAGAAAGATACTATCTATTTCCAAGAATTCCAACTGTATCAATCTCCACAAGTTAACAACAAGGCTTCAACAAAAGTCTATACCAAGCAAGAAAGCATTTTTATGGACTCCAACAGAGTCGAATTCGTACATTATCCTTGCAAGCATTTCTACGAAATCTAACCGAAATGCAAAACACAGCAAGATAATTCAACCATACGAAACAAAATGTACACCCAGCAAGGGTTCGACTGAATAATCAAACCAGCATGAAGATACAACAAACTAATTCATACAATGCTACCATAAAAACCAACTGGACCAAAAATCATCATCGATCAGAGTTGTTCTAATGAAATCATTTGAAGGAAAGAAAGATTTTTAAAAGTTATGGCCTAACATGCCTGGTAATGTCACTTAAAAATTTGAAGAAGACCTCTAAAAGAGTTCGAGCCTTCTCCTCTTTTTCCATGTTAGATTCTACAACAATAATTTGTTATTTCCATGCCTTATAAACTTTCCTTGACAGAAAAAAGAACTAGTTATTCTCATAGTTGCCATGAAACACCAAGTAGACTGGTTCGAAGAACCAGTGATCAAACAGAGAGAAACCGGAGCGCATGGAAAACCAAACAAACAACCAGTTTTCCATTTTGCATGCCTTCCCGAGTGATCCGTGCTCGGAAATCGAGTTCCTTAATTGCATTAACTCCGAAGTTCCCGCTCAATCTCCATTGCCACCGACCGCCATAGTTGGCGATGGACAAAAACAAACCAAAGACCATTTCCAGATTTGGCGACTCTGCCACGTCATTTCACTAGCCATTTGAAACTTCCACCAAATCCCTCGTCCTTCATACTTATCCATCTCATTTAATGCCATAGAAACTACCACCCATGGCTCGCACCCCTTCATAGGTCCCTTTCATCCATGATCATTAGTTAGGTTAGAAACATAGGTTAGACTTTAAGGTGATACTTAGTCTAACCTCCTTAGCGCTAGGTCACTAACCTTAGAACATTTAGCTTATAGTTTAGGGCTAGGTTAGATTATAGTTTAGGTTTAGGTTATTAACCTTAATAGAACCAGTCTAGGTCTAACAAATAGAATCGTTCAGTAAAAGAACCAACAGATATACCTTCCCGAATAAACTTAAAACATCTCTTGGATCAATGCCACTGATCCAAGGATGAGTCATATAGACGGGTAAATCCACAATTCATTCCGAAATCAGATTAAACTCAGGTGCAAAAATGAAAGAAATAAAAGAGTCCAAGCATATCCTGGCTCAGTCAAAGATCTTCAAATGCAAAGAAGATACAATCTATATCAAGCATGACTTCACAATCAAAGGAACACATCCTTTTACAGAAGAAATCATATATCAACACTTGAATGCCCAGGAGGAAGTAACAATAGTTCAGGGTGTTACATGCTTCCCTCCTAAAAGATTCATCGTCCCGATGATTACATATTTGATTTACCTTCAGGTCAACCAATTTATTAGTTCACAATACAATGTGACTATTTCCAACTTGAATAGTTTCAGAAATCAATGTCATGATACATTTTATTCAGCTTGAATAATGTTTTCCTCAATCTGGCTTTCATATGAACATGAAAAAGATAAGTTCATATAAAAAATGTTTTGTCAACAGATTTCATCCTGTTGAAAAAGAAAAGGAAAAGCAATTTTCATCTCTTCCAGATTTTCCCAAGTTGCACTTTCTTCATTAAACTGGTCCCACTAGACCTTACATTGTTGTATTTCACGATTTCTCAAATGCAATTGGCAAGTTTCTAGCACTCGTGTGGGTTTAACCACGATTATTCCTGGGTCTTGGACCTGCAAGGAATTCCAATTTAAGACATGTGACAAATCTGAAACGTATTTCTTAAGCAAAGAAATATGGAAAACATCATGCATGCGAGACAAAGCAGGTGGTAATGCTAATTGATAAGCTATAGGATTGATTATTTCGACAATTTCGAAAGGTCCCACGAAACGAGGTGACAACTTGGCAGCCTTGCCAAAAGTTATAGAACTCTTTCTGGGTTTAACACGAAGAAAAACCTTCTCACCAAGCTCAAACCTTCAATCAACCCACTTAAGGTCAGTATAGCTCTTCTGCCTATCTACTGCTTCCTTTAATCGTTCACGAATCAAATTTACTTCTTTGCTCAATTTTAGTGAGGATCTCTCGTCCAATTACCACTCTATCCTCAACACTATCCCAGCCTATGAAGTTCTCGCACTTCCTTCCATAAAGTGCTTCAAATGGTGCCATTTTAAGAGATGAGTGATAAGTGTTGTTGTATGCGAATTCAACTAATGGAAGATACTCTTCCCATTTATACTGTTGATCCATGCAATACATTCGCAACATGTCTTCCAACACTTGATTTACTCTCTCAGTTTGTCCATCCGTTTCTGGATGATATGCAGAACTGAAGTTTAGTTTTGTTCCAAGAGCTGTATTAAGCATTTGCCAAAATCTTGACGTCATTCTAGGATCCCTGTCAGATATAATCAATTCTGGTACACCATGTAACCTGAAAATTTCGTACGAATCTTTTGGCCAGCACTGGTGAATCATCCTTTAGATTTCCAGCGATGAAATGAGCTACCTTAGTTAGTTTATCTACAACTACTAGGATAACATCATGTTTATTCCTGGACATAGGTAACCCTTGTACAAAGTCCATGCTTATTACTTTCCATTTGTACTTTGCAAATGCTATGAGGATATAATAGTCCAGCAGGGTGCATGTGTTCTACCTTAACCCGCTGACATTCTAGACAATGAGTCACAAAATCAATGACATCCTTTTTCATACCTTTCCAAAAGTATTGTTGTTTCAGATCAGCAAGCATTTTTGTGATACCTGTGTCCAGAGAAAGGTGAATTATGAAATTCAACTAACAACTTCTTTCTCAAATCGTTCAGCATAGGTATGTATACCCTATTTTCATAACGTAAGATTCCTTCATTATCAAAATGAAAGCCCTTATACCTTTCATCATTAGGTTCTACAGCAAGCGCTGCTTTTACTTGTTGAAAGTATGTATCAGATTCTGAGGCACTTTTTACCTCATCCTTAAACTGAGTTCTTAATGTTATAAGAACATAAATGTGCCTCCTACGACTTAGAGCATCTGCTACTCTATTCTCTTTCCCTTTGATGTAGCTAATATCAAAATCATACTGGGATAAAAACTCTAACCACCTTCTCTATCTGGCATTTAGATTAGGTGAGTGAAAATATATTTCAGTCCTAAGTGATCGAGTTTTCAACTCAAAAGGTTTCCCAAGTAAATAGTGTCTCCGGACTTGAAGTACATGAACAATGGCAGCAAGCTCCAAATCATGAGGAGCATAATTCAGCTCATGTAACTTAAGTTTTCTACTTTCATATGCTATGACTTTATCATTTTGTAACGAAACACCTCCAAGGCCTTCCCTAGAAGCATCCGTTACAACGGTAAAGCTCTCATTAGGGTCTGGTATAGCTAATATAGGTGCGGAAGTCAACTGGCTTTTCAGACTTTTGAAATCAGTTTCACACTTATCATTCCAAATAAATTTCTTATCCTTCTTCTGCAATGAAGTTATCGGTGCAGCCACTTTAGAAAAATCCTTAACAAATTTTCTATAGTAACTAGCAAGACCCATGAAGCTTCTTACTTCGTGCACATTCTTTGGTGCAGGCCACTCAGTTATTGCCACTATTTTTGAAGGATCTACAACAATTCCTTCTTTACTAATGACATGACCCAAATAGTGAACTTTTGTATCAAAGAAAGAACATTTGGATAACTTACCATACAACTTTCTTTTTCTCAAAATTCCCAAAACTATCTTCAAATGCTCATTGTGCTCCTCAACACTTTTAGAATAAATGAGAATATCATCCAAGAATACAAATACAAACTTGTCCAAATATTCTTGAAAGATATTATTCATTAAGTTCATAAAAGTTGCGGGTGCATTAGTTAATCCAAAAGGTAGAACTATGAATTCATAATGTTCGTACCTTGTTCGGAAAGCTGTTTTATGAATATCTTCTTCTCTAATCCTTAACTAATGATAACCAGATCGAAGATCTATCTTAGAATAAACCGCTGCCCCACGCATCTGATCAAATAGATCGTCGATCCTTGGAAGTGGGTATCTATTCTTGATTGTTGCTTTATTCAACATCCGATAATCAATACACAGCCTAAGTGTTCCATCCTTCTTTTTCACAAATATTACAGGTGCTCCCCAAGGTGAAACACTTGGTCTAATAAAAAATTTAGACAAAATTTCTTGCAATTGTGCCTTAAGCTCGACTAACTCTGTAGTAGTCATCCGATAAGGTGCTTTGGAAATAGGTTCCGTTCCTGGTTTGATTTCGATGGTGAAGTCAAATTCCCTCTTGGGTGGTAAACCTGGTAATTCCTCCGGAAAAACATCCCTGAAACTTTGTAGTAGAGGAAATCATTTCATGGAATCACCATCTTCTTCTGAAAATTCAGATATCTTTACTGCATAAAGGGTACATCCTTTGTTTTTAGCCTTTTTAAGCTGCATAGCTGATAGTTTTCTAACTAAAATTTCTCGTTTCACCCCTTGAATCTCTGTTGTTTCCAGCTGATCATCTAAACATTTTATATTCTTTTCATAATAGTCTACTTTTGCTTTATGTTCAGCTAACCAATTGACACCAATGACAATGTCGTAAGACCCCAAAGGTGTAACATAGAGGTCAACTTCCGTGGAAAAGTTAGGTAAGTCAAGGAATGCCCCAAAAAGACACATACTCACTGTATGAACAGAGTTATTACCATATTGTACAGTCCAAGATTTATCCATTTTTCCAACTTTTCTCTTAAGTTTAGAAACAAGTTTACTAGAAATAAAACATTCAAGAGCTCTGTATCAAAAGAATAGTGACAGTATGCCAAATAACTTACTCGGACTTCTATAGGTGTCACTTGCTTTTCAAGCTTGCTTGTCTGCGCTCTTCTGCGCAAAGCATGTATCTTATGTTTGTTGATTACAATCATCCTTCTTCAAAGGGCACCGATTTGCGTAGTGGTCTTTGCCACAATTAGCAGCCTCCTACAGGTCCCTTTTAGGCTCAAAATTACCTCCACCTTGTAATTATCATGTTATCCTCCATAGGGATTTTTCCCATTGTTATAATTTTTGGCAAAATTATCCCTTACATTTCCAAAGAGTTTATTTCACATCGCCTTCTTACTATTATCCCCTGGAAACTTACTTCTATTTCCAAACTTTTTCCATGGTCCCTTTTTGGGTGCAAGTGAAGTTGAAGAAGGGTTTGCAATCTTCTTCCGCACTTCCTCTTTATGAGCGAAATAACATTTAATTTCTATTCTTGTCTTATGGCCTTTTCAACAACTCCTTCCATAGTGGTTGGACTATGAACATCGACCTCTCCCCCTATCACGGGATTCAATCCCATGATGAATTTCCTTATTCTGAACTTCTCGTCAGTTTGATACTACGGTACATACTTGAGGAGTTTTGTAAACCACTCCCAATATTTAGTTACCGTTAGCTTCCCTTGAGCTAAGTTCTGGAATTCTATCATTTTCTGATCATAGAAAAGTTATGGCAGCCAACGTTGCCTAAAATAGCCCTTAAATTGATCCCAAGTAATATTGGTCTCATCAATATTTAGCTCATCTTTACGACTATCCCACCACGAAGATGCTTCATGGGAAAGCTGATAGGCTCCCCAAATAGCTTTGGTTTCCTCCGAGAAGTTTCTTATTACAAAGTACTTCTCCATTTCACTAAGCCAGTTCTCAGCTCCATCACCTAATGTGGTGCCATCATATTTAGGTGGGCTTATCCTTTTTATATCATTAGTGAGTTCTGCTGCCAACCTGGCCTTTTTGTTTTCTGGTTGTACAGGTGCATTTCCAGCATTAATATCAACACCCATATCGGGGTTGTCCTCTGGAGGTTGCTGATTGTTATTACCAGCTTCATCTTCCTCCTCATTTCCCATTACTTGTTGTTCAAGTACAGCTAAACGATCTCTTGTGTCCAACAGGGCAGCAAGGATCTCATCAAGCTTTTGGGTTGTTGCTGCCCCTCCTTCAGGTGGAGCATTATTCGCAACATTCCCCCTTGTTCTAACCATTTTCTGTTACAAGAAAATTCAGGTTTTTATCAGATTATGGACACAATAGGTCCAAGAGCTGTAACCTTCAGCTCTGATACCAAGATGTAACATCCTCATTTTTATACATTAGAATAAGTAAAAAAAAAATTTGATAAATGTTTCCTAGTTCTAAATACATAATTTAGAGCTCACAAATCAAAACAACCATTCTTATAACAGATAACCATATGCAAATTTGTAATGACTTGGAATACCTCTCGATCTATTCATTCCATGACTCGGTAATCTACCGATCTATTCATGAGTATTAAGAGTTGGCATTTTTATTTTAACACATCACTCTTACGGTTCTCTTCCCTAATCTGGGATTCAGAATGCTCTGTCCAAGGAACCTATCTGAATAATTGTTACCATTATTCATCGGCATCTCGTCCCTTAGACTAGGTGACATAGGACTACGCAATCAGCAGCTTGCGATACTTTGGCCAAAGATTTGAAACATAATGCTTATGTCTCGTATTCCTTGACGGCATACTCATCAATCTGGAATACGTCCATCACCCCATTCCTTTGTTATGTAGAATGTCTTATACTGACTTCTGTCAGTCTCTCCTGCCCCAAGTTATTCACTCAGAAACGGATTAATAATATGGCAACGTTATAAGGATGCTCTTGAGAACTAGGGATACTCTGACATACTGGGTCAACCCTAGTTAACCCTATGTGTCAAGGTACCCCGAGTCTCCAGGGGCAGCCTCATAACATGACCATGTCGGTAACCAGTCCCGAAGTCAAAACTTGTTCGAGTTTAAGGAGTAAATCTTGATGATCAATGCAAAGGGTGTCACCATAAGTCACCTGCATTGTTGTATCTTCGAGAAGATCCTAATCTTCTCGAAGGTACAACCCTGCAATCGACTTGTGCCATCAACCTTCAAATCCACCTCGATAAGATCTACTAAACTTTAAGGTGTTACTTACGTGGAGTTTAAATTATACTCCAAGACACTCCTTTTTAGGGTAGTCTTTTCCCAACCCCTGGGTTCCTCATCTTAAAATTGCCTTTCGTATTAAGACCCATTCCACAAAGAGAAGTTTAATAAGATTGAGGTCTCAACAAGGAGATCATTGTTTCACAATAATCCTGATCTACGAAATTGGGTAGTAACCCCAAGTCTTCTCATAAGATTGCAAACTTATCCCTTTTTGGGTTTATTCCAGATCTTTAAAACTGAAATATATCTTACTTATTAGTGTTAAGATATAGTGATTTTAAAAACATTCAGTACGTTGTCTTGACTTAGATCAAGGTTAGAGAGTAACAGATTACTCTTCCCATTCAGCTTCCTGAAAGGGTTTATTTTAACCTTAGCTTCTCAAAAATCAGTGATCTAAATTACAATTAGCTTTAATTAGATCGTAATAGAACTACTAAACAATCATAAGTATTCAGTCACATAACCTTGCAACGCTTACTTAGATAATCACAAACGTCTCCAAGTTATACAATAATAACAATGGTCTTAAAATCATTCGAACCGAAGAAGATCAAACCATCCAGATACGAATGCAAACACATAAGTAACAAATACCTCAGTTTATTCATTTCAAAGCTAATCAAATACATTTTATGCATTCAGCATATTTGATACAATACTCAACAGCAAAAGAACATCTTTCTTCAAGTAGTACATTTAGAGAATCAAGCTGTAATTCATCAAAAAAAAAAATTTACTTGTTCTAATGTATAAAAATGAGGATGTTACAGATATTTTTTCTATCTGATGGGCTTAACTTCTAGAACTAGTTTAATAGTATTTTGTGCTAACTTTGGTTTAAATCCTCTCAAGTGCTCGTACTTCTAAGAAAAGAAATCTTTAAATTCTTGGAAAAGCTATATGAAATCAGTTTTTGTTGATCGCAAGTACTCACCTTTCGAATCTCAAGTATTTTACCCTCTCTAACCAAAATGAGCTCCGAATCTTCCCCTTGACTTCAATTTTTTTCTTCTCCTTCCAAAACTTGTCATTGGGATTGAATATTGACTCCAATGTTAGCAATTATTTTGGGATATTTTTTCATCCTTAATTAAACCACTTGGTCCCCATATTGTTGTTCTAATTTATCCCGATTCTTGGTAGAGAATTTAGCTTCTTCCATGTAGCAAATTGATGATTTGTTGATATTTTTGAACACCTTCCATATTTTTTTATTGTTTGGAACTACTGGCCTCACAACTACCTTGATATGGGGTTATGTTTTATCTCTCTTGATACTATCAACTACATCAAATGTTTCCCCAATTGTTGCAATTATGTCAATAGCCTCGTTCTTCTTCGTGGTATAAAAATGATATTAATTTCCACAAAGTCCTCAATGAAATCTCATGCACTATTATTCTAGATCTTGAGGATATCATTTTTGGTAGAATTTTCAACTTTAAATGTATTCACAATTAGCTCACTATCTCCAAATACTTGCAAGTTCTTAATTCCCCTTTTTCTTGTCTAATGTGATCTCGTGAACCAATGTTTCATAATCGATGTGTTATTTGAACAAACAAACTAAAAATGGAAAGCTGAGTAGTATTTTATACCTCGAGGTTATATAAGCATTGCTCCTCCTCCAACACCTTGTCTACTCCTCAAAAAATCAAATAATCAATGCCATAATTCATTGTTGTCTTCATGAGCTGATTTGGTGATGCTAGGGAGAGGTGGATTTTCTTCATGCAAGAAGTTTATGCCTAGTTCAAATTCTTTCATCTCCTTGTATGGATAAAAGCATGTATTTTACTTGACTCATACACCTAGTGTCAAATCCGAATAACCTCAACTTTAGTATCTTCTTCCAAATTGTTTGAGAAATCTTCATAATCAAAGGCCAAGTAATTTACATTGATTGGACTTGTCACATGAGGATCAATGTGAAATTCGACATTTGGGTCTAACCTAATTGTAGCCTTAGATATATATCTTGTTCTAAAGATCATGTGTGTCCAATTTGCATAGAAGTAACCTCCAATCTTAGTGGTGAAATCCGTTGACAAGAACAAGGCAAAAATTATGGCAAGTCAATTAAAGACACATCTTGCAAAACTTTGACATTTGCACAAACATAAAATGTAAGACTTAATACTTTGATAACTCCAATGGTTCCCACTAATGTCCCTTGTAGTTGCATCACTCCTTTAGAGAAATTTTCATACTTAATACCTAGCTGATCATCTATCTATTTTGGATTTACTTGAACTTCTTTCTCCTAAATCATTCATACAATTATGCACTAACTTATCTTTGATGATCAAGAATAGTGAGTGATTGTAATTTTTCTTGGATGGATTCCCTCTTGTTACACTCTTTTAGTAAGAAAATTTTCCTAAATTTTGGATGACCCATTCAAGGTGGACCAATTGGCAATTGTTGTTTTCAACAAGTCCCACCGTCCGGGATTTCTAATGACTTCCACATGGAAATGTTGATATTTTTCTTCTTCAAGTGGTCAATAATGTTGAAGGAGATGGACTATCCTTTTGTTTCCCCATACTCAGCATAATCTTTTATGGAACTTGAGATGGTACATGAGCTATTAGAACCAATGCCTTGGGATGATTTTGTACATTTAGAGATGCTTTTACACGCTAGTGCGTTGACTTGTGGTGGGAGGATGTGCAAGAGTTTCATTTGTCAATTGTTCTTAGACCATGGATATTTTCCTAGCTCTCATGTTTGCTGCTACACCATGAGGAAGTGATTTATTAATGCCATAGAAGTCTTCTACCTACCAATTTACCAATGTGGTGTCACTTGGAGGAGATTCTTGTGTATTTTCTTGTTGCTATTTTTCTTCCTCCTTTATTTCTGGGTCATACATATTGTTTGCACCATTAGGGACTGATTTAAAGAAACACTTAAACATGTTTCTTGATTGTGAGGCTGAATACATGGGAAGAACCATTCATACTCCTATCCAAGACTATTTTAAGTTGGAACCAAGTCCCTGAATTTTGAGATTGCATTTGGATTATACAATTGAAATAGCTTGTAAGTATGAGGTTTTCGTTGGTTATTATTATGATCCATAGCCTAAGATGGAAGTTTATTTAATTAATATGGGGCCTATTTTCTTGAGCTTGAGGTAGATATGGTCCAAATATCTACATTTATTTCCTCATATTAGTCACTAGCTCATTCCCTATGTTATGCAAATTCTTCATAACCTACTTTATTTATTTGGAAGTGCTTGAAGAAGTGTAAGCCTAATTATTTCTCTTATTTCTAGGGGATATAATGGGATTCAACTCGGGTGTTTGACTAGTTGTAGGATTTCCCAATCTAGATATAAAGGCATAAGTGGCCTTAGTGTAATCTTTCATCTTGAATCAAATAGTTCTCCACTTTGATAGCTATGTCATAGTCCCCTAGCAGCTTTATTCCTCACATTAATTGTATCATCATAGAAATTTCAAAATTTAGAGCCTTCAATAAGTAGATGAATCCACCTTTTCTAGTTGGCCTTATGGCTATTGGAATCATGTCCCATGTTCTTTGTAGATGGAAGTTAAAATTGAGTATTTTCTCATTTGGGTTTCTTTTGATCATGGTTAATTTTTATAATAAATAAATTTTATCTTCCCTTTCTCCCAAATGGTTACAAAGGGTTATGCATAATTGATTATAGTTTATAATAGACGATGTTCTTGTTATCCAAAATTCACCCCCGGTGTAAATTTGATAACGTGCATCGAATACTCAAGTCCTGTAAATAGATTGATTCAAGGTGTAAAAATCATGTTTCTAGGGTCCCCTCGGATTTTTTCTAACTCCCCGTCCAAGAAGAAAAGAGCAAGTTCTGAAAAAGGCTGAAAAAGTTGCAAAAAAAAATCTTGAGCCAGAAAAAAATCATGAAAAATGGCTAAGTCCTAGTCCAGCCGCCCTTGGGACGGTTGGGACGTCGAGGCGTGAATCGGCCGAAAGGGTGCCAGGGCGGTCCACAAAGCAAAGGGACATCCAGGCCATGAGGATGTGTGGGACACGGAAAGGTGAACCACCAAAGGTCGAGCAAAATCGAGTAATCATTGTGCGAGAACATGTTGGGACATCCGGGCCAAGAGGACGCAGAGGACGCGAAAAGGTGAAGCGGCCACAAAGAGGGACAAGTAAGCCCATTTCAGGCGGTTAGGAATAATTTGACCCAGATGGTCTCGGGCGGTTGGGACATAAGTACGTGGCGAGCGCGGAGCCGAAGGAGCCGAGAGGAAATCAAATTACGCCACATGTCATTGGCTGAAAGAGGGACAGGGAAAGCTGAATCGGGCAGATTAGAAGAAATTTTCCTAGACAACACTGGGACGACCGGGCCAAGGGGACGTGAGGGATGTGAAAAGTCGGCAAGCCCACAGACGAATCAAGAGACGCCACGTGTCACAAGGGAAAACGTCCAAAATTTCAAAGGGCGAGGTTTGAAGCGCTGCCCGAGCCAATAAAAAGAGGACACGTGTCCAATGGAGCAGGGAAGTGTGGAGCTTGGGGAGGAGTTAGAAAATTTGGCAAAATTTTTGGCCAAAAACTAAAAAGCAAAGGTCTTCCCCATGCCCCCTGTCGACCAATCAATGCATGCCACGTGTCCCAAGTGGCGGGGCGCGGGGAAAAGTGGAAAATTTTCCAAAAAATTAAAAAGGGTCAAATTTCAAGGGAAAACCCATGGGTAAGGGAAGGAGAGAGAATTGCTCATCCAATCAGCATCCGACACGTGTTGTCCAGTGGCGAGCGCGTGAAAAATTTCAAAACCCATTTTTGCTGTTTTGTGCCTAAATCTTGATTGCCATATCTTTCGATCCAGAGCTCAGATTTGCACATTCTTTATATCATTGGAAAGCTTATAAAATTCTCTACATGATTCTGGGGTCAATCTTGAATTTTTGTTCAGTCTGAGAGATAAAGTTAAGAAACAGATCTGACACGTGTTCATGGCCAGAAGTGACATTTCAGCGACCAAATTTAATGCGCAATGCGTCGCATTCTCCTCCAATCCAATCAAAAAATGGTAGGGTATGGGTTTGTAAGGTCCCCATTCTGATTTAATCCATTTATAATCAATGAGGAATGGGTTCCCATGTTTTGTATGTTTTCTCTCTCTGCAGGCTCGACCCATGCAATGTAAAAGCTAGATTTGGCTCATTTTCAAAAGAAGGAACATTTTTGGCATAGCAGACTTCTTCTTTCACCTCCAAAGATGTGATTGATGCAAGAATTAGACCTCTTCAAAGATTGTAATAGTTTTTACCTCTCTGAGATTGTAATGAAGTGGTTTTGATATTGGAAATGATAATGCAAGCTTTTGAATGGACTTCACCTTTGTTTGTATTATTTGCTTCATTTCGGACCCTAAATTATATCTTATCACTGTGTATGTTTTATGTTGTAATCTTTGGTTTGTGTCTATTTGCATGACAAAAATATTAACCACTCCTTTTGGTGCATCACCATCTTTAGTTAGTTTCAATTTTTCCACTCTATCCCCTGTCTCCTCGCAATTTAGAGTAGGATTAGGACTCAACCTCTGTAGTTGTGAAAATATAGATGTAAATCGAGGGAGTTTGAGGAACCAGCCTCTAATCTGGAGATTCCTCTCTCATAAGTCCCACACTTGGAGAGAGGTTTCCATGTTGTGCAATCACATTGATGCTAGAGTGATCAACCTAGAAGCCTGATCAACATCCGGGGTGCTTCGCTGATTTGCAACAACAGCTTTTGCACGCTGGTGGGACACTAGAGGTCTCATTTTTATTGCAGCAAAGTTGATGTGCATCTGCTGCAATTTTCTTGCTTAAAAAGAGATATTATTTGCATATCTGGTGACTCCAAGGGGAAGAATCAACTGGTTTCAGCAGTGCAGGCCTAAAAACTCATGAGAAGAATCACCACAAGGTCAAGAGTTGGAGAAGAAGAAGTGCTGTTTGAATACCTGCAATTATCTCCAAGAAGAAGGTAAAGAGGAAGAAGGACTCAAAGGTCTCCATCTCCACCAAACAGAACTCTCTCAACTCCTCCACCTGGTAGGCCTTTCATTCAGTCAACAAGGGTTTTAAGACCAATTAAAATGGCACAAAACAACCCTACGTCAAATTCACAGGAAGCATCCCACTTTCCCTCAATACACAACATTCAATTCCTATTGCAGCCTTGAAGAACATTCCCTACTTCACTTGGAAAATCGAGACTACTCCAGGTGATCATGTTAAAGACATTGCCAACCTTTGTGCAATCCATGAAATCAATGAAATGCAAGTGGTCACAAGTTACTAGCATCTTCATTTAAGGGTAAAGCATTGTAATGGTCTAGGAGCCTTGGAGCTGGTTCTATCACAAATTGAAATCAGCCGTGTATAGCACTTCATGAGCAATTTGGAGAAAAGGGAGACAACTTGTCTCTTTTGGAGTAGTTGACAACCATCAAGAGAGCTCCCAATGAGCAACTGACCAATTTCAACTTCAGATTTCAAAAGACTTGGGAGAGAATTCCGGTGGCGGTCGACCAACAAGAAGGTGCTTTTCTCTATTATCTCAAAGCTCTAAATTCTGATATTTCTATGTTGATTCAGTCCATGGGAGGCATAACTATCCCTATGGCTTATAGCATAGCCATTAGGGCTGAAAATTGTTTGATCCAAGTTGGAAAACTTGCCCCTAGACCTCCCATGCCATTGTTTCCAAGTTTAGAGAGCCCAAACACCAATCAAGCACCTAATTTGGCTCCTTCTCCCACTCCTAGAAATCAGAGTTCAAATGAAGCTTCCACTTCATCTCCAAGTGCCCCAAATGAGCTTCAAGAAGTCATGAAGCAATTGCAAAACCTAGGCAATGAGCTGGTTACTCTCAAAAGGCAGCAAGCCTAAGGTTTTAGACCTTCTTATCAACCCCAGGCTCAGCCTAACAGGTAGCCATACCAACCACAAAGGCCTCCTAATCCAGCTGCAAATATAAATCAAACAAGGCCTCCTGCCAATAGACCATTTCAGCCCTATAATCCAAATGCCATATCTACCTCTAAGGCATTGGTGCCAACATAAAACATCATTGCTCAGGAGTATGATTGTTGTTTTCCATGCAATAAGCCTCATAACCAATCCATGTGATTCAACGGTGCTTTGAATCAAGCATTGATGGTGGCAACTACTAGTATGGAGGGTGAGAGAAGTCAAGGAAACAATCAACAACAAGAAACATTCCAACAAAGAATCAGCCCCAAATGACACCACATTGGTAAACCGGCAAGAAGAAATTTTTGTGGCATGAATCGGTGGTTACTCAAGGTGTTGCAGCCAACATAAGGTTAAAAAGGAGGAATTTGGGTGAAGAATAGCCATTAGCCCCAACCAATCCACAACCTTCCACGGCTCCACAAATGGTTGGCAAACGAGTCCAATTTCAAATGCACAAGGGCAGCCAAGAACAGCTCCTAGGCCAACTCAAATACCGGCTTGTTGCTGCCCATGCAAGGAGTGAATGTACAAGCAAAGGGACGGAAAAGGGATACTTCATCACCATTCAATCATTGATCGATGAAGAAGACAAACATCAATCTATCAATGTGGGAATCCCTATCTATCCCAAGCCAAAGAGATCTCATGCAAGCTGCGCATGAAGGACTCGCCAACTTTGAATCAGCAAGTTCGGATGCAAGACAAAGTTCTTACAAATGCTACCCACTGAGGGAAAGCATGGAGGACAACAAGGTAAAATGTTGAAGCCCCTCCTTTCTATGTTTCATTAATCATTGGAAATCAGCTAGTACATAATTGCATGATAGACTCCGAGGCAAGTAGCTCGGTAATGCCTAAATAGATAGCTGATCGGCTAGGGCTCCAAAGATGAAACAACATCCAAAGGGGTAGTGTAGCTGGATGGGACAAGAGTAGCAATAAAGGTTGGAGTGATTAGAAACTTGAGTCTTACCTTGCATGCATGTCCAAATGTTGTTGTTTTACAAGATGTATCAGTCATAGACCTTCCACCACTCTTTACCCTATGCTTGTCAAGGGATTTCACAGCCAAGATTGGGGGATATTTGTCTACTGATTGGTCACACATGCTGTTTAGAACAAGGTATGGAACTAAGGCTACAATCAGGTCTGAACCTATGGCAAACTTCCATATTGAGCCTTACACTCCAAGTCAGATTAATGCCAATTGCTCAAAGATTTGATCAAGAAGATCACCCAAGGACCGATGAAGCCGACACTAAGGTCAAGCATCCCGATCTAACTCCCGATGAATGGGCAAGCAAGATACATGCATTTGATCCTTATCAAGAGGTGGAAGAATCTGAGCTAGGGGTCTATTGCATACATGAAGAAAATCAGCCTATTCCTAGCATCACCAAGCCAAACCACAAGGATGAAAATGAGGTATGGCAGCTGTTTTTTTATGGATCAAGGAGTAGACAAGGTGCAGGAGGTGGAGCTATGCTTATTTCACCGCAAGGAGTAAAGTACTATTCAACTTTTAGATTTCAGTTTGCATGCTCCACTAACACTGCTGAATATGAATCCTTGGTGTAAAGGATGCATTGGGCAATAAAGAAGAAAATAAAGAACTTGCAAGTCTTTGGGGACAGTGAATTGATTATAAATCAGGTCAAGGGATAGCATGCTACCAAGAATGATCTTCTCAAGTGCTACAAGAATAGGGTGTGGGACCTCATGGAAGATTTTGAGGGTTTTGGCATCAAATCCATTCCTAGGAAAGAGAATCAAGTCTGCCGACAAAGCTTGCGTAATGGGTGCAGCCTTTGACATTGTGGAAAGCATTCAACAAGACAAGGTACAGCCAAACATCCATGTGATTGTGAGGCCTTTAGTGCCGGATAACAATGTCAGTTGGCAAGTGTTTGAAAATGACCAGCAAATCATCCATTTCTTGCAAGAAGAAGTTGAGTTCTCAGCCAAGAATCAAGAAAAATTAGAACAGCAGTATGGTGACCAAGTGGTACAATGAGAACTAACAAGCTGCCCAAGGACTTATCACTTTGGATTCCATTATTAATCCCAATGACTAGTTTAGAAAGGAGAAAGCAAACATTCGTGTCAAGAGAGAGGATTCAGATCCATCTCGGTAGAAGAGAACAAGCGATTGCAAATTGGAAGGATGAAAACTGAACAAGAAAGGTATGAGTTCATACAACTGTGTCAAGAGTTCCCTGATGTGTTTGCTTGGAGCTATGAAGACTTGAAAGTTTTCAATCCCAACTTAGCTCAAAGATACCATCGAATTAGATCCAAATACTAAGCCTCACAAAGAAATAAAGACCACCAATCCACACATGGAGCCTCTCATGAGGAAAGAATTGGACAAGCTGATTGAGTCAAGGATCATATTCCCAACCAAGCATTCTAGTTGGGTTTCCAACTTAGTCCTAGTCAGAAAGAAGAGTGGAGAGATCAGGTTGTGTGTTGACTTCAGAGACTTGAATAGAGCCTCTCTCAAGGACCATTACCCACTCCCTTCCATGGAGAAAATCTTGCAAGTTGTGGCTGGTTCCGAGAGGTTTTCACTACTTGATGGCTACTCAGGCTACAATCAGATTATGGTGAAGGAAGAAGACCAGTTCAAGATAGCCTTCACAACCAAATGGGGAACTTTTGCATATAGGAAAATGCCATTTGGGCTGTCCAACGCTGGTGCTACCTTCCAAAGGGCAATGGACATGGCATTCAAAGGTTTGATTAACAATGTGGTGCTGATTTACCTTGATGATATCACTGTTTTTTCCAAAAATGCAGCAGACCACCTCTCTCATTTGAGACAAGTCTTCACGAGGTGCAGGAGATTTGGAGTGTCTTTGAATCCTAAGAAGTGTATCTTTCTTGCACATGAAGGAAATCTCCTTGGCCATATTGTCTCCAAAGAAGGATTAGCAATTGATCCAGAGAGGGTTGAAGCCATAAGAGCACTACCATTGCCAAGCCACAAGAAAGCCCTTCAAAGTTTCTTGGGAAGGATAAAATTTGTTCGGAGGTTTGTCCCAGATTTTGCAGCCCTTGTCAAGCCCATCACCAAAATGTTAAAGAAGAGCATGGCTTTCAAGTGGATAGCAAAAGGCAAGGAGAGTTTTGAAGCAATCAAAGAAGCCATCTCTCAAGCTCCAACTCTCATCAACCCGACTTCTCCAAGGATTTCATCCTCTATGCATTTGGAGGTAATGACACTATTTCTGCCATTTTGGTACAGCAGAACAAGGATAATGATGAGCAACCAATTGCCTTCTTTAGCCATAGCCTAGATGACTATGAGGTGAGGTACTCTTTTATTGAGAAGCATGTACTTGCAAGAATCGGGAGCTTGAAGAAATTCAAACATTTAGTCTCAAACAACAAGGTCCAGCTTTCTAGTCTCACATGATGGGGTTAAGGAATTCCTCCTCAACAAGGATTTGAATGAGAAAAGAGTAGGTTAGATCACCCGTGTCATGGAGTATGACATTGAGATCAAGATCACCAAGCTGGTAAGAGGGAAAGGATTGTGTGAGTAGTTGGTTTTGGGGAAGTAAAAAGAAGTATGCAATGAAGAAGAGGCTGTTTTTATAGTCCAGATAGCCATGAGCCAAGTGGCAATCAAGAAGAAGACAATGTTTCCCCCACTCCTTGCTGGACCCAAGGTATTATACACTTCCTAAGCACAGGCCTATGCCCTCTCGGAGATGAACAAGACCCAAAGGAGACACTTCATATTGCAGGCTGTTCCGTATGCCATTGTTGATGGAGTTTTGTTCAAGAAAGATGTGAATGGAGTGCTACTGAGGTGCATTAGCACAAATCAGATTCAAAGGGTGTTGGAAGAGTTCCATGGTGGACCAGCTGGTGGTCATTTTGCACCAAGAGTGAAAACTCTAAAAATCATGAAGGCTGGTTATTATTGGCCTAAAATCTTCAGTGATTGCTATGCATGGATCAAGAGGTGTAAGAATTGTGCATTCTTCATGGGAAAAGAGAGACTTGCTGCCCTTCCATTACATCCGATCTCAGTTGACCAGCCATTCATGCAATGGGGTTTGGACTTCATTGGAGTCATTAATCCCAATTCAAGCCAAGGGCACAAATGGATTTTGACAGCCACGGACTACTTCACCAAATGGACAGAAGCAGTAGCACTCAAAGAGGCAAATGAGTCTAGCATCTTAGAATTTTATGAGGGGATAACAACCAGATTTGGTGTACCTGCTACAATAATCTCTGATAATGCATTAGCATTCATTGGATCTAAGGTGACTGAGTGGGCTATCAAGAATGGTATCTACCTAAGCACTTCATCAAACTATTACCCCCAAGGTAATGGCCAGGCCGAGTCTACAAACAAGAACTTGTTGAGGATCATTAGGAGGACTCTTGACGAGAATCAGAGGTCTTGGCATACCAAACTGAAATCAGCCTTATGGGCTGATAGGATAACTCCCAAAATATCCACAGTAACTCTCCATTCAACCTTGTCTATGGAAGAGAGGCAATCTTGCCCATGTCGCTTGAGTTGCCAAAGCATTGGAACTCATGAAGAAACTGGAGTTGTCTCGAATTTGAGCCCATGGAGGTGAGGTATGCAGAGTTGATGGAGCTGTAAGAGATTAGAAATCGGTATCCCAAGCAATGGAAAAGGATCAAGCTTTGATCAAGAAGACCTTTGATAAGAAGGCCAAGGACAGATATTTCAAGTTGGACATCTAGTATTGAAATGGGATGTGGATAGAGAAAAACCAGAAGGCATTCAAAATTTGATGCCATTTGGAGTGGCCCATACATGGTCACGAATCGCAAGAATAGCAATGCTTTCTAATTGGCCTCATTGGATGGTGAAGAACTGCAGATTCTAGTAAATGGAATCTATCTCAAGCGTTGCTTCTATAGGTAAATTCACTACCTTGTAAATATTAGATTAGATTTTCATTCCTCCAAGTGCTTGTGCACATTGTTCTGCTTATAGGTTAGTTTTGTTTTCCCTAAGTGCTTTGGCACAACTTGCTGTCCATGGAGATGTTTGCAGCCCTTACTTCCATCAGTGACATTCAATCTTCCTCCTTACACATTCTCGAGTCAGGGCCGGGGTTCTAAAAAAATATCCGATGACTCCATGCCCAATGGACTACTTGAAGCACTTGGTCTTTTCTTGTAGCAGTGCATGAGATGACCCCGCTGAGTCACCAAATTGTTATCCAAAATTCACCCCCAGGGTAAATTTGATAACATGCATCAGAATACTCAAGTCCCAAGAAAATAGATTGATTCAAGGAAAAAAATCATGTTTCTAGGGTCCCCTCGGATTTTTTCTAACTCCCCTATCCAAGAAGAAAAGAGCAAGTTCTAAAAAGGGTGAAAAAGTTGCAAAAAACAAGCTTGAGCCGAAAAAAATCATGAAAAATGGCTAAGTCCTAGTCCAGGCAGCCCTTGGGACACTTGGGACATCGGGCGCGAATCGGCCGAAAGGGCGCTAGGTGGTCCGCAAAGCAAAGGGACATCCGGGCCGTGAGGACACACGGGACGTGGAAAGGCGAACTCCGCCTAAGGTCGGAGAAAATCAACTAACTGCGTCAGTGCGCGAATGTGTTGGGACATCTGGGCCAAGAGGACGTAGAGGACAAAAAAGGTGAAGTGGCCACAAAGAGGGACAAGGAAGCCCATTTTGGGTGGTTCAGAAGAATTTGTCCCAGACGGTCCGGGACAGTTGGGACATAAGTACGCGGCAGACGCGGGAGCCGAAGGAGCCGAGAGCCAATCAAATTATGCCACATGTCATCGGCCGAAAGAGGGACAGGGAAGCCCAAATCAGGTGGATCGGAAGAAATTGTCCCAGACATCATTGGGACAACCATGCCAAGGGGACACGAGGGACACAAAAAGCCGGGCAGGCCGCGGATGAATCAGGAGACGCCATGTGTCACAAGGGAAAATGTCCAAAATTTCAAAGGGCAAGGTTTGAAGCACTGGCCTAAGCCAATAAAAAGAGGACACATGTCCAATGGAGCAGGGAAGTGCGGAGCTCGGGGAGGAGTTAGAGAATTTGGCAAAAGTTTTGGCCAAAAGCTAAAAAGCAAAGGTCTTCCCCGCGCCCCTGTCGACCAATCAATGCATGCCACGTGTCCCAAGTGGCGGGGGCGCGGGGGAAAAGTGAAAAAAATTCCAAAAAATTAAAAAGGGTCAAATGTCAAGGGAAAACCCATGGGTAAGGGAAGGAGAGAGAATTCCTCATCCAATTAGTGTTCGACACGTGTTGTTTAGGTGGCAGAGCGCGGGAAAAAATTTCAAAACCCATTTTTGCCTGCTTTGTGCCCTAAATCTTCAGATCGCCATATCTTTCGATCTAGAGCTCAGATTTGCACGTTCTTTAGATCATTGGAAAGATTATAAAATTCTCTACATGATTCTGGGGTCAATCTTGAATTTTGGTTCATTCTAGATAGAGAAAGTTAAGAAATGGCTCGACACATGTTCATGGCCGTAAGTGACATTTTAGCGACCAAATTTAATGCGTAATGGGTCGCATTCTCCTCCAATATAGTCAAAAATGGAAGGGTATGGGTTTGTAAGGCCCCCATGCTGATTTAATGCATTTGTAGTCAATGAGGAATGGGTTCCCACATTTTGTATGTTTTCTCTCTCTGGGCTCGACCCATGCAATGTAAAAGCCAGATTTGGCTCATTTTCAAAAGGGAACATTTTTGGCATAGCAGACTTCTTCTTTCACCTCCAGCAAGTGATTGATGCAAGAATTAGACCTCTTTAAAGATTGTAATAGTTTTTACCTCTCTGAGAATGTAATGTAGTGGTTTTGACATTGGAAATGATAATGCAAGCTTTGTGAATGGGCTTCAAATTCCTTTGTTTGTATTATTTGCTTCATTTCGCACCCTAAATTATATCTTATCATCCTGTATGTTTTATGTTATAATCTTTGGTTTGTATCTATTTGCATCACAAAAATATTCACCACTCCTTTTGGTGCATCACCATCTTTAGTTAGTTTCAATTTTTGCACTCTATCCTGTCTCCTTGCAATTTAGAGTAGGATTAGGACTTGAACCTCTATAGTTGTGCAAATATAGATCTAAATCGAGAGGAGTTTGAGGAACCAGCCTCTAATCTAGAGATTCCTCTCCCGGTTCACAAGTCCCACACTTGGAGAAAGGTTTCCATGTTGTGCAATCACACTTTGATGCTAGAGTGATCAACCTAGAAGCCCGATCAACATCCGTGGGGTGCCGCTGATTTGCAACAACAGCTTCTTAAGATCCTAAACCACTGTAAAGCTTTACCCTTGAAAGAGGAGGCTAAAAATTTAACTGTAACATCCATCTCATTGACCTCATGTATAGCACAAACATTTACAATGTGTTCGATGTGGTCAATCAAAGTTGTGTGATTTTCCCCTGTGAAATATGGGATATTCTTCGATTCAGTAACTAGAATTGGATTTTTTACATTGAGGGCAAGTGGACTACTACCCGTGAAGTTTAAAAAGGGATTTGGTCATCCTTATGGTTGTTATTTATGTGCCATCCTAATTGGCCTAAGAACCCTAGTTGATTTAAGGAAAGGTCTACCAGGTATAGGTGTAGATAAAGTTATGTTAGGCGGAGATGGTGATCTTTTTGGTATTCTTCCTCTACTTCCTCTTCTTGGAGATAACTGCAAATATTTGAAAGCGCATTCTCTTATCCTTGAGCGAGTTTGGATCCTTCTCATGAAATTGAGATATTGTACTTCTACACCACTAAGTTCTTCTCCTTTGGATTCATTAGATGTGTTGAGAATGAGCCTCCAAATGCTAGAGCTTCACCAAGACACATATCATATCTTGATAAAATATAAATATTCACCTTGAAGGGCACATGATTTGTGTGAAGATTTGGACCTTATTTTGTATTTTTGAAACCCAAAATACAAAATTTAGATCTTAGGATATATAAAACAACCTTCAAAACATGAAATGAATACCTTGAGACCTTTTCTCCTACAATGTACCTTTCAAAACCTCAAAACACAAGGATTCAAGATTTTACATTTGTTTTGTAACCTCTTAAACCTAAATCATAAGGATCCAAAAATTTGGACCTGTTTTGCATGTGTAAAATCCTAAAATACACTTGTCATAAGCAAGGGAATGCAATGGAACCCCTGAAACTCAAAATTCAAAGATTGGGTCTTGTCGGTTTTCTCATCATCTCAAGTCCTAATTTAGCTTGCAAATGCCTCCAAAGTTGAAAATTTTGACTTCAGTCCCACCGGCATGCAAACATTGTTGTGGAAAAATTAAAACACCCCTGATTGCTTATGATTTGTGTGAGAGGAAATCAATGTAAATTTTCACACATGGGATTATCCTGAAGTGTGATACCTTGCTTGTAGGATAAACCTCCGTATAAAGTTAGCTTCTTCTACCTATTTCTATTACCAAAACTAACTCCATAATGTAATAAAATGACTAATCTAATCCTACCCTAATGCTTTCCAAAGAGACATGGATAGAAGGATGTAATGAAAAGTAAAAACTACATGAAGAGGGTGATACACCTAGAAGAGGGTTGTTGAAAAATTATTCATGCATGAGATTGAAAACAAGCAAAATGAAAATTGTAGTCAAGCACCACGAGATCACAACACCTACAAAAATCCATTTCTATTAAACATAATCAAATTTAGACCTGAAATAGATAAATAACCTACACAATATACCCATAAAATCAACAAAGCTAAGCTAAAACAACAACATCGGACTAGGATAGATAACAATCACAAATATGATTTTATTGCTCCAATGCTTTTACAAAATGACTCATGACATGGGAAAGAGGTAAGATTTCTATTAGAGATCTCTAAAAATGGAGGCTTGAATTTCCACAAGTTAGATAGAAGGGAGGGAAGATACAATAATGTCTAACCTTTAAAAAAACCTCCTTTACATTATATAGAAGAATGAGATGAGAGATAAGGAGAAAATCTTGAATCCATACTTCAACCAACTTCAAAAATCATCATTGCATCTATAAGAAGGATGGCATTTCTTGCATATCCCATGATTGATTGTACTCTTCCTTGTTGAAGAAGAAATTGCTCCCACATTTTCATTTACACCATCTCAGTGCTCCTTGGTATAACCTCCATGCTATTTTATCTTCATCACCAATTTCCTCTCACCTAACCCCATAATTTTCCATTTCTAATTATCTCATGTCAAGGTATTTGAATTATATTTCCAAAAAATATAATTTTGTTAGATTCTCGACATCCCGGGAAAACTTTATGAAGGTTTGAAGGTGGATTATTTTTAGGATTCATCTCCACCAACTCCTACTTATTAGCTCACCACCTCCTCGGGTAACTCACCATTAGATTCAGTCGAGTTTTGAAAAGCATTGCATTTGGGTGATGAAATTACATCATGTAAATGGAAATCTACCTCTGCATCCTCTTAACTCGGTCACTAAGCTATCCATTTGTTTGGTTTGTTGGGTAGGCTTCACACTTTACATTACATCGGGAGTCGGGGTGATTTTTAATCACACATCCATAACCACTGCACCCGATTTCCTTTGTAAAAATACTCCACCTTGTGATTTGGGTTTGAAACCAAAATTCCATTTAAATGCGCCTACAAATATTTCAATGTGCATATTACTTTCCACATATTCACCCCCTAACTCACCTTCTATTTCGATGACCAATATTTTTCCTTAAAGACCTCGACTAACCCTCAGAACAACCAATTTTTCACTTACACATATAGGGAATTTATTTTTACTATAACATTATGCTTCATGATTTATATACCCATATATTTAATTTCAACATAAACCTTAATGCAATCCATTTCTTATACCTTTCATAAACCATGTACAACCCTATGAGAGTATACAGATCATACTTGATTCCCCCAATGCTCTTTATGAGATAATACATAAAATGTATCCTTTGGTATTTAATTTATAATATAATTTTAATTAAGGGATGTTATCTAAGTGTCTACTTGGGTTCAGCTAAGCAATCCCATCTAGCATCCCACAACTTAGATCTTGGTGTAATTAGTAGCTTACACTACTTTGCACAAAGTTTTTAGACACATGTATGCCATGCTCAGTTCCATGACGGAAACGTGCCATTGGGAACTTATCATCTCATGTTAATCAATATTCAGTTATATGGATTAGCATTCAAAAATGGTTCTATAAATATCTACAAGTCTCACACAAGGTACAAATCTAGAATTACCAAAAGAGAGACATGCCACTATAACAACCTAGAATGCTTGTTGGAAGGTAAGTGCCCCCATTATTATTTGAATCATTTCTAGACCACTTCTCTTATCATATCCATTCAAATTTGGCATCGAGGTACATGTCCGTGAGGTACAATCCAAACTTGTAACTTTGGAAAAGCTAGTACTTAATGTAATGCAATGTAAAATCTTAGGGTCTTGATGTGGCAATTCAAGTATAGCTACTAAGCGGTGGTATCTCGAATAGTGACTACTATCATTCAATGGATAAAACCATGTAGTTACCATAGTGAGTTGACCCAAAATGGGTCCTAAATTGGAACATTATATCTTAATTAATTTACTCGTGACAAGATACCCTATATTCCATGACTCTTTCACCATGAATAAATCGTAGATAGGGTCCTACACCATTGTATTCCACAACAAAGTGTAACAAATAATTATTCATATACAACAAGTCATCTTATTAATTTCACGTTCATATACAACTAAATAAGTCATAAATTTCACAAGTAATTATTCATATAAATCAAGTCATCTTATTAATTTCATGTTCATATAAAACTAAATAAGTCATAATTTTTTTATACATCATCAACAATTCACTATTGAAGTCCAAGGTGTCATAAATAGGTATCATTCATTTTAACACTTTGCATTCTTCTTAGCCAACACTTCATTTTCATATTTCTTGAACTAATCATAAGCTAAAATTGTGTCTTTCATATAGATCATTAAGATTACAATCCTTTCATTAATGAAGATAAGTACAACCATCAAAATCTAGCTAGCTAATTATTTCTTACTAGCTCGATGATCCTTTTAACCTACATGATGGAATCATTGTCAGTTTGATACAAATTGGCATGAATAGTTTTTACCCCAAATTTACACCTTAAACCATTTAGCATTTCATTACAAGAAAAAATGCATTTAGATTACAATTACTTAATGAACTAAATGAGCACAAATCAAAATTATAATCTTTCTTTAAATAAATTTTGGAAATACAAAAATATTTAATTTAATTAAATACCATAGCTTAATTACAACTTTGCTCAAGAATAATTGAATCATTATAATCTTATATTCATTTACTTTTCCCATTTTACGGTAATCCCGAAACATTCATTTCTTTAACCGCAAAAAAAGTAGAGTCATCACGCATAAATCATACCTCATGGACAATAATTAATGTTTCCTTTTTTGGGTAGTTTCATTCACAATGGTATATCATTACAAACCAAACAATTCAACATCCTTAAAACCATACAAAGCTAGTTATAATAAATAATACTCAACCAATATATACCGTAATAACTTAGCTACACATATCCCAACCAATTAAAATTTACTTAATAATACCAAAACCCAAATGAAAATACCATAGCCGTATAAGCCCATACTTATGTTACTACAGCATTTATATTCAATCCATCCAAATAAGATAACTGAATCCAATCAACGTAACTAATTACAATGAACTCAAGAAGATTCAAAGCTGGAATAATAACTTTTCAGCCATGTAAGCCCATACTTATATCATCAGTAACATTTTATCCAAATTACGTAAGTCTCACATAACTTCTATAATCGGTATATTTCTTATTGGTATAATAATAATACTTTAACAAGGTATAGGCCTTTTCATCATATATCACTAACATATATACAAAGTGATAACTTGTAAGATTTAGTGAAAAATATACTTCATAGCTCAACATACACCTTGTATAGTATTTAATACAACACGTCAATTTGAGTTATTTCCTAATACATACAAATCATATTAAGATTTGAAATCAAGTAAGGCCACTATTGAAACTTGATCATACTTTTGCGTGTGTGTGTGTGTGTGTGTGTGTGTGTGTGTGTGTGTGTGTGTGTGTGTGTGTCTGTGTGTGTGTGTGTGTGTATAAGTCCATACTTAATTAACCTTTCATTATAACTGGTATAAACTAATTATCCATTATCATATAATTCATACTTAGCTATATCATCAGAAAAAGAATGCATAATTACCTAAAACTCACCTCATAACAAAGTTATGAGTTCATAATTATAACCAGGACATCGGTAGCATAAGAGACTAACTGTTTACTTCACGGTCACAAATTTGGATTTGATTGTCGAAAGCTCAAAAATATTTCAAGATGTGTCTACCCAATCAAAAGACTTCCTAGTTTAAGGTAAAGACTTCACTATATTAATTAGTAAGAAAGATACTATCAATAATTCGTTCAATTATAATTTAGATATTTCATATATCAAATATATGCCACTTCGACATATCTTTCTCATTTTACTCATAGATCCTAGATTGATTAAAGAACATTGTTGAATATTTTACTCTAGAATAATGAGACATCAACAAATTTTATTAAGGAACTCTTAATGAGAATTGACTCTCTAATGAGTACTAAAAGTATAATATTTATCCTCAAGCAAGAGATCTGCAGCTTGTAGAAGACCAAGAAAACTTGCTTAACTAAAATCTTATGAAGTGACAAGAAACAATGTTACTTTGTAAGAATAAATGATTAAATATCAACAACATTTCAGACTGAAGGTTAGGTTAAATACTTTCAAAAAATCCATTTACATATGACTTAGTGGATACAGGTCCACATTCAACAACATAAGTCTCGGTGGAAGATTTATTCCTATTTGTGCCTAAGATTTAGAATGAATCCACTAACAATGAATGTAATTCATTTCAACCAGAGTCTCACTTCAAAATAATAACTTAAAAGAGCATAAAATAAGTCACTACCCATCATTCTATTCGCATGAATTGATATTAATGATAGAGGTAAATATAATCACAATGATTACCCTAATTAATGGTGGGGTTACCATTTCTACAAGTCCCCGAAAGAAAGCGGATGAAATCAAATCGACAATAATAATCAATTATCAATGTCCTCACATAAGATTGAACAAGTACGTATTTTAGCCGAACACCTGACCCATCTTACGAAATTCATTCATTTTAGGTAAACTCGTATTACCCATATTAGGTTGCAGTCTATGAATAACTATGAAATATAGGGAAGGTGAAAAGTCCCCTCAATCATTTCAAGTAAAGAAAAATGTCTACCTTAAATGATAGATCAATTCTGGGTAATCCCGCTATAAAAACAATAATACAACTTGTTACCGAACCCACGATTCTCTTTATTAACACACACACACAAACACACACATATAAATTTAGTGTATTAATAAATCCATAAAATTTGAAAAGACCAAAACATATTTTTATAGAAAAATATTCATCAATAGACGCACACATCAACTTCTCCAATCGGAGAAAACAAAACAAATATAATGATAACTTCTAGATATAACCATATTCAATAGTGTATCAACCAAAACCCGACTTAAAAGATCAAAGGGAGAAATTACAATAGATATCTCATAATGATATAAATACAAAATATTTTAAGTTTTAAAGAGAGGGTAGGAATTATTCATGCCTAAACTTATGAATGCTTTCTCTTTCTTTGTCCAAGATCAAGGAAACTAAAAACTCCTTCAACGAACAAACCCTTCCTCCAAAGCTTCCTCCTACTTTATTTTTCCTCATGGTTTGAAATTTTTGAGCTTTTTAAGTTGTACCAAAGAAAATTCCTTCAACCATGAAATCCTCAAACTTCCTCCATTTACATCATGATTTTTATAGCACCTAGTATCCCATGTCTTGCATAAAACTTATGTACTATGCATAAACGAAGTGGAGTTTCCTTGAATTGGCTCACCATGAATTCACATGCAGAGCTCAATAGAAAATGGAAACAAAAAGAACTAGGGTTAGACCAAAGTGAATCGATGATGATCTCCCCAAGTTTATAACTAGAGTAATAAATGCCAATTAATTTTTACAACTGCACTTAGTGGATTTTAATAAATTTTAGTAAATTCCATCTTCAAGAATGGTGGCGACGGAGTTAATTCAAAATATAATAGCTCGATCTAATTTGATTTAAATCATTACCAAATTTTACCTTTACGTATGTTTTGAATATGTTGAATTTGTTTATTATTAATCAATCAATTGGTAAACCGACCTCGAGCATGGTTACTTGACCACTTCAAACCTTAACATAATCATTAAAATTCATTTGACATTTTTATATTTCTATTTTATGGGTTTCTTAGAACCTTCTAATAATCATTTCTATAAAAACATTATTTCCCAATCATTTGACAATACCAAACCTTAACATGGTTTATTACCTTATTGCTTAAAGATAACCAACCATACCTATACAAAGATCATTGTTTATTATTGAATAATATGCCTTTTGACTTAACATGGCGAGGTTGTTTATACCAAGTAATTACGGATTTCAAATTCCAATTATAAGAAGAAGCACATGAAGTAAATTTAATACCATTCCTTCAAAAATTTGACATGATGTGGTCTTAAAACCTCAATCTGAAGCACTAAGATTCAACCACATGTTACATATTATCTCAATAATGGTTTAACATCTAATAAAATAATGTTATCTTATTACCGTAAGGTGATAATTCTAGCTTCAAACCACATAATGGTTAGCCTCTCGACAAGATATTAATCACTAATTTCATGTAGTCTTATTATATGCAATATTAATCCATGCAATAGATTTATCACTGTTATGAAATCATTTCCACAAAGAACAAGTATAGTCACCCAATATATTTGTATGGTTGTACAAGATGGTTAGTACTAAAAATATCCATAATCACAAATAATTATCAATTTGTGGCAAGAGGAATAAATCCTAATGTTTATATCAAAATATCATAACCAAGAGTACAATTGAAATACAATCACTTGTAGGCACAAAGATGAAGGTGAGTCACTTTACAAACAAGGTAAGAATGAGTCATGAATCAATAATTTATCAGTGATTGCAAGGTGACAGGTGATAGTGCAATGTTATATATGCAACCACATAGTCGTACATAATTCTTTATAGAAGTATGTGCAAATGTATAGTTGCATACACATCCTCACATCGACACATGATAACTTGCCTCTGTAGGTAATTTAACAAGTCGTAACTCATTTTTTCTTGAAGGAATAATAAAATTGTGGGTTATGACATACTCACCCTCTTAAATGAATCATCATTCTAAATATTTATTCAGATCAATCAATCACAAAATTGTGTTTGTCATCATTGAGGAAAGTCATTATTTTACTCAAGGATATGCATCTTTTTAAATTTCAAGTAAATCTCAAATCAATTTTATTTACTTTAATTGTCCTTCAAATTTCAAAAACTATCACACACTCAAATAAAGGAAATTAATTTTTTCATTCCAACTCAACATAGAAGGCAATAATACTTAATATTTGTATCAAGTAGCCAATATCAAGCTAAATAAGAAAAAAATAATTTAGGAAATTGTTGTTCAAAACTTTCAGAAGTCCAAAATTGTGTTAGGCCACCGCTTTTTCATCTAACAACCCAAATTAATTACTACATCTTAGGTTCCTATATAAAATCAAGCATGCATTCCAAATTCCATAATGAGATTAAGAACTATTAAAATCATTATGGCTGACATAATTTCATAGCTTAAACAAACCTCTTATCATATGATAAAGAATTCCAAATTCTCTTTTATAAATTACAACTTAATATTTTTTTTACCATTGTATTTCTTCTTAGATGTTAAAGAAGCCCTTAATTATAATCTTATTTACAAGGTTTTTCCAAATTTACTTAGGCACAAAATTTCATCATCAAATGTTTCCCTTACCTCGAGACTAGAGTTCACTCTAATCACAAACTGATTCTTTAATTATTATTTCATTATAAGAGAATTTAAGAAAATCCTTAATAATTGTCTTACAATGTATCCTGGGATAATATAATAGGAAGCATCTTTTTATTTCCTACTCCAACTTAGAAATATTCTCCTAAGAGAAAGGTAATACACAATTTTTTTTTTCATAATCTTTGATCTCATGGAAAGGGTGGATATCTGACTCATACAATTCCTAGTTCCTTCAATTTTGTGAATTGAATCCTATTATCACCACCAAACAAAGGACCTAGATGCACTATCGATTATTTTACCATAGAGAATTTAGAGTAGGGATCTCATACCAAATCCTTCCAAGAAGTATACAACTTTTCCCAAAATTCAATGGTTACTTTGGTGAAGTCAAAAATGTCTTTTATTTACTAAGCCTCAATTCATGACCATGGTTCACAACTTATCGGTTTGTACAAACTATACCTCTTAAGAATTCATACATAGATGCATATATCACCTGATAGAATCATTATGTATGGGTTTGGATACCTTGATCCATCTCAAAATAATTCTCACATTATATCTTGATAACAAGAATTAATCATTAAAACACAATCAATTAAATACAACCAATCTTATTTTTTATCTTTTTCTAATCTTCACATAGTTGCAGATCTGAGTTTAGGTATGATTTGTATCTTGATTCACTATTACCAACATGTTAGGTCTTAACACCCTATACTCATCCTAAACATATGATTTTCAACCCGTGATCTTAGGATTATCAAGGAATGGAAGGTAAATTTTAAAAATACACTACACATTCACATAAAATAGTATCAACTTTGCCTTAGGCCTGAGAGTACAAATTTTACCCTCAACATTTATTTCTTCATTCCTTGTCTTTATCAAGGCACACAAAGTGCATGAAAAGACTATAATAAACTTGGTAATCTTATTCTATCAATATTACAAACCCTTGACAATTTAAAGCTCTCCTTCTCTCTCCACTTACCTTTCTTCCTAAAGGTCAAGGGTGAAGACGAATCAATGCTCATATTTCTATTTTATTATTTTTGAGCCAACATTTATTACGATATTATTCAAGCTTGTTTGGCCTTTCATTTGATTGCTACTTCTACGATAGTTCTTTCATATCTACTCCATCTACCCTATGTGGGTTTATAGATCATTTTGGATTTAAGTTCCAAATTTGTCATTAAGACAGTTCATTCAATCTAGCAACCCTCTCGCTAATTATTATCATTCAGCTGAGTCATTTATCTTAGTTAATGAAATTGACACGTACCATCTGCTCCACGCATCTATCTAATTTAGTCTGTTACATTACAAGGATTATTAGAGTTTTTTTAACTTACAATCAAACCTGAAACATTGCTTGGTCTGGTTCATTATTCATGGTATGTCCTTCTATCATTCATTTTATTTTATTAATAAAAATCAGAATTTAGTAAAAGTAAGGACTCAATAGGTCCAATATTTTAACCTTCGGCTATGATACCGAAATGTAACAACCACTTTTATTGCTTACACTTCTAGGAATTATTTTCTGTTATAACTTTATACTTCACGATTCAAATATGAATTTATTTTAATCCAATAGAAACCTTAATAAAATCCATTTCCAATAACTATCATAAATCATGTGCAACAGTTGTATGAGTATAGAGATCCTACTCAATTCCCCCGAAAGACTCTTTTATGATCCAATACATCAAAAGTATAATTTTTCTTTCCTTTATAAGGAAATGATAATTAAGTGATGCTCTCTAAGTGTCTACCTGGGTTCTCGCCACAGAATCCCATCCGGCATCCCACAACTTAGATCTTGGTGAAATCATGATAGTGTAATCATCGCTTTACACTTTACTTTACACAAACCAAGCGAGACATGTACGCCATGCTCAATTCCTTTACAACACACTCACCATTGAAACTTTTCATCTCACCTTCATCAATATTAAATTATATGGGCCAACATTCAACAATGGTGTTATAAGTAGGTACAAGTCTCACACAAGGTACAAATATAGAATTACCAAAAGGGAGACATGCCACTATGACAACCTAGAATTCTTGTGGGAAGGTAAGTTACCCCATAATGATTTGTATCATTACTATAACACTTCCCTTGTCATATCCATTCTAAGTTGTCATCGAGGTACATGTCCATGAGGTACAATACAAACTTGTAACTTTAGCAAAGCTTATACTTAATGCAATACCATGTCACAATTTAGGGTCTTGATGAGGCAACTCAATATAACTACTAAGAAACAATATCCAAATAGTGAATACTGTCATTAAATGGATATGACCATGTAGTGTCCATAGTGAGTTGACCCACCAAGGGTCCTAAATTGGAACATTGTATCTTAATTAATTTACTCATGACAGGATACCCTAGATTCCATGACTCTTTCACCATGAATAAATCATACTTAGGGTCCTACACCATTATATTCCACAAGAAAAGTGTAGCAAGTACTTATTCATATAGAACAAGTCATTTTACTAATCTCATGTTCATATACAACTAACAAGTCATACATTTTTAAAACATTATCAACCATTCACATTGAAGTCCACGGTACCATAAATAGGTTTCATTCATTTTATCATTTTAGTCTTTTTAGCAAACACTTCATTTTAATATTTCCTAAACTAATCATACATTCAAATTGTTTCTTTCACATAGATCATTAAGATTACAATATTTTCATTAATGAAGATAGTACAACTAACCAAATCAAGCCAAATAATTATTTCTTACTAGCTTGATGATCCTTTTAACCTGCGCATGATGGTGTCATGGTCAATTTGATACAAAATATCATGAATAGTCCTTACTCCAAATTTACACCTTAAACCATTTAGCATTTCCTTAAAGTAACAATTGCATTTAGAGTACAATTACTTAACTAACTCGAGTGATAAAAATTTATAATTATAATCTTTCTTGAAATAATTTTTCAAAATACATAAATATTTACTTTATTTAAATACCATATCTTAATTGAAACCGCTCAAGAATATCTTAATCATTATATATTCATTTTTTGTTCCCATTTTACATTAATCCTGAAACATTCATTTATTTAACCACATAAAACGAGAGTCATCAAACATAAATCATACCTCATGGTTAATAGTTTATGTTTCATTTGTTTGGGTAGTGTAATTTACAATGGTTTATCATTACAAACCAAAACATTCAAATCCTTAAAACCATACAAATCTATTTATAATAAATAATACTAAACCAATATATACTATAATAACTCATACACATATCCCACCAATTCACAACTTAGTAATACCAAAACCCGAATAACAATCCCATATCCATATAATCCCATACTTATGTCACTATAGAGTTATATTCAGTCCATTTAAATAACATAACTTAATCCAATCAACGCAACTAATTGCAATCAACTCAAGAAGATTCAAAGCTAGAATAATAACATTACAACCATATAAACCATTACTTATATCGCTATAACATTATATCTAGTTTGTATAAGTCCTTCACATAACTTTTACAATCAGTATATTTCTTGTTGGTCCAATAATAATACTCTAACAAGGTATAGGACTTCTCATCATATATCACTAAGTTAAATACAATGATAACTTGTAAGAGTTAAGGAAAAATATATGTCATAACTTAGCATACAACCTTGTATAATCTTTAATACAACACCTTAATTTGATTTATTTCCTAATACATACAGTCTTATTAACATCCACAATCAAGTAAGGCCACTACTAAAATTTGATCATAATTATATATATGTGTGTGTGTGTGTGTGTGTGTGTGTGTGTGTGTCCAGACTTCTTTAACCTTTCATTGCAAGAATCGGTATAAACAAATCATCCATTATGATATAATTCATACTTTACTATATCTTCAAATAAAGAATACATACTTAGCCAAAAGTTTCTGCATAACAAATTTACGCATTCATAAATATAGCCGACATTGATGGCACAAGAGACTAAGTTTCTACTTCATAGTCACATATTTGAATTTGATTATCTCAAAACATAACAATATTTCAAGATGTGCCTGCCCTGTCAAAAGAATTCCTAGTTTAAAGTAAATACTTCTTTATCTTAATTATTAAGGAAGATACAGTCAATCATTAATTCGATTATAATTTAGAAATATCATATATCAGCTATATTCCACTTCGACATATCATGCTCATTTAAATCACATCCTAGTTTAATCAAAGGAAATGGTTGACTCAGGTTACCCTAGAATAATGAGACATCATATTTATTTTTAAGGAATGATTAATGAGTATTGAGTATCCAATGAGTACTAAAATTATAATATCTATCCTCAAGTAAGAGATCTGTAGTTTGGTAGAAGACTGAGAAAACTTAATTACCTAAAATCTTATGAAGTGACAAGTAACAAAATTACTTTGTAAGAATAAAGGAATTACGATAAAAAATGTTTAAGTAGAATAAAGGTTAGGTTAAATACTTTTAAATAAGTTTGTTTACAAACGACTTAGTGGATACAATTTTGCATTTGACAACATAAGTCTAGGTGGAGGATTTATGTAAGATTTATTCCTATCTCAGTGCTGAGATGTGGCATGAATCAACTAACTATGAATGTAATTCATTTTAACCAGAGTCTCACCTCCAAATAATCACTTAAAGGAGAATAAAATATGTCACTACTTGTCATTCTATTCACATGAATTAATATTCACGATAAAGGTAAATATAATCACAATGATTACCCTAATTAATGGTGGGGTTACCATTTATACAAATACTAGAAAGTAATCGATGAACTCAAATCAATAGTAATAAAAATTATGATTTTCCTCACCTAATATAGAACAAGTAAAAATTTAGTTGAACACCCAGGACCCATGTTACGAAATTCATTCATTTCGGTAAAATCATATTACCCATATCGGGTTGCAGGTCTACGAACAATTATGAAACATAGGGGAAGGTGAAAATTCCCCTAAATCCTTTTAGTAAAGAAAAATGTCTACCTTAAATGATAGATTGATTCTAAGTAAATATAAAAACAGTAATAGAGCTTATTCTCGAACCCATGGTTCTATTTATTAACACACACACACACACACACACACACATATCCCAATTTAGTGTAGTACCAAATTGATAAAAGTCAAAAATACCCCAAAGAGATGTTTAGAGAGAAAAATTCATCATTAGATGCACACATCAACTTCTCCAATCGAGAGAAAAACAAAATACAATGATAACTTCCAGATATAACCATATTCAACAAAGTGTATCAACCATAACCCATCCGAAAAGATCAAAGGGAGAAATTACTGTAGATATCTCACAATGATATAAATATGAAATGGGATAAGTTGTAAAGAGAGGGTAGGAACTATTCATGCCTTAACTTATGAAGGCTTTCTCTTTTTTCATCCAAGATCATGGAAACTAAAACCTCCTTCCACAAATAGAACCTTCCTCTAAAATTTCCTCCTACTTTGTGTTTCCTCACGCTTTGAAAATTTTGAGCTCTTTAAGTTGTACCAAAGACACTAACTTCAACCAAAAAAATATCAACCTTCCCTCAATTTACATCATAACTTTTATAACACCTAGTATCCCACATCTTGCTTAAAAATTCTATATTATGCATAAACAAAGTGGAGTTTCCCTAAATTGGCTTGACATGGATTCATAAGTAGAGCTTAATAGCGAATGGAAACAAAAATAACTAGTGTTAGAAAAAGGAAATTAATGGTGATCTCCGTGAGGTTCATAACTAGAATAATAAATGCCGCTTAATTTATGCAACTACCACTTAGTGGATTTTAATAAATTTTACTAAATTCCCACTTCATAATGGTGGTGATGGAGTTTTGATAATCCATCATTTGCATGTTTAAACAAGAGTTTATTCAAAATAGAATATCTTGAGCTAGTTCGAGTTAACTCATTGCCAAAGTTTACATTTATGCATGTTTTTAATATATTGACTTTATTTATGATTAATCAATCAATTGGTAAACCCACCTCAAGCATGGATTCTTAACCACTTCAAAAATTAACATAATATTTAAAATCAATTTGACATGTTTATATTGCCATTGTATGGGTTACTTAGACCCTGCTAATAACCATTTCAATAAAAACATTATTTCCCAATCATTCAACAATTCCAAACCTTAACTTGGTTTATGTACCTTATTGCTTCAAGATAGTCAACCATACCTATACAAGATTCATCCTTATTATCAAATAATCCACCTTTTGACTGAACATGGTGAGGTTGATTATACCAAGTAATTACCAATTTAAAATCCCAATTATAATAAGAAGGATAAGAAGTACATTTAATGTCATTCCTTCCAAAATTAAACATGATGAGGTCTTAAGAACCTCAACTCAAGCACTAAGACTCAACCAAAGGTTAGAGCTTATCTTAATGATGGTTTATCATCCAATAAACCAATGTTATCTTATTGTCACAAAGTGAAAATTATTGCAGCTAAAAATGGTTAGGCCCTTGACAAGATATTAATCACTAATATCTTGCAGGTCTTATTATATGCAATAGTAATCCATCTAATATATTTATCATTGTTGTGAAATAATTTCCATAGTGAACAAGTATGGTCACTATACGTGCCCAAAATTATAGGGTATTGCACCGCTAGAACAACGTTACATGTGCCCCAATGATGATATAGGTCTCCTCGCAAGGTGTTCAGAATCTGAAAAATCTCTCTACGCATGCATTAACATCCTGCATGCCCCGCTTAGTCCCTGTGTGCTTTGTTTTCTCTTCTCCCCTCCTTTTCTTTGTGTTTTGGTCTTCAGTGATGAAACCGCTACCCTGCTTGGGTAGCGGTCTTGTACTACCACCTGCAGGTAGGGCGGCCTCCTGTAACCGCCGCCTTGCTCAGGGCAGCAGTCCTTCACGCATTTTCCATAATGCTCTTTTTAACGTGACTCATGTAAATTTTCAATGTTTACCAGCTTTTTTCACTACCTTTGCTTGTATTTATGATTATGGTTCCCTTGGATAGTGTTTTGGCATTGTTTATGGTTTAAGAGATCAATTTGGTTTTCACCTTTGGGTAAATGGGATTCTATAAATAGTTAGCTTGTGCTCAAGCAAATGGCCCCTCAAATTTTCCTCTGAATTTCTCATTTCAATAGCTTAGCCTTTCAATTTTGCTTAGGATTCATAGTTTCATTTGTTGTATGCATGGTTAGTGTTATTTAGTTGTTAGAAAGCCACATATTCTCCTTGTGCAAGTGTTGTTATTATTTCATCCAATCAATTGGAGTAGGATAGTTTGATTTTTAGTAGGAAGCCATTAAAGTTGTAGGTTCTGCTCATCAAATAGGATAGTTTCAGGTTCTGGATGTTTTATGTTGCATGACTTGCAATAAATCCCACTAGGAATTGCATAAGCCAAGCTCTGTTCTCTTGCATTATCCCTCTCCTACTCACATTGTATTCAGTCTACATCCTAAACTGACATTGTTCCAATATCTACTTCTATTGATGCTAGCATTACATGCTTTTCTGGATCCATGTGATCACAGAGGAATGAGGAGATCACACCGAGGGGACAAGGCCACACACCGCCGATTCACCACTGCTTCGCAAAATCCAAGTTCAAGCTTTCAACATTCTAGTTAAAGCATATCAAATAGAGTAGCCAATCATTTCATTTCGCTTAATTTTACTTTCGATATTGCTAGGAAGTTATGGGGATTGATAGTTTCTAAGAAACTATGATTTACTCCTCACTTCGAGGTAGGATCGAGAGCCTTTCAAATAGAGTAGATCACTTATTTGTTTATTTAGAGTAGATCTACAAATCGCATGCAGACAAGTAGCTACACTCACCTACTTTGTCTATTTTAATTGTGTTATTAGTTTAGTTGTCAATTGCTAGATATATTAGATAATTTATCTTTTAAATTCTGTTCGATATCTTATCAATAAAATCAGATTTAGGAATATACATAGATATATCTTGTGTAGTTAATTTATTCTGTCATTAGTTAGATTTATATCATTTCCTTCTTGCATGACAATGATGGGACCTAGAGAGCCCAGAGAATACGTATTTGAGCCAATCATGCCTCAAACCAATCTTATTATGGCAATAATTGATATAGATCAGAACCTTAGAATCCAAGTCTTCCAAACAATAGCAGACTTACAACAAATCAGCTCACAGTTAAGAGGATTAAACGTAGAAGATGACAAAGCATATACGTTTTGGTCAAACCAGTCAGACTACAGTTAAACTAGATAAATATCTCGAATGATTGTAGAAGGGCTTGAAAGAGAGCAAACATTTAGTTGTGATCCTTTGGTCCCACAAAGAAAACGTAGGAGAAACTCTCATGAACATAGATACTAGTTTAAGAATTTGGGTTGCAAGAACGCCTATAAGATACTCGAAAAGATTGCACAACTATTAATTTTGAACATAGATGCTTTGAAAAGGCATATGACTATTGGATACTAGGTATTAATGGACTGATTACGCACATGACCATAACAGTCCACAAAAATCACAAATCTATGGTTGTGATTCACAAATCCCACAACCTAATGAGTCCACAGTCAATCCGATGTTGACGTTGGCTTACGCACATTAGTAATCAGATCCACCCCACTTCCACCTATCATCATCACATAGTTATCCTTGATAGATGTAGCAGCTAACGAATCTAAGGATTTCTGGACTAGACCAGAGAATCGATTGTAGAGTCCATTATACCCATCATCCATTTTCATGACCCTATCTGGAGACATACATGAAACAATCCTAGGTCATTTTCCACGTATCCCACAACCCATAAATCAAATCATGCCAGAGCTCGATATTGATTGGAGCCTTCGAGTAGTCATCCTTTCTAATCAATCTATCACGCTAGTTTAGGTTAGGAGGGCCTTCTTTGCCTTAGATTCGTAGATTCCACTAGTGCGCATCGAAGACATAAGATTGCCTAACTAGTTTGTCTGCATCCCATGTGTATTCCATCCCCAAGAAATGTCTCGGCATGACCTCAAGAGGTTAGGTGTGAGAAAGAGTTACTTGTAGATTCCCACACTTGCTTGTCACTTTTCCATCGTACGGGGACCAATGCTTCTGAAGGAGGGAGGAATGATCTAGGGAGCAATTATAGTGGTGCAACTTCTAGAGACCATAAATTTTGCACTGTAGCTTCGATTGACTCCGTTCAAAAGGAAATGAAAATATTGGAATGCGTAGAATGTGATGAAAAGGTGAAAAACTTAGTTGTGCAAAGTTTGACTACAGAAATCCATGTTTAAGGGCTCAAATTGTGATTTTTGTAGTGCTGTCTAAAATTAGTAAATTCTTAAAATAGTATGTTTCACTTAATTAGTGCACATGTAAGTCTTGGAAGATGCAACACCTTGTCTCCCTCAAGACCGGTGAACTTCCACATTCCTCTAGGTGCCCTTTCATATTTCTAAAATTATTATAAATTCATATGTAACCTAAAAGGGATAGACATCTCCTGGCAAGGAAAAGCTGATGTATTTTAAGTCTTTGAGAAATTTACATCTCTTTTCGAGATAGTTGTTTTTCAATTCATCTGCCCAATTGTTAATCTGTTCCTTAAGTATGAAACCCTCGGTTTTGGATCAATCTAACTTGCAATGGACATTGAGATTTTCTCAAAATTGTCTCTCACTATGTCATCATGGGTGGTCTTCTTTATAAACGTGGTTTTGACGTTATCCTCTTACGATGTCTTACAAGTTCTGAAATTTTCTACACCATCAAGGAAGTTCATGATAGAATTTACGGGGCCATCAAGTGATTTAGTTGTTTCTAAATGCATTATTAACTCCGAATATTGCTAGCCAACCCTAAATCGTGATTGTTGTGACTATGTCAAGTGTTGTGTGAAATTTCAGCAACATGCTAATATTCATCACACCCCTAGTCATGCCTTATAGGTTGCACGATACCTTTGGCCTTTCTCTCAATGGGGTTTGGATATTGTTGAAGAGATTAATCCTCATTCCTCCCAACATCATCAATTGATTATTATTACTCCAGAATACTACACTAAATGGGTGGAAGCCATACCTCTCATTTCTAAAAAAGCTAAGAAAATATGTTAATTCATCAACCATCACATCATTTGTCATTTTGGTGTTCCTCACCGCCTGATCACTGATAATAGAAAATAATTAAAAAAAAACCCTATGGAAACTATGTGATGCCTTCAACATTCAACTCATTTTTCTTCACCTTATTATTTGCAAACAAATGGACAAGCATAATCAACCGTAAAAAACCTTAAGCAAACTTCTTATGAAAGTGGTTGACAATAGTGGAAAGGATTGGCACATGCACATTCCTTTTTCTTTATGGGATTATCATACTAGTATTTGTACCTCAACTACTACCCTGACCTACTCTTCGGTCTATGGTATAGAGGTTTTCCTCCCTCTCGAAGTCCAAATACCATCTCTTTGTATCTCACTCAAGGATATGCTCAACAATGATGATTTTTTCCCAAACCGTCTAGCATAACTCGAGTTATTAAACAAAATTTGTTTAAATGCTCTTGATCACCTCCAAATCTACCAAAAATGTATCAAATGTGCCTACCATAAACATGTCCAAGAATGAACTTTCCAGTCGGTGACCTCATCCTAAAGAAACTTTAACATGTAATAAATGGGGAAAATTTACTCCTAATTGGCTTGGACCCTATCACATTACTCATACCTATGAATCGAGTGCTCATTGATTTTCTTCACTCAAAGGTAAACCCGAGCGAGCCCTCAATACTTTGCATCTTCAACCATACTATTGTTGAATAAAGTCCTAGATAACCTTATGTGTATTAATTACTTGTCCCTTAAGTACCATTCACCTTCCAATTACATATTTTAAGGATCAACGACTAATCAAGAATCATTTGGCTTACCCATCACATTTCAAACTTATCTTAAATATGAGCACCACGGCTCTACTCATGGCATTATTCTCATAGATACTTTTCTCCCTTTTCAAGATGGAATCCCATGGTTGTTCATTACTTTAAACCTCTCTTTCATAAGTGTACCCTGTGTGCTATGATTTTTCTTCATAAAAGAAGTCTATCCTTCTCTATAGTCTTATCCATGACTTAAACATCAAAAAAATAAAAATATAATTAAAAAATAATATATGGGACTTTCAAATTCAAGCCCCTTGAGTCAAACTTATTGCAAAAATATGAATCCCTCAAAAATATATCTCAACTTTCTATCTTGTTGCTATAAATAGACTGATCCCTCAAAGGACAACTATACAAAGCTATCCATACTGTACATAGTCTATTACCAAAACAATTCTATTCTTACAAAAATAGAATAAAAATATTTTGAATCTTCCTACATCAATCATCTTCACAAAGACATCAAGGAGGTATTTTGTTCATCCCACATAGACTTCCCTCATCGATTAGTCTATAAAAACAATAAAAAAGAAAAATATGACTTTTTTTCATGGAATTTTCTATTTTGATCTTGGGTCTCTTACCAAAGAGGTATGTTGTCTCATACCAAGTTACGTTATAAAAATTTCATTCACCTCACCGCCTTTCCTTTCTAACCTTCTACCTACTCAAGGGATGTGCCGTAATGTGACATTTCATGATCATGTGACCTTCTTCACCCTTGTAATAGTCAATCATGAAATTCCTTTATGGTTTTATGATCATACGCCATCTTTGGTGTGATAGAATAGTAATGGTTCTTATAATTTAGGTGGTTTATTTGTCTCCTCTTACCATTCACCTCTTTTCTTACTTATTGATTATCTTACACAGGGCTAGACCATCACCACCTACATTTAGGAATTCCTCTTTCACCTAAAATCACCCATGCCTAAATGACATAAACTCAACAATGCCTAAATTAATTAAACTCAACCATGCCTAAATGACCTAAACTCCAACCTACCATAATTACCTAGACTCAATCATTTCTAAAACCAACCAACCCATTCCTCTACCTCGTCATATTCTTCCCTAGCTTATGGGAGAACTGAATCTACTTGAGGCCCCTTTTTGTTGGGGCTATGTAGGAAGCACTCCAAGGGCATGGGGCCCTTGGTAGTTAGCTCGGACACTCTTTCCCTAACCAATTTTTCCCTTTTTATTTTAACATTTTCACCTAACTAGTTTCCATTTTACACAAAATCGGGAAATTAAAAATCATAAAAATATACATATTTACCATTTTATAACATCACCATATCATACATAAATCATTTCACCTATCCATGATATCAAATATTTGGACATTTGAAACACAACATACATATACATCATTATTTATTTTCCATAATAACAATAACTTGGAAATTAAATCAAATGTAAAACCATGACCAAATCATGCCTAAATCACCTAGACTCCACCATGCCTATACCTAACTCCATCATGCCTAAATGACCTTGAATCCATCATGAGTACATGACCGTTACTCGGTCCATGCCTAATTTAACTAGTTTCCATTTTATACAATAAATAATGGAATTTAAAAATGAGTACATCATCCATCGATTCAACGTCATAAACTATATAAATGGGAGATTCTATGTATTAATACATATATACATAAATATACAAAACATATTAGTATCTAAAAAAATCTCATGTACAATCTCATGTCTTCGGCACGTAGGCCGGTTTATACATCAAAAATCAAAATGATCATACAATGTCACATATAGTGACTAATCATCACTGTAAATGATATCCTCTTGTCTAGTCTCACATGTCTCCTCCTCTTGGCCCTCTACCAGGCCCAGTCTCTAAGTGCTTGTAACCCCACCATGGCCCTATCTTTGGGGTTGACGACCTCCAATGCTATGAGTACTATGAGTCCTAGATCTCGCCTCGCTCACCGGATGCCTACTGGGATTTTTATTCGACATATGAAGGGACATCAATCCCATTGGTGGCTAGATGATCCTGATAGTATCGAGCCTCATTCATGGAATCCTTAAACCTCACCATCGACACAATATGAGGTGGTGCCATGGGTCTCACTATAACTTGTGAACTCTACCCTACTAATAATGACCTTGGCCCTATCTTGATGCCTCCCCTTCTCTCATGCCATGGGACTCATTCCTAGTGTAGATGCCTATACTATGGGACCATGTCCATGTGCCCGCACTAGTAGCTATACAATAACCTCGGGCCTATAAGGCCATAACCTATGCATGTACCATGGTCAACTAGCCCCGTAGACTTGTCACATATGCCTCTAGAGAGGCTACCTACCCTCCATCCCCATCTTCACCCTATGTGGGAATCTATGCCTATGCTACTGGACTCAGTAGGGATGTCACCTATTTCTACAAGGTAGTCACCTTTACATCTAACCTTGTCAGTTGTCCCTATAAACCTATAATTTTTGTATGTAGGGTGGCATCTTGACCATCTAATGTATCTCTCTACACTATGATAGTAGCTAAATCAGGCTTCCCTATCCTCAATAGTGCCACCCGTAGCCGTGTGCTACCCACCGCCTTGTATCCATCGGTGACACCCACATCATCAATATGTCTATCTACCACATGCTTATCTTGTCCTACCAAAACACTCAAATGTGATTAATCCATGATAATGGATAAAGCTGGACAAAACATTTAGTAAGATCTATCATTTTTAGTAAACCTAGGATTTCCTACCTTAACCAACATCAGCAACCCTAAACCAATGTTGGTCACCCTAAACTAGTGTCAATTACCATAGATTCATTTTGGTAACCTTGTTCGATAGATTGCAATATTTATTCAAGTTTTGGAGAAGAGAGATCTGCATGTAAGTATGCATCATAGAACTTCTACAAATTCAGGCACCCTAAACCAACACCAAGCATTGATCTAAAAGGAAAGCATTCACGGTAATGTTCGGGAAGCACATCCGTGACACCGACCATTGGTTCCATGGATCAAACATCACCTCCATCCAACAACCTGGTCTACAAATACTTGTAAGTACCTTTGGATCTCGCGCCTTTCCATATTTATTTAGATTAGTTTCTTCATACTTGTTTGGGAATTGTAGTCTCCTTACATCCCATCATTTATCACCCTCCTACCAATCCCTCCACCTAATCATCTATAACCTTTTAACCTCCCCATACTCGACTCCATATCATCTCCGACTATTCCCAAGACTGCATCTACCTCACCATTATCTGTCCATTCTCTAGGTGATCCCAGAGAATCATCAAAACCCAACTTCACTAAGTTTCTACCAGCCAAACCTACCGGTGTTGGTTAACCCAAACCTTTTGTGGTCTCTTTATATTTGGCAACAGTCATACCATACTGATGTTAGTATCTATGTATGGAAAACTTTCCTATAACAACAACCTCATACCTTTCATCTAAACAACCAAATCACCTAAATCTTGACCCTGACCTATCCTAAACACCTTGTTTACCTATCTGAATTCCAGATCTGATCATAACCTAGCTTGTTAGATTAGATTTTTTTATTGTACTTGAATGAGATGACTAAATCATACCAACTACAATAGTACATTATATGTTTACATCATTTCTTTCATTCAGCTTATTTTAAACATTGGATTGCCAACCATCTAGGAAGTATCACACTTTTAGGATCTAGCATACACTAGGAAATCCACCGGTATATATTTTTGATATTCCTCTTGTGGTCTTGTTTATATTCATAAGTAGTTCCTCCTAGAAAAATTAATTTCTCACATTCAACATTAGATCAGAAATCGATGCATGCACTATACCTTCTACCTTCATTCATAGGTATTCCACCTCACCCTTACCTTATTTGTTTTTCTCTTACGTATGCATCACTATTCAAAGAAACAATTTCACCTACGAGTCAAAAATCAACCATTTCCCTACCTCATAGCCGTTATTTACAAGGATTACTACAAAATAAACATCATCCCCTTAAATGGTGTGGTTTTCACATTTGGTTGACCACCCGGATTATGTCAACAATTATATGCTTTTGGGACACCTTCGACTAGCTTTCTCTACTTAGATACAAATGTTGTCTCGATGATACTTCTATGATCTATCCAAACATGTTTTAGATAACCAAAATCACCATGCCCATGCTAGTTGTAGCAACCTCTTCTTCAAATTACCAACCCTAAAATTTTACCAACAACTAAATTTTTTTAAATGCCTAAATCCTTACCTCCATCTATATCTTCCTCCGCATCCAAACCCATTGCCACATTGGGAGTCATGCCGACATCAAGCCTAGTCCATCCTCTTATTAAACCGGGATTTAACCACATCCTCATAAGATAGTGCAAATACTATTCCCCCACCTAAGAGGAAGATGCAACCTCTTAGGCCACATACACCATCTTTTCCTACTACTCCTTTGTCACCTTCACCACTTCCATCTATCCTAGTGCCCCATCCATCAACCTTGGCTAGAAAAAATCCTACGTGAGGTAAAATAAATGTCTAGTAGCCCACCTCCTCATCATGATCCTCTATTACACCCAAATTACCTATGCATGTTACGCCTTCATTGTCACCTGCATCCTTTCTACTACCTATACGTACACCACTTCAAGTATCCTCGTCATTACCTATGATATTCCCTTCTCTTCAACTAGTACCTTTAATCTTTCCTCTTCCCACAACCTTCACCACACCACCATTATCACCTTGGCTAACCCATCCTCTTCCTAAGCATCAGCCTTCCCTTCTACATCGCACGCTTTGCTTTGAAGATGATGATCTTTTAGATGAGGACCCTATTCCACCTCCATCTATCACCACTCCTCCTCAACTTGTACTTATTCAACAACCTTCATATCCACCTCCACAATTGTTTTATCCCTGTCCAACATTTAAGATCAATTATGTCCACATAAGAGAGCTAGCCAAACATCTACCAAAATTCCAATACACTACATTTTTTTCACAAAATCAATATATGCCCTCACCATATTTTTTTCCCATCGTGTCGCTACACTTATCACAAATCACTTGCTCCTATACAACATATTAATATGGTTAACATTTCCATCGACACACGTAAAGACAAAGGAAATGAGAAAACAACCATCCCATCCAATAGTCTTTTACCCAACATCCCATCTCGTACTCGCACCTAAAATCACAATCCATGGACCCACATACCCTATTTATGACAGGGTTTCCCATAGTACAATGATTAAAAAAATTACACCAAGTATCCTTTTAAAATTTCTTTGTATGACCTAGTATAAACCTCTTATTCTCATCGATAGACCCTCATTGAGGTTCTCCGCAATCTATTGAGGTTTTACCTAATGAACCTACTCTTGTGGCATCCATTATCACTCCTCACCATGTGGCCTCTCACCAATTCATCCCCTTCCTCTGCACCCACTACCACCGATCAAGTAACTCGATCTCAATTTATTTGATAATGAGATTGTACCTCTCAATAAGATGATCCCGATCCCACCCTATTTATTTCCCTCTAAATTGATAATAGATACGTTTAATGTGTTATGATCGATGGTGGTGCCATTATTAACATCATTTCCTCCCATGCATACAACCAAATACGCATCCCTTCAAATTACATGCATAATAACCCGGTTATCCTATGTTCATTCACCCATGCCATGACTTCCACCCTTAGCACCATAATTCTCCACATTCATGTGGGCCCCTTTACCATTCAAGAATTATTTTATGTCTTAGAGGGGAATTCAAAGAAACATGTTGTTTGGTCGACCTTTGATCTCGTGCCATGGGGTGTGTTCCTTCAACCTTACACCGATGTTTAAAATTTTTACATGAAGGACACAACTATACCATTCTAGCCACCCTTTACCATTTAATACTTGTAACATGTTGTATCAAACTAATGATGTCCTTATAAAAGTTGAGGCATCTACCATTGGCACCACTTCTTCTTCACCACTACAACATCTACCAATGCTATCACTACCTCTTCCACAAATAACTCCTCTATTTCTACTATTGCCACATCTTTGTAGTTAACCCATCCGCTAACCCATATACTTCTCAACCAACGAATGCTTCTTCTTCCCAATTTTCCAATAATGCATCGATTCCCACTACCCACACTTCTACTACCGATCCCTTCGGAGGTGTTTTTCAATACCTCACTCTGGGAATACCTACTTTATAATATTAACACATTCCTTACTCCTCAAGAGTATGTTAAACTTCATCAATACCCCCACTATGATCACCGCATAGGAAAGGTTTTCTCTTAAAGTTCTCCCAACCTTTGGAAAAAATTAACATATGGGGGACTGATGTTTCTACCTAGTCACCCGAGCCACCTTCCCAAACTCGACCATTTTCCTCGACCTCGAATCTCTCACCAACCGCCGCTTCACCCACACCTTCCTCCATTATTGTACTTGGAAGGGATTTGGCTTTGGTTTCTATGAATAAGGCCACTATAATGTCATCCCATGCACAACTCGTAAAAATAAAGACCATATTGGTTTTGGCTTTGCCAAACCATTTACCAAGAAGGCCTAAATTGAACTCATTGAGGATGATAAATATTCTCTACCTTGTTCACCAACTTCACCACCTTCACCTATAGATTCTATGGATCCCAAATCTATTCCTCCTAAAAAAAATTTGTGAACACCATTTCCTGGGACCTATAACTTATCAATGAGATGGAAAGGCTCCTCTTCCATTCCCTTCATGTATCCCGACATGATTGATGATGATACACCTTATATTAATGTTAGTCAATGTCAAGACGATGAGTTTATTCTCACCTACCTTGGTATGGAATATTCTTATATTCACCATTCATTACCTTCTAAGAAACAAACCATCGAAATCAAAATTCACACTTAGTATGACCCATATATTCTAAAAATAGGCCAATATTTAAATGTTGCTTTGAACAGAAGATTTTACTTCTTTCCTTCAAGATCATAGAAATGTTTTTCTTGGTCCTGTGATGATATGCCTTGATTGACCCAATCATTGTGGTCCACAATATCGTAACTATTCCCGAAGAAAAACACATGAAACAAAGGTTGTGGAAAATGTATCCTCATATTTCTATTCTTTTCAAAGAAGAGCTCCAACGCATCCTTTCAGCTTCCTTCATTCTACCCATTGATTATCCTTAGCGGATCTCTAACATTGTTCTTATCACAAAAGATACATGAGGAATCCAAAATTTCATGGATTTCCATGACCTTAACTTAGCTTTCCTAGAGACAATCTTTCTTTACCTATTATTGACTAACTAGTTGATCTCACCGTCGGCCATAAGATACTATCACTCATGGATGGTTTCTCGGGTTATAAAAAATATTACTCACCCCGGAATATCAACACAAAACCTTCTTCATCACTCTTTTTGTGACTTTTGCTATCGTGTCATGCCCTTTGGCCTTAAAAAATGTTGGTGCTACATATCAATGAGCCATGACTTATATCTTTCATGAAATTATGCATGACATATTATAATATTAATTTCATTATCTTCTCACCAAATCCAAACATAAGGCCAAACACCTTATAATCCTTAAGGTTATCTTCAACCATCTCATTAATTACTATGTTATCTTCAACCTAAAAGTGTGTCTTTGTTTTCCTCTCCAAGTAAGATCTTGGGTTTTATTGTTTCTTTATGTGGCATTGAAGTGGATCCCGCTAAAATCAAGGCTATTCTAAAATGCCTCCACCTACTAAAATTTGTAAACTTCAAATTTTTCAAGGAAAGTTGTAATCTATTCATCACTTTATTTTGTAGCTTTATGATTTGTTGTCATCCATTTCATCATCTCCTTAAAAATGATGTCTCCTTCAAATGGGATGATGAGTTCCGTAAAGACTCTAATGCCTTAAAATAATATCTCCTTCAACCACATGTGCTCATTCCCCCTAAGGATGACCAACCATTTTACCTTTATATTTATACTACTGATCATTCCTTATGTGCCATGTTCACTCATCATGACAAGAAACAAAGGAAAAAATCAGTTTATTATATAATTCATACACTTTTAGATTACGAAAAATAGATATACTCATGCCGAAAAAAATTGTTTATCCTTAGTTTTTTTCGCCACTAAAATTCTCCATTACCCACTCAACCACAAAACCTATTTTGTCACCAATACTAACCCCTTACATTACATGTACACTAAGCCCTACAAACATCAATGTGATGCACATTAGCTCATGCTTCTTGCAAACATAGATCTCGAATTCACCCATCATAAATATGTCAAAGGAAAAACCATCACCGAAAAAATCACGGATGCACCTCTTTCTAGAAATCAATCCTCTAACTTTGAGTTTCTTGATGAATCCATTACTACTCTCTCTTTGGATGATACTACTTACCGATGACCTTATTCTTTGATGGTTCCAAATATCGCTGTGTGGGGGTGGTGCTGGATTTATCATCATTCCTCTTGATAGTGAGCCTATGCCATTATATTTCAAACTAGATTTTGATTGTACTACTAATATCACTGAATATGAAGAACTCATGTTAGGCCTTTAAACCCCATATCCTTAGATGTTAAATAAATTAATATATTTGGTGACTCGTAACTAGTTGTGAACCAAGTTAATGGTATATACCAGTGTCATAATGATATACTTCAAAAGTATAAGCATCATGTTGACATACTTTTGACTACCTTTGACCATTATGAATGTCAAACCATCCCGTGTTCCAGTAATAAATTCACAGATACTATGGCCTGTCTAGCTTCTCAAATCCCCACTTCACCCTCTGACTCAAAAATATTTGTCACTGTACAAAGGTTACAATCACCTTATTATCTATTTTGAGACATTAACTTTGTCAGAAACATTTAAACTAACCCACATGACCATTGGTATAAATAGTTTGCTGACTACCTTTCCCTTTCCATATTGCTTAAAGATATAACTCACAATGGACATTGAGATTTTCTCAAAAGTGTCTCTCACTACTATGTGTCATAATTGGCGGTCTTCTTTATAAATGTGGTTTTGACATTATCCTTTTAGGATGTCTTACAAGTTCTAAAATTACCTACACCATCAAAGAAGTTCATGAGGGAATTTATGGGGGCCACTTCAATGGTTTAGTTGTCACTAAATGCATTATTCACCTTGGCTATTACTAACTAACCCTAAACTATGATTTGTGTGACTATGTCAAGCATTGTGTGAAATTTAAGAAACATGCTAATCTTCATCACACCCCTAGTCATGCCTTATAGGTCGCATGATACCTTTGGCCTTTCTCTCATTGGGGTTTGGATCTTGTCAAAGAGATTAATCCTCATTCTTCCCAACGCCATCAATTGATTATTAGTACTCCAGATTAATACACTAAATGGGTAGAAGCCATGCCTCTCATTTCTAAAAATCTAAGAAAATTGTGAATTCAATAACCATCACATCATTTTTCATTTTGGTGTTCCTCACCGCTTGATCACCGATAACAAAAATAATTTAAAAAAACCCTACTAAACTCGTGATGCCTTCAACATTAACCTCATTTTTTTCACCTAATTATTCGTAAACAAATGGACAAGCATAACTAACCAAAAAACCATAAACAAAATTCTTGTGAAAGTGGTTAACAATAGTGGAAAGGATTGGCACATGCACATTCCTTTTTCCTTATGGGCTTATCATACTAGTATTTGTACCTCAACTACTACCCTACATTTCTCTCTAGTCTATGGTATAGAGGTTTTCCTACCTCTCAAAGTCCAAATACCATCTCTTCATATCTCGCTCAAAGATATGATCAATAATGATGATTTTTTCCCAGACCGTTTTACACAACTCGAGTTATTAAACAAACATCATTTTAATGCTCTTGATCACCTCCAAATCTACCAAAAATGTATCAAATGTGCCTACCATAAACATGTCCAAGAAAGAACTTTCTAGGTAGGTGACCTCATCTTGAAGAAAGTTTAACATGTAAAAAAGAGGATAAAAGTAAATGGGAAAATTTACTCCTAATTGGCTTGGACCCTATATTGTTACTCATACCTATGCATAAGGTGGTCAACATTTTTCTTCACTCAAAGGTAAACTCAAGCCTAAGCCCCTCAATGCCTTGCATCTTTGACAATTATATTGTTGAATCAATTCCTAGATCACCTTATGTCTATTAATTTCTTGTCCCTTGAGTACCATTCACCTTCCAATTACCTATTTTAAGGATCAACAACTAGTCAAGAATCATGTGGCTTATGCTTCACATTTCAAACTTATCTTAAATATGAGCATCATGGCTCTACTCATGGCATGATTCTCATAGATACTTTTATCCCTTTTCAAGATGGAATCCCATGGTTGTTTGTTACTTAAAACCTCTCTTTCATAAGTTGACCCTGTGTGCTATGGTTTTTCTACATAAAAGAAGTCTATCGTTCACTATAGTCTTATCCATGACCTAAATGTCAAAAAAATAAAAAAACAATTAAAAAGAAATATATGGGACTTTCAAATTCAAAACCCTTGAGTCAAACTTCTCATAAAAAGATGAATCCCTCGAAAAGGAAATCTCATATTTCTATCTTTCTGCTATAAATAGACTGATCCCTCAAAGGAAAACTATACAAAGCTATCCATATTGTACATAGCCTATCACCATAATAGGTCTATTCTTACAAAAAAAGAATAAAAATATTTTGAATCTTCTCACATCAATCATCTTCACGAAGACATCAAAGAGGTATTCTATTCATTCCACATAGACTTCCCACATCGATCAGTCTATAAAAACAATAACAAAAAGAAAAATATGACTTTTTGTCATGGAATTTCCTATTTTGATCTTGGGTATCTTGCCAAAGAGGCATGTTGTCTCACACCAAGTTACGCTCAACAAACTTCATTCACCTCACCGCCTTTCCTTTCTAACCTTCTACATACTCAAGGGATGTGCCACAAATGTGACATTTCATGATCATGTGACCTTCTTCACCCTTGAAATAGTCAATCATGAAATTCCTTTAGGGTTTTATGTTCATATGCCATCTTTGGTATGATAGAATTGTAATGGTTCTTATAATTTACGTAATCGCTTTTTCTCCTCTTACCATTCACCTGTTTTCTTACTTATTTATTCTCTTACACATGACCAAACCATCACCACCTACATTTAGGAATTCCTCTTTCACATAAAATCACCCATGCCTAAATGACATAAACTCAACCATGCCTAAATTAACTAAACTCAACAATGCCTAAATGACCTAAACTTAAACCTACCATAATTTTCTAGACTCAATCATTTCTAAAACCAACCAACCCATTCCTCTACCTTCTCATATTCTTGCCTAGCTTATGGGAGAACTACATTGGCTTGAGTTCCCTTTTTGTTGGGGCTAAGTAGGCAGCAATGAGGGCATGGAGCCCTTGGTGGTTAGCTCGGACAATCTTTCCCCTAACCAATTTCACCCTTTTTATTTTCACATTTTCCCTAGTTAGTTTCCATTTTACACAAAACTAGGAAATTAAAAAATCATATAAATATACATATTTTCCATTTTATAACATTACCATATCATACATAAATCATTTCACCTTTCCATGATATCAAATATTTGGACATTTAAAACATAACATACATATACATTATTATTTATTTTCCATAATAACATTAACTTGGAAATTAAATCAAATGCAATACCACGACCAAATCATGCCTAAAATCACCTAGACTCCACCATGCCTATACCTAACTCCATCAAGCCTAAATGACCTTGACTCCATCATGCCTACATGACCTTAACTTCCTAACTCACCTAAACTTCATCATGCATACATGACATTAACTCAATCATGCCTAATTTAACTAGTTTCCATTTTATACAATAAATAATGAAATTTAAAAATGAGTACATCATCCATCTAGTCAACATCATAAACTATATAAATGGGAGAGTCTATGTATCAATACATATATACACAAATATATAAAAATATATTAGTATCTAAGAAAATCTCATGTACATTCTCACGTCTTTGGCACGTAGACTAGTATATACATAAAAAAATCACAATGATCATACAATGTCAGATATAGTGACTAATATTCACTACAATTGATATCCTCTTGTCCAGCCTCACTGTCTCCTCCTCCGGGCCCTCTACTAGGCCCGGGTCTGCGAGTGCTTGTAACCTCACCATGGCCCTGTCTTTGTGGTCAATGACCCCCAATGCTACTAGTACTATGAGTCCTAGATCTCATCTTCTCACTAGATGTCTGCTGGGATTTTTATCGACATATGAAGGGACATCAATTCCTGCTGTGGCGAGATGATCTTGATAGTCACCGAGCCTTGTTCATGGAATCCCTAAACCTCGCCATCGACATATTTTGAGGTGGTGCTATGGGTCTCACCGTAGCTTGTGAACTCTACCCTACTAATAATGGCCTTGGCCCCTATCTTGATGCCTCACCTTCTCCCTATTCCATTGGACTCATTCCTAGTGCAGTGCATATACTATGAGACCATGTCCCTATGCATGCACTAGTATACTCATGGGAACTTTGAGCCTATAAGGCTAAAAACTATGCATGTACCATGGTCAACTAGCCTGTGGACTTGTCACATATGTCTCTAGGGAGGGTTCCTACCCTTCATCCCCATCTTCACCCTATGTGGGAACTTCTACCTATCTTTACTGCACCTATAGGGATGTCACTTATTTCTCTAAGGTAGTCACCTTTGCATTTGACCTTGTCATTTGTCCCTGTAAACCTTTAATTTGTGTATGTAGGATGGCAGCCTAACCCTCTAATGTATCTCTCTACACTATGATAGTAGCTAAATTAGGCTTCCCTGGCCTTAGCGGTGCCACTCAGTAGTTGTACTTTGCCCACCGGTTCTGTGTCAATTAGTGACACCCATGTCATCAATACGTCTATCTACCACATGCTTCTCCTATCCTACCGAAACACTCGATGTGATGGAGACATGGGTCTCTACATTTCATCTCTACAAGTACTATGGGAAGGTGGGACACATCCTCTCATAATCCAAACGCCATCTGACCCTATCCACAAATATCATCTAATGCTCATTGGCCCACTACCCCTCTTTCTATCTTAGTAGCTAAAGCTCTTTTAACTCCTCAGCCATACCTTTGTATGATGGATAGTCAACATATGTCCTCCACATGATATCAACTACCAAAATGCCCTGCAATCACTACCTATAGTATGACACATTGTATGTGTCCCTCACCACCCTTGGCTTTCCACCGACCGGTACCTATTGTCTAAAACCAACTCTAAACATGCCACCCCAAACCAATCATGTCATAGTAAACCAACAGGTGTACACACATGATGTGCTCATATTCCTAGTAGTGTAATAAATAGGTACAACACATACCAAATATCCTCAATCTCCCATAGGCCCATAGCTCCTATATAACTAAACTATGAAGGCGGGTGCCTAGGAAAAACATATCCTGTCCTCGATCATGTCCTGTAGCACACCCATCAGTGCTCGTGGAAATATCCCACCATCAAAATATGGAAGAGAAAAACATCCCACTACCACCACCATCAACACCGATATCCTAGTATCATGTGTATGGGCTACATACATATCTTCATAAGTAAGACTTGCGATGTGACACCTCATCTCACCCATCACCTCCCCAAATACCGCCACTAGTGGTTCCACCGATGCCTAATAAAAAATGGAATATATTTTCTCCCCAACAATACGAATTCATAGGATCATATACACATCCTCCAAAGTGAAGGTCATATTATCCATCGGTAAGTGAATGTTATCTATCATAGAGTCCCATATATTGATGAGAGCGATCATCAAACTATGATCCTGGGATACATGCCTATAGCGTCAGGTCACACTAAGTCCAACCTTGGTCATGTGGCCCCACTCCTTTAATGGTCATGCTAGGCCACATCTATACTAGCAGGGGTGGTAATTTTTCCCTCATCCTTAGTTGATCTCTCACCTACATCATTCAACACGACCTTGTCAAGACTTGACCACCTCAAACAACCTATTACCCACCACACAATACCTAACCACATCAATCATGCCTACCCCCTTTACCTAATTCACCTACAACCCTAATGGCCCTTATCACAATTACCCACTAACTTAGTTCCTCTTACCTACTTACCTATCCCACATTGCCAAAATAACATTTTACCCTTTTCCCTCTACATAAATCTTCACCTACCCCTTCCTCACCTATTTTACTTTCCTACCTATCCCTTATTTCACTTATTTACTCATGCTCATGACTGAAATTGGTTTTCTTGACCGTCATCAATCCTCTTTGATCGTCATTGGTCAACCAAAACATGATGATGCCAGCCAAAGACCACTTACGTCAGCTAAACCATGATCAACGTTGGTCTCTGTTTTGGCCAAAAACCAAAACCCTCATCCCCATTACCACAAAATTCACAAAAAATAACCTAAATACCTACTCCCACCCACCCAAACCTATCCTAACTTCATTACCAACCCTATTTAAGCTATATTGGACCTTCCCCCTCCCTCATTTCATTCATTTTTAACCACGATTTCACAAATTAACATTATACCCACATTTTACACAAAATGATTTTTAAAAATGTCTTTTAGTAAAGTAAAGGATTTAGATTGAATCCTACCTCATCTTGACACCATCTTTGTGGTAGAAATTTTAGCCGCTCACCGGTGATTCACCCGATCCCTCTCCCACCTCTTCCATGACCAAATCAACTTCTCACCTCCAAACCAATCAAATCAATTGAATAGATCTCATGGACCCACCAATCGAATGCCAATCACCCAATACATGGCTTGTGAACTCAGCTAGTTATCTCGTACTTTTTTTTCCACTCCTCATCTTCTCCTCTGTCATTTTTAAAAAGCGCAATGTCAAAATGAATCTGTAAAAATTAGAATTTTCCTTTCTTTAAACCCCAAATCGACATGACCAACATCGGTCATGTCGTTCTCTAGCCAATCGATGTCAGTTAATCTATAACTGGCATTAGTCACTCGACATAATCATTTGACCTACCCTATGCTCATTTTTCCTAAAAATATTATTGCTCCAACAAATTTTGACCTTACTAACACCTATTACATCCTACTCGCAAGCCTACATTACATGAACATTTTCTTAAATGCATTTAGGGACATGTTATTTACCTATACCTCAGCCTTACTTGTGTTATGACCTACATAACCTGACCTACATCACCTTTTATGACATTAGAATTTTTGTGATCACTATACCTTGTGATGTTGTTACCCATGTTATTTAGCCTAATGACCTTACCTTGCCTACTAATGTGATGTTTATCCCGACCAAACCTTTGGTGCCTTCGAATAAAGCCTATTACCCATTCCTACACATAACCTCATTTGTGCTTCAAGACCATATCCTACAACTTGGATAACTGAATCAATTTAACCTCGTTTGGATAAACCTATCATCCTTTTGACGATGTAGAGTTTACATGCTCTTTCGCTTTGGTAACATATCACAATCTATATGTGTGTGTGTGTTTGATTTATATTACCCATTACCCATTACCCATTACCCATTACCCATTACCCATTACCCATTACCCATCACCCATTACCCATCACCCATCACCCATCATCCATCACCCATCACCCATACCCCATCACCCATCACCGATTACCCATTTCCCATTACCCATTACTCATTACCCTTTACCCATTAACCATTACCCATTACCCAATATCACCATTACCCATTACCCATTATGCCCATACCCTTACCTACTGACCCTCACTTTCATCAATCACCTATTTATCAAACCACTCCCCAACTAATTTTACAACTTCATCAGTTTATAGTTTGAGGGGATCACCTTCAGCCCTACTTGGGAATCTTAACCTTCACTCATACCTAGATTGGAAAATTCTTTTTTTTTTCAATGTAAACTTATCAATACAAGCTATGCAATAAAAAGGGGAAAATGTAGACACCAAATTTGGGTCACTCTCCCCTTAGTCCCCTTTCAATCAATTAACATAGCATGTTCACATACCCATGACCCCTTTACCCCGCATTCATATTAATTAATTTTCATGCTCATATTATTAATTAATTTGATTACTTTAATTAAGTTAATTTACACCTCACTCTAGACCTATTCTAGGGGCATTTAACTCACAAAGACCAAGTCATCACTATGAGAACTGAGTCATCACTCCTAGTATTGAGTCACCAATTGACCTAACTAACCGAGACTTATTGCTAAAACCTAATTGGACTTATTATATGACCTAAATACCTTATCTCACGTGAATTCCACTTCCCTAAGTAGACTTAATCAAAATCACACCAAAATTAGTAAAGATCTCGCCTATTTTTGGTAAACCTAGACATTCCCACCTTACCAACATTGGTTATCCCTCAACCGACGTTGGTCACCTTAACCATCATCAGTTACCTTATATACACTTTCATAACACTTGACCGAGGTTGTTAATTAAATTATTGTAGCCTTATTCCATTCAAGCGCAAATCCTCAATCCTTCTTGCATTTAGATGACGAACACACACAACCACAATACAAGGAAAGCATCCAGTTCATGTTTCCAAAGCATTGGAAAAATCACGGGAGCATAGAGGCTGTATTGCTGCGGCACTAGACTCAAGAATTTATTCTTTGATAACCATCAACCATCCCAACTCTGAAGATCTAGAATATATCAAGTAAGTATTTTGATCCTAATCATTATGATTATTCCTTGGTGGACCTCTAGTTTCTTTTAGTAGTTTATTTCCTCTATTTCTTGTACATCACCTTCCTCCCACTAACCCACTATTCAATCATCCCAAGACTTTTAACTATTCTAAACCTCCTTCTTAGTATCCTTGAATATTCTCAATCATATTACAACCCAAACCATACTAACCTCACTCTCTGTAATCACATAAAGCCTAAAAGATTCTATTTAATAAATTTTTATCAAATTTCCCGTACTAATACCGATCACCTTAAATTTCATCGGTCTCCCTCTCTCTAACTACATCGGTCACCAATCCGACTTCGATCGCTTTTTCTACTAAACTTCACGAAAATTCCTCCAACATAACCTAAATTCCTCCTGACCTTACCGATAGCTCTGTGACATTTCATAGCATCCTTGTGACCTATCCCAACCAAAAACATACCTTTCCTAATCTAGATTAGTTTATATTTTAATACCTTTCTTGATTTAGTTTGTTAGAAATATTTTTAGATACCTAAATCAAAGTGTTAGAAATAGGAACTTTATTTCTCGTATTTACGTTCATTAATTTGATAAAAACATAGGATTGACAACCATTCGAGGAAGCATCATGCTTCCTGGATCTAATCTTGTTAGGCGGTCCTCGACTCTTGTTGTTTAATATTATTTGGTTCTCTTGTTTTGTATCTACAAATAGTCCTTCCTAGAAAAAGGAGTTCTCTATAATCATATTCGATAAAATCATAAATGCACACACTTAAGCTACCAACTACATAATAATAGATATTCCTCCTTGACCTTTTTACCTTATCTATTTTATCAACAACAATTCAAAGAAACACCTCACTCTACACTTTCTGCACGTGCACTTTGCTATTTTCTTAAGATTTTACCCTCTATCTCTTTTTATTAGTGTATTCTTCCTCCATGCGGTGGGGTTATTCAACATAAGAAACCTTTTCATACTTAAGCCTTATGTGTAAATACATCCTCGCATTTGTCCCCCGCAATTGGTAATTTTATTGGTTTTAACATGTACACATCATGGGAGACATACTTCTCCATATAGGAATGCTTCTTGAGTATATTAGTTTCTTCTGCAGCTCATGGTAGTCGTGATCTACAATAATTAGATAAAATATATATTTTTTCATCTCTTTGAAATGATTGATCCCACTGGAAGTCTTTGCGTTGTGAAGGAGAAAGGAAATTTACATCAAGGACTCTTGGTGCCATCTACCAAAGTAAATATGTCAATGCAAAAATGTTGGAATATGGCGAACTCATCTTATCTTTGCACTAGCGAAGGAAAATATTGGGCTATTCTCCATTTATCTCTAAATGCATCGTGCATTTGCTTATACCACTTTTCCAGGTGTGCCTTATGAGTGGTTGTCATGGTGTCATAGGTATACTATTCAAACATCTTGGTGGGGGAGGGGTTCTCATCTGGTATTCCCAAACAAACTTATCCAGACCATTGGGCACTCCAATCTCTAAAAAAACAATGGTGAGGAGGACATTACCAAACATGATATTCTCTCTCTCGTATTTGGCATCTATGATCTCCTCTATAATGAAATCGAGAGGTTATAGATGGTTCCCTCTGAGATCTTGTGGCACACATTCAACCAGGCCTTATTGATCTATGTCCATATCTCTTTCCCATTCAACTTTATAACCAAGTGCGCAACCATCCTCATCACTGGGTCAGTAATTGTAGAAATTTTAAAGTATCGCGAACCCTTGTTGTAGTCATAAGCCTCAAGAGTCTTCTTAATGGCTTCATTATCATCCAGTCATCATCTAATGAATATCCTTCGATAAGGCCAATGAAATTAAAAATTAGCTAGGTAGTTATGCACATCCTCTATCCTATGAAATAGAAGTTGTCTTCATGCATGCATGGCATAAACAATTAGTATAGTCACTTGGGATTTTCAAAATAGGGAAACTCATAGAATTGGAACAACCCAACCTTCTTGATTTTTAACTATACCTCATTGTCATAGATGGGCATTCCATCTGGTGTCCTCTTCTCTGTAGGGAAAACTAGTTCTAGTGTCATTTCATTCTATGTGGTGCTCATTCGATGGTTGTAATTACGATGCCCATCTTCATGATGTCGAGACACCCATTATTTACTAAGGAATACATCATCTGAATACTACATTTACGTGTACCATTCTTCATTGAAACTAGTAGAGATAACTTGTTTTCCCTTTCCCTTTCCCTTCTTCGGTGAAACATTTTCTAATTTCCTTGGTTTCATTACTTCATCTGGTCCTCAAAACTTCTTCGTCTCTCCTGGTCCTAGCTCTGCTCTACTTTTGGATCCACTCCTTTGTGAAAAATCCTTCAAACCCCACCTTAGCTACATAAACCTAGCACAGGAAAACCCTTTTTCCAAAAGAAAGTGTAACACCCATTGGATTCTTCCACATAACCTTCTCTACTTACGCCCATGTACTTCTTTCCACTTTGGTTCACTAATCAAACTAGTTAGGCACACAAATCTTCACAACTCTTCTCAAACTTTCTTCATAAGGATGCCCTAGTTCATGAGAGTTCTTTTTAAAATGCAAGGTAGAAAATAACGCACCCCGATATGGTATTTATAAATTTTTATTTTCTCCATAATAAATGTTGTGCCACCTATCAACCTACTTTCATAATAGAGGCATCTTTATTTTCCAATGAATACCTTCAGGATTTTCCTTCACGCTCAATCCCACACGAACACTTCCATAACCTTCTAGTGTGTAACTACCTTGACCATGGATTTCTTCACACTTTCTCCCATGACAAATTCAATTCTTCTTCTATGTCTTCAAACAAGTTCTTTTCGCTACCTATCCAATGTTGCTTCTACGCTTTTACCCTTGAACGTGGTTTCTTGAATCCTTTTGAAACCAATCTTCCTTTATGTTCACCTTTTCCACGTGTGATTTTCCAATCCACATGTTTTTGATTTTTTAACCCGGGCCATCCATAACCATAGCTTCCAGTACTTGTCACATCACTCCACCCCACACAAAAATGGATGCATTGTCCTCTGCGCAAAAAGAATTTTTTTGAAAATAATAAGTGGTTACGAGTGCACAAACATACTTGCCTTATTGACAAACACAAAGAAGAATTATTTATAGTAGGGATTTAGCCTAATCAAATTGAAATGGAATGAAAACCATGTTTCATCCAACACTTGCAATAGGAAATCACCTGAATCAAGTATATAGGATACAATGTATGGGCCCATCCAATAGAATTTGAATTTCCTAGGATGGCACAAAAAATTTGAATCATATAATAGAACCATCTATCCAACCTCAAACTATTTGTTCTTTATGTTTCTATCATGCCATGCCTTCTACCTAGATTTTTCTATTTTTTGACTCTAGCAAGAAATAACATTCCTCCCATCTAACTGCATTAACTTATCAATACTCTCCTCAAATGTTTGTTCATCATCTAATCCTCCTGCATGTGCTATATGCAGTGATGGTAACATGAATTCAATAGATAACACTACTTCTACACCAAACACCAATTGAAAAGGTGTGGCCTTGTTTAGTCACTTATAAGTATTTTTTATGACCATAACAAAGTAGAAACTTTACCACCCCAAGTCTTTCTTCCCACATCAAAAATCTTGGTTAATGTGTGATTAAGAATTTTGTTAAATGTCTCAAGAGTCCCATTAGGTTTTAGATGATAAGGGTTAGTATTTTGGTTGGCTACCATGAATTCTACCAACAATATCCTAACTATCTCATTCAAGAAATGAGTACCCCTATCACTTGTTAAGCTCACTTTGGGCATCCATATCTACTGATTATGTTTTCCCATAAGAATCTAGTTATTGTTACTACTATGCAATCCATTTTAGGTGTCGCTTTTGCCCACCTTGTAAGGTATTTTGTGTATGTAATGATATAGCTCAAAATTTTCCTATGTGTGGCTAGGAAAATAGGGCCTACAAAGTCAATTTGCCACTTCTTTAATGGTTCTACACTAGAAATCAGTATTAATGGATTTTCATCTCTTTCCGGTGGTTTACTAAAGCACTAATAGTGGTCATAAGCCTTGTAATACGTGATACAATATTTCTAAACCATTTCCCACCAAAATCCTACTAGAAGGATCTTGCGCACGGTTGCATTCCTAGCATAATGTCCTCCTATAATTTAACTCTATACTTCCTCCACGATTGCAACACACACACGCTCTAACATGCATCGGTGAAAAAACTCATCGTGACCTAGCTTGTATAATTCTCCACTAATTAACATGTAGGGCATAGCGTGTATGGCTAACTACTTCCTTTCCAAAGTATTCATTCCCTCTAGCGCCACACCCATTTTGAGAAACAAAACAATATCTTCCAAGTCAAAGGGTGCATACTACAATCTAAATAGTTGTGCATCTAACATTATATCCTCAATGCTCTACACATCCTCCCCTGAGTCAATCCTTGATAAATGGTCAGGTCCCAAATTACTCTTACCTAGTTTCACAACAATCTGTAAACTCAAACTCTTGAAAAACAGACCCACTCCGCATATAGGCTCTTGAAAAATGGGCTTGTTTACCAAGTACTTCAATTCCATGTGGTCTGTGTAGAATATAAAGTGTGTTACCAACATATACTACTTGAATTTGTGTAGCACGTAGATCATTGAAAATGCTTTACTCTCGGTATTAGTATATTTCTTTTCTATCGGGTCGACTTCCTAATAGCAAATCAAAAGGGATGAACAAAAATTCCCTCTCCGTGGTTGTGCTAAGATTTCTCCAATCGTCATTCCTAAAGCATCATCATGTAAATGGAATGGCTCATCACAAGAAGGAAAGTGTAATATGGGCGCAACGATAATCCTATTCTTCAATGTATCAAATTCCATATGTTGTGCCTCTCCCCAAACAAAAGTACTTTTGTTTTTTAGTAAATTTTCCAATAGCACAGCTATTTTGGCATATGCCTTAATAAATTTCTAGTAATACCCTATATGCCTAAGTAATCCACACACCATGCTCTAGTTGTTAGGTTCCCCAGGTCCCCATAATAATGAACACTTCAGCAAGATCCACTAGCAAGCCTTCCTTTCATATGATATGCCCCAACATGGTTCCAAATGGAGTATAGAAAACACATTTCTTATTGTTGAGGGATATCCTCAACTGTCGACATATTTCAAACATTAGCCTCGGATTGTCACAATGGTCCCTCACTAAATCCATATACAATCAAATCATTAAGGTAGACTTGATGAAACTTATGGATGAAGTCTTGAAATGCCTACACCACAATGCACGAAAACATAACAGAATGTTCTTCACCAAAAGGCATGACCGTGTATGAAAATATTCCACATCCAGTGGAAAAATTTGTCTTTTCTTAGTCCTCCTTTCCAATTCTAACCCGATAATATCCTTAGAATCCATCTCTAAAAGAATAGATCTCAAACCCGACTACTCCTTCCTAGATCTCTTCAAAGTGAAAGGGGTTGGAAATGAGTCAATAATACATACCGCATTTATATCCCTATAATTAACACAAATCCTTATCCTCCCATCCTTTCTAATTCTAATGAGCATTGGAATTATCAGTTCGATTCTTCAACATCCTCAATGATTCCTAAAGTGATCATGTTTTCAATCTCTTCCTTGACCACGACATACATGCATTAAGATATATCTAGTAAAGTCTCTTCGAAATTGGGTGGGGACCTTCGTCCTAACTTGATATTCATTTCTCCCAAGGAGTAGTGAAATATTTTAAGCTCATGCTACCCACAAGAAAAAAATCCTCAATACACACACTACGATCAATGATGTTTCAAACCTCCTTCTCTCGACCAAAGTAGTCCCCAATAGAAGCCTCCTTAGATTCCACCTCCAAAACAATGTTAACCTCCTTGGTTTTAGGGGTTCATGGTAGGCATGCACTTTCTCATCAGCACTATCCATAACCTCATGGGTACCTGACATATGGTTAAAATCTAATTTTTCCATATCTTCACCATTTATCACATAGACCAACTTTCCTTTCTCTTTTTCCATGCATGTTTTCTCAGTTATATCTCCTTTGATTCTTCCTCAACAAAGTGCACTTCTAAAATAGGCTCACTCAATAATTCCAGTATTGTATCCTCTTCCATGGAACTATCTCCCATAGTTAGGCATTTAAAAACCTGTAACGTCTCATCCACCAATGGCTTAGTACTCACGATATTCAAAATCTTAAAGGAGATTAGTCACATCAAATCTTACCATTTTCATATCTCGATGGCACATCTCTCGAGTGATTGTAACATGTGTGCATGTAGCCTTGTAAGGTGCACTACAACTTATGCACCCATAAAGAAGGTGGTAAGTCTTCCTTGCCTTCCATCGAAGCATTCTCACATGCTTGGACGTGAAATGAGACAGTTCCTTCCCATGCTAATTTTATATGATAGTAGGTGAATTGATCTAGAAAAACCTAACGAGAACGTGATTCTAACTTTGCGCCACTCTAGAAGGTTATTATGATGGGTCACCCACCAACATGTTGTAGTCTTTATCAAGGTATAGCTAAGAATTCTTCTCCTTTCAATATCTCATCTCCACTGGATCTCCATTTCTCATAGGAAAACATTAGGGTCATCTCCCCAGAATAACTTGGAAATTTCTTTCCTCCTAGACACTTGATTTGGCGCACCTTTGTTACTATAGTCATAAAACCTATTAACTTCCTTCTAAATAACTCGTATGTCCTGTGTGCCCAATTTTTACATGCCACACTAGCTGTATCACTTATAGATTGAGTGTTTTCCCATTGATAATGCCTTCTTTTGTTGGTTTCATAACCTCAAGGTCCCGAGATAGTGCACAAACAAATTCATTCTAGGTCTTCTTCTCTTAAAGGCTCAATATAGGCGTTGACTTCCCAAATGTCAAAGGAATGATAACACATTCCTCTTTATTCTAAAAAATTATACACCCTTTATTGAAATGTAAGACAACATTGTTCTTATGGAACCAAGGCACCTGTAACATTGGAAATTTTTACACCTCAAAGAAGCAATAATACTTCAAAGTCTCCAATGAATTTTTCCCCTTGGATAGTGATAACAACATCTTGTAGAACACCAATGGGATTTTCATTTATCTTGTAATCCATATACAACACATTTGAAGATGGTTGTAATGGGGGCCTTCCCATTTGATGCCAAGTGTCCAAGGTGAGAAAATTAACTTCCACACCCATTTCAATCAGAATATACTTAGGAGCCATCCATCAACAATCGTATTTAAGGTAATCTCCTTATCGTAGTCAAGGCCGTGGCAAGGAAGGTTAGAATGCAAAACTTCCCTCTTGTGCTCTAGTAAAATTCTTGGTATCTTATCCCTCAATCATTATTCTAATAGAGGAATGATACTATCTTGGCGCAACATCTTACACATCTCTCGACATCATCTATATCTAAATGAGGGTATTTAGTGCTTTTCTTTTGCTATAACTTCTGGATCACTCTTTTAGACACCGAATTTCCCTTTGAATACTTTTGATTACATTCAAGGTCTCTTGATAGACTTCCTTCTAATGGGTAGGGTCTGGATACTTCCCATATACCACCTCTTCTCTTGTAATTAGTATTCTCTTCTTTGGTATTTCCCCTGACGTGTACAACCTTATATCGTATCGTCACTAGTATGGGTTTAAACTCTAACTCACATGTCACCCTTGGCATCCACTACGATTCTAATTTCTTCACACTTACCATCTCAGTGCCATTGTATTTCCATTATTTTTGGATCATGTGTTTAAATAGATCTGAGTAGTCCTCATACTTGTTCTTCTTCCCATACTAAGAGCACTATAGTATGTTAGGATATTCATGGTTTTAATGCTCTGTGGACCCACAATCATAACAAGTTCTATGAGATAATTCACATCTTCCACCTCCATAATTACCATGGATTCTAAATCCTCCGTGAAATCCTCTTCCATAAGCTCCTCCATCTATGTGTCCTTTATAGTGACAACCATCATCCTTGGAATTATGTACAACACTAGTCTGATGCACACCAATATCAATGGAATCATGTATCTGGTCAATCAATCTATAATCCTTGGTATCATGAGTAGTAGAGGTGAAAATATTACAATAACACGACATATTATTACAGATCACCCTCTTTAGTAGTGAACACCTACTTGCATCATGATATCCGTGGAAAATATCGAATTCTACCATCATGGAAATTACCGATCTTCGAGGAAAATTTTCCTTCATATTGCCCTTTACCTCATAATCCCTACACCATAGGCCACCGCAAGTCTCATGGGCTAAGTTCACGATAGATTATCTAGATGATTTATCATGGAAGAAATATCAGCTTCAAGAAAAGGAATAACACCAATATCCATGCTTCTCATAGCCTCAACATGTAGGGAATCCTCTAAGGCCTCACACAGGTCTGTGAAAGTATTATGTGACAATTCTCTCCTTAAGGGTGTTATTAATCCTCCAACAAACCATTGAGCATGATAAGAAGGATGAATATCATAAGATAGTTTTGACAAGAGAGTATTAAAGAGAGCGTTATACTCTGGTACTCTCTTCCATACCTAGTTGAATATCCTTCAGCATGCTAATGCTCTTCTGCTCAAACTCGGGAATATGGAATTCAGCTAAGAAGGCATCACATAGCATGGTATAATCTACTACTTTCATGTGAGGGTCATACATCTAGTACAAACTATGTTTGCGACCTCGTAACATCGTTGCAAAATGACTTGTCTTCCACTTCGAGGTAGTGATCCTCTTCACATGCCATAAAAACTCACAGTTTTTATGTGCTAAACAGCATCCTCAATACCTTTGTAATATGGAAGATGTAAAGACATTTCAAAGAAAACATGTAGATGTGGTTAAGGCCCTTGTCTACTTGATCTAGAATATGGATTCCCCTAATGTTTCTCCCACCACTAGATCCACCAACACCTATTCCTCCTAACCAACCAAATACTCTAAAATTTCTAGGTCCACTAGTTCATACTCCACTTGTCCCACTAGATCCACCTCTCGTAATCGGTAAAGGTCCTCAAGTGGTCATGCCTTATGTCCCCACTGTCATGATGAACTACGCACCAACAACAGCCTCGTGATATTACACCACTACCAGATGTGTGTCCCGTGTCACTTCCAAATGCAATACCTAAACTTTGTGTACCCATACGTTGTCCAAATGTTGTACCATATAGTATACCTCCAAACATAGGAAATTATTATGTAGCCATTGATGTACCAAATGAAAAATTATACCTCCTAGGTGTTGATTGGTTACTTACACCAATACCAACTGGGTTAGTAATACTTATCTCTAGATTTCAAAAACTAAATACAAAGGGTTAGTCACTAGGTGGTTTAAGATTCGCACTGACAGCTCTTCTCCTTTATTCATATGATGAGATCTCTCTAGAATCTGGGGTGGTTTCTCTTCCACGCTTACCAAGATGGGGTAGGGAAGATTTCTCAAGTTCCATGTCCTTTACATGAACCTAAAATCCTTCCCATAATGTCTTCCTCCATAAATCCATCACTCCTACAACTTCACAATTTCTTTCCAACTCCTTCTCTTGAGATTCATTATACTTGAACCACCTCTCCTCTCTCTCCATTTCTGCCACAAGGTCCACCATCCTTCTACCATGACAAACTTCGCACTCCCGCACATAGCAGGAATTTATCCAGCCATGGGAAAGGATTTCAAACTCAAAGTAATGACCAGGATATTGATAGCTAGTGGAATAACACATAAGAATGATCCTCCGAGCACCCTCAAGAACTCAAACCCAGCAATCTTTGGGCAATAATACATATAAATAACATATTCCAAGCTATAACTAGTCAACACTCTACTCCACCATTCATCAACAACATGGGTCCATGTCGAATAAAATCATGTAGTTGTTGATATTCCTCCTAGGTCCAAACATGAGGTCTATAGTACCAACTCATCCTTAATGCATATGCTAATAGCCATTCATAAAAATCTATTGGGAAATAATAGAAGAATGTCTCATAGAGTTTGTGATACATGTTCTCCTCCACCCATTTTCATGCATCAAACTCAGATCTAGTATTGAACCTTTGAGAAAACTCATCCTCTGAGTTTTAAGCCACACTTCGATACTATCCAATGTCAAGCACTTTGTCATTACACATTTCTCTCATAATAGATTCAAAAGAGGCCCCGAGACTCGGAACAAAGATGTGGTCATTATTTTACCCTTACTACTTCTCTCTAACCCCAAGTGTGTTGGTCTATCATCTAGCATACGATGGGCGCTCACTCAAGGCATGCATGGGCATCAAGAACCTCCTTTATGTGACGTTTGTAAGATATTTCTACCATTAATGGAGGATTATTTGCATTAGAAAATTACATTCATTTACTTTGAAAGGAAGAAGGTATAACTAATAGATCTACACATTAATACATCAAAAATCTAAATAACATTGTAAGAAGTACAAGAAACTAGATCTAAGTCATGATAAGCCATATAACATGAGGGTTTACACTCGTAAGAAATTTTTATAGAATATATCCATGTATATTTATTTAACAGAGTCTCTGGTAGCCATACTACATTCAAAAGGGTCATCTCAGACCATATACACTAATGAAAGAGACTCAACTCTTGTAATCCTATCTAATCAGAGATCCTAACTATAATTTTCGCCATTATTTTCCTTATTACAGATCCCAATACCCATACATGTGTTTTATGGTATCCATTAAAACCCTCTAGCACTATGTACTCTAAACCCTAGCACCGTGAACTCTAAACCGTTAGCATTTCTGTGGCACTTTGTTACTCTCCTTCTCTTTCTCTACATTCTCTTCTTACCTCTTTGTATATCTACTCTTAAGCCAAGTACATCTTTAAAGAGGATCATTACCCACTTCCATGAATTCTCTTATGAGAATATTACGTGTTAAGTGTCGATGTGGTCCTCCATTGGTGAATACTTATATTCTTCACAAACCTTCTACTAACTATAATGATGTCTCTAGGAATATTCCCTGCATGGAATATCCTTTTCTTGACCTCTAAGGTTCTAAGATGGCACCTTATCCACTCATCACGCCTAGTCGTCCTCACATTTTTCCTCAAGTGACTCCATGATGTCGGATATGGCTAATTCATGTAAATCCTTGTTCTACCTCCCCGTGCACCATGGTTTCACTTCAACCCTTCTTAAACCACTTTTTCCTGCACACTTTCCCTAAATTCCCTTCTATCTATTGATTTTTTTGCATGCGTGCCTCTTGGTATTTATCCAATATTTTAGGTTTGAACGCATTTGATCCCTTCCTTAGTATCATTTTTCCTTATTGGGTCCTAGCTAATTCCTCCCTATGTCTTGTTTTCTTGTTTCTCAATCCTTCAATTCCAATCTCTTTGCATAGCTTACTCTAAACATGTGTTGTAGTTTTTCAAAACTAACCTAGAAAACCCTTCTTCCACAACACAACGTAAAAACTAGTAGGAATACTTCAAAAAAACACTTACATGCATGCTCATGTATTCCATTCCAATCTGGTTCACAAATCCGTATAATTCTTCACTTTGCATGAAACTTTCACAATTTTATTGCAAGGATGCCCTAGTTTGCAAGATCTCTTCAAAAATAAATTCAAGGTGAAAAATAACATACCCTTCACTCCCTATTTATATTTTTTTGATTTTTCTTGCATTAATCTCCATGCCACCTACCACCATACATCAGCAATAAAATTATATTTTTCCAATGCTTTCACCCCGCACATTTTTTTCTAGTTATTTTTCTTCGTGCACACACTCACGTGTATCCTCCTTAACCTTCTAGATTGCCAAAATTTATCGACCACAATCCTTATGCACACTCTTAGCATCAAAGTCCATTTTCCTCTCGCATCTTAAAACTAGTTTTCCCTACTACTACCTACCTCATTTTTCCTTGCACGTTCATCATTGTACATGGTTTTTATAAATATTTCTTAACACAATTTCATCTCTAACCCTTATTATACCTATTACACACATTCCTTATCGGATACCTCATGCTTATGTTTTTCTCTCCTGGGCCACCAATCAAAATTTCTCCAACCGTATGCCGCTTCTACATTCTCCACACTCTCCTACACCACACTAAAAGTATGTGTAGTCCTTTTCACATGAAAAACCTATTTATATAATAAATGGATACATATGTGCAGAGATGTGCTTATTACACAAAAAAATGAATCAAAAGACAAAGCATAACGATGAATAAAGGAAACCCATATAAGGTAAAATGCACTTAATGGAAATCTAAGATAAATGGAAACATTATCTTATTTACAAACACCAAGAAGGATTATAAAGGATTCTCCCATTAAAGTAGTTGGGAAACCGTGTTTCTAGTGCTTGAATCGTAGTAAGCACTGAATCAAGTATATGTGTTATAACATACGGTCCTAACCAATGCACTTTGAGTTTCCTAGGATGGTGCATAAACTTAAAATCATATAGAAGAACCATCGATGAATGTCAAAATTATTGTTTTAAATTTTTCCATCATCTCATGGTTTCTACCTTTATTTCTGTCTTCGACTCCACATAGAAATGGTTTTCCTTTCATCCAACTTTATAAGTTTTTCTATTCACTCTTTAAGTGATTTCTCATCAACTCAACATCAATACACAGGATAGTAACATCAATTCAATAGGAAGAACATATTCCACGTCAAACACCAACTTAAAGGGCATGGATTTTTGAGTCTCTTATAGGTCATTCTATAAGACCAAAGAACAACAAATACTTTATCATCTAGATCTCTCCTTCTCACATTAAAAATATTACTCAATGTGTGGCTCAATATATTATTAAAGGCCTTAGTAGTTCCATTAGCTTGAGGGTGATAGGGAATAGTTTTTGATGGGCCACCATAAAATTTTCCAATAATATTCCAATAGTCTCATTCAAGAAATGAGTACCCATATCACTTTTAAAAATCAATAGGAATCTATACCTACCGATTATATTCTCCCACAAGAACTTAGTTGTTGTAGCCACCATGAAAACCTTTATAAGTTCCACTTCTTCCCACCTCATAAGATAGTTTTTACAAGTTCTAATATAGTGCGAAATTGTCTTGAGCACGATTGGGGAAAGAGGGCCTACAAAATCAATTGTTCATTTTTCAAATGGATCTGCACTAGCAATAGGTCTTGTAAAAATTTTGTTTGTTTGCCTCAATTTTCCAAGGAACTAGGAATGGTCACATACCTTACAATATTCTATACAATCCTTATAAATTGTCTCCCATAAAAGGCATGCCTATAGGATCTTACGCGCAGTCACATTTCCTGCATAGTGACCACCTGCAATGCCACCATGAGCTTCTTCCATGATTACAGTTTATTCATGTTCCAAAGCACATAGTGGCATAAAACTTCATCTTGACCTAGTTTTTATAGGTCTCTGCTAACCAACATATAGGGCACGATGCATATAGCCAGCCGATTCTTCTCTAGAGCCTTCATTCCTTCAAGTGCCACACGTGTTCATAAGAAAACAACAATATCTTCCAAATCAGAGGGTGCAAGTTGTAGTCCAATAATTGTGCATCTGAAATTGTATCCTCAATGCTCTATGCTTCCTCTTCTGAATTAATATGTGATAGATGGTAACTTCCTAAATTTATCTTTCATAGTTAGACTAGACTGAAAATTCAAACTCTTGAAATAACAAGATCCAACGACATATGCACCCTTACAAAACTTGTTTTTTTACCAAGTACTTGAGCACCATATGTTCTATGTAAAGGATAAATAGAGTGACCGATAAGTATTCCCTAAATTTATGTACTAAATAAATCATCAACAAAAATTTGTGCTTTGTTGTGTAATTATGCTCACTGGAGTTAATTGTTTTCTTGTAAAACACAAAGGGTGATAAACAATCCCTTCTCCGAGGTTGTTTTTCGACACTACTCCTATTACCATCCCTGATGCATCAACATGCACATGAAAGGGCTTGTCCCATGAGGGAAATCACAAAATGGGCGTAGTAGTAAGTTTCTCCTTTAATGTGTCAAAATCCACCTATTGCGCCTCACCCCAATAAAATTTACTCTTATGTTTCAACAACTCTTCTAATGGCATGGAGATCCTGGCATAGCCTTTGATGAATTTTCTATAGTAACCCATATGCCCTAATAATTCGCACACCATGCTTTGACTAGTAAGATCCTCCAATCCCAAGATAACAACAACTTTGGTAGGATCTACCAATAATCCTTCCTTGTAAATAATGTGACCTAGCAATGTTCCAAAAGGAGTAGCAAAGACACATTTCTTAATGTTTATAAAGATACTTAACTTCTTACACCTCTCAAGCATCAATCTTAAATTATCACAATGATCTCTTACTAACCCATACACAGTCCAATCATCTAACTAAACATGCATAAATTTATGGATGAAGTCCTTAAATGCTTGCACCACAATGCGCGAAAATACAATAGGTGCATTCTTAAGCCCAAAGCTCATAACCGTATAAGAAAAATTTCCCCATTCGATGGTGAAATTAGTCTTCTCCTAGTCTTCCTTCGCAAACCTTACCTAGTGATATCTTGATACACTATTTGTTAAAGAATAGATCTCTTGCCCTACCACACCTTCCATGATATCCTCATTGAAAGGTGTTGGAAACGGATCTATAACACATACAAAATTCAAATCTCTATAGTCTACACATATCCTTATCCTCCAATATTTATTGATATTAATCACCATTGGGATGACCCATTCGGACTCTTCAATAGTTTCAATGATCTCGGATTCTAGAATATTATCAATCTCCTCTTTAACCTATACATACAAATTAGAATTCATCTGATATGACATGTTCCTAATTAGGTGAATACCTTTCTTTAAATTAATCCACATTTATAACAATGAGTGATGTAATCCTTTCAGGTTCATGGAACCTATGTGGGAAAAAATCCTAGAAGTTGAGCAATAGTTCAATTATCTTTGAGAGCTCCTTGTTTTCCTATAATCACAAATTATAGCCTTTTTGTCTTTGCTTCATGTACAAATGTTGATCTTCTTCATTTTCAAGGGCTCATGGTAAGTGCACACTTTCTCATTTGTATTTTCCAAGACTTTGCTCGTACCTTTTGTATGATCAACATCTAATTTTTCTATTTTCTCATCATCTATCAGGTACACCAACTTTCCTTTTTCCTTCTCTAGGTAGACACACTCAAACTATATCTCCTCCATTTCTCCTTCCTTGAAGCACATCTCTAGGCCAGATACCCTAGAAAATATGGGATTCATTCTTTAGCCATAGAAAAATCTCCTAGAGTAAGGTGCTTAACTACCTATAACGCCTCATTCATTGATGGCTTATAACTTAGATACTCAAAAGTTTGAATAATATCCACCATCAACTCTTTCCAATATCTCATCTGAAGAAATAGCTATGAATGGATATACCATGTGTGCGCACAACCTTGCAAGGTGGAATAGAACTTATGCACCCATAGTGAAGGAGGTAAGGATTTTGGGCCTATCACCTAGGCCCCTTCACATTTTTTGACTTGGATTGAGGTGGATTCATTTCCATCATATTCACATATTTTAGAGGGTGTATTACTCTGGAGAAACCTAACTAAGAACATGATTCTCACTTTTTTCAACCCTAGAAGATTGTCTCGATGGGTTTCCCACCAACGTCTTTCTATCACACATAATGTATAAGTTAGCATATTTATCCTTTTCACTTGACATGTCCAATGGATCTCCATTGTGTGTAGAAAGACATCAGCATTACCTTCCCCAGTATAACTTGGTAAATGTTTTCCTCCCATGTGCCTAACTGAGTGTGCTCTAAAAACTTGAGTTACAGTGCCCTTAAATTTTCTTCCAACCAACTCATAGGTCTTATGTGCCCAATTATCACACACAATGCTAGTTGTATCACTTATAAATTGAGCATCTACCCACTGAATGAATCCTTGTCTTGATGGATGAATAGCCTAAGGGTATTTAATGGTGCACACATAGATCCTATCTAGGTCTTCTTCTTCTAAAGGATCTACATAAGGCCTAGACCTCCCATATGTTAGTGGAATAAAGACGCACTCCTCTTTATTCTTAAAATTGATGTATCCCTTATTAAAGTGCAAGTAAGACATAACACCATGGGCATCTAAGTAATGCTTAGAAGCTATCTTCATCAAAAATCACTAAGACTTTAGAATCCCTAATAAACGTCGCACCTTGAATGGTTATGGAAGCATCATTTAAGAAGTTGATGGTCATAGCCTTTGTCCTATTCGCCATATACAACACATTTAAAGAGGGCTGCAATGGAGGCCTTCCCATCTATTTCCATGCATCTAAACTAAGGACATTGACCTCTATATCCATTTAGATTAGTATTTTTCTCAGGACCCATCCATAAACAACCACATTCAATTTACTTTCCTTGTCATAATCAAGACTGTGAGGTGGCAGATTAACATGTAAAACCTACCCCTCACATTCATCTCCCACGTGTGGTACCTTTTCTCTTAACCACTCTCCTAATAGAGGAATAATTTTCTCCTAGAACAACATCCTACACACTTATATGATCTCATCCATGTCTTTCTGAGGGACCTTAGTATTCTTCACATGTTCTAACTTCCATGACTGCTCCTTCAAACATTAAATCTCTCCTTGCAGGATCCTAATCACTTCCATGGTCTCTTGGTAAACCTTTTTTTGATGGGTCAAATTAGGATATTTCCCATGTAATACTTATTCTCTTGTAATGAGTGGCCTCTACTTTGGTACTTCTCTAGTGCAGGTATCCTCAGCATGTGAAGTTAACAAAACAGGTTCTAACTTGGGGCTAAGCATTTCCCTAGGCATCCATGATGGGTTAGTTCTCTTCACACTAACCATCCCCGTGAATTTTTCCTTCTTCTTGCTCTAGCTCATGTGGTCATATAATTCAGGGCACTCCTCCTACCTATGCTTCTTATTTCACAAGATTCTTAGAAAATTAATGAAATAGATAAGGGTAGTAGGCCAAGGAGGAATACTTGTTTGTGGTGTTAGTTGAAGGTTGTGCACATGTTTTGATTTCCTGATCCAATTTGATTATGAGAGCTCCCTTTTGGCTAGGAGGAACTACATGTAAATGCAAAACAATACCACCAAATAGAGTTAAATAAAACAATGAGTGGACTACCTAGCAAAAGCTAGATCTCGGGAAGTGTGATGCTTCCTAAACAAGATGTCAATCCACTTTTATATAATAATATTAATGCTAGTTAAATCATACATGAAGTAAATATCCTATTAGAATTGAAATGATTTAGGTATCTCATACAAAACAATAAGAAAGGTCATTCAAAAGGTTTTTATGGTCAAAACAGAGGGTTGATCAAATGGTGTTGAGTTACGGGTCTATTACAGGACTGCGGGTATGGTTTGGTAAGTATCATAAATGGTTTCTTGCTATTGTGAAGTGGGTATTAACTCACTAGGATGAGCTATATTTCCAGAGATAGTAATCGATGTCATATGGATGACCGATGCCAATTAGACGAGAATGATTGATGTCAATTGGATAACCAATGTCGGTAGGGGAAAGTAGTACAAATTTATTAGATTTGGTTTTTCAGATTCCATGTGATTGCACATAGGTTGGAAATTATGAGGTTGGGGTTGTAAAATGGTTCTAAAGACTCAGAGATTATGAGGAGAGGGTGAAAATGGGTAAACATTTCGTATAATCGGGTGATTGGTTGATGGAACGGAGGAAGTTTACGGGTGTGGAGAGAAATAGATTACAGAGGTGAATAAATAAATCTACAAGGAAACTAGAGATTCAACATAGAGATATTGAATACTTACTTGAAAGTGGATTGGAGAATGTAGGTGATGAAGATGGTGACCGTAGATATCTAGAGAGAAGAGCTGATATATTTGTGCAATGAAAGTTCTAACTTCTATGCCTCTCTATTGTGAATTTGTGATCCTGAAGAGGATGGTGAAAGATGACCGATGTTGGTCGTGCTCCCATGTGTCTTATTTTTCCAGTGTTATAGAAATTCAAGTGCTCCAAGTCTCTATTTGTATGGTATCCTGAATCAAATGACCAACCTCGGAAAATACTTTTGGAAATGTATTTAACCCAACCAAAAATGGTTAGGTGACCGTCATCAATTGAGATATAACCGACATTTTTCAAGGCAAGAATATATAGGTTGGACAAAAAGTCCAAATTGTTGCTATTTTTAGCGTGATCTCTAATCCTTCTTCCGAGTCTTGAGTGATGGATCATGAAAAGATAACTAGGATTCCTTTTAGGTTTGTTAATAGGAGTTAAGTCTAGGTTTAGACTAAGTCCTAGTTGGTTAGGATAGGTTTAGAATTGGTCTTAGGTCATTAATGAGGTTTGAGTGGGTCATTTGAGTGAGGTGGCTAGGTGAGTTGGTTGGGTGAGGTGGTTAAGTGAGGATATTAATTAATTTAATTAAGATGATTAATTAAATTAACATGTACGTAAGGAGATATGAATGCGTAGGATATGGTTAATTTAATTAAGTGGGTATTAATGGAAGTATGACCCAATTTTGGTGTCTACATTTGATCCTTTTTGTTGCATGGCTTGTATTGATAAGTGTCACCAACTTAAACATGAAATTTCCCCAAATATAAGTGATAGTGGTGTTTCCCCAAGTATGGGTGGAGGTGATCCCCTCAAACAAGTCAAGGTGTGCGATGGATTTGGTGAGTGATTTGATAAATGTGTAGGTTAAGAAAGTTAAGGTAGGTGAGTTATGTGTAAAGGTATGTGCACTTTTGGTTATGGGTGATCAGAGAATTAGATAATAGGTAATGGAAATCGAATGCACGCACATGTATAGATTGTGACATGGTTCCAAGTTGAAGAGCTTGTAAAATCAACATTATCTAAGTTTGTTAGGTTTATCCAAACAAGGTTGAAGTGATTCAAGTATCCAAGGTACCGGATATGGTCTGGAAACACAACGTAGGTTAGGTGCAAGAACATTTAGGTATGATCCGTACATAAAAGGTTTGTCGAGATAAATGACATGGAAATAGGCAAGGTAAGGTCATTATGCTAAAACATCACAGGAATAACATCACAAGTCATAACGAGTACATAAGTTCGGATGTCACAACAATTAGTTCAGGTCAAGATATATAGGTCATGACACAAGTAAGAAGAGGTATAGGTAAATAACAAATCCCTAAACACAATTAAGGAAATGTATGGGTAACTTAGGCTTGTGGGTAGGGTGTAAATAGGTTTTGGTAAGGTCAAATGGTATTTGGCAATAATGAGTTTAGGTTAAAATGGGAAAAATGTAGGTGAAATGGTACTGATAGGTGACCAATGTCGGTTTTGGTTTAATCGACATCGGTTTGGTAGGGCACGACATGACCAATGTTAGTCATGTCAATTTGGGGTTAAAAAGGAAAAATACATGGTTTACAGATTTATTTTAAAAATTTTCATTTGGGAAAATGATAGAGAGATAGTGCCTTTATGGAAAGTGACAATACAAGACTTTGAGCTGAGTTGGTGAGCCACGTAGCGGGTGATTGGCATGTAATTGGCAGTCCATGAGATCGGTTCGATTGATTCGATTCATTTGGAGGTGAGTAGTTGATTTATACATAGCGAGAGGTGGGAGAGGGTTCGGGTAGACCATCAATGTAATGAAAAGACATGCCACCGAGGAGACGACATGGAGATGAGGTAGGAGGAAATTTGAATTGTTCATTTGGTTGAAAAGTGTATTACAATGTGGTTTTTATTGTTAATTTGGGTTGGGGTTGTAAATTTATGTTTTGAATTTTGATTTTTATATTGGCATGTATGTCAAAGATAGTGATGTTGTATTTGAGTGATTTGAGATACTTATATTCATTGTATCTGTGTATATGTGTATTGATACACAAATTTTTCTCTAGTTATATAGATGAAGATATTTATGGTAGGGATGGTGTATCTATGTTTTTATTTACAATGTTACTATGTAGTGATGGAAACTAGGTGAATTATGCATGATTGAGTCAAGATCATGTAGGAATGATTAAGTTTAGGCCATTTAGGCATGGTTGATTTTATGTCATCTAGGCATGGTTGAGTTAGGTATAGTCATGGTGGAGTCGGGTATAGGCATAGTGTGTAATACCTCTAGCATGACTGGTATCTATGATGACTTATGTTATGGAAGATTCAAACTTTGGTAAGTGATTTTTTTCTAAAGACGGTGTACTCTTATGACCTATGAAATCATGTTTGCAGTAGGTAATATGTTATCTACTAAAATAGGAATGATTCTATCATGTTTTTGCTTAATTTAAAATGAAGCAATTCATCTCTTTTTATGCAAAATAATTCACTGCTTGGGATTGATAAATTGAGTTTCAGTTTTCATAATTCTTGGGGATTCAGAACAACATTACCTTGGATCAATTTCATTGATCCAAGGTATGCTTCTAATTTTCAAACCTTGTTGATATAATTTCCAAGATAAACAGATGAAAGGCTCCTGGACCTTGAATGTATGAAGGTTAAGAAATATCCAATCTCATTGGCTCTTTGCTTCGTATCTAGATTTGGGTAACAATCTGTTTCCTCTTTTCTATTAAAGTAATATGTAATTATTAAATTAGGAATTTATCCTAAAAAGAGTAACCTAACCTAAGTTACTAAGTCATTTTTTTATTTTGGATGTTAAATGGGACCTAAATACTTATACCTAAGGACTTATATTGGTTCCTAAACTAATGTTGAACCTAACCTAATGTTTGGCTAACCTAAAGAGGCCTATGGGATGACATAGGGAGGGAGAAAGTCAGTGGCATCGATTCCTATAAATTTATGATGAAGTTAATGAGTCAAGATCTCTTTTAAATTGCCAAATTTGGTGACAGAATGAGGAAATTTGAGGGAATGAGCTGGTATCTCCACCAAGTTTTGGATGTATACAAATTTGAACTTAGTCCTCACCAGAAAATAGAGATGGTGGCGGTTGGAGAATCGAAAGGATTGATAGTCCTATTTTGCATTTAATACTTTTAAAGTTGGCAAAAATTCCTAGGAAGAAGAAAGATTGGTTTGGTTTTGTTTGTTCATTTAGTTTTTGAGCTTGAGCTTTACATGTGGGTTGTTTTGGCTCTTCACACCTCTAGTTTTATTCTTGCATGAATGTTGTCTTTGTGTGAAATATCTTTCCTTAAATGACATTTGAATGAAGAAATCAACACTTGAGAAGCTATAAGAAATAGAAGGAGAAATTTTAGAGGGTTGTTGGCATTTTGAAGGAAGAATTAAAGCTCTGCTTGGACATTTTCTGTGAAATAGAGAAGACTAGAGCTCTATCAGGCATGATAGGCCCTATCCATTAAGTCTTATGCATTTACTTAAATTCTCATAAAAACAACTCTACTCTTAAAGAAATATTATGTTTTTGTTTTGCGGATGATTTTATTTTGCTTCTAGGTATTTTGTTGTTTTCTTGGACACATTATTGTTTTTGGTTGAAATTTTGAAAGTGTGTTCTGGATATGTAGCTCCCATACTTCTTTGTAGCTATATTTTTCTTTAATATTTCAACAGAGACTTGGAAATGAGAGTTGAGATCTATTAGGTGATCTTAGTTAAAAGTTTCTCTAACCATGTATGTAACTTGGTTGCTTGATTATGAGAATTATTGTTCAAAATGTTCTTGTATAATCTCTGTCACTAAAATTCAAATAGGGAGATTTATTTGGATATCTTGATCGATTGCTTAATATGTTTCTATCGTTTTAGTTTGTCTTGTTATCCTTGTTGTAGTAAAAATTGAGGATCACTATGGTTCTTGACTAAGGGGAAACTTAAGATAAGAGTTGTAAGTTTAGAACATGGGTTTCACTACTTGGAAATTCTCTTAATCGACTTTCTTTTCTTCTCTTTGATGTTATTTATTGAAATTTTAAGGGAACCCCCGCCTTGATGATACAACATTGTTTTAGACGTATAGCTTGTTATAGAATAAGTGTGAATGATGATATTTCTAGTGGAAGAAATAATTCTTTTTAAACTTACTCAAACTCGAAAGATGGTTGTGGAAAAACTCGCTTCATGATTTCTCGTATTAAATCCCATTACTCTGGGTTTCAATTATTTATAAATCTCTTTCGTCGAAGGTGTTTTGGTTTCCATATATGTTAAGGTGGTTTTTTCTTGTTGAGAACTTCTTGAGTGATATTAAAAAAACACTCAAGCTTCGATCTCTCAGTAACAAATCTTTTAGATTTGAGTTAATGTTTTTATCATTACTAGATGAATTTCCTTTTTGAATTTGTATATGTTATCTACCTTATTTAAATGATTAAAATTATGGATGGTCTATTTCGGTTTGACCTGTAGTTTTATTGTTTACCTTCCTCCCTTCATTGGGCTGTTTGAAAGTTAATCAATTATTTTATCCTTTGATGGAATCATGATTTTTGATATTTTCCTTCCTATAATGACCGAAGATAAAATGGGGAATGTGGATTTACATTCCTTCTTATGATTCCGTAGTACTCATTGAATTCAAGACATGTGTGAACACCTGTTTGGATTTTAAGGTGGATCATGTTTGATCTGTCCTTTGTCATTCAGTTTTCTTGTTTAATAATGTTTACTCTCCTTCTTATGAGAGTTAGGAAAGATGAGGAGACTACAATCTCTCTCATACATTCATCAATCTTTCAAATGGGATATTTTTACTAGTGTAGTTGCTTTGACCCTCCTCTAGTTTGTTATAGTTATGTCATTTCTTGACCATGTGATAGAAATGAGTGTATTAATGTCCTTAGGGAAGCAAAGAATAAGTTTATGATATGCTTGAGAGGAGAATTGAGCCTTGTATAAGTTATCAACTTAAACCAATCTGCTCCTTTCTAGTAATATTAATGATTGTGTATCTTGTTGGGATCTAAATGTTAGCTTGTTTTCTTGTTAGAATCGACCTTATACTTTTGATGAGGTCTGATTTATGTTGACCTTGACTTCTAGGTTTAATTGATTTCTAAATTTTGAGCGTCAAATTTAGGATGTTTCAATCAGGGTTACATCAATTGTTTATAATGATTTGGTTACCCTTACTTGTTCATATGATCTTATTTGTGTTTGATGACATCTTATACTTCAGGATGAATGTGTGATAATGTGATGATTGGATGGAAGGAAATGTTTATTACTACTCAAACTGTTGAATTATGTCTAAATATATTTTTAGGTATTTTATCACCATCTGATTAAATAGGTATAGATGATTGAAGAAACTTACATGGATTATATGAAAGTAATGCTAAGTTTCAGATGAAATGATAATTCTTCATAATTTTCTTATTTGATTTTTGTATGATAAAAGGATTTTAAGATGGAAGGTTGAGTTTGATAGATTAAATGACCAAACCTTACTTATGATTTGACACTATATATATATATATATATATATATATATATATATATATATTTCTCTCTCTCTCTCTTCTTGGATTGTAATCATTTGGTTATGTCTTTCTCGATAATGTTTCTAGGACTATTTCATAAGAGAAGAGTTCTTTTTATGAAACCGTTAGCTAAAACCACATTGTTTTGATGATATAGTGCTTATCATGCCCAGTTCAATGAACCGACCCGTGCTAGCAATTTTGCAAATGGACTTCATATAAGATGAAAGGAGAAAGACATATAGATATTTGCATTTGTTTTATTAACGAGAATAAATCTTTATTATGATGAAATATGGATTCACTAATGAGATTTACTTGATGAAAAGGAAATTTTTAATAAAATTTGGTTAAGTACTATTGTATTCACATTCTGTAATATCTAAAATGTATCTAGATTCAGCAAATTTATTACTCTTTCTTGATGAATAAAATATGTGTGATTCCATTAATGCTTGTTGTAATACTTTCTTGGCATGAATTGGGCTGAAATGATATGTATTACTTTAATAAAGGAGGGTAGTTAACATACTTAGATAATATGGAATGGTTGGGGTAGGAATCGAGTTATTAGTTGAATTGGTTTCTCTTGAAGAGATGCAACTTATAATGTTGACAATCTTAAGATACTCTACCATCACACAAAGGACTGTAATTAAATTACATGGATATAGGTGTATTAAAATATGATTATAATTTTGCATATGAAATTTGACTATATATGGAATATATGAATTCAATTTACATAAATGGGCATAGCCCATGACATTGGAAAAAGGGGAAAATTCCCTTGAGATCATTCATTAAGATCTAAGTTATGAACTTTCTAGAATGATAAAGAACATTTAGGTGAATGGCTGCATGTGTGATTTCTTATGCAGAATTCCTTAATCTTAAACTAAAAGTAACTAATTCATACACCTTTATAACTATAAGTTCCATTGTGCCATTTCTTGTTACAAGTTGTATCGGTTAGTTAATAAAACTAAAACTTGTAAATAAATAGGTTAGGAAGAATATTTTATCTCGCATACCTACAAAAATGAAGTTATAACTTGTAACCTTATAGGTTAAAGAACCTAATTGAATTAGTAAAGATGTTGTAATTAATCTGTAATGAAGTGTTTAATATAACATTAATTTTCAATCTAAGTTATGTTCATCCATATGAGGAAAATCAGTTGGATGTTGACACACGCCAACTACAATGAAGTACCTTCGTAATGATAGGAGTCATTACGAGGATACTATGTTGTCAGTTGACATGTCTCAATACCCCTTAGATTTTTTTCAACTAGACTAACATAAGTTCTTGACTGGTTCATAGTTCTTCCCTATGTAGAGATAAGGACATGATCTAGTGTCGGGGTCAACTCACGTTGACTTAGGATAACTAGACACACCCAATCAATGTAAGTCGATTGAGTATGTCTATGTACCCTTAGTCACTGTGAGAAGTCCTCCACACTAGGGTGTGTTGTTAACATTGTCTAGGATTAAAATTGAATCAAATGGACTAATAGAGGTCAGTGAGGACTAATCTAGATAACAGTATCAAGTGTGGTGAAGGAATTATTACATCTGAAAAATATGCTATCTAGAAATGAAAAGATGATAAACATGTGTAAATATTTAGCCAAAGTATTGCAAGTTGTTGGTTGCATCATCATATATCACCTAGTTTAAGAATTGGGATTTCAGATGAATATCGGTAACAAATATTCAAATAGGATATTAAAAACACTTAAGTACCCCTAAAATGGTAAAGAAACTAAGCATACTTTGTATACACATTACTTGAATAACATGATAGATTAGTTTTATACTTGAGTCATGAAATGAGAGATTGGTGTTTCACCAAGTCATTACAACCGCATATGGTTTTTATGTTATGAGATAGTTTTGCATTTTATTGTGTGTTCTAAATTATGATTTGGAACAAATAACATTATTTTTTAAAAAGAAAAAGAAAAGAAAAATTTCCTTGTTTCTAAAGTCTTAAAATGGGAATGTTACGTGGTGGGGTCTAGGCAAGTTAAGCATGGTAGGGTCTAGGTGAGTTAGGGATGGTGGGATCTAGGTGAGTTAGGCATGGTTGTAGACACCAAAATTGGACCACACTCCCCTTGGTCCCTTTTCAAATATCCAACTTAAACATATTCACCTAATCATGACCCTTTTACCCCACATTAATATTAGTCTAATTATTTATAAGTATAGTAATACTCATCCTCACTTCATTCATTATTTAAATAACCTAATTAAACTAATTTCCACCTCACCTAGACACCTCATCATGGACCTATTCTTATCATGTTTCCTAACTAACTAAGACTCAACCTCTTCTTACTCTAATTAACCAAGACTTAGTCTAACCATAAAATCACATGCCTATTCTTCCTCTAACACCATTCATGGTTATCTAAGCACAAAAATCACATTTTTATCCATGAGAATAGACAAAGATGGACAAGAGATTACCAAGATCTATCATTTTTAGTAAACCTAGGATTTCCCACCTTAACCGACACCGGTCAACCCTAAACCGACACCGGTCACCCTAAACCGTCGTTGGTTACCATATATTCATTTTGGTAACCTTGTTTGAGAGGTTTTCCACATTCATGAGTTTTGGAATGAAGGATATCTACACAAAAACAAAAACCAGATCCCTTTTACACATCCAAACAGCCATAGCCAACACCAAGATGGATCCAAAGGTATTTGCATCCATGGTAGCATTCTGGGAAGCACCGTTGCGGCATTGAGCACCATCCTATAGATCAACTATCACCATAATCAATATATCAAATCTATAAAAACCAGTAAGTGTATCTCTAACCTCCATCATTTCATACTTATTGAAATTAGAAACTTTCTTCATCTCTGTTTATCAGCATCTATTTGCATTTTTCATCCCACCCTTGTTACCTTCCTATAAATCCAACCATTCCATCACCCACAATCATTCAATAACATATACATGATTCCTGGATACCTTTGAGTACCCCCAACACCATTTCAAACCTAGCCATTTTCCCTCACACCCATTTTCTTACCTCAAAAAGTTCTCAAAACCCAGTTTATTAAATTTATACCATCCCACCTTAACCATCATTGGTTCCCTCTAACCATCACGGTCATACCTCATCGACATCATTCTTTGTATTTGGTAATCCTACCAATGACATAAAATTAAATACCTACATCCAAGAAACCCAAGCTACCTAGAATCTGACCCTTACATGTTCCAACTTCTTGATTACGTACCCTACTTCTAGATCTAATCATAACCTAGCTTGTTATTTAGATTTGCTTATTGTAGTTGGATGAGATACCTAAATCATATCAACTACAGTAGGATTTTGTTTACTTACATTATTTCTTACATTAAATTATATTAAACAGTGGGTTGAGTGCCACGAAGGATGTACCACACTTTATGGAACTAGCACATGCTAGGCAGCCCACTGACATATATTTTTTAACTCTCTTTTTGTTCTTATTGTGTATTTTGGTAAGTTCCTCTTAGACAAAAGGAATATCTCACAATGAGCATTGGATTGAGAATTTAGAACATACTCACACCTTTAAACCAACCATCACTTCATGTATTCCTCCTTGGCCCATCACCTTATATTTTTTATCAAATCCACAAAGAAAAGAATGAAACATTTTATCATGCCGGTGGGACCCATCAGTGTTCTTTTGCATTTTATTCATTCCTAAGTGAAATTTGTGTGTTTATTTCCTTTTGAAAATATTCCAAATTAATTTTCTTCTCTAGAATCTTCCCCCTCTTTCTATTTTCTAAAAGCAATCGTGTTATTGGTGCTATAAAAATAATACTTCTTTCTTTAATTGGTATTGCATTAGTGAAAGAACATCCCTCTTCCTGTTCATCACTTTCTACATCAAATATCACATTTCGATTTGGGTTTGAAACAATTGCATGGTAGTCTAATTTTTGCATTATATCTCACATTAAAATTGAGGGCAACCTATACGATGGCGAATGACCAGTGATGGTTGACACAATCAATCATAGAAAGTGCATTCTTTCTTCTCTTTCTTTTACAAACTACAAAAATTAGAATATATACATATTATTAAACAACATCCCACCCATAAGAAGATGTCAATAATCACACAATCAAAGGATTAACAAGTGGGCACCTAGATGATTATCTCTGTCTAGTCATCACCTTAGAGAAAGGCCCGCCCCCAAAAAAACATAACCTAAAACCTTTCCTTTAGAATTTCCTTCTTCATTGGAATCCTTCCCAACTAAAAAATTTGTTATGAATTCATCATAAAGTCCTTAAATAAGCATAAGATAAACACATTAAATTCACTTGTAGGATTATGTTTTTTTCTTATCTTTGTTCTTGACTTGTGTTTTTGAGGTGTGAGGTCGTATTCTCCATTTTTATTTCCTTTCACACTCCATAATCATAGTAGGTGTATTTCAGATATTTCGAGTGTGTCATGACTAATTTTTTTCCATATCCAAACTTCTGGGTTGGTTTCTCATTCAAATTTAATTCACTAAAATAAAATTTTCTTCATTCTACAAATTTTGAAGTAACCGGGATCGGTTTACATTTGATCATCATTGGTTTACCTAACTAGTGTCAGTTCCCTATGCTTTTAGTTAGTTTACCCAAAGATCACTCATCTCATCTTATTCTCTATTTTAAATATCTAGATGTCACCATGTCCTCTGTATTATGATGTTATTGTCTAAGTATAGCTTCCCAATTGAATTTCCCAGCTTTTGTCTCACTTGCTCAAATCACTTTTTTCCCACAATAACCAACATCGGTTCTTGTGACCATCATCATTTCACCTACCTGATGTCGGTCCATATATTTTTATATTTAATCAAATAACCTACCAATTCACCTCTTATAATCAATTATTTTCCATCCATGTTGTTTTCTGTGTCATTTACAGAATATAGCCTTACCAAGTCAACACTTATTCACATGGTGTTGACTTGATGCCCCCTCATATTTCACACCATCTGTCATCCACTCCCACCTAGTCCATCACCACTGTCCATCCTATCACCTATGGATCTAACTTAGCTTATCCCCATTGCTACTAGTGACGAGGAGTTTTCTCGTAACCTTGTGGCTCCTATAATACTATCTCGCCCACTCATCCACTCGGGACTCCTCAAGAAAGTTAATATATGACATGCCCATATCTATCCCTCCTACTCTTTCCCCCACCTCTGCATCAGCTAGCACCATCTTGCACTACCATCATTTACTTTACCACCTGTAATATCTCAGCTAGGTACCATAATAGCTATAATCTGCAGTGTCCACGTCATCTATTACACCTATGGCATCAATAGTTCCTCTAATACCCACCTTAAGTATAGTCCCATATGAATCTACTACCTCACATATACCTATTGCATCACAACCACCTATGATGTTAGAAACCTACACCTCTTTCGATAACCTTGTCCTTTATATCCCGCAGTCCTAACCTCCAATCACCACTAGAGTTATTACTACCCCACCTACTTACACATACTACTAACAACCCCTGACCTTTTCTATCACTTATTTTGGTTATGTGCCACCTACATCTATTCCTCCTACATAGTTCTCATACTCATCACCACCATACACTAACATACTACCCACCTCATATATTTAGCATCAACTCCATTTTTTTTACAGGGGCCACCCATTCAACACAACCTACCAATGACCTCATTAAGATGATGATGGAAAAGATTCGGACTTTAGAAGCGTCATCTGCTTCTAGCTCTCATAATTCTATAACTTATGATGAAATCTATAATGATCCTATTCATCTATCTATTCCCCTTTTTCCCCTACCCTTTGCATTGGAAAATTCCTAAATTCAATCACTTCAACAATAAAGAGTATCTGTAGCAACACTTGCAGCCATTTAAACATGGCTGCTAACTAATCACCCACTATGACACTTTAATCCTACAAACTTTCCCAATGTCCTTAAAAGAAATAACATTTGATTGGTAGAGTGGATTAGGTCGACATTCCATTTATTCCTTTAATCAAGTAGCCAAAGATTTCTTAGACCATTTTTCAATCAATTTTATCAAAAAAGTCACCATGACCGATCTATATTACACTGACAAAAGATGAAGATGAATCTATCATAGATTTCAAAGTGCCCACCGGCGCAGTCTTATCAACCAATTAATGTTCCAGCTACCTCGGACTAAACTTAGTGAGTTATTCACTAGAGATTTTTCCAAACACATCTCACCAACTCTATAGGTACAAACCTTTCAAACCTTCATTAAAGCATTCAACATGGCATGAAAGCTATAAATTCTTTCCATTAAAGAAAATAAAATCCAATTACGAAACAAGAATGCCCTGTTCAAATGAAATTATTCCTCTTTATCTTCAAAACTTGAAAATAACTATTCAAAGCCCAAAAATTTGTCAATGCGGTAGTCTAAAGGTAGGACCATCTCATCCTTTTAATCAAGTCCAACCTTCTTCCAATCTTTCCCCTATCCAGTCTTTCAGCTCAAGGGAACAACAAAAGTACACTTCAATTAGAGAGCCTTATTCTTCACTCATGAAAAGCTTCTTTAAAGCTGGAGCCATTACACTTCCTCCCATAAAATCTCATACAGTTTTCAATCCTACCCATCATATGCCTACATGGTATAAATAAAATGATTACTATAATTACCATCATGTTAAAGGCCATATTGATGGTAGTTGCATAAATTTCAAGAACATTGTCCAAGAGATGATAGATAATGGAGACCTTGTCATGGAATACATCTTTAAAAAAATTCATTCCCAAATCATAAACCTCCGTCCAATAAAAATAGTGAACCTTCATCTAGTGACAAAGAATTTCTTGTGAAGTCCGCACAATTTTGGATATCATATTAACCATTCCTAAAATCCCACCTATTTATTCTATTGAGAAATTATGGCATGAGATCCTTTACCCATAGAGGATCATATCTCTTCCACTCCACCCCCGTAAGATTCCCCTTCATATCTCCCTTCTCCCATGGAGAAACCCCCACTTTCTACCGATGTCATTTCACCATCTACCTCATAGCCTACAAAACATTCAATGCTTTTAATTCTCCCATCCACAGGAAAATCATCATCGCCTTCTCCTCCACTAAGGGATAATTATACATCACCCCTCTTATTTTTGGTAGAACTGCATTCACAAAACTTTTAAAAACACCATAAATAATAATATGATTCAAAACATACAGGATATATTACATAGAGTAGTGACTACATTATATAGAGAAAAACTCCTATAAAGATGGTGTCAACACCAATTCCACAATTCTCTCTAATCTATCTCCTAGAATCACTCCTTATCCCTTTATTCTCTCACTCAACTCTATCAAACTACCCATGAGTTGTTTATTACAACTTCACATTCACTCACACTATATTATTATTAAATGAGTTTCACATCTCATTTAAATAATAATACACACAATACAATTTATTAATAATGTTAACAATATATTCGTAACATTCACTCCCCTATTGTTAACATTATTAATTTCTAATATACACTCCCCTAATGTGAACAAGGTAGAACAAATTTTTCACATCTCAAAAATTGCACAACCCTTGTGGGCAACGCTTGTAGCTTATGACCTTGATATAAATGAAGGGAACAATGCTCAACCTTCTATGGTTTTACAACAGGTTTACCACCAACCTCGACTTGAATAATTCTCCACTCTATATTCACCTCATGTGGTTTTCTCTCGGATCTCCATGAACCATTTCAAGATCCATGTCTGCATGTGTTTTTTTATTTCCCCACTATATTTTTCATCAGAAGGTTACATATAGGAATTTTTCACACATTACAATAATAGGAATGTATCATCTATTTTTATTATCTACCACACAGCTGAAAATACTTGGCCACCAAATCAGCAGGCAGCACGCCTCGTTGATGGTGCCTAATGAGAGGTCGTTCATCAACCTCCTTCCTTCATTTCCTCCAACCTCCATCTAATTTCTACTTAGTTATCAAATTTATCTTTGAGGCTCATTACACAATTCTCATGGGTGTCGGGTTCAACCAATAATGCACCCTTACAATAAAATTTAAATGTTGAAAGTAATGTTTTTAAAAATATTTGCCAAAAATGGAAAAAATTAAAAAAAATGTCCAGGAGCAGAAAGAACTGGATCAATGCATAGAGCTAAAAAATACATGTTTTCAAAAAAAATGACACCTAGATCCGAGTTACCAGCTGAAAGTTATGGAACTTACAAGTTCAAATCTCAAAATCTTTCCGAACCCTTTTCAAAATGGTAATTTTTTTGTCCTTGTGTTTTTCTATTGTGTCCAAAAAGGAAAATAAACTATTTTACATCTCCTTATGCAGATCTATACTACGGCCAAAATCAAAACCTAATCATTGATTCGAGGTTCCTCAACATGAGAAAATGGATCGTAGATGTTGTCAATACTCGGCTATAAATGCATGGGATACTCCAAGTGGATTGCTTTTTTTTGTAGTGTTGAAGATCCTTTTTATGTTGTTCTAAGCTTCTATACTGCATAAAATTTAAAATTTAACCCATTTTTATGCACAAGTCATGGGAGATTTCCCTTAGCTCTCTTCTTTTCTCTCTTCCTAGACTTTGATTAGATCTCAAATGCAGGTATATCGGATCATGGCTCCTTCTTAGCCATATACAAACATGGCACTAACACATAAAAGAAAATAATTGGGTATGAGATTCAATTTTGGTTTTACCTAAATCTTAGGAGGGCATAATTTTTGATCATGGGGTCTTCAACTATTATCTAGACATAGACAAAAAATGAGCCTACAAATCTAAAGTTGAGTGCAAAATCCTTGATGCCAAGATTTTTGAATGCAATATCTCGCTTCTACAAAAAATTAGATCAAACAATGCTTATAAATTCTTCATAGACTCTCATATGATAGGAAACAAGACATAAATCAATGTTTCCCTCAATTCATCTATCCTCCCATAGAACCTTCTTTGATACCAAATCTTATTTTTGGTAGAGCTATTGCATAAAACTTAAAAAACACTCAAATAATAATCTGATTCAAAACATACAAGATATATTACATAGAGTAGTGATTACATTATATAGACATAACAACTCCTATAAAGATGGTGTCAACACCAATCCCTCAATTCTCTCTAGTCTATCTCCTAGAATCACTCCTTATCCCTTTATTTTCTCACTCAACTCCATCAAACTACCCATGATTTGTTTATTACAACTTCACATTCACTCACACTATATTATTATTCAATGAGTTTCACATCTCATTTGAATAATAATACACACAATACAATTTATGAATAATGTTACACAATATATTCGTAATGCCCACCTATTATCTCTCCTACCCATGGGATAATTATCGGACATACCGCTACCTATTGGGGGAGTTCTTCCCCGACATCCCAAGATGACATGATCTTAGCTTTGCTACTGTAGAGAGTCCAAGGCTAGCCAATTCCCTATCTCATAGACATATTTTACATGGATTGCCACCAAACCAACTTCATTTTCTTCTTCAGTCTCGTTTTCACAAGCTAATCATTTGGATTACATTGATAATTCAATACTCTGGGACATCTTTGGCTCCCCTTTTCAACCCAAATGTAAATATTTCCTAAAGATACTTCCATGATCTACCCAAGGGTATTTTCATCAAATAGATCGGTATTGACCATGCCTATTGAAACGAATTCTTCTTCATCATCTCTACCTACATCTAAACCTTTACCCATGACCAAAACCATTTCAAAAATTGAAATCCTAACTAAACCTATGTATTCATCTATATCTAGACCCATAACCGACTTCCGTATCATGCTGACATCAAGCCTTACTCACCCACCTGTCAAATTGGACTTAACAAAATCATCTCAAACCCACACCAACATTATTCCTCCACCTAAAAATAAAATTCAATCTTCTAGGCCACATACACTGGTCTCACCTACCACACCTTTTTCACCTTCCCCTTTTCGTCCATCCTATGGCTTCATCCATCACCTAGATCAAACAGCTTTCCTATACAAGGTCGGTCCACAAGCTAAATAGCCTAAGTACTTGCATCATGAGCCTTCATTACACCTCATTCACACAAAAACCAAACAACCTCACCCTCACCCATGCACTTCTTACCACCTATACCTCCACTAGTTACTATAACCCCAACCTTTCCTATACAACTTTAACAAATGTCGTCTACCCAACCTCTACCAACAACCTCCACTAGTGCAACTCGGTTTCCCCATGGGTAACCCATCCTCTTCCACCATCTACTTTCCATTTTGCATCCAATACTCCCATGTCACCTTTACCCAATAAGGTAAAACCCAAAGATAAGAATCCACTACCCTCTAATAAGGTAGTCAAACCAAGAAAACCTTCCATCGCCAGCTCTTCTACCCCACCTTTACTCAAGAAGATGCCGGTAAAACCTAAGACCACTCCACTTACCAAACTAGTGGACCAACCCATTCCCCATCCTATAAATCCTCTTCCCTCATGATCATCCACACCTTTACCCAAACCCACACTCACTTCCCATTGTGATCCGTTAGTAGGGTCCTACACCAACATTTTAACTAATCTCTTAGAGACTTCTGTCATCACATTACTGCCACTTCGACCTTATGATCCTCTCAAACCCAAACCAAAAGGGTTTGATGAAACCAAGATTTGTGCCTATCATCATGTGCTAGGACATGATGTAGAAAATTGTAAGGCTCTAAAGACCATTCTTCTCAAACTTTTTCCTCCCAAATTTTTTTTTGACAATGATGACCTTCTTCATGAGGACTAGGTTCCACCTTCACCTGTCACCACACATCATTTTCCTTTACCAATTCAACTACTAGTATCTACATCCCCATAACCATTTTATCCACCTCCAAAATTTGAGATCAATATGGTCTATAGTAGAGAGAGTTGACCAAAGAACCACCCAAATGTCGATTGCACCCTACTCATTTCACAAGGCTCTTATCCAAAGTCACAATTTCTTCCCCATGCTATTACACCTTTCATGACACATCCTCTCCATCCACATCCCCTTAGATTAACATAGTTCACGTTGCCACCCACAATCAGAAATAGAAAGGAAAATAAACAAAACTAATCCATCAATAAACCTCGTGCCTAATATACCATCCACACCCACACCCAAAATCATCATTCGAGGACATACATACCCTATCTCTGATGGAGCCACCCATCATGCAATGATAAAACAATTACATCAGTCCCCTCTAAATATGTCTTTGTATGATCTAGTCCAAACTTCTAAATCTCATAGATAAGCCCTTATTGAGGTTTTACAATCCATTGAATTTTTACCCAATGACCCCACACCAGTGGCCTCCATTATTATCCCTCACCACATGGCCTCACTAACCAAATAATCTCCTTATTCTACCCCCATGCCCACTCATCAAGTCATCACAATTAGCTTCTCTCGATGAGGAGATTATACCTCTCCAGTCGATGAACATGATCCCGCCCTATTCATTTCCGTTTATATCAATAACATATGCATACGACGTGTCATGATCGATGGTGGCACTAGAAATATCGTCATTTCCTCCCATGCATACTATCAAATGTGTATCCCTTCTAACTATATGTATAATAACCTAGTTATGATGTGCTCCTTCAATGATGTTGTTACCACCACCCTTCACACCATTATCCTTCATGTTTGCATAGGCCCTCACACTTTGTCCCGAACTATTCTTCATATTAGAGATGGAGTTCTAGTATAACCTGTTACTTGTAAGACCTTGGATTCATGTCATGTGTTGTGTCCTTTCAAATTTACACCATTGTGTAAAATTTGAACATGAAGGACATAACTATACCATCCTCATTGATCCGTCACCATTCAAAAATTTTAACATGTTGTACCGACCCAATGATGTACTAGGTACCATTCAAGTCATCTACCATTACCCCCACTTCTCCTTCACCCAAGACCCCATCCACTAATGTTATCACCACCTCTCCCACATCTAACTCTTATATCTATAATGTTGCCTCACCTCTGTGAATAACCCATCTACTTCCCAAAAACTCGATACCCCTCTTGTCTAGTCATCAAGTGATTCGTCTATCCCCACCACCCAAATATCAACTACTGATCCATTAGAAGGTGTTTTTTAATGCCTCACTTTGGGGGAGTACCACCTATAAACTATCAAAACATTCCTCACTCCACAAGAGTATTAGAGCCTACGCTAGCACCCTAGTTATGAATACCACGTAGGTGATATTTTTCCTTATGGTCCTCCCCACCTTCACACCAATATAATGTATGGGAACTTGATACTTCCACCGATTCACCTAAACCTCCATCCCAAACACAAAATTTTCATCTAACCTCTAATCCCTTACTAATTGTCCCACTCACTCACACGTTCCTACACCATTGTGCATGGAAAGGTTTTGGCTTTGGTTTTTATGAACAAGGACACCATATTTTCATTTCATGTATCACCCATAAACATAATGATTGTCGTGGCATTGGATTTCCCACATCATCTTCCAAGAAGGCCCACATTGACCTCATTGAGGAAGACAAACCTTCGCCACCCCATTCACCAATGTCACCATCTTCACCCAAGAATTCCATAGATCCCAAATCTATTCCTCCTAACTTTTTTTTTTCATAAACATGATTTCCTTGGGACCTCTGACCTATCAACGTGATGGCAAGGTTCCTTCTACTCTTCCCTTCTTGTATCCTGACATGATCGATGATGATATAACTTCTATTAACATCATTTAATGTCGACAATGAGTCTATCCTCACCTATCTAGGTGTGGAATATTTTATATTCACCGGTCACTACCCTCTGAATGTAAACAATGTTGAATGAATTGACTATCAAAATTAAAATTATCACTCGGGATGACCCGCACATTCCAAAGATAGGTCAGGTTTTAAGATGCTTCTAAATAAGAAGTTGTTACCTCTTTCCTCTAGGATCGTAACAATGCTTTTCATTTGTCTTATGCCGATATGCCTGTATTGACCCAAAATCATGGTCCACAATATCGTAGCCATTCCGATCGATGCAAAACCCATAAACAAAAAGCTATGGAAAATGCATCCTCACATTTCTCTTCTTGTCAAAGAAGAACTGTTAGTGCAGAATCACGGCACCCTGGGATGCAGATCGGCTTCTAGGTTGATCACTCGGGCATCCAAAGTGTGATTGCACAACATGGAAACCTCTCTCTCCAGCATGGGACTTGTGAAACTAGAGAGGAATCTCCGAGAAGGCTAGTTCCCGCTCCTAAACTACTCTGCCACAAGCTATTCCAGTGCAGGCAAGCTAATCTAATCCTAATCTAACCATGCCAAGGAGACAGAGAGAGAGAGAGAGAAAGGAAAAGAACAAAATCCTACACTAAAACGGTGATACACTAGAGAAGGAGAATGTTGGACATCTATCAAAACTGCCATGGGACAAAGAGAGGTGAGCAATGGGAAGGATGGACAGATGCATCACAGGCCCAAGGATAGATTTCACACAGAAAATGTCCCAAAACTCCATGAACACAGCTCCAAACCTGCAATGAACATTCAAACATGCACAAATACCTGTAATGAAGAGAGGAAAGAAGAGAACAAGAAAAAACGAGCAAGGATGGACAGATGCATCACAAAACATGTTTTGTTGCTCTAGAAGTTTGCACGAACATCATTTCAATAATAAAAGGCAAAAATGCCATTACTGAGAGCAAAGGAGGAGGTTCGAACTCCATTATCAACCCTACGAAGAAAATAAGGGAGGGCAGAACAGAAAAGATGAACAACTTGTTATCCCCATATAAAATGAGCCAAATCTGGCTTTATACAATGCATGGGTCGAGCCCAGGAGACAAAAAACATAGGAAAATGTGTAAGCAGCCCAACCATTGACCAAAAAGCATCCTTCATTAAAATCGGTGGTTGAGACATCACTTCTGGCCATGCTTCTGGCCATTATCATTAAAACTGGTTGTTGAAACATCACTTCTGGCCATTATCACGTGTCAGATCCGTTTCTCAATTTTCTCCCTCTAGACTACACCAAAATTTGAGATTGATCCCAGAATCATGTAGAGAATTTCAACAGCTTTCTGTTGATATAAAGAACGTGCAAATCCGAGCTCTGGATCAAAAGATATGTTGATATGAAGATTTAGGGCACAGAATAGACCAAAACGGATTTTGAAATCTTTTCCCGCGCTTCGCCACCTGGACGACACGTGGCAGGCTCTGATTGGATACGTAATTCTCTCTCCTCTGCATTTGCATTGGGTTTGGGGAATGCCTCGACATGTGCTTGATGCTTGTGTTTTCCCGACACCCGCTTCCGCCGGTATTGCCAAGTTTTCCTTTGTTTCGGGTTCGGAAGTGTGACTTGCATTTGCATCGGGTTTGGGAGGTGGCTTGACATGTTTTCCTCCCATGATTTTCCGACTTGTTTCCCCGACTCCAAGACTCGATTTCCTTTGTGTCAAGCTTTCCAACCCCTCCGACACATTTCTTCCTTGGTCGGTTTTCCAACCCTTCCGGCATGATTTTTTCCTTGTGGGCCCTAGCTTGGACACGTGGCACTATCCCATTGGTTCGGGTCAGTGCTTGAGACCTCGCCCTTTGAATTTTTGGACTTTTCTCCTTGTGACACGTGTCATGATTTGGTTGGTTCTCGGCCCTTTTGGCCCCTTCGCGCCCTTCGCGTCTTTATGTCCCGGATGTCCCAAACTACTTGGGCCAAAAACTTCCGATCCGCCCGAAATGGGCTTCCTCGTCCTCATTTGGCCGATGACGTGGCGTTGTTTGATTAGCTTTCGGCTCCTTCAGCAATCCGCGTCCCGTATGTCCCTTCATCCCGGATGTCCCAATACGAACTTTCTTTATTTCAGGCGAATCGGCCGGTTCACATCATCACGGCCCAAATGTCTCAATTGCTTCCGGACTGTTTGTTCTCATTTCGGCCGATCCGGCCGGTTCGCGTACTTCGCGTACTCTTGTCCCAAACTGTCCCGCTCAGCAGTTAGTCATTTTTCTTCCTCTTTCGGCTGGATCGGCTTCTCGCACCCACCGCGTACTTCTGTCCCAGATGTCCCTTTGCTTCACGGGCCGCCTGGAGGCTTTTCAGCCGATCCGCGCCTAGATGTCCCACACGTCCCTACTGTTGCAAGGACTAGGACTTAGTCATTTTTTATGATTTTTCCTGGCTCAATCTACATGCCTTCTGCAACTTTTTCCACATTTTCTCAGAGCTCGTTCTTTTCGACCTGGACAGGGAAGTTAGAAAATTTTCTGAAGGGACCCTAGAAACATGATTTTTTCCCTGAATCAATTTATCTGCCTGGGACTTGAGAATTCTGATGCATGTTATCAAATTAACCCTGGGGGTGAATTTTGGATAACAATTTGGCGACTCAGCGGGGTCATCTGCCTGCTAGATGAAATTACCAGTTGCCTGAAGCATCCATTGGGCATGGAGTCATGAGTTGTAACCTGCAACTGATCTGAACTTTGAAAACCCCCCTTTGAGTCACTTGGAAACCCATTGAACCTGGAGTGTTCTCACCAAGATGCCACTGAAACGAACTGTGCAAGAGCAAAACCAGCACAACAAAAACTATGTACGAACTGAAAATCATACATGCTCCAAATGGAACATGCAGAGTGTGCACAAGCACTTCTTCTGCTGAAAGAAAACCTACCTACTCTATTCTAACTGGAAGCAAAGGTAAGCTAAACAAACCCTGCAACTGGTTGTGCAAAATAGCTTCCTTTCTTCAAAATTGGCAGCCATGCAATTGATTTGGCACTGATCATGGCTGTTTGGATGGATGGAAAATCAACAAGAAGCTGGTCTTCTATCCAAATCATCAAGGTGTCAACTGAAAAATCCAATACCTCTTTTAGTCGCTCTGCATTTGGATTGGAGAGGTATGGCAGCTGATCCTTGGTACTCTGTAGCTCACCCTCATGCTCAGAAGTGAGCATGACTGGTTGTGGCTTCCCCTTTGGCTCCAATGAAGCCAAATACCTGATTGGGCAAGGTCTGATCCATTTGATATGCCCATAGCTCTGATTTTCAACTCCAAAAATGGAGTCTTCTTGTGGACCTTCTTGAATGGATGATGTGGAAGAAATGGTGAAATTCCTCTGTCCTTTCTCTTCCTCCAATGAAGAACGTGAAAGATTAAAATCTTCCAATCTTGATTCCGAAGAGCTATTATAAGATGCTGGCTGTTGTAAATGAATGCCCTCCTTCATGACAGCAGACTCAAGTGTTTGGAGTGTGGATGATGAAAGAGAGAAAGGTGGAAACTCAACCGGCTCTTCTCCATCAAAACAGTCCTCCAAATCTGACAGATAAACTGCCTTATTGCTGTCCTGCTGCAAATATTCAACTTCCTCCATGGTGTCTTCTTGATCTGTAACTTGACCACCATGGTTTCTTTCTCCCTTCAACATTGAGTTTGAGAGGTCAAACTCCTCTTCAGCACTGGAACTTGAGAGAGGTGAAGTAGAAAGAAGAACTGAAGGTTCTCTTGTAGCCTGCTTTGTGCTCAGAGCTCTTGGGTCTGCACTTTTCTCCTCCACAACTGGGATGTGCTCCTCTTCTTTTGCCTTTGGAGCAGCTTCTCCCTCCTCTATTACTCGAGGGAAATCTTGCTCTTGATATAACTCTTCCTCCAGCATGAAGTTTTTTAAGTCAAACTCTTCAATCTGCTGCTCTAGAGGACAAGTTGGGACTGCAAGATCTTCTTCTTCAACAAAAACAGTCCTCACCACCATTTGTTCAACCTCAGCCTCTTCTGTAGGTTTTACCAGCAAAGGGATCTTCTCAATTCCAAATTTAAGAGCCAAACTTACTAAGCTCTTAATCATTTCTTCTTTTCCTGGCTCTTCCTCTTGCTGTCCTTGATGACTGATTTTTGCAATTTCTTCTTCCCCACATGGAATTGGGAATGCAAGAGGAGGGATGGGTTGAAACTCAACTGATTTTACAATTTTTTGTGGTGGTGGAGGAGGTGAAACCTCTTGTTTCTTTGGAGGAGGGGGTATTTCATTTAGCTCTTGTGGAGGGGGTTTGGATTTGGAAGAGAAGAGGGTGGAAAAACTGAGATGGGATGGAAGACTGAGAGATGGAGACATGGGATCAACATTTGGGACAGCAGATGAAGGTTTTGAAACTTGACACTGCTGAAATGATACAGATTGGGAAAGAGGAAACAGAAAGGCATGAGATGGTGTGCTTACCCGTTGACAAGGTTGCTGAATACTCCTCTCATACACCTCTATTTCTTCAATCCACTTTGCAAGCAAAGGCAGCATTGCAATCATGAAGTCAAGCTTCTCCTGAGGGCTGTAATGCCTTGGAAAAGGTCCCACCCATGGACAAGGTGCTCTGCAACCGATTCCAAATGCTTTCATCTGTGCCTGAGCCCTGGACTGCACTATGTTTACCTCCATCTTTTGGATTTTCTCCAACAGACCAGCATCTTGCATCTGATGGTCTTCATTGTATGCATACTCTTGCTCTTGGAAGGCTCCATAGCCAAACTGACTTTGGCACTGCTGCTCATATGGGTATGCATACTGATCTTGAATCTGCTCAAAATGTTGATTTGGAGGATTTGTAAAACATGTTGGAGGTGGAATATACTGCTGTTGTTGATGTGAATTCCATGATGGAAATGAAGTCATGATTGCACAACTTCATAGAATGAAAGAATGATGGAAGAGATGGAAGGAAGAATGGATGGAAAATGAATGAAAATGAATGGAAAGGAAGGTCTGCAACTTCAGAGATGGGTTGTTGACCAGATGGAGTCGCCAGATGTGTTTGCAAGTGCCTCCAAAGGCTGAAATCTTCACAGGAACACATCAACCTGCAAAAGATGAAGTGGAAGACCTCTAAGGTCCCACCGGTGTGCCAAAACTGTTGCTTTGAGAATCACAAGCACCCCTGGATGTAGATCAGGCTTCTAGGTTGATCACTCAGGCATCCAGTGTGATTGCACAACATGGAAACCTCTCTCCAAGCATGGGACTTGTGAAACTGAGAGAGGAATCTCCAGAGAAGGCTGGTTCCTACTCCTAAACTACCTGCCACAAGCTATTCCAGTGTAGGAAAGCTAATCTAATCCTAATCTAACCATGCCAAGGAGACAGAGAGAGAGAGAGAGAAAGGAAAAGAACAAAAGCCTACACTAAAATGGTGATACACCAGAGAAGGAGAATGTTGGACATCTATCAAAACTGCCATGGGACAAAGAGAGGTGAGCAATGGGAAGGATGGACAGATGCATCACAGGCCCAAGGATAGATTTCACATAGAAAATGTCCCAAAACTCCATGAACACAGCTCCAAACCTGCAATGAACATTCAAACATGCACAAATACCTGCAATGAAGAGAGGCAAGAAGAGAACAAGCAAAAACGAGCAAGGATGGACAGATGCATCACAAAACATGTTTTGTTGCTCCAGAAGTTTGCACAGAACATCATTTCAATAATAAAAGGCAAAAAACACCATTACAGAGCAAAGGAGGAGGTTCAAACTCCATTTTCAACCCTAGAGAAGAAAAGAAGGGAGGGCAGAGCAGAAAAGATGAACAACTTGTTATCCCCATATAAAATGAGCCAAATCTGGCTTTATACAATGCATGGGTCGAGCCCAGGAGACAAAAAACATAGGAAAACATGTAAGCAGCCCAACCATTGACCAAAACACATTCTTCATTAAAATCGGTGGTTGAGACATCACTTCTGGCCATGCTTCTGGCCATTATCATTAAAACTGGTTGTTGAAACATCGCTTCTGGCCATTATCACGCGTCAGAGCCGTTTCTCAATTTTCTCCCTCCATACTGCACCAAAATTCAAGATTGATCCTAGAATCATGTAGATAATTTCAACAGCTTTCTGTTGATATAAAGAACGTGCAAATCCGAGCTCTGGATCAAAAGATATGTTGATCTGAAGATTTAGGGCACATAATAGACCAAAACGGATTTTGAAATCTTTTCCCGCGCTTCGCCACCTGGACGACACGTGGCAGGCTCTGATTGGATACGTAATTCTCTCTCCTCTACATTTGCATCAGGTTTGGGGAATGCCTCGACATGTGCTTGATGCTTGTGTTTTCCCGACACCCGCTTCCGCCGGTATTGCCAAGTTTTCCTTTGTTTCGGGTTCGGAAGTGTGACTTGCATTTGCATCGGGTTTGGGAGGTGGCTCGACATGTTTTCCTCCCATGCTTTTCCGACTTGTTTCCCCGACTCCAAGACCCGATTTCCTTTGTGTCGGGCTTTCCAACCCCTCCGACACATTTCTTCCTTGGTCGGGTTTTCCAACCCTTCCGGCATGATTTTTTCCTTGTGGGCCCTAGCTTGGACACGTGGCACTATCCCATTGGTTCGGGTCAGTGCTTGAGACCTCGCCTTTGATTTTTGGAATTTTCTCCTTGTGACACGTGTCATGATTTGGTTGGTTCTCAGCCCTTTCGGCCCCTTTGTGCCCTTCGCGTCTTTATGTCCCGGATGTCCCAAACTGCTTGGGCCAAAACTTCTGATCCGCCCAAATGGGCTTCCTCGTCCTCATTTGGCCGATGACGTGGCATTGTTTGATTGGCTTTCGGCTCCTTCGGTGATCCGCGTCCCGACGCGTCCCTTCATCCCGGATGTCCCAGTATGAACTTTCTTTGTTTCGGGTGAACCGGCCGGTTCGCGTCATCACGGCCCAAATGTCTTAATTGCTTCCAGACTGTTTGTTCTCATTTCAAATGATCGGCGGTTCGTACTGCGCATAATCTTGTCCCGAACTATCCCACTCAGCAGTTAGTCATTTTTCTTCCTCTTTCAGCCGGATTGGCTTCTCGCACCCGCCGCGTACTTCTGTCCCAGATGTCCCTTTGCTTCACGGGCCGCCTGGAGGCTTTTTGGCCGATCCGCGCCTAGATGTCCCACACGTCCCTACTGTTGCAAGGACTAGGACTTAGTCATTTTTTATGATTTTTCCTGGCTCAATCTACATGCCTTCTGCAACTTTTTCCGCATTTTCTCAGAGCTCGTTCTTTTCGACCTGGACAGGGAAGTTAGAAAAATTTCTGAAGGGACCCTAGAAACATGATTTTTTCCCTGAATCAATTTATCTGCCTGGGACTTGAGAATTCTGATGCATGTTATCAAATTAACCCTGGGGGGTGAATTTTGGATAACAAGAACTTCGAGGCTTTTGTCGGTTTCCTTTATCCTACACATTTACTATCCCCAACAGATTTCTAACATCATCCATGTCATGAAAGTGACAGGGAACTCCGCATTTACATGGACTTATGTGACCTCAACCTTGTTTACCCCAAAGATGATTCTCCTCTACCAAGTAAGGACCAACTAGTTTATCTCATCACCAGCCATGAGATGTTAATAATCATGGATGGTTTCTCAGGTTATAATCAAATACTACTTGCTCCATAAGATCAACAAAAAAATTCCTTCATCACTCCATGGGGACCTTATGCTATCAAGTCATGCCTTTTGTCCTTAAAATTCCTGGTGCTACATATCAGCAAGCCATGACTTATATCTTCTATGACATCATGCATCCATATGAGAAGATTACGTAGATGACCTTCTTGCCAAATCCAAACATTGGATCGAACACCGATAGTCCTTAAGGTCATCTTTGACTGCCTCATCAAGTATTGCATTCATCTTCAACCTAAGAAGTGTGTCTTTGTGGTACTTTCAGAAAAATTATTCATTTCATCATTTATTTGCGTGGCATAAAAGTTGATCCTACCAAAGTGAAGGCTATCCTAGAAATGTCTCCACCTACTTATCTCCATCAACTTTGAATATTGCAAGGTAAGTTCCAATCTATTCATCGTTTTATCTTGTAGCTTTCCAACCACACAACCATTTCATCATCTCCTCAATAAGGACATCTCATTTAAATGGGATGATGAATGGCGTAAAGTCTTTAATGCCTTAATAATACCTTCTTTAACCACTAATGCTCATTCCTTCTAAGGATGACCAACCCTTTTACCTATACATTTCTTCCACTGACCATTCTTTAGGTGTCATGCTCACTCATCATGATGAGAAAAATAGAGAGTAAGTGGTTTATTACATAAGCCGTACCATTTTGGACTATGAAACTAGATACACTCATGTTGAACAACTTTTCTTAGCCTTAGTTTTTGTCTCCAAAAAACTACGTCATTACCTACTCAACCACAAAACATTTGTTGTCATTAACACTAATTTTCTAAATTATATATATGCCAAACCCTACCAACATCAACATGTTACATGCTGGCTCATGCTTCTCGCCAACCTTGACCTCAAATTCATCCATCAAAAGTATATCAAAGGCAACAACATCAGCGACCAACCGGCGATGTACCTCTTTTCGAAAATCAACCCTCTAACATTGATTTCCTTGACAAACCCATTATTACCCTATGCTTAGATGATACCACTTACCAAATGAGCCTCTTCTTTTATGGTTCCAAATTTCAGCATGGGGGTGGTGCAAGTGTTATCCTCATTCCTCTTGGTGGTGAACCCATGCCTTTATATTTAAAAATAGATTTTTATTGTACAAACAATATCTTTAAATATGAAGCACTCGTATTAGGTCTTTAGGTTTTTTATGCATTAGATGTTAAGTTAATCACAGTATCTCGGTGATTTGCAGCTGGTTGTAAATATATTCAATGGTATATATTAGTGTCTTAATGAAATACTACAAAGTTACAAGCATCATGTAGACATATTTTTGACTACTTTTGACTATTATGAACTTCAAACCACTCCATATTCTAATAATAAATTTGTAGATACCATGGCCTGTCTAGCTTCTTGATACTTGCTTCACCTGTTGAGTCCAAAATCATTTTAGAATACAAAGGTTGTAATTACCCTCTCACTTACCTCGTGAGGTCCACTCCATCTGAACCATTTCACTTGACCCACATGACCTTTTGTATAAGAATTTTCTAACTACCTTTCACTTTCTATTATACCTCCCGATCTCACTTGTAATGGACAACGTGCATTTCTTAAAAGTGTCTCTCACTATGTCATCATGTGTGGTCTCCTTTATAAGCGCAGCTTTGATGAAATTCTCTTATGATGCCTTACAAGTTCTGAAATTCCCTACACCATCAAGGAAGAATTTTAAGAGGCCACTTTAGTGGTATAGCTATTAATGTAGACTCGAAAATTAGGTCACACTCCCCTTTGGTCCCTCAACAAATAAACACCTTCATCACATTCACCTAGCCATGGCCCCTTTCACCCCACTATAATATTTATTTAATTATTTAAATTAAATTAATTCATTATCTTCACAGTATTTATTATTTAAATATCCTAATTTAGATAATGCCCACATATCCACCTCACCTAGACACCTCATCTAGCCACCTCACCCTAATACCTATTCTTAGTAAGTTTCCATAACTAACTAAGACCTACCCAAACCCTAAAAATCAATGCCTACATTCCCTCTAACCACATTCCCACATGCTTAAAAGAAGCTTCCATCCTAATCCGTGGGGCTAACACATGAGATCCTAGAAAATCAAGGGGATCTACCCAATTTAGTAAACCTAGGAAATCCCACCCTAACCAACACTGGTTACCCTTAACCACCACCGGTTAAGCGGAAGCTGTTTGTCGGTTACCATTTAACCCTAAAACAACCTTTTTTGAGGTTGGTAGATTCTTAAGAGATATCACATATTTTGAGAACAAGTTTTAGGGAGACCACACATGCAAAGAAGGAGATCAAGTATTTTCTCTTGAAAATATATCCAACATTCACCCAGTAACTATCTAGCACTCACACCAAAGATAGATTTGATCCAATCGTGTAAGAAAGAGATCACATGTAGCCCATGCAAGAGCTCCCCAATGTTTGGTGATCCCCTACAACATTCAACCTCTTAACAACCCATTCCTTCCTCACACACCTCTAACATACCTGTGCACCCAACACGACTTACACCAAGACATGTAGCATCTTTACAACCCATACCTCCAATACCCTCAAGAACTTCTTTCACTACCCACTACACTTCGGTCTCTATCCCTCACACCCCATACACAACCCGTGTCATCTACCTTCACACCACCTTTTTATCCCCGTGGGTAGCTCACCCTCTTCCCCATCTGATTTATGCTCTAGATCTCGTACAACCGTATCCCCTTTATCCAAGAAGGTGCGCAACCCAAAGACAAATCCACTACCCTCCAATAGGGTAGTCAAGAAACTCATACACCCTCTCGGCCCATTCATCTACCCCTTACCTAAACAAATGTGACCAACACCCAAGACCATGCCAACACCCAAAACCATAGATTGACCTATTCCCCCTCCTCTAAGGCCCATTCCTCAACAATCAGTTTGTACCTACACCCAAACCCACTTTCACTCCCCATTGTGACCCACTAAGAGGTCCTATGCCAAAATCTTAACCAACCTCCTTGAGACTTCTATCATCACATTATCATCGCTTAGACCTTATGACCCCCTCAAACCCAAGCCAAAATGGTTTGATGACACTAAAATTTGTGCCTACCATTGTGTGCCAGGGCACGATGTGGAGAACTGCAAGGCCTTGGCTGTCCTTATCCATTTGTGTTCTCCACAAGCCAACTTTGACGATGATGACCTTCTTGATGAGGACCTTACTTCACCAATGCCCATTCCCATAGTCCTTCCCTCACTTCCTACTCAACAACCATGACCTCCACCCCTACATCTCCTAGAACCACCTCCAAGATTTGAAATTAACATGGTTTTCATCAAGGAACTTGCCACACCATTACATAAATGTCATTGCACTCAGCTCACTTCAAAAGGCTTCTCCCCTCGGTATCTTTTTTTCCCATCATGTCATTATACCACTCATCCTACACCTTCTCCATTTGCTAACTCCCCTCAGATTAACATGATACACGTCACTACTTGTGCTCAGAGAGATAAAGGTAAGGAAAAGGAAATTGACTTGCTAACCAATCCTATACCCAACATACCATCTGCACCCACACCTAAAATTACTATCTCGTGGCCCCACATACCCTATTTCTAATGGGGTCACACATCGCACCATGCTCAAACAATTACACCAATCTCCCCTCAAAATGTCCCTATATGACCTCATCCAAACCTTGGAATCCCATCGTCAAGCTCTCATGGAGGTTCTTCAATCTATTGAGGTTTTACCCAATGACCCTACACCCATAGCCTCCATTATCACACCCCATCATGTAGCCTCTCTCACTAAATTTCCACCTTTATCCACACCTCACCCTACTCACCAAATAGCCTCCCTTAGCTTCTCAGAGGAAGAGATCACACCGCACCAAATGGATGACCCAGACCCAACTCTCTTCATCTCTGTTCACATTGATGATATACGTGTATGACGTGTAATGATCGATGGGGGTGTACACATTAATATAATTTAATCATTTGCATTTTCTCAAATGCACATACCTAACAATAGCATGTATAAACATCCTGTCATGTTGTGTTCATTCAATGACGCTATCACCTCTACATTAGGCACCGTCATCCTCCACATTCGCATGGGCCCCCACACTATTCCAGAGCTATTTTACATCTTGGAGGGGGAATTTCAATATAACCTATTGCTTGAAAACCCTAGATTTGTATCATCGGTTGCGTTCCTTCCACTTTGCATCGTTGTGTAAAGTTTGAGCATGAAGGGCACACCTATACTATTCCAACTGATCCATCACCTTTTAAAACATGCAACATGCTTTACCGACCCAATGACATGCTTATACCCATTAAGGCATCTACCTCCATGACCACTACCACTTCATCTACACCTCCACTTACCAGTATAGTTGCTACCTCAACCGCACATGCCTCCTCCATCCCTACCGCCGCCACATGACCTCCCACAACCAACCCATCATTCCTCCAATCCATTAGCTCCACCTCTAGATCAACCTCGACACATCATCTATTCTAGCGAACCCACATACAAACAACTGATCCCTTGGAAGGAATTTTTCAATACCTCACTGCTGGGGATTATCACCTATATAGTGTCAACAAATTCCTTACTCCACAAGAGTATGGAAGTCTTCACCAACACCCTCGCATTATGATCACCACATAGGATAAAACCTCGTTTATGGTATTCCTCACCTTTGTACTAGTCTCAACTATGGGGGACTTGACAATACCACTTACACACCCAAACCACCATCATAAACCCGCCCATTTTCTCGTGACTTCCGGTCTCTCACCAATCACCATTTCACCCACACCTTCCCGCACCAATGCACATAGAAGGGTTTTTGTTTTGGATTTTACAAGCAAGGCCACCATACGGTTATTCCATGTACTACCCACAAACATAACAACCATAGTGATATCATCTTTCTTTGAACCGCCTACTAAGAAAGCATGCATTGAACCCATCGAGAACATCCACCCTTCTCCACCTTCTTCACCGCTTTTCCTTCATCACCACCTTCGTTGACAAAGTTGATGGATCCTAAATCTATACCTCCTAAAAAAAAATTTCATAAAAACCGTCTCCTTGGGGCCTTTGACTTACCATGCCGGGCAAGGCCCCTTCCTCTCTTCCCTTCCTATATCTTGAAATGATCGATGATGATACACGTTCCATTAATTTCGTTCAATGTTAGGATGATGAATCTATACTCACCTACCTACCTTGGTGCGTGAAGAATCATATATTCATTGGTCGTTACCTTCTGAGACACAAACCATGTTGAATGGATTGACTATCAAGATTAAAATTCATACTCGGGATGACTTGTACATCCTAAAGATCGATCAATCTTTAGATGTTGTTGAACATGAAGTCATCACTTCTTTTCTCACGAGATCATAACCACAATTTTTCTTTTCCTTACTTAAACATGCCTAGTATTGACCCCACCACAGTGGTCCACAATATCATAACCATTCCCGATGCCAAACCCATCAAACAAAAGCGAGGAAAATGCACCCTCGCATTGCTCTTCTTGTCAAAGAAGAACTTCAACGTCTTATTTCTATTTCTTTCATATAACCCATCGATTATCCTCATTGGATTTCTAACATTGTCCTTATCACTAAGGTGATAGGGGTACTATCATCACCAATGCGTACTATGATAATTCTCCATCGGGAACTCCTCATGCTATGATTATTTACTAATGCATAGCTTTTATTTTGGTGGAAGTAACCTAGAAAGACAATGACAGAAATAACACAAGAATACCATAGACTATGATACAAAGGAATGATGAAAAATCTGAAATATAAGTGTAAATTATATTATCAACATGAAATTGTTACAATCTCACCCATGGGGTACTTCAAGTGTTACCAACTCCACTTGCCTTCTAACAATAACTATGGGAGAAAATTCACAATTACACCTCTTAATGGCTTCTTTAACACACCTTCTAAATGATGGCTTCCTTCACACACTTTCTCATACAATATTTCTCACTACTTCCTTCTATGCTAAATGAGGGGGTGACCTTTTTATTTATATAAATTTCAAGATTAGCTACCTTATCTCTAAGATAGAATAAGAAAAATACTTTGACGAATCATATTCCATACCTTAACTCTTATCTTTACATGTAAGCTTATCTTTTAAGATAAGATAAACCTTATCATTTCACATGGGTTCCACCTTTTTAGACTTTTTACAAATAAAATACATAAAATATTTATGACATCACTCCTTGTCCTTATTACCAATATAATATTTCTAATTCCTAATCATGTAGACCCTACTTCTCTACTTACCCTAACTTTGACATTTTAACATTATTGAACCACTTACGACAAATATTTAATTTTTACCACAACATTTGTATTGTACTTTGACTATTACCATACTATACATTATTGGCGGCGTCGTGCCGCGGTGCCATTATCTTCTATTGGATGCAACTACTAATTATAATTAACAACATCCTACTCCTAATACATACATTAATGAAATATAAATTTCGAGGAAAATTTTAGTGTCGACATCTTCCCCTTTCCTAGCTTCTACTCCATCATCAAAGTAGACTATTATGGTGCTTGGAAAATATTTAACTTGTCATGGTTGACCCATTTCATAATGGGAGTGCCATCCAATTCCTCCAGTTGATATGTAGAATTTTCATGCACAATTTCTTTATTTTGTAGTACCCCATCCATTTGGGAAGAAATTTTCTTTGCCTTCTTTTTTTGTATCTGGAATCATATACTAGAACCAAGTCATTCACATGAAATGGAGACCAACGGATCTTTTGATCAAAGTATTCCTTCTACTTTATTTTCTTCTTATATCTTGTATCCTTCACTATTTCCCTCATTTCCTCTAGCAAATGAAGATGTACCAAGCTTTCCTTTACTGAATCACTTTCATCCATCCTTTCATTTTTCATAACTCTCGAGTGGGAATATCAAACTCAATAGTAAGAACTCGATCAATGCCATAAGCCAACTGAAATGGGTAGTATCCTACTATTGACTTTGATGTTTCCCTCTATGCCCACAATGCTACATGAATCCTTTTATCCCACTTATGTATCTATAAGGATGCATCTTTTGCTAGAATTTAACACAACACATAATTTGTTCATTCCACATATCCATTTGTGCTTGGCTTGCAAGTTATTTCCTTCCTATGCTTAATAGAAAACTTGTTGACTAGGGCTTCTACCACTTCATTAATGAAGTGGATTTCTTGATCTATTACAATTTTTGATGGACAACCAAATCTGGTGACAATGCCTTCATATATGAACCTTGCCACTTCATCTATGGAAGTTTTTTTCAATAGCCTATCTTCAACCCACTTGGTTAAATAATTTGTGGCAACTACAATATAATTATTTTTGCATGGGGTAGTTGGAAGTGGACCTACAATATCTATTCCCCACTTTTCAAAGGGACCAAGTGGAAGAATAGGACATAATGGAGCTAATGAAGTCTTACGGTTACCATGTGTTTGAAAAATATCCCATGTCTTACAATAATTATAACAATCTATAAAAAGAGTGGGCGGTGATAACTCGCATCCAAGATTCTTCTTATTGTAAGTTGTCCGAGAGAAGTGTCATCCACATGTACTATTGTGGAATTTTTCTATTAGCTCCTTCACTTGATCACGTCCAACTACCCTCTTATACTATCCATCAAGTCCTATTCAAAATAATACTCCATGCAGAATAGAATATGGATGACTGGCTTGAGTAATCTTCCTCTTAGTCTTTGCATTGGCACCATCAGGAAACTTTAATTCATACAAATAATTCCAAGTATCTATATATTCACTAGGGATTGTGTCAAGGGATAACAATGTTACATCCGGGAAATCATCATCATCACAGGATGAACCTAAACCATCATAGGCTTGAGAGAGTATATTTGTATTAACATGCTTCTTTCCCACCTATCTATAACATCAAATTAAAATTATTTTATCAAAATTATCCATCTTGTTATCCTCCCTTATGGATTAGGCTTATTTATAATATATTTTAGAGATTGATGATCTATTACAACTGTGAAATTATGCCCTAGCAAGTAATTTCTAAACTCTTTACAACAAAAATGATAGCTAGAGCCTATTTTTCGATTCTGATAATTTACCTCAGCACTACTCATTTGTCTGCTCCTAAAGTAAACTGGATGATCATTCCCATTTTCATCATTTTGGCTCGGATTAATTCCTAGTGTTGCATCTGAAGCATCAGTATACACAATGAATGGCTTGCTCCAGTATAGATTCTTTAAAACAAGTGAAGACAACAAAGCCTCCTTCAATTGTTCAAAATTTTCATACACCTTCTTTCCTAGTTCATAAGTAACATCCTTCTTCAAGAATCAAGGTTAGTCATCATGCAATCTTTGATAAATTCTTAATGAACCTTCTATAGTAACCCACATGGCCTAAAAATGTTCTCAACTTACTTCTATTCATAGGAAATGGTAACTCTTTGATTTTTAAAACCTTATCAGGATCAGTACCAATACCATATCTGGATACAACATCTCCTAACAAAATACCTTTAGAACATCCAAAGACACACTTTTTAGGGTTTAGTGAGGCTTGTGCTTCATATAACCTTTGAAATTTTGTCTCCATCTCAGTGTGCAAGTGGTTCATCTTGCTCCCATAGATGCAAAAATCATCCATAAATACTTTGATGAAGCTTCCAATGTAGGGTTCAAACTCCCTATTCATCAAGCACTAGAATGTTTCCGCAGCATTACACAACCCAAAAGGCATAAATCTATAAGCAAACATTCCCCAAGGAGTGGTGAACGTGGTCTTCAGTTGATCTTTCTCTGCTATACAAACTTGGTTGTATTTGTTATATCCATCAACAAAACTATATCACTCTGGCTAGCTACTTCATCCAAGGTCTGATATGATAATGGAAGAGGGTAATGATCTTTCTTTGTTGCCTTATTGAGTATTCTGTAATCAACACAAAATATGTAGCTTCCCATTCTTTTTTATTGAGATCACAATGGGAGAAACCCATTCTAAATTTTCCACAACAAATATGAATCCTGCATCAAGCAACTTATCTATTTCTTCTTTTACAGTCTCGGAGAAATTAGGATTCATTCTATATGGCATTTTATTTATGGGCTTGGCACCATCTACCAGCTCAATAGAATGTTCTACCCAACTTACTTGATGGAGTTCTTTGTAATCAAAAGTGAATAAGTGTATGTACCTTCGAAAGACTTGGAGGTAGGATTCCTTCTCACTCTCCATCACAACATCACCAATCTTTATTTATTGGAGATGATCAAAAATTTCTTCTTCAAATAATCTTATGGGTTCATGATTCGGTGTGACTAGAAATATATCCATGACCGAAACATCAACCTCACATTCTTCATCTTCTGTGTCTACTTCACTAGTACTAGAGTAATCATAGGATGTCCAATCTTCGGTTTCATCACTTGAATCCACAGTTCTACCTTATGATGCCGAGGATCATGTTTATATTCACCCTCTCTTCCACGTCCAAGTGTCATGAAGCCTTCATTCAAGTAGTTTATTGCATGAAATATCCTTAGTCATGGTCTTCCCAACAACGTTGGGTACACAACATACCATTTTTCATCACCTAAAATTCTACCACACATACAACACTCATAACAGATATTGCCACATTTGAAAAAACACCTTATAGTTTATTTTTTCCCTTATTTAATGACCTTAACATAAGTGTTGAGGGGCAATCAATTTTTAAATGCAATATATTCATTACTGGACTCGCTCATTACATTAATCTAGTGCCTCCATCTACTAATACATCATGAATTGAAATACCATTACATAATACCTAATACCTTAGCTTGTGGAGCGTAGGGATCCACCTCTACTTCTAAAATAGGGACCTCAACCTCCTTCCTTCATTGAGCATTGAGTCCACTTCGCAGCTCCCGCCTCTTCTTAGAAGACATAACAAGAAGTTGACCATATGTAATATTTGTAGGCCTTTTGGATAGATCTTCTAAGATGGAGTATGGTCCTTTCCCCTATGAAATTAGAAAATCTTGCACACCCAACTTTCTTCTCCTATGTTTCTTACTAGTTTCTCCTTTCATCTTCTTAGGATCATTTCCATCTTGGTTATCTTTTTCTTTCTTTCTTTTTATTACAAACACATCTGCTTCATTATTTATGCTCCTATCTACTACATCAAAAGAATTCATAGGTGCTTTTCCTTTATCATTATCTCTTGTACCAAATGTAGAAGCTCTATCTAGACAATTATACTTATAATGACCCTTTTTATGATAACCATAACATACAACTTCAAATATATTTCTTTTGGACCTTATATCTATTCCACGAGAACTAAATTCTTTTCCTTGAAGAAAATTAATAGTTAAATGGACCATCTTCCTGAGCGAGATCTTCATACTCGGTAGATGTACTCGGAGAAATATTTGTGCTCATCGATAGTGGTTGTGGATTCTAGACCAAATATGTTGGTGTAGGCTCTACCTTAGCAACAATTTATTTGGGATCTTCTTCCATGATTTCTTCTTGCCTTCTTGCAATCTCCTTTTCTTGTTCGAGGGTCATTGGGTGGTCATACTTCACTCATTGTCTAATCCCTAGCTTCATCCCAAGAATGAAGTGCTTACAGAGGAGATTATCCACGCAATTTACTAACCCATCCGCTAATCTTTCCTTTTGAATTTGGGCATCGAGCTTCCTCCTTAACTCTAGAACACAAGCATGATAATCCCTTTTCTCCTTCTCTCATTGGGATAGATTTGTGATATCGATCATGAGATCTGCATATTTATATTGTTCACCAAATTCTTCAAGAAAACTCTTAGTTAATAAATCCCATGAGTTTTTCACATTATCACCTAGTGTTTCAAACCACCTAAGGGATGAACCATCCAAAAAGGTAGGAAAAAAATTTAGTCCATTATTCCCTTCTTATGAGGCCATTACAAATGTAAGATCGTTTAAATTCTTGACTGAAAGTGGAAACATCTTCATTAGATTGGGCTGAAAAAATAGGAATCTTCCCCATTTTCAAAAGTAATCACAATGAAATACCAAACCACAAGTACAATCAACAAGACTTATGTGCAAAAATAATTGGAATCACTATAATAGAAAGTGACTTTACACCTTTCTATAGTAAAATAGGAATTACCATGGTAAACTATGGTAAAACTTGACTTACTACGGTAAAAACTAACTTTACTGTGGTAAACACTATTCACAATAAAAAGTGAAGTTACTGCGGTAAATACTATTCACAATAAAAAGTGACTTTACCATGGTAACTACTATGCATAGTAAAAAAAAGGTTACCCTCCAAATGATTTCTAACTAAGTGGGAATATCTCTCCAGAAAATCCACCAACGAGGAATGGTCTAGCAACGGAACCAAAATGTCATCACCAATCCAAAGACTATGATAATTCTCCACCGGGAACTCCTCGTGCTATGATTATTTACTAATGCATAGATTTTAGTTTGGTGGAAGTAATCTGGAAACACAATAACAGACATAACACAAGAATACCATAGACTATGATACAAAGGAATGATGACAAATCTGAAATATAAGTGTAAATTATATTATCAACATGAAATTGTTACAATCTCACCCATGAGGTACTTCAAGTGTTACCAACTCCACTTGCCTTCCAACAATAACTATGGGAGAAACTTCACAATTACACCTCTTAATGGCTTCTTTAACACACCTTCTAAATGATGGCTTCCTTCACACACTTTCTCATACAATATTTCTCACTACTTCCTTCTATGCTAAATGAGGGGGGTGGCCTCTTTATTTATAGAAATTTCAGGTTTATCCACCTTATCTCAATGATAGGATAAGAAATCTACTCTGACGAATCGTATTCCATACCGTAACTCTTGTCTTTACATGTAAGCTTATCTTTTAAGATAAGATCAACCTTATCATTTCACATGGGTTCCACCCTTTTAGAATTTTTTACAAATAAAACACACAAAATATTTATGACATAACTCCTTGTCCTTATTACAAATATAATATTTCTAATTCCTAATCATGTAGACCATACTTCTCTACTTACCCCGACTTTGACATTTTAATATTACCAAACCACTTACGACAAATATTTACTTTTTACCACAACATTCCTATTATACTTTGACTATTACCATATTATACACTATTGCCAGTCATCTTAATGTGGCAGTTCGTTATCATCTATCAAACACCACTACTAATTATACTTAACAACATCCTATCCCTAATACATACATTAATGAAATAGAAATTACGGAGAAATTTTTTAGTGTTGACAAGACTCTACATTTACACATTTCTCGTGACCTCAACCTAGACTACCCAAAGGATGACTTCCTCTATATGGTATTGATCAATGGTTGACCTTACCACGCGCCATGAGATGCTATCACTCATGGATGGCTTATTGGGTTATAACCAAATCTTACTTGCCCCAGAAGGATCAACATAAAACCACATTCATGACCCCTTGGGGACCTTCTGCTATCGAGTCATGCCTTTTGGCCTTAAAAATGTTGGTGCCACGTATCAACAAAGGCTATGAATTATATCTTCGATGACATAATGCATCATATATTGGAATATTACATGGATGATCTCCCGGCCAAATGTAAATGCCACTCTAAGCACCTTTTTGTCCTCAAAACCATTTTTGACCACCTCAATAAATATTGTGTTTTCCTTCAACCCAACAAGTGTGTCTTTGCAGTACTCTCGGAAAGCTCCTGGGATTTATCATTTCCTATGTGGTATAGAATTTTACCCTACTAAATTCAAGGCCATTCTCAAAATTCCTCCGCCCACTAACCTTAGGAAACTCCGTAGCCCACAAGGTAAGTTGCAGTCTATTCATTGTTTCATTTCACAATTATCTAATTGATGTCAACCTTTTCATCATCTGCTCAAGAAGGATGTCTCCTTTAAATGGGATGATGACTACCATAAATATTTTGAGGTCTTAAAATAGTACCTTCTCCAACCACCCGTACTCATTCCACCTAAAGATGATCAACCTTTCTACATATACATCTCAGCTACTAATCACTCCTTAGGAGCAATGCTCAGTCATCGTGATGAACAACACGGGAGAAGGTGGTTTGTTACATAATTCATACTCTTTTAGACTATGAATCCCGATACACCCATCCTAAAAAACTTTGTTTATCCTTTATTTTCATTGCCACAAAACTCTTCCATTACCTACTCAACCACAAAACCTATGTTGTGACCAACACCAACCCCTTACACTTCATGTATGCCAAAACTTATGAAAATCATCACGCCGCACAATGTCTTTTTCTTTTAGCTGACCTCGACCTCAAGTTCATTCATCAAAAGTCCATCAATGACCAAACTATCACTGAATAATTGGCCGATGCACCTATTTCCGGGGATTAACCCTCTAATTTTGACTTTCCAGATGAATCAATTGCTACCCTTTCCCTAGACAAACTCCTTACCAAATGACACTCTTCTTCGATGGTTCCAAGTGTCAGTGCAGGGGGTGGGGCTGGTGTTATCCTCATTCTACTTGATGGTGAACCCATGCATTTGTCTTTCAAACTAGATTTTTATTGTACAAACAATATTACTGAATATGAAGCACTCGTATTAGGTCTCCAAGTCACCTATGCCCTAGATGTCAAATCAATCAACATATTTGGTGATTCTCAATTGGTTATAAACCAATTCAATGGTATATACCAATGTTGTAATGAGATACTTCAAAAGTATAAACATCATGTGGACATACTTTTGACCACTTTTGACCGTTATGACCTTCAGACCATCCCCCGTTCAACCAATAAATTTGCAGATACCATGGCCTGCTTGGCCTCTCAAATACCCACTTCACCGCCAATTCTAAAATATTTGTCACCATACAATGACTCCAATCACCTTCTTATTTACCTCACAAAGTTTACTCCATCGAACCACTACCCCTAACCCGAGTGACCTTTGGTATAAACAATACTCTGACTATCTTTCTCTCTCCATCTTACCTCTCCCGATCTATCCCATAATGCACAACGTGCCTTCCTTAAAAAGATCTCTCGTTACGTCATCATGGGGGGCCTTCTCTATAAGTGCGACTTTGATGGTATTCTCTTACGATGCCTCATGAACTCTGAAATTCCTTATACCATTAAGGAAGTCCATGATGGCATATGTGGAGGTTACTTCAGTGTCCTTTTTATTGCTAAGTGTATTATTCGCTTAGGATATTCTTGGCTAACCCTTAATCATGATTGTTGTGACTACGTCAAATGTTGTGTAAAATTCCAACAACACACCAAACTTCATCATACACCTAGTCACACCTTACAAGTCACTCGTGACCTTTGGCCCTTCTCTCAATGGGGTTTCAATATTGTCGAAGAGATCAACCCCCATTCTTCCCAATGCCATTAATGTATTATCACCACTACTCAATACTATACAAAATGGGTTGAAGCCATACCACTCATCTCCACAAAATCTAATAAAATATGTGAGTTCATCAATAATCACATCATTTTTTGCTTTGGTGTTCCTCATCGCCTCATCACTGATAATGGAAAACAATTCAAAAAAAAAACATTACAAAAACTTTGTGATGCCTTCGACATTCAACTAAGTTTCTCATCACCTTATTACCCATAGACCAATGGCCAAGCCGAATCCACTAACAAAACCCTAAAAAAATTCTCATGAAAGTGGTTAACGATACTAGGAAGTACTTGGCATATGCATATTCCTTTTACCCTATGGGCATACGACACTAGTATTCTCACTTCCACCGCAACCAAACCATTTTCTCCGGTCTATGGTATGGAGGCTATTCCGCCTCTTGTAGTCTAGATTCCCTCACTTTGTATTTCTCTCCATGACATGCTCAATGATGATGACTTTTGTTAAGACCGTTTAGTACAACTTGAGTTATTAGACAAAATTCGTCTTAACGCTCTTGACCACCTTCAATTTTACCAAAATGTATCAAACGTGCCTATGACAAGCGTGTCTATGCATGAACCTTCTAATTCATTGACATTGTCCCGAAAGAAAATCAACATGTAACCAAAGCGAGAAAAAGTAAACAGGGAAAATTTGCTCCTATTGGCTTGGACCATAGATTGTAACCTAACTTAAAGATCAGTGTGCTTATCATTTATCTTCACTCGATGAAAAAATCAAATGTGAGCCCCTTAATTCCTTGCATCTTCGACCATTCTACTGTGGACTTCTAGTCCTACATCACTTTTGCCTCTTTCCATGCTCATCCCTTGAGCGCTATCCACTTCTCACACCTCACCCATGACTAAACAAGAATCATGTGAGTACCCGTCACTTGTTATCTTCTCTTAAATATGTGTACCACGGCACTGCACATAGCATGATTCTCATGGATACTTTTCATCTTCTTTTAGATGAGATCCCATGGTCATTTCACCCTGCTTTCTGAACAAGAGTCCTATTCTTCACCTTGGTCTTTTCCATGACTTAAAATTCCTCATTTCGGACCCAACTCCTAAGTCAAACTTCTAATACAAAGATGACTCCCTCAAAAGGAAATCTTCCTCTAGAAAATTACTGCTATAAATATATTTCTCCTTTGAAGGATAGCTATGTAAAGAATTTTAAAAAAAAGAGGCGAGAGAATTTGAAGCTTCCCACATCGATCACTTCATGAAGACCTTGAGTTAATTTCATCATCCCCTATAGACTTCCCACATCGATTAGTCTATCTCAAATACAAGTCAAAAAAAAAGAATTTTCATCATGGACTTTCCCATTGTGACCTCAGATCTCTTGCCCAGAGAGCATGCTACCACATATCATAAAAATTACCCACATTTCTCCCCTCTCACCATTCGTACTCCCATTTCCTACCACCTCAAGGGACCTCTTGGAAACCAAGACATTTGGTGATCATGTGACTAATTTTCACCTTAGAATGATCAATCATACAATGTCTTTAGGGTCTTACATTCATCACCTCCTCTAAGGTATGATCTACTCGGTATGATCCTAACCAATTAGGTGGCTTTATTTCCCCCTCTTATCTTTTAACCATCTTTATTTATGTTTTGATTACCTTATACAAGACTTGGTCCTCAACATGTACCTTTGGGGTAATCTTCTTATTTTTCGACAATCGACATCACACTGTACTAATTTGCCTATAACCCACCTACCAACTCATTTTTATACCTCCTCATATTCTTCCCTAGCTTATGGGAGAACTACATCGCCCGAGGTCCGTTTTTACCGAGACTATGTAGGCAGCACTCGGAGGGCATGGGGCCCTTGGAGGTTAGGCGGGCCACTCTCTACCCTAAACAATGCATCTTTCATCTTGCTTGACTTGAATTACGCCCCCCACTTAGTTACCTTTTTATGTCAAAAATTACAAATTAAACCAACCAAACAACATGTTGCTTAACATTTTTATCATCATCACACCATACATTTATTATGACTATTATTTCTCTATCATCATCATGTATGTATTATAAAACATATTAAACATGACCCATCTCATCATTCATTGTACAAATTAATGAATCACAACTTCAACCAATTTAAACTCAACCACATATATTTCCTAATTCGACCATACCTAGACCACAAACTTGACTCAACCACACCTATCACCTAATTCCACCATGCCTAGACCACCAACCCGACTCGATCCATGCATGCCTAAGACCTGACTCAATCCATGCCTAAGACATGACTTGATCCATGCCTAAGACTGACTCGATCCATGCCTAAACTAACTCGACTTGATCCATACCTAAACAAACCTAACTCCATCATGCCTCATTCACCTAGTTTTCGTCCATATCACAACAAAAATTAAAATTCTCATAAAACACCAACAATCAAGAATCTCTTCCATCTCATCATATAAACAAATATGTGTGTCTAATACAATATACATGGATATCCAATCATGTCCATATCTCAAAATATTTGGCACATAGGATGATACTCAATACAAAATGTAATCGATACGCAGGATAGTCTCGTATGCAATAAAAGAATAAAACAATAAAAATATATTTAGCACGCAAAGCGGTATATGCTCAAAAATATACAAAAACTTTCATACATCCTCACTATATTTGGTATGTAGGCTGATATATATAAAAAAATGACTAAAATACATCAAAAATATAGGGTTGGGCATCAGGCCTCACCCTACCAAACATCCTCCATGTTGGTCTCTCCAGTCTCCTCCTCGGCTCTTTTCCACTAGCTTGGCATCATCTCACCACCCCCTAATGGCACAACACCTAGAGTTGGTGGCCTCTCCCTAATCCTATCTAGGAGCTCAATGGCCTCTAATGCTCTCTACACTATGAGTCCAGAATCTAGTCCTTTCACTCGAGGCTTGTTGTTCCCTGTACTCTCCATAGGATAGGAAATCTATCTAGGTTGCCATCAGCTGATCCTGGTAGTATCTCGCCTCACCTAGGACATCTTGTAACCTAGATATGGGAATAGTCTATGGTGGCCCCATAGGCCTCGGCCACTATACCTATCTGCGGGACCCTGTCTCGGTGCCGTGGTGCTGCCATCGGTCCTTGCCCTTGTGTCTATATGGGCTGTAAAGTCCCAATCTATGCCTGTGTTGTGACCAATTGGACCTACAACACTATCACCTATGCCTATAGGGCAGCCACCTGACCATCATATCCATCTCCATCTCCATCCCCACCCTAGGCCATCTAGGCCTAAAGACTGGCCACCTGTACATGTAAATCAGCCACCTCTGCCTCTAAGTTGGCAAGCTATGTTTTCACCATACCCAACTAGGTAATCAACGTTGCCACCTGACCTTGTAAGGTGTACCTCTGCACTGTGGTGGTGGCTAGATTTGGCTGCCTTGGCCTAGGTGTTACAACATGTAAATGAGATTCCCACCATTGTCTGTATTTGTCTATAACCCTGACATCATCAATCCACCATTCTACTACCTGCTTCTCTTGCCCTGTGGGCACTGTCGGCTGTGGTAGAGGTAAGGGCCTCTCCACATCATCTCTCTTGTACTGCGGGAAGGGTGGAGGTACGTCCTGTAGCAGCCCAAACTTCCACCTAACTATATCAACTGGAATCATCTCGTGCTCCCCGGCATGATGACCCACTATTAATCTCTCAAACTAAAGCCCATCTAGCTCATCACGCATATGCCTATATGATGGGAAGCCAACATATGGCCTCCATATTAAAAACATACCCATAACTACAACTTTTTACCATTACCTTTGACCCTAAATTATACCGAACCCATGTACCCATACCCGAAGCCTTTATCTATTTACCTTTTCCTCTAACCCCACATATTGACCTAACCTACTTACCAAAGACCCAAAACCCTAGCCTCACCACTTTACCTATCTATCCCTACCTTTTATTATCTAAATTACCCATTTCCTACCCGTCCCTAGCCATGCCGTGCTTCCTTTGTTTATCCTCATCTAGATCGATGTCGGTCATCATTGATGACCATGATCAGCCACTACCCTTGACCGACCATGGTCTCACTACGACTAGCATTAGTCACCTCTCTTGAGACCGATACAAGTCCACACCCACCAACATCGGCCATAGTGGAACTGAAGTTTCGGTCACTATCGCAACAACCACCGCATCCCCAAACCTCCTTTTTCTCTCCACACTCCCCACCCTACCCACCCATTCCTCCCCAAACCCTCCACATCCCTTCCTACCCCTCCTTTACCTCTATTATATCCTCTTTCCTTCCCATTTCACCCATTTTATTTCCCATTTTACATTTAAATTTTTTCCACCCAACCCCCATTTATTCCCCCAAATTTCTTTCTCATTTTACTAAACAACACACACATATGCTTTAAATCTTACCTCATCCCACTGCTGTCATCATGGCAGCACCTCAAGCTGCTGTATGGGTCCTCCTGAGCCCTCTCCTACCTCTGCCATCACCAAGAGTCCTCTGAATCTCCAACAAATCAAATCCCATGCCCCACTCTCATGACCCAACCAATCAATCAACACTCTTTGCCTACGTGGCTCGCCAACTCAACCTTCGACACCCTCATTTTTTTATTCTTCTTCTTCTTCTCTTTTCATTTTATCTAATTCATAAATCACAAATGAATTTAAAAACCATGAAATTTTTATTTTTATAACCTACCCGACCTGACCGGCAATGATTTCCCCTTGACCGACATTGGTCTTGTGCCCTACCTTACCGTGGTTAGTTAACGAGTGATTAGCGTCGGTTACCCTTTCTCCACATCGGTCACATACTTTTCCACATTGCCCACAATTTCACCCTATTTTACCCTACCCCCTACAATTATTTTTTTCCCTAAACCCCTTTTTATCTTCCACTCACCATCACTGGACCACACCACTTGACCTCCTTGACCTTACCCTTCAACCCCTCACCTCATCCCCATTCAAGGACTCCTTATTTTTCCCATACCTCGGCCCTACCCGTGTCGTGACCTAGATACTTGAACCTGGACTTTTGCTAGTGACCTTTGACCCCATGTGTTTGATATACCTTACATCATTGTTACTTGTGTTGATTTACCTAATGACCTCACCTTACCTCTTTTCGTGACCATTATCTTGACCCACCCCTCGGTGTCTTTGAACATACCTAAATGCTCCCCGCACCCGACTGCATCATGTTTCCTAACCATATCCTATACCTTGGATACCGTAATCACCTCAACCTTGTTTGGATAAACCTATCAACCTTAGACAATGTAGAGTTTTCCTACTCTTCAACCTGGTCCTGTGCTTGTGGCTGCATTTTCTATGCATGTGTGTGTTTTACTGTTACTACCTTTAACCCCGACTGCTACCTAGATTACCTTAGTAGACCTTGCTCCTTTTCCCCCTAATACCCACCTTCCTTTTCATCACATTTACCTTTTATCAAACCACTCACCGATTATGCCTTTTGTCTCGTCGTTCTTGGTTTGAGGGGATCACCTCTACCAACACATGGGGCAACCACATATTATTTCTATCGGCATTGGTTACCAATACAAGTTACGCAACAAAAAGGGGAAAAATGTAGACACCAAAATTAGGTCACACTCCCCTTTGGTCCCTCGAAAAATAAACACCTTCATCACATTCACCTAGCCATGGCCCCCTTCACCCCACTATAATATTAATTTAATTATTTAAATTAAATTAATTCATTATCTTCACAATATTTATTATTTAAATATCCTAATTGAGATAATGCCCACATATCCACCTCACCCTAAGACCTATTCTTAGTAAGTTACCATAACTAACTAAGACCTACCCAAACCCTAAAAATAAATGCCTACATTCCCTCTAACCACATTCCCGCATGCTTAAAAGAAGCTTCCATCCTAATCCATGGGGCCAACACATGAGATCCCAGAAAATCAAGGGGATCTACCCAATTTAGTAAACCTAGTAAATACCACCCTAACTGATTCCGGTTACCCTTAATTGCCACCGGTTAAGATGGAACTGACTTGATTACAATTTAACCCCCACAACAACCTTTTTTCAAGGTTGGCATATTACTTGAGAGATATCACATCTTTTAAAAACAAGTTTCGGAGAACACGCATGTAAAGAAGGAGATCAAGTATTTTCTCTTGCATAGACATCCAACATTCACCTAGCAACCATCGAGCGCTTACCCAAGCACAAATTTGATCTAATCAGGTAAGAAGGAGAGCACATGCATCCCATGTAAGAGCTCCCCAATGTTTAGTGATCCTCTGTAGCATTCAACCTCTTATCAACACTTTCATTCCTCACTCACATATGTCCGAATCGATTCCAAGTAAGTATAAAATTTTACTCCTCTCGGTTCACTCATTTCATTATTGTATTTTCATCCTTTATTCCTCTAACCATCTAATGACCTCCTTTAATACTCAACCCTCCATATCCCTATTAAAAATTTTCCAAATCCCATCAAAACAACTTAATACCTTATTCCCGACTAGCCTAGTCCTTTGTGCAATCATATAGGAGATCTAAAGCTTGTTTTATGGCATTCCCAGACTACCCACATTAATCGCACCGATTTTCCCAAATCGACATCGGTCACCCTTAACCGGCATCGGTCTCTGTATCTACCAATACAACCTAGAACAATAACCTACCTACTTATTCCCACATCACCCTTAATCACCTATGACCTACCTAAGACCTCTGTTAGACCTGCAGAGACCCATAACCAGTTACTTGACCTTCGGATCTTATTTTAACCTAGCCTGTTAGATTAGATATTTCTTATTGTGTTTTAAATGAGATACCTAGATCATTTTATCTACAATAGGATTTAATTTATTAACAACATTAAATTGTTTTAAACAAAGGGATTGACAAAATGCCGTCAGGAAGTATCACACTTCACGGATCTAGCACACGCTAGGTAGTCCACTGCATATATTGTTTAACTCTTTTTGGTGGTTTTGCTTTTTATTTCAGTAGTTCCTCCCAGCCAAAAGGAAGCTCTCACAATCAGCTATGGATCAAGGAGTCAACACACGCACAATAACCTATCAACTAGTATTTCAAAAGGTATTCCTCTTATGCCTATTACACTATCTATTTCTTCGCCAAAGAAATGTCTAAGAATTAGGTGAAAAAATTGCTAAACGCATTCTTCACCTTAGCTATTACTAGCCAACCCTAAACCGTGACTATTGTGACTATGTCAAATGTTGTGTGAAATTCTAGCAACACGAAAATCTTCATCACACACCTATTCATTCCTTATAAGTCACACGAGACCTTTGGCCTTTCTCTCAATGGGGTTTGGATCTTGTTGGAAAGATCAATCCTCATTCTTCACAATGCCATCAATGGATTATAACCACTATTGAATACTACACTAAATGGGTAGAAGCCATTCCTTTCATTTCTATGAAAGATGTGAAGATATGTGAATTCATCAACCATCACATCATTTTTAATTTTGGTGTCCCTCACCATCTCATCACTGATAATGGAAAAAAATTCAAAAAAAATCCCTAAAAGAGTTGTGTGATGATTTTGGCATTTAACTCAATTTCTCGTCACCTTATTACCCACAAACAAATGGCCAAGAAGAATCAACCAATAAAACTTTGAACAAGATTCTTATGAAATTATTTGATGATACTTGGTAAGGATTGGCATATGCCCATTCCTTTCACCTTATGGGCTTACCGCACTAGTATTCACACATTGAATGCAGCCATACCTTTCTCTCTAGTCTATGGTACTGAGGTTGTCTTTATTCTCAAAGTCCAAATTTCATCTCTTTGTATCTCACTATAAGACATGCTCAACGAAGATGAATTACTCCAGGACCATTTAGCACAACTTGAGTTGTTAGATGAATGTCATTTTGATGCTCTTGACCATCTCCAAATTGACCAAAAATGTATCAAATGTGCCTATGAAAAAAAAGTCCACAAATGAACCTTCCAAGTTGGCGACCTCGTCCCTAAAGGAAAATCAACATGTAACTAAAGAAGAGAAAAGTAAATGGGGTGAATTTTCTCTTAATTGGCTTGGATCCTATATCATTAATAATGCCTATAGATCAAGTTCTTATCATTTTTCTTCACTTGAAGGAAAACTCGACTGATCCCCTCAATGCCTTACTATTATCCAAAACGTGCCCCGGCTCATTTTTGTGGCTAACTCCTTGTGTTCTTGCCTCTCTTGTGCCTCAGTCTCCATTTTTTGATTTTTAGGCACTCAAATCTTTCTAGAAGTGGCACCATTGGATAGAGCTCTCTCTCAGATTTCCAGAAAGGTAAATTTTTCCTCCTAACTCCTCATATTTTCCAAGTTATGGCTCGGTGGAGTTTTTGTGGGAAATTTTCCCCTTGGAAGCCCACAGCCAATGAGAACGTGCCACGTGTCAAGGAAGTGGCGGGGGTCGGAGGAGAACTTGGATTTTTTGCCAAGTGTTTTGGCATAGGTTTCAAATGGAAAATTTTCTCCATGGGGCCCACCGACAAATCAGGAGACACCACGTGTCAGGGGAGAATTTTGGGAAAAAATTCTAAGTGTCCGCACAAGCAAAATTTTGGAGGAGTGGCCCAGGCTAATAGGAACATGACAGCTGTCCAGTGGGGCGGGGAGTTCGCGATGCGTAGAAAAAAAAAAAAAAGGGAAAAATTTCTAAGTGTTGGCTGAGTTTTTCGGAGGGAAAATTTGAAGAAGGGCCCATGTGTGAATGAACCTAGGACACGTGTCCTAGGGTCCAAGGAGTTCGAAGATAGGAAGAAATTTTAAAAGTTTGGCAAAGTTTTCGGCAAAAATTTCAAAGGAAAAGGATGAGTCCACACCCCCTGTCAGCTAGTCATATGCCAACACATGTCCTAGACCAGTGGGGCACGGGGAAAAATTGAATTTTTTCCAAAAGTAAAAAATGCCAAATTTTCAAAGGGAAAAATGTGCCCCTCCAGCCCAAAGCAATGAAAGAGTGCCACGTGTCCAAGTGGCAAAAATGTTAAGGAAGGGCCTGGAGAGAAAAATTTAAAGGATGAGCCCATGAACAATCACATCATGCCATGTGGCATCCAAGTGGTAGAGCATGGGGATTTTTGAAAAAATTTCCAAATGTAAAAAAAGAGGTAAAATTCGGAATTTTTTTCCCGCGATCCGTTTGGGCCTATTTTTGGCCCAAATCTTCAAACGGCCCATAAATTTCGATCCGTAGATTGTATTTTCATGTTCTTTATATCAATGGAAAGATGGTAAAATTCTCTACATGATTCCATGGTCAATTTTGAATTTTGGTTCAGTTTGGAGGGAGAAAATCAAAAAACACTTCTGGTATGCGCCCATGGACAAAACTGATGTTTCAACAACCAATTTTAATGTGAAATGGGTCGCATTCTTCTCCAGTATGGTCAATAATGTTAGGGCATGGGTTTGTAAGGACCTCCATGCTGTTTTTAATGCATTTTGGTCAATGAGGAATGGCTCCCACATTTTTTCACATTTTCTCTCTCCTAGGCTCGACCCATGCACTGTAAAAGCCAGATTTGGCTCATTTTTCAAAGGGAGAACACTTTTTGCACAGCAAGCTTCTGTTTTCACCTTAAGCAAGTTATTTTGGAAGGATCAGACCTTCCAGGGATTGTAACAGGTTTTTCTACCTCTTTGGTGTTGGAATACAAGAATTTGGATGTTGAAAATCACAATGTAGGCTCTGTGAATGCTTTCAGTCCTTTACATGTGTTGCTTGCTTCATTTCAAACCTTTGATTATAGTTATCAACTTTTTCATGATGTTTTATGTTAAAATTTCTGATTTGTGTCAATTTTCATGAACAAGAAATGCTCACCACTCCTTTGGTGTATCACCCTTATCAGTTTAGTTTCAATTTTTACATTTCTTATCCCTACCTCCTTGCAAATTAGGATAAAATTAGGATTTGAACCTCTGCAGTTGTGTAAATAATAGATCTAATCAGAGGAGTTTGAGGAACCAGCCTCTAATCTAGAGATTCCTCTCTCATTTTTACAAGTCCCACACTTGGAGAGAGGTTTCAATGTTGTGCAATCACACTGGATGCCTAAAACATCAATTTAGAAACCTGATTTGCATCCAGGGGTGCTGCTGATTTGCAACAATAGTTTTGGCACGCCTGGTGGGACCTTAGAGGTCTCATTTTTATTACAGCAAAGTTGATGTGCATCTGCTGCAATTTTCTTGCTTCAAAAGAGCTATAAATTACACATCTGGCGACTCCAAAGGGAAGAATCAACTGGTTTCAGTAGTGCAGGCAAGAAAACTCATGAGAAGAATCACCACAAGGTCAAGAGCTAGAGAAGAAGATGTGTTGTTTGAATACCTACAATTATCTCCAAGAAGAAGGCAAAGAGGAAGAAGGATTCAAAGGTCTCCATCTCCACCAAACAGAACTCTCTCAAATCCTCCACATGGTAGGCCTTTCATTAAGTCAACAAGGGTTTTAAGACCAATTAGAATGCACAAAACAACCCCTATGTCAATTTCACGGGCATCAGCCCACTTGCCCTCAATGCACAACATCCAATTCGAATTGTAGCCTTGAATAACATTCCATACTTCACTGGAGAGAATCAGACTACTCCAGGTGATCATGTTAAAGACATTGCCAACCTTTCTGTAATTCATGAAATCAATGAGATGCAAGTGGCTATCAAATTGTTGGCATCTTCATTCAAGGGGAAAGCATTGCAATGGTTTAGAATTCTTGCCTCAGGTTCTATTCAGAATTAGAACTAGCTATGTATAGCACTTCATGAGCAATTTGGAGAGAAGGGAGACAACTTGTCTCTTTTAGAGCAACTGAAAACCATCAAGAGAGCTCCCAATGAGTAGCTGAATGATTTCAACTTTAGATTTCAAAAGACTTGGGAGAGAATTCCAGTGGTAGTCGGCTAGTAGCGAAGGTGCTTTTATCTACTACCTCAAAGCTCTAAATTTTGATATTTTTATGTTGATTCAGTCCATGGGAGGCATAACTATCCCTATGGATTATAGCATTTCCATCGAGGGCTGAAAATTATTTGATCCAAGCTGGAAAACTAGCCCCTAGACCTCCCATGCCATTGTTTCCAAGTTTAGAGAGCCCAAACACTAATCAAGCACCTAATTTGGCTCCTTCTCCCATTCCTAGAAATCAGAGTTCAAATGAAGCTTCTACTTCATCTCCAAGTGCCCCAAATGAGCTTCAAGAAGTCATGAAGCAATTGTAAAACCTAGGCAATGAGCTGGTTACTCTCAAGAGGCAACAAGCCCAAGGTTTTAGACCTTCTTATCAGCCCCAAGCTTAGCCTAACAGGCAGCCATACCAACCACAAAGACCTCCTAATCTAGCTGTAAATATAAATCAAACAAGGCCTCCTACCAATAGACCATTTCAGCCCTATAATCCTAATGCCATATCTGCCTCTAAGGCATTGGTGCCAACACAAAACAATGTTGCTCAGGAGTATGATTGGTGTTTTCCATGCAATGAACCTCACAACCAATCCATGTGCTTCAATGTTGCTTTGAATCGAGCATTAATGGTGACAACTATTGGTGTGGATGGTGAGGGTAGTCAAGGAAACAACCAACAACAAGAAACATTCCAATAGCAATCAGCCCCAAATGACACCACATTGGTAAACTGGCAAGCAGAAGATTTTTGTGGCATGAATCAAGCAGTTTCTCAAGGTGTTGCAGCCAACACAAAGTCAAAAAGAAGGAATTTGGGTGAAGAGAAGCCATTAGCTCCAACCAATCCACAACCTTCTATGGCTCCACAAATGGTTGGAAAGAAAAATCCAATTTCAAATGCATAAGGGTAGCCAAGAACAACTCCTAGACCAACAAAAATACTAGTTGTTGTTGCCCACATGTAAGGAGTGAATGTGCCAACCAAGTGACAACAAAGAGATCCTTCATCACCATTCAGTATCATTGATCAGATGAAGAAGACAAATGTAAATATATCAATGTGGGAATCCCTATCTATCCCATGCTAAAGAGATTTGCTACAAGCTGCCATGAAGGATCGCCAACTTTGAATCAAGCAAGCTCGGATGCAAGAGAAAGTGCTCACAAATGCTGCCCAGTCTAAAGGGAATCATGGAGGACAGCAAGGTAAAATGTTGAAGCCCCCTCCTTTCTATGTTTCATTAATCATTGGAAATCAGTTAGTGCACAATTGCATGATAGATTCTCGAGGCAAGTAGCTCAAGTAATGCCTAAACAAATAGCTAATCGGCTAGGGCTCCAAAGATGAAACCATATCCAAAGGGGTAGTGCAGCTAGATGGGACAGCGAGTAACAACAGAGTTCGAGTGATTAGAAACTTGATTCTTACCCCGCATGCATGTCCAAATGTTGTTATTTTACAAGATGTATCGAGTTATAGACCTTCCACCACTCTTTTACCTATGCTTGTCAAGGGACTTCACAGCCAATATTGGAGGATATTTGTCTCGCATTGATTGGTCACACATGTTGTTCAAAATGAGGTATGGAACCAAACCTACAATCAGTCTGAACCTATTACAAACTTCCACATTGAGCCCTACACTCCAAGTCAGATCAATGCCAATTGTTCATCATTTGATCAAGAAGATCACCCAAGCACTGATGAAGCTGACACCAAGGTTGGAAGCATCCTGGATCTAACTCTTGATGAAAGGGAAAACAAGGTACATGCTTTTGATCCTTATCAAGTAAGTAGAAGAATCGAGCTAGGGGTCTATTGCATACATGAAGAAGATCAGCCCATTATTGTCATCACCAAGCCAAACCATAAGGATTACAATGAGGTATGACAGCTATTTTTTGATGGATCAAGGAGTAGAAAAGGTGCAGGAGGTGCAGCCATGCTTGTTTCACCTCAAGGAGTAAAGTACTATTTAGCTTTTAGATTTCAGTTTGCATGCTCCAATAACACTGCTGAATATGAAGCCTTGGTGCAAGGGATGCATTGGGCAATAAAGAGAGGAATAAAGAACTTGCAAGTATTTGGTGATAGTGAATTGATTGTAAATCAGGTCAAGGGACAGCATGCTGCCAAGAATGATCTACTTAAGTTCTACAAGAACAGGGTGTGAGACCTCATGGAAGATTTTGAAGGTTTTGGCATCAAATCTATTCCTAGGAAAGAGAACCAAGCTGCTGATAGGCTTGCAGCAGTAGGGATAGCCTTTGACATTATGGAAAGCATTCAACAAGACAAGGTACAACCAAACATCCACATGATTGTGAGGCCTTCAGTGCCGGATAACAATGTCAGTTGGCAAGTGTTTGAAAATGAACAGAAAATCATCCATTTCTTGCAAGAAGAAGCTGAGTTCTCAGCTAAGAATCAAGAAAAATTGGAACAGCAGTATGGTGACCAAGTGGTACAGCTGAGAACTAACAAGCTGCCCAAGGGACTTATCACTTTGGAGTCCATTTTTAATCCCAATGATCAGTTTAGGAAGGAGAAAGAAAACATTCAGGTCAAGAGAGAGGATTCAGTATCCATCTTGGTGGAAGAGAAAAAACCATTACAAATTGGAAAGATGACAACTGAACAAGAAAGGTATGAGTTCATGTAGTTGTGTCAAGAGTTCCCTGATGTGTTTGCTTGGAGCTATGAAGACTTGAAAGGTTTCAATCCCAACTTAGCTCAGCATACCATTGAATTGGATCCAAATACTAAGCTTGTCAAGTAGAAACAAAGACCAGTCAATCCACACATGGAGCCTCTCATGAGGAAAGAATTGAACAAGCTGATTGAGTCAAGGATCATATTCCCAATCAAGCATTCTAGTTGGGTTGCCAACTTGGTTCCAGTCAGAAAGAAGAGTGGAGAGATCAGATTGTGTGTTGACTTCAGAGACTTGAATAGAGCATCTCTCAAGGACCATTACCCACTCCCTTCCATGGAGAAAATCTTGCAAGTTGTGGCTGGCTCCGAGAGGTTTTCACTACTTGATGGCTACTCAGGCTATAATCAGATTATGGTGAAGGAAGAAGACCAGTTCAAGACAACCTTCACAACCAAATGGGGAACTTATGCATATAGGAAAATGCCATTTGGGTTGTCCAACGCTGGTGCTACCTTCCAAAGAGCAATGAACATGGCATTCAAAGGTTTGATTAACAACATGGTGCTGATATACCTTGATGATATCACTGTTTTTTCCAAAAATGCAGCAGACCACCTCTCTCATTTGAGACAAGTCTTCATGAGGTGTAGGAGATTTGGAGTGTCTTTGAATCCTAAGAAGTGTATCTTTCTTGCACATGAAGGAAATCTCCTTGGCCATATTGTCTCCAAAGAATGATTAGCAATTGATCCAGAGAGGGTTGAAGCCATAAGAGCACCACCGGTGCCAAGCCACAAGAAAGCCCTTCAGAGTTTCTTGGGGAGGATAAACTTTGTTCGGAGGTTTGTCCTAGATTTTACAGCCCTTGTCAAACCTATCACCAAAATGTTAAAGAAAAGCATGGCTTTCAAGTGGACAGTAGAAGGCAAGGATAGTTTTGAAGTAATCAAAGAAGCCATCTCTCAAGCACCAACTCTCATCAACCCAGACTTCTCCAAGGATTTCATCCTCTATGCCTTTGGAGGTAATGATACTATTTCTGCCATTTTACTATAGCGAGAACAAGGACAATGATGAGAAGCCAATTTCTTTCTTCAACCGAGCCTAGATGACTATGAGGTGAGGTATTCTTTTCTTGAGAAGCATGTACTTATAGTAATTAGAAGCTTGAAGAAATTCAAGCATTTAGTCTCAAACAACAAGGTCCAGTTGTTGGTCTCTCATGCTGGGGTTAAAGACTTCCTCCTCAACAAGGATTTGAATGAGAAAAGGGCATGTTGGATCACTCATGTCATGGAGTATGACATTGAGATCAAGGTCACCAAGCTGGTAAGAGGAAAAGGATTGTGTGAGCAGCTAATTTTGGGGAAGCAAAAAGAAGTATGCAATGAAGAAGAGGTTGTTTTGACAGTTCAAGACAGCCATGAGCCAAGTGGCACTCAAGAAGAAAATAATGTTGTCCCCACTCCTTGCTGGACCCAAGGTATAATACACTTCCTAAGCACAGGCCTATGCCCTCCGGAGATGAACAAGACCCAAAGAAGACACTTCAGATTGTAGGCTGTCCCATATGCCATTATTGATGGAGTTTTGTTTAAGAAAGATGTGAATGGAGTGCTGCTGAGATGCATTAGCACAAATCAGATTCATAGGGTGTTAGAAGAGTTCCATGGTGGACCAGCTGGTGGTCATTTTGCACCGAGAGTGACAACTCTAAAAATTATGAAGGCTGGTTATTATTGGCCCAAGATTTTTAGTGATTTCTTTGCATGGATCAAGAGGTGTAATAATTGTGCATTATTCACAGGAGAAGAGAGACTTGCTGCCCTTCCATTGCATCCAATCTTAGTTGACCAGCCATTCATGCAATGGGGTTTGGACTTCATTGGAGTCATTAATCCCAATTCAAGCCAAGGGCACAAATGGATTTTGACAGCCACAGACTACTTCACCAAATGGACTGAAGCAGTAGCACTCAAAGAAGCAAATGAGTCTAGCATCTTAGACTTCTATGAGGGCATAGTAACCAGATTTGGCATACCTGCTACAATAATCTCAGATAATGCATTGGCATTCATTGGATCCAAGGTGACTGAGTGGGCTGTCAAGAATGGGATCTACCTAAGTACTTCATCAAACTATTACCCTCAAGGTAATGGCCAGGCTGAGTCTACAAACAAGAACTTGTTGAGGATCATTAGGAGAACTCTTGATGAGAATCAGAAGTCTTGGCATACCAAACTGAAATCAGCCTTATGGGCTGATAGGATAACTCCCAAGAGATCCATGGGTAACTCTCCATTCAGGCTTGTTTATGGAAGAGAGGTAATTTTGCCCATGTCTCTTGAGTTGCCAACATTGGAACTCATGAAACAGTTGGAGCTGTTGGAGTTTGAGGCCATGGAGGTGAGATATGCAGAGTTGATGGAGCTTCAAGAGATCAGAGATCAGGCATCCCAAGCAATGGAGAAGGATCAAGCTTTGATCAAGAAGACCTTTGACAGAAGGCCAAGAGTAGATCTTTCCAGGTTGGAGATTTAGTGTTAAAATGGGATGCAGATAGAGAAAAACTGGGAAGGCATTCAAAATTTGATGCCATTTGGAGTGGCCCATACATGGTCATGAAGTGTAAGAACAATAATGATTTCCATTGGCTTCATTGGATGGTGAAGAACTGCAGTTCCAGTCAATGGAATCTATCTCAAGCATTGCTTCTAAAGTGAAATTCTCCACCTTGTAAATATTAGCTTAGGTTTCCATTCCTTTAAGTGCTTGTGCACATTGTTTTGCTTGTAGGTTATTTTTTCTTTCCGTAAGTGCTTTGGCACACTTCTTACATCCCCTAGAGATGTTTTGCAGTCCTTGCTTCCATCAGGTGATATTCCATCTTCCTCCTTGCAACATTCTAAGTCAGTTGGGGTTCCAAACAGAAAATTTGATGACTCCATGCCCAATGGGCTGCTTCAGGAAACTGGTATTTTCATCTAGCAGTAGATGACCACTCTGAGTCGCCAAAATTGTTATCCAAAATGTGCCTGGCTCATTTTTGTGGCTAACTCCTTGTGTTCTTTCCTCTCTTGTGCCTCAATCTCCATTTTTTATTTTTAGACACTCAAATCTTTCTAGAAGTGGCACCATTAGATAGAGCTCTCTCTCAGCTTTCCAGAAAGGTAAATTTTTCCTCCTAACTCCTCATATTTTTCAAGTTATGGCTCGGTGGATTTTTTGTGGGAAATTTTCCCCTTGGAAGCCCATAGCCAATGAGAATGTGCCACGTGTCAAGGAAGTGGCGGGGTTCGAAGGAGAACTTGGCTTTTGCCAAGTGTTTTGGCATAGGTTTCAAATGGAAAATTTTCTCGGTAGGACCCATCGATGAATCGGAGACACCACGTGTCGGGGAGAATTTTGGGAAAAAATTCTAATTGTCCGCGCAAGCAAAATTTTGGAGGAGTGGCCCAGGCTAATAGGAACATGACAGCTGTCCAGGGGGGCAGGGAGTTCGTGGCGCAGAAGAAAAAAAAAAAGGAAAATTTTCTAAGTATTGGATGAGTTTTCGGAGGAAAATTTGAAGAAGGGCCCACGTGTGAATGAACCTAGGACACGTGTCCTAGGGTCCAAGGGGAGTTCGAAAGACAGAAGAAATTTTAAAAGTTTGGCAAAGTTTTCGGCAAAAATTTCAAAGGCAAAGGATGAGTTCATGCCCCTATCATCCATTCATATGCCGACACATGTCCCAGACTGGCGGGGTGTGGGGGAAAAATTGAATTTTTTCCAAAAGTAAAAAATGCCAAATTTTCAAAGGGAAAAATGCGCCCCTCTGGCCCGAAGCAATGAAAGAGTGCCACGTGTCCAAGTGGCAAAAATGTTAAGGAAGGGCTCGAGAGAAAAATTTAAAGGATGAGCCCGCAGCCAATCACATCATGCCACGTGGCATCAAAGTGGTAGAGCACGGGAATTTTTGAAAAAAATTTCCAAATGCAAAAAAAGAGGTAAAATTCGAAATTTTTCCCGCCGATCCGTTTTGGGCCTGTTTTTGCCCTAAATCTTCAAACGGCCATAACTTTCGATCCAGAGCTCAGATTTTCATGTTATTTATATCAATGGAAAGATGGTAAAATTATCTACATGATTCCATGGTCAATTTTGAATTTTGGTTCATTTTGGAGGGATAAAATAAAAAAACACTTCTGGTATGTGCCCATGGACAGAACTGACGTTTCAACAACCAATTTTAATGCGAAATGGGTCGCATTCTTCTCGATATGGTCAATATTGTTAGGCCATGGGTTTTAAGGACCTCCATGCTTTTTTAATGCATTTTGGTCAATGAAGAATGGCTCCCACATTTTTTCACATTTTCTCTCTCCTGGGCTTGACCCATTCACTGTAAAAGCCAGATTTGGCTCATTTTTCAATGAGAGAACACTTTTTTGCACAGAAAGCTTCTGTTTTCACCTTAAGCAAGTGATTTTGGAAGGATCAGACCTTCCAGGGATTGTAACAGGTTTTTCTACCTCTTTGGTGTTGGAATACAAGGATTTTGATGTTGAAAATCACAATGCAGGCTCTGTGAATGCTTTCAGTCCTTTGCATGTGTTGTTTGCTTCATTTCAGACCTTTGATTACAGTTATCAACCTGTGCATGATGTTTTATGTTACAATTTCTGATTTGTGTCAATTTTCATAAACAAGAAGTGCTCACCACTCCTTTGGTGTATCACCCTTATCAGTTTAGTTTCAATTTTTACATTTCTTATCCCTGCCTCCTTGCAAATTAGGATAAAATTAGGATTTGAACCTCTGCAGTTGTGCAAATAATAGATCTAATCAAAGGAGTTTGAGGAACCAGCCTCTAATCTGGAGATTCCTCTCTCATTTTTACAAGTCCCACACTTGGAGAGAGGTTTCAATGTTGTGCAATCACATTGGATGCCTAAAACATCAATTTAGAAACCTAATTTACATGCGGGGTCTGCTGATTTGCAACAACACTTACATATTAGACCATTTTATTTTTGAAATCAAGTCCTCTATCACCTTCTATCTATTGACCAATTGTCCCTTGAGAATTTTTCACCTTCCATGTTACCCATTCCGAGGATCAATGACTAAATAAGAATCATGTGATTACTAGTCACCTTTCAACCTTATCTTCAATATGAGTATCGCGACTCTACTCATAGCATTATTCTCATGGATAATTTTTCATATTTTTCAAAGATGGAATCCCATGGTCATTCATCACTTAAAACCATCTCTTTGATAGTTAACCCTTGTGTGCTACGGTTTTGTATTCTAAACAGAACTTAATTTTCATCTATAGTCTTGTCCATGAATTAAACATCCAAAAACAAAATGGTATTCCATTCCTTTAGTGAAAATTCCAGGAAAAAGATGACTCCCTAAAAAGGACATCTCTTCTCTCCTATCTCACCATTATAAGTAGAATGCTCCCTCGAAGGACCGCTATATAAATTCATTGTAAAAATACAATAAAATGTTCAAAAGCTTCTTGCATCGATCAGCTTCATGAAGACCTGAAGGATATAATATACTCACCCCATATAGACCTCCTACAATGACCAATCTATCAAATACAAAAACAAATAAAGAAACTAATAAATTTTTCATCATGGACTTGCCTATTTTTGATCTTGGGTTTCTTGCTAGATAAACATACCATCATACAATAAGTTACGCTAAACCACCCACTTTCACCTCACTACCTTTTCACCCTAGGTTTCTCTCTACTTAAGGGACTTTCCGTAACTCCAAAATTTTGTGATCATGTGACTTTTTCACCCTTAGAATAGTCCATTATGCAATGTATTTAGGGTCTTATGTTGATAAATCCATCTTGGGTATGGTAGACTCATTCGGGTTCTTATCAATTAAGCAACGCTTTTACCACATTTTACCATTCACCTTCCTCATTACTTTTTTATTATCCTATACAGGACTAGACCATCGACACCTACATTTAAATGACTCAACCATGCCTATTACCTAAGACTCAAACATGTCTATCACCTAAGACTCAACCATGCCTATGACCAACACTCAATCATACCTAAAACCTACCAATCCATTCCTCTACCTGATCACATTCTTCCCTAGCTTATGGGATAACTACATCGACTTGAGGCCCCTTTTTACTAGGGCTATGAAGGTAGAAATCCTAGGGCATGGGGCCCTTGGAAGTTAGCTCGACCAAAATTTACCCCCGACCAATTTCCCCTTCATATTCCTATTCACATTCTACCTTAGTTTCCATTTAATATCAACAATTGGAAATTAAACCAAACAAACACCAATTAATAAACATTTTTACCACATCATAAAATCATTTATTTATCATTTTTACATTTCCACCATAGCAAATATTTGGAAATAAAAAACCATAACATGTATATACATCGCCATTTATCTCCCATGTTACCAATAACTTGGAATTTAAATCAAACACTAAAAACACACCTAAGTGACTGACTCTATCATGCCAAAAATGACCTGACTCCACCATGCCTAACCCAACCTGACTCCATCATGCCTAAATTGACCTAACTCCATCATGCCTAAACTGACCTGACTCCATCATGCCTAAACCAACCTGACTCCATCATGCCTAAACTAACCTGACTCCACCATGCCTAACCCAACCTAACTCCACCATGCGTAAATGACCCGACTCCATGCAAAAAATGACCTAACTCCATCATTCCTAAACCAAAATGACTCCATCATACCTAAATCAACCCGACTTCATCATGCCTTAACTAACCTTACTCCTTCATGTCTAAACTAACCTAACTCCATCATGCCTAAACTAACCGACTCCATCATGCATAAACCAACTTGACTCCATCATTCCTAAACCGACTGACTCCACCATGCCTAACCCATCTTAGCATCATTATTCCTAAATGATCGACTCCATCATGCCTAATCGACCTAAGTCCATCATGCCTAAACCAACATGACTTCATCATGCCTAAATTTACCTGACTCCATCATGCCTAAAATGACCTGACTCCATCATGCCTAATCCACTGGTTTTCACCCATATGCATATAACAATGGAAAATTTTACAACATAAGCACAACATCATACCATGAATATCACCATCTCTATATAAATCATCAGAATCTATGTGTCCATACATATTTACACAGATACCAAATCACTACAAATTTCTCTCATATACAATCTCAATATCTTTAGCACGAAGGCTGGTATAATATACACAATCTCAAAAACTCTCATGTACATTCTCACTATCTTTGGCATGTAAGCCAATATAAATAAAAATATAGAAAAATCTATATCCTGAACATATAGGGTGACTAATCATCACCCCACCTAATCTCTATAATAGTATCATACGTCCCTCCTCTACGTTAGTGTGGCACCTTGCCACCATCTCTCTACCCCGTACTGTGTCTAGACCTCACCTCTTCCTAGCTTGTAGATGGGTCCAGCCCTTGTGGCCTATTCACCTCTCTCTCGACCCTATCTATGGGCTTAGCACCCCCTTATACTCTATGCACTATGTGTGTGAGATATAGTCCTCTCACTCAAGGCTTGTTGTACCTTGTGCTCCACCTAAGAAGGCACATCTATCTAAGCAAGAGTCAAATGATCCTAGTAGTACTGGCTTCTTTCAAGGAATCCCTAAACCTGGTCATTGGTACCATCTATGGTGGTGCCATCGGTCTTAGACCCGTACCTATGCCATGTGACCCTATCCTTGAGCCTATGTTAGTGCTGTGTTGGTCCTTGTCTTTATGACTTGGGCCTCTGTGGTGGCCAAATAGCCCTACAACTCTGCTACCTATACATGTGGAATGAATACCTAACCCCCAGTGTCAATCTCCACCCTATGTGGGTGCATATCCTTGGGAATATTGAGCTGTAAATCCACCACTGTGCACTGTATTATGGCAACTCGTGCCTCGGACCCTAGCAACTGCCCTTATAAACCTGTAATTTGGGCCTGTAAGGTGGCAACTGCCCCTACAAACTATCCCTCGAATGTAAGGGTAGCCAATTTTGGCTACCCTGGCTTAGGTGGTGCTACTAATAGTAGTACTACCCACCACTACCTATACCTATCTGTAACCATTTTATCATCAATCTATCGGTCCACTGCCTGCTCCTCCTGCCCCGTCGGCACTTTTGGCTATGGTAGAGACATAGGCCTCTCTACGTAATCCCTCTTATAATGAGGGAATGGTTCCAGCACCTCCTAGAGTAGCCCAAACTATCTTCGACCACATTTTACAAGTATCATCTTATGCTCACCGAAATGATTCCCTTGTATCCACTTGAGTAGCTATAACTTGTCCAACTCCACCGTCATCGTCATGTATGAAGGGAAACCATCATACGGCCTCAAAATGATGTCAACACAAGATAGTCCTTCAAATGACCACCTATAATATGCCACATTGTGAGTATCCCTTACAGCCCTATGTTCTCCAACAATAGGCACCCAATTCCTATACCCAACTTAAACCAAGCCCGCATCGAATGCATCTGGCTAGGGCATACAAACTAGATGTACACATATGATGTGCTCAAATGACCAGAAATGTAAAAGAAAGGTGCATCACAAACTTAACCTCTGCAACCTACCATACGCCCATAACTCCTTATATAGTTGCATCAAGTATGTTGGTGCCCAAGCAAACCAAATTTTATCCTCCATCATGTCATGGAGAACCCCCATCAGTGCCCATGGGAATATCCCACCCTCTACATCTAGCACCACAAAACAACACATTGCCTCCATGATTAGGACCACTAACCTCATCTCCTTAGTATGGGCTGCATAAATGTCTCCATAACTCATGATAGCACTATGGAACCTCATCTCTGACATCCCCTCTCTAAACAATGTCAACATCATATCATCTAATGTCTCTAAAGAAATAGAGTAAACCTAGATCCCCACTATCAGTAATTGCAATATCATGTAGACGTCCTCTAGGGTTGATGTGATCTCACCCATCGGAAGATGAAATGTGTTGGTCGTTGAATCCCATCTATCAATGAGTGTGACCATCAAGCTCAGCTCTCAAACTATGTGCCTATATCATCTGACCCCAATAATTTTGACATCAATAACATGATACCACTCCTCTACCATCACACTCTCTCATATCACTAGTAACAGAGGCGGTACTCTATCTCTCATCCGCAACTAGTCCCTACCCTACACCCAAAACTCATAGCATTGTTAAACCTTCACCCTACCCAACACATATCTTACCTAAAAACCTATTCCCAAACCCTTATTGCTTATTGTACCCCAACACTACAAATTACCCCTTTTTACACCCATCCACTCATACCATTTTTACCTAGTACCCTACTCATTCTCAATAAACTTGAATTTTCACCTAATTGCCTATCTTTTGCTCTGCCCGACCTTGTTTCTTGATATATTGTACCCTAAATATGACCGGCATCAATCTATCATGACTAGTATTGATCACCTACTACTTGACCAATGTCGGATAATGTGAACCGAAATTAGCCAAATCTTGACTAGATTCGGTCATTGTCGGGGACCGAATCCAAAAAACCCCTATTTCTCCCTAAATTATCAAATCTAACCTTTGTAACCCTATCCTACCTTTCCAAAACATAATTTAAACCCCTTCCCACCCCTTATGTACCCTACCTAGGACCTCCCCCTCCCTCATTTTAATAATTTAACCATAAATTCAAAAATATACACCCACCCAGCACAATTTTACCAACCTATTTTAACAACACATGACAAATTGGGATCAAATCCTACCTCATCGTGGTGTCGTCGGCATGGTGGTACATATGGACACTGCACTGGTTTCCCACCCAAACCCTTTTGCACCTCTACCATGCCAAAATCCACTCCTCACCTCCAACCAACCAATCAAATCACTCGACCCAATCTTGTGGACCCGCCAACCGAATTCCAATCACCCACTACGAGGCTCGCCAACTCAGCTCTCCATATTTCTATCACTTTCCAACTTTCCACCTCTCTTCTGTCATTTTCTACAATTGGAAAATGAAAAATGATTCCGTAAAAAGTGGAATTTTCCTTTTTAAACCCAACCCAAGATGACCAACGCTAGTCATATTTGTGCCCTAGAGAACTAATGTTGGTCACCCTATAACGACATCGGTCAACCCTTACAACTATTTGGCCTTTCTAATCCCCCTTTTACCTATAACCATTAGTGCCCACACCCCTTTTCTCAGCTCGGAAACCTATTGAACCATACCCACAAGCCCAAACCTACCCTTGATTTCTCAAGTTGTGTCTTAGGAGTTATTATTCTACCTTTACCTTGGCCTTACCCATGCCATGACCTATTTACATTAACCCGGCCTACTTGGTGTGACCATTGACCTCATATACTCGTTATACCTTGTGATGTTGTTAGCTATGTTATTTTATCCTAATAACCATACCTTTCTATTATCATTCCATTTATCCCGACCAAGCCTTTGGTGTACCGAACATACCTAAACAATCCTACATCTGACCTAAGTTATGTTTTCTAGACCATATCGTATACCTTGGGATACGTGAATCACTTTAACCTTATTTGTATAAATGTACCGACCTTAGATGATGTATATTTTTCAAGCTCTTCACCTTGATATCATGTTACAATCTATATGTGTGTGTGTGATTGATTGCCATTACTCATGACCTAATTTTGACCTCGGTCAATTACCTATTATCTGAGTTAAGCTGTCACCATTTCCCTTAGTACTCAAACCCTTCCCCACCTTCCTTCACCACCTACACATTTATCAAACCACTCACCGATTCCTTATAATACCTCATCAATGAATGGTTTGCGGGGGATCACCTTCACCAACACATGGTGTAATCACTTCTTATTTTTATCGGTGTTGCTTACCAATACAAGCTACACAACAAAAAGGGGCAAAATGTAGACACCAAAATTGGGTCACACTCCCCTTCATCCCTTTTCAAATAACCAACTTAAACATATTCACCTAACCATGACCCTTTTACCCCACATTAATATTAGTCTAATTATTCATAATTAAATTAATACTCATCCTCACTTCATTCATTATTTAATTACCCTAACTAAACTAACTTCCTCCTCACCTGACACCTCAGCCCACCACCTCACCTAAACACCTCATCAAGGAGCCATTCTTAGCATACTTCCTAACTAAAAAGGACTCAACCTCTTATTAATTTAAATAAACAAGACTTAGTCTAACCCTAAAATCACATGGCTATTATTAATCTAACAAAGCATGCCCGGTTATCTAAGCATAAAAATATGTTTTGATATGCAAGAATAGACAAAGTTGGCCAAGATATTGCTAAGATCTGTCATTTTTAGTAAACCTAGGATTTCCCTCTTTAGCCGATGCGATCAACCTTAAATCAATGTCGATCAACATAAATCGTTGTCAGATACCATATATTCATTTTGGTAACCTTGTTTGAGAGGTTGGTGACATTATCAAGTTTTAGAGCGAAGGATATCTACATGCAAGAAAAACCAGATCCCTTTCACACATCCAGGACAACCATAAGCGCACCAACATGGATCCAAAGGTATTTACATCCATGATAGCATTCTAGGAAGAAATTTTGTGGCACACATGGTTTTAGTAATCATCACGTAGAAGAAAATGGTAATGTCGTAATTAATGGTCATGTTGTGTGGTTAGAGAAGATGAAATTTCATTATGGGATGCATAATTGGCATTTGTACCTTCATGACTATTATTATTGTTTTACTTTTGCATGCTAGATGAGTTTAAGTTGTAAAAATATGGTTGAACTTATACACAACTTCTATACTTTAGTCATTATGAGGAAATAATGATATTAAGTAAGGTATTAAATTATATTGAGCTTGGTTTCTTACATGACCATTATAACAAGTTTGATCAATTCTTACATTAAGTAGTATGGGATAAATGTTTGATTAATTTTTCAGTGAGCATGGTTATGAAGTTTTTGTAATCATCACCTTTGACCTATCCAAATATCCTCCATGAAAACTTTGTTATGGTAAAATTCTATAAGTTTATGTACTTAATTGAAGAACATTTTAAGTTATAATGAGGCATTCAATTATTAAGATAATCAGAGGCTATGAGATAGTGTTTAGATTAATATTACTTATATTCTACAATAAAATCAATTATTTCTAGGTATCTTTATTAATTATATAGGCCATGCATGAGACTTTAGGATCTATAAGTCGAATGTCAACATTGAAGACCCACCAAGTATTATTTAATACATTGATTAATGATGATTAATTATTTTTACCACTAGGTTAGTTAATCACAAACCTCGATTTTGATGAAGTTATTCACCATGTAAAAAGATAGTTATACACCTAACCATGTAAGTGGTTAAATTTGGAAAAATAATATAAAGTTTTCTAAATGTGTGAATCCTGCCTTTTGTGGAGGAGAAATTGGAGGTCGGCGATGGTGATGGTTGGTTGGTCATTAATGGCATTGAATATATTTAATGCACTTAAATGAGCTTGGGAAGTGGTGAAGCTTCCTGAAGAAGCTATCAGACCTGCTGGAAATCCATTTTTCTTTTTGTTCTTGCATGTCAACTACGAACTCTTCTTCTTCTTTCAAAAGCTCCACTTTTGGAACAAAATTTGCATGCAGTTTTTGAAAGATAATTTGTTGGAAATTATGGAAGATAAAAGGAGCTCAAGTATTTTTCTATAGAAGGGGGATACATGTGAGATAGATGAGTTTTTTTTATTTGGGAACTATGTATTGTTCATCCTTGCACAAGGAGCATTAGTAATCACATCTCGGTGGTGAGGAATAGTTGTTGGGACTGCGAGGTGGAAGGATTTCAGTCTTAACAGGCATGGATCGCTCTCTCCCCCTCTTAATATCTTATTCAATCTGATATTTGAATAGATAATCTTCTGCAACATTTTCTTTGGTTTGAATATGCATTTGAGGAAGGTTATTACTATGTATTGTATGATTCTTGTGAAAATATGAGTGATTGTGATTAAGCTTTCAAGGAACTATAGTATTAACTGTTAATTTGGGTATTGTTATACTATGAATATGGTTGTTAATACTGTGTGTTGTTATACTATTGGATAGTGCAAACTCTTTTACCTGAGTTCTATTATTCTCTATTTTGAACATTAATTCATTAGCTCTGGGTATTACCCAGATGTCATAAAATGTTTATACGAGTAAGGAAAATACCTTAAGTGGTATGCACTATAATTTTAGTACTATGGAGTTAATGCTTGCTTCATAGTATAGCTAAAACCATGTTTAGTTTTGGGTTAATTTTCCTTCTGGAACATGGGGTCATTTACATGTTAGAGAATCCAACGACAATCTTAAATAAAAACCCATAAGGGGATTTTCTATTTTGGTCATTTCTAAATCGATCAGTTTCATCCAGTAAGTCTGGGTGCATTAATGATCGATACCACATATATGTTATTTTGATCTAACTGGTAATATGATTAGCATGTTTGAGTGTGAGTGATTGACTTGTGAGCTTTAAATTTGTATATGTTGTTAGCTATATTTTATAGGTCACCATAATGTGAATAAGGAGACCTCCTGGCAATGCAAATAAGCCAGTAATAAGTTATTCCCTTGAGTTTTCAATTAGTATCGACGTTAGCTGGGATGAGTTTTGATTAAGTAAGAAGGTTGCAAGTATTTTTGAAGGCTCTCGATTCAGTTAAGGTAATTAAAAATTACCTTATTAATGTCTATTTTGGAATTGGGTAATATAATGTCATATGTTGAGTTTAGTGGTTTTTATATCTAGGAAAAATAAGGATTCCCTAGTAAGATATATTTAACTAGGATTAAAGAACAATAATAAATATTCTTATAAGAATATATATATCATTCATGCCTGAAAGGTAGTGTATATTATTTTCTTAAAATAATTATTGACCTATTCTAGTAAGAGATGTCTAGGTGGGAAGTAAGGAGGAAGAACATTTTTGAGGGTTGTTGTTCTGAATACCCATTTCTAGTGAATTTCCACTACATGCATTGAGTAGCACGCTGAGATCAGTCCCTATGGACACCAGAAGAATACCTTAAGGATATAAGGATATAATAGTATAATTACATGTTTTAAATTTTTCTACTAGGGCTCAATTCCATAAGTCCGTAGCATCTACCAATTACGCCATATCCCCTTATTGGCGAACGAGATCATGAGATAATCAGATCTCATCAATTTCATTTCAATTGATTTGGTGGATATTAGTTCTAGTTCAAGGGATAGATACCTTATGTTACTTCTTTATCTTTTGACATCTCCAGTCTCATCGAGACTGAAAATCATTATACTATTTCTGTATTTTCTATGCAAGTATTTTATTTTCCACTTTTGTTTGATTCGGACTAGTGAAACTATTGACAGCAATTGATTTAGACTTATAATTTATCATGTTATTGAAAGTGGAAATGAATGCTATGAATGCTTTTATCCTATGTTGTTATATGTTCTATTCTTGTGAATTCCTTTTATTAAGGCATTTAAAATCTATGACAGCGAATAGTTTTCAGATGGATGAAAAGAAATTATTCTAAACATATGATGATTGATTCTTTGCATTATTGTGTCGTTATTATGATCTTAATGTTGCATCATATCATTTAATCAAATATTATATTATTTAAGTCATTAAGTGAGGAAAAGGGCTATTCATGCAAGTCATGTTGGACTGACCATGTGTAATTTTGTACATCAACTTTTCAGTGCAGGGAAAAAGGAATTTTGTGGCGATTAAAGTCTAGACGATGCATTTTGTATTTTCCTTAGAATGCATGAGTGATTGGATTGTATTGAAACCGTAATTTTCAGTCCATATTTATTGTGAATATGATGGCTATTGAACTCACTTATGAGCTTCTCCTTGATCGTGTGTTTTTTTTTTAAAAAGACAATTGATGATGTGTAGAAAAGATTTCTATTTTAACCAGAGGTAATAAGCCTATTTCAAAATTATGTTCAAGTTTGATTAGACATTTTGACTTCTTTATCTTATTCTTTAATTGTTGAGATGCAATCAAGATCTTTATAGATCAACTACTCAAATAAATATAAAATATGATTATATGATTTCCATTTGGGTGCAAGAGGCATTTTGTGTATTATGGTTTATAATAAATTTTATACCTTGGAAATATTATTGGTTATGTTAACCACTATCTATAAATTGTAAAATATGTAGTTATTATGGACTGTTTACCAAATAAAATGTTGAGAAAATATTCTATTATGTATCACTTTAACAACGAGGTAAATAAAGAAATAACTCAGATTATTTCAAGTACTATTGAAAGTAGGTTGGCATCACAACATAGGTAATGATGCATGCAACATTGTTGTGTATCATCAGAATATAACTAGTGTTATTTGCTTAAAACATGTTGGTATATCCGGTGAAGTGACTTCACACCATAGGGATCTTAAGAACTTGACCAATTAGCTTAACTGAAAATATATGAATATGTATTGGTAGCATGTATGGATACCCTACAACACTCTAACCTCAACTACTGTGAATTCAATTAATAAGAATAGAGGTAATTATTAATGAGATAAAAGGTAAATATCAATAGTTTCAGCCAATAGATAATAGTATAATATTCTTAAGTGATGGATCATATCTAATGCCTTGAAAGGTCATGTAATATAATCCAACTTAAATAAATTATGATCTTAAAGTTTAACCATTATCAATAATGGTGAGACCTACTCTTATTTGGATTAAGATGTGATGCCATGTAAGAAAACAATAATGGAACAAGTAGAATGACTAGCATTCGGAAAGATAAATTGTAAATGAAGTAAAAAGGACTTCATGGATAATATGATCCATGTTGATGAAACAATAGTTTAAGAATTTATATCCAAAATGGTATAGTAAACCATACGCGGTTGACTATTGTTCTCTCATGAAGCATTTTAATCTTTTATGGTAGAGTTGAGTTGTCAGGTAGACAATCTAGGTCTGATGAGTATTCAAGTGAAAGAGGATACAACTCTAATAATCAAGTACTAAGGTACGTTGATACCTCTATGAAGGTTTAGGAACCACACTTATATAAAGATAAGTTTAATATAACCATAAATAAATTCGGAGGGTGTAGACTTACTTCAAATTATAGGAAGAGGGTGTTGGTCCTATAGCTGATTTACATTGTCATACAACTATAGTCACCAAAGATGTTGACATGAAGATGTAATAAGATTGGTTTCATTGTTTAGAATCGAAAAATGTGATAATTTTCTCTAGGAGATGATAACATATTTAAAAAAAAAGGGGTTGTCCCATAATGCGTCATTATGAGCATACAAGTATGATATCTATTTACAATGGAGGTAAAATGGGAACACACTTACTAAGTTGGAAAGAACATAGTATCTTAATCCTAACCCTAGTCAACTCTATGCTATTTCTCTAAAGAGAGGATTAGTAAATGATCATTATTAAAGGAATCAAAGACCTTATGTAGAAGGCTATGACAGAGTGGATGAAAGGGCTAGTAGCCCATCCAACCTATCATAACATATACTCCTAATATATCTACTTGTTGGACATATATAAAAACAAATGAATGATCTTGATTAAGTTGCCACTAAGAAAAGTGGAGTGTTTAAGCTTAAATATTTATTGGCATCAATAGTCTATGACTCTATAGTACTTGATAAAAATTATGAGTCATACTTAAATACATAGTTTTATGTAAGTATATATATCCCTAAGATGAAATAAAGGAAACATGGGCTTAATTGATTAAGCAGGACAAATTTTAATCTGTAATGCTGGTCTTAGACCTGAATAGTATCATTCTCCATTTACGGTTAACTTGAGCATGAAACCTAGTAAGGAAATTAAGTGATACGAGATTGAAGTCCTGGGATCAACTTAAACCGGATCTTAGGTACAACCCATTCATGGAGAAGGTGTCATAAAACCTAGACTATTCTTAAATGATAATAATTACCTTGAAAACATTAGATACCATGACCCATACCAATTTCTTGGTGGGCTAACTAACTCACTGCTGCAATTGCTACATAGTAGTATCCCTATAATGACGGATGTCATTATTAGGATATTATTTTTTAGTAGTTGTACTCGAGTTGTCTCATCAAGAGGTTGGAGTGTGGCATGGTGTTGTCTTAAGTACAAACCTTGATAGAGTTACAAAAATAGTTTGGACCTCCTGGTACGCACCCTTATATCAACTTATGATGGCTACGGGAAGGGAAGTGGTCAAGTAACAAGGTGAATTGTTACGATAACACTTACTTTCCCATAGGCATCATAGGATGACATAGAGGTATGTCTTCATGTAGGTTAAACTAGATTTGTGCCTTGTTCAAGACTTGTAGTTGTTTACAACATTAACATTTGTGAATCCATATAACTGAATAAGTGATTAAGGTGAAATGAAAATTTCCTAATGATGATGTGTGTCATCATGGAATTGAGCATGGCATACATGACTCAAAAAATTTGCAAAAGTGGTGTAAGTGGCTGATTACACTATCGATATTTCACCATTATCTAAGTTGTGAGATGCTATGTGGATTTCATAGGTGGAACCTAGGTACACACTTAGGGGTTTTCACTTATATATCATATCTTGTTAAAGGAGAACCAAAGGGATACATTTTATGTATGGCTCATATAGAGCATTGAGGGAGAATGAGTAAGTTCAGTATTCTCTCATACAACTACACATGGTTCATGATAAGTTATCGAAATGGATTGCATTAAGGTTTATGTAGATTTAAATATATGGGTATTTAAATCAGCTACATAAAGATTAAAAAAATTCCTAGATATGAAGTGTCAAAAAGTGGATGTTACATTTTGGTATCAGAGCTGAAGGTTGCAACTCTTGGACTTATTGGGTCCTTACGCTAATTAAAAATTTATTTTGTTTTTAGAATAAAATGGATATGAGAAGGATGCACCAAGAAGAAAGAACTGGGTCATATTTTTGTCATGGTTTCCATGGTGTAAAAGTTAGACAAAATTATGGCAATCCTTTAATATACCCAAAACCGGATAGATGCCTTGGAGCAGCTGGTGATGGGTGGAAATGATAAGTTGGATAAAAGACAACTTGAGTTTGTTACTAACAAAAAAAGAGAGTTTTTAAATGATGAACTAATCAATGGTGGCAAGTTTTGGACTTACCAATCCAAAGATGAAATAAACCCAAAATTGGGGAAAGCACTAGATAAACTTGGACCTTTTTCCGATAAGATGATATTTGGAAAATCCAGTGGGCTAAAACCAAATCTGCTAGACATTCCCACTCATAAAAATGAAAAGGATCATAAGAATGATAATTCTTCTTCATCTCGGAATGCTAAGAAAATTTGGTGGAAAAAGGATAACAAGAAAATGTGTTCTACCAAAAATAAATTTTGCAAAAAACTTGCAGTGATAACCTGCAAGAAAAAGTATAACACTATTGCAAATGGAAAAGTTAAATGTGGTCAATCAGGACCTACTTGGAGGATGTTTCTTGTGTGGTAATGGGCATTACACCAAAAATGTCCTTTAAAGAAGATGAACAAGCATCGAGATGATGAAGCATACTACAAGAGTAGACAACAAAGGAAAGGAACATGCACCTCTAACAGATATAAAGAGAAAATTGTGAAGGGATCCATGAGATTAGTATTCTTCAATACTAAAAGAAAGAGAAAATGGATTGGTTGTACTCAATGGAAAACCGATCAACAATTGTAAAACCTAATTCTTCTTGTGGTATGGAATAAAAATGTTCAATTTTTAAGCTTATGTTAGATAAAGTAGCATTTATCTGAATGATTGTTTAGTTTTTCTATTAAATATTTGATGTACATAATTACTATTTCAACCCCAAGATATAGAAATTATCATATTTCAGCCTGTTGACTCTTAATAATGGAATAAAAAAAGTTTGTTGATGGAAAAGGCTATAGCTTATAAAGTAACTTTTGATACTAGCCACTTCATAAGATCTAAGGCAAGCAAGTTTTCTCGGTCTTAAAAAAAAAACTGCAAACTTCTTGCTTGAGGATAGGTAAAAAGACTATCCATACTCATTTGTGAGTCAATGTTTGTTAAGAGTTCCTAAATGAACTTGTTGATGGCTCGTTATGCTTGGGTAACCAAGTTGACAATGTTCTTTGATCAAACTAGGATCTATGAGTAATGAGTAAGATATGTTGAAGTGGCAGATAGATGATATAGCCAAGTATGACTTATATCATAATGAATGCTTAGTTTTACCAGTTGCTATGAAAGACTAAGAAAGTATGAACTTATATGTTTTAGTGTGATCAAGTTTTGGTTGAGACCTTACTTGAAATTGGATCTTATTATGACTGAATGTAATAGGAAGTAATTCAATTTTATGTGTTGTATTAAAGATTATACAAGGCTGTAAGCTGAGTTATGAAGTATATTTTTCCTTCATTCTTACAAGTTATTACTGTATATAACTTAGAGATATATGGTGGTAATATTATTATTCCATCTTTGAATATTTTTGAGTTAATGGTAAGTAATGATATTAGAATGGACAGAGTATAACTCTGTGTGACATAAGTATGGGCTAATATGGTTGTGATAATATTACTCTGGTTTTGGTATTACTTGGATTGATTGTGGCAAATGGATTGGGTAGAGACTTATGAAAAACATTCTACTCAACCACCTTGATACTAGTAGATATTGGAAAACTAAGGTTGATACTTACACGTCTTATTCTACTTATTACTTATAAATAGTAATTTGGTTGGAATATGTGCAGCTGAGTTATTATAATATATACTAGATGGGTATTATTTATTATAACCAACATTTGTATGGTTTTAAGGTTTTTGAATTGTTTGGTTTGTAAAGATAGACCATTGAGTAATGACATTACTCAAACAAATGAAACATAAACTAATAACCTAGAGGTATAATTTATGTGTGAAGGATCTATTTTTCTTTATATATGCGGTTAAGAAAAAAAAAAAAAACCATTTTTTGTTTGGAAAAAGCTTTAAAAAGGAACACCACTGGGAGAAACCCTATAAAATAGTAATTACATAGGAAAATACTCAGAAAAACAAGTAACAAAACAACCCAACCTTGTAATACTTGGGAAAATAGAAAAGAGACAACTTTTCCTTGTTTGTTTCAGCCTTATAAAAGCTTGTTTTGACTTTATTTTTGTATTCATTACATATTATTGTATAGTATGAATGGATGTAATGAAAAAATCATGCCATGTATTTTTCTGTGGAATATTTTTTCTAGCAAAAGGCTGCTACAACCAAGGGAATTAATTTTCAGATCTGAAAATTGCAAGATTTTGAGGAGGATGACTATTCTCCTTAGTAGAAGAGTATAATTTATGTTTTGATTTGATTGTGATTAATAGATAGAATTCATCAGGATGATGATTCATTAGAGGGGAAGAATGTCACACCCCTCAATCCCTCATTCTCTTTTTTCATAAAATGAATTGAAGCATTAAAATAATTTGTGAGTAGCGTGGCAGCTAGTACCACTACGTTGTCTTGTGTACCATTGTGGACACATACGCATATACAAAAGGGTATGCATACGCATGCACAATTGTATGTGTGACATCAAATGGCTCCTATTGTCATGTAGCAAGCAAAACTGTGTAATGTTGTAATTCATTTTACATGTCGGTACACTACTTTTTTATGTTAATGATGGTTTTAGTAATCATCATCGGATGGCTATGTGGTCATGTGTGTGTTGTGAAATACCTTCTAGTTAGAGAAGATGAAATTTCATTATGGGATGCATAATTGCATCTTGTACCTTCATGGTTATTATTATTGTTTTACTTTTGCATGTTGGATGAGTTTAAGTTGTAAAAATATGGTTGAACTTATACACAACTTCTATACTTTAGTCATTATGAGGAAATAATGATATTAAGTAAGGTACTAAATTGTATATTGAGCTTGGTTTCTTACATGACCGTTATAGCAAGTTTGATCAATTCTTACATTAAGTAGTATGGGATAAATGTTTGATTAATTTTTTAGGTGAGCATGGTTATGAAGTTGTTGTAATCTTCACCTTCGACCTATCCAAATATCCTCCATGCAAACTTTGTTATGGTAAACTTCTATAAGTTTATGTACTTAATTGAAGAACATTTTAAGTTATAATGAGGCATTCAATTATTAAGATAATCAAGAGGCTATGAGATAGTGTTTAGATTAATATTACTTATATTCGACAATAAAATCAATTATTTCTGGGTATCTTTATTAATTATATGGGCCATGCATGAGACTTTAGGATCTATAAGTCGAATGACTCACATTGAAGACCCACCAAGCATTATTTAATACATTGATTAATGCAATTGATGATTTTCTACTAGGCTTAGTTAATCACAAACCTCATGATTTTGATGAAGGTTATTCGCCATGCAAAAAGATAGTTATATGCCTATCCATGCAAGTGGTTAAATTTGGAAAAAGAATATAAAGTTTTCTAAATGTGTGAATCCCACCTTTTGTGGAGGAGAAATTGGAGGCCGACGGTGATGGTTGGTTGGTCATTAATGGCATTGAATATATTAAATGCACTTAAATGAGGAGATAAGCTTGGGAAGTGGTGAAGCTTCTTGAAGAAGCTATCAAACTGCTTGGAAATCCATTTTTTTCTGTTCTTGCATGTCAACTATGAACTCTTCTTCTTCTTTCGAAAGCTCCACTTTTGGAACAAAATTTGCATGCAGTTTTTTTGAAAGATAATTCATTGGAAATTTTGAAGATAAAAGGAGCTCAAGTATTTTGTATAGAAGGGGGATACGTGAGATAGATGAGTTTTTATTTATTTGGAACTATGTATTGTTCGGCCTTGCACAAGGAGCATTAGTAATCACATCTCGGTGGTGAGGAATAGTTGTTGGGACTACGAGGTGGAAGGATTTCAGTCTTAACAGGCATGGATCACTCTCTCCCCCTCTTAATATCTTATTCAATCTAATATTTGAATAGATAATCTTCTACAACATTTTCTTTGGTTTGAATATGCATTTGAGGAAGGTTATTACTGATGTATTGTATGATTCTTGTGAAATTATGAGTGATTGTGATTAAGCTTTCAAGATACTACAATGTATAATTGTTAATTTGGGTGTTGTTTTATTACATGTGAATATGGTTGTTAATATTGTGTGTTGTTATACTATTGGATAGTGCAAACTCTTTTACCTGAGTTCTATTATTCTCTATTTTAATATTAATTCATTAGCTCTGGGTATTACCCAGATGCCTGAAATGTTTATACGATTAAGGAAAATACCTTAAGTGGTATGCACTATAATTTTAGTATTATGGAGTTAATGCTTGCTTCACAATATAGCTAAAACCATGTTTAGTTTTGGATTAATTTTCCTTCTAGACCATGGGGTCATTCCATGTTAGAGAATCCAATGAAATCTTAAATAAAAACCCATAAGGGGATTTTTTGATTTGGTCATTTCTAATTGATCAGTTTCATCTAGTAAGTTTGGCATTAATGATTGATACCGCATATATGTTATATTGATCTAACTAGTAATATGATTAGCATGTTGAGCGTGAGTGATTGACTTGTGAGCTTTAAATTTGTATATATGTTGTTAGCTATATTTTATCGGTCACCGTAATGTGAATAAGGAGACCTCCTAGCAATGCAAATAAGCTAGTAATAAGTTATTCCCCTTGAGTTTTCGATTGGTATCAACGTTAGCTTGGGATGAGTTTTGATTAAGCAAGAAGGTTAAGGTTGGTATTTTTTTGAAGGCTCTTGATTTAGTTAAGGTAATTAAAAATTACCTTATTAACGTCTATTTTGGGAATTGGGTAATATAATGTCATATGTTGAGTTTAGTGGTTTTTATATCTAGGGAAAAATAAGGATTCCCTAGTAAGATATATTTAACTAGGATTAAAGAACAATAAATAAATATTCTTATAAGAATATATCATATCATGCCCTAAAAGGAAGTGTATATTATTTTCTTAAAATAATTACCGACCTATTCTAGTAAGAGATGTCTGGTGGGAAGTAAGGAGGAAGAACATTTTTGAGGGTTTTGTTCTGAATACCCATTTCTAGTGAATTTCTACTACGTGCATTGAGTAGCACATGTGAGATCAGTCCCTATGGACACCAGAAGAATACCTTAAGGATATAAGGATATAATAGTATAATTACATGTTTTAGAAGTTTTTCTACCAAGGCTCAATTCTATTAAGTCCGTAGCGTCTACCAATTCCGCCATATCCCCTTATTGGCGAACGAAATCATGAGATAATCGGATCTCATAAATTTCATTTAAATTGATTTGGTGGATATTAGTTCAAGGGTGGGATACCCTCTGTTACTTCTTTATCTTTCGACATCTCCAGTCTAATCGAGACTGAAAATTATTATACTATTTCAGTATTTTCTATGCAAGTATTTTATTTTCTACTTTTGTTTGATTCGAACTAGTGAAACTATTGACAAAAATTGATTTAGACTTATAATTTATCATGTTATTGAAAGTGGAATGAATGCTATGAATGCTTTTATCCTATGTTGTTATATGTTCTATTCTGTGAATTCCTTTTATTAAGGCATTTAAAATCTATGACAACAAATAGTTTTCAGATGGATGAAAAGAAATTATTCTAAACATATGATGATTGATTCTTTGCATTATTGTGTTGTTACTATGATCTTAATGTTGTAGCATATCATTTAATCAAATATTATATTGCATAAGTCATTAAGTGGGGAAAAGGGCTATTCATGCCAGTCATGTTGGACTGACCATGTGCAATTTTGTACATCAACTTTTCAGTGCAGGGAAAAAGGAATTTTGTGGCAATTAAAGTCTGGATGATGCATTTTGTATTTTCCTTAGAATGCATGAGTGATTGGATTGTATTGAAACCATAATTTTAGTCAAGATTTATTGTGAATATGATGGCTATTGAGCTTAAGATATTTGACTCACTTATGAGCTTCTCCTTGATCGTTTGTTTTTAAAAAAAATAAGACAATTGATGATGTGTAGAAAAGATTTTTGTTTTAACCAGAGGTAATAAGCCTATTTCAAAATTATGTTCAAGTTTGATTAGACATTTTGACTTCTTTATCTTATTCTTTAATTGTTGAGATGCAATCAAAGATCTTTACAGATCAACTACTCAAATAAATATAAAATATGATTATATGATTTCCATTTGGGTGTAAGAGTCATTTCATATTATGGTTTACAATAAATTTTATACCTTGGAAATATTATTGGTTATGTTAACCACTATCTATAAATTGCAAAATATGTAGTTATTATGGACTATTTACCAAATAAAATGTTGAGAAAATATTCTATTATGTTCACTTTAACAACGAGGTAAATAAAGAAATAACTCAGATTATTTCAAGTACTATTGAAAGTAGGTTGGCATCACAACATAGGTAATGATGCATGCAACATTATTACATATCATCAGAATATAACTGAGTTTATTTTCTTAAAACATGTTGGTATATCTAGTGAAGTGACTTCACACCATAGGGATCTTAAGAACTTGACCAATTAGCTTAACTAAAAATATATGAATATGTATTGGTAGCATGTATGGATACCCTGCAACACTCTAACCTCAACTACTATGAATTCAATTAATAAGAATAGAGGTAATTATTAATGAGATAAAAGGTAAATATCAATAGTTTCAACAGATAGATAATAGTATAATATTCTTAAGTGATGGATCATATCTAATGCCTTGAAAGGTCATGTAATATAATCCAACTTAAATAAATTATGATCTTAAAGTTTAACCATTATCAATAATGGTGGAGACCTACTCTTATTTGGATTAAGATGTGATGCCATGTAAGAAAACAATAATGGAACAAGTAGAATGACAGGCATTCGGGAAAGATAAATTACAAATGAAGTAAAAAGGACTTCATGGATAATATGATCCATGTTGATGAAACAATAGTTTAAGAATTTATATCCAAAATGGTATAGTAAATTATACATGCGTTTTCTATATTGTTCTCGCATGAAAATTTTTTTCTTTTATGGTAGAGTTGTGTTTTGTCAGTAGAAAATCTAGGTCTGATGAGTATTCAAGTGAAAGAGGATATGACTATATAATCAAGTACTAAGGTACGTTGATACCTCTATGAAGGTTTAGGAACCACACTTATATAAAGATAAGTTTAATATAACCATAAATAAATTCGGAGGGTGTAGACTTACTTCAAATTATAGGAAGAGGGTGTTGGTCTATAGCTGATTTACATTGTCATACAACTACGGTCACCAAAGATGTTGACATGAAGATGTAATAAGATTGGTTTCATTGTTCAGGAATCAGAAAATGTGATAATTTTCTCTAGGAGATGATAACATATTTAAAAAAAGGGGTTGTCCCATAATGCGTCATTATGAGCATACAAGTATGATATCTGTTTACAATGGAGGTAAAATGGGAACACACTACTAAGTTGGAAAGAACATAGTATCTTAACCCTAACCCTAGTCAACTCTACTATTATCTCTAAAGAGGATTAGTAAATGATCATTATTAAAGGAATCAAATACCTTATGTAGAAGGCTATGATAGGAGTGGATGAAAGGGAAGTAGCCCATCCAACCTATCATAACATATATACTCTATATATATACTTGTTGGATATATTAAAACAAATGAATGATCTTGATTAAGCTACCACTAAGAAAAGTGGAGTGCTTAAGCTTAAATATTTATTGGCATCAATAGTCTATGGTACTTGATAAAAAGTATGAGTCATACTTAAATACATAGTTTTATGTAAGTATATATCCCTAAGATGAAATAAAGGAAACATGGGCTTAATTGATTAAGAAGGGACATATTTTAATCTATAATGCTGGTCTTAGACCTGAATAGTATCATTCTCCATTTACGGTTAACTTGAGCATGAAACCTAGTAAGGAAATTAAGTGATAAGGAGATTGAAGTCTTGGGATCAACTTAAACTGATCTTAGGTACGACCCATTCATGGAGAAGGTGTCGTAAAACCTAGACTATTCTAAAATGATAATAATTACCTTGAAAACATTAGATACCATGACCCATACCGTTTCTTGGTGGGCTAACTCACTACAATTGCTACACAGATAGTATCCCTATAATGATGGATGTCATTATTAGGATATTGTTGTTTAGTAGCTGTACCGAGTTGTCTCATCAAGAGGCTAGAGTGTGGCATGGTGTTGTCTTAAGTACAAACCTTGATAGAGTTACAAAAATAGTTTATACCTCCTGGTATGCACCCTTATATCAACTTATGATGGCTACGGGAAGGGAAGTGGTCAAGTAACAAGGTGAATTGTTATGATAACACTTACTTTCCCATAGGCATCATAGGATGACATAGAGGTACATCTTCATGTAGGTTAAACTAGATTTGTGCCTTGTTCAAGACTTGTAGTTGGTTACAACATTAACATTTGTGAATCCATATAACTAAATAAGTGATTAAGGTGAAATGAAAATTTCCTAATGACAAGTGTGTCATCATGGAATTGAGCATGGCATACATGACTCAAAAATTTGTGTAAAGTGGTGTAAGCAAGGATGATTACACTTTGAGATTTCACCATTATCTAAGTTGTGAGATGCCTGTGGATTTCATAGGTGGAACCTAGGTACACACTTAGGGGTTTTCACTTATATATCATATCCTGTTAAAGGAGAACCAAAGGGATACATTTTATGTATGGCTCATAGAGCATTGAGGGAGAATGAGTAAGTTCAGTATTCTCTCATACAACTGCACATGGTTCATGACATTTATCGAAAATGGATTGCATTAAGGTTTATGTAGATGACAACAAATCAAAACGGTTTATTGCTATTCTACCAGTAGGAATCTATGAAAGTCTTACAATATTCTACCTTTAAGGGGTTTAGGATCTTATCCCGGTGGAAATAGTTCGAATGACAAAAGCATAGGTGAATCCAATAGAATAAACATGCAGATCTAACTTAAGAAATATCTAACACACAACACAAGAATTTAGCACAAAGTCTCAATTTTGTATTAATAATGCTCTATTACAAGAAGGCTCAAAGTCTTTCTCTCTTCACTCTATTTTTTATACAAGTTTTCTCACATGGAATACAACAAGCATTCCAGTATTTATAGAAGGAGAAGGAGAAAGAAGACAAAAAGAGCCAACAACTATTTACAAAATATCTACAAAATATTTAAAAGTCAAAAGTTGACTTTGGGGTAATTTTGTGGATAACAACATCTCATGATGCAACATGGATGATGTCATCATTTGTGCCAACATTCTTTTAAATATTTTACAAAAATGGGATAAATCCTAGGAGGAAGGAGCCTATTCGTCATCATCCCTTGGCTAGAAAGGAGTGTCCTGCTTCTGCTCAGGAGAGGAAATGTGAAATTGAGCTCAATACTCCATGAACTTGCTAACCATCATTTGAAGTTGATCCTGAGTGGGACCTTTGGTGTGATCCCCGATGACTTCGCAAGTCTCCCATTCATCTCTGAGTCTTTCCAGGAGTTTGAAGTATTCATTACACCTCCATCAGGTATCCAACAAAGTCACAGCAGGCTAGAAGGTTGTTGATAGATTCTATATCAAAAGAGGCCTCTGACTCTAAACCTTGCGACGTGATTCCTTTGAAAAATCGAATAGTGTCATCTGCCTTCCTCAAGGTGTATGATGGGGTGAGAAAACCTAGAGACATCCTTAAAATGATCTGCTCCATTTGATGCATTGCATCCAAGGCTTCCTCCTTGATTTTGTCTATTTTCTCTAAGACAAACTCCATCTGGTCAACTCGATAGTCTAGAGTAGCAAGGATTTTATTGGGTGCTCTTGGGTGATCGAAGACACCAAATTTCATTAAGTCATTGACTGGGCAGTTGAGCATCTTCTAGAATGTCTCATGTTGTAACCTGGCATGGTCCAACTCTTCAGAGATAGGTCCTGCTATTTCCTGGAGTTCCTTGTTAGCTTGATCTATATTTTGATACAGCTCTGTGAACTTTGTAATCACTTCCTCACTATCTTTGAGGATCTTCTCTCTCCAGGAAGACACTACTACACCTTACTCACCAATCTTGGTGTACTCATTTATCTTCTCCTGACTAAGAGCTTCAGGAGATTCGGTAGCAGCTACAGGAGGTGCATTGCCCATATTTTGCAGGGCTTAGAGAAGATTCTTGTTTTATTCTTTCAATATCCTCTTCTCTTCCTTTGCTTCTTGAATATTTTTGCAAAGGGCATCCACTTTGTGGATAAGGCTTCGCCTTGTAGGCTTTCTAGTATGTTCCCTTTGTGACTCGAGTCACTATAAAATCTATAGGAGACAGATCTTTTTCTCCTTTATGGGATCAGGGTATGCGATCTCCATAACTCTTTCACCTGAAGAACTTTGAGAGAAGAAGGTTATAGAATTTTTCTTATTAGCCCCTTTAGTTGGAATAATGGAGAATTCCATAGGTGCAATAGGGACTTTCCTCTTGAGCTGACTCGGGTGTTTGGAGATCCATTCTAAACTTAGGGGAGTGGGAACAGAGGAAGAGGAGGAAACATGGGTGGAAGAAGGAGAAACTACAAAGGACATGGGAAAATGTGTCAAGACACTCGATGGTGGCATTGAGAAAGAATCCAACCCTTCAACACTCATGGTGGTAGGAGTCACTACAGGAGAGGAAACCATGGGGGTGGAAGGGATCTATGAGATGAGGGAAGAAATGTTGGGGGACAGATCCGCGAGGGAAGAGAAGATGGAGGAAGAGGGAGGGGGAATGGTAGAAGATGGGGGAGAAGACACAACCAAAGGAGTGGTTGGTTGAGTGACATGAGGAGGGAAGGAGGAGCAGGAGATGGGATAGTGGGAACCTCAACAGTTGTAGTAGTGGCAACATCCTGAGTGGATGTGCCCATTGGAGCACTTACCACTTCTTCTTCTTCTAGGGATATCAGGCTTACTACCTATTCCTCGGTAGTAGAAGGAGGGCTCTCAGGAGCTTCCTCTTGAGTAGTGCTTGTCTCTCCCTCTTTATCTTTTCCTTTGCCTTTAGGTAAGTGCTTTGGCTTGGTGGGTGCATTACCCAAGGGAGATGTGGTAAAGTCTACTCCAAGGTAGATGAGACTATTTTTCTTGCGAAATGCTCTGCACTATAGGTGCCCTTGACCCATTCCTCTATACTCGAGGGCCTTGCTTTCTATCAATTTCAGCAAATGGCCAATTTTCCCCATCTTTGTCTTGATAAACTTGATCAACGTCTTGATCGATTGCTTGAAAAGCCATTTGGGAAAATGGCCACACCATACTTGAATGATCTCTGCTCAGGCTAATTAGTAGTGATCCTTTTGTCTAAGCTTGACTTCATGATATAGATCGATGTAGATATATTCGATCTGAGGGACATGAATTGGATCGAGCTTTTCCCTTGGAAGGAAATCATGAGGATCAAAGGTTGGCCTCGCTAGGAACTTATGCTTTAAGTTGAGAAATTCAAGCTCTATAAACATTTCCCAGGCTTTGATGTGTGAAGTGAAGGTGTACCTGCCCACTGTGAGGGGGAATGGAGTTCTACCCTTCTTTATTTTTAAACACTTCTCATGGTATGTGATAAGCTTCCTAGAAATCTCCAATAAGATTAGCTTGGGTCCCGCATACCTTAGAAAATTGGTGGGCTCTCCCAAGAAGTTTGCAGCTCTAAGATAGGTGAAAGTGGGGAATTGCATGAATAAAACTCCCCACTTCTCTGTTGTGGATACCATGATTTTGGTCATCTTACTATGAGTCATATTAGGCCTTAAGAGGTAGATGACACCATAGAACAAGGCATCATTGATTTTGTTGAATTGTGCTATGATGTTTTCCAGTTTCAACTCTGGATAATACTTGTATATCCTAACCTGGGGCCATACCCCATACCGACTCAATGCTGGGTAGTCCCTCTCTGAGGTAGTAGCATATACCACTTAGGAGTTCATATAGAACCTCCCAGTTGTTGAAAGTTGTTGGAGTTGTTCCGAGATCATGTCGCTTTGATAATCTGCCCCCACTCAAAATGTTGATCGGAATGTTTTTGCTCATTGTTTATAAATATCTAAGCATCCACTTGTGACAGAATGGGCATCGGGAAGCCCAAACACCTTACTCAGAAAGTGATTGTGTCACTCGGTTCCTCTGAAAAGTCACTTCGATGAATGATTTGTGGCGACCTGCTTACCACCTTGTTTTTAAAGGTATACCTCATTCATCAGCTACATGCATTTATCTTCATTTTTATTCCACGTCTTCATGCAATCCTCTTGGCTTACTGCTATAAAATTTTGGTGGTGAGGGATTCCCAACATGATCTCAAAATTTCAGGCAGTGAGGTTGATTATAACCTCACCCTTCTCATTTTCGACACATCTTATATCTTTATTGTAGCAATGACCCACCAACATCATAAACTCATTGTTGATTACACTCACGGGAATCCTTATAGCAAAGTGTAGACCACTGCCAACCAATTTATCCATCCATGGGATACCTGTGACCTTCTTGGTTCTAGCCCAGAAGTCTTCCATGTCAATGTGACCGAGTTCTGAATCTCTAATATCTAGGTCACACTCTGCAAGGGATTCAGGCATCCTGACCCTTTGGTATTTGTATTTCATTTCTTCTTCCATTAGCTTGGCTTTACCCTTGGACTTGGTTGGCTTCTTACTTGATGAAGACATGTGTGAATCTAAGTTCAGTTGTTGATTTGCAAGAAGAATTAGGGAATTCCATCGCAGAAGAGCCATGTTAGTTGTTAAGTCATCCATCAAAGCTTACAAAATGAAAAGTTAGCAATTTATGAGTCTCTGGGCACAAGGCGCAGCTCTACTACAGGCTGCAGGGTTTTAGAAAAGCAAGGCACACTTTGGGAATGTGTTGCATGGAAGGAAACAACACCAAAAGGGGCGCGGGGAATGGAAATACTACACACAACATTTATATGTTGGTGTCAATGGATGTGCACTTGTGCCATATGAAGGGTTTTAACTAGGTGCAAATTTATCTGGTGTAGCAAGGTCTCAGGGTGCACCATCGGTGCATATGTGGTAGATGTAACATTAAGGTGAGGTGCGCCAAGGGTTTAGCTTGCGCAGTGTGAGAAGGGTTTTCACAACATTCAGATGTTGTTATTACTGTATGTGCACTTGCACCTATGCTTGCACTTTAGGATTTTTGGATTTTTATAAGGCACGGAAAGGCTTATGTCACACACGGGACAATGTGCTAATGCCATGATCGTTTTCTTGATGAAACAACAATGATACCTATGCCGAAGGAAAAATAGTGGGTTATTTTACAAAGATATATGATTTTCACTCTTTTGATAGGCTTTGTGGTTTTGAGTCTTTTGACTTAGGTTTTGATAAGGGGAATGGAGGAAAAAGGGATAGGGGTCCATTCTGAGGCAGGGCCTTCTAGGTTAGCAGATCTGGAAGGAGAGTAAAAATGGTTTGAAGGTGGGTTTGCAATATGTATTGGGAGTGAAGTTATCTTCTTAGGTTCATTGTTATTTTTAATAACACTAACCACCTAGACCAATAGAAAAACCATAACAAAGCCATAAGAAAAGCAAGGACCACTTACTAGGAATATATAAGATAAAGGAGATGATGTGGGATCCACGAACATGACAAATGGCAACACATAGGGCTGACAAGAATGCTGACAAGTACAGAAGAATAAATTTTTCACATTTTTTGAATTGTGAAAATGACAGGTTAGACGCGCCTATTTATAGCAAAAGGTGTAATAAATGTGCCACCAACTTTTTCTATGGCGCACTTAGGGAGATGTCAACATGAAAATATTTGTGCCATGGCGTAGCTTTTGAAGTGTCGACACTACGTTTTCAGCACCTTGGCGCACCATTGAGGGGCGCAACATTTGGAGTGTTGACAAGTTGGCGCATGCGCCTTGGTGCACCTTTGACATCGCAACATTTATAGGCGCAACATTTGGAATGTTGACACTCAATAGAATGTGCCAAAGGAATAGAGGGGGTGCAGTTTTGTTGATGTAACATGAAAGAAAACTATGCCCAACCCAAAAAGGTTGAAAATGACCAAGTTCTAAAAACTAGATTTTCCGGAAAGGGGTTTTATGCCATTCCAAATGTTAAGAGACCTCAATGGGGGACCAAAATGGAAATTTGGTATGGTTACCTGTAAAATCACCCTTGTCAATTTTATAGATAACAAGATTTTATTGATTTACTTTATTTCTTACATTAAATTTTATTAAACAATGGGTTGACTACCACTAAAGAAGTACCACACTTCTTGGATCTAGCACACGCTAGGAAACCCACTGACATATATTGTTTAACTCTCTTTTGTGGTCTTGTTGTATATTTAGGTATTTTCTCCTAGCCAAAAGGAATATCTCACAGTGAGCATTAGATCAAGAAGTTAGAAAGTTTGCATGACCTTTAAACCGACCATCACTATAGGCATTCCTCCTTGGCCCATCACCTTATCCATTTCTTCAAATCCACAAAGAAAATGGTGAAGCAATGGTTGAGTCTAGGTCATTTAGGCATGGTATGGTCATGTTTATAGGTTTGATTTAATTCCTATGTTATTTGTATTATGAAAAATAAATGATGATGTATATTTATGTTATGGTTTAAACTTCCAGATATTTGATATCATGGAATGGTGAATTGATTGATGTATGATGTGATGAAATGGTAGGTATGTATGTTTGTATTAATTTCCAAGTGTTGTAGAAAATGGAAACTAACTAAGGTAGAATATGAATAGGATAATTGGTTAGGGTAAAGAGTGGCCGAGCTTACCTCTAAGGACCCCATGCCCTTGAGTTTAGCCTACATAACCCGCACAAAAAGGGGCCTCATGCTGATGTAGTTCTCTAATAAGATGAGGAATAATATGATGAGGATAGATGAATGGGTTAGTAGTTGTTAGGTAGGATTGAGTCTAGGTCATTTTGGCATGGTTGAGTTGAGGTTAGTTAGGCATGGTTGAGTTTAGGTTAGTGAGGCATTGTGATTTTGGTAAAAAGGAATTATTTAAATGCAGTGTCGATGGTCTAGTCTTGTATATGAGAATCAAAAAGTAATGAAGAAGGTGAAGGGTAAGAGGTGACCGAAAGATCCATGTAATTGGTAGGAACCATAACAACTCTACCATATTATAAAAAGGTGTTTCCCGATTGACTATTGGAAGGGTGAAGAAATTTAAATTATCACGAAATGTTGCATTCATGGCACATCCCCTTAGTGGGTAAAAATTAGGGTAAAAAAGGTGATGAGGTGAAATAAATTTGATTTTTAGTCTAACCTACTGTGAGACAAAATGCCTATTTGGTAAGATACCCAAAATCACAATAGGCAAGTCCATAATGAAAAAGTTAATCTTTTTCTTTTTCTTCTCGATTTTTTTTGTTTTGATAGATGGATCGATGTGGAAAGCTTCAATATATATATATACATACATATATATATATAGGAATAGTATTCTTTGTATGATAGACTATGTATCGTATGGCTAGTTTTGGATAGCTATCCTTCAAGGAGCAATCTATTTATAGCATGGAGATAGAAAGCGTAGATGTCATTTTTCATGGAGTCATATTGTTGCTTTGAAGTTTTACTCAAGGATTTGAATCCCATTTTACATTTGAAACTTTTTTTCTTTGAACTTTTAGGTCATGGACAAGACTATAGAGATCGATAGGCTCATGACTTGAAGACAAAACCATAACACACAAAGGTTAACTATGAAAGATAGGGTTTAGGTGATGAACAACCATGGGATTATATATTTAAAAATATGAAAAGTATCCATGAGAATCATTCCATGAGTAGATCCATAATACTCATATTAAAGATAAGGCTAATAAGTGATGGGTAATCACATGATTCTTGTTTAGTCGTTGATCCTGAAAATAGGTAAAATAGAAGGTAAATGGTGATCAAGGGACGAGTGTTTAATGGGAAAAAGGTGATATAGGACTTGAATCAACAATAGAATGGTCAAATATGCAAAGTAGTGAGGGGATTAGGTTCAGGTTCAACTTCAAGTGAATACAAATGATAAACACCTGATCCATACGTATGTGTAATAATATACGGTCCAAGCAAGATAGGAGAAAATTTTCCCCGTTTACTTTTCTCTTCTTTTATTACATGTTGATTTTCCTTCAGACAAGGTCACCAACCCGGAAGGTTTGTTCATGGAAACATTTATCTTAGGCACGTTTAATATGTTTTTGATAGATTTGGAGATGGTTGAGAGCATTGAGATGATGCTTTTCTAATAACTCGGGTTGTGTCAAACGGTCTTGCGAAAGTCATCATCGTTAAGAATCTATTTAAGTGAGATACAAAGAGACATGATCTGAACTTCAAGAGCTAGAATAGCCTTTCTACCATAGACTAGAGAGAAATACATTACGTAGTTAAAGTAAGAATACTAGTGTGATAAGCCCATAAGGAAAAAGGAATGTGTGTATGCTAATCCTTTTCACTATAATCAACAAATTTCATAAGAATTTTCTTTAAGGTTTTGTTGGTTGATTATGCTTGCCATTCATTTGAGGGTAGTAAGGTGAGGAAAAATGAGTTGAATACCGAAGGAATCAAAAAGTTTTTGTAGGGTTTTGTTTTTGAATTATTTTCCGTTATCGGTGATTTGATGTAAATGAGGAACACAAAAGTGATAAATGATGTAATGGTTGATGAATTCACATATTTTCTCATCTTTTGTAGAAATAATAGGTATGGATTATACGCATTTAGTGTAGTATTTGGTAGTGGTAATAATCCATTGATGGAATTGTAAAGAATGAATATTGATCTCTTTGACAAGATCTAAACCCCATTGAGATAAATTCCAAATGTCTCGTGCAACTTTGTTAGGCATGACTAGGCATGTGATGAAGATTAGCATGTTGCTAGTACTTCACACAAGATTTGACATAGTCACAATAGTCACAGCTTTAAGGTTGGCCAATAATAGCCCAAGCAAAGAATGCATTCTTAAATAGCTAAACCACTTAAGTGACCTCCACAAATTCCATCATGGAATTCCTTGATGGTGTAGGGAATTTTATAAATTATAAGGCATCGTAACAGATACTATCAAAGCCACGTTTATAAAGAAGGCATCTCATGATGACATAATGAGATAAACCTTTGAGAAAGACATGTTTTCCATTGCAAGTAAGGTCTAGAGGTAGAATTAAAAGGGAAACCTAATCCGTAAACTACTTATACCAAAGGTCACGTGGGTTAGGTTCAACAGCCCGAAAAGGTTGACATCTTGAAATAAATAGGAAGGTGATTGCAGTCATTGTCTTGTGAAAAATATTTTTGATTTAGAAGGAAAAGTAGGTATCTAAGAAGTGAGTCAAGCCATGGTATCCACAAATTTGTTAGTAGAACATATTCAAAAGTATATCAACATGATGTTTATACTTTTGAATTATCTTGTTACTGAAACTAGTATATACCATTAACTTGGTTTACAACCAGTTGGGAATCATCAAAGATATTAATTGATTTAAAGGCGATGGCAGCTTGAAGACCTAATACAAGTGCTTCATATTTGGCAATAATATCGTAAAATAGAAATATAATTTGAAATATAATGGCATGGGTTAATTGTCAAGAGGAATGAAGATAATGCCTACACCACTCCCACACCGACATTTGGAAATATAAAATAATAAGGTCATCTGGTAAATGGTATCATCCAAAGAGAGAGTAGCGATAGAGTCATCCAGAAATCTAAGGTAGAGGACTAATTTCCGAGAGGGGTGCATCTCCAAGTTTATCGACGATGGTTTATCCTTTGAAATTTTTTTGATGGATGAATTCAAGGTCTAATTCTATGATAAGCATGAGCCAACATGTAGCATGTTGATGTTGGTAGGGCTTCGCATACATATAATGTAAGGGGTCAATATTGGTGACGACAAATGTTATTTTGGTTGAGTAGGTAATGATGATGCTTAGTGGAAAAAAAAACTAAGGCTAAGCATATTTTTTCGGTGTGGGTGTATCTAGTTTCATAGTCTAAAAGCTACGGCTTATATAATAAAATTATTGCTCCTTGTTCTGCTCATCATGATGAGCGAGCATGACACCCAAGGAATGATCAGTAGTAGAAATGTAAAGGTAAAATGGTTGGTCATCCTTAGGAGGAATGAGCACAAGTGGTTGGAGGAGGTATTGTTTTAAGGCCTCAAAGGATTTGTGGCATTCATCATCCCATTTGAAGGAGACATCCTTTTTGAGGAGATGATGAAATGGGTGGTAGTGGTTAGAAAGCTATGAAATGAAATGTCAGATATATTACAACTTGCATTGAAAACTATGATGTTGGTGAATGTTATTAGGTGGAGGCATTTTGATAATAGCCTTGATTTTAGTGGGATTGATTTCTATGTGACATAAGGAAATGATAAATCCAAGTAGCTTGCAAGAGATAACAATGAGGACACACTTCATACGCTGAAGGTGAACACAATACTTGATGAGATGGTCAAATATGACCTTAAGAACTGTAAGGTGTCTAGACCGATGTTTAGATTTAGAAATTATATCATCAACATAATCTTATAATATGTGATGCATGATGTCATGAAATATATAAGTCATAGCCCATTGATATGTAGTGCCATCATTCTTAAGTCCAAAGGGAATGACTCAATAGCAAAAGGTCCCCAAGGGGTGATGAAGGTGGTTTTGTGTTGATCTTTTAGAGAAATTAATATTTGGTTATAACCCAAGAAACTATTCATGAGTGATAGCATCTCATGGCTGGTAGTAAGATCAACTAGTTGTTCAATCCTAGATAGAGGAAAGTCGTCTTTATGGAAAGCTAAGTTAAGGTCCCGTAAATCCATGCAAATGTAGAGTCCCCAATCACTTTTGGGATAGGTACAATGTTAGAGATATATTGGGGATAATCAATGGGTAGGATGAAGGAAAGTGAGAGAAGGCATTTATGTTCTTCTTTAACAAGAATTTTACAAGAAGGGAAATGTGAGGATGTATTTTCCGCATCTTCTTTTTTACGGGTTTATCTTCAGAATAGTTATGATATTGTGGACCATAATTTTTGTGTCAATACCGGGCATATCAGCGTAGGACCAAGTAAAATAATTGCTACAATCTCAAAGGAATTAGGTAAAATCTTCTTGTTTAGTAGCATCTAAATATTGGCCTATCTTTAAAATTTATGAGTTGTCCTGAGTGTGAATATTGATTTTGATGGTCGATTAGTTTAACATGGTTTGCATCTTAAAAGGTAATGAATGATGAATATAAGAATCTTCCACACCAAGAGAGGTAAGAATAAACTCATTTTCTTAACATTGAAAAATGTTAATAAAAGGTGTATCATCATCGATCATGTCAGGATATAGGAAGGGAAGATAAGAGGGAACCTCGCCATCATGTTGATAAGTCAAAGGTCCCAAGGAAATGGTGTTCAGAAAAAAAAAGTTAGGAGGAATGGATTCTAGATCCATAGACTCCGTGGGTGAAGGTGGTGATGTTGGTAAATCAGGTGAAGGAGGATTTTCATCCTCAATGAGCTCATTACAGGATTTTTAGAAGATGGTTCGAAAAATCTAATACCACTGTGGTTTTTTTTGTTTACGAGTAGTAAACGAGAAGACAATATGATGACCCTATTTATAGAACCCAAAGCGAAAGCCTTTCCATGCATAGTGGTGGAAGAAAGTGTGGGTGAAGTGGTGGTTGGTGAGAGATTGGAGGTCAGATTAAAATGATCACATTTAAGAAGGTGGCTTGGGAAAATAAGTATAAGTATCAAGTTACCCATACATTAAATTGGTATGAAGGTGGGGAGGACCATAGGGGAAATCTTCACCTATACGGTGTTCATAATGAGGATGTTGGAAAAGGTTACCATACTCTTGAGGAGTAAGGAATGTGCTGATGTTGTAAAGGTGGTACTCTCCTAGAGTAAGGCATTGAAAAACACTTTCTAATGGATTGGTAGTGGATATATGGGTAGTGGGAATAGATGAATCACTAGGTGATTGGGAAGAAGAAGCATTAGTTGGTTGAGAAGTAGATGGGTTAGCAGATGGGTTGGCTATAGAGGCTATTGTGATAGTGGGAATAGAGGAGTTAGGTGTGGGAGAGATAACAATAGCATTAATGGATGGGGCTATGGGTGAAGGAGAAGTGATAGTGGTGGTAGATCCCCTAACTGGTAAAAGGACATCATTAGGTTGGTACAATATGTTGCAGGTTATGAATGGTGAAGGGTTAGATGGAATGGTATAGTTATGTCCTTCACGTTCAAATTTTACACAATGATGTAAGGTTAAAGGAAAAAATCCCATGACATGGATTCAAGGTTGAACAAGCAACAGTTGTACTAGAACTCTCACTCTAAGACATAAAACAATTCTAGAATTGTATGGGGCCCACACAAATGTGGAGAATGATGGTGCCAAGGGTAGAAGTGATGGTGTCATTAAATGAACACAACATAAAGGGGTATTTATGCATGTAATTTGAAGGGATGAACTTTTGGTTGTATGTGTTAGAGGAGATGATGTTGATGTTGGCACCGTCATTGATCATAATGTATTGAATGTGTATATTATCAATATAGACATAAATGAAAAGGGTGGGATTAGGATCATATGATTGAGTAGTAAAATCTCATCATTAGAGAAAATGAGGGTGGCTACTTGGTGAGGAGTGGTAGGCATAGAGGAAGGGGATGAATTGATGAGAGAGGCCACATTGTGAGGGGTGATAATGGAGGCCACAGCATCGGGTCAATAGGTAACACCTCGATGGATTGTAAAACCTCCGTGAGGGCCTCGTCATGAAATTCGTAGGTTTGGATGAGCTCGTATGAATACATTTTTAAAGTGGATTAGTGCAATTGTTTTATCTTTGTATGATGGGTGGCTCATGTTATAAATAGGATATGTGGGTCCTCGAATGGTGATTTTTGGTGGGGTGCGATGATATATTTGGCACATGATTGCGTGAGATGGACTGGTTACTTTCTCCTTTCCTTTGTATTTTTGGGTGCGATTCAAATTTTAACCATATTTATATGGGGTGAATGAGTAGGTGAATCATGATATGTGTAGTGATATGATGGCTAATAGAATCAAGACAAAAATTGTGACAAAATTTCATGCACCGACATTTTGTGGGGTTTTGGCTAGCTCTCTTATGTGGACCATGTTGATCTTGAATTTTGGAGGTGGTGATTCAGTCACCTTTGTATAGGTAGTGGGAAAGGATATGTGGTGATAGGTAGGGGTGGAACTCAGTCATCATTTAGGAGATCATCATCACAAATTTTTGTTCAGGAGGACAAAGTTGGAGAAGAATGGTTTTTAGATCCTTATAATTTTCTACATCATGTCTTGACACACGATGGTAGGCACAAATTTTATTATCATCAAAACCTATTGGTTTGGGTTTGAGTGGGTCATAAGGTCTAAGGGGTGGAAATGTGATGACAGAGGTCTCTAAAAGGTTAGCTAGAATGTTGGCATAAGACCCTGCCAATGGATTGCAATGTGAGGTGAGTGTGGGTCTAGATTGAAGTGTAGGTGATTGTGATGTGTGAGGTACTACAAGAGGTGGAATTGGAGGTGGGATAGGTTTGACCACTAGTTTGGTAGGTGGTACTATTTTAGGCTTGGGTTGTACCTTCTTGGGTAAATGCATAGTAGATGAACTAGCGATAGAAGGTGTTGTAGGATTAACTACCTCTTTGGAGGGTAGTGGGTTTTTCAATTTTGGTTTCTCCTTCTTGGGTAAAGGTGAAGGAGGAGTACATGATGTAGAAGGGAAAGTGGATGGTAGAAGAGGATGAGTTAGCCAAGGTGATAAAGGAGGTGTGGTGAAGGTTACTGACAGAGGCAAGGTGGAAGGTATGGGTTGAAGAGAAGGAAATATCATAGGTACTGATGGAGTTACTGTAGGTGGTGGGGGTATATGTGGTAAGAAAGATGTGGGTAACAAAAAATATCTACATTATGTAGGTAAGGTGGGTATAATAAAAGATGATGATGAAGAGGTAGGTTGTTTTGCTTTTGGTTTTCCTTGTATATGAGATTGTTTGGTCAAGGTAGATGGGTGAGGCCTTAAGATAGACGGAAGGGGCGAAGGTGAAAAATCCATAGTAGGTGAAATTGGTGTGTTTAGCCTAGAAGGTTAGGTCTTCCTTTTAGGTGGAGGAATTGTTTTTGCATGGGTTTGGAAAGATGTGGTTAAATCTAATTTGATGGGTGGATGGATTATGCTTGATGTTGGCATAACACCCAAGGTAGTGATGGGTCTTGATGTGGGGCGTATGTAGGTTCGTGTAGGTTCTTAGGCATAAGAATGGGTTTTGTTTTTGGTAAACATTTAGGTATATGACAGGGTGATGAAGAAGATTTTGTTACAATAGGCATGATCATAGTTTTTTTGGATACTTGAAATACCTTCGGATAGATCATGGAGGTATCCTCAGGAGACATTTTTATTTGGGTTGAAAAGGGTAGCCGAAGGTGTCCCCAAAGCATGGAATTATCAACGTAATCCAAGTGATTGACAAGGCATGAAAATGTCATTTTTTTAAGTGGAGATGATGTTGGTTTAGTAACAATCCCTATAAAATATGTCTAAAAATAGGGAGCTAGTTGGATTCGAGAATCTGTGGGTAAGAGATCCGAGAGAAGATCAACCGGCTCTGTAAGGTTAATGGATCCCCTATGGGTAGGGGAGATAACATTTGGGATGAGGTAGTTTCCTCTTTCAATGGAGAGGAAAGCGAGGATGACTCTCCCATGGGTAGGAGAGTTAATACCGTAGGTTGTTCATTAGGTTGTGAGGTGGGTAGTGAAAAGGTATTGGAAGGTATTTTGGTATCCTCTATGGGTGAAGGGGAGATGAAGGGGACTACTATGTGGGTGAAGGAGTTGATGAAATAAGATCCTCAATGGGTAAAGGAGCTCGGTCTAGAATCTCCTAGATGGAGGGGATAGGAGGAAATTGAGGAAGGGCCAGTATGGTGTCAAACACAATATGGACCTTATCGACATTACTTGTTATTAGTTGATGGTTTTCCAATTTGGTTAGATTACGGGGTGTGATTAGGAAATGTCTTCTTAAAAAAATTTAAATTCTAAGTGGCTGGTGCATTGAAGTTGTCCAAGACAAGATCTTCGTTCTCTAAAATTTCTTGGATGATGTTTTTGAAGGTGATACAATTACCATCGCTATGGCCTTTTACGCGATGATAGTTGTAATAGTCCTAATTCTTGTACCATGTAAGTGTAGGATGAGTAGGGTCAAAACCAATATGTGGTTTGATGGGTGATAGAGAAATTTTCTTCGGATTTAAGAATTTTTATAATAATGAAGAATAAGGCTCCCTAATTGGAGTGTACTTTCATTTCTCTTGCTTGAACTAGAAATATTGAATGGGAGAAAGGTTGGAAGAAGGTTTCAATTGATTGGATGGGTGAGATGGGCCAGATTTTAAAACTACCACATTGGTATATCCTTTTGCTTTGGAATAGTTGTTTTGTGGTTTTGAAGAGGAAGAAGCATCATTGGATTTGAATGCAATGTTTTTGTTATGCAATTGAATTTTCTTCTCTTCTATGGCATGTATTTACATATTTCTAGCCATGGTGAATGCTTCATCAAAGATACGAAAGTTTTGGAATTCAAGAGTTGGTGAGATGTACTTGGCACAAGCCCTAGTGGAAAAATATATAAGCTCAGTTTTAGGTAGCTATAATCTAAGTTGATTGATGAGGCTCAGCCAACGAGTGAAAAAATATATGATAGACTCACCACCATATTGTCGTGTTGAGTACAAATTGATCATGGTGACCTTCTTAACGATATTGATTTAAAATTGGTCCAAGAAGGCTTGAACCACTTGGTTAAATGAGTAAATGGAATTTCAAGGTAAACCACTATACCAATCCAATGTGGGTCCTCTCAAGGACATAGGGAATATCCTCAAGAGTAGAGCATCGTCATGAGAAATTAAATGAAAACCATTTTTAAAAGACCGCAAGTGTTGTTGGGTCCTCTTTACTATTGAACCAATTGAATTTGGGCATTTCCCAATACATAGGATATGGAAAAATTGGAATAGATGGATAAATGGGCTCATTGCAGATTTCATCATATATTAAAGGTTTGTGAGAGCTAGAAACCGATGCTTCCAATGTTTGCTTCTTTTCCATCATCATTTTAATAAGTTTGTTAGTAGCTTGTGATGATTGGTAACCCCCTATAGTATAAGGGGGTTGATGATGAATGTATGATGTGGAAAACATTCCAAGATATGGTGGTGTTGAGTATGAGAACTACATGGGGGAATATATGTAGGTGTAAAATACCCCGAATAGGCAATAAACAAGATAGGTGGTTGTTGGTGATACGTGTAAGTAAGTAGTTTAGATTTAGCAATCCTTTTAGTGCTTGGAGGTAAAGACTATAGGATGGAGATCATGATGTTTTGGAATGGCATATGGGTTGCCGAAAACATGGGTGGTTGTGATGCAATAGGTATATATGAGGTAGCAAGTGTAGACAAGGTTATGCTCAAGGTGGTTGATGAAGGAATGGTTGACACCATGGGAGAAAATAACATCAAAAGTGTGAACGATGCTCTAGGTGCCACCAATATTCATTGCGTGGGGTCAAGTTGGGATACTACGGGTAGTAAGGTGGAAGAAGATAACAATGAGTTAGTGGTAGCTGACATAGAAGTGGGGGTGAGGGTAGGAGGAATGGACATAGGCATAATGTATACCACATGTACTAATGAATTGTAAGTAGATGAATGGGAAAGATAATGTTGTAAGGTAGTAGGGTTATGGTCAAGGAGTCTTGTGAACTCCTCATCACCGGTAATGATGATAATGGGTTGAGTAGGATCCATAGGTGACAGGATGGAAGGTGGTAATGGGCTAGGCCGGAGTAGCTGAAGGCTAATATGAAACAAAAAGGCGTTGGATTGGATACGAGAAAAAACCATGTGAGTTAGCATAGACCCGGTAATCTACTCTCTATAAAAGACAGAAAAATATAAGAAATGGAGAAAAATCGGTTATGGGAGGTGAAATCGGTCATCGTTTTAACTAAAAATTAAAACACAGAATTGACATGAGTTAGGTTAATCGACGACAGGTGATAGGGTAACCGATGCCGATTAGGGTTATCAATACTAGTTACTGTGGGGATTCAAAAGTTTTGAAAAATGTTGTAACAACTGATGAAAATGAGACAAAATCTAGATTTGATAGTGATTTCAAAGATCCAAAGGTATGATAATTCTTCCGAGGAAGCTCGGAAAGAACAAAAATGTGGTGAATTTTATTTTTAATGAAATGGCCAAAAATATGGAAACTAACAATGGTTAGGTGAAATGATGACCCTAAATGAAAATTGATGGTAGTCGTTGGACCGATGCCACCAATGTGAAATTTGAAAAGATGGAAGAATTTGATTTTTGTGACTTAGATCAGATAAACTATCAACCGAGAAAATTGAGTATGATAGTAATGGATCCTAACACACCTAGAAAAAGTTGGAATACACCAACTATAATTTGTGGGGTGTGAAAGGAAGAAAATAAAATGAAGAACGTGACCTCACAACTCAAAACACAACTCAAGAAAAAGCTAAGAAAAAAATGAAATCCTATGGGTGAATTTTATGTTTTAGCTTATGTTATTTTAGACTGACTTGTGAATAGAACAAAATTGTTTTCTTGCTTGAAAGAAGGTGCCCTATGAAAGCCAAGATCTAAGTATGGTATCGTGTAATGTTCAAATTCGTGTCTTACGATCCCTTGTGACCCACATCTCATCTCGCAACCTAAACTCATCACCTAAACCTTACACAATTATTTATTAATTACCTCATAATTGATAAATCCACATCGCCTTACCCGCCACCTCACTTGCCCACCTCACCATGACTTAGCCCTAACCCTAAACTAACCTAATTAGGACCCATGACTTGGTCTAGACTCACATCCATAACTAATGCCTCCTTACTCGCACCCAAAGCCGACCTTCTAGCCACTTGACCAAGCCCGCAACTGATCTCTCGGGAGAAAAGCAGGGAAGGTGGGCTATTTTACTAAAAATAGCCTACTTTTTCCTAACCGATGCCGGTTCCTACTCGACCGCCGTCGGTTACGTAACCGCCATCGGTTCCCTGTAAATGGGCTTCCCAAACCAAAACAACGGATCGGAATTTCATTTTGGGAGATCAGTCGAAGGATTTTTGAATCAAAGGAGAGTCCAAAGCGATTAGCAGAGTCCAGAACTTCACTTGACCAAGCAGAGACGAGTGAAGAAACCAGAAGAGTTGGCAGCCAAGGAGATCAACTGGCATCTTCGTCAAAAACCAGTAAGTTACATCTTGCATGTCCTCCATTATAACATTTCTTATGCTTTTGGAATTACAGTCCTCCCAAATCCGTTTCTGGATCCATTATCCAACGTACCATTGCCTCTAGCTGTCATTCTTTTGTTTCTAACCATCCCGCTTTCCCAAAACTATCCAAAATCAGCCATTACAAACTCCACAACCAGCCCGTAAGATCCTAGAACCCACCGGCTATCAATTATCGCCATCGGTTATAGGTAACATTGGTTCCTTTGATCAAAAACCAGGAAAAACAGCCTTTCCCCTACCCAGTTCAGCCAAGCAATTTAATTGATATTTTACAGTATTTTGTGTTAACTCATATCGGCAGGGGAACTGACCACCTTCGAAAGGAAGTTTCATATTTCCTGGGCCCAAGGCAGTTCCCTCATTTACTATCTAATCAAAATCTTGTGGTCTTGTGTTCTTATTTGCAGGTAGTCCTTCCAAGACAAAAAGGAGTTCTTCGCAGTCAGCCTGATCTTTCTCTACGGTACGCGCACATCATCTCGACATTCTACAGGTATTCCTCCTAACCCTAACCTTATCTGTTTCTATAAGGAACGAAGCATTTCCGAGTGAAACATTTTGGCACGCCCGGTGGGACCCATTTTGGGTTTCTTTCTCTTGCTTATTTTCATTTTAGGAAGCATACTTGCTGTTTTCTTCTTCTTATTCACAAGGTATTTTATTATTCTAGTAAAGAACTTGCTTTGTTTTTGCATCTTCGCATTAGTAAAGTCATCTCTTTTGCTTCATCGAATATCACTTTCGATTTGGGTTTTAAAACACATGCATTACATTCCTGCCTGTTGTTTTTCAATTCTAGTGAACATAGATTAAGTAACAGGTCGTACACGTGGGGGTGATATCCACGGTATTGACAGGAAATTAACCTTAGTTTCACTGCACAACACATACCGAATCACTTCACAATTAACACAACAGCTCAAACATCCCCCCTTTTCCGCGGTATTCCTCCGCCCGATTGAGGTAACCTTATAAGCCAAAACAAACTTGACATTTCCCCTAGGTCTTGTTGTTTAGGATTCTGACATCATCTTACGTCTAAAGGCATAAGCCCACGATAACTAAAATTAACCCTAGGGTTAGTCTCTAGATTTGCGTGTGCCTCTTGCTTGTTTTCAAATCCTGTTTTCTCTGTCATACTTTGTCTTCTGTGATCAATAAGTTGCTAAACATACTCAACGTTACCAATATCAAATCAGCAGCCTTTTATATCTTCTTATCCTTAATTTTTGACACCGCCATCGGTTAAGGGACCGACGTCGTTTGATCTGTGACCGACACCGGTTACTAAACCGATATCGGCATCGTCTTCATCACCCTCGACAAACCAAAGAACTTGCCAAATTCACCATTCAGAGGTTGTTTTTGTTCTTGATAGATTGAAACTTTCCTGGGTGTTCTAGTCTATGGTTGTCATCACTCGGAAGCAAGCCGCCGCCATGGTTTCACATGCCTGCTCTGTGTCTTTGCCTGAATCACCCCCTTCACATTCTATAGGGAACCCTACAGACACCAATGAGATCCCCCAAATTCCTGTAGGAGACAAGGACTTTGCCAAATTTCTGGATGCTAATCCCAGCGCTGTACAATACTATTTGTCTCATACCCCTGACCGTACGCCTGATGGTCAGCTCCTTATGGGCATGCCTATTAGTATAGCTGCTCATTTAGCTCCTACTCCTCCTGATAACAATACCTTACTTCCTGCATCACTAGCCCCGTCTCCCAATCCGACAGCTTCAGAGGTTCATACGACCCCGATTAGCTTTCCTTTGGTTAACCTGGGGCCCCACGTATCGCCACCACCAACTGCCCCTATCTCGTCTCTCTTTCAGACCACTCCATTCATGACTTACTCTTTGCCACCTATTCAAACGAGCTTTCCTTCTCAAGCTCCGCCTACCTTTTCATTCCCATACACGTCCAAAGAACCTCAACACCTTATATGGGACATCCCTATTCTCGTGGCACCATCACCTCATCCAACCACCGATTTCATCAAACAAATGATGGACAAAATGCAAAATTTGGAGGCTTCGCTTCGGGAAGTCGTAGCGCTGACATACGAACAAGTTTGTCGGGAGCCCATTCACCCTTCTCGTCCCCTTCATTCATATCCTCCTCAATGGGAGTTGCCAAAGTTTACTCGCTTTTAATAAGAAAGAGGATCCTCAACAACACTTGCGATCATTTAGACATGCTTGTTATTTGATTGCCCATGATGATGCCTTGTTACTCCGCACCTTTCCCATGTCCTTATCGTGGCCCGCTGAGTGGTACAAAGCTTTAACCCAAAGACTCAATCTTCTCTTTTAACCAACTAGCCCAATCTTTCTTGGATCATTTCTCCATTAACATTGCCAAGAAAGTATCTATCATCGACTCTATGCCATCCGACACCAAGACGAAGACGAATCTATCGCAGATTTCGCTGACGATGGCGGGGCCTTATCAACCAACTTACGTATGCCTTGCCTCAAACCGAACTTATCGAATCAAGCTTACGCGGCCTCGCGCTAAGCACATCTCCCTACCCTCCAAATTCAAACTTTCCGTACATTCGACGAGGTTTTACTATGGCTCGAAAATTAGAAATTCGAGCCTTAGAGGAAGAGAAATCATGGTCACGCAACAAGAACTCCACTTTCCGAACTCCTGATTCTACCAATAAACCAAATACCACCACTCCTCACGCGTCCACCTCTTCTAAATCAAAAGGAGCTGTCCACGCAGTGATGGTCAAATCCCAACCACCGTCCAATACTCCACCAAAAACCACCTATAAATACAAAGCCGAACCCATCAGCTACACTCCCTTGGGAGAAACCTATGATGTGATATTGGAGAAATTGCTCAAAGCTGGGGCTATCACCTTGCCCCCTGTTAAACCTCACTCTGGGTTTGACTCCACCCGCGCAATACCTTCCTGGTACAAAGAAAATGACTTTTGTAACTTTCACCGCGTAAAAGGACATAGTCATGAAAACTGCAAGATGTTGAAAAACATAGTGCAGGAAATGGTTGATGCAGGGGATATAACACTCGATAATCCTAACGCCCCTGCTAACCGAAATCTGAAAATTTTCAACAAGCCATTCCCGAATCACTCGTCCAGCAGCAACGTGAACCAAGATATCTTAGCTGAGGAGAGTGTTCATGAGATCCATGCAGTCTTCGATTCTCAGCCAAAAGCCTCTATCGAGAAAATTTTGAATCAAGCCTCTTCACTAACACAGGAGCCCGAACCTCCTTTACCACCATCAAGCCAAAGCGAAATCGTTCCTTTACCCATAGAAGAGTTAACTGCCCAGGCTTCTCTTCTCATCAATGAGTCTTCTTACACCACATCCCTACAAGACTGTGAGCGGATGCTATCTAATTTATCTATTTCCCAAACGTCCCCTTCTACCACTCTTGCTACACAAGAGGAAGGCTCACCACTCCTTTTGACATCCTTAGACGAGAAATCTCTTACACTAACATCACCACATTCTTTTAATGTGACAGATCTCCTCGAACACGCCCTCCTACCTATTAGTCCCTCATCGCCTAAATCTTTTCAACGACCGGTTGACCTCCTAACATCTATTGATACAGTGCCTCATCTGCCTCCTGTGTCACACCCGCAATGGACTGGAATTACAACCCACCTTTCTTCCGTACCAAAATTACAAATCACACCTGGAGACTGTCATTCCACAGAAGATAGACAGGCCCTATGGGAACGTTTGAGTACCCCTTTTCCTACTCAAATGCAAATGACTAATCCTGATGTCTCCACCATCTACCCGAAGTGCTTACAGAAGCTTAAAATGCCCCTGTTCTCGCCTTCACCCCCCTCACCTCTACCAAATGCCCCGTCCACTTCTATCAACTTAACCAGATCTTCCCCTACGCTTGGGACCTCACCAATGCCCAATCTGACACACCCACCTAAGCGACTCGATCTATCCAAAAATAAATCCGTCCCGCCACCTAGGAGACGAACGCAATCCGGGTCTCTATCACAATTAAAACCCTCATCATCACACCCACCTTCCATATTGGGACCTCATCCCTCCACATTACACCAATATATCATACCTCCTTTGTTTTCTGCAAAACGACCTACGCCTTTTACACCTATACAGAGATCAAAGGGTATCACAACATCGTTACCCCACGTATCCGGTCCACCTATCAACCCTAAACCAATCCCATCATCAAAGGATTTATTTTCTGTCACTCCCCTTTCTCCGTGGTTGTTTCCCGCTACCATGCCATCTGTAGCCTCATCATCTAACCAGCTGAACGTAACTTCTGTGTCCAAGAAACCACGTTTAGTGAAAAACATGTGTCAGCACCCCTCGGCTAAACCACCACCCATACGAACTAAACACGCCCAAACATTACCACAACCCACACAATCAATACCCTCATCTTCTTCTGATTTTGACCCACTCAAAGGATCTTACGCCAAAATCCTTGCTATGTTGGTGGAGAATGCGACCATCTCCCTACCTCCACTTAGACCTTATGACCCGTCTAAGCCCCGACCTGTGGATTATGATGAGTCTAAAATCTGCGCCTATCACCGCACACCTGGACATGATGTGGAAGGATGCAAAGCTCTAAAAACCATCCTTCGCCAGTCACCTCTTCCGGATAGAAAGATTAAGAAAGACAACTTACGAAGGGAGAGACCTCTAGCGTCAATTCCCTCTACTATACCATCTGTCCCCGCCTCACCAAGATCGATCATTATTACAACCCCACCTCTTAAAGACCATGAATTATCCCAACCATCTTCTTCATCTCAGGTCTACGAGATTAATATGATTAGTGTCGCTACTCGAGGACAGAAAAACAATGGGAAAGCGAAAGAAAACACACCTGCGGCATCTCTTTCTCCTTCAACCATCCCGATTACACCACCACCTAAAGTGGTTATTCGCGGACCCGCCTATCCCGTCTCTAATGGAGTTGCCCACCGAACCATGATCAAACAGCTTCATCAATCGCCCGTAAAAATGACACTATATGATCTCATTCAGACTTCTGAATCTCATCGACAAGCTCTCGTTGAGATCCTTCAAGGGATAGAGGTTTTACCCAACGAAACCCTACCCGTTACCTCCATTCTAACACCCAATCACGTTGCCTCTCTCACCAAACAATCCATCTCCCCCACCACTTCGCCTCTCAAAACAACAAGCCGCGTTAGTTTCTCGAAGATGAAATTATCGACTTTGGTGCGTAAGACCCCGACCCTCGCCTCTTTTCATTTCCGCTACGTCCGAGACATTCGAGTACGTCGGGTTATGATTGACGGGGCGCTAGCCTAAACATCATCTCTTCAAAAGCCTTCCAACAAATGAACATCCCTTCTAGTTGCATGTGTGCCAACCCCATCATGTTGCGATCATTCAATGACGCTATTACTTCTACCTTAGGCACCGTGATCCTCAACATTCGCGTAGGCCCACGTACTTTGCCCGAACTCTTCTATGTCCTTGAAGGAGAGTTCCAATATAATATATTGCTGGGTCGTCCTTGGATTCGAGCCATGGGATGTGTTCCCTCAACATTACATCGATGCATAAAATTTGAGTACGAGGGGAAGTCTTACACTGTAAAAGCTGATCCTCCCCCCTTCAAAACTTGCAATATGTTATACCGCCCAAACGATGTGCTTATACCAATTAAGACACCCATACATTCAACCCAACCTTCCTCTTCAAATGTACCTCAACCATCCACCTCAACTGCACCTACGCCTTCAACTGATGAAACCACCATCGCACAAACCACTTCTCTTCCCGCAGCTAACATCCCAACCTCCGACCCCTTAGTAGATGTTTTTCATCGCCTCACGCTGGGGGAGTACCGCCTATATAACGTTAGTTCTTTCCCTACCCCGCAGGAGTACGGACAATTACATGCGCATCCCACCTACGACTGTCGCGTGGGGGAGGTAATCTCTACGACCACCCCATTACCGCACTAACCTAACGTATGGGGGTGTTGACACATCCTCCATTATCCCTGAACCTCCTCTTGGTGTGGTTCCCTTCCAATCCGATTTTCAATACTTGACAAATCGTCGTTTCGCCCTCACCTTCTTGACTCGCTGTGCGTGGAAAGGCTTTGGTTTTGGCCTTTACGAACAAGGCCGACATACACTCATTCCCGTGACCACACGCAAACATAATGATCGCAGTGGTCTCGGTTTTTCCGAAACACCTACACAAGAGACACCTCCTGTCAGCTGTATCCTGGAAGAGGAAGACGTTGCCCCTACCGAAACATCATCACCTACTTTGCCATCATCACCCACAGAATCGATGGACCCTGAATCTATCCCTCCTAACTTTTTTTTTTCATAAATGCTATCTTCATAGGTCCTCTCACTTATCAACGCGATAATGAGGACCCATCTTCTCTTCCCCTTCTGTATCCAGACATGATCGAAGAGGATTCGCCTTTGATTAATGTTGTTGAATGCCAGGATGACGACTCCATACTCACTTACCTGGGCGCGGATGATTCTTATATTCAACGCGCCCTACCATCTGAAACCCAAACTATGCTGAATGAATCTACTATAGAAATCAACATCCACACGGAGGAAGATCCTCACATAGTGAAGATTGGACAATCCCTTAACACATCAGAACAAGCCGCCTTTACTACCTTTCTCTGTGCTCGCAACCAAGCGTTCGCATGGTCTTACGCTGACATGCCAGAATTGATCCTACCATCGCTGGCCCATAACATCACCCTAAACCCCGATTCCAAACCAAATCAAACAGTAAATTGAGAAAATGCATCCACGCATTGCTCTCTTGGTCAAAGAGGAACTCCAACGACTCCTTTCTCGCTTTCCTTCATTCTCGCCTATTGACTATCCTCAATGGATTTCTAACATCGTACCTGTCACGAAAGCGACGGGGGGACTTCGGATATGCACGGATTTCCGAGATCTTAACCTCGCTTGCCCTAAGGATGACTTCCCCCTCCCAAGTATTGATCAACTTGTTGATCTCACTGCGGGTCATGAAATGCTTTCTCTCATGGATGGCTTTTCAGGATACAACCAAATTTTGGTCGCCCCTGCCGATCAACACAAGACTGCCTTCATAACTCCTTGGGGAACCTTTTGTTATCGTGTCATGCCATTTGGCCTTAAGAATGCTGGTGCTACCTATCAGCGGGCTATGACCTACATTTTTCATGACATTATGCACACTATCCTTGAAGACTATGTCGACGATCTTCTTGGCAAGTCTAAACATCGTAGTGAACATCTCGATGTTTTAACCATTATTTTTGATCGCCTGTTACAATATTCTGTCCGCCTTCAACCGAAGAAATGTGTCTTTGGTGTTCTTTCGGGAAAACTTCTTGGCTTTATCGTCTCTTTGCGTGGCATTGAGGTCGATCCATCGAAAGTCAAAGCTATCCTAGAAATGCCCCCACCCAAAAATCTCAAACAACTGCGTAGTTTACAAGGTAAGCTCCAATCTATCCGACGTTTCATCTCCCAACTCTCGGATCGGTGTCAACCTTTCCATCACCTCCTTAAAAAGGATATTGCATTCCAATGGAGCGAAGAATGTCACCAAGCCTTCGAAGCTCTCAAAGCTTATCTCTTACAGCCACCCGTGCTTATCCCACCCCAAGACAACCGCCCTTTCTACCTTTACCTTTCCGCCACCGACCACGCTGTAGGAGCCATGCTTGCACATCGTGACTCTGAGAATCACGAACAAGCCGTTTATTATATAAGTCGTACTTTGGTGGACTATGAGACTAGGTACACACATGTAGAAAAATTGTGCCTGGCCCTATCATTCGTCGCCACCAAACTCCGACACTACCTTCTAAATCACAAGACTTTCGTCATCACCAACACAGACCCCATCCATTACATGTACGCCAAACCTCATCTGAACCAACGCATTGCTAGATGGCTCATGCTTCTCGCCGACCTCGACCTTGAGTTTATCCACCGTAAATCAATCAAAGGACAAACCATCGCACCAACTTCATGGACGCCCTATACCGGGAACAATTTACCAATTCACATTTCCCGACGAACTCATCGCTACTCTTTCCCTCACGGAGGAGTCGTACTCCAATGACCCTCTTCTTCGATGGATCTAAATGCCGCCACAAGGCGGAGGAGCTGGCGTTGTTCTCATTCCTCTCAACGCCGAACCTATGCCTCTTTCATTCCGACTTGATTTCCCTTGCACTAATAATACAAACAGAATACGAGGCCCTTGCTCGGTCTCCAAGTCATTACACTTAGGTATCAAATCTATCAACATTTTTGCGACTCTCAATCGTAGTCAATCAAGTTATGGGCGTCTACCAATGCAAAAACGAGGAACTTCAAAAATACAAACACTATGTAGAATCACTTCTAGCTTTATTTACCCACTATTCTATACAAACCATTCCCGCTCCACTAACAAATTTGCATGATACTATGGCGTGCTTAGCCTCGCAAATTCCCGCCGCGCCAACCGACTCAATTATTCGTCGTGGTCCAACAACTTTTTGCCCCATCCTATTCAACCCCGATAGTTTGTATGATAAATACTGTGTCTACTAATTCACAGGATACCTGGTACCACCAATTTCACGACTACCTTACAATCTCTCGGCCCTCCCACTCGATCTTACTAGTAACGGAAAACGTGCTTTTCTTAAAAGTGTTTCGCGTTATGTTGTCATGGGGGGACTCCTCTATAAACGTGGCTTTGATGGTATCCTCCTTCGCTGTCTAACTGGCATGGAGGCCACTCATACCATCCAACAGGTCCATGACGGTATTTGTGGTGGACATTTTAGCGGCCTTGCCGTGGCCAAACGAATCCTTCGCCTTGGTTATTATTGGCCTACTCTCAATAACGACTGCTACGAATATGTTAAGCGTTGTGTTATGTGTCAACAACATGCCAACCTTCAACATACTCCTAGCCACCCGCTCCGATCGCTCGAGATCTTTGGCCTTTCTCACAATGGGGTTTAGACCTTATTGGTGAGATTCACCCAACCTCTTCACAACGTCACCGTTGGATACTCACAGCGACCGAATATTACACAAAATGGGTGGAGGCTATTCCACTCATTTCAATCAAAAAAGAAAAAATTGTCGAGTTCATTAACCACCACATTATCTCGCCGCTTTGGTGTTCCTCACCGCCCGATAATAATATAATGGAAAATCTTTCAAAAACAAGTTGTTGCGAGACCTTTGTGACAACTTTGGTATCAAACTTAGTTTCTCATCACCTTACTATCCACAAGCCAATGGGCAAGCCGAGTCTTCTAATAAAACACTAACCAAAATCCTCATGAAAGTTGTCAATGAATCTGGAAGAAATTGGCACGATCACATTCCCTTTGCCCTTTGGGCTTATCGTACTAGCATTCGTACTTCTACTAATGCCACACCTTTTTCTTTGGTATACGGCACCGAGGCTGTTTTGCCTCTCGAAATACAAATACCCTCCCTTAGAATATCTCTCGTGATATTCTCACCAACGATGATTTCCGCCAAGAGCGGTTAGCCAATTGAGCTTCTTGACGAACGCCGCTTACAGCCTCTTGATCACCTTCAAATCTATCAAAAACGCATTAAACGTGCTTATGATAAGCGACTTCATGAGCGTACCTTTAAGGTTGGTGATCTTGTCCTCAAAGAGAATCAACATGTAACCAAACTAGAAAAGAGCAAACGTGGAAAATTTGCTCCCAATTGGATTGGGCCTTATATAATCACTCACATCTATGGATCGGGTACTTATCGTTTAGCTTCGCTTAATGGTAAACCTGAGCCTGAGCCCCTTAATGCCTTGCATCTTCGACCATTCTACTGTTGAAATTAGTGTTATATCACTTCTTATCCGCCTACTGCTCGTCCCTTGAGCTCACATACCACCACATACACTTGTCTCTTACATCTCGAAATAAAATCAAGCTCACCCCTCACCTCCCCTTACGATGCCTTCCCCTTCTTAGTCTAGTCCATGACTTCAAAGTATTAAAATAAGCCGTATTCTTATGGGATTTTCTTGAGTCAAACTTCCTACTAAACTAGATGCTTCACGCTAAAACGAACATCTAGTCATCTAAATTAAATATAGACTGCTCCCTCGAAGGACAGCTATATGCCGAATTATTGCCGTTATTATATATAGACTGCTCCTCCGAAGGACAGCTATGCATTACAATTATATCTGCTACTATAAATAGATCGCTCCTCGAAGGACAAATTATATACACAATCAGCCTTTATCGAAGCTTCTCGCATTGATCACCTTCAGAAGACCTCAAGAATAAAACAATCAATATCCCCGTAGACTTCCCGCATCGATCACCTATATTCAATAAAATAAAAGCCTCATTCAAGAACTTTTGAGTCATGGACTTGTCTATTTAGGGTAGGTTCTCTTTCATCGTAATAATCACTTTGTAATAAGTTCTCGTGAGCCTCGCCTATATCATCCACCTCACCTCACCATTTGTTTCAACTCAAGGGACGTAACGTACACCGATATATTGTGATCATACAACTCTTTTCACCTATCGACTTCTCGCTATGCACAGGTACCTAGGGCTTCAAGCTCATTCTACGTTAACTGTGGTTTGTTTAGCTCTTTTCACCTACGGAGCACTCTTTCCGCTTTGCCTCGCATCTAGATTGTGTGTTGATCTTAATCAAGACATGGTTCCTTCTACTTGGGTAGCTAACTTTCACTTCCCTATACCTTTTTACAACATCACCATTCATTACCAACACCAACAACATTACCCTACCAATATCAATATCAATATTCTTACCAAACGACCAATTGCCTAAACCATACCAAATTGCCTAAATTCACCCCTCCCTGATCCTAAGGGAGAACTACATCGGTCTGAGGCCCGTCCTTGCTTTGTGCAATGGGCTATGTAGGCAGCACTTAGGAGACATGGGGTCTCCCAAGGTTAGCTCGACCATCCCCTACCATAACCTATCATGTGTGGTAAATATAAATATTTTTGTGTATTTCTATTTAATTACATTTCTCTTTGATCCTTTTTCAAAACACCGAAAGTCAAAACGACAACATTCTTATTATTATAACGCAAATCAACATACATATCTCGTTTTATTTAGATGTTAAACAAATACATCTTCTATATCATCGACGCGCAGGTCGGTACTCTTATTTATTCTTATACCTTGCTAACATTTATTTAGACCCTCACGCCTCATCCCAAACTAGGTGATGATCGTGATCGTCGACCTCTCCAGCGTGCCTCTCTCCTCAAAGGTACCACGCTATTGGTACCACCCACCGATCTGCCAATCTCTCCTGTAACATGTGAATACGCCTCTCCGCATGGAGGATTCTTCTAGTCCTCCGCTGTCTCCAAACATCGCCCGTGACTCCGCAACCACTAACAATCCTCTTGTCTCATTCACCTACGTTTGGAGCTGCTGAACCAAACGCCGCAGATGATCCCTCTCGCCGTAATCACCGCTATGTCAGGGCGCTCACGCACACCTCGCAGTTCTGCTACCCACCATAATCTATAGGCCTCAACCTACCATTTGGCCCGACCTAAGGCCTCAACCTACCAATTGGCCCGACCCAAGGCCTCAACCTACCTATTTGGCCCGACCCAAGGCCTCAACCTACCATTCGGCCCGACCTAAGGCCTCAACCTACCAATTTGGCCCGACCCAAGGCCTCAACCTACCTATTTGGCCCGATCCAAGGCCTCAACCTACCATTCGGCCCGACCTAAGGCCTCAACCTACCAATTGGCCCGACCCAAGGCCTCAACCTACCATTGGCCCGACCCAAGGCCTCAACCTACCTATTCGGCCCGACCCAAGGCCTCAACCTACCATTCGGCCCGACCCAAGGCCTCAACCTACCATTCGGCCCGACCCAAGGCCTCAACCTACCAATTGGCCCGACCCAAGGCCTCAACCTACCATTTGGCCCGACCCAAGGCCTCAACCTACCATTCGGCCCGACCCAAGGCCTCAACCTACCATTCGGCCCGACCTAAGGCCAACCTACCCCCCGACCCAAGGCCTCAACCTACCTATTTACCCAAGGCCCGACCCAAGGCCTCAACCTAAGGCCCACCTAACCCGACCCCAAGGCCCGCCCAACCACTTGGCCCGACTCAAGGCCGTATCACTTCCATACCATACCCACAATCAACGCTTTATTTTATCCATCCATCATGTACCTTGTGTTCAATCGAGCTCACCTGCTCGTGTTTTAGCATGATTAGGGTCCTCGACTTGATCTCGTCGACCAACTTTGCCTAGACTCTGACCGTGACGCTTATCTCAACCAAACCAACCTTTTGCACGCCGAACATGCCTAAACGCTCCGTACCTTACCCGTTATATACCCCGAGCTACTTCCTATGCCTTGATACCAGATTATATCACCCTTGTTTGGATAAACTATCGACCTTTGCCTATACATCACCGGTTTGCTCACAAATCATATACCCTAGTCATCTATTGCATTTCAACATGCGTCTCGCTTCCTCGACCTTCCCTACCACCTTACCATCCTCTCTACAACATGTACCCTTTATCAACCCTATCCCTGATTTCCCGTTCACTCCATCGGTGATAGATTTGAGGGGGATTACCTATATCCTTAACATGAGAAACCACTTCATATTATTGTCCGCGCAGCTTTAACAAAACAAGCTACACGACAATAAGGGGCTAATGTAGACACCAAATTCGTGTCTTACGATCCCTTGTGACCCACATCTCATCTCGCAACCTAAACTCATCACCTAAACCTTACACAATTATTTATTAATTACCTCATAATTGATAAATCCACATCGCCTTACCCGCCACCTCACTTGCCCACCTCACCATGACTTAGCCCTAACCCTAAACTAACCTAATTAGGACCCATGACTTGGTCTAGACTCACATCCATAACTAATGCCTCCTTACTCGCACCCAAAGCCGACCTTCTAGCCACTTGACCAAGCCCGCAACTGATCTCTCGGGAGAAAAGCAGGGAAGGTGGGCTATTTTACTAAAAATAGCCTACTTTTTCCTAACCGATGCCGGTTCTACTCGACCGCCGCGGTTACGTGAACCGCCATCGGTTCCTCAGAATGGGCTTCCCAAACCAAAACAACGGATCGGAATTTCATTTTGGGAGATCACCAAGGATTTTTAATCAAAGGAGAGTCCAAAGCGATTAGCAGAGTCCGTAACTTCACTTGACCAAGCAGAGACGAGTGAAGAAACCAAAGAGTCAAGCAGCCAAGGAGATCAACTGCATCTTCGCAAAAACCAAGTAAGTTACATCTTGCATGTCCTCCATTATAACATTTCTTATGCTTTTGGAATTACAGCCTCCTCCCAAATCCATTTCTCGATCCATTATCCAACGTACTCATTGCCTCTACCGTCATTCTTTTGTTTCTAACCATCCCGCTTTCCCAAAACTATCCAAAAATCAGCCATTACAAACTCCACAACCAGCCCGTAAGATCCTAGAACCCACCGGATCGATTATCAAGAATCGCCATCGGTTATAGGTAACCGCATCGGTTCCTTTGATCAAAACCAGAAAAACAGCCTTTCCCTACCCAGCTTTCAAATAAGCAATTTAATTGATATTTTACAAGATTTTGTGTTAACTCATATCGGCAGGGAACCGACCACCTTCGAAAGGAAGTTTCATATTTCCCAGCCCAAGGCGCCTCATTTACTATCTAATCAAAATCTTGTGGTCTTGTGTTCTTATTTGCAGTAGTCCTTCCAAGACAAAAAGGAGTTCTTCGCAGCCACCCCGATCTTTCTCTACGGTGACGCGCACATCATCTCGACATTCTACATGTATTCCTCCTAACCCTAACCTTATCTCTGCTTCTATAAGGAACGAAGCATTTCCGAATGGTTCCAACCAAAGTGTGCCAAAAATTTTCACTAGATTCTTAGAAAACTAATTAAATAGATAAGGGAAGAAGGCCAAAGAGGAATACATATTTTTGGTGTTTGTTGAAGGATGTGTGCATTTTTTATTTCCTGATCCAAGTTGATTGTAAGAGATCCATTTTGGCTAGGAGGAACTACCAAATGCAAAACAATACCACCAAATAGAGTTTAAAAAATGAATGGACTATCTAGTGGAAGATACATTTGGGAATCATGATGCTTCCCGAACAGTTGGAAATCCACTTTTATATAACACTATTAACACTAGTTAAATCATAAATGAAGTAAATATCATATTGGAATTGATATGATTTAGGTATCTCATACAAAACAATAAGAAAGATTGTTTAAGGTCAAAATGGGTGGGTTGATTGGCTAGTGTTGATTTGCAGTGTCTAATACAGATCTAGTTAAGGTCATTAAGGATGAGAAATGGTTTTGGGCTATTGGGAAGTGGGTATTAGCTTGCTAGTATGAGTTTTAATGCTAGACACAATAACTCGATGTTGGCCGGATGACTGATGTTGGTTAGATAGAATGACCGACATCGCTTTGATAACCGGCATTGTAGGGGAAATTAGTAGAAATTTATTAGATTTAGTTTTTTAGACTCCCATGATTGCACAGAGGTTGGAAATGATGAGGGTGGGGTTGTAAAATGGTTCTAAAGACTCAAGATTATGAGGAGAGGGTGAAAAATGGGTAAAAGGTCCAGGTATGATCAGGTGATGGGTTGATGGAAGGAAGGAAGTTTACGAGTGTGGAGAGAAATAGATTATAGAGGTGAATAAATAAATCTACAAGGAAACTAGAGATTCAATATAGAGATATTGAATACTTACTTGAAATTGGATTGGAGAACATAGGTGATAAAGATGGTGACCGTAGAGATCTAAAGAGAAGATCTATTGTATTTTTGTCGTGGTAGTTTAAACCTCCATGCCTCTCTATTGTGAATCTGTGATCTTGAAGAGGATGGTGAAAGTTGATCAATAATGGTAGTGTTTCCGTGTGTCTTCTTTTTCCCGAGTGCTAAAGAAATTCGAGTGATCCAAGTATCTATTTTTATGAGATCTTGAATCAAAAGAAAAACCTCAAGAAAATGATTTTAGAAATGTATTTAACCTAACCAACAACAATTAGGTAATCATCGTCGGTTGAGATATAACCGTGTCGGCCAAGGTAGAAATATCTAGGTTGGCCAAAAATAGCCGATTGTTTCTATTTTTAAGCATGATCTCCAATCCTTCTCTCGAGTATTTAGTGATGGATCACAGAAGATAAGTAGGATTCCTTTTATGTTTTTTAATAGGAGTTACGTATAGGTTTAGACTAAGTCCTAATTGGTTAGGATAGGTTGAGATCTGGTCTTTGGTCATTAATGAGGTTTAAGTGGGTCATTTGGGTGAGGTGGCTAGGTGAGTTGGGTGGGTGAGGTATTTAAGTGAGGATATTAAGTAATTTAATTAAGATGATTACTTCAATTAACATGTGCACTAGGGGATATTAATGTGTAGGATATGATTAATTTAATTAGCGGGTTTTAATGGAATTATAACCTAATTTTGTTGACCACATTTTCCCCTGTTTGTCACGTGGCTTGTATTGATAAGTGAAATTGAAAAAATAGGAAGTGGTTTCCCCAAATATAACATTAAATTTATAGACATTAACCTAAGGACCTAAGTTAGTTCCTAAACTAATGTTATGAACCTAACCTAGACTTGGGATAACCTAAGGGGTGAAATGGATGACATGCAAAAGGGAATTTTGGTGGCACCAACCTTAATGTATTTATGAGGATTTATTGGGCATTAAAACTCACTGTTTTAGCCAAATTTGGTGAGTGCATGAAGGTTTATCGAATGGTTAGTTGGCATCTCTACTAAAGTTTTAGATGCATGAAAATTTAAATTTGGTCATAGCCAAATGTAAGTTGGCGGTGGTGGGATATATGGAAGGACTGTTAGTCCTATTTGACATTTAATACTTTGCAATAGCAAAAATGCCTAGGAATTAGGGAAGTTGGAAGGAAGAATGTTTTTTGGTTTTGCATTGATCATTTGGTTTTTGTGAGCTTTTAGCTCTACATGTGGTTTTTCACTTCAAACCCACAATTCAAATTATTGCATGTTATTTCTCTTTATGTGGTGTTGTTTTTAATTGAAATATTATTGAGAAGCTATAAGATGAAAGAGAAGAATGTTTCTGAGCTGGTTGTTGGCGTTTTCATGGAAAATAATTGTTGTTGAGGCTTTGCTAGAAGATTTGCAACAAAATATAAAGGACATGAGCTCTATCAAGCATGATAGGCCCTATCAATTAATTATTCTACTTTTATTTAAGTTCTTCATTAGAAGAAATCTTCTCTTTTTGAAAAGCTTTTGGTTCCGATTTTGTGTTTTCTTATTCTTTTCTTCAATGGTATTTTATTTTTGGTCTTTTGATGCATAATGATTTTTGTGTGATGGGTGGAAAATGAAATATAGAAGTTTTGTATTAATACTTCTGTGTTAACTAGCTTGTACTCAAACCTTCTTGACATTGCAATGGATCTAGGTTGTTCTCTATTAAGTGATTATCTCGACTGCAGATTGTTTATGTATTTATAAATATCTTTGTTTGATGAAATCATAAGATTCTTGCTTCAATTTTCTTTTATTATTGTTGTTTAGAAGACTAACTTGAAGGATACTTCATTTGGTATTGAGACCTATTCCTATGACTTAGATAATCTTATGTTTGCATTTGATATGCTTGCTGATAATGGCTTTGACAACCCATTGTTGTGTTCAATTTTTTTCGTGATTGTATTTATTTAGGACTATACAGCTTTTAGTTCGAGATATAATTATTTTGGGTTTTTCCCAAATGGAAAATGTTTGAATATTTTATTTATTTTTATAAACTTTCCTCGAAATATTCGAATAGGAAAGAATGTCCGAGAAATTTTTAGTTCTATTATGTTGGGTACAAATCATATTTATAAACCCACTTCGGGCTTGTGGATTCCTTAAATTGATCTAGTGTGAACTATGGAAGGAATGCTTATTTATTGTTGAATGTAGATGATTATTTTGTATAAGGGAAGTCATCAACACATTCTCTCTTCCCTTCCTTCTTAGATGAATGTTATTTATTTTAGCATCTAGTCTTGAACTCGATATCAAATTGTTATTATACTTCCTCTATTTTTATTGTTGGAAAATGATAGTAATCTCTTTTGTGACAATTTTCAATTTAGATTGTTTTTCATTTTTAATTAGTTGTTTCATCTTCTTTAACTTGAACCTTTTTGGGTTACCCTATGAAATGAGGATATGTTGGGTTGATTTCTCAAATCTCTATGTTATATTAAGCTATGTCCTCATCTTGTGTTGGAAGTATGTTTCTATAATTTACTTCTATTTTTAAGAAATGATTCCCCATATTTAGGTCTTTGGAACTTCGAATATTTGGTGTGGTTTGACATTTACTTCTTGTTTATAGTTCACACTATCATGGAAACCCTAAGTTGTTATGTTATCTTTACAACATTTATAATGTCTTGAATCTTTGAATTTTTATGATGTCTTTAAGACTGCGACTCTTCTGAGCCTCTAGTAGGATGTTCTTTTGTGTTGTCTATTATTTGTTATTGCAATCATATTTAGATTCTGCATTATGATGAGTTCCATAAGTTGGATAAGATTGGGATCAGTTCTAAAGCTTGCAATGGATAGTTTATCTTTGGAATTATCATTAGAATACATTATGTTGTTATAATATAATAGGGACTACTTAGTGTACTTGAAACAATAACATTGAGTCTTGTTTGGGTTGGAGTAAAGGACTTTATGAAACCTTTCTGATGAAGATGTTTTTAGAAGGTCTAATTAATTGTTTTGTACTGATCACTTAGGATCCAAATCTAAAGTGAGTTTGGGTTTATAGGAAGCCTTGTAATGAGTTAAGTTGGACTAGTTTAGATCCTTAGCTGGATAAACCTTCCTTACCTAGAATGTTGGGTCATATTCTTTATCAAACTAATGTTAGACATTGTGTTGAGCCTAAGTATAGGAATGACTGCTTTTTATGGAATGTTATTTACTTTTTTGGTTCACCTTTTTAGTTCTATTAAGGTGTTAAATTTGAATATCAAAATAGTGTACTTATTTAAGAAAGGTAGTTTTGCATATTCTTGTGCTTCTTCTTGAAAAGTTATAATAGATTGAGTTAAGGAACTTAATTTGGAACTTGACTAGAAGATAAGATTTAGATTGGGAAATATGATTTTCTCCCTTCTTTACTACTATTGTTTTGATTTCTAGCATGTTGTAATAAGTTCATAAGAATGTGGAGTTAGGATTAACTATGATGATTTAATTATTCCTTGCTTATACATTACTTATTGAATCTTTAATCATCTCTCTCCTTCTTGATTTGTAAACTTTTAGGGAAAAATATTTTTATTATCTTGTTTGTGTTTTCAGAACTGTTTCATAAACATCAGGGTTCCTTTTATGAAACAATTAGATAAAAGAATGACTTTTTAATGTTATATTGCTTATCATGCTCAGTTCATATGAACTGACTCGTGCTAACAATTTTGTAGATGGACTTAGTAAAATACGAAAGGAAAATACGAAAGGAAAAGACATAGAAAGTTACATCTATTTTACTAAAAGAAATTGTCTCTTTATTATGATGATTATGTGGCATCATTACTTGAGATGTACTTTTTTGAAATAGAGGATGCAATAAAACTAGTTTTATATTACTATTATGATACTTTGTAATCTATGAAATACTTCGTAATCGCTGAATGGATCAATCATTTTTGATGAATAAATGGTTTGATGATTATTGAATACTACTTTATTGTGATATATTTATTGGTGTTAATTGGGATTTATTATTAAGTAATATCTTAAATGAAGAGGAGGTTAATATATTTAAGTTGTATGTGACAAAGAAACTAAATAGTTCTTATATTTATAAGATGATGGGTTCGAGGGTTTGAAATATTAGTTGGTGTATTTTCACTTAAAAAAGATACAACTAATAGTTGATACTCTAAAATAGATCCTTAAACAATAGAAAATAATTATGATTGAATTATATATTTGTGTATGAATTCTTGGTTGTATTTAAACATATGTGATTTGTTTTCATAAATGGACATTAGTCCTTGATATAGGAAAAAAATATTTTCCTTGAAATCAATCATAGAGACTTATTTGAAGATCTTGTTAAAGTATTTTTTATATTATGAGAATGGTTGACTAGAATTCTTCCTTAGGCAGATTCTTTAATCAAAATAATGAATGCTTAAAAAGGGAACTAAAGGGATTAGAATTCATCTTTATGAAGTCTAAAATAAAGGTTTTAAATAAGCTTGTTTAAGCTAAGGCTGAAATAAGAAAGGGTCTAATGAACACACTTTCATAACATTGAGATCAATCATGTCATTATATGATATAAGTTATTTCATTTAAAGAAAAATTAAACATGTAATTGGAATGGTTAGGAAAGTAGGTTATATCTACATACCTACTTCTCATGTAATTACAACTTGTAACCTTATAGGTTAAATGATGCTTAGTTGAATCTTAAAGCGATGTTATCATTAATCTTTAAGGAAACTATTTAATGGGTTAATAAACTTATAATCTTAAGTATGTTAGTCTAGTTGAGGAAACTCAATTGGATGTTGGTACACATCAACTACAACATAGTACCTTCATAATGACAGGAGTCATTATGAGGATACTATGATGCATTTATTATGTCTCAACACCCCACTTAGTTTGTTTAACTTGATTGACATAAGTGTAATATTAGATCACGGTTCTACCCTATACAGGATAGGAACATGATCTAGTGTCAAGGTCAACCCATGTTGACTTAGGATAACTATACACACCCAATCGACATAAGTCTATTGAGTATGTATATGTATCCTTATTCACCACGACTAGTCTTCCACACTAGTCCATATTACTAACCTTGTCTAGTGTGAAACCTTGAATCAAATTGGATTGACATAAGTCAAGAAATACCACTCTAGATAATAGAACAAGTGTGGTGAGGGACATATTACTTTTGATGAGTATGTCATCTAGGAATGTAAACATGATAAACATGTTTAAAAACTTTGGCCAAAGTATCACAAGTTGTTGGTTGCATTGTCCTATGTCACCTAGTCTAAGATGTAGGATTTCAAATGAATATCGGTAACATATATACGGAGAGGCATCTTATAAAGAACACTTGGGCACCCCTAAAAGGATAAAGGAACCAAGCATACCTAGTATAGAAATGATTGAGTTAACATGAGAGATCGGTTTAATACTTGAGTCATGAAATGAGAGATCAGATTTTTATCGTGTCATTTAAAACTACATATGGTTTCTCAATGAGATGGATTGACATTGAATGTGTGTTCTAAATTATGTTAATTTAGAATAGAGGCCATTATGTAAAAAAACAAAAATTCCTTTATTTCTAAAGTCATAAAATGAGAATGTTACATCTTGGTATCGAGTTGAAGGTGGCATCTCTTGGACCTATTTATTCCATATCCTATAAAAAATTAGTTTTCTTGTTAATAGAAAATGGTTATAATAAGGGGAGGTGCTGTAAATAACCCACCTCCAAGTGGAGAGGCAACTACCACACAAAACTTGACAAGATTCTTTCTTCCCCGCTGTTGGACACAATAGATCATCTAGATGTACTCAAACAACAAGTTACAGTGTAATGAGGAGGAGGAGGAAGATGTTGGTAATAACAATCAGCCACCTCCTAGGGACAACACCAATACTGGAAATATGGGTGTTGACAATAAGAATGTTACGAATGCTAATGAAAATGTACCCAATCATCCTGAAAATAAAAAGGCAAGATTAGCAAATGAAATCACAAATGACATTAAAAGGATAAGTCCACCCAAGTTTTATGGAACTACACTAGGGGATGAAGCTAAGAACTTACTCAACAAAATGAAGAAGTAATTTGCAATAAGGAACTTCTCAGAGGAAACTAAAGTAGTATGGGGAGCTTATCATCTTTCCCATGAGGCATCCTCCTGGTGGGAAAACCGCAAGGCAGAAGTGAACATTGAGAAATCAAGAATCACTTGGGATCAATTTAAGAATTATTTTAGGCAATGTTGGCTTCGACAATCAGTATTATGATCAGAATATTTCTGAATTTCAAAACTTAATTAAGGGAAAATTAACTATAACAGAGTATTAGGAGATGTTTACCAAACTTCTTAAGTATGTAATTATTGAACACTCTCTTTGACAAGAGAGTCTTAAAACATGCAAAATACCCTTGAAAACTCTCTACCATACCCTATTGAATCTCCTTGAGCGTTCTCATGTTCTTCCACTAAAATTCAGAATGTTGAATTCCACCGTAAAAGGCATCACATAGAGTGGTATAATCCACCACCATCATATGTGGTTCATACTTCAAGTACTAGTTATGTGCATGCCCTTGCAATGTGGTTACAAAATTACTTTCCTTCAGCTCTAGGGTAGTGATACCCTTAGCATACCATAGTAAATCACACTTGTGTACATGCTTTGTAGCATCCTCAACACCTTTGTAATCGGTAAATGCAAAGACATCTCATGAAAACCCGCCGAGGTGGTTGAAGTCCTCAGTACACCAAATTTAGAACCCTCATTCCCTCCTATGTTTCATCCACCACTAGCACTTCTAGATCAACTATATCCTATCTCTCTAGATAAACTATATCCTCCTCTTGTAGTAGGAAAAGGGCCCAAAACTATTCCAATCTACATCCCCACCATTGTGTTGAATCTGCGCGCCAAGTTTCTATGACATTGAACCACATCCATTCATGATACCCAAACTTTGTTGGAGTTGAATACTTTGATAATAAGAAAATACACAAAACAACTCGTAATATTTTACACATAAACAAGATGGTGCTTGTATATTTTATTAATCTTTAAAAATCAAGCATTACGATAAGAAGAGAGAGTCAGTAGTATTTATAGATATTGGACAGCTTTTATCTCATCCACAATACATGGAAATAGATAAACTAATTTGAGAATAAAATGCAGGATAATATTCACTGCCCTAATTTCCCCTATTTCCCCTCATGAAATCATCTGGGAATAAACAAAATGAGATTGAACAATATCTCACAAAACATGTGATAAGACAACTAAAGATAACTATGAGTTGAATTAATATAATCTAACTAAAGTAATTAAAAAATTACTTTATTATAATATAACATTTAACTCATATGTTGAATTAAGTGTTAGTTTATTTCTAACATTCCCCCTTAATTCAACATATTATGAAGAGAGTTGGTGAGGAATAATCTAAATTCCTAAAATTTAGGATGTGCAAGAGTTTTTGTGAAGATATCTACACACCGATGTTCTATCAGAAATGCTAAAGTTGAATGTTGTTGTTATGAACTTGTTCATGAATGAAATGTACCGTAACCTCAATGTGTTTGGTGTGTTCATGAAAAACTAGATTCCAAACAAGTTTTATTACTCCTTCATTGTCTACATGTAGGATTGTTGGATGATCCCGTGGAATTCCCAATCCTTCTAGTATCCATCTAAGCCAAATCACTTCACGTATAGCTCCTCCCGTTGCACAATATTCTACTTCGTGGAAGACCTTGAAACACAATTTTTTTCTTTCTCCCCATGAAATAGGTCTAGATCCTAAAAAGAACACAAATCTTGAAGTGGACTTCCTATAATCAATGTTCCCCGCATGATCTCGATTCTCAGATATCCTATCAAGAAGAAGTTATCATTCTTCTTATATTCTAGGCCAAAGTCCATGGTTCCTCCTCGATGTATCTCGGTACCCTCTTTACTACTTTATAGTGACAAACCCTTGGTTCTTGCATAAATCGAGAAAGATAACTGACTGCATAGTTGATATCTGGCCTAGAATAAGTTAAGTAAATGAGACTCCCAATCAATCACAATAAAGAGTAACATTTACTTGTTCTCGATGGATTTGTGTGAGACAGGTTGAAGCCTTGTCTCCATAGGTGTAGCCATTGGTATACTATACATCATTATGAATTTCTCGAGCATTATCTTGGCATATTTTAGTTGAGTAACAAAGAATTGATTTTCCTTTTGTCATACTTCAAGTCCAAGACAATAATGAAGAAGCCTTAGATCTGTCATGTCGAATGATTGATTTAGATCTTCCTTAGTTGTTTCAATCATCTTCACCAAACTTCTAGTGATGACTAGATCATCGACATATACTACTATGATCACTATCTCCCCCTTGCTTTTTGAGATAGAGATTAGGATCATATGGAATTCTTTTGAATCCATGTTTGATGAAATTCTCATCAATCTTTATGTACCATGCCCTGGGAGCCTGTTTGAGACCGTACAATGACTTTATGAGTCTACATACCTTTCCTTCTTTACCTAGTATGACAAAACCTTTTGGTTGAGTCATGTAGACTTCTTCCTATAAATCCCCATTGAGAAATGCACCTTTTACATCCATTTGAAGAACTTTCCAACCAAATTGTCCAAATGCTAGAGAAAATATCATCCCGATTGTTTTGATCTTAGCTATTGGTATGAATGTTTCTTCATAATCAATGCCTTCTTTTTGTGCATAGCCCTTAGCTACCAATCTTTCTTTGTATTTATCAATTCTTCCATTTGATTTGTACTTTGTTTTAAATATCCATTTGCAACCTATTGCCTTCTTCCTCGTAGAAGATCCGTAAGTTTACATGTATTAATCTTAATCAAAGAGTTGAATTATGAATTCATAGCATCGACCAAGGTTTTGATTCTTTGGCATCTTGAATCGTAGTGGGCTCACTTGATTTAATTATCTTGTACTCATTAAGGCTAAGTTTACCTCATTTTGAGTCATACTACAAGTTCTAGGTCCTGAAGTGGATGTGTTAGGATCACTATCCAACTTAGCATCTCGAATTAGATTAGTATACCACTTAGGCATACATTTAGTTGTTCCTGTAGATGGAGGAGTTGAATTATCCTCATCATCATTATCTTCATCAAGAACATCTTCTATTTTCTTAGTAGGATTGTTTTGTGAGTTTATGGAAGGAGCATCTGCTTCTTTATTTTCAAAAAACTCAACATCTCTACTTGTGAAATTTTTCTTGTTTTTGGATCCATTAACCTGTATCCCAAGGCTTCATCACTATATCCCAAGAATATAAGTTGTTCTGATTTCATGTCAAATTTAGTTCTCTTTTTCTTAGGAATGTGCCTACTTACCTTGCATCCAAAAACTCTAAGGTGTTTTATAGATGGTTTGTTCCCTAACCAAGCTTCCTGTGGTGTTATTCCATCAAGTGTGGAAGTGGGAACTCTATTTAGCAGATAAACTGTTATTTTTACTGCTTCTACCCAATATGTTTTATTCAAGCCTAAGTTGTCAATCATACACCTTACGATTTCCATTATAGTTTTATTCCTTCTTTCAATAAAACCATTTTGTTGTGGTTTATATGGAGGTTCCATTTTCTAACGAATTCCATGTGTTTCCAAAAAGGTTTGAACTCATTACTGGTGTATTCACCCCATCGATATTAGCGAGTGTTTTTATTTTCTTACTAACTACATTTTCACAAGCTACTTTGAATTTCTTGAAAGTTTCAAAGGCTTGGTCTTTGGTGCGAATGTAGTATACCCACATTTTTGTGAGTAATCATCAACAAAAAGCATAAAATATTGAAACCCTGAATGACTAGGTCTCGTAGGTTCTCACAAATCGGTATGCACAAGATCAATTTTACCATGGGCCCTGAATGTACTACTTTTCTAAAAAGAAGCTCTATGTTGTTTTCTTGCCAAACAATTTGTGCACTTGTCTATATTTTTCTTGAAATTTGGTATTCCTCTTACCATATTATTTTTTCGAAGTGTTTCAAGATAGCCAAAACTTACATGGCCAAATATTCAATGCCACAATTGTGCCAATGATGTATCCTTAGCTACAGGGCCTGATTTTTGGTTTGAACAAAATCCAATGAAACATACGACCTACACCAAGCTCTCGTGCAACAATGTTGGATTTTTTAGACTTATCTTTAAATAAACACATCTTCTTTCCATCTATACAATCAAAATCCACTTTTAAGTTGTGCTCCAAAAGCCGACTTACGAAAGTAGATTCTTTGTCAATCTAGGAACATATAGAACATCTCTTATTATGCACTTTCTTGATCCAAGAGGTAAGGAGATGTTTCCAATTCCTTGTACTTTTACGATGAATCATCACCCAACAAAAAAAGTATTTGTTAGGTGTATTCTTTAACTCTAAGAACCAATCATTTCTCTTGGTCATATGTCTTTTTGCTCCCGAGTCAACATACCAAATTACCTGTGGTGAATTGATTTCTTAAGTTGATTATGTAGAAAATAGGAAGTCCTCATTTGGTGAGTTATCTTATTCTTCAAGAATGTTCTTTGTGTTTGTGGTGTTTTCTTTTTCTAGTTACTTTTCCTTTGTCCTTGTTTTTTTTTTTATAACCTTGACTAGATTGTTGAAAATTTTGCTTCTTACCACTAGATGAACCCTTCTAAAATGTGTTATACCAACAATATTTTAAGTCACATCCTTTTACTCACACAAATCGACACTAATTTTTCTAAGTGTTCCCTTGAGTATTCTATTGAGAATGTTGCTTGTGTTGCTTACCAGTTGTATGAATCTATTTCTTTCCTTATGGAATGAAGAGAGGGCTTATTCCTCATCTTCTAAAAAGTTTGTTCATGGACTCTTCATGTTATAACATGTTCACTAACTCTTCAAAAATTGTAGTTGGACCCATAATGTTGAGAGTTGTGACAAATATTTTGTATGAGGTTTGGAAAAGCTCTCAATACAATAGGGACAAGAGATTCATTAGTGACCTATACTTCCAGAGCTTGGAGAGATGATCTCAATATAGAACCATGCTTTAGAAAACCTTCAATAGACTCATTAGATTTCATTTTGAGATAATGGAGTTGTGTTTGTAATTACGAAATAGCATTTTTGTTGTTAGCTTCATATACAGTAGCTAGTTTATCCCATGCTTCTTTTGCAGTTGTCGTTTGATGAATATGAGGTTGTACATCATCAGTTACACCAAATAGAATTATAATTTTTGCCTTTTGATTAGCACGATCAAACACACATTGTTGAGAAATATCATTTTCTAGTCTCGTTATCAAGCCATCAACTACACCAATTATGTCCTCAAATTCAAGTTGAGTTTTAATTTTCATTTTCCATGCAGCATAATTATCTCCTCGTAGGAGTTGTGAATCGGGAAAAAGAATTTGGGCACATTGTTAGCCATTTTTGCATGAAAGAAAAGAGAGATAGAGAATCAAACACGAAACAAATCCCCCCTCAAATCAGTACACACCCCCCCAAAAAATTGATTTTTATTGAGTGTGGGCTCCTTTTTGGCCTTTTACAATGATTTTTCGGCACTATCGGCCGTTTTTACAAACATCTTGTAAATAGAAAAAGAAAATTGCACCCCCCTTCTTGTTTACGAAAAAATTAATATTTTCACAATTTTTTAAATTTTTGGGCACTTTGGCCTCTTTTCCCCTAAAAATTTATTTTTGGGCTCTTTTGCCTCTTTGACTAGACCAAAGCATAGAGCTCAAAAAAACATATACTTTAAAAAAATGGCACCTCAATCTGAGGTACCAGTTGAAAGTTATGACCGTTTTAAAATATTTTTTTCCGGAACCCTTTCCAAAAATGGATTTTTTTTTTGTGCTTCTGATTTTGTTCACATCGTCCAAAAAAGGAAATTTTTTTAAACACAATTTTTAACATAGAAAATGTGGGTCTAACTTATGCATGCATGCAAAAAAAAATTCTTCATCGTCTTCCTTGTTTCCTTCGCCGCCCTTTCGCCTTAAAGGCTCTCTTACGCTCTGTTATGCAAGGTTGCACAGGAATTGCTAGCAGATTGAATATGCACACCCAGCATTAGTATCCATCTTGTTTTTTTCTTTTGTAGGTGTGAAGTTGTCAGGTAAATCCGCAGGTCTGCAAGGTGAATTCACAGATATATGCAAATACCGCAGCTGCATATAGGTTGCAGATCGGTGGTGGATGTTTCTTTTTTTATTAAAAATGAAACCTACACACCAAACCTGAATAGTGGTGCCTCCAAAATTAGGGGTCCACTAAATTAAATCACACTAAACAGGATCTTTGAATTAGAGAAAATACCAAAAATGTATATAGTTCATATGTAATGAACCATATTAAAACAATTGATACAATCACTTTGTTACCAATCTTGGAGGTGTTTCTATACTATTGCTTTTGCTGCTTCTGGCATGTGGAGTAGGGTAGGGGATTTGTGAAGAGGCTGGGGGAAACTCTGGCTCCTCCTAGCTCAAGCTTCTTATTCCTCCTCCCTCAAAACTTCCTACACTTTTCCTTAGATTAGAATGCTGCTCTGATGCCAGATGTTGGAGTTGAATACTTTGATAATAAGAAAATACACAAAACAACTCTGAATCTTTTACATGTAAGCAAGACGGTGATTTTATATTTTATTACTCTTAAAAATCAAGCATTACAATAAGAAGAGAGAGCTGAAATATTTATAGATATTAGACAACTTCTATCTCATCCACAATACATGGAAATAGATAAAGTAATATGAGATTGAACAATATCTCACAAAGCATGTGATAAGACAACTAAAGACAACTATGAGTTGACTTAATATAATATAACTAAAGTAATAAAACAATTACTTTATTATAATATAACATTTAACTCATATGTTGAATTAAGTGTTAGTTTATTTCTAACAAACTTTTTGTACCCACACCTTTTCCAAACGTTCTTGAAAGGATTCCACCAAATACTAGAAATGTCTAAACAACCATAGATGAATGTAATGTAAAATTATATCTACTTGATTATGCTTTCTTACCAATACCAAACAAAATAGAAATACTTGTCTATGAAATTGTAAAAATAAGTTTAAGGGTTTGGCCGTATGGTGGGTTTAGTTATGTTCCTATGATTCTTCTCCTTCCTTCATGCAATGAGCTCTCATCGAGAATCGAGAAGGGGCTCTTCTCCCACCGTTAGACCATAAAATTGACTAAGTCCTAAGGCGATAAAGAGCATGTGTGTGTGTAAAGCAAGTGTGTAGAAAGGAACTTAAGAAAAGGGCACGAGAGAAGAGCTTGGAAAGTGGAAGTAAAAAAAGGTTTAAGGAATTAGTTGTATTTATGAGGTAGATCATAGAAAAACACGTGAGGGACTAAGTAGGCATGATAAATGGATAAGGTGCCATCCTAGAGCCTTAGAGGTCAAGAAAATAATATTCCACATAGGGAAAATTCCTAGGGGGATCATTACAGTTAGTGGCGGCCTTTGCAAGCAGGTATAAGCACTAGATCATGGAGGACCACACTTCCCCTTGGCGCATGCAATCTGCTTCATGGGTGAAATTATGTGGTGAATCTAGATTCTATTTAAAGGAGTTCTTAGGTCTAAAATAAGAGAGTATAGAGAGGTAACTAAGTGTTGCAAGAATGTTGGCAAGGATGTTTTTAAGCATATATGTATGCACTCGGTCTAAAACAAGGGTTGTAATGGGAAAACATAGCTAGGATCTATATTCATAGTAGTTGTGTAGGGATGGAATGATATTATATGATATATATGGTCTCTGATGACCCTTTTGTATGGAATATGGCTACTATGAATGATTATAAGAAATATATGAATCTCTATTCCAATTATTTGTGTTTATAAGACCAAACCCTAGTGTTTTTTCATGTTCTTCATGGTTAGATCTGATTCTATTATGCCATTGTGATGTTTATGCTTATCTCATAATGTTTTTTATACATATAACTAGTTCTATTACCTATGTATTAGATTATATTCATGTTTATGTTATGCAAATCATCACTCCATTAATGGTGGAACATTCTCACAAGAATCACATATAGGAGGGGCTCAAGTGCCCGAACACACCTCGTGAGAACCCAACACTTTGGTGATAGGTTGGTGCGCTTGGAGTTAAAAGAAAGATTAGAGGATAGAGGTAAATGAGACTACATTTTGGTTACATTGTCGAAACCTCTTTTGAAGTTGTTGTTAGAATGATGTGTGATCATGGAGCATCTGACCTTGGAAAACATAAATACCTAGCTTAAAATCATGGAGAATGAGTTTTCTTAGAGCTTCGGTAGTGGATCTGAGTTTGATGCATGAAAATGGGTGGAGGAGAACCTCGTATCATGAGCTCCATGAGACATTATTTTGTTATTTTCCAATATATTTGTATGAATTTCAGAATATGCATCAAGGATGATTTAGTACTATAGACCTCATGTTTAGACCTAGGAGGAATATCAACAGTTGCAGGATGTTGATCTTTCCTAGAATTGTGTGTTTGATCACTAGTGGAAAGGTGTTCTTACTAGCTATACATTGGAATACGTGATCTCTACATATTCTTGCCCAATGTTTGTTGAGTTTTTTTCTTAAGGGATCAAAGAGGACCGTTCTTGTATGATTTACCATTAACGATCAAGATTTGAATTATAACTTTGAGCTTAGAAGCATTTCCGATGGTTGCCTAAACTCTCTCTAGGTGCGGGGTGCGAGAAACTAGTGTGATGGAGATAGCAGACCTTGCGATGGAAGTAAAGAGAGAGGAGATACAGATCAAGTAAAATGAATCCCAAAAAGGGAGTTGGCAAGAAAAAGGGAATTTTATGGTGTGATGGAATTATGGAGCTAGACATTATGGGAAGGATTTGAGGTTCACATGGAGGGCGCAGGACTTGAGTAGTTTATGTTACGCCATCTTGGCAAGCATAGGAGAGAAACCCCCTCAGATTCTAGTGAGAGATCGTCATATGGAGAAAGGAAGATATCCATAGCTACACTTCTTATCCCACCTAGTGACCAAAACCTAGCACTTAGTTTTCCATTTTATGAGACAAGTACTTCTAGTTTAGTTGGTGTTAGTGAGCAAATAGTTTGGGTATCACATTTGGAAGTGGTGCATGAAACACATATGGTAGTGGTTTGGTATCACAGACTATCGGTGCATATTTTAGCATGATAGTAGGGACACAAAGTGTAACTACTTCTAGAACCTTACTTGCTATGGGAGGAGGATCTAGTGGATTTTGTGGAATAGGAGCTAATGGATCAAGTGGATCTAGTGGGGGAGGTGAAATGGGAGGGAATCAAGGTCTTGGATTTGGTGGGTAAGGTCCACAACACCATCAATAGGTGTTTTATGATATGTCACTTCATTTACCCGACAATAAGGGCATTAAAAATGTCGCAAAGCATGTACACAAGTGTGATTTTCTATGGCACACAAAGGGCTTCACTGTTTTGGAGTGGAAAGAAATTTATTTTGTAACTACATTGTAAAGGCATGTACATAGTTACTATTGGAAGTATTACCCCATTATATGGTGCTGGATTATACTTGTTGTGCAATGAAATCGTGACATAATTCCACATTCCCGAGATCGAATAGAAGAGAATCCACGGGTTGAAATAAATTGAGAAAGGTATGGTGGAGAGCACGTAAGATTATGACGCTCATTTTAAGACTCTCCTGTCAAATTTATCCTATGATATCCATCCATCCCAGCATGCACAATGGTTTTTAGGGGCTTGATAATGCCCTTTAGGTGATCCCTTTCACACAAAACTTTCACAGATCCATGTGATGCCTTGAGATTGATTTGTGTGGTGAGGCCATGGGGATCATTGACACTAGCATGATTCCATTTTTGGAATCTTAGATTGCTTCCATGGCTAAAAACTTGAGAATCTATATGTGAATTCGGCTCATGAAACACACGGTGGAATTGGGTGTATGGATTGTGAAGTGGAAGGGAAAACAAAGGACAGCTTACCCATGAAAGACAAAGTGTACGCCACATCATCCAGTTGTGAAATATGTCGTAGAGATCATGATACACATAGATGATCGTTGTTGCAAAACACGATCCATATGAATATGTCTTGTTATTGTAAAATTTTCACATCCACTATTCATGATACGAAGGACTATCAATTGATAAAACAAATCCATGATGTCATTTATCTCGGTGTACACTAGACCAACATCGGAAGTAGTTATAAGGCCGAGGATCATCAGTATGAGGGGTGTGTGGATGGAGGAGATCAAGGAAGAGGTTTTCACAGAGGATTTAGAGGCCATAATGATTGTGAAAGAAGAATTTACTTTCCCCGTGTGACTTGTTACAATTTTGGATCAACTACACACTACAAACACACTTTCTTTGACTTGTTACCATGCTTAGGGTGTGGGAAGAAGCACAAGTATGAATAATTATTTGAGATGTATGACCACATGAGAAAGAACTAGAATAATAAAAAAGGCATGTGGATGGTGAGTGTAAGGAGGACCAATGAACAATGGATACCAAGGGTAGGAATTAACTCAAGCTAGATCATGTTTTGGTCATTACATGCACCGAGGTTACACATTCCCAAGATTAACAAAAGAAAAGGCCTCTTATCAGAAGAGAAGAAGTGTTACATGGGAAGTATCCTGTTCCTACCCACTATAAGGAGGTGTACCAAGAAACCATGGAGGTAATTAGGATTTTGGAAGGAGAAATCTAGTGTTTGAAGGATTGATTGAGCCAGTTGGAACAGAAGAAGAGTGTTCGGAGTGTTCCTTATTAGGATATAGATGAGGTTAGGTAAGTTTTTTAGATGCTTTGGTAGGAGAACATGATTCCTTTTTTTGGGAGAATGGCTAAGATAAAAGGTACCGTGCATTATAGAAGGGTGTGAGATACAAGTCCTACATGCTAACCTACCTCCTCACAACATTGATTATGATAAGGAAAGCACACTGAATGCAATTGTTTATGGGTGTCTCCCGAGTAATATATTGATTGACATAGTTGTGTAGGTTAATTTCCTTACTCTAGATGCATGATGAAACCAAATGGGGAGGCCCCCATTATAGCTATCTTAAAATGTGTTCTACATGGCTAACAGGACAAAGGCCATGCCTCTAGGAGTGTTGAAGGGTGCATCCATAACTAATAAATGGATGAAATTTACTGGAGATATTAAGGTTCTAGAGCTTGTTGATGTTGATAGTTTCCCATTACTACTTGGGTGTCCTTGGTGCTATGAAAACAATGCTAACATGTCTTTAAATAAGGGCAACATCAGTTTTGAGAACAAGGAGGAGCGTGTGATCATTCCATTGATTGATGGATGGTCCTTTCCTTATGTGGAACCATTGGGTGAAAATGAATAAAACAAGACATATATGCACACCATTAGGGACCTGAAGTTTGTTCATCCATCTAAGGGAGGGGTCATTAAGTGGGAGGATACAACCAAGTGTTTCTTGACAAAATTGGGTGCATGACACATATGATTTAGTTGGTAGGAATATAAAGGGTACTAGAACTCAAGTTGTTAGAGTGTACTCAGTTAGGTGCTTAGGAGGAAGGTAGTTTCCATGATACACTAGGGAGGGAAACCTTGATGTCTTTCTATATGAAATGAAGATCCTCCGAAGTGTCAAGTAGAGAGAAGGAATATGCTTACCTATACCTTACACAGCATAGAAGTGTGTTTGTGGGTGACCCATCGAGATAATATTTTAGAATGGTGCGAAGTGAAAATTTCCCTCTATAAGATTTCTCTTAAGGAATGAACCATCTTAAATTTATGACTTTGATGGGAAGGGATATGCCTCATGCCATTTTCTAGAGTGTTAGAATACTTGCATGGGAGGCATGGAAGCTTTATCCCCTTTCCTAAGGGTGCATAATTTTTATTCCACATTTCAAGGTTATGCATGCACCTGGTACATCCATTCAGAGTTACATTGTCGATAGATAATTTCCACAAGAGGACGGTCGATATCATCCAAATAATTGAGTATTATTCCCCTAAGCAATCAAAGTGAATGAGGCACTTCTGGTAGTTAAACGTATTAACTTGGGAGATTGTGTTACTATAGAGGACCAAATTTTGGATTTGATAGGAGAACCTAAGCTAGGGGTGAGCTTTATAGAAGAAGAAATAGAAGAAGTATATCTTGAGCGCACTTGTATGGAGAAAGAAAAGGGTAAGTTCGTGTACCGTGGATGGTGAGATGGAAAATTTGATGTTAATCATACCATAGGTATGTGCAATGTATTGGAAAAATAAAATGAGAAATCGTGCACTTACCATGAGCCCTTATAAATAAATAAGGTTAACATTGGTACCGAATCATAGCTAAAGGAAGCTATTATCGAGACTAATAGGAAGACCAAAAGGTTTCAAAAGTAGTTAAACTATTGTGCAATTTCTCGAGACTTTTTCCGTATGGGTACTATGAGTTAAAATGGGTTCATCCTTTATTGACCGAAATGTGGATCAAGTTGAAATTAGGTGTGTGCCCCATTAGGAAATGACCATACATAATGAACCTGAAATTTTTGCATAAAGGTTAAGGAGGAAATTGACAAGATGATAGAATCTAGAATTATTGAGGCTATTGAGGAATCTGAGTGGGTATGCGCCATTGTAATTAATATCAAAAATGATGGGAGAATAAGGATATGTGTAGAATACAGGAATATCAATGTTGCATGTGTCATAGATCCATTCCCAACCCCATTTACTAAAGAGATTATGGAAGGTGTAGCTGGGAAAGAGATCTATTCTTTTACAGAGGGATTATCGGGTTATCACCAGGTTAGAATTGTGAAGGAAGACTAGGAAAAAAATTTCACCAATGAATGGGGAAGTTTTTCTTATATGATTATGCCTTTTGGATTGAAGAACATGCCTATCGTGTTTTTCATTCATTGATGTCCGTGTCTTTCAATACTTCATCCATAAATTTTGACACTTTTACCCTCGATAATCGAATGATGTATGGGATAGTCAAAGATCATTGTGATAATCTACGGTTGACATTTTAGAGATGCAGATAGTTGAGCATCTCCCTGAATATTAAGATTTTTTTTTCTGCCACTCCTTTTGGCATGTTGTTGGGACACATTATTTGTAAAGAAGGCTTATTGGTAGACCCCGTAAAATTTACTCTCATAATAGGATTAGAAGATCCTACCAATCAAAGCATGGTGCATGGGTTCCTAGGGCATACATGGCACTACAAGAAATTCATCAAGGGATATGCCCATATTTCCACACCCCTAGAAGAGTTATTGAAACATAAAAGTAAGTTCTATTGGGGAGAGTCACAACAGGTGGCATTTGACATGTTAAAGGAGAAGCTTACCACCACACCCATTTTTCGTTTTCCCTCTTGGGATAGGTCGTTTAATGTGCATGTTGATGTATCCGTTATGGTGATTAGAGTGGTCTTAACACATCCTAGAGAGGGAATTATTAACCATCCCTTGAGTTTTTCTAGCAGGAATTTGACCTCGACATAATAGAATTATAATACCACAGAGAGTGAGGCCTTGTCAATGATCTACATGCTGCACAAATTTAGGAATTTTTTTTTGGAAACATGTTTTATTTTCTACATAGACCACATGGAATCAAAGTACTTAGTGAAAAAACCCATTTTAAGGCGAGGGTGCATATGTCAAGTAGTTCTTATTGTTTCAGGAGTTTGAGTTTACATTATGGTAAAACAACAGTAATTTTGGACCTGACCATATAACTCAGATTGAATCTAGAGAGGATGCAAAACCATCAAGGACATGATGCCGGATGCACAATTTTTAGATTGCAGAGTGCACCTTCCGACTTAGAGGATATTGTTGTTTTTCTACGATGGGTGTGGTGCTGAAGGAACAAAGGCCTTGGAGAAAAATAGTTAGCTATACATGTTGTGCCCTATATGTTGATCATATGAGACATACACAAACTAGGTTGACATGAGGTCTTGTGTCAATGTGTGCTAGAGCATGAACATGATGCAATCATGAAGGAAGCTCATGGTTGCATTGCAGGAGGTCACTATGTTGGGAATGTGACTACACACAAGATCTTATTGGTAGGCCTTTGGTGGGAAACAATTTACAAGGATTGTATTTAATATTACAATGCCTATGACCATTTTCAGCACCTTGGTAAACCAATATGTAGAGATGAAATTTCAAAGTAAGACCTATTGCTAGTGTAAATCATTTGAAAAATGGGTAATTGAATTTGTGGGACCTATTTCCCCGGTTGTGTGTCAGACAGGTTCACGTTATATTATCACTTACAAAAAGTATCTTACAAGGTGGCTATAAGTGGTACCTACAAAGGAGTGCATGGTGGTAACAACAATTATGTATTTATAGGAGAACATAATCAACAAATAGGGATGTCTGTTGAGCTTCATGAGTGATAGGGGTATGCATATCTTATATGAGGTTGTTCAAATTTCATTGGCAGAGTTCATGGTGGCCCATAAAAAAACTACACCCTACCATGTTCAAGCTAATGGGACTACTGAGGCCTTTAAAAAAATTGAGCCACACGTTAACAAAGATTTGCAATGTCAAAAGAAAAGATTGGGATGATAAAGTCTTTGTAGTGCTATGGGAATATAAAAAAAATTATAAGTGATTAAACAAGGACAAACCTTTTCAATTGGTGTTTGGCATAGATTTTGTATTACCTATTGATTTCATGTTACCATCCTTGTGTATTGTGCATGCAGGACGTTTGGTCGATGAATAAGCACTTGAGGAACATATTGAAAAGTTGATGCATCTGGATGAGAGAGGTGTCATAACACAATGGAGTTAGAAAACAAAAAAGGAAAGGAAGAAGGATTTTCCTGATAGGTATATAAATAACAAGAATTTTAAGGTGGGGTAGATGGTCCTTTTGTATGATTCCAAATTTTTGTGCCACCTAGAAATCTCAAATTACATTTGTTGGGCCCATACAAAGATCACTTACATATTTGATTTGGGTGCTTGCTAATTAGAGGGACTTGATGGAAGAAGGTTTCCCCGGTTAATTTAATGGGAGTAGGCTAAAGCCCTACTATAAATAAGTCTTCTTTATGTTTGTAAATAAGCTAGTGTTTCCCTTAATGCAATTTCTCTTTCATGTGTTTCTTTTATTTTTCACTTGCTTTGTCTTTTGGTTTAGTTTTTTGTGGACACGTTTACACATCAATAGCTAGTTACTTTTTGAAAGGGTTTTCATGCATAGAGGACTATGCATTTTTTTAGTGTGGGTTAGAAGGTGTAAAAGGAGAGTATATGTGAAGAGTCTGGTAAGAATAAAGTGTTGAAAATGATGTGGATTGAAGGCTTTAAGGAGAAGCACGTGGTTTTAGAATAAGTACACATAGTAGAAGTGTATATAGGTAGAGTTTGGTTTCACAAATCATGATAAAAACCACGTACAGGGATAAAATTGCAGAGAAACATGAGGTAGGTAGTATCAAGAACTAGGATATAGAGGAAGATTGGGTGTATGTAAGTATCTATGGTCAATGCAGTTTTTGTATGCCATAAAGTTATAGGAATTTCACGCAATATTAGGTGTAGAGGAAAAGCATTGACACAATGCATGTAAGGATGGAATTTGAAAAACTCAAGATTCATGTAGTTGTACGTTGTTAGGTGGCATGAAATTTTTTTGGAAAAGAAAAAAAGATATAAATAGAAGGTCGGGGTGAGTTATTATGTTTACCTTGAATTTGTTGTTGAAGAACTCTTGCGAACTAGGGCATCCTTGCAAAAAACAATAGTTTGACACTTTTATTTGAAGTGGAAATATTTAGGAAAATTTTGAACCATAGTGGAAATGGAGTACACGGGAGTGAGTGGAGGAGTTTGTTCGTTGGATTCCAGTAGGTTTTACGTTATCCTATGGAAGAAACATTTTCCAAGTTAGGGTTTACAGAGCTAGGGAATGGGTCCGGAGAAATTTCACAGAGGAATAAAGTTCGGGGATTGAAAAAAATTAAATAATAAGAAAGGAAGAACTTAAAAGGATAATGAAAGGAAAATGCCACCAAAGAAGGAATTGAACACTTCACTTAAGAAGGGAAAGGGAAAACCAATCACATCAACTAGTTTTAATGAAGAGTGGTACAAAGAGATGTAGTACCCAGATGGAATTTTATTATGTTTGGGTGAAAAGTATATAATTAAGGAAATAGCCACGAGTATGAGTATAAAAAGGTTTGCACTACTTTGATATTAGCAAGATCACTAACTCAATTATGAGGATGGTCGTGCACTTGCTAACCATGTAACATCTTTGACAAATTGTTATCTTTCCTCTTTTGCATTGCAAGCGTTGACATGTGATTTTTCTAGATAAGGAGTGTTCCTTTGATTTTTGGAAATCATGCTTGTCATGGATGAATCATTTCTACTCTTGGATTCATTGGGCTGAAATGATATTGCTTGCAAAGAATCCATTTTTGTTTCGGATAGATAAGTTGTAATATGGTAAATGAAGTTTGCAAACTTATCTCTTTTTACTAACAAATCCTTGGATCAATTCCATTGATCCAAGGTATGTTTTAAATCTTCTTACCTAATCTGAATGGTAAACTGACATTCAGAGGTTGGAGGACATAATGGAATGAATTCTAGTATGTTTACAAATTCTTTTATCTTCTTGAAAGATCATGTTGCATTTTGTTGTATGTTATGTACTCGGATCTTTTTGAATGATCTCTTCAGGATGCTTAACAACGTTAAGTGAAATGAGGCCTACTTCAGGACTATTGAGGAACAATCTAAGTCCTAGACCTAAGAGATCTAACCTAACAAGATTCTAAACTAAGGTAGATGTACCTATTTTTCTATCTATGTCTACTTTATTTGGGATAGCATCCTATCCTAAGTTGCATGTTCTAAGTTGAGGGAACCACCTAAGGTGATGCTAGGTCTATTTCTAATCTAATACCTAATACTATATGGTTGTGAAGTATGACCTATCCTAGGATGGAAATTTACCTATTGTAAAGTTTGTAAACCTATGGTAAATACTTATAAACTATCCTATGGTCATAAGCTAATGGTATCTAGCCTAAACTAATGAAGTATTGAAAAGGGACCTAAGGGTCGTATGGCAAAGTGGAGGTTTGGCGACGGTTCCTAAGTTATTAAGTTGATTTGATTTTTGAATTAATGTGACAATGTACTGCCAATTTAGGTAGAGGCATGTAAATTGGAGGGATTCTACATGGATTCTTCACTAAAGTTAGTAATGCATGCAAAATTTGAATTAGGATTCACCAATTTTGGATGGCGGTGGCATGGAGAGATAGGTAGGAGTTTGGGAATTAATGGCATTTATGAGTCTCATTTTTGGTGAGCAAACCACCTAGGAAACTATGCGGGTGGATTTGTTGGAGGTTGTTTGGTCATTCATGCTCTCTAATTTTTTCTCTACATGGAGCTATCTGGTTCTTCGAACCAGCAGTTCTACTTTCAATTTGTGGCTATTTTTGATTCCCTTGGTCTATTTTTGATTAAAGGGAAGTATATGAGACATTTGTGAAAGAAGTTTTTGGTTGTTGATCTTGCTTGGAGAAGAAGAAGTTTTGGAATCTTGGTTGGAAGTATTCTTCAAATCAGCAGAAGCACTATTAGGCATGATAGTCTCTATCCATTAATATTTCTTGTGTTTCTTTAAATGTTTCATTAAAACAATTCTACTCTCATGAGATAAATGTTTTCTATTTTTGTTCTGGTTATTTGCTTTCTTGTTGAAAGAATCTCTGTGCTTTTGTTTTGGGACCCTTGCATGACAATGTTGTTTTTGGGTGTCCTTTCTGAATGAGTTAAAATGATGAAATGCATTTGCAACTGATCAGACTTTAGTGTTTTGATGGAAATATGTATATATTGGACTGTCTTCTAGAAAAAAAGGTTAAGTAGTTTATTTCTTGAGTTTGAACTAGAAATATCTTCGAAGGAAGAAAAGTAAATGGATACTCTTCTCTATTGCATCTTTGAGTTTTAAAGTGGTATTACTCCTTCTGCGATCTGTATGGGTATATGTTTTGTCTTATTGTATGAACACAATCTTGTATGAAGGTAAGGAATGGATATCTTGTTGCTTCTATTCTAGGTAAACCTGCATTGTTCAAACTAAATGTCTTTGATTGTTTGTGGAAGGTAAAAGAATACTCTCCTATATCATATCTTGTTTGTAGAATTTTAAATACTCCTTTTCGAGACTTTTTGTATACTTTGATTTGTAGTATGAACTTGAACATGTGCTAGAATCATCTATATTTTGTACTCTAAACTTTCATAAATACCATGAAGGAATGATTTTCTCTATTTCTATATTGCTTCGAACTTTAAAATTGATAGGAAGTTGAGTCAATATGGTATTTTGATTAATGGCTTCAGTTTGAATGCGTGAGGGAAATAGAAGGAAAGGTTGACTTAAACTTGTTGTTTGGTTTTAGTATCCTCTTTCAAAACTCTTGAAAGGACTTCTGGGTTTTATAATGGTCTTGGAATTTAACTGTGGATACAATAGTGATGACTTCTGTGTAGTTTTATGTTTGAATCTTCCTTTAAAAATTTAGAAGTTGAGTTGTCAGTAGATAGTTGAAGTTATATTTTGAGACAGTTTTCTCCAAGTCAATACCATTATTACCATTCTTAGCTCTATTCAGTTGTCTTAAGTTTGATCTTTCCATCCTTAACACTTTTAGGATTTGGATGTGAATGATAACTGTCTTGTTTCTCACATTCTTCTTGGTATGAATTAAGTAAATGATTAACGATTGATGTTTCTTTAACTGGTGAAACTCTTGGATGGTTTATTCGAAGATACAGTTATGTATGTAATTGGTCTTGTATCTTCCATACCTGATTCATTTATCTTAAAAGATTTGGGGGTATGGAGAACTATCTCTACTAATTATTCTACAACTTCATTCCTTTTGAATGAACAATAGATCCTCTTCTTGCATAACTCCTTTCTCTTCCAATCTCAGTGGTAAGCTCTCCATTTTCATTTTTAGAAAACTCTAGGGTCAGATGTTAACCCTTCTTGTCTGAAGATGCATATGGGAATTCATTTTTACGGAATGATAAGGATGTTATAAACTGTTTACTCTCAAGTTTGATCTTCCTTTCTTTAGATAAACCTTGTTATAGTTTAAGAGAATCAAACGCATAAATTTTATTAAGCTAATTAAGTATTAATTGTTACTACTTTATTATAGTTGTTTAGTTAAATTGAGGTAAACATTGTGGCTGGGAAATATCTTTTCTAATGTAATAAGAGGCCTAACAAAGAACCTAGGATATATATAATTTTACCTAGAATTAGACTACCACATCTGAATTGAGAATCTCTTAAATATTTTATTTTTGGATGAATCATCCTATAAACGTACTATTTTAGAATGAACTTGACCGTACATGTTTTATTGAAACTTTGTAAAGATGAATAAGAAGGTCTTGTTTTCCTAAAATAATTGTTTTGTTTTCACAAGTGAAGTTGGTTTTGTATTTCAAATTAAGAAAGAATTATGAAACAATTATTGATAGGAACTATTATTTGAGATAAATAAGTAATTGTTTGGGTCGATACTTATCTGATATAATGCAGTAGATTAGCTGATTATATTATGATCTCTTCCTATAAAGTGAAATCAGATTTATTATTGTGCTTATTTTATGGATGTTATTACTTATGATTTATTTGGATGATTACATTAATTGTTTCATTAAAGAAAAGTTGTTTTAATGCAACAATTTGTGAAATGCAATTCATTTTAATGCTTAGTGCTTATCATGATCGGTTCGATGAACTTACCCATGCTAGCAATTTTATAGATGGACTTCATAAGTGATAACAGAAGGAAATAAATTTTATGATGTATTGGCTGATTTAAAGTTTTGCTCTTTTAAAGATATCTCCTATTCAATATTGAGATGTATTGAAAAGGAAAAATTTGTATTCTTAATTATCTTAGTATTGTTTGACATGTAATTTGCATGAGATGCATAGTCTTGTAAATTGTGTATTTTATCATGATGAATTGAAAAGATTATAGGTTCACTTCGAATTGTTGTGTAAATTCTCTTGTACATTTATGAAGGTAGTTGGAATACTATCTTGATGGTATTTGGCATATCTGTTTGTATTCTTATTTCTGTTGTCATTGATAAGTTGGACGAAGAGAAATAGTTCAATCTCTCTCTTTATTTAAAGCAACTTGTTAAGTTACATAAGATTACATTCTTTATCTAAATAATATATAATGATAATGGGATGTGTATTGAATATTCAATTAAACTATAGAAAGTGTGAAAGATATAAAAGGTATGATAAACCCTAACACATAACCATGTAGAGAGGAAGACTCTTTCTCTCTCGAAATAATGTAAAGTGAAATAATGGTATTTTTATCATTAATCACTCAAACTTCATTTTATATGAAGTCTGCTATAGTTGAACATGAATGGTTATTACACCTTATTTGAATAGTTGAGTTACATTAAGTTAACCTTGTGATGTATGTTGTTTTGTTTTGGATAATGACTCGACATGTCTTAGTTAATGAACATAAAAGTGATCATGAGTTAATGAAGTTATTTAATATTAATTTGGGGTTGGATTTAGGGTTGGGAAAGGTTTCCATAATTCAAATCTTAATCCAAAATTAATTAAGTGTTAATGACCTCCTAGGGGTATGTACATCGTGATGAAGTAGTTCTATCGGATGTTGGCCTAAGCCAATTATAGAACTGTACCCACGTGAAGACCAAGGTCTTCACGAGGATATAATGTTGCATTTAACATGTTATAACACCCTTCCATGTTAGTTCATCTATATCTATACACATCTGGACTTGAACTTATTTTCTCTCTAGGCCAATCTAGCAGCATGAATTGGAATAGGAAGTAACTTTCTATGACTCAAGGTATCTTGGCACATTTGATTGACTTAGGTTGGATGAGTATGCCCATATACCCTAAGTCATCATGAGCGTCTCCCTATAACATTTTATATCACTAACCTAGGTTAGGGTCAAACTTTAGGCAAGTGGACTCGAGAAGTCGGTGAATACCATTCTAGATAACAGAAGAGTGAGGTGAAGGACGTATTCTAATTTGATGAGTATGTTGTCTAGGAATAGTAACATGAATAGTATGTTAGAAATATTTGGCCAAAGTATCGCAAACTATTGGTTGCATTGTCGATGTCACCTAGTTTAAGGAACATGATTTTAGATGAATATTGGTAACAAATATTCAGATAGGTTCTTTAAATAGGTCACTCAGTACCCAAATTAGGGTAAGAAAACCAAGTATACATAGTATACATAAAATTATTCAATACTTAGAGACAAGCATGAGAGATTGGTAATTCACCGAGTCATTTACAACTGCATATGGTTATCTGTTATGAGATTGATTGGCATGGAATGTGTGTTCTAAATTATGTTTTATTTAAAACAAAGAATACTTGTGTAAAAAAATATTCCCTTATTTCTATAGTCTTAAAATGGAAATGTTACATATTGGTATCAGAGTTGAAGGTAGCAGCTCTTGGACCTATTGTGTCCATAATTTGATCAAACTTAAATTTTCTTGTTAACAAAAAATGGTTAGAATAAGAGGAAATGTTGCAAATAATCCTCCACCTAAGGAAGGAGCAAAAACTACCCAAAAACTCGATGAGATCCTTACTGCCCTATTGGACACAAGATATCGTTTGGTTATACTTAAACAATAAGTAATGGGAAATGAGGAGGAAGAATATGCTAGTAATAATAATGAGCCACCACATGAGGAAAACACCAATTTGGGTGTTGATAATAACAATGTGAACATACCTGATCATCCGAGAAAGCAAAAAGGCTAGGTGGCGGTTGAACTCACTAATGATATAAAAAGGATAAGTCCACCTAAATTTGATGACACCACATTAGGAGATGGAGCTAAGAAATGGTTCAAATGAAATGGAGAAGTGCTTTGTAATAAGAAATTTCTCTAAAGAAACAAAGATAATTTGGGGAGTATATCGGCTTTCCTATGAGGCATCTTCATGGTGGGACAACTGTAAGGATGAGTTGAATATTAATGAAAATAATATTTCATGGGATCAATTTAAAAGTTACTTTAGGAAATGTTGGCTGCCACAACTTTATTATGATAAAAAAATGACTGAATTTCAAAACTTAGCACAAGGAAAGCTAACTGTAACTCAGTATTGGGAGTAGTTTACTAAACTCCTTAAGTATGTACCTCAATATCAAACTAAAAAGAATTTTAGGGTACATAAATTCATCATTGAATTGAATCCCATTATAGGAGGAGAGGTGGATGTTCACAGCCCAACCACTATGGAAGGGGTTGTGGAAAAATCCATAAGGCCAGAATAGAAATTAAAGGCAATTTCTAATCATAAGGAGGAAGTGAGGAAGAAAGTTCCAAACTCCTCTTCATCATCTCTTGCACCTAAGAAAGGACCATGGAAGAAGTTTGGCATGAAAAGTAAGTTTTCAACTGATAATAATAAGAAAATGCCAACAAATGAGTCTATTGTCCATGAAACAACTTTGTCAAGAATAATAATAACAGACGAAGTCCTATGGAGGTCAAAATGATAACTTTAAGGCTAGAAATAAATATGAGCCTAAAAAGGGACCCATAGGAGGATGTTATAATTGTGGCAAGGATCATTATGCAAACCAATTTCCTTTGAAGAAGGATGATCATAATCATTCTTTTTAATGTAGGAACTATAAAATGTTTTATTTCTAGTAACTTAGCATCAAAAGTAAAAATAAAAGATGGAAAAATAGATAAAACATGGACTATACATTATGGAAACAATGTTATTCAAACAATTAGTATGTGTCTTTTTGGAGTAGTCCTTAACTTACCTAGTTTTTCCACTAAATTTTATATTTATGTTGCTCCTTTGGGGTCTTACAATGTAATCATAGGTGTTAATTGGTTAGTGGGCATAAAGAAAAAAATGGATTGTTTTGAAAAAATATTAGTTGTCCTGGATGTTTTGTAAAAAATAGCAAAGATTTAGGGTGTGAAACGTGAGATTTCGGTAGGAAACTATCAGCTATAAAACTTAAAAAGGCCAAAAATAAAGGTTGTACCTTATATGCAGTAAAAATTTCTAAATCCACTAAGGAAAAAAATGAATTCATGGAACGATATCCACTTATTCTGAAACTATAGTGATGTGTTTCCTGAAGAGTTACCAGGTCTTCCACGCAAAAGAGAATTTGATTTCACAATTGAAATCAAGCCTGGATCAAGCCTATTTCTAAGGCACCTTACTGAATGACTACTATTGAATTAGTAGAGCTTAAGGCATAGTTGCAAGAACTTTTTTCTAAGGGTTTGATTAGACCAAGTGTTTCACCTTGGGGAGCACCGGTAATATTTGTGAAATAGAAGGATGGAACACTTAGATTGTGCATTTATTACGAATGTTAAACAAAGCAACAATCAAGAATAGATATCTAATCCCTATAATTGATGATCTATTTGATCGATGCGTGGAGCATCGGTATATTCTAAGATAGATATTTGATCTGGATATCATCAATTACAAATTAAGGATAAGGTAATTCATAAAATAGCTTTTAGGACAAGGTATGAACATTATGAGTTCACAATTTTACCCTTTGGATTCACAAATGCACAGAAAACTTTTATGAATTTGATGAATAATATTTTTCAAGAGTACTTGGACAAATTTTTGCTTGTATTCTTTGACATGACATTCTTATATATTCTAAAATTATTAAGGAACACCATGAGCATTTAAAGATAGTTTTGGAAATTTTGAGAAAGAGACAGGTTATATGGCAAGCTATCTAAATGTTCTTTTTATGACACGAAGTGCACTATTTGGGTCATGTTATAAGTAATAATGGAATTTTTGTAAATCCTTCTAAAATTGTAGCTATAACTGAGTGGCCTGTACTAAAGAATGTACATGAAGTTAGAAGCTTAATTTGTCTTGTTGTTTACTATAGAAAATTTGTATAATATTTTTCTAAAGTGGCTGTACCAATAACTTCATTGTAGAAAAAGGATAAGAAGTTTTTTTGGAATGAGAAATGTGAATCTACATTCAAAACTTTGAAGGATCAGTTAACATTAGCACCTATTTTAGCTATACCAGACCCTAATGGAGACTTTACTATTATAACGGATGCATCCGGGGAAGGTCTTGGAGGTATTTTGTTACAAAATGATCATGTCATAGCTTACAAAAGTAGAAAACTAAAGTTACATGAGTTGAATTATTCTCCACATGATTTAGAGCTTGTTGCCATTGTTCATGCACTACAAGTTTGGAGGAATTATTTTCTTAGTAAACCTTCTCAATTAAAAACTAATCATCTTGGGCTAAAGTATATTTTCACTCAGCCAAATCTAAATGTAAGACAACGAAGATGGTTAGAGTTTTTGTCTCAACATGATTTTGACATAAATTAAATTAAAGGAAAGGAAAATAGAGTAGCTGATGCTATAAGCCATAGGAAGCACATTTATGATCTTATAACATTAAGAAATTAGTTTAAGGATGAAGTAAAAAGTGTTATGAAATTTGATTCTTACTTTCAACAAGTAAAAACAATGCTTGCTGCAGATCCAAATGATGTGAGATATAAAGGTTTTCACTTTGACAATGAAGGAATCTTAAGATTTGAAAACAGAGTATACATACCTTTGTTAAATGATTTAAGAAAGAAATTGTTAGAAAAATTTCACAATTCACCTTTCTCTGGACACCTTGGTATTACAAAGATGCTTGCTGATATAAAACAACAATATTTTTGGAAAGGGATGAAAAAGGATGTTATTGATTTTGTGACACATTATTTGGAATGTCAACGTGTTAAAGCTAAACATATGCATCCAAACGGTTTATTGTATCCTCACAACATACCGCAGTACAAATGGAAAGTAATAAGCATGGATTTTGTACAAGGGTTGCCTATGTCAAAAAATAAACATGATGTTATTTTGGTTATTGTGGATAAACTAACAAAAGTAGCTCATTTTATTGCTAGTAATCTTAAGGATGATTCTCCTATTTTGGAAAAGAGGTTTGTACATGAGATTTTCAAATTACATGGAGTACCTGAACTAATCATATCTGATAGAGATCCTAGAATGACTTCAAGGTTTTGGCAAACCCTTAATGCAGCTCTAGGAACTAAGTTGACTTTCGATTCGCATATCGTCCGGAAATGGATGGACATACTTGAAAGAGTTAATCACATTTTAGAGGATATGTTATGAATGTATTGTATGGATCATAAATATAAATGGGAAGAATACCTTCCATTAGTTGATTTTGTATACAATAACACATATCATGCCTCTCTTAAGATGACACCTTTTGAAGCTTATACAAAAGAAAATACAAAACCCCATTAGTTGGGACAACATTGAGGATAGAGAGGTAATTGGACCTGAAATCCTTACTAAAATGGAACACAAAGTTAAAATTATTTGTGAATGATTGAAAGAGGTAACAGATAGGTAAAAGAGTTATGCTAACTTAAAGAGGGTTGATAGAAAATTTGAACTCGGTGAGAAGGTATTTATTCGAGTTAAACTGAAAAAGAGTTCTATAACTTTTGGCAAGGCTGCCAAATTATCACCTTGTTTTGTGGGACCTTTTAAAATAGTTGAAGAAATCAACCATGTAGATTATCGTTTAACATTACCTCCTACTTTGTCATGAATGCATGATGTTTTTCATATTTCTTTTCTTAAGAAATACGTTTGATTTATCACATGTGTTAAATTAGAATTCCTTGTAGGTCCAACACCCATGAATAATCGTGGTTAAACCATTGCAGTGCTTTAGAAACTCACTAGTTGTGCTTAAGAAATCATGAAATAAGTAAATGTAAGGTTCAAAGTGGACCAATTTAACGAAGAAAGTGCAACTGGGAAAATCTAGAAGATATGAAAACTACTTTTCCATACTTATTTGAATAGAATTGATTCTGTTGACTGATATAAATTGTGATTTAGTTCTTTTATAATAGTAAATCTTCCAGTTTTGTGCAGATATTTATTTATTTTAAGTAAACATCTATGTGAATGCTGATTTCTGAACTTTAAAGTTCTAATATGTTATGAGCACATGAAAATAAAGTGGATAAATGGATTGTCCTTGATGCAAATTATTAAAATAAGATAATCATCGAGACGATGATTCTTTTAGAAGGGAAGCATTTAACATCTTTGACAAACTGTTATCTTTCCTCTTTTGCATTGTAAGCATTGATATGTGATTTTTATGGATAAGGAGTGTTCCTTTGATTTTTGGAAATCATGCTTGCCATGGATGAATCATTTATGCTCTTGAAATGATATTTCTTGCAAAGAATCCATTTTTTTAGATAGATAAGTTTTAATCTGGTTAATGAATTTTTCAAACTTATCTCTTTTTACTAACAAATCCTTGGATCAATTCTATTGATCTAAGGTATATTTTAAATCTTCTTACCTGATTTGAATGGTAAAATAATATTCATAGGTTGGAGGACATAATGGAATGAATTCTAGTATGTTTACTACTTCTTTTATCTTCTTCAAATATCATGTTGCATTACATTGTATGTTATGTAGTCAAATCCTTTTGAATGATCTCTTCAAGATGCTTAATAGCGTTAAGTGAAATGAGGCCTACTTTGGGACTATTGAGGAACAATCTAAGTCCTAGAACTAAGAGATCTATCCTCACAGGATTCTAAACTAAGGTAGATGTACCTATTTTTCTAGCTATCTCTACTATATTTGGGATTGCATCCTATCCTAAGTTGCATGTTTGAAATTGAGGGAACCACCTAAGGTGATGCTAGATCTATTTCTAATATAATACCTAATACTATATGCTTGTGAGCTATGACCTAACCTAATCTAATACCTAATACTATATGGTTGTGAAGTATGACCTATTCTATCATGGAAATTTACCTATTATAAAGTTTGTAAACCTATGGTAATTACTTTTAAATTATCCTATGGTAATAAATCTAATTATATCTAGCCTAGACTAATGAAGTATTGAAAAGGGATCTAAGGGTTTTATGGAAAGGTGGAGGTTTGGCGATGGCTCCTAAGTTATTAAGTTGATTTTATTTTTGAATTAATGTGACAACGTATTGCCATTTCAGTTAGAGGCATGCAAATTGGAGGGAGTCTATGTGGAGTCTTCACTAAAGTTAGTAATGCATGCAAAAGTTGAATTAGGATTCACCAATTTTGGATGGTGGTGGCATGGAGAGATAGGTGGGAGTTTGGGAATTAATGGCATTTATGAGTCTCGTTTTTAGCGAGCAAACCGCCTAGGAAACTATGTAGGTGGATTTTTTGGAGGTTTTTTGGTCATTCATGCTCTCTAATTTTTGCTCTACACGGAGCTATCTGGTTCTTTGAACCAACAGTTCTACTTTCAATTTGTGGCTATTTTTTATTCCCTTGGTCTATTTTCAATTAAAGGGAAGTATATGAGACATTTTTGAAATAATTTTTTGGTTGTTGATCTTGCTTGGGAAAAAAGAAGTTTTGGAAGCTCAGCTAGAAGTCTTCTTCGAATCGGCAGAAGCACAATCAGGCATGATAGGCTCTATCCATTAAGGTTTCCTCTGTTTCTTTAAATGTTTCATTAAAACAATTCTTCTCTCATGAGATAAATGTTTTCTATTTTTGTTTTGGTTATTTCCTTTCTTGTTGAAAGAGTATATGTGATTTTTTGTTGGGACCCTTGTATGAGAATGTTGTTTTTGCGTGCCCTTTTTGAATGAGTTAAAATGATGAAATGCATTTGCAACTATTAGGACATTAGTATTTTGATGGAAATATTTATATACCTAGGTCGTCTTCTTAGGAAAAGAGTTTAAGTAAGTAGTTTTTGTCTTGAGTTTGAACTAGAAATATCTTCGGAAGGTATAAAAGTAAATGGATACTCTTCTCTATTGCATCTTTGAGTTTTAAAGTGGTATTACTCCTTTTATGATCTGTATGGGTATACGTTTTGTCTTATTATATGAACACAATCTTGAATGAAGGTAAGTAATGGATATCTTGTTGCTTCTGTTATGGGTAAACCTGCATTGTTCAAATTGAATATCTTTGTTTTTGGAAGGTAGAAGAATACTCTCCTATATCGTATCTTGTTTGTAGAAGTTTAAATACTCCTTTTTAGGACTATTTTGTATACTTTGATTTGCAGTATGAACTCAAACTTGTGTTAGAAAAAGAGAGTTAATGGGTGAAGGAGGTTTTTGGAATTTTCGTATTTTGTACTCTAAACTTTCATAAATACTGTGAAGGAATGATTTTATCTATTTATGTACTACTTCAAAATTCAAAATTGATAGGGAGCTGAGTCAATATGGTATTTTGATTACCGCCTTCAGTTTGAATGCATGAGGGAAATAGAAGGAGATGTTGACTTAAACTTGTTGTTTGATTTTAGTATCCTCTATCAAAACTTTTGAAAGGAATTATGGGTTTTATAATGGTCTTGGATATTAATATGGATACAGAAGTGATGAATTCTTCTGTGTAGTTTTGTGTTTGAATCTTCCTTTAAAAATTTAGAAGTTGAGTTGTCGGTAGATAGTTGAAGTTATATTTTGGGACGGTTTTCTCCAAGTTGATACTTTTTATTACCATTCTTATTTATATTCAATTGTCTTAAGTTTGATATTTCTATCCTTAACACTTTTAGGATTTGGATGTGAATGATAACTGTCTTGTTTCTCACATTCTTCTTGGAATGAATTAAGTAAATGATTAACGATTGTTGTTTCTTTAACTGGTGAAACTCTTGGATGGTTTATTCAAAGATACAATTATGTATGTAATCGGTCATGTATCTTCTATACCTGATTTCTTTATCTTAAAAGATTTGGGGGTATGGGGAACTATCTCTACTAATTCTTTTACAACCTCATTTCTTTTGAATGAACAATAGAATCCTCTTCTGGCATAACTCCTTTCTCTTCCACTCTCAGTGGTAAGCTCTCCATTTTCATTTTTAGAAAACTGTAGGGTAGGATGTTGACCCTTCTTTTCTAAAGATGCATATGGGAATTCAGTTTAACCAAATGATAAGGATGTTGTAAACTGTTTACTCTCCAGTTTGATCTTCCTTTCTTTAGATAAACCTTGTTATAGGTTTAAGAGAATCAAATGCATTACTTTTATTAAGGTAATTAAGTATTAATTGTTACTACTTTATTATAGTTGTTCAGTTAAATTGAGGTAAACATTGTGGCTGGAAATATATTTTCTAATGTAATAAGAGGCCTAATCTAAGAACCTAGGCTATATATATTTTGACCTAGAATTAGACTGCCACATCTGAATTGAGAATCTCTTAATTATTTTATTTGTTGGATGAATCATCCTATAAACGTTACTATGTTAGAATGAACTTGACCGTACATGTTTTCTTGAAACTTTGTAAAGATGAATAAGAAGGTCTTGGTTTCTGAAAGTAACTGTTTTGTTTTTATAGTGAAGTTGGTTTTGTATTTCAAATTCAGAAAGAATTATGAAACAATTATTGATAGGAACTGTTATTTGAGATAAATAAGTAATTGTTTGGGTCAATACTTATCTGATATAATGCAGTAGATTAGCTGATTATATTATGATCTCTTCCTATAAAGTGAAATAACATTTACTATTGTGATTATTTTATGGATGTTATTACTTATGATTTATTTGGATGATTATATTAATTGTTTCATTAAACCAGAGTTGTTTTAACGCAATGATTAGTGAAATGCACTTCGTTTTAATGCTCAGCGCTTATCATGCTTGGTTCGATGAACTTACCCATGCTAGTAATTTTGTAGATGGATTTCGTAAGTGATAAAATAAGGCAATAAATTTTATGATGTATCACCTGATTTAAAGTCTGTCTCTTTTAAAGATATCTCTAATTCAATCATGAGATGTATTGAAAAGGAAAAATTTGTATTCTTAATGATCTCAGTATTGAGATGTATAGAGATGTATGCGTGAAGAACAAGGTCTTCATGAGAATAGAGTGTTACAATTGACATGTTAGAACACCCTTCCGCATTAGTTCATCTAGATCTACACACATCTTGACTTGAACTTATTTTCTCTCTAGGACAAACTAGCATCATGAATTGGAATAGGAAATGGCTTTCTATTACTTAGGGTATCTTGGAAAATTTGGTCGATTTATGTCGTATGAGTATGCCCATATACCCTAAGTCACCTTAAGCATCTCCCTATAACATGTTATGTTGCTAACCTAGGTTAGGTTCAAACCTTGGGAAAGGGACTGACAAAAGTCAGTGAAGACCATTTTAGATAACAGAAGAGTGAGGTGAAGGATGTATTCCAATTTGACGAGTATGTAATCTAGGAATAGTAACATGAACAATATGTTGGAAATATTTGCCAAAAGTATTGAAAACTACTGGTTGCATTGTTCGATGTCACCTAGTTTAAGGAACATGATTTAAGATCAATATTGGTAACAAATATTCAGATAGGTTCTTTAAAAAATTCACTCAATACCCAAATTAGGGTAAGAAAATTAAGTATATGTTGTATACAAAAAATTATTAAACACTTAGAGACAAGCATGAGATATTGGTTGGGGACTGAGTCATGCAATGAGAGATCGGTAATTCACCGAGTCATTTATAGCTGCATATGAATCTGTTATGAGATTGATTTGCATGGAATCCTTGTTCAAAATTATGGTTTTTTAGAACAGAGAAAATTGTGTAAAAAATTAATTACCTTGTTTCTAAAGTCTTACAATGGGATTGTTACAAACCAAAGTGAATGGACAAGAGCACTGAACGCAAGTGGCTAAGATGTGGTTGAATATTTATAGGAATATTTCAAGGGGAACAATCTATAACCTCTTGTCCTTTCTACAAAAGATATCATAGATGTGGTGTGTGATCAAGACAAGATCATGTATTGTAATTTCCTTCTTATTATTATGTTTTCATAGATTGGAGTGCTCAATGTGCCAAATAGATGTATGGGAGTACCCTGATGAGGACCCTTCCCACATGAAGAGGTTTGAAGCATACATTTCTGACACAATGACAACCGCACATAAGGCATGCTTGGAGAAGTGGTACAAGAGAATGCACAATGTGTTTGAGGAGGAGTGGAGATTCCATAAGAAGATAACAACCCTAGTGTGTGGTGAGGTTGAGTTTGTAGTATACCAACACTTCTACATAAGTAGATTTACTTTGAAATATGGATCAAAAATCTCATGGTGTAAATTACCGTTTTCATTCATAGAACAATATTTTCATAGCGTCGTCAACAAATTCAAGGAGCATAAGAAATTTATATTGCATCTAATTGAGGTATGCCAAGAGTACCGTACTCTATGTAGAACATTGGTATACCCTAAGAAATTCATGTATGTGGAGATGTATTTCTCCCATGATGTACATATGGTAAAATCTGTGACAATTCCTATTGCATGAAAGACAATGGCAAGGGTGTACACACACCTAGGATAAAGTTTGAGAAGGGCACATATGTCGAGGATGATGTATCCATCCTAGAGGACCCTGCCATGAAGAAAGGGATGAAGAGAGAAAGGTAAGATACTACAACAAGAAGGGCACCGAGTGCGCGTATAGTTCATCCGCAATAACGGAGGATTCAAGCGCCTGTACAAGTACCTACATAAGGAGGAAGAAATCTCCCATTAAGGAGAAGTCACCTGAAAAGGAATTTTCCCCTGTTAAGGAGAATTTTCCAAAAAAATAAGAGTCTCCTATGTTAGAGGAGCCACCAATAAGGAAAAAGTAGAAGGTGATGCAAATCTTAGACTCGAGGAGACAAAAATCATGAACGGTGACGAATCTAAGGATGAAGAGCATGAGGAAGGTAAGATTATCCCTATTCATTATATACCTATTTCTGATAAGGTGTAGTGCCCACTTCCCTTTGACACTTTTAGATACTGATTTTGATACTATTGATCATATTATGGACACTATTATGTTTGTTTTAGTATGATGGTTAGATGTTAGATCATGGATTATTATTGATCTGGATTCAGTTATTATGCTTGATGATTACTAGAGACATGTTTATATGTGGTTGATGATATACTTTTGACATGGATATATTATGGATGTTGATTTGGACTTATGACATTGGATGTTTGAGTAGACCTAGTTGGAATATTACTGATGATGATATAGTTGATTTATTTAATTAAAAATGATAATGTTGAATTAATGATATTGTTGTGATTTGTGTGTTTAGATGATTTTGAAATATTGTTTATATCATTTTGGATGTCTGATGCAGCCACGAGGCTGAAGGAGGTATTTGCATTTTGTAGGTTAAAAATCACAACAATGTCGGGGACTGAGACTAACCATATTGAAATTCCGGTGAAATCAACAAGGTCACCATGACAACTATGTTGTGCATTGTGTGTTGAGTTATGTTAGGATTTCCCATGGGGGAATTTCCATTATATGTGACCATGGGATATGTGTTTTAATTATGTGTTCCTTTTTATTATTGTTGTATGTATTTTTATTTGTAATGTGTTCTTTTTTTAATTAATTTAAATGTGATAGTTTTAATGTGATAGTCATATAGTTAAATTTTATTTAAAATAAATTGGGATATGGAATGTAATAAATAAAGTTGTTGTCTTTAGATATTAATGTTGGAAGAGTGTGTAAGTTAATGTTGTAAGGATGTGTAAGAAATATGTAAGAGTATGTAAGGCTGATTTTGGAAGGTCAAACACTCCATCTTTTATGAAATTCGAATTTGACCTTGGAGGCCAAATTTGGAGGCTTGTGGGACAAGTTAAACTTGTCCCACACCTCTTAAAATGATCCACCAACCATGCCTATGGTTTGGAGGTTAAATTTAGGCATTTTTAATGCTTTTTGAAGTGACAATTTGTAAGTTTTAATTGCACTTCCCTTACATATTTTTAATGCAGTCCTTTTTGGAGTATGGGTTGAATTGGAGTATGTAAGTGATTTTTTCATGTTTAATTTATTGTGATTTGTTTTTTGATGTTGATTTCCTCTTGGGGATGAGGAAAAATGATGTGGCATCCCACTTGGATCCACATCATCCTCTCTCTTTCCTTTCCTATAAAAGTGAAGCTTCTTGCTCATTTGGAGGTTGTTGAAACTTTGTTCTTCCTCTTTGGGTCAAATTTTTATTGTTGTTTGGAGTCTTAATTGTGGAGGGAGTTTGGAAATTCATTTGCATGCTTGGTGTTGCTGTTTTGGACTACATTTTGAGCATTGGAAGAGCTTGTTGTTTTGGGAACAAACTCCATTATGGAGAGGTAGGATCTTGCCCTTTTTAAATGTTGTTTTTCTTTCTCTTGCATGCATGTTTAAATGGTGAATGTTTTTGTATTCTTGGCTGGTTGGGTAGAATTCTTAGGGCATGGTGTAGGAGAAGGCTATGGGGATTTCATATGGGGGGCATAAGGGATTGCCAATGGCACTGTTATATTGAGGAGAGAGTTTTGGTTTTGGGATCCACCTTGGAAAAGAAATTGCTTGCATTTCTTACTATGGGGGAATAAGGAGGGGTTGGGAGATATAAGGTTTATGGGTTGATGTGTGTATTGGTGGTATGCATTTTGGTGAATGCCAAATTCCAAATTGGGAGGCATAAGGATTTCCCCATAGTTCTTGTTCTTGTTGTCTTGTTTCGACCAAGCCTATGTATTGTGTGTATGTTTGAAAATGTAGTTTAGAACTACTGTCTTGTTCGACTGTGTATTTTATTAATGTCATATGAAATGTGAATGTTGGTTGTATGTGAAAGAAGTCTATGTTTCCATGTGTTGATATTCATGCCCCATTTCAATATGGTTGGGGCTCGGGGCCAATGAGGAAGGACAACTTCTCCCTTCTCATTGGATGTCTTGGTTGGGTGGAGAGAATTTCCTTTCCCCCTTCCTTGTGATAAAAAAGGAAATGATGGAGAAACTAGCATGTTGTTGTTTGGAGAAAGAATAAATTTACAGTTTTACAGTCCCTTTCTTTTGAGAAAATTCAATGTAACCTTTCCCACCTTGAGTGGATGAGTTGTATAATGTTTGTAATGAGAAACCATTCGTATTGATGATGGAAGTTTTGAATTGAATTGAGAAATGTAAAGAGATGTATTCCAGTCTTTGTTTGTAAAGAAATGAAAAGAATGTATATGTATGGTTGATTGTATTTCAAAGTTAAAAGAAAGAGATAAGTTGTATAGATGTTCTCTATTTGAATTCAATAAAGAAATTTCCAGCTCATTCTTATTCACACTGTTATAATTGAAATGGGAATATTAAATGGTGATTGCTGCTATTTTTTATTGCAATGGAAGAAAATATGTATGAGAAAGCTAAACTGTATTGTTCTCATTTGAATTGTGCATTAGAATTGAAATCTAAACTGTAATTTAATTTAGAAATGAATGGCTGTCCTAATCAATTAAATGTATTTGACTAAGTTTAGGAATCATATGCACATCCAAATTACAAAAATTGATAAACAAATTTAAAAGAAATAGCTCACTATTTTAAAACTTAACTCTGGCAATGTACATTTTAATAAAATGAGCAGTTCAAACCTATACTCAACAATAAGTTATGAAACTTGAAATTCATACTTAGGAAGACTTAAGGAACCCAAATTCAATAAAATAGTCAAGAATGAATCTCTAAAACTCAAGGAATTTCAAATTAGAGCTTGCATGGTCATTTTTCCCATCAACTGTCGAAAAATGCAAACTTGTATAAATGAACAAATTGACTTCACTAAAACACTCTAAACCCTCCCTAGAATGATCCTCCATGTCTGTTTGACATGTTGAGTGAAGGAGAAGTTCTAATTTTATCAAAATTATAGGTTAAAAACTACTAGTTCATATATTAAAAGCTTGCAGATTGATTTCATAAAATATACCCTTTAAACGTTATCAACTTTTAAAATTGGTGTCTCCTTTGAAGAGGGAATTGAGAGATTTCCGAAAAGTCCTTGTTTTCCCAAATTTGACATTCCTATCAAAATTTATGGCCATTTGAAGTTTTATTTCAAAATGGCCATCCAAAAATTAATCAAACTATTTAAAAATCAAAATTTAACCTTTGGAAAAATTTCCCCAAAAAGTCCATGGCCCCATCACCCTCGCAACCAATTAGATGTTGCCATGTGGCACTTCAAAGGCGGACTCATTTGAAAACTTAACTTTTTGAAAATTTGACCTTGGGAAAATTTTCCCATTTTTCCCTGCAATCCCGCGGCCCCGCAGCTTGACCCAATCACGTGCTAACACGTGGCAATTTGGACCTCGGCGGGAGCGTGGAATTTCCTTCGCCATTGAGATTTTAACTTCTAAAAATCTCAATTTTTATTTTTTCTTCGTGTTCTATGACCCCACAACCAATAGGATTTTGACACGTGGTAGGGGTTTTCTCCTTGGGAAAAGCGCGTGATGAATTTTTCCTTTGGGCTTTTTGCCTAAAAATTCTAATTTCCTAACTCTTACCACTCCGCTTTACCCCGTACCAATCGAGAAGTGACACATGTCTTCCCCATCGGACCCGCGGGTGCACAGAGGAGTTTGGTGCTCTTGCGCTCAAGGAGGAAAATTCTCAATTTTCCTCCCTACTCCGCCGACCCACTCAAGGGAAAAATTTTCTCCCTAAACCCGTGGTTTCTCACAAGGGAAAATTCCTCCCCTACACTTCGTTGGCCCATAACTAGAGTTCTATAAGGATTTAGAAGGACTTATTTATATCATCGAAAGGTGAGAAAATTTCCTATCCATTGGAAATGGTTTAGGTAAATTTTGGAATTTTTAGTAGGATAAAAATATATTTGAAGTTTTGAGCCTATTAGAGAGTAGGCATGGGGGTAAATTACTCCCAAAACCTAAGTAAAACATCTAACCCTAAAATATGAACCACGAGAGCTTGATATTAGTTAATAAAGGAAAATTGTGTTTTGGTAAATATTATTTTTCCGAACCTGCTAGTGGAAAATTGTTGTCTAGCAACTCTATTGTGTTCACTTCTAATAACAAAAAATTATCCTATAATTTTCTAGCTAACCCTAGGTTGTTTCTTGGGTCTCAAGTGGTTTTTGAGCGGGCACTACAGCTTGGTATCAAAGTTGTGGTTCAAATTCTTAGACCATTGGGCACTTTAGAAAAATTGAGACATGAAAACTTAAACCTGGCAGCACTTTGTAAATCAAGAAAAAAATTCTCCCTAAGCCCGTGGTTTCTCACGGGGAAAATTCCTCTCCTAAACTCCATTGGCCCATAAATAGAGTTCGTAAGGAGTTAGAAGGACTTATTTATATCACCGAGAAGGTGAGAAAATTTCCTATCCATTCAAAATGGTTTAGGTAAATTTTGGAAGTGGTTAGTAGGATAAAAATATAGTTAAATTTTTGAGCTCATTAGAGAGTAGGCATGGGGGTAAATTGCTCCCATAACCTAGGTAAAACATATAACCCTAAAATTTGAACCTTGTGATCCTTATATTAGTTAATAAAGGAAACTTGTGTTTTGCTAAATTTTTTTGTTCCGGAACCTTCCAATGTGGAAAAATTTTGTCTAGCAACTCGGTTGTGTTCACTTATAATAAAAAATTATCCTATAATTTTCTAGCTAACCCTAGGTTGTTTCTTGGGTCTCAAGTGGTTGTTTGAATGAGCACTACATAAGGAGTTGAATGATTATGCGTAAGGTCCTCATAATATGAGAGGAAGTGAAGAAGAATTGGGGATAAATGCACGTAAGACGCTACCCTTGGTCGAAGGAAAATTGGAGGATACCGAGAAAATGGAAGTGGCGGGCATTATTGAGAAGTTGGTGGAGTAAGAAGTGGAGCATAGTGCTAAGGATATATTGAAGGAAATAGATGAAGAAAAGGATTTTGGGAGCATAGGTGGAGATTCTAGCTTAGCATTCAGCTTCTTGACAACAACACGCACTTGTGGCAAGGGATAAACAATAGCACAAAGACACATGACTTATGTCAATGACCCTAGCAGTGTCCTTCGCATGCAGTTATAAAGTATAGTACCCACATATCAACTCATTTTTTGGTCATCATTTGATAGTGGTATATTGTACACACGTACTAAGAATATTTTTCATGGCCTTTTGATTCTTATGTTGATGATCCCGAGTTCAAAGTTGGTGTAGATGAAATAATAGAATCAAACAACCCCTGTGAGGTGAATCCTAATGTGGATACTAAACATTTAATTAATGAACAAGTCTATAACGTGTTCAACAAGGTGTCAATGGAAGTAGAGGCATCATTATTTAGAAGGAATAAAAAATCATAACCCGGAGGAAGAATTGAGAGAAAAGAATAAGGAGATAATTGAGAGAGATAGGGAGATAAAAGGAAAGGAATCATTAATTGCGTAATCGAGGGTGAGTTGAAAGAAGAGAAGGTGAAATTTCACGAGGCATATACGAAGGTATAAAATATCTTAGAATCTATTGTTTTGGTGTGCCCGGATCTCGGCCCCTCCTTCATAGAAGTATGAGTCAACCTTTCTCTACTTAGAAGATTTGAAACTGTTTATAACAATGCGAAAAACAACCGCTTACATTAGAGTCGATTAGAATAAATGTTGGAGTGATAGAAGACCGAGGAGAAAGAAATGGTAGAGGAAAATTTAATTCAATACTCATAACTCCTTTCCTCATTGAAGACTACAATACACATGGTTGAATTTATCTATAAAAATTATGGAGACAGATAGATTCATGAGCATCTTGGTCGCTACCCATGAGGTGGACTGAAGGAGTTCCAGGAAAAAAAAAGGTAATAGGACAAAGCGGAAAAAAATAATTACAGAGGTCAAAAAGAATTATGAGGTGATCGAGGACTTAAGGGTCTTAATTAAAAATAAATTAAAATAATTTTATCCCCAGTTACTAGGAGGATGGACGTGTTGGGAAACCTTAGCAAGAAAATGGAAAACATTGTTGACATGCTTTGAAAGCTAAGGGCGAGGATTTATTTTTATGAGGTTGGTGCATTCATTGGGGATCTATTTCATCATGTGTAGAATGAGGTGGACTCTTACGAAAGAGTGAAGTAGGCTTAAATAGATACTTCCCAATTTTTCTTTAGTAGTAGGATCATTATATCATTCTTTGGCACATGCAAAAAGTGTCCTATTCTTCCTATTCCTTATTCTTTTCAAAATATTAGGTTATTTATAAGGATGAACAACAAGTTTAGTATGTGGTGATGTTAGATGCTAAAATTGAATAAGTCCCAAGGAAGATAAAGAGCACATGCACAACATGTGTGTAGAAAGGTTCTCAAGGAAAGGAATGCAAGAGAAGAGGTTAGCGCACGGAAGTAAAGTAGGGCTTAAGAACTTAGCCGCATTTATGAGGCAGTATCACATGAAAACTATGTGAGGGCATGAGTAGGCATGATGAATGGATAAGGTGCTAGATCCTGGAGCCTTGGAGGTCAAGAAAATAATATTCCACATAGGGAATATTCTTAGGAGGATCATTATAGTTAGTGGAGGCCTTTGCAAGCTGGCATAAGCACTCGATCATGGAGGACCACACTTCCACTTGGCATGTGATCTACTCATGGGTGAAACTATGACAGTGAATCTAGATTCTATTTAAAGGAGTGCTTGGGTCTGAAATAAGAGAGGATAGAGAGGTAATGAAGTGCTGCAAGAATGTTGGAAAGGATGTTGTTAAGAATATATGTATGTGCTCGTGTCAAACAAGGGTTGTAATGGGAAAATATAGCTAGGATCTCTATTCAGAGTAGTTGTGTAGGGATGGAATGATATTCCATGATGTATATGGTCTGTGATGACCCTTTTTGATGTAATATGGCTACTATGAATGATTATAATCAATATATGAAGCTTTGTTCCAAATATCTATGTTTATAAGACCAAACCCTAGTGTGTTTTCATGTTGTTCATGGTTAGATATGATTCTATTATGTCGTTGTGATGTTTATGCTTATCTCATGATGCATTTGTGCTTAGAACTAGTTCCATTACCTCTATATTATATTACTTGGATGTTCATGTTTATCAAATCATCCCTCCATTAATGGAAAAACATTCTCACAAGGATCACATAAAGGAGGAACTTGGCACTCACCCGTGTTCTCGGTTAAGCACCAAACATTTTGGTGATAGGCCAACGTTCTTGGAGTTAAAAAAGATTAGAGGATAGAGGTAAATGAGACTACACCCATGCTTTCTACATTCGGGTATAACAAACTACTCAAGTTCCATGTCCTCTAAGTGAACCTAAAAACCTTCCTAGAACATCTACCTCCATAATTCCATTGATCTTGCAACTTGGGGATGTCTTTATACTTCCCTCTTTTACTTCATTATACTTGAGACATCTCTCTTCTCTCTCCACTTATATTATAGGATCCTCCATCTTGCACAACACCATATTCCATTTCACACACCTAGTGGGAGTTTAGCTAGCGATGATCACGATATTGATGTATAACAATATATCACACAAGAAATATCCTCTTGGTTCTTGCAATAACTCAAACTCAATAACCTCTAGGAAATAATACATAGAAACTACGTACTTGAATATATATTTATTCTACACACCACTAGACCAAGGATCACCAACATGAATCCAAGTCAGATCAACATCATGAAGCCACTAATAATCTTCTTACATCAAACACAAGGTTGATAATACCAGCTCTACTTTGATGCATACGCTGATAACCATTCATACGCTTCTCTTTGAAAACATTAAAATAACGTCTCATAAATCTCATGATACAAATTCTCCTCTACCCATTTACATGCACCAAACTCAGGTCCATTGTTGAATCCCTATGAAATCTCATCCTCTTTGTTCTTAGGATAAGTCTCAACGCTATCCAATGTTAAGCATTTTTCATCACACGTCATTCTTACAAAAACTTCAAAAGAGGTCCTGGAAATAGAACCAAAATGTAGTCACCTTTCCCTACTCCCTTTAAACCCCAAGCACATCACCACATCACACAACATTAAATGAGCTCTCACGAGGTGTGCAAGGGTACCAAACCCATCCTTTATTTGAGCCTTGTAATAATTATTTACCATTAATGAAGGTATGTTTATAGAATCATAGAGACATACATTCATTCTAGCATAGAATTAAAGAAAATAGATCTAAGAAAAAATGCACCATAATGTAAAAGTAAACACTAATACATCACAAATAAATCAGATTTGAACCATGAGAAATATGAAGAATAGTAGGGTTTGGACCCATAACAAGAGATAATCATAACAATCCATCATATTCATTGATTCATAATTGTTTATAGTAGCTAGATTACATAAAAAGGGTCATTGTTGACTGAATACATCACGAAATAACATCCTAACTCTACAAAATGACTATGATCAAAGGGTCCTATCCATGCTTTCTCCTATGCACCTAGAATATCTTGTGCCTTACATCACACATCTTCTTCCTCCTACATCACCTCTCATTTCCTCGCAGCCCTTCACTATAAACCTCTCATACCCACCTATGATGGGAAGGGATCCACCTCATTCTATGTTCTGGAGTGCAAGAAGACTTGGATGGGAGGTACAGAAGCTTTATCCCCTTTCCTAAGGGTGCATAACTTTTATTCCACCTTGTAAGGTTGTGCACGTGCTTGGTACATCCACTTCGAGTTACATCGTCGAAAGAGAATTGGCGGAGATGATGGTCAATATCATCAAAAAAATTAAGTACTATTCCCCTAAGCAATCGGTGAATGAGGCACTTCAAGTAGTTAAACGTCCTACCTTGGGAGATTGTGTTATAGCTGATGACCCAATTTTGGAGTTGATAGGAGAACCTAAGTTGGGGGCACACTTCGTAGAAGAAGTAAAACTTGAGCACACCTACATGGAGAAAGAAAAGGATAATTTCATATACTTGGTGGATGGCGAGGAGATGGAAAATTTGGATGTTAACCATACTATAGGTATGCACAATGTAATGGATAAAGAAAATAAGAAAGCGTATGCCTACCATGAGCCCTTAAAAATAAATAAGGTTAACATTGATCCGTAAGCATAGCCTAAGGAATATATTATTGGAGACTACTAGGAAGTCCAGAAGGTTTCGAAAGTAGTCAAACTGTTGTGTGTGTAGACACAAAAATTAGGTCACACTTCCCTTGGTCCCCTTTCGAATAACTAACTTAAACATACTCACCTAACATTATCCCCCTTTCACCCCATATTAACATTAATTTAATCATCCAAAATTAAATCAATACTCACCCTTACTCCAGTTATTAATTTAATTACTTTAATTAAATGGATGCACACCTCACCTAACCACCTCACCTAGACACCTCACCATAGACCTATTCATAACATGTTTCCATAACTAACTAAGACTTATCCCTACTTACCTTAATGAACTAAGACTTAGTATAACCCTAAAAGCACATGCCTATTCTTCCTCTAACCACATTCCCATGTATCTAAGTGCAATGTTCCATTTAGACCTGACACCAATGAGAAAATATGGAAGAGGATAGCCAAGATCTACTATTTTAGGCAACCTAGGATATCTGCGTTAACCGATGTCATCAACTGAAACCGATGTTGATCACCATTAACTGTCATTGGTTACCATATAGCCATTTTGGTAACCTTGTTACACAGGTTAGACACATTCTCAATTTTTGGAGCAAAGGATATCTCCATGCAAGCAAGAATTAGACCTCTTTCGCACATCTAGATAGCCATAGCTAGGAAAACCATTGATCGGAAGGTATTTGAATTTACAGTAGCATTTTGGGAAACACTATCATGAAACGATCGTCATTTCACCAATCAACCATCACCACCACCCAACCATTGAACCTGCACAACAATAAGTGTGTTTCTAACCTACACCATTTCATTTCTATTCAGTTTATAAGGGTTCTTCACCTTTGTTTATCAACCACCATTTATATTTTTACCTCACCACTATTGCCTTCCTGTGAACCCAACCATTCCCATCACTCATAACCATTTTAATCACATCTATCCATTCCTGAGTACCTCTGAATATTCCCAACACCTCCATAGACCTAAACCAACTCCTTACCATATCTGATTTAGCCTCAGACAAATCCCCAAAACCATGAACTATTGAGTTATTATCAGCCCACCTTAACCATCATCGTTTCTTACTAAACCATCATCAGTCATACATGACTGACATCGGTCTCTGTATTTGGAAATCTTGCTAATAGTAGATCCCAATAACCTTTTCCCAAGTGACCCAAGTGACCCGAACCTTACTCTAACTTGTTCCAACACCTCGATTACCTACCCTACTTCAAGATTTGATCATAACCCAACCTATTATGTTATATTTTCCTATTTTATTTGGATGAGATGCCTAAATCACATCAACTATAGTAGTATTATTTTTATTTACATTATTTAGTACATTAAATTATATTAAATGGTGGGTTGACTACCACCGAGGAAATATCACACTTCCTGGATCTATCATACGCTAGGTAGCCCATTGGAATATATTGTTTAACTCTTTATTATGGTCTTGTTGTGTATTTGAGGTAGTTACTCATAGCCAAAAGGAATATCTCATAGTCGGTGATGGATCAAGAATTCGGGATGCACGCAACGACCTCCAACCGACCATCACAATAGGTATTCCTCCTTAGCTTGAAATGGGTGAAATAGTGTGATTTCTAAGAATTTTTCCCGCATGGGTACCATGAGTTAAAATGGTTTCATCCTTTATTGAATGAAATGTGGATTAAGTTGAAATAAGGTGCGCATGCCATCAAGAAATGACCCTACAAAATAAAACCAATTTGTGCATAAAGTTTAATGGTAAAATTGACAAGATGATAGAATCTAGAATTATTGAGGCTATTGAGGAATCTGAATGGGTAAGCCCCATTTTCATTAGTATAAAAAAGAATGTGAGAATAAGGATATGTGTAGACTATAGGAATACCAATGTTGCATGTGTCATAGATCCATTCCTAACCCCATTTACTAAAGAGATTATGAAAGGTGTAGCTATGTAAGAGATCTATTATTTTACAGATGGATTCTCGGGTTATTACCAGTGATAATTGCAAAGGAAGAATAGGAAAAACATCTTTCACAACTAAATAGGGAAGGTTTTCTTATACGTTCATGCCTTTTGGATTGAAAAACACGCCTGCTATGTTTTTGTTCATTGTTGTGCAGGCCTTTCAAGACTTCATCCATAAATTTCTACAAGTTTACCTAGATGATTGGACAATGTATGTGATAGTCAAAGATCATTGTGAAAATCTATGGTTGATGTTTGAGAGATGCAGACAGTTAAGTATCTCCCTAAATATTAAGAAATGTGTTTTAGCCACTCCTTTTGGAATGTTTTTGGGACACATTATTTGTAAAGAAGGCTTACTAAGAGACCCTGCAAACATTAGTCTCATAGTAAGATTGGAATATCCTACCAATCAAAGCATGGTGCATGGGTTCCTAGGGCATATAGGGTACTACAGGTAATTCATCAAGGGATATGCCCATATTTCCACACCCTTTGAAGAGTTATTGAAATATAAAAGTAAATTTTATTGGGGAGAGGTGCAATAGGTGACATTTACACATTGAAGGAGAAGCTTACCACCGCACCCATTTTACATTTTTCCTCTTGGGATAGGACATTTCATGTGCATGTTGATGCATCCATTATGGTGATTAGAGCAGTCTTAGTACATCCTAGAGACAAATTTTTTTACCATCCCTTTTGTTTTGCTAACGAAGTTGATCCCAACATAATAGAATTATACTACCACGAGAGGGAGCATTGTCAATGATCTACATGTTACACAAAGTCAATCATTATTTATTGGAAACACATTTTATTTTCTACATGGACCACATCACATTAAAGTACTTGGTGAACAATCTTGTTTTACAAGGGCACATATGCCGGTGGGTCTTATTGTTTCAAGAGTTTGAGTTTACAATTATGGTAAAATAGGGGAAAAGCAATTTGGGACCTAACCATCTATCTTGGATTTACTCTAGAGAGGATGCACAAAGCATCAAGGACATGATGCCATACGCACAATTGTTTAGATTGTAGTGTGCACCTTCTAACTTAGAGGATATTGTTGTTTTCCTATAGACGGGTGTGGCACTAGTAGGAATGAAGGCCTTAGAGGAAAAATAGTTAGTTATATACATCACACCTTATATGTTGATCAGAGGACACCTATACAAACTAGGTCAAGATGAGTGCTTGTGTCAATGTGTGCTAGGCCATGAACGTGTTGTAATCATGGAGGAAGCTCATGGTGGCATTACAAGAGGTCACTATGTTGGGAATGCGACCGTGTGCAAGATCTTATTGGTAGGCCTTTGGTGGGAAACAATTTACAAGGATTTTATTGAATATTGCAAGGCTTGTGATCATTTTCATCACCTTGGTAAACCATGACATAGAGATGTAATGCCACTAATACCTATTGCTAGTGTAGATCCATTTGAAAAATGGGCAATTGATTTTGTGGGCCCTATTTCCCCAGTCATGTGTAGGAAGGGTTTGTACTATATCATCGAGTTACAAATATTATCTTACAAGGTGGCTAGAAGTGGCACCTATAAATGAGTGCATAATGGTAAAAATAGATATGTTCTTATAGGATAACATAATCAATAGATAGGTATGTCCTTTGAACTTAACGAGTGATAGGGGTATGCATTTCTTATATGAGATTGTTCGAATTTTGTTGGAAGAGTTCATGGTGGCCCATCACAAAACTATGCCCTACCACATTCAAGATAATGGGACTATGGAGGACTTTAAACAAAATTGAGCCACACATTAACAAATATTTGAGATGTCAGAAGAAGATATTGGGATGATAAATTCTTTGTAGTCTTTATGGGAATATAAAAAACCTTATAAGTGATTGAACAAGGTGAAACCCTTTCAACGAGTGTTTGCACCGACGTTGTATTACATATTGAGTTTATGTTACCATCCCTATGTATTGCACATGTAGGATGTTTGGTTGATGAACAAGCCCTTGAGGAACATATTGAAAATTTGATGCATCTGGATGAGAGACGTGTCATAACATAATGGAGTTAGAAAACAAAAAGGCCGGGAAGAAGGCTTTTCATGATAAGCATATATAGAACAATAATTTTAAAGTGGGGAAAATGGTCTTGTTGTATTTTTGGGCCAATATATTATTACTTACATATTTGATTTGGGTCCTTTCCAATTAGAGATTCTTGATGGAACAAGGTTTCCCAGTTACTTTAACGGTAGTAGGTTGAATCCCTACTATAAATAAGTCTTCTTGATTTTTGTAAATAATATAGTATTTCCATGTAGCTTAGGATTTCCCTTAATGCAATTTCTCTTTCATGTTTTTCCTTTCTTTGTTGCTTGCTTTGTATTTTTGTTTGATTTTTATGGACACATTTGTGCATCAATAGCTAGTTACTTTTCAAAAGGGGTTTCATGCACAAAGGACTGCACATTTATTTAGTGTGGGTTAGAAGGTGTCAAAGGAGAGTCTCTTTGAAGAGTATAGTAATAAGTAAGTGTTGAAAATGATGCAGATTGATGGCCTTAAGGAGAAGTGAGTGGTTTCGAGAAGAGCATGTGTAGAAGAAGTGTATATGTGTAGAGTTTGGTGTCCAAAATATTGATAAAAACTACGTAAAGGTATAAAAGTGTAGAGAAACATGAGGTAGGTATTGTCAAGAACTAGGATGTAGAGGAATATTGGGTGCACTTAAGTATCCATGGTCAATGCAATTTTTACACCAGAAGGTTACAGGAGTTTTGTGCAAGATTAGGCGTAGAGGATAAGCATTGGACAAAATGTGCATAAGGATGGAATTTGAAAAACCTGACTTGAAAGTGGTTATATGTTGCTAGGTGGCATGGAAGTTTGTGTGGGAAAATAAAAATGTATAAATAGAAGGTCGGGGTGAGTTATTATTTTTACCTTTATTTTGTTGTTGAAAAACTCTTGCAAATTAGGGAATCCTTGTGAAATAAAATATTTGGAGACTTGTGTTTGAAGCGGAAAGATTTAACAAAGTTGTGAACTAGAGTGGAAAGAGACTAAATGGGAGTGAGTGGAGGACTTAGTTTTGTGGATTTTGACAGGGTTTACGTTGTCTTGTGGAAGAAAAATTTTCCACGTTAGGGTTTACATTGCTAGGGAATGGGTTTTGAATAAATTTTAGAGAGGAATAAAACCGAGGGATTGAACAAAGTTGAAACAAAAATAAAGGTAGAACTTAAAAGGATCGGGAAAGGAAAATGGAACCAAAGAAGGAATTGAACACTTCTCCTAAGAAGGGAAGGGAAAGGAAAGGGTAAGGGAAAACCAATCACATCAACTAGTTTTAATGAAGAATGGTACAAATAGATGCAATACCCTAATGGAATTTTATTTAGTATGAAATGGGTGTCCCATGTGTGGAAGATGTTTGTAAGAAATTATAACCATAAGATGAGCACCATGGAGAAGGAAATGGTGTTGGAGTTAGTTTTCCCGATGGCTAAGCGGACAAAAGAAGATAAGAAAGTTTATGATGAATTTGTAAAAACAACATTGGAGAAGGTTGGACTCTTACAACTCTATGAGTTTTCATATTTTGTAATCTGAATAATTTGTACCAAATTTTAATGTCACGCATTGTTACATTCCCATTTTAAGACTTTAGAAACAAGGGAATTTTTATTTTATTTTATTTTCTTACTTAATGTTCACTATTCTAAATAAAAAAGCTAGAGCACCAATTCAATACTAGTCAATCTCATAACAGATAACCATATGTAGTTGTAAATGACTCATGATATACCGATCTATTCATTCCATGACTTAGTTATCTATCGATCTATTCACATTTCAGTTTAACTATTGAATACTTATCGTATACTTTGTATACTAGGTTTTCACCCTAATCCGGGTACTGAGTGATCTTGTTTAAAGAACATACCTGAATATTTATTACTAATATTCATCCGGAATCACATGGATTTAAACTAGGTGAAATAGGACAACGCAAACAAAATCTTGTGATACTTTGGCCAAAGATTTTACAACATACGTATGTCTGTATTCCTAGATGACATACTCACCATTTTGGAATATGTACTTCACCTCACTCCTTTGTTATCATGAAACGTATTTATCGACTCTTGTCACCCACTTGTCCAAGGTTAGGAACATAGTCTATTATAAGAAGACACTTTTGATGACATAGGGTAAAAGGGCATACTCGATTGACCCAAGTCAACCGGATGTGCCAAAGTACCTGAGTTATAGAAAGTTACTCCCTATCCTTATTGTGTGTAGATCTAGATGATCAATGCAGAAGGGTGTTACCACATGTCAACTACAATGTTATATCCTTGGGAAGACCCAAGTCTTCTCGAAGGTACATTCCTGCAGTTGGTGTGTGCCAACATCCTACAGAAACTACCTCATCATGATGTACATACACCAAAGAGGTTATTAAGGTTAAGTTAATTTGGTTAAAAATAGATTACAACATCCGTGCAAAACCCTAATCCAACACTCCTCAAGTCCTTGTTCTATACTTGGTTCAATTAAGCATTTAAGAACTTCCTCTAACTCATGATTTCTTTTATTGTTCATTCATTTAGTTTAACAAAAATTAATCAAAAATAGGACAACAATAGCATAAGTTGCGTTACATACTTCATAATCATTCATATAAGCTGTAGTCACCAATTACGTTCAACCATGGTAGAATTTATAAGAAATGAAGTCTACATTTAACGATCATGTCACCCTTCTTTGGGTTATGCATCATTTAGCAAGAAAGAACCTTCCTCTATTTGATCAAGTGTTGGGGTTTGTCAAACCCTTCTTAATTTTCACAAACTCTAACATTCCATCAGATATTCATTATGCATTTAAATACTATACTATAATTGTTTGAATAAGATTGATAACTTATGCAATCATAACCAACTGCAACCTACTAAGAGAGATTAAACTAATCCCCTTTTTATCTAACTTATCAAGTTTAACCATATTATACATATAACATATAATCAAGATAGATATTCCATATTCTTCATAAATATAAGATAGATTACACACCCAATACAAGTAAATCTCCAACATTAAAATTCATTATTTAAAACTTTTCATTTACAAGAATAAGTATTTCGGGCATGTTGTATGATAAACAACTTCCAAACCAAAAATAATAAAAATTTCTTTTTCAATACAATTAAAGAATGAATCGAAAATCTTTACATATGGTTCAAAATCAAATAACCCAATATAATATGAAAGTTCATGTCTTCTTTAATCACTTACGATGCCCATATGAAAAATTACTATCACGGGTCGATTCAATGAACTGAGCATGATAAGAACCAAGCATTAAATTAAAGTGCATTCCACTAATTGATTCATTAAACAACTTTTCTTTCATGAATCAAATGAAGAACATCAAGCGAGTGATCATAAGTAATGAAATCAAGTAAGAAGTGCAATTAAGAAATCTGGTCTACTTCTAAGGAAGTAACATTTTATAATCTGCAACTTAAAAATTATACCACAATACTTAATAGATCCTATCAATTTAGTTTTGGATCAATAAACAAGCCTTATCATTAATTTATCTCTTAAATTCATAAAGATAGAAGAGCACATTTAACTTTTCCCAATCTGTAAAAGGGTTAGTTACAACATAATGATATTAGTAAGTTCTATCCCTCAATAAAGACAAAGAAGAGAATGAATAAAGAAAAGTTTAATCCATAATCTTATCAGTCAACAGAAAAGGATCACATACCACGAGGACCCAAACCATATTTCATTTCATTTATACTATGAAATGAAATCCAACATCTAAAACAACTTAGGACTCTTAAGTTAGTTTCCAAAAGAGAGCTCAAAACCAAATGCACAGTCAATGCCTGAATACCTCCAATTTTCCAGGAAACCTTCCCAGGAAGACCTAACCTCATCACATAGCTCAAATTCAAAATAGTTCTAAGAAGAAAACACAGATGCAGTCTCAAATTGTAGATTGCCCCCTCTCAAGAGAGTATAATTCTCTCTCTTTAATACAAGGTGGTTCAACAGTATAACAATGAGGGAAATTCCTCTAATTGAAAATATTGGGAAGTCACTACAAACAAAGACTGGATCACCATTACAAACCTTAACAACAAATCTGCATGAGAAGACAATCCAAATTTTTCCAAGTAAGATTCAAATTGTCAACATCCATATAAATGGTACGGAAACTTTTGGACAACAAATAGGATATCAAGTTTGAACTTAGCATTCATCCAAAACCCACTACTCAGATGGAAGTAAATATTAAAGTGACTTGACAAGGCTAATTCTATCCTACCTTATTCCAACTTGTCGATAAAGATAACCACAGCCTCTCTAGTTACTCAAACATCATACGACAGGTAGGGTTTGTTCCAATTAAAAGACAAAAAGGAAGAAGTAACTCTTCCATGAACCTCTACAGCTGATACGTCGGTTCCTTAATAGAACAAATTTTCAGTCCCAATTATTTCAAGAACAAAGCAGTCAAGATTTCCCACAAGACAAGAATACGCTCAAAGAAGATATGAACAAAATACACTCTAAGATTCACCTACCTAGTTAAGTTTGAAACATAGTGCATTCTAAAGGTAGAAGAAAATCAACTATTCATTCAATCATCAAAGAAAAGGAGATAAAGAAGTTACACGGTCAAATTTGACCAACAACTCACAAGACCCCTTCCATCAAACAGTACTAAAGGAAACTACAGTTTTTAATTCAAATAAAATACTAATAAGCATACAACTCATTGATTTCCTTCATACATAATCAAAATTACCAACAAGAATTCCTATGATGCTTTTAATTTGTGTGCCGATCACAAGTTCAAATACGATTCTAAAATGAAATAACATGGCTCTTGTAAAAGCTCAAAATAATACCAACACCCTATTATGGGTTTAGGCCTTCCGTTTTCATAAGGAAGAATAAAATCTCAGTACAAAACTCAAGTTCAAATCATGATGCAATAACTCAATAACGAGTACAGAATTTGTAAGAACTATATACAAGTTTCAAGGTTTAGAACCTCCATAAGTTTAGCATAGTTCATACAACCACTCAGTCCAAATAAAGCTAAAACCAATCATGGCTTCATACAAGTTTAGAGTAGTCTTTAAGTGTTACAACAATTACCCGAACACAACCATAAACAAAGATACAAGACCATCCCAACAATACTGATAGTTCAAGTTAAAAATGGCCAAGGAGTTCCTAATTCAAGCTCAAAAGCTTAAGTACAGATCGAACGCATCAACCCAATAATAAATTTAGAACCCATCAAATAATAAGCCAACTCTTTTCACCTTATTCTCAAATACAAGAAAACAAGATTCAAAATAAGATACAAGCTTAAATACAGTACAAAACTACTAGTTCAAGTTACAGAGGTCAAAAGAGCTTCTAGAATAGATTGAAGAGTTCCAAAACAATTACATGCAACCATCTAACAACCAAAACAAATAAGTTTTCCAAAAACAATAACAACAAAGGATTCGTAATCCAAAAACCCTTCCAAGCTTACATGCAAGTAAATAACCACATATATCAAGCAAATATAAAATTTCCAATGAGCAAAATTTTTTTAATGAATCATTTATAAGAAAGAAAGAAATCTTAATGGGTAGAGCCTATCATGCCTAATAGTTCCTCTGCCGATTTGAAGAAGACTTCCAGTTGAGTTTCCAAGACCTCTTCTTCTCCAAACAAGATCAAACAACCATATTATTTTTCCACAATCCCACTTATACATTCCTCGGACTGAAAATAGCTTAGAGAGTTCAAAAATAGCTACAAAGTGGAGATCAAACTGCTGGTTCGAAGAACTAGATAGCTCCATGTAGAGTGAAAATTTTGAAGCATGCAAAGCTAAACAACCCCCAATAAATCCACCAGCATGCCTTCCAAGACGGCTTGCTCACCAAACTCGAGGCACATTAATGCCATTAAGACCAATTTTCCCACTTATCTTTCCTTGCCACCGCCATTCATATTTGGCAAGACCCAATTGCAATTCATAATGCATTTCCAAACTTAGAGATGCCTCCATGTAGATTCCTCTAACTTTCACTAACCCCTACCACACTGGCAGTCCTTTCATGTATTAAAAAACAAATCTAAATAAAAGCCTTAGAACCTCTTCTTAGTTCCCATTGTTAATGGCCCTTGAGTCCCCTTTCATATCCCAATAGTTATGATAGATATAACTTTATTAGGTTAGATCTGAGGTTAGTTTAAATAAATAACCTTAGGATATAACCCCCAACAATAGTTTGCCACCCTAGGTTAGGATGTAGTTTTAACTAGAAACTATAGGTTCAAAAATAACTTAGCATCCCCCTAGGTCACTTCATTACAAGCTAACAACTTAGGTTAGAATGTCATCCATCGTAAAGGGGTATAATAATAGTAGTTAGGTAACTTACCTGAATCCCATGTTTTATTAGGGTACACAACCATATATTTATCTCAAGAATCCAAAATTAGGGTTCCTAATTCCCTTGACGCCATAAGTGCCTTGCAAGGTTGACCAAGAAGATACAAGATAAACACAAAATAGAATGTAAACATTTTTTCCAAGATAATAAAGAATTTTCTAGAAACACAAGTGCGATCTGTTAAGCCTCACAAACGGTGAATGTCAATTTTTCATTCAATTATAGTAAAAATATTTAAAACATACCTTAGATAAATGGAATTGATCCAAGGATGAGTCCAATAGCGAAAGGTAAGTTACAAATCTTAAAAACCAAATTGCAGCTTATCCAAAGAGAGTGAAATAGATTATTGCAAGAAACAACATACCAGCCCTCCAATCAAAGAGCATAATTGATTTATCCATTTCAAGCGTGATCTTCAGCAGATCAAAAGAACACACCTTTATCAATAAAATCACATGTCAACACTTGAAATGCAAAGGAGGAATATAACCATTTTCGAGGGTGTTACATGCTTCCCTCCTAAAAAGAATCATCATCCCGATGATTACCTCATTTTAATCATTGCATTTAGGATAATCAAATTTTTTTATTCACTTTCTTAACATATGTTTGCAACAATATCAAAATTTTAAATTCCATAAATCAACATTAATTAGTTGTTTATTCAAACAAATAAATATCTGCCCAAACTGGCATACTTATTGTATTATAAAGATAAAATCACAAAAAAATATCAGTCAACAGAATCAATTTTGTTCAAAAAGATATGGAAAAGTAATTTTAATATCATCTAGGTTTTCCAAGGTTGCACTTCTTCGTTAAACTGGTCCCATTGGACCTTGCATTGACTTATCTCATGATTTATCAAATGCAAGTGGTGAGTTTCCAGTATTCGTATGGGTTTAAGCACAATTATTCCTGGATCTTGGACCTACAAGGAATTCCAATTTAATACATGTGATAGATTTGAAATGTATTTCTTAAGAAAATAAATATGGAAAACATCATGCATTCATGATAAAGTATGAGGTAATGCTAAGTGGTAAGCTATAGGGTTGATTACTTCAACTATCTAAAAAGGTCCCACATAATGAGGTGATAACTTGGTAGCCTTGCTAAAATTTAGAGAGATATTTTTCAGTTTGATCCTAAGAAATAATTTCTCACCAATTTCAAACTTCCCGTCTACACTGCTTCAAATCAGCATTACTTTTTGTCTATCTTTTGCTTCTTTCAAGCGTTCACGAAGCAATTTAACTTGTTGTTCCATTTCACTAAGGATTTCAGGTCCAATTACCTCTCTATCTTCCATGTTGTCTCAACAAATAGGGGTTCTACATTTTCTTTTGTATAAATCTTCAAAAGGTGATATCTTAAGAGAGGCATGATATGTATTATTATATACAAAATCAACTAGTGGAAGGTACTCTTCCAACTTGTACTGCTGATCCATAAAATACATTCGTAACATATCCTCTAAAACTTGATTAACTCTTTCAGTTTTTCCATCCGTTTCTAGATGATACGCAGAACTGAAATTCATCTTAGTTCCTAAAGCGACATTAAGCATTTTCCATAATCTTGACATCATTCTAGGATCTCTATTCGAAATGATTAATTCAGGTACTCCATGTAATCTAAAAATTTCATGTACAAATATTTTAGCTAACACAAGAGAATCATCCTTTAGATTTCCAGTGATAAAATGTGCTACCTTTGTTAGTTTATCCATAACTACTAAAATAATGTCATGTTTATTTATTGACATAGGCAACCCTTGTACAAAGTCCATACTTATCACTTGCCATTTATATTTTGGTACGCTATAAGGATACAAAAAACTGGATGGGTGCATATGTTCTGATTTAACACGTTGACATTTAAGGAAATGTGTCACAAAGTCTATTACATCCTTTTTCATTCCCTTCTAGAAATATTGTTGTTTTATATTAGTAAGCATTTTCGTAATACTAGGGTGTCTCGAAAAGGTGAATTGTGAAATTTTGATAACAATTTCTTTCTCAAATCATTTAGTGAAGGTACATATACTTTGTTTTGAAATTGTAAGATTCCTCCCTTATCAAAGTGAAAACCCTTATATCTCGAATCACTAGAATCTGCACCAAGTGCTTTGTCTTTACTTGCTAAAACTAAGAATCAAACTCCATAACACTTTTTACTTCATCCTTAAATTGAGTTCTCAATGTTATAAGAGCATAAATGTGCTTCCTATGAATTAATGTGTCATCAATTCTATTTTCTTTACCTTTGATATAATTGATGTCAAAATCATATTGAGACAAAAAATCTAACCACTTCGTTGCCTTACATTAAGATTTGGCTGAGTGAAGATATATTTTAGCCCAAGATGATCAGTTTTCAATTCAAAAGGTTTACCCAAAGTGGTAATTACTCCAAACATGTAATGCATAAACAATGATAGTAATCTCTAAATCATATGGAGCATAATTCAACTCATGTAACTTAAGTTTCCTACTTTTGTAAGCTATGACATGACCATTTTGTAACAAAATGCCTCATAAACCTTCACCAGATAAATCGATTACTACCATAAAATCTCCATTAGGATCTGCTACTGCAAGAATAGGTGCTAAAGTTAACTATTCCTTCAAATTTTTGAATGCAATTTGAGATTTCTCATTCCAAACAAACTTTTTATCCTTCTTCTGTAAAGAATTTATTGGTGCAGCCACCTTAGAGAAGTATTTTACAAATTTTCTATAGTAGCAAGCATGCCCCATGAAGCTTCTAACTTCATGTACATTCTTTGGTACATGCCACTTAATTATAGCTACAATTTTTTAAGGATCTACAAAAATTCCATTCTTACTTATTACATGTCCCAAATAGTGTACTTCTATGTCATAGAAAGAACATTTAGACAACTTACCGAATAACCATCTCTTTCTTAATATTTCCAAAACTATCTTCAAATGTTCATGGTGTTCCTCAATACTTTTGGAATATATGAGAATGTCATCCAAGAATACGAGAAAAAATTTTTCCAAGTATTCTTGAAAGATATTATTCATTAAATTCATAAATGTTGCAGTGCATTTGTTAATCCAAAAGGTAAAACCGTGAACTCATAATGTCCATACCTTGTCTTGAAAGTTGTTTTATGGATATCCTCATCGTTAATCCATAATTGATGATATCTAGATTGAAGATCTATTTTAGAATATAACGATGCTCCATGCATCTGATCAAGTAAGTCATCAATCCTAGGGAGTGGGTATCTATTTTTGATTGTTGCCTTATTTAACATTCTATAATCAATGCACAATCTAAGCGTTCCATCTTTCTTTTTCACAAAAATTATAGGTGCTCCCATGTTGAAACACTTAGTCCGATAAAACCTTTTAGACAAAATTTCTTGCAATTGAGCCTTAAGCTCTACTAATTCTGTAGTAGTCATTTGATATGGTGCTTTAGAAATAGGTTTAGTTCCAGGTTTGATATCAATCGTGAAATCAAACTCCATTTTAGGTGGAAGACATGCAAATTCTTCTAGAAATACATCACTAAAGTCTTGTAACAGTGGATATCGTTCCATAACATCGCTGTTCTCTTTAGTTGTTTTAGGAATTTTTACTACATATAGGGTATAAACCTTGTTTTTGGCCTTCTTAAGTTACATAGCTGAAATATTTCTAACAAAAATTTCACGTTTCACACCCTAAATCTCTATTATTTTCTGTAGATCATCTACACAACTAATGTGTTTTTCAAAACAATCCACTTTAGCGTTATGTTCAGATAACCAATTAACACCTATGATTACATCATAAGACCCCAAAGGTATAACATAAAGATCTACTTCAGTGGAAAATTTAGGCAAATCAAGGACTGCTCCAAAAAGACACATACTAACTATATGAACAACATTGTTTCCATAATGTACAGTCTATGTTTTATCCATGTATCTATCTTTTCTTTTTAATTTTGCTACTAATTTATTAGAAATAAAGCATTTAGTAGATATGATATCAAAAATAATAGTTACAAGTAAACCAAATAACTTACCCAGAACTTCTATAGGCATGGCCTGTTTCTCAGCCTACTTGTCAGCTACTGCAGCGTGTATCTTGTGCTACTAATTACAATCATCCTTTTTCAAAGGGCATTGATTTGCATAATGATATTTTCCATAGTTATAATAGCCTCCTACAGGTCCCTTCCTAGGCTCGAGTTTATTTCCAGCCTTAGAGTTATCATTCTGACCCCCGTAGGACTTCTGTTTGTTATTAGTGTTCTTAGCAAAGTTGTTCTATGCATTACTAGAAAACTTGTTTGTTTCTGCTTTCTTATTAGTATCAGATGAAAACTTACTTTTCATTTTGAATTTCTTCCATGGTCCTTTCTTAGGTGTAAGAGATGATGAAGAGGAGTTTGGATTTTTCTTCCTTACTTCCTCCTTGTGAGCAGAAATTGCCTTTAATTTTTGTTCCTACCTTATGGCCTTTTCAACAACCCCTTCCATCGTGGTTGGGATGTGAACATCCACCTCTCCTCCTATAACGGGATTCAATCCCATGATGAATTTTTATATCCTGAACTTCTCATCTATTTGGTACTGAGGTACATACTTAAGGATTTTTGTAAATCGTTCCCAGTACTCAGTTACAATTAGTTTCCCCTGAACCAAGTTCTAAAATTTAGTCATTTTCTGATCATAGTAAAGTTGAGGTAGCCAATGTTGCCTAAAGTAACCCTTAAATTGATCCCAGGTGATGTTAGTTTCATCAATGTTTAACTCAGCCTTCCGACTATCCCACCATGAAGATGCTTCATGAGAAAGCTGATATGCTCCCCATATCACCTTTGTTTCTTCTAAGAAATTCCTTATTGCAAAGTATTTCTCCATTTCACTGAGCTAATTCTCAGCTCCATCCCCTAATGTGGTGCCATCAAACTTGGGTGGACTTATCCTTTTGATATTTTTAGTGAGTTCAATTACCAAATAACCTTTTTGTTTTCAGCTAAACATGTATGTTCACATTGTTATTATCAACACCTATATTGGCATTGTCCCTAGGAGGTGGCTGATTATTTTATCAGCATCATCTTCCTCCTCATTTCCCATTACATGCTTTTCAAGTACAACCGATGATCTCTTGTGTCCAACGGGGAAGGAAGGATCTCATCGAGTTTTCGGTAGTTGCCACTCCTTCCTCGGGTGAAGGGTTATTTTTAACATTTCCTCTTGTTATAACCATTTAATGTTACAAGAAAATTTAAGTTTCATCAGATTATGGACACAATAGGTCCAAGAGCTGCAACCTTCACTCTGATAGTAAGATGTAACATTCCCATTTTAAGACTTTAGAAACAAGGGAATTTTTTATTTTTATTTTTCTTATATAATGTTCAGTGTTCTAAATAAAAATTAATTTAGAGCACACATTCAATTCCATTCAATCTCATAACAGATAACCATATGAATTTGTTAATGACTCGATAATACACCGATCCATTTATTCCATGAATCGGTTATCTCTCGATCTATTCACGCTTCACTTTAAGTAATGAATACTTATAGTATACTTGGTTTTCACCCAAATATAGTCTTGAGTGATCTTGTTTAAAGAACATACTTGAATATTTGTTACTAATATTCATATGGTATCACGTGGATTTAAAGTAGTTTATATAGGAAAACAAAACCAATAGCTTGTGATACTTTGGCCAAAGATTTTACAACATACTATGTATGTCACTATTCCTAGATGGCATACTCATCATTTTGAATGCGTCCTTCACCTTACTCCTATGTTATTGTGAAATTTCTTTACTGACTACTATCAATTCACTTGTCCAAGGTTTAACCCTAGCCTAGGTTAGGAACATATTCTATTATAGGAAGACACTTTCGATGACTTAGGGTAAAAGGGCATACTCGGTTGACCTAAGTCAACTAGATGTGCCAAAGTACCCTGAGTTATAGAAAGTTACTCCCTATCCTTATTGTGTGTAGATCTAGATGATCAATGTAGAATGGTGTTGCTACATGTCAACTACAATGTTGTATCATCGGGAAGACCCAAGTCTTCTCGAAGGTACATGTAAGGAAAATTATAACTATAGTGTGAACTAGAGGTTTATTCTAGTGTGTGTATACTAAGTTGTATCACACAACTCATCTAAGAGGGATAATAGGGATACTCTACAAGATAAGCCTTAAATCCTTTTTAATAGGATCAATATTTGTGTATTAATATCCTCCTACTATTGGAATAATACATCCTGTGCATTTCGAATTATTTCTGTGCAAGTCTCTGGTTCAAAGTTTATAGTACATTCCTATAGTTAGCGTATGCCAACATCCTACTGAAACTGCCTCATCATGATGTACATACACCAAGGATTTTATTAAGGTTAAGTTAATTTCATTAAAAACATATTACATCATCCATGCAAAACCCTAATCCAACACTCCTCAAGTCCTTATTCTATACTTGGTTCAATTAAGCATTTAAGAACTTCCTCTAACTCATGATTTCTTTTACTATTCGTTCATTTAGTTTAACAACAGTTAATTAAAAATAGGACAGAAATAACATAATTCCATTACATACTACATAATCAATCATAGAAGGTGTAGTCACCAATTAGGCTCAACCATGGTAGACTTTATAAGAAAAGAATTCTACGGTTAATGATCCTGTCACCCTTCTTTGGGTTATGCATCATTTAGCTAAGAAGAACCTTCCTCTATTTGATTAAGTGTTGGGGTTTCTCAAACCCTTCTTATTTTCACAAACTCTAACGTTCCATCACATATTCATTATGCATTTAAATACTATAATAGAATTGTTTAAATAAGATTGATAACTTATGCAATCATAACCAGTTGCAACCTACTAAGAGAGATTAAACTAATCCCCTTTTTATCTAACTTATCAAGTTTAACCGTATTATACATATAACAGATATGAATAATGTTATCAAGATAGATATTCCATATTCTTCATAAATATAAGATAGATTACATAGCCAATACAAGTAAATCTCCAACATTCAAATTCCTCATTTAAAACTTTTCATTTACAAGAATAAGTATTTTAGGCATGTTGTATGACAAAAACTTCCAAACCAAAAAGAATACAACTTTTCTTTTTCAATACAATTAAAGAATGAATAAAAACTCTTTAAATATGGTTGAAAATCAAATAACCCAATACAACATGAAATTTCCTGTCTTCTTTAATCACTTACGATGTCCATCTACAAAATTCCTAACGTGTGTTAGTTCAATGAATCGAGCATGATAAGAACTAAGAATTAAAGTAAAGTGCATTCCACTAATTGCTTCATTAAACAACTTTTCTTTCATGAATCAATTGAAAAACATCAAGCAAGTAATCATAAGTAATGACATCAAGTAAGAAGTACAATTAAGAAATCTGATCTACTTCTAAGGAAGAAACATTTTATAATCTGTAACTACAAAATTATACCATGATAATTAAGAGATCCTATCAATTTAGTTTTGGATCAATAAACAAGTCTTATCATTAATTTATCTCTTAAATTTGTAAAGATAGAAGAACACATTTAACTTTTCCCAATCTATAAAAAGGGTTAGTTACAACATAATGATATTAGTAAGTTCTATCCCTCAATAAAGACAAAGAAGATAATGAATAAAGAAAAGTTTAATCCATAATCTTATCAATCAACAGAAAAGGATCACATATGATGAGGACCCAAACCATATTTCGTTTCATTTATACTATGAAATGAAATTCAACATCTAAAACAACTTAGAAATCTTAAATCAGTTTCCAAAAGAGAGCTCAAAACCAAATGCACATTCAACCCTGAATATCTCCAATTTTCTAGGCAACCTTCCCAGAAAGACCAAACCTCATAACATAGCTCAAATTCAAAAAATTTCTAAGAAGAAAACACAGTACATTCTCAAATTGTAGATTTCCCCATCCCAAGAGAGTATAATTGTCTCTCTTTAATACAAGTTGGTTCAACATAGTATAACAATTGAGAAAAATTCCTCCAATTGAAAATATTGGGAAGTCACTACAAATGAAGACTGAATCACCATTAAAAACCTTAACAAAAAATTGTTAATGAGAAGATAGTTTGAATTTCCAAGCAAGATTCACATTATCAACATCCATATAAATGGTACTGAAAATTTCAGACAACAAATAGGATATCAGGTTTGAACTTAGCATTCATCCAAAACCCACTACTTGAGATGGAAGTAAATATTAAAGTGACTCGACAAGACTAATTCTGTCCTACCTTATTCCAACTCATCTGATCAAGATAACCACAGGCCTCTCTAGTTCCTCAAACATCATATGATAGGTAGGGTTTGTTCCAATTAAAAGATAGAAAGGAAGAAGTAACTATTCCATGAACCTCTACACTGATACGTTGGTTCCTTAATAGAACAAAGTTTCACTCCCAATTATTTCAAGAACAAAGCAGTCAAGATTTCCCACAAGACAAGAATACGCTCAGAGTAGATATGAACAAAATACACTCTAAGATTCACATGCCCAATTAAGTTTGAAACACAGTGCAGTATAAAGGTAGAAGCAAATCAACTGTTCCTTCAATCGTCAAAACAAAGGAGATAAAGAAGTTACATGGTCAAATTCAACCAACTCACAAGACCCCTTCCATCAAATATTACTAAAGGAAACTACAGTTTTCAATTCAAATAAAATACCAATAAGTATACAACAGTCAATTTCCTTCATACAGAATCAAAATGACCAACAATAATTCTTGTGATGTGTTGAATTCATGCACTGATCACAAGTTCAAACAACCCAAGTTCAAACACGAATCTAAAACGGAATAACATGGATTTTGTAAAAGCTCAAAATAATACCAACACCCTATTATGGGTTCAGGCCTTCCATTTTCATAAGGAAGAATAAAATCTCAGTACAGAACTCAAGTTCAAAGCATGATGTAATAACTCAACAATAAGTACAGAATTCGTAAGAATTGTATACAAGTTTCAAGGTTCAAAACCTCCATAAGCTCGACACAATTCGAGAAAACCATCCGGTCCAAATAAAGCTAAAACCAATTACGAATTCATAAAAGTTTAGAGCATTCTTGGAGTGCTACAACAACTACCCGAACACAACCATAAATAGAGATATAAGACCATCCCAAAAATACTGACAGTTCAAGTTAAAAATGGCCAAGGAGTTCCAATTCAAGCTCAACGAGCTTAAATATAGATCAAACACACCCAATAACAAATTCAGAACCCATCAAATAATAAGCCAACTCTTTTCACCTTAGTCTCAAATACAAGAAAACAAGTTTCGAACTAAGCAACAAGCTTAAATACAATACAAAACTACTAGTTCAATTGACAAAGGTAAAAAATAGCTTCTAGAAAAGATTGAAGAGTTCTAAAACAATTACATGCAACCATCTAACAACTAGAATAGAGAAGTTTTCCAAAAACTGTCAATAATAGCAAAGGATTCATAATCTAAAAACCCACAAATTTTCCAAGCTTACATGAAAGTAAATAACCACATATATCAAGCAAATATAAAATTTCCAGTGAGCAGAATTGTTTTAATGAATCATTTAGAAGAAAGCAAGAAATCTTAATGGGTAGAGCCTATCATGCATGATAGTGCCTCTGTCGATTCAAAGAAGACTTACAGCCAAGTTTCCAAGACCTCTTCTTCTACAAACAAGATCAAACAACCATATTATTTTTCCACAATCCCACTTATATATTCCTTAGATAGAAAATAGATTAGAGAGTTAAAAATAGGTATAAAGTTGAGATCAAACTGCTGGTTCAAAAACTAGATAGCTCCATGTGGATCAAAAATTGCGAAGCATGCAAATATAAAAATCCCCAATGAATCCACTAGCATGCCTTCTAAGATGACTTGCTCACTAAACCTAAGGCACATTAATGCCATTAAGACCAATTTTCTCACTTATGTTTCCTTGCCACCGCCATTCATATTTGGCGAGACCTAATTGCAATTCGTAATGTATTTCCAAACTTAGAGATGTCTCCATGTAGATTCCTCTAACTTTCACTAACCCCTGCCACATTGGAAATCCTTTCATGTATTAAAAACCAAATCAAAACAAATCCCAATAAAAATCCTTGGAACTGCCGCTTATTTCCCATTTCCAATGGCCCCCAAGTCCCCTTTCATATCCCAATAGTTAGGATAGATAGAATTGTTGGTGTGTATTATTTTCCACATCATTAGGTGAGTCATCTCACTTAGGTGAGATCATAGGTCCATGTGTCATTTAGGGGTCATTATGAGATTCTCTTACGTGTTAGTTAGTCAGTGTGTCATATGCATCATTGGGAGTTACACTTCTATTCTGGGAATGTAACTCCCCCTCTCTACTCAAGTTGTCATGATTGTAGCACTGGAGGTTACTCAACACCTCCTATATGTACACAACATTTGATATATGAGATAGAGGAGAGTTTTATGGCTTAACTAGGTTCTTCCCATGTTTCAAATCTTTACATGCACATTCGGTTGATGCTCACTCCTCCCAAGATCTCTTCATGCTATCATTCGCACGTCCATTGATGTGCACGTCATCCCTCATGATCCTCGCTTGTTGGTTTTAAACCCTATTTCATGGTATCGAAATGGATCTTGTGGATCTGCACTCATCAGCATTTTTGTGCATGTTTTACGAATTCTAGCATGATACACAAATTTTGTTGTGTGTGTCATAATGGCTATTCTAACCATGCTCTACTTGCACTGATTCGGGTTTCATACCTCGGTTTGGTTTTCAGGTGTTCGTGGCTTCATTTTTGGGTTCAAAGGTTTTTACATCCTTATATGTAGTTTTAGAGTGTTTACAGTTTCAGATCTGAGCTCTAGAAGTGTTGGTTTTACTGGGTTTATAGTGGTGTTGGGCTTGGACTCCATAGCTTCATGCTTTGTTTGGGTTTTGGATAGTCTTCGACCACTTAGCATCTTGCTTCTTCAGCATTTTTGCTCACTGTTCACTTTACTATGACCCTTGCATGGTCTTCATGGTTCCTTGCTGCCTCTTGCTCCCTCCATCTCTAGCTCGTAGCATCCACCAGCAACCTGCATTCATTTTTGTTGTGATTGGGTTTTTTCAACTACCTGTGTGTGGACATTTTTACTCACAGTGGCCTTGCATTGGATTGGGTTTGCATTGTTTCCTTTCCGGTCTTCCTACTTTGTTTGGCTTTGGGCATTGAATCCATTCCATGTTGTTGCATAGCTCCACTACTCTAGCTTCTTCCAACAACAATCTCAACTCCACATGGCATTTTCACCTTCCACCATTTTCTCCTCTCTGCTAGCACGTGGTCTCTGCTTTACCTTATACATTTTTGCATTGGAAAAACATTTTCGGCTTGCTAATTGGTTGGCTCTAGTTACCTACTCCCTTTTGGATGTTTTTGATAGCCTCTCTAGCTCCAACAACTCCCATGTGGACCACCTATACCTGCAGCACCCAAACAGCTCATTTTTTAGAGCCTTAGTTGTGGACTCAACTTCCAAGTCTACATTTAAAAAAAAAACTTTTGAATCCTCCAAACAAGCCCAACGCGTGGCTCCACCCTCCACAGCTTGCTCTCCTAACACATCACATGGACCACCTCTCCTCTTCCTTGGACAACCAAATTGGTCAACATGGGCCCCCACACACTCCTCATCTTTTTTTAGTGTTTTAAGATTTAAAAAAAAAACATTTCATTGTAACGGCATTGTAATAATTTATTGGGCTATATTTTGCTTGTAATTTGACCTTCCTATGCTTGTCAAAGATGGAGGGCAAGGTCTCGAGATTGGCAGGAGGCTAATCGCCCCTCACAAGAAAAACAAACCCCTACTAAAATTATGTGTTGTTTCCAACGGGTACCCACACGATACCCTTTGCACCCATTTCAAGCACTTTTTTAATGCGTTTGCAGCATTTATTGCATTTTCTCATCAGTTACAGGAATTGTTTTTTGCTATAAATTTTGACTCATTATTCACATCTGAGCACTTCTTTAGTCAAAGTTGCATGTTTTATCACATTCTACATGATGGGATTATCATTTTGTAAATGCACTACTTTATAAAGTGTCACATTTTGGGGGGGTTGGCTAGTACTCTTGGGCTTTCACACATAGACGCATTATCACCGAGTCGATGTCTTACTTTTGTGCATCTTGCATTTTTATCATGGAGAGTGATCTTTCCATACTTGAGCGTCGTAGGATCACCTTGACCTCCGCCAATTCTCACCAGGAGAGGGAACTATTCAGTTTGGCATGCTTCCATGGAACATTACTTCGCCCATGAGGGTATTTTACCCTTCTTGCTTGGGCGCCTTGCACTCTGCGATCATCATCATCTGGAGGACTTCCTTGACACTTGTGACCATGTCTTGGGTCACATGATGATGCATGTGTCTCGATCTCTTTGTTTTCACGTGGCAGACTCAGATCCACCTCACCGTGTCTGGAGCATTCTTCAATCTCTCTATAAAGACCCTTCACATACTACCGCCATTGTTGCTACTATTGATTCAGTTGTCTCCTCTTCTTCATGTGATGACAGTTCCACTGACATAGAATTGTTTGATTCTACTTCTGATGATGAGGATTGTGCACCCAGTTCTAATGTCGAGAGTACTACAGAGGACTCTTCTCCTCTTTCTCACTATTCCAGAGAGTGTTGACACATCCCACATCTCATTAGATATCAAGCAGTCTCCTTCTCAGTCTCATACATTCATCACACCCACCTCCTTTCCACTTCTAGTGTGTGAGGCCCCTTCCACTCCTCTACCTTCATTGGATGACTCATACCTATCTAACATCACTCTTTTGTTTGTTGAGCCCCCTCATTGGGACGAGTATCTTCCTGACCTTAGTCGTATTTTCACAGAGTCTACTTGTGATGCACTACAGGTCCCTCATCCATCTACAGGTGTTTCAGAGGAGTTCATCATCTCTGTTGTTGGGAGTTCCCCTTCTAGGAATCATGTCACTTCCACATTTCCAGAGACCTTCATTGATCCACCCTCAGCTTGTGGATCCCTTTTCTATTGTGGAGGATGTTTTGTTCCCTTCACATCACTTGGACATCCTTTCTGCAGGTGTTCCTCTTTTCACTCTGATAGTTCTACACACGTGGCATTACCTTCAGTTCCTTGGCACTCACTTACTAGACCTATGTCACACTTCCATGAACTAAACTCAAAGTTCTTCGTGTTTTTGCCTTTAGTTTTGTTTGTGAAGTGGGTGGACTTCAAACATGTCATTTTCATCCTTCCTAAGGGCAGGCACACAATTCATTATGGGTGGCTCTTCTTCATTCCAAAGGTAGAGGATCTTGTCATTGACATTATTCTCGGGAGACTTCCTAGAGTGCAGAGTTCGAGATCCGTTCATGGCATCTTCTCGCATTCCTCTCCTCTCCCTCTTTTTCTCTCTTCTTCTTTTCAGAGATTTCCTCTTTGTACATGGGTACCTTTTCGTGCTCGTCTAGAGCTAGGACCCATATTTGGCATCTTTCTTAGATTAGAGAGTGTTTTTAATTCTTGTGGTGGATGTTTTTCCCACTGGGTTTTCCTTCACTTCCTTGGACCTTTTTCTTGTACATGGGTACCTCATCAAGCTTTTTTTCGGACCCATTTCTCATTTCTAACTTACCACCTCATCCTAAGTTATGATTAAGGGGGGGTGTTGGCATGTATTAATTTCCACATCATTAGGTAAGTCATCTCACTTAGGTGAGATCGTAGGTCCATGTGTCATTTAGGGGTCATTATGAGATTCTCTTACACGTTAGTGCATCATATGCATCATTGGGAGTTACACTTCTATTCTAGGAATGTAACTCCCCCTCTCTACTTGAGTTGTCACGATTACAACATTGGGGGTTACTTAACACCTCCTATATGTACACCCCATTTGATCTATGAGATAGAGGAAAGTTTTATGGCTTAACCAGGTTCTACCCGTGTTTCAAATATTTGCATGTACATTTGGTTGATGCTCACTCCTCCCAAGATCTCTTCACACTGCTATTCTCACATCCATTGATGTGCACATTGTCCCTCATGATCCACTCTTGTGGGTTTTAAACCCTCTTTCAAGAATTTGCTTAGGTTAGATCTTAGGTTAGTTTAAATAAATAACCTTAGGATATAACCCCCAACAATAGTTTTCCACCCTAGGTTAGGATGTATTTTTAACCAGAAACTATAGGTTCAAAAATAACTTAGCATCCCCCTAGGTCACTTCATTACAAGCTAACAACTTAGGTTAGAATGTCATCCCTCATAAAGGGGTATAATAACAATAGTTAGGTAACTTACCTAAATCCCATGTTTTATTAGGGTACACAACCATCTATTTATCTCAAGAATCTAGAAGTAGGGTTCCTAATTCCCTTAACACCATAAGCACCCTGCAAGGGTTGACCAAGAAGAGCCGAGCTAAAAAAAAAATAGAATGCAAGCACTGTTTCCAAGATAATAAAGAATTTACCACAAACACAAGTTTAGTCCATTAAGCCTCCTAAATGGTGAATTTCAATTTTCATTCAGTTATAATAAAAATATTTAAAACATACCTTAGATCAATGGAATTGATCCAAGGATGAGTCCAATAGCTAAAGGTAAGTTACAACTCTTAAAAACCAGATTGCAGCTTATCCAAAGAGAGTGAAATAGATTATTGCAAGCAACAACATACCACCCTCCAATCAAAAAGCATAATTGATTTATCCATTTCAAGCGTGATCTTCAGTAGTCAAAATAACACACCTTTATCAATAAAATCACATGTCAACACTTGAAATGCAAAGGAAGAATATAACCATTGTCGAGGGTGTTACACGCGTGTATGAGGATTATTTATACTTTACAAGAGGGAGAATTCAATTGACTTCCTAGTTTAATTCTAAGTATACTAGACTTATATTCATGGGAGATTCATTGGATGATGACTCTATGGGTGAAAAGGATACAATCGAGAAAATAACCATAGAGTATGAGTATAAGAAGGGTTTGCGCTACTTTGATATTAGCAAGATCACCAACCCAGTTATGAGGATGACCTTGCACTTGTTAACCAAGGTGAATGTACAAGAGCATTGGACGTAAGTGGATAAGAGGTGGTTGAATATTTATAGGAATATTTCAGAGGGAAAAATCTACAACCTCTTGGCCTTCATTACAGAAGATATCATAGATGTGGTGTGTGTTGTGGAAAAGATCATGTACGGTAATTTCCTTCTTACCATTTTGTTTTCAGAGATTGGAGTACTCGATGGGAAAAATAGCTATGTATGGGAGTACCTTGATGAGGACCCTTCCCCCGTGAAGAGGTTTGAAGCATACACTTGTAACATAATGATTACTGCACATAAGGCGCGCTTGGAGAAGTGGTATAAGAGAATGCGCAATGTGTTTTGGGAAGAGCAGAAAATCCTTGAGAATATACCAACCCTAGTGCATGGTGAGGTTGAGTTCGTAGTATACCAACACTTCTACATAGGTAGATTTACTTTGATAGATGGCTCAAAAATCCCATGGTGTAAATTACCATTTTCCTTCATAACACAATATTTTTAGAGCATCGTCAATAGATTCAAGGAGGATAAGAAATTTATATTTCTTCTAAGTGAAGTATACCGGGAGGACCAAATAGTGAGTAGAACATTGGTATAACCTAAAAAATGCATGTATGTGGAGAAGTATGTCTCCCATGATGTACATATGGTAAAATGTGTGAAAATTCCTATTGCAGAAAGACATCAACAATGGTGTATACACACCTAAGGCTAAATTTTTAGAAGGCACATACATTAAGGATGGTGTATCCATCCCAGAGGACCCTTCCATGAAGAAAGGGATGAAGAGAGAAAGGGAAGATACTACAACAAAAAGGGGCACCAAGTGTGCATATAGTTCGACCGTAATAACACATGAGTCAGGTGCTAGTGCAAGTACCTACATAAGGAGGAAGAAATCTCCCATTAAGGAGAAGTCACCTGAAAAGGAATTTTCCCATGTAAAGGAGAAGTTTCTAGAAAAATAAGAGTCTCCTGTGTTAGAGGAGCCACCAGTGAAGGAAAAAGTAGAAGGTGACGCAAATCTCAAACTCGTAGGAGACAAAAAGCATGAACGGTGAAAAATCTAAGGATGAAGAGCACAAGGAAGGTAAGTGTCCCCTTGTTCATTATATAACCTATTTTGACGAGGATACGAATGATATTTAGTAAGGTCCTCATAATATGAGAGGAAGTGAAGAAGAAGTGGGGAAAAATGTGAAGAATACCCCACCCTTGGCTGGAGGAAAATTAGAGGATATGGTGGAAATGGAAGTGGAAGGCATCATTTGGAAGTTGGTGGAAAAGAAGTGGAGCTAAACATTGAGGAGATATTAAAGGAAATGGATGAAGTAGAGGAGTATGGGATCATGGGTGGGGATCCTAGCTTAGTAGTTAGCTTCCTAATAACAAAACACACTTGTGGCAAGGGCACAACATCAACACAAGGACACATGACTTATGTCAATGACCCTAGAAAATTCCTTCACACATGCTTCTAGAGCACAGTACCCATAGATCAACTCTTTTGTTGGTCATCATTTGATAGTGGTAGCTCGTACACATGCACCAGGAAGATGTTGTCATGGAATTTTGAGTCTCATGTTGATGAGCCCAAGTTTAAATTTAATGTGGATGTAATAATAGAAATAAAAAACCCCAGTAAGGTGAATCCTATTGTGGATACTCATCAGTTAACTGATGAACATGTTTATAACATGTTCAAAGACGTGTTAGTGGAAGTAGAGTTATGATTATTCAGAAGGAATAATAGAATCATAACCTGGAGCAAGAATTGAGAGAAAAGAATAAGGAGATAATCGAGAGAGATAGGGAGATAAAAGGAAAGGAGTCATTAATTATGTAGCTGAGGGCTAAGTTTAAAAAATAGTAGGTGAAAATGCATGAGGCATATAAGAAGGTAGAAAATATCTCGGAATCTATTACTTTTTCGTGCCTAGATATGGCCCCTCCCTTGTAGAAGTATGAGTCAAAATTTCTCTCGCTTAGAAAATTTGGCACAGCTTTTATAACAATGTAGAAATAACCACTTGCATTAGAGTCATTATAAGAAATTTTGGAGTGACAGAAGACCAAGGAGAAAATAAAGGTAAAGGATACTATAACTCAGTACTCATAACTCCTTGCCTCAATGAAGACCGTGACACACATTGCTGAAGTTGTCTATGATAATTGTGGAGACAGAGACAAAGTCATGAGCATCCTGTCACTGCCCATGTGGAATACCCAAGGAGTTCTAGGAGAAAAATAAAGGTAACAGGAAAAAGTGGGAAAAAAATTTGCAGAGAATGAAAAAAATTCTGAGGTGATTGAGGACCTAAGGGTCTCGATTAAAAATAAATTAAAAGAATTGTATCCCCAGGTTACTTAGAGGATGGATGTGATGGGTGAACTTAGCAAATAAATGGAAAACATTGTTGACACACTGAAAGCTAAGGGTGAGGAGTGTTTTTTTATGAGGTTGGTGCGTTGATTGGGGATCTGTTTCAGCACATACATAATGAGGTGGAATCCTGGAGCAAGAGTGAAGTAGGATTAAGTAGAGACTTCCTAATTATTCTGCAGGTAGTAGATCATTATATCATTCTTTCATGTAGGCCAAAATAATCCTATTCCTTATTCTTTTCACAATATCTAGTTATTTCTGAGGATGAACAACAAGTTTAGTGTGGGGTGATGTTAGACCCTGAAATTGAATAAATCCCAAGGAAGAGAAAGAATGCGTGTGCATGGCATGTGTGTAGAAATTTTCTCAAGGAAATGCACACATGAGAAGAGGTTGGTGCGTGGAAGTAAAGCAAGGCTCAAGGACTTAACCATATTTCGAGAGGTGGTATCGCGGAAAAATATTTGAGGGCCTAAGTAGGTGTGATGAATGGATAAGGTGCCATCCCGGAGCCTTGAGGTTAATAAAAATAATATTCCATGTACGGAATATTCTTAAGAGAATAATTAAATTTAGTGAAGGCCTTTGGAATCCTATATAAGCACTCAATCATGGAGGAGACTTCTACTTGGCATGTGATCTCCTTATGGGTGAAACTATGACAATGAATCTAGCTTCTATTTAAACGAGTTCTTGGGTCGAAATAAGAGAGGATAGAGAGGTAACGAAGTTCTACAAGAATGTTGGCAAGGATTTTTTTAAGCATATATGTATGTGCTCGGGTCTGAAACAAGGGTTGTAATGGGAAAACATAGCTAGGATCTCTGTTCAGAGTAGTTGTGTAGGGATGGAATGATATTCCATTATGTATATGGTCTATGATGACCATGTTTGATGTAATATGGCTACTATGAATTATTATAGTTGATATATGAATCTCTATTCCAATTATCCATGTTTATAGGACCAAACCCTAGTGTATTTTCATGGTGTTCATGGTTAGATCTGATTCTATTATGTCATTCGGATGTTTATTCTTATCTCATGATGTATTTTTGCTTAGAACTAGTTCCATTACCTCTATATTATATTACATTAATTTTTATGTTCTCGTATATCATCCCTCCATTAATGGTGGAATATTCTCACAAGGCTCACATAAAGGAGGGGCTTGGCACCCACGCGTACCTCGGGTGAGTGCACAAAACTTGGGTGATAGGCCAATATGATTGGGGTTAAAATAAGGATTATAGGATAGAGGTAAATGAGACTACACCCATGCTTTCCATGATGGGGTAGCACAGACTTCTCGTGTTCCATGTCCTTCGAATGAACCTCAAATCCTTCCCCGAATGTCTACCTCCATAATTTTATTGATCCTATAACTTGGCAATGTATTTATAGTTCCCTCTCTTACACTTTATTATACTTGATACATCTCTCTTCTCTCTCAACTTCTATCATAGGATCTACCATCTTGCACCACACCATCTTCCATGCCCCACACCTAGTGGAAATTTAGCTAGCCACAGGAAATGGATCCAAACTCAAAGTGATGATCGGGATCTTGATGGATAACAATATAGCACACAAGAAATATCCTCTTGGTTCTTGCAAGAACTTGAACTCAACAACCTATATGAAAGAATACATAGAAAATATGCACTCCAATTTATATCTATTCAACACACCACTCCACCAATGATCAACAACATGAGTCCAAGTTAGATCAACATCATGAAGCCACTGATAATCTTCTTGGGTCTAAACACAAGGTCAATAATACCAACTCTTCCTTGATGCATATGCCGACAACCATTCATATAGTTCTAATGGAAAACAAAAAAAGAATGTCTCATAAATCTCATGATACATATGCTCCTCTACCCATTTACATGCATCAAACTTAGGTCCATTGTTGAATCACCATGAAAACTCATCCTCTGTGTTCTTAGGATAAATCTTGACATTTTCTAAGGTTAAGTGTTCTATCATCACACACCATCCTTACAACAACTTCAAAAGAGGTCCTGAAAATAGAACCAAAATGTAGTCACCTTTCCTTACTCCCTTTAAAACCCAAGCACACCGGCACATAACATATCCTTGACTCGGCACTCACCCAAGGTGTACGAGGGTGCCAAGCCAATCCTTTATTTGAGACTTGTAATAATTATTCACTATTAATGGAGTAATGTTTATAGAATCATAAATACATGCATTCATTCTAGCATAGAAGTAAAGAAACTAGATCTAAGAAAAAATGCACCATAATGTAAAATTAAACACTACAACATCACAAAGAAATCAGATTTGAACCATGAGAAATATGAAGAACACTAGGGTTTGGACCCATAACTAGAGATATTCATAAAAATCCATCATATTCATTAATTCACAATTGTTTATAGTAAGGGTCATTGCAGAGACCGAATACATCATGAAATAACATCCTAGCTCTACAAAATGACTCTACTCAAAGGGTCATATCCATGCTCTCTCCTATGCACCCAAAATATCTCATGCCTTGCATCACACATCTTCTTCCTCCTACATCACCTCTCATTTCATCACAACCCTTCACTATACACCTCTCATATGCACCTATGCATCTACCTCCTCGCTTACACACCTTGCTTTAGATCCAAAATTTTCTTAAATAAAGTGGGTTCTCTCCCCCACCGCCTCAAGATTACTCATGAGCAGGCCGCATGTAAGAGGGATCATGCTCCACCATACTCAAGTGTCTATGCTAGCTAGCTAAAGTTATGATTAATTTCAACTTTACAACTCCTTAAGCACAATGATTAACCCTTGATTATTCCTTGGAATATTATTTCCTTGGGCTGCAAGTCTTCATGCACTAACCTTATCTACTTATCACACCTACTCGCATCCTCACATGTTTTCCATGTAATACCATATTCCATAATGTAGCTAAGTCCTAGGATCATCTTATGCTTCCGCACAAAAATATTCATGTGCTCCATGTTTACTCAAGTTCTTCACTCAAATTGGAATTTTCGAGAATGTTCACACGCACTTATTTATCCTTGCATTCTCTTATCCACACACCTTCTTCCTATCTTTCCTTCCATGTGAGTTCATCCTCTACTCTAGGACTTAGTCATTTTTGGGCTCAACACTCGTAGACCAAGAAAAATTTACAGAATAAATGAAGGCATAAACCTCCCACAAACACATCTAAACCGCACATATTTTTGGTACATAAATGATATTATAGGAAATTCATTAGGGGACATGACAATATTGTGCAACCAACCAACGAAACACTTACTAGTGAAGGAAATAAAGTATGAGTGGATAGTATAGAGTAAAAATGTATTTACGAAGCTCACGAAAATTTTGGTTCACCTATACTAGTGTTATGCGGAATGTCTAGCATGAAAAATTGAAAAAAATTTCCATGAAAACTAGTCCCACACTCAAAAATTCTTGAACTAGGTAATAATAGCATGCCCTATGGCCATTTACTAACTATATAAACCCCATCATGGCTGAGAGGGATGTGATAACTATATTTTTGAATTGTGTTTCATGTGCAAGTAATTTTTATGAAGTGGTATATGGTTCAATTTGATTCACTTTGAAGGAATTACTCCCTAAGGCCCAAAAAGTCCAATTTTTCAAGTTTTTACACTTGGTGAACAAATTATAGGGATGAACCAATAATATATGATGCATCCAAGTAGTGTGTTTCATACATATGAGATCATTTAAGGTATTTTGTAAAATTTATACAATGAAAACTAGTTTTAGGATCACATTATGTAACATCAAAGCTACTTATAAAGACAAAATGCGGGGAAATGAAAGAAGTTAAAAATCTAGTGATCATGTTTGGGATGTTACATGAGCCTCAAGTAATATTGTGAAGTGAAAAATAATAATTAGAAATATAAGGAGGTGTAATTTACACTAAATATGGTTTCAGGAGATTCTACTTTTGGATTTTGAGATATTGGCCCGATAAAGGTGCAAGTAAAGACCCTTAATTCTAGTAGATATTTAAATTAGATATCTTGGAGTTATATATATAGTTATATATATATATATATATATATATATATATATATATAGACTTGATTAAAATCCCAATATTACCTATTTAATTCCCTCTTTACTCATAATTTGACATTGTTACTTTTCATCATCATCCTTTTTAGTGGCGATCGTTTTCACCAACACATAGGCTTGAGAATAATCATAAAAGGGTAAAATTTAATATTTCAGGTAGAATTGGCTCCTAAAACCTATGTTAATGATATCATAATACCTTTTGGAATCAAAATGATATAATTTTTCCTATTTAATTGCAAGGATGCTCCCGTGGTGAAGAATCACTCTCCTGTGTCTATTTTTGGCGCTTATTGGTGAAGGCATGCTTTCTAAAAGCATTCAGTCACATACATTTTTACACCTTGGATGCATTTTTGTACCTTTTCACTTTCTGAAAATGTTAAATTGGATCAAAACAATGTGACGCGAGGGAGAGAGGATGATTTTGGAAGTGTTTCTCTCACTTAAGGTGTAACTTTAATTATTAGGTGAGTGTTAAAAACTCAAATCTTAAAATGGTCACTCCCTATGACCAATCACACCCATATCGCACTTGGGAATCTGTGATGTACCTTTGCACATAGTGAAAAAATACATTAGGTGATAAAAATTTCACCCCAAGGAGGATTCCTCTTACGTCACTTAAATCACCTCTTTGGGTGCTATGCTTAAGTTATGCACTCACCAAGTCAAATGCCCCCCTTCCCATAATACTCATGACGCATGGAAAATTATATAATCAATTCTAAAAAAATTCATCATTTTACCTCATGCTAAATGTGGTAAGGTGCAATTGAGGATCCGGAACCCATTTAGTAAGTGCTAATTCATCCTTAACCCAGTTAATAAGGTGTGAAAGTTAACCCGGTGAGTTTTCTCAACCAGAGTTAACTTTCAAATATTCAAATATTCCTTATGAATTTTTGGATCCATTTTTGAATTTTTCTTCCCTCCTTTATTATTTAACCTATTCATGCTACATATGCACCAAGAAACACCATTTTCAGAAACACAAAAATGCTCATATCTCACTCGTTTTTGCTTCATTTTCCTAACATTTTTCTCAAGCACTCCATTGGTGAACGCCTTTGAGATGATCCAATCCTCATCCCCATTGAACCTATTATTTTTCATAGCATAAAATTTAAGTTTTATTCCCAAATAAGTTTCCTTTTCAGATTCAGAGAAAACCAAAGGATAAAAAAGCCAGAATTTTGTAGTAGGATATCATGGAAAAATCCTAATCTAACAAGACTATTTTCATCCTAATTGAAAAACCAAAAGGCATAATTATATTTTTATTAATTTTTAATGTTTCCTTCCTAATAATATTCAATTATATAATAATTAATCAATCATCTTGAACCCCTTGTGCAAATTTCAAGTCTGGGACTCCAAAACTACAAATTGTCAAAATTGGGAAAAAATTGCTAAATTTAGAAAGTAAGGGTGAGGATTGACTTTCTAAAAAAATAAATGGGTGAAATGAGATAAAAATTATCACATTTCATTCCTTCACTCATCCTAAAATGGTTCCAGAACTCACAAGTTCTTCCGCTCAAATTTCAAGAAAATTCTCACATGCCTCATGTGGTGAGCTTAAACTGTCAAAATGAGAAATATGCCAATTTTATCTCGAAGGCCATTTCAATTCATATCTCATGGAATAACTTATCAATATGTGGGTGGAAATTTTTTTAGTTTCATTCTTATTTCCTTTACTGATACTTAAAAGGATTTTTCTCATGTCTCATTAAGTAAATGCTGCTCTGCGCAGTGACATAATCATGATCGTGCTTCTATGAGAAATAATTCACCAATTTCTCCCATGTAAATGGTTTGTCACACAAATGTGGTAGTTTATGAAGGATACAAATATTTTTCTAAATGAGGTAATTCATCCTCCAATTTTCTCAATGGTATACTTCTCAAATGCTCATCACTCCTCTTCTCGATGTGTTCAAGCAATGTTGCAGAGGTTCATCATTTAATGAGTTTCCAAAGGGAGCAGAGTGTTCAAATGTCTTCATCGGATCTCTTAGATAGTGCATCACAAAGGGGGTCATCATGGATAAAAATTTCATCTTCAACACCATAAAATTTGATCTTCATTGAAGGTGGAGGCATCTTCATCCATGCTTTGGAGCATTTCTTCTTTCCTCTTCTCTCTCATTTTTTCTCTTCTTATCTCTCCCTTTTTATTTATTCATTGTAATAAATCATTATAATATATCTTATTTAATTAATTGACTCCATTAATTAAATTTAAAGGTCCCTTTTGATTTATAAAAAGTGTACTTTATTTCTCACATCCTAGGAAGACAAAGAGTCACAAGTTCAATAAGGACATGAAGAGACATGTGGGAAATACTCCTCATTTTAAGGGATGAAGAGATGAAATGTAAAGCTATAAATTGGGAAATACTCCTCATTTTAAGGGATGGTTAATATTTTTACCATATCCCATAGCACCTCTAGAAACAAGTGATCAACTTTCCTGTATTTCCTTTATTTATGTTTCCTCTCCATCTCAACTATACTCCATGAGAAATGTACTTGCTGAATGTTATGCATTAAGACTTTTTGCTTTGTGCGTTTTATTCCTTGTTGATTCTCATGGTGTCTTCTCATTGGATTTATGGGTAATGTTAAGGTTTTGAAACAATAATTTTTTTGTATTATTTATCGTACAAAACCCTCTCATTACTATTCTCTTCACACCTTTCCATCAAAATTTTCCTCCCTTGTAGTTTCTACAAGCACTTTTACATAGGTGTACAAAAATAACCCTATGTGATCCCCGAATGAAAGAACACCTCCGATTGATAGAATAGTGTATATAATTTCCCCATTTTAAACAAATAGAGCTACCCCATTCAAGTAGAGGGACCTTGTGCCGGAGCGTTGGTCTCACAATTTTTCCTCATGACAAATTATTTTTCCAACAACTAGTATTCATGTATTGGAGAAAAATGTTTCATGTTTATATCTAGATGTCTTAGTTAGAATAATGGAAGAAATTTTTGTAAAGGAAGGAGAAACAATATTGACCACCCAATACACTTTTTGATCCATAAACTATCACTAGAATAAATAAACTACACAATTGTAGAGACAAATTGTTAGCCGCCTTCACATTCTAAAAGTTCAAATAATATCTCTTGATCGAACTTTGTAAGTTTTCTATGGACCATCAAGCACTGTGTTATCTAGTATACTAGGCCATTATTTGGAGGTAGGATATCTATATGGAAAATGTTATTTGAATAATACAAGTTTAATATCAATTCCAAACAAGGGAAAATTTAAGGCTAAATCATCTAAGAATAGTTGTTAAAGGAGAAAAACTTGAGGAATGGAATTAAGATTCTCTAGATGCACACTTTCTCATGGTTATTTATGAAGGTCATTGTAAACCTCATAATTTAATATTAAATAATTCCAAAACAAGGTGGTGTCGAAGGCTATCAAAAAAAGGGGCTAAAGGAAACAAGTACTTTCCAGTTGTTTCCTCTATAATTGAAAATTCTTGAAAGGAAATTCAATACCTGAAATTGAATCTGATGTAACAAACTAAAATAAATAATTGAAAGAAAATATAATCTTACAAACTGAAATAAATAACTGAAATCAAATCTAATCTTAGAGAATGAATTAAATAACTAAAAATAAATAAATGATAGTAAAAAAATGAAAGTAAAGCTTTAGAAATGAAAGCCTAAACAAAACAAAAAATGTTGATTTATACAATATAAGTAAAAATGTAATGATTCTATTATAAATAAAATAATATATCATCCTCCTCCTTGGGTAATTATGGGTCCTTTCTCTTCCCTCGTAGTTATCTTAGAAAACTAAAAACAAGGTGCTGCCAAGATACATGAAATGTAAATTGTAGTAATCATAAATTATATTACACAAACCATCCATCTTCTACCACCTTTGTATTGCATTCTTTAGATAGATATGTATAACTCATCCTTGGTCAATATTCCAAGATTATAGAACTACCTAAATATAATCTTAGGCAAGACTTGACTGCATAATCCACTTTCTAATTAGATAAATGTGGAAGGAATTTATTCAAACATTATAACTCCATATTTAACTACTTCCACTTGACAAGGAGACAAATGTGGAAGATATTTAATAAAACATAAAAACTATAGATTGAACTACCTCTTGCACTTAAATACTTCTTCCACTTACCAAGGAGACAAATTTGGAATATATTTATTCAAACACTACAATTCTATATTGAAATACCTCTCCCCTTTGTGATGTCCACTGTTACGTGAATCAAGATTTCAACATGATACTTTTCCCACCATATTCTCATCCATGTTTTTTTATTATTACCATTGATGCAGAGAGAATACATTCAACCATGTCATTCAAAGAATCAAAAGGTCTACAAAAACTACTTTCCCAATCTCTGCATTTGAGTGTCATACAAAAGCATAAAATGGCTTTAAAACTTGCTAAAACTAAAAATTATCACCTAGAATTGTCTCATTATCATCACACCCTTCTAAACACCTTCATTCACTACTAATTTCATCATCAAACTCATCTAATTTTATACAACTCTTCTTCTACTTACCTTTCACCAACATTACCAACTTCTTGCTTCACTAGTTTCTCATCCAAGATTGTAAATTTTGGATTTTTAGCATCTTCCATGCTTCCCTTCTCATTAAACCTGTTCATATTTTCTAAAAAAACTTATATCCAACATGAAACTGGATCAAAATCATTAAAACACTAACCTCCTTCTCTTTTCCAATACTACCTACTAGATACCCTTAAGATAATTTATCTTAGAAATTTCATGCTTAGAGTGATCTAGAAGTATGGACAATGAGTTGTCACCATCATTAGTTTCCCTTCACCATCCTTTAGGTGTGTCCCATTTTGGTGACTTGGATCTTCACCCTTCTCTTTATATCTCACTTTTTCTCTGTCTTGGTCACAAGCTCCCTAGTACCCCTCACTCGGTGTATTGTCTAGCATATATTCATTTTCATGGGATGTCAAGGTACAAAGAATACATTTTTAAGTACCCATTTTGACCTTTTTTCTATTCCCAATGTTTAAATTACTAACTCTACTTCTAAACACTTGTTCCTTTATAAACATATCCTTACAACTAGGTCTTCATACTATGTTCAATTGTCACCCTCCAACTATAATGAATATCTTTATTTCTATCAAATGGAACATAAAATTTCAACTTGAATCACTTAAAACACATTACCATTGCTTTTCCTTCCAAATATCATTCAAAAAATCCTTACTTTTATACTTCCAACTGTAATCCCTAGTAATACCCTATTGTGCATCTATGTGAAACCCGAGAACCAAGATTTGGTTATAAAACTCCCTATATTTTGATTCAAAATTCAAAAACTATCATGAATATTTGTGTAGCCATTTATTTACCCTTAACAACTTTACGAACCCCAAGAATGTTGGCCTATCAACCAAGGTGGGCACCGAGTGCTCACTTGAGGCATGCGTGGGTGCCAAGCCCTCCTTTATGTGAGATTTGTGAGAAGGTTCCTCCATTAATGGAGAATGATTTGTAGAAGTAGGAGTACATTCACTTATTTAAAGAGGTAGAAAATGCAAGCAAAGCAGATCTAACATTAGTGCATCATAAAAGCTAAAGAACATTGCAAGAAGCATAATAAACTAGATCTAAGCCATGATAAGTCAAATGACACAAGGGTTTACACCCTTAAGAAAAATATACATATTAAACCCAAAGATATATTGATTTAACATAGTTTAGGTAGCCACATTACAGTCAAAAGGGTCATCTCAGACCATATACAGTAAATGACAGGGACCTAACTCTGCAATTCCTTCCCCATATGAGATCCTAACTATACTTTTCCATTTTAACCCTTATTATAGATCCTAGTGCCATACAAAGGTTTATGGAATCCCTTACAACCCTTAGCAAAAAAATTCTAAGCCCTCGCATTATTGTAGCATATTATTACTCTGCTTCTTATTCTTTATGAATTACCTATATCTCCCATCATCTCCTGCAATCTACCTTTTTCTATTTCTTTGTGCCTCTTCTATCTTCTCCTCTATCACCTTCTTTATGTCTAGCCCCAAAATCTATTTTTATAGGATCAATGCCCATCATAATTCCTTCTCTCCCCGGACAGATCATTTTCCAAGTTTCGATGTGGTCCTCCATTAGTGAATGCTTATCCCTTTGTAGCACCTCGACAACCGATATATTCCTCTTTTGCATTTCAAGTGTTGACATGTGATTTTATAGATAAAGATGTGTTCTTTTAACTATTGAAGATCATGCTTGATAAGGATAAATATTTTCTGTTCTTAAAAATCATTAAACTAAAATTGTATGGTTATAAAGAATTCATTTTCACTTTGGAAAGATGAGTTACAATTTGGATTTAAGAGTTCCGATTTATTCCTTCTTATGACTCATCCTTGGATCAATTTCAGTGATCCAAGGAATGTTTCAAATCCTCTTCATAGACTAAATGGTAAATTGACATTCAATAGTTTGAGGGACATAAAATACTAAACTTTGTTTGTTACAAATTCTTTGGTCTTATTTGAACGTGTTTTCATTCAGCTTGTATGTTTGTGCTCGGGTCTTTAGTGATTGATCTTGGCAGGACTATAAGGACTTAACAAAATTCAATTCTCTGAGGAGGAGTTCGGAGTCCTAAAAACCTAAGGATTATCCTAACAATAGCCTAAGCTAGGTAAGAACACCTATGTTCTAGCTACGTTTACTTATTTGGATTTTATTCTAACCTAAGCCTCTTATTCTATTTTGTTGGGTGGCATCCTAACCTAAGCATTGTGCTAAATGAATAAGGGAAGGGTTACTAAAGTAATTTCAAGTTATTTTTTAATTAATACCTAATACTAAAGGGTTATGAATTGAATCTAACCTAAGGTGTAAATACTATTGGTAAATGTTTTTAATACCTAAGTTGGTTATTGTTAAACTAACTTAAGTTCTATTGGGATCCATCCTAAACTATTAAAGGGAACCTAAGGGGTCGCATGTCTCTAGGGTGATAGTTCCAATGGCATTTAAATGAATTGATAGGGTTTAATGGATGGAAGTACTACTAGATTTAGCAGGGGATAGTAGACTTGGTGGAGGCTTACGTGGAAGCTCCACTAAAATATCGAATTGTATTTTTATATGGAATTGGATTTCTCTAGATTTAGGAGGCAGTGGCAAGGAAAGATAAGTAGGAATTTTGGATTGAATGATATTTATGGCATTAATGAGCCTCGGTCTTTATGTGCAAACCATCTTGGAAACTTAGAAGGAAAGTTTGTAGGAGGTTTTTTTTTTTTGCATGCATGGCAGATTTTTCTCTGCATGGAGCTAATCGGTTCTCAAACCAGCGGTTTGACCTTCACTTCAAAGCTATTTTTCATTTCTTTGGTCTATTTTTTATCGAAGGAAATTATATGAGGTGTATGAGGAAAGGATGTTTGATTGTTGATCTTTCGTGGAGGATAAAATGAGTTGGAAGCTTGACCAAAGTCTCCTTCGATTTGGCGGAAGCACTATCAGGCATGATAGGCTCTAACTATTAAGATTATTTTCTTTCTTCTAAATGATTCATTAGAACAACTCTGATCTCATGAGATTCATGTTTTCATGTTTGACTGGTTATTTTCTTGCTGGGTTTAGTGAATCCTTTTGTTGTTTGGATATGAATCCATGGAAAAAATAATGTTATGTTGGAAACTTTCTCTCTGTGTAAGTTTTACGACAGTATGCATATGAAGTTGTATGCAAAACTTATTTCGTAACTCTGTTTTTGCACTCTAGAATTTTTTTTTAAGTTGTTGTGCTTTGAATTGACCTTCTTGGTAGTATAGGGATCTGAGCTTAGGGGAAATTGGAGTTTCATTTCATGTTGCTTCTGGGTTGTGTTTTTGGATGTAGACTTGTGTTGGAACTTTGTGTTTTTATTAAACTTGTGTTGGAGCTTCATGTTGATCAGAACCAGTGTTTGGAAAACTTATGCATTGCTGAACTGTTTCTTGGAGTTTGTATTTGGCACTGTACTCACATTATTTTACTTGTGAAGTTCTAAACATTTGTGTGTGAAGCTCGGGTTCAACACTATACTTTATTTAACACTTGAGTGTTATGAGTTTGTATTTGGGTCAATATATTTGATTCTGTTACGCATTTTTGTATTGGGTTATTCTTTTATTAAAAGATTTAGCTTATAACTCTTTATTTGAGAAACTTACTCACCAGAAACTGGGTGAAAGCTTGTTTGAGTCGTTTGAAATCTCTTCGAGATTTGGAACTGGAAACGTCTTGCTTAAAGGAATGTTGAACTTTTATTTTATTACTATATCGACTTCTTTGAGATGGTATTGGCATGGGAATAGAAGGGAGTGTTCTTTCCCCTCTGTTTTGAGGGAACCCATGTTCTGGGTTGACCGTAATGTTTATAACCAAGTCACCTCTGTCACAATTTTATGGTTGTGAATTTTTATATTGAATTTCTATTTCATTGCATTGAAATTGATTGGAACACCTTCCACCTAATTTTTTTGGTTCTTTCTCTCTCCTCTAATTATTTAAAATAAATTTGGGTCTTAGTGGAAGATTTGGGTTATTACCCTTGGACACTGAAATAATCAGGAAGGATACCTTCTCCATTCAGTTGTTTTGTGTTTAATTATTTTGAAATACGAACTAATTACCTTTTTGTATTAAGTGGTGAAGAAATTGTAAGTCTTCAATCTTGGGTTCACGGATAATTCTGAATTTGATAGTTGTTGTTTCAGGATTTTATTCTTGTCTGATACAGTGAATGAGTCCTTGGCTTCTTTTATAGAAAGAAAGTATATTGTATTCTCTTGGGTTTTGTATGTTGTTTTGGGACTATGCAATATGCTTTCATCTTGATTCGATTTGGAACTAGAACTTCTTTTGTTCAAATTGAATGAAATGATTTTTAAATGGACCTTTCCTTATTAGAGTTTCCTTTTTCTATCTTTTGGCATAAGCTCATTGATCAAACTTCTCTTCACTCGATGCTCTTTCTCGAGTTGGTGATTCCTTTATAGATTATTGGTCTACTTGGTTTGAATCATTGGTTGAATGATAGTAGCTAAGTATGTTCTTTTGTTAAGAAAATTCATTCTTGTTTTATTGACTATTCTTGAGTAGCCTTGCCTTGTTTAAATTGATAGGATTAGGTTTTCTCTTGTACTCTTTATCTTTTCATGCGAACTTGAGTAGAGATTAAATCCTTTATGAAACTACTTGATTGTGAACGTTGGTTTCGATCTTTGATTGATAACTTCTAACATGAAGAATTGAAATTAGAATTACAGCTAGACTATTCTAATTTTCTATACCTTCTTGCATTGTTATGAAATTCTGTTTAGGTGTATATCTTAATGTTGAATTTATAAGATTGCATCCCGAAAAGGAATAGGTAATTCTTGTTATGAACTTGGTCTATTTTTCAGATGTTATAAGTTTGGGCATGGTACGTAATGGTTCTTCTTATTCTTTCTTAAGATTTACATGAATAATACTAGAATAACCATGCTATCTAAACTTATTTTGTCTCATAGAAAAGATAAATGTGGTATTCTATTAGGATAGAATTATGAGATAATGGAATGGAAAGATCTATTGTTTGTTTACAAGTCATTGATAGGATCAATAGAACTTTAAGTTCTTAGGAAGATATTGTTTATTATATTTTACTCTTCTCTTAAAATTTGATCTAGATTTATTAATGTACTTCTTTTCTATTTGATATCACTTATGCTTATTGTATGATGTTTTAATTATCTCATTAAATAAATGTTGCTTTAATGACACAATTAATGGAATTCACTTCATTTTAATGCTTAGTGCTTATCATGCTCAATTCATTGAACTGACCCGTGCTAGCAATTTTTGTAGATGGATGACGTAAGTGATAAAAGAAGGTAAAAACTTATATGATGCATTGGCTGATATAAGTCTAATTCTTAGTAAAGAATTATGAATCATTGTTTTGTTGTATTGAAAATGAAAAGTAGTAAACTTTATAGAATGAAGGTTGTTGTTATGTAGTATGCCTAAAGTGCATAGTATTGTAAATTTTATAAGTTGTAATGATGAATTACGAGTTGTTATTTATTTTCATTGGTTGGTTTAGTTTATCTCATACTTTAATGAAGAAGATAGAGGTCATATCCTATTGATAATATTCATATTATTATATGTTTATCTTGTTATCTTTGATAAAATGGATAAAGGGAACTAGTTTAGTTTTTCCCTTATAATGATGTAGATTTTTAATTTGTAATAGATGATTATTTTTTATTTAAACAACATGAACTATGGGTATTGTGAATGATAATCCTAACACTAAAACATTTAGAGGAAGAATCTTCCTATTTTAAATAAATGTAAACCATAAAGGGGATTGGTGAAAGATTGTAAATTCATAGGACTTCATTTAGTATGAAGTCTACTTGGTTGGACCGATAGGGTTGCTAAACTTCCCTGAATGTAAAATTACAATATTTTTGATCTTATGTTCTCGCTCTCTTGTTTTTGTTAACTACTGGTTATACTATGAAAATGAACATTAAAAGTAATCATGATTTTAATGAATTTCTTTAATACTTAACTAATACAAGTGTACAATAAGAACTTAAGGAGAGTTGGATTAGGGTTTAGCAGGGTTACTACAAATAGTGTATTAATCCAAATTAATAATTCATTAATAATCTCCTTGGGGTATGTACATCTCGATGAGGCAGTTTCTATAGGATGCTAGCACACACCAACTATAGGGATGTAATTTCAAGAAGACTTGGGTCTTCTCGAGAATACAACATTATAGTTGACATGTGGAAACACCCTTCCACATTGATCATCGAGATATACACACAAACATGGACTTGAACTTAGTTTCTCTCTATGTCAAGTTAGTGGCATATTTAGGATGGAAAGTAGCTTCTAATGGCTCAGGGTACCTTGGCACATCTGGTTGACTTAGGTCAACTAAGTATGCCCATTTAACCTAAGTCATTGTGAGTGTCTCCCTATAATAATTTATGTTCCTAACCAGGGCTAGGGTTAAACCTAAGACAAGAGGATTGATGGTATTCAGTAAAGACCAATCATGATAATAGAGGAGTGAGGTGAAGGACGTATTCCAAAATGATGAGTATGTCATCTATTAATAGTGACATACACATTATGTTTTAAATCTTTGGCCAAAGTATCGCAAGCTCTACTGATTGCATTGTCCTATGTCACCAAGTTTAAAGTACTGTGATATCTGATGAATATTAGTAAAAAATATTTAGATATGTTCTTTAAACATATCACTCGATACCGGTTTATGGTAGGAAAAACCAAGTATACGAATTATATGATATGTATTAAATACTTAAATTTAGCATAAGTAGATCAAGAGATTACCGAGTTATGAAATGAATAGATCGGTGTATCACCGAGTCATTTAGAGATGCATATGGTTATCTATTTGAAATTTATTGGCATGGAATGTTTGTTCTAAATAATGCTTTATTTAGAATAGAGAACATTAAAAAAAACCCCATGTTTCTAAAGTCTTAAAATGGGAATGTTACATCTTGTTATCAAAGTGAAGGTTGTAGCTCTTGGACCTCACCGTGTCCATAATCTGATGAAACTAAAATTTTCTTGTTAACAAAAAATGGTTAGAACAAGAGGAAATGTTGCAAATAACCCTCCGCATGAGGAAGGAGCAGAACTACCCCAAAATTGATGATATCCTTGTTACCTTATTGGACACAAGAGATCATTTGGCTGTACTTGAATAAAAAGTAATGGATAATGAGGAGGAAGATGATGCTGATAACAATAATCAACTACCTCTTGGGGACAAGGCTAATGTGAGTGTTGATAATAACAATGTTAACATACCTGTTCAGCTTGAGAACAAAAAGGCTAGGCTGACAGCTTAATTCACTAATGATATAAAAGGATAAGCCCACCCAAGTTTGATGGCACCACATTAGGAGATGGGGCTAAGAATTGCCTTAGTGAAATGGAGAAATACTTTGCACTAAGAATTTCTCGGAAGAAACAAAGGAAATATGGGGAGCATATCAGATTTCTCACAAAGTATCTTCATGGTGGGATAGTCGTAAGGATGAGTTAAATATTGATGAAGCTAATATCACTTGGGATCAATTTAAAGGATACTTCAGGAAACGATGGCTGCCGCAACTTTACTATGATCAGAAAATGACTTAATTCCATAACTTAGCTCAAGGAAAGCTAACTGTAACTAAGTACTAGGAGTGATTTACAAAAATTATTAAGTATGTACCTCAGTACCAAACGATGAGAAGTTCAACATAAAAAAATTCATCATGGGATTGAATCCCATTATAGGGGAAGAGGTGGATGTTCATAGCCCAACCACGATGGAAGGGGTTGTTGAAAAGGCCATAAGGCGGAACATAAATTGAAATCAATTTATTCTCAAAAGGAGGAAGTAAGGAAGAAAAATTCCAACTCCTCTTCATCATCTCTTACACATAAGAAAGGACCATGTAAAAATTTGGAATGACAAGTAAGTTTTCATCCGATACTAGTAAGAAAGAAGAAACAAACAAGTTTTTTTGTAATGCACAGACAACTTTGCTAAGAACAATAATAATAGAAGGAAGTCCTATGGGGGTCGAATGATAACTCTAAGGCTAAAAATAAACCCGAGCCTAGGAAGGGACCTGTAGGAGGCTATTATAACTATGGAAAAGATCATTACATGAATCAATTTCCTTTGAATAAGGATGATCATAATCAACAACACAAGATACACACTACAAAAGGGTAGCTGACAATCAAGTTGAGAAACAAGCCACACCTATTAAAGTTCTAGGTAATTTATTTGGTTTACTCAGAACTATTCTTTTTGATACCGAGCTACTGAAGTTTTATTTCTAGTAAATTAGCATCCAAACTAAAGAAAAAGTTGGAAACATGGATAAAACATGGACTATACAAGATGGGAATAATGTTGTTCATACGGTTAGTATGTGTCTTTTTGAGCAGTCCTTGATTTACCTAAATTTTCCATTGAAGTTGATCTTTATGTTGAATTTTTGGGGTCTTATGATGTAATCATAGGTGTTAATTAATCGTTAGCGAGAACATAAGGCTAAAGTGGACTATTTTGAAATACACATTAGTTGTTTTGATGACCTATAGAAAACAATAGAAATTTAGGGTGGGAAATGTGAAATTTTTGTCAGAAAACTTTCAGCTATGTAATTTTAAAAGGCCAAAAATAAAGGTTGTACCTTATATGCAGTAAAAATTATTGAATCAATCAAGAGAACAGCGATGTTATGGAATGATATCCGTTGTTATGAGACTTCAGTGATGTATTTCCGGAAGAATTGCCAAGTATTCCACCCAAAATGGAGTTTGATTTCACGATTGAGATCAAGCCTAGAACTGAACCTATTTCTAAAGCACCATATCGAATAACTACTAAAAATTAGTAGAGCTTAAGGATCATTGCATGAGTATTTTTCTAAAGGTTTTATTAGACCAAGTGTTTCACCTTGGGGAGTACCTATAAGTTTTGTGAAAAATAAGGATGGAACCCTTAGATTTTGCATTGATTACAGAATTTTAAACAAAGTGACAATCAAGAATAGATACCCACTCCTAGGACTGATGATTTATTTGATAAGATGTGTGGAGCATCAATATGTTATAAGATAGATATTTGATCTGGATATCATCAATTATGAATTAAGGATGACGATATTCATAAAACAACTTTCGTAACAAGGTATGGACATTATGAGTTCACGGTTTTACCTTTTGGATTTACTAATGCACTGCGCATTTATGAATTTAATGAATAATATCTTTCAAGAATACTTGGAAAAATTTGTGCTTGTATTCATGGATGACATTCTCATATATTCTAAAATTATTGAGGAACACCATGAGTATTTGAAGATAGTTTTGGAAATATTAAGAAAGAGACGACTATTTGGTAAGTCATCTAAATGTTCTTTCTATGACACAAAAGTACACTATTTGGGACATGTAATAAGTAAGAATGGAATTGATGTAGATCCTTAAAAAATTGTAGCTATAATGGAGTGGCTGCACCTAAGAATGTACATAAAGTTAGAAGCTTCATGGGACTTGTTAACTACTATAGGAAATTTCTAAAAGATTTTTATAATATATCTAAACCAATAAATTCCTTACAAAAGAATAAAAAGTTTATTTCGAGTGAGAAATGTGAAATTGCATTCAAAACCTTGAAGGAACAAGCTTAACTTTAGCACCTATTCTTACAGTACTAGATCTTAATGGAGATTTTATGGTGGTAACTGATGCATCTGGTGAAGGTTTAGGAGGTATCTTTTTACAAAATGGTCATGTCATAGCTTATGAAAGTAGAAAAATTAAGTTACATGATTTGAATTATGCTCCACATGATTTAGAGCTTACTACCATTGTTCATGCACTACAAGTTTGGAGACATTACCTACTTGCTAAACCTTTTGAATTAAAAAATAATCACCTTGGACTGAAGTATATATTCACTCATCCAAATCTTAATACAAGACAATGAAGGTGGTTAGAGTTTTTTTCTCGATATGATTTTGACATCAATTATATTAAGGGTAAATAAAATAGAGTGGTTGATGCTTTAAGTTGTAGTAAGCACATTTCGCTCTTATAACATTAAGAACTTTGTTTAAGGATGAAGTAAAAATTATTATGGAATCTAACTCTTACTTTCAACAAGTAAAAATAACACTTGCTACAGATTCAAATGATTTGAGGTATAAAGGTTTTGGCTTTGATAATGGAGGAATCTTACAATTTGAAAATAGAGTATATGTACCTTCACTAAATGATTTGAGAAAGAAATTGTTAGCGACTTTCACAATTCACCTTTTTTTGGACACCTGGCATTACAAAAATGTTTTCTAATATGAAACAACAATATTTCTGAAGGGAATGAAAAAGGATGTTATAGACTTTGTGACACATTGTCTTGATTGTCAACATGTTAAAGCGAGAAAATATGACCCCAACCAGGTTTATTGTATCCTCATAGCATACCGCAAAGATAAATGGAAAGTGATAAGCATGGAATTTGTACAAGGGTTACCTATGTCAAGAAATAAACATGAATTTATTTTATTAGTTGTGGATAAACTAACAAAGGTAACACATTTTATTGCTGGGAATTTGAAGGATGATTCTCCTATTTTGGCTAAAATATTTGTACACAAAATTTTTAGACTACATGGAGTACCTGAATTAATCATTTCAGATAGAGATCCTAGAATGACGTCAAGATTTTTGCAAACACCTAATGCAGCTCTAGGGACTAAACTAAATTTTAGTTCTATGTATCATCCGGAAATGGATGGACAGACTGAAAGAGTAAATCAAGTATTAGAAGATATGTTATAGATGTATTGTATGCATCATTAGTATAAGTGGGAAGATTATCTTCCATTAGTTGAATTTGTATACAATAATACATATCATACTTCTCTTAAAATGACACCTTTTAAAGCATTATACGAAAGAAAATACAGAACCACTATTAGTTGGGACAACATGGAGGATAGAGAGGTAATTGGACTTGATATTCTTACTGAAATGGAACAAAAAGTTAAATTGATTCGTGAATGCTTAAAAGAAGTAGAAGATACGAAAAAGAGTTATGCTGACTTAAAGAGGGTTGATAGGAAATTTGAACTTGGTGAGAAAGTCTTTCTTCATGTTAAACCAAAAATGAGTTCTATAACTCATGGACAAGGCTGCCAAGTTATCACCTCGTTATGTGGGACCTTTTGAGATAGTTGAAATAATCAACCCTGTAGCTTATTGGTTAGCATTACCTCCTGCTTTGTCATGAATGCATGATGTTTTCCATATTTCCTTTCTTAAGAAATATGTTTCAGATTTACCACATGTGTTAAATTGGAATTCCTTGCAGGTCTAGGACCTAGGAATAATCGTGGTTAAACCCATATGAGTACTTGAAACTCACCAGTTGCATTTGAGAAATCGTGAGATAAGTCAATGCAAGGTCCAATGGGACCAGCTTTAATGAAGAAAGTACAACTTGGGAAAATCTTGAGGATATGAAAACTACTTTTTCATATCTATTTTAAAAAAAATTGATTCTATTGACTGATAAAAATTTGTGATTTTATCCTTATAATACAATAAATATGCCAGTTTTAAGTAGATATTTATTTGTTTTGAATAAACAGATGTGTAATGCTGATTTGAACTTCAAAATTCTTATATGTTTTTGACATATGATAACAAAAGTGAATAAGTTGATTTTCCTTGATGAAAACTGTTAAAAATGAGATATTCATCGAGACAATGATTCTTTTTAGGAGGGAAGCATGTAGCGCCCTCAACAAATGATATATTCCTATTCGGATAAAGATGTGTTCTTTTGATCATTGAACATCATGCTTGATAAGGATAAATATTTTCTGTTCTTAAAAATCATTAAACTAAAATTGTATGGTTATCAAGAATTCATTTTCACTTTGGAAATATGAGTTACAATCTAGCTTTAAGAATTACAGGACTTATTCCTTCTTCCGACCCATGCTTGGATCAATTGCAGTGATCCAAGGAATGTTTCAAATCCTCTTCATAGATTGAATGGTAAATTGACATTCAGCAGTTTGAGGGACATAAAAGACTAAAAAAATTTTGCTACAAATTCCTCGGTCTTATTTGAATGTGTTTTCGTTTAGCTGTATGTTTGTGCTCTAGTTTTTGGTGATTGATCTTGGCGCGTAACTATAAGGACTTAAGAAAAATTCAATTCTCTCGAGGAGGAGTTTGGAGTCCTAAAACCTAAGGAATATCCTAACAATATCCTAAACTAGGTAAGAAAACCTATGTTCTAGCTACGTTTACTTATTTGGATTTTATTCTAACCTAAGCCTCTTATTCTATTGTGTTGGGTGGAGTCCTAACTTAAGCATTGTGCTAAATGAATAAGGGAAGGGTTACTAAAGTAATGTTAGGCTATTTTTAATTAATACCTAATACTAAAGGGTTATGAATTGAATCTAACCTAAGGTGGAAATACTATTGGTAAATGTTTTTAATACCTAAGTTGGTTATTGCTAGACTAACCTAAGTTCTATTGGGATCCATCCTAAACTATTAAAGGGAACCTAAGGGGTCACATGTCTCTAAGGCGATGGTTCCAATGGAATTTAAATGAGTTGATAGGGTTTAATGGATGGAAGTACTACTAGATTTGGAGATTTGTGGACTTACGTGGAAGCTCCACTAAAAGATGGAATTGTATTTTTGTATGGAATTGAATTACGCTAGATTTAAGAGGTGGTGAAAAGGAAAGATAAGCGAGAATTTTTGATTGAATGGAATTTATGGCATTAATGAGACTCATTCTTTATGTGCAAACCATCTTGGAAACTTAGAAGGTGGGTTTGTAGGAGGTTATTTGGCTTTGCATGCATGGAACTAATTGGTTCTTTAAACCAACAGATTCGACCTTCACTTCAAAGCTAGTTTTGGTTTCTTTTGTCTATTTTTGATCGAAGGAAAGTATATGAGGTGTATGAGAAAAATATGTTTGATTTTTGATCTTTTTGGAGGAGAAAAGAATTGGAAGCTCAACTGAAGTATCCTTCGATTTGGTAGAAGCACTATCGTGCATGATAGGCTCTAACTATTAAGATTCTTTGCTTTCTTCTAAATGATTCATTAGAACAACTTTGCTCTCATGAGATTCTTGTTCTCATGTTTGAATGGTTATTTTCTTGTTGGGTTCGTGAATCTTTGTGTTGTTTGGATATGAATCCATGGAAAAAATAATGTTATGTTGAAACTTTCTCTTTGTGCATGTTTTACGATAGCATGCATGTGAAGTTGTATGCGAAACTTATTTCGTAACTCTATTTTTGCACTGGAAATTAATTTCAAGTTGTTATGCTTTGAATTGACATTCTTGGTAGTATAGGGATCTGAGTTTAGGGAAACTAGAGTTCCATTTGATGTTGCTTCGGGTTTTTTTTTTTGATGTAGACTTGTGTTGGAGCTTCATTTTTATCGGAACTAGTGTTTGGAAAACTTATGCATTGCTGAACTGTTGCTTGGAGTTCATATTTGGCACTATACTCACATTATTTTACTTGTGAAGTTCTAAACGTTTGTGTGTGAAGCTCGGGTTCAACACTGTACTCTTATTTAACACTTGAGTCTTATGAAATTTGTATTTGGGTCGGTATATTTGATTTTGTTCTGGAATTTTTGTATTTGGTTATTCTTTTATTAAAAGATTTATCTTATAACTCTTTATTTTAGAAACTTACTCACTAGGAAACTGGGTGAAAGCTTGTTGAGTCGTTTGAAATATCTTCGATATTTGGAACTGAAACATCTTACTTAAAGGAATGTTGAACTTCTATTTTATTACTGTATCAACTTCTTTGAGATGGTATTAGCATGGGAATAGAAGGTAGTGTTATTTCCCCTCTGTTTTGAGGAAACCGACGTTTTGGGTTGACTGTAATGTTTAGAACCAAGTCACCTCTGTCGTAATTTTATGGTTGTGAAGTTTTGTTTTTAATTTCTATTTCTGTTGCATTGGAAATTTATTGGGACACCTTCTAACTTAAACATTTTTGGTTCTTATTGTCTCTCCTCTGATTCTTTAAAATAAATTTGGGTCTTAGGGGAAGATTTGGGTTATTACCATTGGACACTGAAATAATCAGGAAGGATACCTTCTCCGTTTAGTTTTTTTGTGTTTAATTCTTTTGAATTAGGAACTACTTACCTTTTTTTTTTTAAGTGGTGAAGCAATTGTAAGTAAGTCTTGAATATTGGGTTCACGGATAGTTCTAAAGTTTATAGTTGTTGTTTTGGGATTTTATTCTCATCTGATAAAGTGAATGAGTCCTTGGCTTCTTTTATAGAAAGAAAGTATATTTTTATTCTCTTGGGTGTTGTATGTTGTTTGGGACTACAATATGCTTTCATCCTTATTCGATTTAGATATAGAACTTCTTTTGTTCAGTTGAATGAAACAATTTTTTAAATGGACCTTTCCTTATTAGAGTTTCCTTTTTCTCTACCTTTTGGGATAAGCTCATTGAGTGAACTTCTCTTCACTCGATTCTCTTTTGAGTTGGTGATTCCTTTATAGATTGTTGGTATACTTGGTTTGAATCGTTTGTTGAATAATAGTAGCTAAGTCGGTTCTACTGTTAAGAGAATTCATTATTGTTTTATCGATTGTTGTTGAGTAGCCTTGCCTTGTTCAAATGGATGGGAGTAGGTTTTTATCTTGTACTCTTTATATTTTGGGATGAACTTGAGTAGAGATTAACTCCTTTATAGAACTACTTGATTGTGAACATTGGTTTCTAATCTATGATTGATAATTTCTAACATGCGAGAATTGAAATTAGAATTACAAATAGACCATTCGATTTTCTATACCTTCTTGTATTGTTATGAAATTGTATTTAGATGTATATTTTAATATTGATTTTATAAGATTCATATCCCAAATAGGAACAGTAATTCATGTTATGAACTGGTCTATTTTTAGATGTTATAATTTTGGGCATGGTACGTAATGGTTCTTCTTACTCTTGCTTAAGATTTAGATGAATAATCCTAGAATGAACCATGCTGTCTACACTTATTTTATCTCATAGAAAAGATAAATGTGGTACTTTATTAGGATAGAATTATGAGATAATGGGATGGCAAGATCTATTGTTTGTTTACAAGCCATTGATAGGATCAATAGAACTTTAAGTTCTTATGTAGATATTGTTTATTATATTCTTCTCTTCTCTTAAAAGTTGATCTAGATTTATTAATGTACTTCTTTTCTGTTTGATATCACCTATGCCTATTGTATGATGTTTTAATTATCTCATTAAAGCAGTGTTGCTTTAATGACACAATTAGTGGAATACACTTCGTTTTAATGCTTAGTGCTTATTATGCCTAGTTCATTGAACTGACCCATGCTAGCAATTTTTGTAGATGGATGACGTAATTGATAAAATAAGGAAAAAACTTATATGATGCATTGCCTGATATAAGTCTAATTCTAAGTAAAGAATTCTGAATCATTATTTTGTTGTATTGAAAATGAAAAGTAGTATACTTTATAGAATGAAGGTTGTTGTTATGTAGTATGCCTAAAGTGCATAGTCTTGTAAAATTTATAAGTTATAATGATGAATTACAATTTGTTCTTTGTTTGCATTGGTTCTCAGTAATTTATCTCGTACTTTAATGAAGAAGATAGAGGTCCTATCTTGTTGATAATATTCATATTATTAAATGCTTATCTTCTTATCTTTGATAAGATGGATAAAGGAACTAGTTAAGTTTTTAACTTATAATGATTCAACTTTTTAAGTTGCAATAGATGATGTTTATTATTTAAATAGCATGAACTATGGGTATTGTGAATGATAATCCTAACACTAAAACATTTAGAGGAAGATTGTTCCTCTTTTAAATAAATGTAAACCAAAAAGGGATTGGTGAAAGATTGTAAATTCATAGGACTTCATTTAGTATGAAGTCTACTTGGTTGGACCTATAGGGTTGCTAAACTTCCCTAAATGTGAAATTACAATATTTTTGAACTTATGTTACTACTATCCTATTTTTGTTAACTACTGGTTATACTATCAAAATGAACATTAAAAGTAATCATGAGTTTAATGAAGTTCTTTAATACTTAACGATACAAGTATATAATAAGAACTTAAGGAGAGTTGGATTACAATTTAGTAGGGTTACTAAAACCTCCAAATTAATAATTCATTAATAATCTCCTTGCGGTATGTACATCTCGATGAGGTAGTTTTTGTAGGATGCTTGCCGATGTCAACTACGGGCTTATACTTTTGAGAAGACTTGGGTCTTCTCAAGAATACAACATTGTAGTTGACATGTGGCAACACCCTTCTACATTAATCATCTAGATCTACACATAAATATGGACTTGAACTTAATTTCTCTCTAGGTCAAGTTAGTGGCATATTTAGGATGGGAAGTAGCTTCCAATGGCTTAGGTTACCTTAGCACATCTGGTTGACTTAGGTCAACCAAGTATGCCCATTTACCCTAAGTCATTGTGAGCGTCTCCTATAATAATTTATGTTCCTAACTAGGGCTAGGGTTAAACCTGGGATGTGGACCGACAGTAGTCGGAAAGACCAATAATGATAATAGAGGAGTAAGGTGAAGGACGTATTCCAAAATGACGAGTATGTCATCTAGGAATAGTGACATACATAGTATGTTTTAAATCTTTGGCCAAAGTATCGGTTGTTGGTTGCATTGTCCTATGTCACCAAGTTTAAAGCAACATGATATCCAATGAATATTAGTAACAAATATTTAGATATGTTCTTTAAACAGATCACTCAAGACCTAGTTTAGGGTAGGAAAATATAAGTATACGAATTATACAATATGTATTCAATACTTAAAGTTAGCATAAATAGATCGGTAGATTACCGAGTTATGAAACGAATATATCGGTGTATTACCGAGTCATTTACAACTGCATATGGTTATCTATTTGAAATCGATTAGCATGGAATGTTTGTTCTAAATAATGCTTTATTTAGAATAGAGAACATTAAAAAGATTCCCTTGTTTCTAAAGTCTTAAAATGGGAATGTTACATTTGCAAACCCTCCACTGTCTACAATGATGTCTTCTAGGAATATTCCCTGCATGTAATATCCTTTTCTTAACATCCAAGTTTCCAGGATGGCACCTTATCCACTCATCACACCTAGTCGGGTCCTCACATTTTTCCTCAAGTGCCTCTAAAATGCCAAATATGGTTAAGGATTTTAAACCCATGTTCTTCTTCCAACATGTGCCCTAGTTTTACTTAAACCCTTCTTAAACTCCTTTTTCTTGTATGCTTTCCCCGCCTTCCTTCTTCTTCTCCGGTCTTACACACATACCCTTTGGTACTTAGACAATATTTTAGGGCCCAACATCACCCCACACTAATATTTTTCTCCAACCTCGAAACATCCTTCTTTTTTAAAAGAATAAATAATAGTGGGACAAGGACAATTTGAATAAAGAATTAAAGAATGGAATAATTTGCTACTACTCTAGGAGTGGGAATTCTTTCTTTGCTGCTTTTAATATTTTCCTGCATCCACCTCACTCTTTCCTTGCTGAAGTAGGTCACCCACTAGATTTCTCACCTCATCAAAACTCAACACGTCGCTCTTAGAATTTAAAGTGTCTACAATCCCTTCTAGCTTCTTGCTAAGATCATCCAACACATCCATTCTATGGGTGACTTAGGGATATAGTTTCTTAAGCCGATTCTTAATCGAACCCCACAAGGGCTCAATTGTTTACAATTTTTTCCCAAATTTGGATAGGATCTTATGCTTGCTCGACCTATTACTTTTTTATTTTCTTGAAAATCCTTCATATCTGCCTCATGTGTAGCAACTAGTGTGCTTTTTACCCTATCTTTGTCAGTGCAATTGTCATAAAAAAGCCTCAACCATTTGCGCGATAGTCTACATGGTGGAAAGGAACTCGAAATACCAAGTAAGTGTTTCCCGATCTTTATTTTCTCTTCCTCCTTCTCGGGATGCCAATGGCTCTTCCACTCGATTCTAATGTGAGTGGCAACCTCTCCATGGCGATGATATAGGTTAGGTCTTCCAAGTATTTCATTGTTGAATTGTTTTTTTCTCAAATGGGGCCGTGTCAGGTGCTTTAAGATTATGGTATCCTAAATAGTCTCTATATTCTTATGGATCTCTTGCACCTTTTCCTTTTCCTTCCATAATTTGCTCCTTAATTATGCATTGATCAGCTCCTCCTACTTTAGCTCCTTTTCCTTTTCAATGATCTCTTCATTTTTCTTTTCAATCTCTTCTTCCAGGACCCTTACTTTATCATTCCTCCCGAAGAGCCTCACCTCAACCTCCACCGATACCTTCTTGAGTGTGTTAAACACTTGCTCATCTAATAGTTGTTGAGAATGCACTAGAGGGTTTATTCCCTTGGTATCTGATATCTTCATCAAGGTGAGACTCAAAATTCCAAGACAACATATTATTTGTGCATGGGTATGCACCATATTCATTAAAAGGAGGCCATGCAAGGAGTTAGTTTGAAGGCACGATACTTTGGAAGCATTCGTGAAATACCTTATTTAGATCATTTAAGTAGTTTATACATTTTCTCCTACACTACTTCCATACCCTTTCCTCTTGTGTGTACTTCCTTTGGCATGCTTACCGCCAGGCTAGGATCTCCACCCATGCTTCCATACTCCTTTTATACGCTCTTTCTTCCCTCTATATCCTTGAGAACTTATTTGGCGTTGCACTCCACCTCTTGATCCACCAAGTCTTTTATGATGCATGTTACCTCCCTTTCTGTGGCATCCTCTATCTGCTCCTTGGTTAGGCTTGGAGTCCTTTGATCCTTCATGTTGACTTCCTCACTTCCCCCTTTTGTGAGTGCCTCCTTCATCCTCATCCTTCTCTTCATTTCCCTCCTCCTTTGACTCATGTACATCATACACAGGATGGTCCTAAGCCTCACCATGCTCTTCATCATCCCCTTCACCCTTGTCAACCTCCATGCTCTTTGTTTCTTCCGAGTCCTCCTTTTCTGTTACCCTTTGTTTCTTCCTAATTGGTGATTCCAATATAGGAGACTCTTCTTTTTCTTCCTCTCTAGGCGACTCCTCTCTTTCTAGTGACTCTTCTTTTTCAGGGGGTTTCTCTTGCTTTGGTGCCTCTTCCTCAGGTATATTCTCTTTATCTTCTATAAGGGAATTCTTCCTCCATGCATAGTCAGTATAGCCTTGCACTGACTCCTGCACACCTAAAGATTGCATTGTCTCAGGCACTTGGTGTCTTTTTATCAAGGGCCTCCTCTCTCTCCCTTTTCCTTGGCACGAAATTCTCCCTTATGGTGAGGTCTTCTAGGATAGACACATCATTTTGAATGTAATCTCCTTCTCATACTTCAGCCTTATGCACAGGTATACCCTTATTGTGGTCCTCCAAACAACAAGAAATGTTACTCGCTTCACCATATGTACATAATCGGAGACATACTTCTCCACATAGGCACACTTCTTTGGATGTATCAAAGTCTTGCACAACTCATGGTAATCCTAGTCTATCATGCTAAGTTCAAACCTTAGTTTCTTTTCCTCTTTATATGTATTGACTCGCCCTGAAATTATTGTGTTGTGAAGGAGAATGGAATTTTACACCAAGGACCGTTGGTGTCATTTGTCAGAGTAAATATTGCAATACATAAATGTTTGTACATGGAGAATTTATCTTCACCTTGCCATCATGGTGTCACAAGTGTACTTCTCAAATATTTTGGTAGGGGAGGGGTTCTCATCTGGGTACTCCCACACAAATTTATCTAGCCCATTGGGCACTCCAATATCTTAAAATATAATGGTAAGGAGGATATTACCAAACATGATATTTTCTCCATCGCATGCAAAAGACTAATTATTTCTTCTACTATGAATGTCGAGAGGTTATAGATGGTCCCCTCTGAGATATTCTAGAAAATGTTCAACCAAGAATTCTTGATTTGCATCTCTCTCTTTTTCAATTTAGTTTTTGACCATATGCATGGCCATCCTCATTACAGGGGTTAGAAATTACGATATGTCAAGTATCGCGAACCCTTCTTGTATTCATCACCTTCAAAATATTCTTAATTTCCCTCCTTATCATCCAAGTCATCATAAAATTATTCTCCCTTGCAGATAAGACCAATAAATTTGGAAATTAGTTGGGGAGTTATCCGCATCCTACGTCATGCAAAGTAGAAATGATCTTCATGTATACAGAACATTAACCACTAGTACATCATTCAGATTTTCAAAATAGGGAAAATCATAGAGTTATAATAACCTAGCCTTCTCCATCTTCACCTTTACCTCATCATCGTAGATAGGCATTCCATCTGGTGTCCTTTTGTCTATAGGGTGAACTAGTTCCAATGCCATCTCGTTCTCTATGGTGCTCATTTGATGGTTGTAGTCACTTACAACCATCTTTCTAACATGAGACACCCATTATTTTCCAAGCAACACGTCATCTGGATTTTGTATCTAAGTATACCATTCTTCATTGAAACTGGTATAAACAACTTGTTTCCCTTTTCCCTTACCCTTCTTTAGTAAAACAGATGCTACTTTCCTTGGTGCCATTTCTCTTTCAGGTCACTAAAAGTTATTTTGTCCTTCCGATCCTAATCTTCTCAAAAATTGTGGATTTATCCTTTCGTGAAAATCCCTTTAATCCTATTCCCTAGCTATGGAACCCTAACCTAGAAAATTCTTCTTTACACAAGATGGTGTATTCACTTGTGAGATTCAAAACTTCTACGACCCTCTTCCTTATGCCCGTGTACTCTTTTCCACTCTGGTTCGCTAATCAAACTGACTATGCACTCAAATCTTCACAACCCCTTTTTTTATCTTTTCTTCAAGGATGCCCTAGTTTGTAAGAGCTCTTTAATATCACAATTTCAAGGTTAACAATAATGTACCCTAACCTTCTACTTATAGTTTTTGGCATTTTTCCGCAGTAAATTCCATGTCACCTACCAATGTACCTTTGAAATACAGTGGCTTTTTCTTCTAAATCCATATTTTAGAAATTTTACCCCCTCATTCCCAATCCTACGTGAAAAATTCTACAACATTATGGTGATTAAAAACCCTTGTTGGCTGAATATCCTTACGCGTGCGCTTGCAAGGTGCCAAAGGCACTTCTTCTATCCTTACCCTGATTTTTGATATCAGCTACCTTATGTTTTTCCTATGCTTCTCACCCTTGTACATGGTTATTGTAAAGCCTTATTGAAACCAAAATCCTTATTTTCAGCTTCTCTATGCACTCTCTTACAAACTACATGCATTTAATCCTTCAACCTATGCCATCAAAGCACAACTTCACACTAGCTTCTAGTACTTGCCACATCATTCCACCCCACACAAAAATGGATGTGTGGTCCTCTACACATAGAATTTTTTTGAAAATAATAAGTGTCTACCAGCACATAATGTGCACACAACAACAAAAATAAGGGGAACAAGTAACGAGAAATGGAAACACAAAGAAAGTAAATTCATTAAAGGAAATCCTAGGCTAAATGGCAATACTATCTTATTTACAATAACAAGGAAGACTTATTTATATTAGTGCTTTAGCCTACTCCCATTGAAATGTCCTTGTAATAATGTTCTACCTAGTGCTTTTAATTGGAAAAAACCTAAATCAGGTATATAGGATAAAATGTACTGGCCCATCCAATGGATTTTGAATTTCCTAAGGTGGCTCAGAAACTTGGAATCATATAACAAAACCATCTTCCTAACCTCAAACTTTGTATTATTGATGTGTCTATCATGCCATGCCTTCTTTCTAGCTTTTTCTTTCTTCTAACTCGAGTGAGAAATGGCCCACCTCTCATCTAATTGCATGAACTAATCGATCCTCTCCTTAAGCACTTGTTCATCACCTAATCCTCATGTGTGCTATAAACAATGACAAGAACATCAATTCAATGGGTAATCTGCTTCCATGCCAAATACAAGTTGAAAAGGTATAGCCTTGTTCAATATTTTATAAGTATTTTGGTATGACCATAACACAATAGAAACTTTATCATCCCAATGCTTCCTTCACATATAATTTTTTTGGTTATTGTGTGAATCATTATCTTATTAAATGACTCATAAGTTCCATTAGCTTAGGGGTGATAAGGGGTGGTCTTGTGATGGGATACCATGAATTCTACCAACAAGGTTCTAACTATCTTATTTAAGAAATGAGCACCCTTATCACTTGTTAAACTCAAGGTAGACATCCATATCTGATTGATTATATTTTCCCACAAGAAGCTAGTTGTTGTTGCTGCCGTATGTAGTCTCTTGTAGGTGTCGCTTCTTCTCACCTCGTAAGATAATATATGCATGTAATGATATAGTACAAAATAGTCCTTCCCATGGTGGGTGAAATCGATCCTACAAAATCAATCACCCATTTCTCAAATGGTTCTATGCTAACTATCGGTCTTAAGGGAATCTAGTCTCTTATTCCTAGTTTGCTAAGGTGATGAAAATGGTCACAGAGCCTTCCAAAACTCAATACAATCCGGTAGATGATTGCTACCAATGCCCTACCAAAAGGATCTTACACATGGTTACATTACCTATATAGTTCCCTTTTGCAATACCACAATGTGATTCCTCCATGATTACAATGTATTCATGCTCTAACACACACCAGTGAAAAACCTCATTGTTGCATAGGTTGTATAAGTCTCCACAAATTAACATGTATAGCACAGTGTGTATCGGTCAATTCTTTATTTCTAAAGTCCTCATTCCTTCTCGGTGCCACACCCATCTTGAGAAATATATCTATATCTTCTAAGTCGAGGGGCATGCACCGCAATCTAAATATTTACGCATCTAGCATTGTTTCCTCAATGCTTTATGTGTCCTCCCCGAGTCAATCCTTGATAAATGGCTAGGTCCCACATTACTCTTACCTAGTTTTATGACAATCAGTAAACTTAAATTCTTGAAACAATAGGACCCACTAGCATATGTACCCTTGTAAAATGGTTTTTTTAACAAAGTACTTCAATTTCATATGATCTATGTAGAATATGGAGGGTGTTGCTAACAAATATTTCTTGAATTTGTGTAGCGCATAGATCATTGATAGTGCTTTGTTCTCGTGAGTAGTATAGTTCTACTTTGCTGGTGTAAACTTTCTACAAGAAAAAAACAAGAGGTGTTCAATAATTCATTCTCTAGGTTGTGCTCGATTTCCCAATCATCATTCCCGAAGCATCAATAGGTACATGGAATGTATTTTCCCAAGAAGGAAAGCATAGTATGGGTGTAATGATAAGTTTATTCTTAAAGTATCAAATGCAATCTGTTACGTCTCTCCCAAATGGAATGTACATCATTTCTTCAACAATTATGCCAGGTGGCACACGTTGATTTTGGCATACCCCTTAATAAATTTCAAACAATACCCTAGATGCCAAAGGAATATGCACACTGTGGTTCAACCGTAGCCCCCAATCCCAAAATAATGGCAACTTTGGCAGGATCCACTAGCAAACCTTCCTAACATATGATATGCCCCAATAGGATTCCAAATGAAGTAGCGAAGAGACATTTCTTAATTTTGATCGATATGCACAACTATTAGCATCTCTTAAACATCAATCACAAATTGTCACAATGATCCCTCACTAATCCATAAACCATCCAATCATCAACGTAGACCTAGAAGGAACTTATGGATAAAATCATGAAATGCCTACATCACAATGTGTGAAAACATAATAGGCACGTTCTTTAGTCTAAAAGGCATGACCATGTAGGAAAACTTCCCCATTCATTAGTGAAAGTTGTATTTTCTTGGTCCTATTTTACAATTCTAACTTGATGGTACTGTTATCCAAAATAAGCCCCTACTTATTTTGGCTAACTTTCCTTCATTCCTTCCTTCCTTGTACCTCACTCAATTTTTTTACTTTTTAGACACTCAAAATTATCTAGAAATGGCTTCATCAGATAGATAATTTTCTCACCTTTCTAGAAAGGTAAAATTTTCCTCCTAACTCCTTGTATTTTGCAAGTTATGGCTTGGGAGTTTTTGGGGGAAATTTTCCATGGGAAGGCCCGCAACCAATAAGATGATGACACATGCCATGGCGGAGCAGTGGCAGTCGAGGAAGTTAGAGTTTTGACACTTTGGTTAAAAGGTGCAAAGGGAAGATTTTGGCTTAAAATCTCGCAAGGAGATGAGAAGGTGCCACGTGGCAGTCGTGAGGCCAAAGCAGCAGGATAACTTCAGGGTTTTTGGAGAAGGGATCAAAGGTGTCAAAGGGGAAAATCCAAGCGAAAGCCCACCGAGCAATAAAATGCTGCCACATGTCCTATCGGTGGTGGGGGTCGGAGCGGCAGAGGGATCTTGGAATTTTCTCCAAAGTGGTTGCGGCATCAAAGGGGAAAATCCAATCAAAATCCCACTAAGTAGCCAGGTGGTGACATGTGTCTCAGAGTGGCGGGGGCGCGGAGTAATTTTGGAAAATTTTCCAAATTCAAAAAAGGGGTAAAATGACTGTTTGAGCCTGTGGAGCAACCAGATTGTGCTACATGTCAGCGAAGGTTCGGCGGTGGAGCTTTTTGGGGATTTTTTCCAAAATTGAAAAAGGGGGAAAATTCTCAAATTTTGGCCCGCGAACCCATTTTTGCCCTAATTTTGCCAGTTTTTCCCTAAATCTTTAGAGGGCCATATATTTCAAACCAGAGCTCAGTTTTTCTTGATTTTGGTGTCATTAGAAAGCTATTGAAGTTCTCTACATGTTGGAATCTTCAATTTTATTTTTTTGGATTTTGTGGGATTAAAATTTAAAAAATCATTTGGCACGGGAAAAGAGTAGAACCGACATTCAACCACCATTTTTAATGCAGTATGGCTTCCATTCTTCTCCAACATGGTCAAAAATATTGGGGAATGAACTTTCAAGGGTGTTGTTGATGGAAAATCATAAGCACCCCAATTTCTGCAACTCGATGGGTTGAGACTCTCAAAGTGCGATTACATAACATGGAGCTTTTCCCAAGTGTGGGACCTTGCGAAATCGTAAAAGCTCTCCGGATGAAGGTGGTTCCTATTCCTCTATTCGATGCACATGTAAAAATGCAGAGGGGTTATCCAAAACCTAAACTAACATTCCAAGGAGACAGGGGTAAGAAGTTGCATAAAAATAAAACCTAAACTACAAAGGTGATGCACCGAGGAATGAAGAACACCTATCTTGCCAATAAACACAGACCATTAAAATGCAATGCAAGATCATGCACAGATAACTAGATTGCAGTGAAAGATCAGAAGGATGCAAAATGAACATAGAGAGGGTTGAGAATCATCCATAGACATGCATTATTTGCTCCAAAGATTGATACAATACACTACAAAATGCCAAGAGGCAAAGTTGCATTGCAGCTTTTAAATGGGAGATTTGAACTCCATGATTCACCTACCAAAGAGAAGAAGGGAGGGGAAAACAAGAATGTCCAACCTTGCATTAATCCGATCTCCCTGAAAATTTATGGCCCTCTCGAATATCTGGGTTAGGGTTTGCTTCTGTCGCGCGCCGAATGTTGTGCCTCCTGAAGGTGTGCCTTGGCGCATCCATATTTGTGTTGACATCCTCTTACCTGCGCCATGGGTGCATCCATTTTTGTGTCGACACTGTTTTCTTTGCGCCTTCAACGTACACCATGGGCATGACTTTTACCATGTCGACATCTACTTACCTGCGCCAAGGGCACATCCATTTTCGTGTCGACACCTTCTGTTGTGCGCCTCTTACCTATACCATGGGTGCATCCATTTTCATGTTAACACCTTCTATCATGCGCCTCTTACCTGTGCCATGGGTGCATCCATTTTCGTGTCGAGACCTTCTATCATGTGCCTCTTACCTGCACCATGGGTGCATCCATTTCCGTGTTGACACCTTTTATCATGCGCCTCTTACCTGCGCCATGTATGCATCCATTTTCGTGTGTTGACACCTTCATCATGCGCCTCTTACCTGCACCATGGGTGCATCCATTTCTGTGTCGACACCTTCTGTCGTGCACCTCTTACTTGTGCCATGGGTGCATCCATTTTCGTGTCGACACCTTCTCGCCGTGTGCCTCTTACCTTTGCCTCGCACATCCATTTTCGTGTTTACACCTTCCGATGTGCGCCTTTTACTCGTGCCATGGGTGCATCCATTTTCATGTCGACACAACTGTCGTGCACCTCTTACCTGCACCTTGGCGCATCCATTTTTGTGTTAACACCTTCTGATGTGTGCCTTTTACCTGCGCCATGGGTGCATCCATTTTCATGTTAACACCTTCTGATGTGCACCATAGGCACATCTATATTTGTGTCAACATCCTCTGATGTGTGCCCTTCTCGGTTGAAATGTAATAAATGTCAGGGTTTGAGTTTATTTGATTTCCATATTCTTTTGTTTGTCTATATCTACCCGGGGGGGAAAGATATTTACAACAATTTGGCAACTCAACGGGATCACCTGCCTGCTAGGTAGAAGATCAGTGGCCTTTTAGCAATCCATTGGGCATGGAATCATAAGAAAGCCCGAAAACTGATATGAACTTTGAAAACTTCCCTCTGAGTTGCTTGAATTCCATTGAACTTAGAGTTGTTCTCACCAAAATGCCACTTAAAATGAACCGCAAGAGCAAAATCAGCAAAGACCAAAACTATGTACAAAACTCGAAAATCATACATGCTCCAAATGGAACATGCGAGTGTGTACAAGCACTTCTTTTTTACCGAAAGAAAACCTACCTACTCTACTCTAACCGGAAGCAAAGGTGAGCTAAATAAACCCCGTAACTAGTTGTGCAAAATAGGTTCCTTTCTTCAAAATTGGCAACCATGCAACTGATTTGCACCGAACATGGCTGATTGGATGAATGGAAAATCAACAAGAAGCTAGTCTTCCACCCAAATCATCAATGTATCACCAAGGAAAATTCAATACCTCTTTTAGTTGTTCTCAATTTAGATTGGAGAGGTATGACAATGATCCTTGCTTCTTTGTAGCTCATTCTCATGCTCGGAAGCAAGCATGACTGGTTGTGACTTCTCCTTTGGCTCCAATGAAGCCAAATACCTGATTGGGCAAGGTCTGATCCATTTGATATGCCCATAATTCTGATTTTCAACTCCAAGAATGGAGTTCTCTTGTAGACCCTCTTGAATGGATGATGTGGAAGCAATGGTAGAACCCTTCTGCCCTTTCTCTTCCTCCAATGAAGAACATGGAAGATTTAAATCTTCCAATCTTGATTCCAAAGAGCTGCTATAAGATGCAGGCTGCTGCAAATGAATGCTCTCCTCCATGACAATAGGCTCTTGTGTTTGGAATGTGGATGATGAAAGAGAGAATGGTGGAAACTCAACTGGTTCTTCTTCATCAAAACAGTCTTCCAAATCAGATAGGTAAACTGCCTCATTGTTGTCTTGCTACAAATGTTCAACCTCTCCCATGGTGTTCTCTTGATCTACAACTTGATCACCATGGTTTCTTTCATCCTCCAACATTGAGTTTGAGAGATCAAACTCTTCTTCAGTACTAGAACTTGAGAGAGATGAAGTAGAAAGAAGAACTGAAGGTTCTTCTATAGCCTGCTTTGTGCTCAAAGCCCTTGGATCTACACTTTTCTCCTCCACAACTAGAATGTGCTCCTCTTCTTTTGGATTTGGAGCAGCTTCTCCTTCCTCCAATGTTTGAAGAAAATCTTGCTCTTGATTGAACTCTTCCTCCAGCATGAAGTTTGTCAAGTCAAACTCTTCGATCTGCTGCTCTAGAGGACAAGTTGGGACTGCAAGATCTTCTTCTTCTGCTGCAACAAAATCAGTCCTGACCACCATTTTTTCTCCAACTCCAACCTCTTCTAAAGGCTTAACCATCAAGGGGATCTTTTTCATCCCAAATTTAAGAGCCCAACTCTTCAGACTTTGAATTTCTTCATCTTTGTTTGGCTTTTCTTTTTGCTTTGTTGTTTTCCTTGATTGGCATTCTAATTTTTATCCTCCCAACATGGATTTGGGAATGCAAGAGGAGAAGTGGATTGTAACTCAATTGATTTGGAAATTTTTCATGGTGGTGGAGGAGGTAGAAACTCTTGTTTCTTTGGAGGAGGGGGTATTTCTGTTAGCTCTTGTGGAGGGGATGACTGTTTGGAAGGAAAGGGGAAAGAAGAATTGAGATGTGGTGGAAGACTAGGGAATGGAGAAATGGAATTAACTCCTGGGGCAGCATTGACTAGATTTAGAATTTGAAATTCCAAATGAGATGATGCTGCTTGAGTAATGGGAAGAGAAAAACCAGATGATGGTGTAGAACTTACCCATTGACAAGGTTGTTCAACACCAAGTGTATAGGCCTCTATTTCTGCTGTCCATTGTGCAAGTTGGGGCAGTATCTCCATCATGAAGTCCAACTTCTCCTGAGGGCTGAAGTGTCTTGGAAAAGGGCCTCCCCATGGACAAGGAGTCCTGTAACCAATTCTGAAAGCTTTCATTTGAGCTGTTGCTCTTGATTGCACCATCTTTGCCTCCATCTTTTGGATTTTTTCCACAAAATCTGCATCTTCCATTTGATTGTCTTCATTGCATGCGTACCCTTGCTCTTGATGTGCTTCACAACCAAACTGACTTTGGTACTGCTGCTCATATGGGTAGACATGCTGATTTTGAATTTGACCAAAATGCTGATTTGGAGGATTTGTAAAACATGTTGGAGGTGTGATATACTGTTGTTGTTGAAAATGTGAATTCCATGATGGAAATGAAGTCATGATTGCACAACTTCATGGAATGGAAAAGAATGAAAGAGATGGAAAGAAAGATGGATGGAAATGGATGGAAAACGGTCTGCAACTCAGAGAATGAGTTATTTACCAGATGGAGTCGCCAGATGTGCTTTTGAATATGCCTCTAAAAGGCTGGATCCTGCCAAGTTACACACCAAACTTGACAATATTGAAAATGGAATTTAAAACTTTGAAGGACCCAGAAGATGTAGTCTTTAATTCAGAATTTGGGTCTTGTTGTGCAGCTGCGAATCCCCGAAAGGTATAGGTGAAACTCGTGTCATGCAAGGCAATTGGGAAAACCCGAAATACTAAAACCATGAAATTTTGAAAGTCAAAATCTCAAAAATCTAAGAATACCCTTTTGAGGATTATCCCCCGATCTATTAGTTGGTGAAATTTTGACTTGTTTTGAGCAAGTTAAGCCCTTGAAAATTGATTTCAAAGTTCAGCCTGGAAGGTGAAAAATCTGAAATTATAAAACCTATAATTTTAAGTCCAAAATTTCTTGAAAATTCCTTCAAATCCTGTGGAATGACCTCTTGGTCCCACCGGGCATCCAAAATTGTTGATGGCAAATCACAGCACCCCTGAATGTCTGTAACTCGATGGGTTGAGACTCTTAGTGCGATTGCATAACATGGAGCTTTTCCCAAGTGGGACCTTATGAAATTGGAAAAGCTCTTTGGATGAAGGCCGGTTCCTATTCCTCTATTCAGATGCACACGTAAAAATGCAGAGGGTTTATCCAAAACCTAAACTAACTTGCCAAGGAGACAGGGTAAGAAGTTACATAAAAATAAAACCTAAACTACAAAGGTGATGTACCGAGGAATGAAGAACACCCGTCTTGCCAATAAACACGTACCATTAAAATGCAATGCAAGATCATGAACAGATAACTAGATTGTAATGAAAGATCGAAGGATGCAAAATGAACACAGAGAGGGTTGAGAATCATCCACGAGACATGCATTATTTACTCCAAAGATTGATACAATACACTACAAAATGCAAAGAGGCAAAGTTGCATTGTAGTTTTAAATGGGAGGTTTGAACTCCACATTCACCCGCCAAAGAGAAGAAGGGAGGGGCAAAACAAGAATGTCCAACCTTGCGTTAATCCGAGCTCCGTGTGAAAAGTTATGGCCCTCTCAATATCCGGGTTAGGGTTTGCTTCCTGTTAGCACTCGTAATGTTGTGCCTCTCCAAGGTGTGCCTTGCACATCCATATTTGTGTCGACATCCTCTTACCGTGCCATGGGCACATCCATTTTTATGTCGACACTATCTCGCTTTGCACCTTCAACCTGCGCCATGGGTGGGAATTTTGCCATGTCGACATCTACTTACCTAAACCATGGGCGCATCCATTTTTGTGTCGACACCTTCTCGTGCAGGCGCTTCTTACTCGCGCCATGGGCGCATCCATTTTCGTGTTGACACCTTCTATCATGTGCCTCTTACCTGCGCCATGGACACATCCATTTTCGTGTCGACACCTTTTGTCATGTGCCTCTTACTGCGCGCCATGGGTGCATCCATTTCCATGTTGACACCTTCTCGTCATGTGCCTATTACCTATGCCATGGGCGCATCCATTTTCGTGTCTACACCTTCATCGCCGTGCACCTCTTACATGTGCCATGGGTGCATCCATTTTTGTGTCGACACCTTTTTGTCGTGTGCGTCTTACTGTGCCATGGGTGCATCCATTTTTGTGTTGACACCTTCTTTCGTGTGCCTCTTACTCCGCACCTCGCACATCCATTTTCATGTTAACACCTTCTGATGTGTGCCTTTTACCTACGCCATGGGCGCATCCATTTTCGTGTCGACACCTTCTCGCCGTATGCATCTTACTTATGCCTTGGTGCATCCATTTTCGTGTTAACACCTTCTGATGTGCGCCATAGGTGCATCTATATTTGTGTCGACATCCTCTGATGTGTGCCCTTCTTGTTGGAAATGCAATAAATGTCGGGGTTTTAGTTTCTTTGATTTCCATATTCTTTTGTTTGTCTATATCTACTCGAGGGGAATACATTTACAACAGGTACCCATGCCATTTTGATGAATTTTGTTGGTGGTTGAACCTTCATTTTCAAATTTCCCACGTTTCTCCTTCTGGACTCGCTTTTTATTGTTAAAATACATATTTGGCTCATTTGTAAAGGGTTAAATGTTTTGTTTCTTGTAGACTCCCTCTTCCCCTTGGCATGTGAATTTGAGGAGTTTCAAACCTTCCATGGAACTTGTGACACATTTCTTTTCTTTTCTACCAGTGTAATGCATTGTATCAAATTTGGGAATGGTAATGCATGTTTTGTGAATGATTTCTTTCAATCCTCTCATGCATATATTATTGTTTTCTTGTCTTTCATTACATTCTAGCAATTTGTGCATGCTTGGTGTTACATATCTATGATTTGTGTTTATTTGAAAGACAAGAGTTCATCACTCCTTTCGTGTATCACCATTTTTACTCAGTTTTATTTCCTTTTACATCTCTTAACTTTTCCTCCTTGGAATTTAGAATAGGAATCAATATTGAACCTCTAAAAATTCATGGATACACCTAAAGAGAGGAGTAAGAACTAGATTTCTATGGAGAGTTTTCTCACCTTGCAAGGTCCCACACCTTAGAAAAACTCAATGTTGTGCAATCAAACTAAATGACCTGATTTTTTATTGCAGATATGAAGGTCATTTAGGGGTTGTTGTAGATTTGCACTAACAATTTTGGCACACCTGGTGGGACCTTAGAGGTCTTCATATTCATTACAAAAAATTTGATGTGCATTTTTTGTAAGTCCTTGCTTGAAAAGAGCCCTGATTTGTGCATGTTGCAACTCCAAAAGGATAGAATCAACTAGTTTTAGTAGTCCACGTCTGAAGATTCATGAGAAGAATCCAAACAAGGTCAAAGGCTACAGAAGAGGGATTATCTTAGTATCTGCAATTATCCCTAGAAAGAAGAGAGAGGTGAAGAAGGCTTTAAAAGTCTCCATCTCCACCAAACAAAACTCTATCAACTCCTCCACCTGGTAGACTTTTCACCTAATCAACAAGGGTTCTCAGGCCAATCATAATGACACAACCCAATCCTTATGTCAACTTTATTGGTAGTAGCCCACTTGTTGTCAATGCACAAAACCCGCCCAATTACATCATTAAAGAATATTCCATACTTTACTAGGGAAAATTAAACCACTCTTGGTGATCATGTCAAAGACATTGCTAATGTTTGTGCAATCCATGAGATTGTTGAGATGTAAATTATTGTCAAATTGTTGGCATCTTCATTCAAAGGGAAATCCTTGTAATGGTTCAGAACCTTGAGGTAGGCTCTATTCAAAATTGGAACTAGTTGTGCATAGCTCTCCATAACCAGTTTGGAGAAAAGGGGGACAACTTGTCTCTATTGGAGAAACTGACAACTATCAAGAGAGCTCCCAATGAGCAGCTAACAAACTTCAATTTCAGATTTCAAAGGACATGGGATAGAATCCCAGTGACAGTGAGGCCAATAACTCAAGGTGCTTTCTTATACTTTCTCAAGGCTTTAAATTCTAACATTTCTATGTTAATCCAATCCATGGAGGTGCAACTGTACTGCAGCTTTATAAAGATCACCATTATGGCTGAAAATTGTTTGATCCAAGCTAGTAAACCTTCACCTAGGCCTCCTATGCCCTTATATCCAGACTTGGAAAGCCAAATTACTATTCAAGAACCTACTTTAGCTCCTATTACCACTCGTAAAAATCAGAGTTCAAATGAAACTTCTACTTCATCATCTAGTGCCTCAAATGAGCTTCCGAAGTTATGAAACAATTACAAAATTTAGGCAATGAGCTGGTTACACTCAATAGACAACAAGCTCAAAGTTTTAGGCCTTCTTATTAGTCTCAAACTCAACCTAACAGAAACCATATCTCGCTAATAGGCCACCCAATCCAATTGCAAATCAAAATCAAGTAAGGCCTCCTACCAATAGACCATTTCATCCCTATAACCCCAATCTTGCATCTACTTCTAAATCCTTAGTGCTAGTGTAAAATAATGTAGCGCAAGAGTATAATTAATGTTTCCCATGTAGTGAACCTTGCAACCAATCTATGTTCTTCAATGGTGCTTTGAAGCAAGATCTAATGGTGAAAACAACTAGTATAGAGAGTGAAGTGAGTACAGAAACAAACCAACAACAAGGAACATCTTAGTAAAATACAACTCCAAATGAGACTACACTTGTGAATTGGCAGGTTGAAGATTTTTGTGGTATGAATCAAACACCTTCTCGTGAGTGTAGCAGCTAACACACAGAAAAGAAGAGGAATACCGGTGAAGGGAATTCATTAGATCCAAGGGATTCACAACTTTCCATCACTCCACAAGGTGTTGGAAAATAAAATGTAGTTCTAAATGTGCAAGGACAGCCTAAGCCACCTCCTAAATCAGCTCAAATTCCAGTTGTTGCAACCCATGTACAAGAGAAGAATGTGTATACTAAAGGGCAAAAAGAGATGTTTCAACCCCATTTAGCATCATTGAACAAATGAAGAATACAAACATGAACATATCTATGTGGGAATCACTATCCATCCTAGGCCAAAGGGATCTACTACAAGCTGCCATGAAGAATTGGTCAACCTTAAGTCAACAAGCTCATATGCAAGATAAGGTACTCACAAATGCCACCTAGCCTGAGGGGATGTTTGGAGGACAGAAAGGTAAAGTTTTGAAGCCCCCTCCATTCTATGTTTCATTAATCATTGGGGATAAACTAGTACGTAATTACATGATTGATTCTGGGGAAAGTAGTTATGTGATTCCCAAGAAAATAGCTGATCACTGGGCCTCCAATATAAAGTCATATCCAAGGGAGTAGTGTAATTGGATAGACAAGAGTAGCCATAGCTTATGGTAATTAAGGATTTGAGCCCCACTTTGCATTCATGCCCCAATGTCACTATTTTGCAAGATGTGTCAGTGATAGATTTGCCACCATTTTTTGCCATATGTTTATCAAGGGATTTCACAACTAAAATTATAGGTGAATTATCTGCTGATTGGTCACACATGTTGTTTAGGACAAGGTATGGAGCCAAGGCCACAATTAGGTCTGAACCTATTGTAAAATTTCACATTGAGCCTCATACTCCAAGCCCAATCAATGCCAATTGTTCAACATTTGATCAAGAGGATTATCCAAGCACACATGAAGCTAACACCAATGTTAGAAGCATTCTAGATTTGAATATTGATGAATGGGCAAGCAAGATACATGATTTTGATCCCTATAAGGAAATAGAGGAATCTGAACTAGGAGTCTTTTACATGCATGAAGAAAATCAGCCCATTCCTATCATCACCAAGCCAGACCATAAAGATGACAATGAGGTATGGCAATTGTTCTTTGATGGATCAAGAAGTAGACAAGGTGTAGGAGGAGGAGCTATGCTTGTTTCACCTCAAGGCATTAAGTATTATTCAATCTTTAGATTTTAGCTTGCATGTTCTAACAACACTGCTGAATATGAGGCTTTGATACATGGATTGCATTGGTCAAGGAAAAGAGGCATCAAGAACTTACAAGTCTTTAGTGATAGTGAGTTGATTGTTAATCAAGTTAAAAGAAAACATGCCACCAAGAATTACCTACTCAAGATTTATAAGAATAGGGTGTGGGACCTCATTGAGGATTTTAAGGGCTTTGGCATCAACTCCATCCCTAAGAAAGAAAACGAAGTCTTGATAGGCTTGCAGAGTTGGAGCAACTTTTGATGTTGTGGAGAGTATCAAAAGAGATAAAATGCAGCCAAACATCCATGTTATTGTGAGGCCATCAAAGCGCTTAAAATGATGCAAGTTGGCAAGTATCCGAGAGTGACAAACAAATTATCAATTTCTTACAAGAAGAAGTCGAGTTCTCAACCAAAATCAAGAAAAGTTGGAACAACAATATCGTGATCAAGTGGTACAACCGAGAACCAAAAACTTCCAAAGGGACTTGTGACTTTAGTGTCTATTTTTAATCATAATGATCAATTTAGGAAGGAGAAAGAAAATATCCAATTCAAGGGAGAAGATTCGAGCCCATCTCATTGGAGAGGGAAAGTCACTTCAAATTGGTAAAGTGACAACCGAGCAAGAAAGGTATGAGATCATGCAACTTTGCTAAGAGTTACCAGATGTATTTACTTGGATCTATGAAGACTTGAGAGGTTTCAATCCCAAGCTAGCTCAACACACAATTGAACTAGATCCAAGTGCTAAGCCAATCAAGAAAAAACAAAGACCGGTCAATCCACACATTGAGCCCCTCATGAAAAAGGAATTGAATAAGTTAATAAAGGCAAGTATCATATTCCCCATCAAGCATTCAAGATGGGTTGAAAACTTGGTTCCAAATCGAAAGAAGAGTGGAGAAATTAGGTTGTGTCTAGACTTTAGAGATTTGAATAGAGCATCCCTTAAGGATCACTACCCACTTCCTTTTATGGAACAGATTTTGCAAGTTATTGGTGGATCTCGAGAGGTTTTCATTGCTAGATGGTTATTCATGGTATAATCAAATCATGGTAATGGAAGATGATCAGTTCAAAATAGCCTTCACCACCAAATGAGGAACCTATGCATATAGAAAAATGCCATTTGGTATGTCTAACACTGCAGCCACTTTCCGTGAGGGAAATGGATATGGTGTTCAAGGGATTGATTAACAAAATAGTGCTGATATACCTAGATGATATTACTTGTATTTTCTAAAAATGTTGCAGATCATCTCTTTCATTTGAGACAAGTGTTCTAAAGATGTAAAATTATGAAGGAAAGTTCCTAGGCCACATTGTTTCCAAAGAAGGGTTAGCAATTGATCTCGGAGAGGGTCAAGCAATAAGAGCACTACCATTTCCAAGGTATAAGAAGGATCTTCAAAGTTTCTTGGGAAAATCAATTTTGTCTCAAGGTTTGTTCCAAACTTTGTAGCCCTTGTCAAGCAAATAAGTATGATGTTGAAGAAAGGTATGACATTCAAATGGACAGCTAAAGGTAAGGCAAGTTTATAGGAAATCAAAGAAGCTATGTCACAATCTCCAACTCTCATTAACCTAGATTTCTCCAAAGATTTCATCCTTTATCCATTTGGTGGTGATGATACAATTTTTGCAGTTTTAGTACAGCAGAACGAAGAAAATGCAGAGCAACCAATTGGCTTCTTTAGCCAGAGCTTGGAGGACTATGAAGTAAGGTATTCTTTCATTGAGAAGAATGTTCTTGTAATGATTAGGAGCTTGAAGAAATTTAAGCATCTAGTTTCAAACAACAGGTTCAACCGCTTGTTTCTCATGTGGGAGTTAAAGACTTCCTCCTCAACAAAGATCTAAATAAAAATGTGCAAGGTGGATTACTCATGTCATGGAGTATGACATTGAGATCAAAGTCACCATGTTGGTCTGAGGTAAGGGATTGTGTGATAAATTGTCCTTGAGCCAATCAATTGAAGCAAGAAAAGAGAAGAATGTTGTTTTGATGTTGCAAGCTAGCTAAGAACAAATAGATGTTCAAGAAGAAAATGGTGGTAAGCTCACTCCTTACTAGACCCAAGACAAAATGCACTTATTAAAAATAGGCCTATGCCCTCATGAGATGAAAAATCCAAAAGAAGACACTTCATATTGCAGGCTATTCCATATGCACTTGTTGATGGCATCTTGTTCAAAAAGGATATCAATGGAGTGTTGTTGACGTGCATTGAGACAAATTAGATTGAGAGAATGTTAGAAGATTTCCATGGTGGATCAGTTGGGGGGAATTTTTCTCCAAGAGTAATAGATCTCAAGATCATGAAGGTTGGTTATTATTGGCCCAAAATGTTTAGTGATTGTTATGCATGGATCAAGAGGTGCAGGAATTGTGCATTCTTCACAGCAAAGAAAGATTAGCAGCACTTCCGTTGCACCAAATATTAGTTGACCAGCCATTCATGTAATGGGGTTTTGACTTCATTGAGTCATTAATCCAAACTCATGGCAAGGGCACAATTGGATTCTAAAAGCAATAGACTACTTCACCAAATGGATTGAGGCAGTGGCACTCAAAGAGGCAAATGAATCCAACGTTCTAGACTTCTATGAGGGGATAGCAACCAGATTTTGTATACCTGCCACTATAATATCATATAATGCATTGGAATTCATAGGATCAAGGGTAACTGAATGGGCTATTGGAAATGGGATCTATTTGAGCACTTCATCAAAATATTACCCCAAGGTAATTGCTAAGTTGAGTCCACTAACAAGAATCTATTAAGGATCATCAAAAGGACTCTTGATGAAAATCAAAGGAATTGGCACACTAAGCTCAAATCAGCTCTATGGGCTGATAGGATAACTCCCAAAAGATCCACAGTAACTCTCCATTCAGAGTTGTTTATGAGAAAGAGGTAGTCTTGCCCATGTCACTTGAGTTGCCAACATTGGAACTCATGAATCAATTGGAATTATTGGAGTTTGAGCCCATGGAAGTTAGATATGCAGAATTGATGGAACTCCAAGAAATCAGAGAGTATGCAGCCCAAACAATGGAGAAGTACCAATCTTTGATCAAGAGAAGATTTGATAGGAAAGCTAAAGCTAGAAACTTCCAAGTTGGAGATGCTGACCAAGCAAAGCCAGGAAGGCATTCAAAGTTTGATGCCATTTGGAGTGGCCCCTACATGACCACAAAATACAAGAATATCAATACCTTCTAATTGTCTACATTGGATGGTGAAGAATTGCAGATTCTACTTAATGGAATCCATCTAAAGCATTGCTACTAGAAGGGAAACTTTTCACCTTGTACATATTAGCTTATATTTTTATTCCTCCAAGTGCCTATGCACATTGTTTTGTTGTAGCTTAGATTTACATTTCCTTAAGTGCTTTGGCACAGTTTTTTTTTCCCCAAGGATGCATATTTTTTAGATCATATTCTAAATCAAGTAATGTTCTACTCTCACAATCTTCATTCTTGAGATTTTCTGATGGATTGAGAGAAACAAGCGCTTAAGTTCATGACTCCATTATCCAATGGATTTCTTTAGGAAGGTGGTCACTTCATCCAGCAGGAAGATGAGTCCTCTAAGTCACCAAAATTGTTATCCAAAATAAGCCCTCTACTTATTTTGGCTAACTTTCCTTCATTCCTTCCTTCCTTGTGCCTCAGTCGCTTTTTTTTTCTTTTCAGACACTCAAAATTATTTGGAAATGGCTTCATCAAATAGAGAATTTTCTCAACATTCCATAAAGGTAAATTTTTCCTCCTAACTCCTTTTATTTTGCAAGTTATGGCTCGATGGAGTTTTTGGGGGAGATTTTCCCTGGGAAGGCCCGCAACTAATAGCATGATGACACGTGTCATGGCAGAGCAGCGGGCATCGGGGGAAGTTAGAGTTTTGATGTTTTGGTCAAAAGGTGCAAAGGGAAGATTTTTTCTGAAAGTGTGCAAGGAGATGAGAAGCTACCACATAGCAGGGGGAGGCCGAGCAACGGATAACTTCAGATTTTTGGTAAAGGAGTCAAAGGAAAAATCCAAGCGAAAGCCCACCGAGTAATAAAATGCTGCCAAATGTCCTGTTAGTAGTGGGAGTTTGAGTGGTGGAGGGATCTTGGAATTTTCTCGAAAGTGGTTGATGGCATCATAGGGGAAAATCCAAGCAAAATCCTGCTGAGTAGCCAGTGGTGACACATGTCCCGAGCTCATGGGGCACGAAGTAATTTTGGAAAATTTTCCAAATTCAAAAAGGGGTGAAATGACTGTTTGAGCCCGTAGAGTAACCAGAGGGTGCCACGTGTCACCAAAGGTTAGGCCAATAGAGATTTTAAAGGATTTTTTCCCAAAATTGAAAAAGGGGGAAAATTTTCAAATTTTGGCCCGTGAACCCATTTTTGCCCTAATTTTGTTAGTTTTTCCCTAAATCTTCAGAGGGCCATATCTTTCAACCAGAGCCCAGTTTTTCTTGATTTTGGTGTCATTAGAAAGCTATTGAAGTCCTTTACATGATGGAATCTTCAATTTTGTTTTTTGGTGGATTTTGGTGGGAAAAAATGAAAAAACGCCTTTGGCATGGGAAAAGAGCAAAACCAACATTCAACCACCAGTTTTAATGCAATATGGCTTCCATTCTTCTCCAACATGGTTGAAAATCTTGGGGAATGAACTTTTAAGGGTACCCATGCCATTTTGATGAATCTGGTTGGTGGTTGAACCTTCATTTTCAACTTTCCCATGTTTCTCCTTCCTGGACTCTATTTTTCATTGTTAAAAGCCAGATTTGGCTCATTTGTAAAGGGTTGAATGTTTTGTTTCTTGTAGACTCCCCTCTTCCCCTTGGCATGTGAATTTGAGGAGTTTCAAACCTTCCATGGAACCTATGACACGTTTTTTTCCTTCTACCAATGTAATGCATTGTATCAAATTTGGGAATGGTAATGCATGTTTTGTGAATGATTTCTTTCAATCCTCTCATGCATATATTATTGTTTTCTGGTCTTTCATTACATTCTGGAAATTTGTGCATGCTTGGTGTTACATCTCTATGATTTGTGTTTATTTTCAAGACAAAATTTCATCACTCCTTTGGTGTATCACCATTTTTACTCAGTTTTATTTCCTTTTGCATCTCTTAACTCTGCCTCCTTGGAATTTAGAATAGGAATCAATATTGAACCTCTACAAATTCATGCATACACCTAAATAGAGGAGTAAGAACCAGCTTTCTTTGGATATTTTTCTCACCTTGCAAGGTCCCATACCTTGGAGAAAACTCAATGTTGTGCAATCACACTAAATGACCCTATTCTGGACTACAGATTTGAAGGTCATTTAAGGGGTGCTGTAGATTTACCCTAACAAGACTTTGAGAATCCATTTGTGAAGGAATAGATCTTACACTCTAGCTACTCCCTTCAGGATTTTGTTGGTAAAAGGGGTGGGAAAAGGATCAATGACATATACCACATTCAAATCTATGTAATCAACATAGATCCTTATCTTCCCATCCTTTATAATTCCAATAACCATTGGGTTTATCCATTATAATTCCTCAACAACCTTAATTATTCCCGATGCAATCATCTGGTCTATCTCCTCCTTTACCTATATGTATAGATTTGGGTTCATTCGGTAAGGTCTATTCCAAATTGAGTGCGCTCCTCCTTTAGCTTGATTTTCATTTCCCCTAAGGAGTGGTGAAATCCCTTTAGGTCATGTCATGGTACCCTTATAAAAACAAATCCTTAATGATCTTTGAAACCTCCTTTTCTGACCAATAGTCCCCAATGGTGGCATCCTTAGGTTTTGTTTCTAAGCCAATGTTAACATTATTTTTCTTGAGTGGTTCATTATAGGTGCACACTTTCTCATCAACACTATCTATTACCTCTCGTACCTACATTATGGTTAACATCCAAATTCTCCACTTATTCACCATCTATCGTGTAGACCAATCTTCCTTTCTCTTTCTCCATATATACACTCTCAAGTTGTATATCCTCTTATTATTCTTCATAAAATCTTGCTTCTAATGCATGTTCACTCAATAATTCTAGTATTCTATCCTCCTCCATGGCACTATTCCCATCGTTAGGTGCTTAACAACCTATAATGCCTCATCCAACGATGGCTTAGTGTTCCGATATTCAAAATATTGAATAAGGTCAACCGTCAACTCCTTGCAATTTCTTATCTGATGCCACATCTCTCGAGTGAATGTACCATGTGCATGTGCAACCTTGTAAAGTGGAGTATAACTTATGCACTAATGAAGAAGGTGGGAGTGATTTTGAGCCTTCCATCTAGGACTTCTTAAATGCTTGGATGTGAAATGAGGTGGGCTCCTTCTAATGATAATCTCGTATGATAGTAGGTGCATTACTCTAGGAAAACCTAATAGAGAACGCGATTCTCACTTTGTGCCACTCTAGAAGGATATCATGATGGGTTGCCTACCTATGTGTTGTAGTCCCAAAAAGGTATAGAAAAGCATCCTTTTAATTTTAGTCTCATTTCTCCACTAGGTCTCCATTTCTTATAGGAAAACATCAGGGTTGCTTCCTCTAGAATTACTTAGGAACTTCTTTCCTTCTAGGTGCTTGATTAAGTGCACCTTTGCTACCCTTGTCACAAAGCCTCTTAACTACCTTCCCACTAACTCATATGTCCCGGTGCCTAATTGTCACATACTACGCTATTTTTATTACTTATACATTAAGCATTTTCCCACCGAATAATTCCTCCTTGGTTGGTTGTACAACTTCAGTGTTGTGGATAGTGCGAATATAAATTCTATCTAGGTCCTATTCTCTTAAAGGCTCAATATAGGTTGTTGTCTTCTCATCTGTCAAATGAATGATAACCCATTCCTCTTTGTTCTATAAGTTTATGTACTCCTTATTAAAATGTAATTCAAAATTATTATTATAGTACCATGGGAGCCCAAGTAACACCGGAAAGTTCTCCACCTCAAAGCAAGTGCTAAGACTTCAAAGTCCCTAGTAAATTTTTTTCCTTGATAATGATAACAACATCCTTTAAAACACCAATGAGCATCATCTTTGTCTTGTTGGACATATACAACACATTTGAAGATGATTGTAATGGGGACCTTCCCATTTGATTACAGGCATCCAGGGTGAGAACTTTGACTTCTACACCAAGTGTCAATCAAGATGTTTCTTAGGATCCATCCATCAACAACTACATTAAAGCCAATCTCCTTATCAAAGTCAATGTTGTGGGGGCGGTGGGGGTTAGCATGCAAAAACCTTCCTCTCATGATCTACTCCAATGTTGGTATCTTATTCCTCAACCATTCTCCTAACAAAGGAATGATATTTTCTTGGCTCAACATTTTGCATGCCTCCTTAACATCATCTATATCCTTTTATGGAGCCTCAACGTTGTTATTCTACTCCAAATTTTTGGATTACTCCTTCAGACATTGAATTTCCCCTTGAAGATTCTTGATTATGTCCATGGTCTCTTGATAGAATTCCTTCTAATGGGTAGGGTCTAGATACTTCCCATACACCACCTCTCCCCTTGTGATCAACTATCCTTTCCTGGTATCTCCTTGGCATGCGTAGCCTTAGCTCACATTGTCACCAAGACAGTTCTAATTCTCCCTCACTCTTGGCATCTACTACAAGTCTTCTTTCATAATACTTACCATCCCGGTGCCTTTATTCATCCATTGTTACTAGCTCATGTGTTTAAATAACTTTGGTAATTTCTCATACTTGTGCTTCTTTCCACACCAAGAGCATTGTAATAGATTATGATAATTACATTTATAGTGCTCTATAGACCCACAATTATAACAAGTTCCACATGGGAACTCACTTATTTCTCCCCTGCAGCTTACTACAACATCTAAATCCTTTATGAAAGCCTCTTCCACAATCCCCTCCATCTATACATCCTTCATAAGTGGCTACCATCGTCCTTGGAATTTTTTTCACAATGTCAATCCGCGCACACCAATATCAATGACATCATGTATCTATTTAATCAATCTACAATCATTAGTGTCATGAGTAGTAAAGGTGTAAATCTTGTACTAGTGAGACACATTCTTATGGATCACATGTTGTAGTAGCAGGACACCTACTTGCATCATGATATCCCTAGAAAATTTAAGAGTCTACTATCATGGCGTGCACCAATCTCTCGAGGAAAATTATGTTTTATGTTCCCCTCTACCTCGCAATATATGCACCAAAGGCCACCGCAAGTCTAATGTTCTAAGTTCGTATATAAATTCTCAAACTAATTTTTCATTTTAGAAAATTTATCTTTAAGAAAAGGTCTAACACTCGGTATCCACACTTCCTATAGACTCGGTGTGTAGGGAAGCCTCCAAGGCCTTGTGTGGGTCTATTATAGTCTTGTATGAAAGTGATCTTAGAAAAGGTGTTGTACACTCTATAACAACCATTGAGCATCCTAAGAAGGATGAATTTCATACGATAGTTTTGACAAGAGAGTCTTGAAAACATCATGTGATAGTTTTGACAAGGATACTACATGATGTTGATCTCGAATTAGACACGTGTTATTGATCATTGATGGAGTAGAGTATCTAATTCAGATCAACATCATGTAGTATCTGATACTCCTCTTGGGTCCATATGCAAGGCCTATAACACCATCTTGATCTAGATGCATATGCCAAAACCATTCATACAACTCCACAAGAAAACAAAAAAAAAAGGTCTCATACAACTCATGAAACAGATGCTCTTCTACCTATTTTCATGCATCAAACTTAGGTCCAATAATAAATCTATGAGAAAACTAATCCTCTATGCTTTTAAGCAATGATTTGACACTATCCAAGGTCAAGCACTTTGTCATCATGTACCATTCTCACAACAACTTCAAAAAGAGGTCCTGAAAATGAAACCTAGATGTAGTCATCTATTTACCCTTAATAATTTTACTAACCCCAAGTACCCCGCCAATCACCCAAGGAACGTGTGGGCACCAAGCCCCTCCTTTAGCTGATATTTGTGAGAAGGTTGAACCATTAATGGAGGAAGATTTACAAAAGTAGGAGTACATTCACTTATTTAAAGACGTAGAAAATGCAAGTATCGATCTAACATTAGTGCATCACAAAATATAAAGAACTATTCTCATTATCAAAATCCCCCTTAATTTTTAAATTCAAATTCAAAAAAAAATTGAGCTCACGCCCCCGCAGGGTGTTCAAGTAAATTTGGGAGTTTGAAAATATAGAGAAATTCATGCTTTGAAGTTGTTTAAAATCTCCACCCTCGCACGTTTTGATAAATTTTCCATTTTCTTGTGTGGACGTGTGAAAATTTTATACTTATCCTCATTTGAATGAAATTTTCAATCTTTCTATGGCCATGGATCACTGAACCTTGTATTGTTTTCAATTCTTTGGTTTACGAAAGAAATTTGAAAATCAGGCACGAAATGGTGGAGTTTTCTTCTTCTCTACATTTTTCCACAAATGTGAATAATGGGAATTTTCTTCCTCAAATTTTAGCCCAATTATCCACAAGTACATGGAAATATATAATTGGAAGCATTTTAGCAGAGAACTTTTAGACTTTGATCCTTTTTGTAAAAAGGGTTAAATGTCATAAAGTGACTCCGCATCCCCGATCAAACAAAAGGGAGAAAGTCAAATATTAAGCCCGAATAGAAAGTAAAGGCGAGGAAGTGGACCATTAGGGAGATTTGAGAATTTGAGCCTTGTTTTCATCAAAGGGGCTTAAAGTTAAAAAGAGACCCGCAACCCCGCCTATGCCAAGGAAAAAGTCAAATATTAAGCTCATGTTGAAATTCAAAGCAAGGAAGTGGGTTGGTGGAGAAATTTGAGGCTTTGATCCTTTTGTAAAAAGGGATAAAATTCATAAAGTGACCTGCAGCTCCGATCATGCTAAGGGGGAAAAACTCAAATGTTGAGCCCACATCAAAAGAGTCAAAGTGGGGAGGCAGATTTTTTGAGCCTTTTGAATTTTTGAGCATTTTTGTAAAAACGGGTAAAAGTCATAAAGTGAGTCCGTGATTCCTTCGCAATCAAGTAAAACCACATGTCGATTATATCAAAAGTGGAAGGGTGGACCAATAATGTAAAAATGCCAAATATCTATAAAGCCAAAAAATGCAAAAGGCATCCTCCATACCCACTCCAGTAAATTTCTCCCACGTGGATGAATCAGGTTTAAAGTTTCAAAGTTAAACAAATGAGTGTAATGGCTGCATTATGAAAAGTCTAGTTTTTTCCACCATTGGTGTTTCTTCACGAATCAAGAACCCGAATGGAAGTGAGTGATTGAAAATATTATAAACCGCTTTCTTGCTAACAAAGAAGAATGTGTAACCATTTCTTGCAAAATATTTAATGGCTTCTTCATGCCATTGTAATGGGTTGGCAATTGATCTTGTAAACTCATGAGTGCATTATACTTAGAGAAAGAAAAGGAGATAGCCATTTTATTCTAATTTCCTCCATTCTCAAATTTCTTCCATTCCCTCATTATGTACAACTTTTATTTAAGCATCAATACAAGAAGAAGGATTTTGTAGCCTCTTTGACAAGCCTATTTTAGAAACTTTGAGTTTGTAATCTTATCTCCTCTTATTTCCATTTGCATATTTGTTTCCTCTCATGAATGCATGTGTTGAAATTTCTAACTAGTGTATGCAAGAATATAATTTTCTACTTGTAACATTAGTTCTCCTACCTCTTTTCTCACTCCCTTTCCCACCTTTAGAACAAATGTCTCCCTTACAGATAACTACAAGAATTTTCCGTAGGGTCGCTGGAGAGCCCTGTGATCCTTGACCAAAAGGCCACCACAAAAATCCACCTTTTCATGTGCATGCATATATGAAAGCTACACTAGTTAAGTAGAGGGACTTAGATTCCCAGAGCATTGGCAAGGAATTCACAAATTTTTCCACCTGAAATTTTTTCTTGCCAACAATTTTTGGCGCCCACCGTGGGGTAGACTTAGCAGCATCTTCACCTAGTATATGACCACAAATTCTAAAAATTCAAAAAAAAATATTAAAAAAAAGAGTTCATGTAAGTCCATTGCTAAAAGACACACTCCTAATTTCTACACATCTCTTTTTATCTTCCCATTTCAAGAATTTCAAAAAGTTGGCTGAAGGAAGACACACCAGGTTGAGTAGGTTGAGAGGTGTTGATGATTTCAATTTCAAGGCTTCACAAAATTAGAAAAAATCAATTAGAGATAATCCACAATTCTTCTCTCAAGCCTCCTCTTCATCTGGCTCTTCACAAAGTTCACCGGGAAATCCTATCAAAACTTCTTTGATACTCCCCTTCAAATTCTCACATTTTTCAACCACCGTCAAGCATTGAGCTCCCATAAGAAGAATAATTTGAAGAAGAATTCATAGAAGTAAGAGCAGAAGTAGAAACGACAATGGCAGATGAAGAAGAAATACCTCAACCCATTGTTCCATGGGGAAGGAATATGGGCCCACTTTCTCTTGAGCCACCTCTCCACAATCTACCAACAAGTTCCCATAAGAACTTTCAAAATTTCAAAGGTGAAAACACACAACATCTTAAGAAAATATTGTTGCTTTCACAACAGCATGTGGAATTCTTGGTGTCTAACATGAAGATGTTTCCATGAGACTTCTTGTGGATTCCCTCCAAGAAAAAGTAGAAAAATGGTTCTACCCTGCTCCCGCCGCATCCATCACTAGTTGGGATGACATCAAGACTGCCTTCAAGGAAATATTTAAATCAACTGAAGACTATCAAGACCTCTTGGTGCAGTTGGCTCAAATGAGGAAAGGAGAAAATGAAACCATGAGAGAATTTGTGGCTCATTTCGAATAGTTGCTTTGTAGGATACCTGAAGAGGATTCACCATCTCAAAACAATGTCAAGAGATTCTTCATCAATGCTCAATCATCAAAAGTAGGGTTTTTTCTGTGAAGATCCCAACCAAGGAATGTTGTAGAAGCAAAAGGATGGCCATTGAACTTGATGACAATCTCATCCTCTCGAAAAGATCAAGAATCCATCAAAGGGAAAATCCAACATCCTCGGAGGTGAGAAAGCCAATCCATCACTGTAAAATTTGGTGAATGAGATGGCATATTTGAAGAGGGAATTATTTCAATGAGTATCTTCTCAAAGAAGCAATAGAAATCAAATTGTAGGAGCACCCCAAAGGCTCACCTTGGAGGCTCCACCCATGAACATAATCTATAGATTTCAAGAAGATGAAGAATATCTTGAATGAGAAAGTGAAGGTGGTGATTTCCTAGAAAAAGACAAGTTTGAGAATGATACATAAATCAGATTCTTTGAGTATTCTTGATGTGATGAAGAATATGAAGAGGATGCACCTAATTTCTCATGTGCGGTATTCACTCATTCTCAGTCTGAGAAAAGAGCACCTCCCTCCACTATTACAAAATAAAATAAGGTTGATGATCCTCCTGTGGCGACTCTAAAAATAAAATAATCAGTCGAGGATCCCCACTTCCATCTTCCATGAAGTCTCGCGTTGTTGATCCTAACCCTGTAGTAAGTAAGAAGATGCCCATAATCCCAAGTAAGTCTTCTGATGTCTCTTCCAAGTCTAAATCTAAATCTTCTCTTGTAAAATCTAATACCTTGAAATCTCCTAGTGTACCATTCAAAATATCATCCATTCCTCAAAAATCAAATCCTACTCCCAAGCCTATCCAGACTCAAAAAATGATCCCCTCGCCCCCCTTGTCCACATCTTCTCCCTTTGAATTCATAGAATATGCAAACAAAGCCAAAGTGTAGATTACTGAAACTGAATATTTGCGGACTCATCCTAAACAATTTGAGAGGTTCATCCGATATATCAGGAGTGGTAGTCTAACACCCAATGTTGTAACATCTAGTTCCAAAGGCATGCTACCAAACTCACCTAAACCTCCCTTACAAAACATGCTTTCTCTAAGTGCATCAAAGACTGATAAAGTTGAACCTTTCTACGTCTCCCTTTTTATCGAGAATATGTACTAAACAATTACATAATAGATTTTGGTGCCTTAGACAATGTGACTCCTTTAAAAGTTTCCAAGTCTCTCAAACCTACCGTGACTCCACCCAAAGGGCTCTTGTTACTCTTTGGAGTCAAAATAGGTCCCACTTTTAGGGAAGGTCAAAGATGCATAGGTGGCTCTCACTAGATTTCTAGACAAGAAAGTTTCAGTGATGATTTTGGTAGTAGACATCCCAACCTCGTTCGGAATGTTACTGAGTAGAAATTTTTGTTGAGAGTTGGGAGGGAAAATTCAGATGAATTGGTCTTCTACAACCATACCAATGAAGGGAGACATGGAGAAATTGCTTCCTAAGAAGAAGATGAGGTACATGGTATAAAATTTCGGAAGCCCAGAAGCTAACATCTTGTATCAAGATAGTAGGTAGATGAATCACTTGGTGACAACCAAGGAGGAAGAAGATATTCCCATCTTGATAGGGCTAGATATGCCTTCTCGGAGAGATTTGGATTTTGAAGAAGCATTGAGGAGATTCGAGTTACAAGAGGGCAGCCTGAAATTTCTAGATGATGTAGACCACGAGGAAGAGGAGATGGTTATCGATGATTTTCAAGAAGAAAAATCAGCCTATATGCTTTTCCAAGATGAGGAGTTATTCTCATTCCCATTTGGGGATGAAGATGATCTCAGTCAGGCCATCTATGGAGAGAAAAAATCATCTTGTGATGAGCCTTTAAAAGGCTTGAAATAAATCTCCATACAAGGACTACTAAGAGACACAAGAAATAGAAGACCCTGAGATTAGTCTTGATCTCCTGATGCAAGCCACAAATATATAAGACAAGTGTGAAGCGTATTTAAAAGCCTTAACCAATGTGAAGGTTGGCCATATTGAAAATTATGATGCCACTTTTGAGCTAATGATTAATGGATGCAATAACAAAATGGAGGTATTTTCTTTCCCATTTGAAGAGGAAGAATGTTTCCATGATGAAAAAACTAAAGCAAGAAGTTTTGAGGCCTTTGAATTTGAAGCTCCTCTAGAAAAAGGAGTGATAAAATGTAGCGGTTCCCAAGATGATGAGGTAATCCCTCCAGATAGTTTCCTTGAGCTGCAAAATAAAGATCCTTCAAAGGCATACAAAGAGGAGCTGCAGGAAAAAATGAAGCATAACTCCATGCAAAAAATATTGGATGCAGTAGAAGTTGTGGAAGATCCTGAGATGATTCTTGATCTCTTCACTAGTGCCATGGACATACAAGACAAATATTATTTTCCCTCCGATCCTCCCATCAGTACTCAAATGCCTCATAGTGAAGTAGAGATAAAGGATGAATCAAATGTTTCTCATGGAGAAGATGTCAATGAGCATAGACCTAGAAACAAAAGTAACTCAGAATATACAAGGAATTTGAATGAAAAGAAGCCCTGGGGAAGCAACGAGATGTTTGATGGAGAATCAGCTATATGGATGAACATGGAAGGAAACTAGCACAATGAAACTGATTTTAAAGGGCATGAAGGTAGTGGAATTTCCAAGCAAGGACCTGAGCATCAAGAAGCTCACATGGACTCACTCCTACAAAGTAAAAGTATAATCATGGAAGTGCCTGGCTTCTATAAACAATTGAGGAGGGGAGGGTACTTTCTGAACCCATCAATGGATTTGTAGAACATCACTCAGTGTTGCCCACTCACGGGTAAATTTTGAGAAATGGAAAGTGCTTCAGTGAAAGTGGGTTGTCCCCGCCTTGTACCATAGGTGATTGCTAGGTATGTTTCTCTTCCTGTTGTGTGTCATGTGTTTCATTTCTATCCTTTTCGTATGTGTGTGTGTGTGTGTGTGTGTTTCCTTCTTCTTTCTCTCTTTTTATAGGTTGTACATGACTCCACAAGGCCCAATGCATAAGACACTGATCAATGAATTATATGGTCTAAAATTTAGATTCTGGATTCCCATGTCATGTCTTCACTATGCTCACCCATGTCATGTCCCTAAGCTAGAGCCACCGTTGTCACCCTCAAAATCCCCCTTCATTTTTTAATTAAAATTTGAAAATTTTGAGCTCACACCCTCCAGAGGTGTTCAAGTAAAGTTCGAAGTCTGAAAAGATAGAGAAATTCATGTTTTGAAGTTGTTTAAACTCTCCACTTGCACACTTTGATAAATTTTCCATTTTCCCTGTCTAAACTCGTGAAAATTTTATTCTTGTCCACATTTGAATGAAATTTTCAATCTTTCTATGGCCATGGATCATCGAACCTTATATTGTTTTTAATTAATTGGTTCACAAAATAAATTTGAAAATCGGGTGCAAAATGGTGGAGTTTTCTTCTTGTCTCGCATTTTTCCACAATCATGAATGATAGGAATTTTCTTCCCCATCACATTTTGGCCCCATTATCCACAAGTATGTGGACATATCTAATTGGAAGCTTGTCGGTGGAGAACTTTGAGGTTTTGAGCCTTTTTTTGTAAAAAGGGATAAAAGTCATAAAGTGACCCATAGTCCCGATCAAACAAAAGGGAGAAAGTAAAATATTAAGCCCAAATAGAAAGTCAAGGTGGGGAAGTAGGCCATCAAGGAGATTTGAGAATTTGAGCCTTATTTTCATTAAAGGGGATTAAAGTTAAAAATTGACCGCAGCCCCACCCACACCAAGGAAAAGTCAATATTTAGCCTGCGTTGAGAGTCAAAGCAGGGAAGTGATTCGGAAGAAAAATTTGAGGTTTTGAGCCTTTTTGTAAAAAGGGCTAAAAGTTATAAAGTGACCTGTAGCCCTGATCATGCTAAGAGGGAAAAAGTCAATTTTTGAGCCCACATCAAAAGAGTCAAAGCGGGGAGGTGGATCATTAGAGCCTTTTGAGTTTTTGAGACTTTTTGTAAAAAGGGATAAAAGTCATAAAGCGAGCCATGATTCATTTTCCAATCAAGTGAAGGCACGTGTCAGGCTTATATCAAAAGCAGTATGGCAAACCAAAAATGTAAAAAATGTCAAATCTCTATAAAGTCACAAAAAGCAAAAGGCATCCTCCATGCCCGCTCTAATAAATTTATCCCATGTGGAAGAATTTGGTTTAAAGTTTCAAAGGAAAGATGAGTGGTTCAAATTAAAATTTACAAAATGAGTGTAACAGTTGCATTATGAAAAGTCTGGTTTTTTTCCGTCATTGGCGTTTCTTTACGAATCAGGAATATGAATGGACGTGAGTGATTAAAAATAATGTAAACCAATTTTTTCTAACAAAGAAGAAGTTGTAACCATTTCTTGCAAGATATTTAATGGCTTCTTCACGCCATTGTAAGGGGTTGTCAATTGATCTTGTAAACTCACGAGTGCATTGTACTTAGAGAAAGCAAAGGAGATAGACATTTTATTCTAATTTCCTCCATTCCCTCATTATGTACAACTTTTGTTTAAGCATCAATACGAGAAGAAGGATTTTATAGCCTCTTTGATGAGGAGATTTTAGAAACTTTGAATTCGCAATCTTATCTTGTCTTGTTGCCATTTGCAGAGTTGTTTCTTCTCATGAATGCATGTGTTGAAATTTCTAACTAGTGTGTGTAGGAATATGATTTTCTACCTATAACATTAGTTCTCCTACCTCTTTTCTCACTCCCTTTCCCACCTTCACAAAAATTCCCCCTTGCAGATAACTACAAGCATTTTCCATACGATCGCTGGAGTTCCCTGTTTGATCCTCGTCGAAAGGCCACCATAGAAATCCACCTTTTCATGTGCATGCATATACGGCAGTTGCACCGGTTAAGTAGAGGGACTTAGATTCCCAGAGCATTGGCAAGTAATTCACAAATTTTTCCACTCGAAAATTTTTCTCACCAACAAGAACATTGCAAGAAAGATAACAAACTAGATCTAAGCCATGATAAGTCAAATGACATGAGGGTTTACACCCTTAAGTAAAATATATAGATTAAACCCAAAGATATATTGATTTAACATAGTTCAAGTAGCCACATTATAGTCAAAAGGGTCATCTTAGACCATATATAATAAATGAAATGGACCTAACTCTCGCAAGTCCTTCCCCATATGAGATCCTAACTATACTTTTCCCATTTTAACCCTTATTACAAATCCTAGTGCCATATAGAGCTTTATGGCATCCCTTACAACCCTTAGCACTATGTGCTCTAAACCCTAACATTACTACAACATATTTTTACTTTTCATATTATTCTTTACATGTTCCCTCTATCTCCCATCATCTCTTTCATTCTTTCTTTTTATATTTTTTCATCCCTCTTCTATCTTCTCCTCTATCACCTTTTTTGTGTCTAGCCCAAGCATCTCTTTTTATACTATCAACACCCACTACCATGCCTTCTCTCCTAGATAGATCACATTTAAATTGTTGATGTGGTCCTCCATTAGTGAATTTTTATCCCTTTACAAACCCTCCACTCTCTAAAATGATGTCTTCTAGGAATATTCCATGTGTGGAATATCCTTTTCTTGAACTCCAAGGTTCCTTGCTCACACCTTATCCACTCATCATGCCTAGTCAAGTCCTCATGTTTTTCCTCAAATTATTCTAGAATGCCAAATATGGATAAGTATTTTAAACTCATGTTCTGCTTCCAAAGTGTGTGCCCTAGTTTAACTTAAACCCTTCTTAAACCCCTTTGTCTTATGCGCTTTCCCCGAGCACACTTCTTCTCACTGGTCCTGTGCGCACACCCTTTAGTACTTAGCCAATATTTTAGGTCCCAAAAATTTGTCCCAATGTTATGTAAATGATCTCCTTACCATTGGATCATGAAGAAAAATTTCAATTCTATTTCCTTGATTTCCTCCCTCATCCAAACCTATAAGTGCATAGTCATAGTCTAGTTCCACAATGAAACTTATAAACAAAATAGAGATACGCATCTATGACTTGGGTTTCATAATTTCTCTATAAAAATTTACATGCACTAATTTTCTTAAAAACTCATTCATTAGACCTTACGAACTCTTTCACAGACTCAATATACCCTTACACAATTAAAATTTGCTTCAAACAATCCCAAACAATGTATAATCACTCTTCTAACAAAATAACTCTCCTCATTCACTTGACTCTTCATGTCCTTCTTGATAACATATCATGATTGTAATTTTTATACCTGATGTACATGTAATTACATTTGCAACACATACTTAAATTCTGTCAAATTGATATCAAGGTTTAATTTCAAATAAAAAAATTTTCTTCATCATCTGCAAGATTCTTCTCATAACATAAACTTCATTAGTAATGTCCTGAATGAATCATGGGAATAGTTTAAATATTGTGAACATTTTAAATAAATGTAAACATGAGTTATTGGGTGGTTATGCCAACTCACAAAGATAGGGAGATAATAGTAAGACTAGGGTCTTACTTAGATATTTTAGGGATACATGATAAGTGTTGTGTCCTAATATTTAGGAATGCACTATCACTATTTATATGTTATCCTTGATTCAGAATAAATCATCTCGAATGATTTGAATCTATAATATCATTATTCGGTGTATTTTCTCTATGCAAAACTAGTTGATTGCTTTGATTTGGTATCAGAGCGACCTATTTTCCTCTACATGTAATTAAAGCCATCAGTCCATCTATTCTGTTTGGTGCTTATAGATCCTCCTAATCACTTTCGTCAAAGCCTGCAGAACGAGATGTAGTGATTGATATACTTGTCTTGTTTTATAGTTTTTCATATCCATGTGATTAATGGAGGACACAAAATTATGCATTTATTCAATTTTATAAATTTTTGTATTGTCGCAAGCCATCAGATTTCATAGAAAGTGTGAATTTTTGATGTGGTTGGGTCTATTCCAATGGTGCATCTCTTTCAGACTCCAAAACCATGAATACTAAATTAAAAGGTGTAGTATCATGTTCCACTAATTTCAACATCTCTAGTTCAACGTTTGCATAACATTCAAACTAATTGTTTGCATTGTATCTCAGCATTAGCATGGAGGAGGACGTGTATGGTAACCTCTCATTGTTGTCGCCACCATATCTGCAGCATATTGGCCAACAACAAAGGTCGATGTATGATTCACTACTTTTATCAGGTCTCATTGTATGGCATTCAATCTGCATTTCCACTCTTTTTTTTTCCACTCAGAATTGACCTCCATTCCGAATTGTGTCTCCAAATCGACATAAGCCATCATACATTGTCATCATCCATACATCTGTATGTCATTATTTCTCCTTTTACATTACATGTTGTTACTCCCCATATATTTATCTCTACCTAGAGCCATTGTATTGTTTGTCCTCTCGTGTCAAGCATTTAGTCATTTAGTGTCATGTTATTGTTTAGTTTTTATGATTAGTCAAATATCTATTGTACATTTATACACTCGAGACATTTCATTTATTCATATGAAGGAGTGTATTATTTGTAAGCGGTTATGAGTTTGAAGTCTTTAGATACATTTTAGACTTTTCTATATATTGAAATCATGAAATAATATTTGTAAGTCTAGTGTCTTGTTAGAGTCAAAAGTTTGAAAAGTTGTTACTATAAGAAAAAAGGACAAATGAGTGCATTTTCAGTGTAATCCGACACTCGATTTTTAAGGGAAAATGCAAATGAAAACCATTCCTGGCTTCAGGGGCTCCACCCCTCGACCCCACCCTATATTGAGACAGGGAACACGTATCGTCCTCGACTATACTTTCTGCTGAGTTAGCAGGGACATCAGATGGAGGTTGGAGGAAATGGAGATAGGAGGGCACTTAGTGACCTCTTGTCGTGCACCATTGACAAGGACATGAAATTGAATTTGTGGCCAAGTTTTTCTATTGAATGTTTGCTTTTAGCATACATTTGTGAGAATAAGAAAAAATTGTTCAAAAGTAATGTATAAACATTCCTGAATGTAACTCCCGATGTAATGAAATAGGTGAGCAAAAGCACCAGTGTAAGATAGTTCATGGATCTTGAAAAGGTTTGTGGGAGATCTAGAAAACTACACGAGGTGGATAGGCAATGGATCTGTTACACATCAAGGTTTGCTATAAACTCTGTAAAACCATAGAAGGTTGAGCATTGCTCCCTTCATTAGTATCAAGGTCATGAGTCACATAGTTTGACATGCTCCATAGAGGTGAGCATACTGCAGATGAGAGTGTGTATGTTTTTCCATTGTTCACACTAAGGGGGTGAATGTTACAAATAGTTTAAATATTTTGAACATATTAAATAAATGTAAACATGAGCTATTGGGTGGTTATGCCAACCCACGGAGATAGGAGATAATAGTAAGACTAGGGTCTTACTTAGATATTTTAGGGATACATGATAAGTTTTGTGTCCTAATATTTAGGAATGTACTATCATTATTTATATGTTATCCTTGATTCGTAATAAATCATCCCGAATGATTTGAATTTATAATATCATTATTCAATGTATTTTCTCTATGCAAAACTGGTTGATTGCTTTGAGAATCTTCCTCTTGATCCCTTAAATAATATTTCTTACTCACTATCACTCAAGCTTTACTTTACATAATGCTTAAACCTTGAATGCTATGAAATAGGCACACAAAAATTTCATCCTCAAAATAGACTACCTTGGTCATATGTATACATATATATATATTATTGCATACAAAATTGTAGTTTACATCTTTTCTTATCCTTCTCTCACCTCCTTCCTCGAGGAATGTCTCTTCACTCACTCATCACCTCTCATATACTTTAATTTAATCTTTTCATGTAACTTCGTTGATGACTCCCACATCACCTTTCATATGCCTTTTTAACACATTTGGGAATTTTTAAGACGTTTAGACATTTCCATAACTCTAATGACCTATGACACCCCATCTAGACACTTTACTCACCCTCTCATTTATTACAATCATCTTGTACCTTCATAACAACCTTTACAATTTCAAATTTCTTTTTTCAACGGAAATACACAAAGAGGAAGAATTAAAATTCTAAAACCTTATTACTTTTTGTAATGACTCACATGACCCTATTAAGACATCTAAAGCTTTCCAAAAACTCAGATTTACCCCATGAAAAATTATTTTTCATTTAAATATCTTCTTAATGATGCTCTTGCATCATACTCCCAAGGTGGAGAAAGTATCTTTGTACTTAATTATAAAAATGAGTCTTCATCTTTATTGCTTTTCCTTGGTCCTCTTTCCTTTCTCCCATTGTGCTTCCTTGCTTCATGTCCACTTGGGTCCCACACTTTTCTATTTTTCCACACATTTTATTTCACTTTTCTCCTTTCTTTCTTGATCTTCATCTTCACTCTCATCATCTTCATGCTTTCATTCATTGTACTGTACACACAAACACAATAACAACAACAATACATTCTTTTGTATGTTCTATGATGTTCTCCATCTTGTATTTATTACTAGTCTTGTCAAAATCTTCATATTCTTGTTCATTTTCTTTCTCCCTCATCTTCTCCACCATACCAATCTACTCCATGAGTGTACCTATTTCATCTATGTTCTTATTGTGATCATCTTGTGCCCAAGAAACCATATTTTTCATAGTTGTACTTGCATTTTTCTCCTTCCCATCAATCTCATCTAGTAGTGATTGTAATAATTCATCACATTCATTCATAAAAATTTATCACACTCTTTTCTTTCATCATTCTAAACATTTTCAAATGCATAATGGCATTCATTTTGGACAATTTCAAGGAATTCAACAAAAAAATCATCAATATCCATCATAAAAACATCCATTTTGCTTACCTTATCTACATGCACTGCTTGCTTCACTTCCTTGACCTTTGAAATATGATTATTTTCCATGAGTTCATCTTCTTTTACCCACTCCTTCCTTGTTTATTTTCTCTGCCAAACCATCTTTGGTTCCTTGGGATTTTCTTTTTCTTGAAGAATTTTGCTTTCTCTCTCTCTTGTTCTGCTCATTTTCAATTGTTCTTATTAATTCTTGTTTTGGATTTTTCATTTTCCTTATTTGTTATTTCCTTCTTCATTCAAATAGGAATCATGTAACCATGATTTTAGACTAGTTTAAATGGCTCTTCAATTCTCTTTTATTCATTTTTCTTCTTTTTAACTTTATTCTCTTTTTTTTCTTCTTGTCTTATCATATTCTCTTCACTTTTGATCGTCCTCTTTGATTGAAAACTCGAATTTCTTTTTTGAATATGTAGTATAGGCCATTGTACCTTCTTCTTCATCAAAATCTCGATGCCATAGCTTGGTTCCACTATCGAATCTCTTAACCTCTCTATATATTTCCTCAACTTTGTCATCTCTTTCTCTACCCATTCCTCTTTCTTTCTTTTTGCTTCTCTTTTCTTGGCTTCTCTTGTTTTTTGTCTTTCTAATTCTTCATGTCTTCTCTTGTGGCTAAATAATTTCACTAACTTTATTATTGCCTCTTCTTAGTCCATATTCTTTATTTATTATTCTTCCTAATCAATCAATTTCTATTCTTTCTTTTATCTACACCTCATAAAGGATTGTAACATGGTTTGTTGGTCTCTTCACTCTCTTTCAATTTCACACTTCACTTCTCTTCACTCTTCACCTGTCACTTTCTTGACTACACACACTCACACAACATTGTTAGCCACAAAACCATCCATTCAAATATTAAAAAAATCACAATAAAAGCACCATGATCTGATACCAAATGATGCAGAGATAATAAATTCAACTATGTTATTCAACTAATCAAGAGGCCTACAAACAACTACTTTCCCTATCTCTACATTTTAAGAGCATACACAGGCCTAAAATGGCTTAAAAACATGCAAAAATTGACAATTATCACCTACAATTATCTTATTATCATCATACCCTACTTAAAAACCTCATTCACTACTAATTCCATCATCAAACGCATCTAATTTTATACAACTCTTCTTGTACTTACCTTTCACCAACTTTCCCAACTTCTTACTTCACTAGTGTCTTGTCCGAGATTACAATTTTTGACTTTTTAGCCTCTTCCATGATTCATTTATCATTCAAAATATTCACATGATCTTAAAAACTTATATACAACATGAAATTGACTCAAAATCAACAAAACACTAACCTCCTCTTCTTTGCCAAAATTGCCTACTAGATGCCCTTAAGACAATGTATCCCAATACATTCATGCCTACAGTGATTTAGAAGTACCCAAATTGATTTTCACCTTCATAAGTTTCCCTTCACCATCCTTGAGTTGTATGTTAATTATGATGACTTGATTCTTCACCCTTCTCTTTATATCCCACTTTGTCTTTTTCTTGTCCACAAGCTCCATGGTAGCCCCATCTCAGTGTATTGTATAACATGTATTCATTTTCATGGGTTTTAAAGGTATAAGGAATAAATTTTTAAGTACCCATTTTGACCTTATTTTTATGCCAAAATTTACAAGTTCTAACTCTCCTTCCAAACCCTATTTCCTTTATAAACCTATCCTTACAACTGGATCTTAAAATAATGTTCAACTGTCATCTTCCAACTATCATGAGTATCTTGATTTCTATCCAATGGAACATAAAATTTCCAATTTAATAACTTTAAGAACCTTCCCATTTTTTTTCCTTCTAAATATCATGAAAAAATTCCTTGGTTTGATGCTTCTAACTACAAGCCCTAGTAATACCCTATTGTGTATCTCTATGAAACACGAGAACCAAGATTTGATTATAAAACTCACTATACTTTGATTTAAAGTTACAAAATTTTCATGAAGTTATGTCATAATGTTAGGTAAAGGATATCCTTACCATTGGATCATGAAGAAAAAATTCAAATCTCTTTCCTATATTTCCTCCCCCATCTGAACCTGTAGGTGCACAAATAGTCTAGTTCGACAATGATTTTTATCAACAAAAAGAGCTATATATCTATGACTTGGGTTACAAAATGTATCTATCAATAGTTTCATGCACTAATATTCTTAAAAACTCATTTATTATACCTTTTAATGCTTCCATAGACTTAATATACGTGCAAACCCAAAATCACGCACTTTGGGTAACTACTTAGTCCCGATTACATACTTCTTTTCATATGATTACTAAGTAAGAAAAGTATTAATTAACCCATGTATTTGGCTACATTTCTTTTCTTTCCATTTCCACTTCTTGTCTTACACTCTTAATTACTCAGTCTTCCTTCTTGTACTTTTTCATTCATCATCTTGGACACCAACACCCAACTAGGACACCGACACTAGGTACATTCATCCCTTTTTGCACCCATAACCTCAGTATACTTTCATACATTTTGGTTCCTTTCTATCCATTAGATAATATTATGTTTTTGGTTGTCAGCCTTTTCAAGGTTAATTACAAAATTTAAGAAATGGAATCATATAAATATAAAATTATGTGATCATAATAAAGGACCAAACACTAACCATTAACTATCACCACCTAAGATTCCATCCACCAAGAATCTAAGAGCTCCATTACATCCATTTATCACTATCCAAGGGACACAAGGGATATTTATTCTATATACACTTTTTAGGAGGGAATTTCATTTTATTCCATGCACACATCTATTACATTTCTTTACATTTAGCTACTTGCTCGCTATCAAGTACGACACACACAAGAGCCAAAAGAGCTAGAGAAAATTCCATACACACACATAAAACTATATTAGGTCTAAGATGTAGTGAGATGCTTAGTTGTAAGTTCACCATTGTGATAGCTGAGGATAGTTTGACCCCTCATTCTACATCTTTCTTTTTAGGGTTTGATGTCTATTTGAGGGTTTTGCAGGTAAATACTTCATTACAGGTTTCAAGCAACTTAAAAATCACTATATGACCTTATAAAACCAAATGTGAACAACAACAAAAACTAGCGATCTCTTAGAGGAGGTTTCCTATGTATTTCCATAGACCCAGGTGCCTAGAAACAAGTTGAGGGCACCCTTGCAGTGCCCTAGTCTATCTCATTCTTCCAAATATACATTTTTTTGAGCTTTGATGTGATGGCTAATGCTTCATATTTTATTTTTCTCTATCTCTTTAGGGATTTCTTTGAATCATCTATGTCATTTTACCTCTGCTTTTCACTTAGGGTTTCATATATTTTGGCTTATTTTTCTTGGGTAAATTTTTAACTTAATTGTATATTCATTTACTACTACAATAGCAATCATATTAGGCATATATTTCATATTTAGCTTAATCAATACCTTTACATAATTAAAAGTTACTTCAAAAATCCCAAACAAGGCATGATAAAAAGAGTTAGATTGAGTTCGGTGTTGATTCTATGATTCCTTTTCTTGAGCATGTGATTCTTGCGCTTGGCTATATGAGTCACACACTTTAGATATGTGATTTTTACTCTTGGATATGTGATTCTTGCACTTGTTGTAATACAATATATATAATATTATAAAGGGTTCTAAAGTGATTTAACTATCAAAATACCTACTCATACATAATACTACACTCGAACTTACAAGAAATATTAGGAAATGAATATATTCATATTGCAATGGAATTTTCCAAAATAGATCAAATATATTGTTTATTTTATACTAATTAAGATATATAGTTATTAAGACTACATCTAAATCCACTTTATAAGAGAAGGAATAATGTTATTTTGTGCATTAGATGAGACTTAGTTTGGTCTCATCACTCCCCCACACTTAACTTCATGCATGTCCTCATGCATATTGTTGATTTCAATGCATATTTTGATTTTGAGTCATCTTTTTCTTCTTCTCTTTTTATACAAGACAGGTCATTTTTTCTTCACAAAATCAATATGTTTCTTTTTTTTTTTTTTCTTTTCAAAATCAACATATTTTTTTGTATATATGAACCCTTCTCTTCTGTATTTTTCAAATATATTTATAGGTTTGTAACTTATTCTTGTTAGATTAAGTCCACATTAGAATTAGTCTACACACAGTTATCATATTTTCCTTCATACATATGTCTCTCACCTATCATCTACACACACACGTGTTAAGAATGAGTTAATATAATATTGTATAAATAAATATTTTTGATCAATGAATCAATAAGCGAATCCTTAAATTTTATTTCTCCATGGTATCAAAGAAGAAATGTTGTCACATTTACAACATGCATACTCATGATACCTCTAAGTGTTACCACAATGGTTGTACATAGGCATCTTCTAGTCTAGATGGTACAAAAATCCATAAAAATGTCATTCTCTAAGGAGATAAAAACACATAGGACATGTAGTTGTAAAATAAAATGATGTGTCGGAAGAAGAAGAAGAGGAAGATGTTAATTGTGCTCATTAAAACATGGTACTTGTCTCCCAAACTTATAAACCCTATAAGAATTTTTCTTCATTAATTTTGGTGCCAACAAGAATATGACAAGATGAAAATAACTCTTCCACATGCAGAACCACCAAACAATAGGATATCGGTTAGGATTCTTGATGATAAGGAGTATATTGTAAAACTAATTGGAGATGTCACTATTCCACTTGGTATAACATAGTTGTACACTCAAAAATTTCTCTACATACCCATTCTGAAAGAAAATATCCTATTTGTTAATTATTTATTGAATCACAAGGTTAAGTTTGAGTTCTAAGTTAAAATGGTATGAAATCATGTCTAATCACTAAAGATGGAAAGGTCATAGCATGATCATTCTTGTGAGATAAGTTGTTTTCCTTAGATGTTTTATCCTCCCATGAAATTTATCTCACTGCGTCAATAATTTTTTTTTCCATGTTTTGGAATTTCAACTATGGACACCTACCTAGTGGCTCCCTTCATTGAACCAGCACCAAAGGTATGATACATGGCCTTTCTACAATTTCTCCGTCATTTCCTACATGTTGAAGTTATCTTACAACCAAGCAACATTGAGTTCCATTTGAGTCAATTTTAAATCAATCCATGGATCGTTTGGGTGTAATACACACCAATATTTGTGGACCGCTACTTTCCACTACATAAGGACTATGACTAAATAAAATTTGGTATAATGGTAGTTAATATGAACTAGGAACAACTATAAATAAAAATAGTTAATAACTATAGAAAGTGACCTAAGCAAATAGGCTAATGAAAATAGAAACCCTAATGTGTAAGAATAGTAAGGAAATGAATTAGCTGATCTAGAGGTGTATTTAGATTGTGTCATAAAATAAACTAAATATTATGGAAGTAGAAAAGAACATGCAGAGGTCCAAAAAATGACATTTTTGAGATGTTTTACTAGACTGGGGTGCCTAGGAGAGTATCAAGGCACTTGTGGGCACTCTAGTCTGAGTTATAGGCACCCTAGTCTCTGTATGTGGTCCAAAAATAGATATGTAGGGTTAGAAGATGATATAAATCCCTCTATATCTATTGTGTGTAATTAACTACTCTATGTCAAATGTTTCCAATGATCAATGATGAAAGATAGCCCTGAAAAACCCCAAAACAAGCACCAAACCCTAAAAATGCAAATGAAGGGTTCAAGTTGTCCTCAACTTCCATAACGGTGGACTTAGTAATCGAGTGTGGAACTACGTCTCGGACTCGATGTATTTATATGTGCTTGTGTGTGCGATCATGCCCTAGGTTATCTTGTGCAAGTCACACTTTTTGAAAGTATTGAGCAATAACTATGTGTTAAAAATGTAATAGAATGCTAGATGGAATGAAATAAAATTCCCTCTTATGCGGTGTGATGCGGATGAACTAGCCTTGTACCTAGTGATAGAGTTATATGGATGCAAATGGATCCTTTGATGGATGAAACCTTAGGTGATGATACTAGTGAGTAGTTCTTGGTCCCTCATTATGGTCTTGTAAATTTATATTTATATGGTTCTCTTGTTCAAATTTTGTAATTAAATCTAAAAAGGCTAACCATAAGAAATATGAATTGTTCAAATGGTTAGAAAATTCCCAAAAGTGGAAGGAAAGTTTAAAAGGATCAGTGCACCCCAACTCAGACTAGGGCACCCATGGGTACCCCACTACAATCATGGGTGCCCCTTTCAAGGCTAAAATGACACAAAATGACAAAAATAGACTGGGTAAGTAGTTTTTGAAGGTCGAAAGTGACTATAGAAAGAAAATTAAAATGGCCAAAAGATAGGGGTTAATTAGTACATTCTTCACTCAAAAACCATATGAATAGTAGTTTGATATCAGCACTAAATAATGTCGAAAGTGCATGATTTTGTGTCTACATTTTCCCCAATTTTACTATAGTGAGTGGAACACTCAATAACATAACTTAGATAGAGATACATACCTGATGTCCATGTAGATTGATGTAGAAAATTTTCCAAAGGACTTGACAAAATGTGGATTGATGAGAGTGAATTTAGGGAGGAAATGTGTGTGTATTTTTGATGTGTGTGATGTTCCCGCATGTTTAGTATGGTGTGTGCTACCGTAAAATGTTTTTGTTTCCCCCATTGTTGTATTTTTGTTGACTACTTGTTTCACATATGGTGTGCCTATAGGAGAAGATGATAAACAAGTCTAATACACATGTATATGTATGCAAGATTATGTAAATATGAAATATGCAAATGAAAAATGGAACATGTGCACCTGATATGTGATGAGAGAAATGGTGTAGAAAGAGGATATCCTATCCTAGGTTTTTTGGGTGATTTAATGCCATAGGCCAAAGAAGTAAAGGGAGGAATTCTGATGTATCCCCCAACTTTTAACTTCTTCCCTGAACATGTATGAAGAGATCTCTATAATACCTAGTTTTTTGGGTGATTTGACGCCACTGGATGAAGTAGTGTAGAGAGGAATTCCACTATATCCTCTAACATGTAATTGCTCCCCATAATGTTAAGGAATACCATGTCTTGTAAAAGCCATTGTGTACAGGTTTGTAGACCGGTTTGAACCCACTCGCTATATAACCCATTATTAGAAGGTTGAAAAATGAATCAATCGAACCAGTTGTAGAAGCGTTGTATAGTATGTAAACCCCAAATGATGCCCCCTCTTTTGGGGAACATGTGATGTCACTGATAGGAGAATGCAGCCCTAAAAGAGGTCTAATTGGATGAAATCTATAGCTCTACCCTAAAGGGGGAAAGGAATGTGCTTGGTAAAGACCAAGGCACACAAAAACAAGAGGCTAGTTAAAGACAAGTGTTAATACAAACAAACATGCATGTATAAGACAATGTGTAATCTACATAAACAATGTATAAGCTACTAATAAATATAGTAGTGTAAACACGCAAGAAGAAAAATTAATCCATAAAAATAGGCTATAAACATGGGACATCACTGGCGATGTTGAAAAAAATGAAAGGCCATCATGGTTGTATACAAAAACAAGCATGCATACTAAACTAAGGAAAGGACCACATAAAATAGAAGAAAAAAACAAGCATGTACAAACAATAGATAACCATGGGGGAAGTAATCCTACAAATAAATTTTGCACATGAAGCATCCGTTAGCATGTTAGAAAGATAACTTGTATTTCAACATCATTTATAACCATGTATTATAAAGTTTTAAGTACAAAATGAAATAATAGCACATGTGAGAAACAAATGTGGATGCCCCCAATGACCAATGTAGGATGGGTAGAAGGAAAGCATCCATACTACATGCAAAATACCTATATTTGTGATCACAAATAAGTAAATACATAAATTCACATGTGTGTATGGTATAGATAGATTACATACAAGATATCTAAATAGCATGTGTAATAAAGCAAACATATACAAGAAAATGTAAGAAAGAGTAAAAGCAACTAAGATATGTAATATTTTATGGATGGATAAAATGGATTTCAAGATGGAATGATATGATCCACATGCTTTCTGAGTGAATGGAAATGTATGTAGTGTGGATCATTTAGTTTCCCCCCTCAATAGTCAAGAATGAACCATAAACGAGAGTGCCTCACTAGGAAATGGTTGAAACGTGTGTTTTGTCGAACACGATGTGATGAATGTGTATGTCTGATGATATGAAGCCTAGAAATGATGTTTGTGTGACCCTTATAGCTGAAGCATATATCATGAAAATATGATCAAAAGAGTGATTTTGTATCCTAAAGCATAGATCACTACAAGATGAATAGAAGGAGTGGTGATGTAACCTAAAGCATGTACCACTATAAGATGAAGGAATAGGTGACCATTTCTCCCAAAGTGTATGTCACTAACCTAGTAATTTAGCATGATGGAAGGTGGAATGGTAGTTGTGTGAGTATCATAAGGTACATTTGATTAATAAACCCTTTGCGAATGAGTATGGACCAAGGAACTAAAGTAAATCATAGGGTAGTGATTGTAACATGTAGAAGATGATGTAGTGTATGTGATAATAAACGACCATATAATGCATGAGATGTTTAATATGTGATTAATAGTATGTAATGTAATGTGTGTAGATAGACTAGTAATGTAGAGATGCATGTTATGTGGTATGTAGTATGTAATATGTAGGTTGAGTAGTATATAATGCTAGATGTAAGGACAATAGTAGTGTGACACATGTATGATGAAGACTAGTACGATGTATGATGTGTAGATGTGTAGATGTATAATGATGTAGACTAACTATAGAATGTTTGATGTAATATGTGTGATGTGTGAATAGATGTAGTGTGTAGTACCTATTGTGTAGTGTGTGGGGTTCATGTGTAGTATACCATCAACAATCAAGTATGAACTGAAGCACGAGAGTGTGTCATTGGGTAATGAAAATGTTAAACATGTGATGATTATGCCTATGCAAGGAGAGTGATGTATGATAATGAAAATATGACAGATTTGTTGATGTTAATATGAAGGGTGATGATTTTTATGCCCCCAAGTGTGTGAATGATGGAGTTCTTGTAAAAATACACTAAGTGGATCAACATAGGGATTAATTTTGTTTACGAAAGTGATGGGATGCTGAGGTGGCAATTTTGGAGATAACTTGAGTCAAGGGGTATTTGATTCAAAAAATGAATTAGAAATGAAAGTGAAGTGGGATGGTGAGAAATATTTAATGGTGGCAGCTTGGATGGTATTGATGATGCTATCGAATAAAAAGGGTGATTGATTTTGAGAGGGGGTTGATTTACTTGAGTAGATTACATAGGTGGCGCTTGAGTGATGGAAGAAAGAACAATATAAGTGATATCATGATGCTCATTTGAAGTATAAGGAGAAGATTTAGGATCCCAATGAGATATAAAATTTGTAGATGGGCATGCAATAGGATGTTATATAGTGAATGAGATAAATATCTCGATGCTCAATATATTTGATTCTTCATTGTAAAGCATGGAAATCATCATCATTATGTCCATTGATTCAATGATAATTGAAGTATGGATTCCTTGGATAAATAGATATTCAATATGGAGGATAGTAATGGGTAAGAGGTAAAGTAATCAATTAATGAATAAGGAGATCAGTAAGAAGGTCGTGTTGTTGATTATTGGGTTCAAGGATGAGAGGCTTTGTTAATGGTATGACTTGAAGCTCACTGATATGAGCACATGTAGTAGACATAGAATGAGAATGAGATGTAGAAGGAGAAAAACATGCACTTGAGAAGCATCCTTAAGCTATTGAATTTCATATTTGAGAGATGTAATCATGGATTCCATGGCCTTAAATTTGTTTTGAAATAGAGAATGTAGAGCTAGAATTAATTCTAATAGGGGTTAATTAGGTGGAGGAACATTAGGACTAGGGTTGACAGATAGACGGTGGAAGATAAGACTTATTTAGTTCAAGTGGCATATCTTTAGGATGACATACTGATTCTAGTTACTTATAGAATAGATTGATAGTTGGGATACATTTTAACAAATCAGACAAAGGAACTTGAGGAACTTTACGACCCATGATAGAAGAAAGATGTGAATCAAGCATGAAATATGTGGGGTTCACCAAAATGATTAACTAAAACATGGTATAATTGTAGTTAATGTAAACTAGGAACAACAATAAATAACAAAATAAAATAAGTAAATAAATATAGAAAGTGACCCAAGTAACTAGGCTAATGAAAATAGAAACCCTAATGTGCAAGAAGAGTAAGGAAATAACTTAGCTGATCTAGAGGCTGATCTAGACTATGTCATAAAATAAACTAAATATTATGGAAGCATGAATGAACATGCAGAGGTCCTGATAATGAAATATCTAAGATGTTTGGATGGACTGGGGCACCTTGGAGAGGATCAAGGTGCCTATGGACACCCTATTCTGATTTCTGGGAGGACTGGTCTGTGCAAGAGGTCTAGAAACTAGATTTGTAGGGTTAGAAGATGATATGAAGCCTTTGTTGACTATCGCATGTAATTCGCTTCTCTGTGCTGAATGTCACTAATTATAAATGATGAAAGATAGACCTCCAAAACCCTTAAAAAATCATCAAACCTTAAAAATTAAAAATATAAATGAAGGGGATGGATTGTCCTCGGTTTCCACAATGTTGGAATTACTAACTGAGTGCTACGCTACATCTCAAGCCCAATGTACTTCTATGTGCTTTTGTGTGTAATTATTCCCTAGGTTCTCTTGTGGGAGTCACACTTTTTGAAAGTAGCAAACAATAACTATGTGTAAAAAAGTAATAGAATAAACTTACCTCCTATGAAGTGTGATGCAGATAAACCATCCTTGTGCCTTATGATGGAGCTAGATGGATGTAAATAGAACCTTTGATGGATGCAACTTTAGGTGATGATAGTAGTGACTAGTTTTTGTCCCTCATTATGGTCTTATAACTTTATATTTATATGATTCTCTTTAACTAATTTTGTAAATAACCAAGAAAAGGTCGACCATAATAAATATGAAATGTTCAAATGGCTAGAAAGTGCCAAAAAGGTGGTGGGAAAGTATAAAAGAGGATCAATGCACCCTAAATGGGACCAGGGCACCTGTGGGTGATCTAGTACAAGAATGGGTGCCTCATTCAAGGATAAAATGATGTAAAATGAATAAAATAGACTGGGAAAGTAGGTTCTGAAGGTCATCAGTGATGAAATAAAGTGAAGTAAAATGGCCAAAATACAGGGGTTAATTAGTACTTTCTTCACTCAAAAACTATACGAATGGTAGTATGATACTAGGAATAAATAATGTCTAAGGTGCATGATTTTGTGTCTACAAACTCTAATCTTTTAAACTATATGTGGATGACTTCTCTTAGGAAATTTGGGTGTTCTTTCTAAAGCATAAGAGTAACACATTTGCACATAAAATATTCAAAAATCCCATTGACAACTAGTGTGAGATGCACATTCTTCTACTTCACTCAAATCAAGGGGGTAGTTCACATCAAAGGAATTCATGGCCTTCCTGAACTAGCAATACATAAAAAAAAATTTAACTTCTCCCTTTATGTCTCAAAAAAATGGATTTGTAAAATGTTACAATCACACAATGATGGAAATGGCTCATTACATGCTTTCCATAGTGAATATGAAGGATAAGTATTGGGTAGAAATAGTTTTTAAAATGGTTTATCTTCTTAACATGTATCCTACAAAGGCACTTTGAAGAATATAAGGATAGATGAAGCTTATAGCAGCTTATAAGCTATCAATCTCGCATATTTTTCTATTTGATTGTATTTTTACATGCATCTCCCCATAAAGAAAAGGAAGAAGGTTGAGCCCAAGACACTCTAATCCATACTATTGGGGTACAAAGAGACCTTAAAATCATATCATCTCATTGATCTAGAGACATAATATTTACGATATCCGCAATGTGGTATTTGATGATTCATCAAATGACTTACTAAGGAAAAATGAATCCTTGTCGGCTACTTCTCATAAGTTGCTTCCACAACCAAATGATGAAAATGATTCTTCTAGAAGAGAAGATGAGCTACAAGGAGAATTGTTCATTGATCTAGGGAATTTGGAGGAAAACACTACACAACATCAACACTCACATCCAAAATGGGTAGAAAGTATCATCAAAGAATATCATTTAGACTCACTTACATATTCTTCAATAGGTATTAGGATGAGAAGATAAGAAAGAGATAAAGTCAACCTCACCTTGATGAGATAAATAATTGAAGACACCGAACCAAATTCATCTCAAGAAGGATTGAGCCAGTAATAATGGAAGAAGGCTATTGAAAATGAATTTACTACTCATTAATTAAAAATGGTACATGGGAGCTTGTTAATCTACCTATAGGAAAAAAATCCCATTGGTTGTAATTGGATATTCACTTGAAAAATTATAAGTTCGAAGGATACATCAATAAATTTAAAGCACAATTATTTGCAAAATGATATGATCAAAAGGAAGGTATAGATTATGAAGAAACATTTTCACCCACTATAAAGATAAAGACCATCAAGGTTTTTGTGTACTAGCATCACAAAAGGGATGGAATCTTAAGTAGATGGATGCAAAAATTACTTTCTTAAATGGTGATTTGAAGGAAGAATTATACATGACTCAACCATAAGCATTTGAGGATGAGCAAAATCCTCAAAAGGCGATTCTATTGATCATGTCTCTATATGGACTTAAATATGCACTAAGGGTATGGTACATCAAGATTGATGATCATCTCTTACAACATGGATTCAAGCATAGCCCCTCGATTCCAACTTGTACATCAAGAAAATAGGTAATGATATTTTTATTCTTGTTCTTTATGTAGATGATCTTGTAATCATGGGGAGCATGGATAATCTCAATGCTAAGGTAAATAACGATATCAAGAAATCCTTTAACATGACATATTTTGGGCTATTACACTATTGCCTTGGCTTAGAGATATATGGAAGAAGGAGAATCACATTTGTGTCAGTCAGATGAATTATGCCAAGGACCTACTTGAAAAGTATGGGATGACAAATTTCAAGCCAATGTTGATTCCAATGGAACAAGGGCTACAACTTTTTCTTTTCCAGGATTCACCTCAAGTGAATGAAACTCACTACAGGAAACTTGTTAGAAGTCTCATTTACTTGACCTATATCAGGCCATAAATTTTCTTTATTGCTAGTTATCTTTCATAGTTCATGTAAGAGCTAAAGCAAAGTGTCATTGGTTAACAACAAAGATACTTATACGATATGTCTAAGGCACACTCGCTTATGTCTTGGAATATAAGAAGAACTCACAATTCTTATTATAAGGATATACATATTTGGACTATGTTGGATCTGTTGATGACATGAAATCAACATAGGGATATGTTTATCATTTCAGATCGGGATAAGTTTTGTGCATTAGTAAGAAACATATATTTTTACATTATTATCCACTAAAGTTGAGTATAATGTTGCACGAGGGGGTGTGTGTGAAGCAATTTGTCTACATCGTATTAAGAAAGATGTGGGTATACATGAAGACAAACTACTATTAATTTACAATGACAATCAAGGTGTGTTAGATCTTTCCAAAAATCTATTACTTCATGAGATAACAAAGCATATTGAAGTGTAATCTCACTTTATTCAAGAACAAGTCTTAAACCACAATATCCAACTCTAGTATTGTCCTACTGAAGAACAAGTTGTAGATGTTTTCACTAATCCTTTAGGAAAGGTGAAATTTGATTTGTTTAGGGGGTCCATTTGTAAAAAAATAAGGGGGTGATTTTAGATAATTCCACATTAGACTTAGTGTACAGAGAGTTATCACACATATACCTATTAGGAATCGATAATATAATATTTTATAAATAAATACCTTTTGATCAATGAATAAATAAGTAGAAGCCTTTTCTTGTAGTTTATTCACTTCTCCCCACACTTGGATTCTTGCATTGATGGTTTTTTTCCTTGACAAATGAATTTATTTGCTTATTGTTTACTTGACAAAAGAAGTAATAAGGAATTAAGGGAAACGAATGCTAGGAAGGAGGTGGATAATGGAATACAAAGCACTTTGGGGAAGGATTTTTACCACAATAAGAAAGCATAAATGATTCTTCTTTCATGGAATACTAGGGGTTTTAAAAACCCTAGTAAATACAAAATAGCTAAGGACCCTAGAATCAGAAATAAACCTAATATTTTAATGCTTCAAGAAACTAAAATGAACATGGATAGATTTAAAGAGGTGAGCATGATTATTTGGAAAGAAGTTTTTGGGATGGAAGTAGATCCTCTCAAGCCTTAGGAGGTATAGTTACTATTTGTAATCCTAAAGTAGTGAAGGGTAAAGTGATTCTCACTTCCCCAGGGTATGTGGTTATAAGTTTTACTAAGATTGAGTCAAAGAAAACATGGTATGTTTCAAATATATATGCCCCAAATAAGACTTGTGAAAGAAGGAAATTATGGCAGGATCTATCTAAATTCAAAAAAAAAAACATAAGAAAAAGACTGGATCATTGGTGGGGATTTTAACACCCCCTCTCCCATGGAGAGAAGAAGGGTCGCTTCATTTCTTATTTTGATAGCATGGAATATTTAGCTAAATTTTTAGCCAAAAATGATTTGTTTGAATTGGAGTTGGAGGGTCCAAAATATACTTGGGTGAATAGAAGGATGGGGTTTGAGATCATTCATATTAGACTAGAAATATTTGTGGTTAGCCATTTGTGCATGATCAATCAAATTTATTCTCTAAAAACCCTCCCTAGAATCGGTTTGGATCATAATCCTTTACTCCTAAATTTGGGGATGAATCATCCCAAGAAAGAAAGACCTTTCAGGTTTGAAAATATGTGGTTGGATCATCTAAATATTTTCAATAGAATTCAGGAGTGGTGGGGTGTCCAATTTCATGGCATTCCTAGTTTTAGATTTATTTTTAAACTAAAGAATGTTAAAAGTAATCTCAAAAGATGGAATAAGGAAACCTTTGGGAATATTTTCCAAGAAAAAAGAAAAATTTATGATGATTTAAGAACTAATAAGGAATGAATAGAGGATGATGGCCTTAACCCTGTTCTCAAAGATCAGGAAAATAAATTTTTGATTGAATACCATGATATTTTGGATAAGGAAGAGGTTTACTAGAGAAAAATCAGGGTGAAATGGTTAAAGGAAGGTGATATGAATACTAAATTTTTCCACTTCATAGCTACTTCAAAATTCAATCTCCTAAAGATTAATGAAATCATAAGAGAGAATGGGGTGATCTATTTAGAAAGTAAGGAAATCAATGATATAATAATAAATTACTTCAAGAAGCTCTTCCATTTGGGGTAGGATGTGGAGGAGAATGCTCAAAATAAATTTCTTGATCCTTTTCAGAATGTGATTTCCCCTCTTGAAAACAAAGATCTATTTAATATACCTACAGAGGAGAAAACTCAATTTGTTGTCTTTGATATAGAACTAGATAAATCTCTTGGTCCTGATAGTTTCCCTTCTTTTTTCTTCTAAAACTATGGGAGATGATCAAGCAAGATGTTATTGAGATGGTTCAAGACTTCTTCAACAATGGACACCTCTTGAGATATATGAATAACAATTTCTTGGTCCTCGTTCCTAAAGTAGTAGGAGCCAAAGAAGTTAAGGACTTTAGACTAATAAGTCTCTGTAATACCAATTATAAACTGATTACCAAAATCATTAGTGGCAGGATCAGAAATGTTTTAGCCAATTTCATCTCATCTAATCAAGTAGATTTTGTTCTAGGAAGGAAAATTATGGATATTATCGTTGTGATCCAAGAAGCTATTCATTCTATTGAAAAAATAGGAATATCTGCTATGTTTTTCAATTTTTATATGCACAAAACATATGAGAGGATTTCGTGGTCCTTCCTTCGGGTGATTTTGATCAAGGTGGGATTCAATATCTCCTTTCTTAGCATGATTATAACCTCCATAGATAGCTTTTAAGTTCTTGTGAATGGAAAATCATAAGGTTTCCTCTATGCGGGCTAAGGTTTGAGACAAAGAAACACTCTCTCACCAATTTTTTCTATTATTGTGGTTGAGTCTTTAAGTAGGATTTTTCAACAGATTTTTCTTTTAATAGTATTCATGGTATTAAAATCTCTGATGGCCTTCCAAATTTTTTTCTTAATCAGTTTGTTGATGATAATTTCCTACTGGGTAAAGCTTCTTTCAAGAAACCTCTAACTTTAAGGTTGTTTTAAATGACTATGAATTGGTCTCGGGACAGTTGGTTAATTTTCATTAAAAAAATTAATTAATTTGGAGCATTCTATCCAAGTCATATTATCTCGCATTTTGGGGTGTCAGATTAAGCAATTTCCTGACTCCTATTTGGGAATTCCCTTATCTAAAAAAAACTTGATGTATCTATTTGGAATACCCTGTTGGAGAGAGTGAATAGAAAACTATCTTCTTGGAAGGGTATCCTTATCTCTCAAGAAGGTAATATTCAATTACTTCAAATTTCCCTTCAAGGAATTCCTATTTATGTCATGTCCCTCTTTAAGATTCCTTCCAAAATCATTGGGTCCCTGGAAAAAATTTAGAAAATATTCCTATGGGTGGGAGTAGAGGATAAGTTCAAGTTTCCACTTGTGGCTTGGAAAAATTTACTAAACCCAAATTATGTGGTGGCCTAGGATTAAAAAACAATCAATCTCATGAATGAGGCACTGATAGCTAAAGTTGGTTGGAGGATTGTTAGAGAAGAGGTCTTTGGGTGGACATCATCAAGAAGAAATACTTGCATAATATAGGTAGATTGGACTCCTTTTTCAACTGAAATGATTTTCTTAGAGCATACTTATTTTGGAATTCCTTTATGGCTTCTAAGGACATACTAAATAAGGGTTCAATCTAGGAGATCGAAAAAGGTAACATAATTATTTTGTGGAATGATAGATGTCTTGAAGATTATCCTCTAGCTAGCATGGAGTCCTGGAAAATGGTAGCACAAAACTACGAAGATAGGGGAAAATTTTGGATATGGGACTATTGGATTCAGGGGGAGCCATCAGCTAGGAGGTCATTGTCCCCCCTCTGGATTATAATGGGGACCACCATTCTTTTTTAGATCTCAACAAAAAATTAAGTAATTTCTACAAACCGAATTTATAAAATAAGGACCAATATGGGAATTATTCATTAAATCAACCTATAGACTAAAATTTAAATATTTTATTCAAAAAGAGTATTGGGGTAAACTCTAGGTGAAGGATCTTACTTCTAAAGTAAATGTATTCTATTGGTTGTTGGTCTAAAACAAGATCCTTATGATGGATAATCATAGGAAATAGTGTATGAATCTCCCCAATAGATGTTCGCTTTGAAGGAAAGTGGAGGAAAATTTCAATCATCTTCTCCTTCATTGCCCCTTCCTCAAAAGTTTTTGTGATTATCTAGGAATTGTTCAAATTTTAATGGATCATGGCAAAGACCATATAGGATTTTTTAATATAATGGGAGAGCCCTTTCAAGTTCCCCATTTTGGTGATGGTGTGGAAAATTTCCTCCCACATCTCTTTTGGGGTTTATGGAAAGATAGGAATGACTATATCTTTCATGACCATAAGCCTAATCTCAAGGAAGTCTCAAGTAGATTCATAGTGTCCATCAAAGAAAATACCAAAATGTTTAAAGGTAAGACTAAAAATATTTTCTGAGATGGGAGGAATAAGTTCTTAAAAAAATATCCCTCGGTTTGGTGGAGATAAAAAGACCAAGAATTCACACCGGATGAACCAAGCCGGAGAATAATGTGTTTAAGCTAAATTTCAGTGATGTGTAGAAATTGAATCCAGGTCATGTTGGGGGAGGTATCATTAGAAGTAGTAATTATGATTGGTCATATTCCTATACAATAATAACACTATTAATTGGACCTTAATAAATGTTCTTAGTGATGTCATGGAAATCTTTAAAAAAATTGACAAGGTTTCAATTAATCATACCCTACGCCAAGGTAATACATGTGTGGATAAGTTTGAAAAAAATTGTATGACGCCATGATTCAAAAATCTAGAGTAAAGGTGATGATTTTCCCTCAGCAATTAATGAAGCAATTGGTAGATATATAATACACTAAATTTTATTATTCTTGCATGAGTGAGCATTGGTGTCACTTGAGCTGAGACAATTTACTTAAAGGGAGAAATTTTAATTTATGTCTCGATGTTTCTAAAAAAATTGAGTATTAGAGGTGTGAGTGGGTTTGATAGGTTTTGCATTGAAAAAATGGGTGGTGACAGAATCATGGTCAAGATGGTGAGTTAGGGTATCAAGACTTTTAATCAGCCTTTGTGGAAAAATATCAGGATTGTGGGATTTCACAATTTTATCTCTAAATTGCATGGTTACGATCCTTCGTTGTTAAAGGATTTTGGTATGGATTGGAATGAGGGAAATTTTATGGTGAGAGGTACAGAAATTGGAGTCAAATAGAGTGCCATTCTTCAAGCTATGGAGATGCAGATGGAAGGGCTCAATATTTTTAAAGACAAAACCCGCTAGGAGCATGACATTGAAATAGATTTTTGGGTAAGGAAAGGTGTTCTTTTTTCACTGATGGCATTACTAGAACTTGCATTACAAAAAATTTGAAGGAGACGTGTCTCTAAATTATGAATTACATTAATTTGGAGGGAAAATATCGTAAAATTTACACACATCATTTGTCTTTCCTTAACATGTTTAGACATAAAATCATGGTGAGCATTCTATTTTTCCTTTTCATGTTGTTGACTACTTATTTAAAGGCTTTCCAGAATGACAAGGTGAAGACCCCACTCTATGAAGGGCTCATCCTTCTAATATATTAGAATGGGAAACCAATCCCTTCCATTTCCCTGAAAGATAAGGAAGAGGAGGAGGACATCACCCTAGAGGAGTTCCTCACCAAGATAAGGGCTAGTGAAATGTCTGTGTATAGAAATGTTGTAGACGATGAAGAACTAGACTTAGGGGTAGAAGGAAGAGGTGAAGATAGAACTTCTTGGAAAAAGGGTATAGATGGTGGTAACAAGAATCTTGAGGGGTTTATCAACAAGGTTAAACATTTGGATAGGGTTATACAGGTTGTGGAGGAGACAAATGTCATCTATTCGGAAACCATGATGGAAGTCATTTAAACTTCCAAAAAAATTTGTTCAACCCAGGTGAATTCCAAGAAAAATATTATTGTGTTAGAGAAACATGTCATAGATTTGAGTGACAAGATGGACATGATGGAGGAGGGTTAAAAAAAGATAAATTTCTATTTAGGTATCAACAGATCTGAGGAATATTTTGAATAAGATATGACTGAGATGAGAAAAGAGGAGGAACTCAAAAAAGATAGTCCTGTTGACAATAGGGAAGCTTCCCCTAAAATTTAAATGATCTTCTAGTCTTGGACTATTGGTGGGATTTTTGTGAACTATCTCAGCCTAGTTTTTTCCGGTTGTTTTGTTTAGTGCCTCTAGTTTTTTCTCATGGTACAAATTTTCATTGTAAGAGTTAAGCTTGTTTAACTCCTTATGGACCTTTTTGTCTCTTTTTTGCTAGTTGTTTTCTGCTCCTTTTTGTTGTTTCCTCCTTTGTAAGGCCCTTGGGAGCCGATCCTTTTTTACCTTATCTAATAAAAAAATCAACATATAATCTCTCTCATTTACTGCTACAATCCTTATTGAAAAACAAGTATATAATTTTTTTCTTTTGGATAGGTTCTTGGAAGTGGACTTATCTATAATCAAAATAACTAATAACTTAATTAAGAATAAAATGATAGAATATACCTGGACCATATTTCAAAGTTATCCATGCTTTCTTATTATTGCACAACCTTGATTTCTGTAATGCTAGAAATAAGTAAAGAAAGTAAAATCTTTTACTTGTAACACCAATATTTTTAGCTTCAAAGGACTCAAACCCTATAGATTTGGAAAAAATAGCAAATTTTATCAAATATATTTTATTGCATTGAGAAAAGAAGTCAATTTCTAGTATTTTGTGTTCCCCCTTTATTTATTTTTTTGAAAAAGTTTCCATTTACTGGTTTTCAACTATTTCCTCTTTTTGGAAAAGATCCATCATTTACTAGTTTTCAACTCTTTCATTTTTATTTTTATTTTTATTTGGAAAATAGCCTCCATTTATTGGTTTTCAACTCTTTTATTTTTTATTTTTCACCCCTTGATTATCCATCTAGTTATTTGTATCTATGTCGTTAGCTTCTTTTATAATGGTTAGTACCTATGGTTGAGATCTCTTTTTCTAAAAAAGTTACTTCAGTAAAATATTTTCTTTCTTCAATAGTTCTACTATTTATTCCATTTCTAATAGAGAAATGACATCAAACTAAATCAAGTAATTTTACCCTATTATTAGGCCTTGAATTATTTGTTTCCAAATACCACATTACATCAAAAATCTGTTAGAAACTAATTTGGTTCACGAGTTAAAAGAAAAATTCTAGTTGCATGTTGAAAAAATGATGCATGAATTACTATAGTATAATAAATGTATTTAATCTCTTTTTTTTTTTAGTAAAATCATTCAATGTGATATCATTATTTCCATATATATAACAACAAACATTGTAGGCATCCTTCTTCTTCTTTATAGCTCTTCAATTGTAGATCTGAGGGTTTCTATCTCTTGGTATACATCAACTAGATCTTTATGTTTTTTCAACCCTATATTGACATGCATGAGTAGATATTCCCCTGTAATGTTTATTGTTTATCCTGCACAGTTTGTTTTGGGGTTTTTTTGGTAAATCTTTTTTGAATCTCTAATCCTACAAATTTAAATAAACTTCTAATCTAAACTAAGGATTTGTAAGAGATTCATGTTCCATTCACTCAAATAGCTCAAAATTTACATGTTGTCTACTAATCATTTCTATATCATCTAAAGGAATCTTCTATAATTTATCTCACTAAGGATAAATTAACTAAAAAATAAACCAATTAAAACTATTGTTTAAAAGGACTGGTAAACCAATATCTCCTCTAAGTTAAGATTTCGTAAGAAATTCATGTCCACTTAAATTAATGACAAAAAGAGTAATTTGTTGTCACAATAAAAACTCTTTTACATATTTTTAATAAAGAAGGATTTTTTTCTAAGATTATTATTACTAATCTTAACTTATCAACTTTCTCATATTGACACATGTCCCTCAAAACGATGCTAAAAATGTCAAGGGTCATTGCAGTCTTCATCATTAATCTTAAAGAACATCAAAACTAGGTGGTGTCCAAGGCTATCTCCAAAAGGGGATAAATGAAACGATGACTTTCTAGTTATTTTCTCTAGAATTGAAAATGTTTGAAAGGAAATTCAATAATTGGAAGTGAATCTAACCTAACAAACTGAAATAAATAAATAAAATAAAATTTAATCTAACAAATTGAAATAAATAATTGAAATCAAATGTAATATTAAAATTTGAAATAAATAACTAAAAATGAATAAATGGTAGTAAACAAATGAAAGTAAAGCTTAAAAAAAAATCATAAATAAAACACACAATGTTATTTTAAACGATCTTAGTAAAACAATAATGATCTTATTCTAAACACAATAAACCATCATCCTCCTTGGGTAAGAGTGGGTCCTTGATCTTCCCTCATATTTGGGTTTAAAAACTAAAAACAAGTGGTTGCCAAGATACATGAACTGTATATTTTATTAATTAGAAATGATGTTACAAAAATCATTCATCTTCTACAATTATTGCATTGAGTTCTTTGGAGATATGTTTATAACTCATCCCTTGGTCGATACTCCAAGGTTATAGAAATACCTACCTATAATATTCGGCAAGAATTGACTACATATTCCACTTTCTAATGAGATAAATGTGGAAGGAATTTATTCAAACACTACAACTCTAGATTTAACTACTTCTTCTACTTGAATTTAACTACTTCTTCCACTTTACCAAGGAGACAAATGTGGAAGAGATTTTATCAAACACTACAACTCTAGATTGCACTACCTCTTCCTCTTGAAATTAACTACTTCTTCCACTTATCAAGGAGAAAAATGTGGAATATATTTATTCAAACACTATAACTCTATATGGAAATACCTTCCCCCTTGGGAAGTCCTCTCTTACATGATTGAATATTTTCAAATTACAGTTGTCCTGCCATATTCTCATCCCTTTTTTTATAATAATTACTATGTATTTAAGTTGTAGAATATTTTCAAAAAAAAATTGGGTTTGGTGATCCTTGTTGTAATATTTCTATGACATTTAGAAATTATTAATTTTTCTTAAGAAATGAGGATGTATCATAGTTCTACTAAACATGTTTTTTTCTTATTTACTTTCCTTCAACCTTATTTTGTTAAAACTTCAAATGAATATATATCCTCAATTATTGCTTCTATGTAAAAATGGAGAGATTTTTTTCCTCCTAACAATAAGAGGAACAAAAACTCTCTCACTTTCTAATTTCGAGGTTTGGAACTTTACTTAAAGAGATTCATGTATTGACTCTCCGAGTCATGCCCTTGAAAACCTTCTTCTTCAAATGTTGATATCTTCATAACCATTATTGTTGTGTAAAAATGGAGAGAGTTTTTTTCTCCTAGAAATAAGAGGATCAGAAACATCTCTCTTCTTCTCACTTGGAGGTTTGTAACATTAGTTATATTATGTCCAAAGGTGTTGATTTTATGAGTCCAACATTTGAAAACCATCTTATTAAAATTTTAATATCTTCATAAACATTATTGTTGTGAAAAACTAGAGAGAGATTTTTATTGTTAGAAATAGGGGAAACAAAAACCTCTCTCATTTTCTCATTTGGAGGTCATCATTGTTAGTTAGAGAGAGTCTGGTGATGATTGTGTGAGTCATGTGGTTGAAAACATTCTTCTTCAAATGTTGATATCTTCGTAACCATTATTATTGTGTAAAAGGAGAGAGTTTTTTCCTCCTAATAATAATTGAAACAAAAATATCTCTCAATTTCTCATTTAGAGGTCTAAAACTTTAGTTAGATTGAATATAATGTTGATTTTACGATTCCTATTCTTGATCATGTGAGTATTGTGCTTGACTATGTGATTCATGTGCTTAGGCTATGTAAGTCTTGACCTTAAGATTTGTAAGTCATGCACTTAAGCTATGTGAGTTTTGTACTTGTTGCAATGTAGTTTATAAAATAGTCAAAAGTGTTATAAATTGATTTATCTTTCAAATATATTCAAAGGACGTGCTCATACACAATATAACACTCCAACTTATAAGAAATATTAGGAAATGAAAAATTCAAATTTTAATGAAATTTTCAAAAATAGATCAAATATATTCTACATTTTTATTAAATAAGCTATCTAGTTCTCAATATTATATCTAAATCCACTTTACAAGATAAGGAATATTGGTATTTTGTGCATTAGATGAGAATTAGTTTGGTCTAATCAAGTATAAAATTTCTAGAATAATTATAAGCAATTGTGCCATTCATACAATATGGAATCCTATAAGACCATTTCACAAAGAAACAAAATGAATATTTGTTCACTAAATCATATCCTTATACAATCATAAATGGATTTCTATATAAATTGGGGAAAGATGATGTATTATGCAGAGAAGATTTGGAACATGAAAGGGGTTTCATATTGAGGGAAGAACATGCAAGGATTATATTGGGTCACTTTACAAGTGAATTAAATTAAAAAACATACCAAAAATCAGAAATTATTGGCCAATATTGTTTCAGGATGCACATCATATTGGTGAGCACTCCAATTTTTTTGAAATAATAGGAAAACCAAATCAAAGGGATGAAATGTTGCTTAACCCAAATCTTGTTGCAAAACCATTTGAGAAGTGGGAGATAGAATGTATTAGAAAAATGCATCCACCATCCAAAAGGTCTAAAGTTAAATACATAATCATAATAGAATACTACTTCATGAAATGGGTAGAAGTTGCTATGACATCGAACTATGCAACAAGGGATAAGGCTAAGTTATTATATGAAAATATGATAACAAGGTATGGATTCCCACAAATATTGGAAAGTGAACAATGAAGCCATTTTCTCAATAACATAATGTAACTAAGATTATTATAGAATATTTTATGATTGTGCACCATCAATGTACAACATATCACCCATAGGAAAATGGATAAGAAGAGGTACCCAACAAAGTTATTGAAAGGATACTAACAAATAATTGTAATGTGTAAAAGGGATGAATGACAATACAAAATACTAGTGATATGATGGGTCTATATGAATAATTATAAGGATAGTACAATACATTATGGAATCGAAACCATTATTCCCATAGAATATATTGTGTTAAGTGTGTGCATTTCCATAATAACACGAATATGGGATAAGCAATATATAGAGAATATGCTAATTTACTAGATAAATATGAAGGAGAATAGGATTAATCAGAACAGATTTAAGAGAACCTAAGGAAATGCAAAAAACCTTGGCATGGAATAAACCTCCACAATAAATAATCTAAATAGAAAAAATGGTGATAGTACATGAAAGTAGTTTTAGAATGCACCTAAGAAACTAATGCATTCATGAGAAAGGTAATTGTATTATACATCACATGACGAAACAAGGAACAATAGTATTATGCAATTGTTAGGGGAATGTGTTACTAGGTAGAATCAATAGATGTAGTCTTAAGGCCTACAATAAATAATTACATAAAGTAAAGGGAATACGTAAATAAGTTCCTCCGCACAAAAGTTAGTGAAGGGTTTTCAAAATCAAACAAGTGTGTTACATAGGATTTTTGTGTATTTGATTAGTTTTGTTTAAGTGTGTGTAGGATCAAGCAATAAAATTTCAAATAGATAATTGTGTGAATGAAAGAAAAGAAACAAGAAGAGATCAAATGAATTCAGTAATTATGAGAAAATCGCATAGAGAGACAGGGAAAAATAACAAATAAAATAGAATAGAATAATTTTAAAATATTTAAACTTACCAACTCTTAGATCTTCTACAAATAAAACATCAAATGAACCAAATTTTACAGTAATTGGAATAAAGTGGCAAGACAATGGATCCTAATATTTAATCTCAAATGAATGCAAAAATGAATTTGGTAGATGAAAATAAGAACAGATGGAAAATGTCTACATTGAAAATCTAAAAGATATAAAGAGGAAATCTAAATTAAAAATTAAAACATTTTTCTACATAAGAAACCAAAATAAAAACTACTAGAGTTATTATAAGTTTGTAATAATTTCAAAAATTATATCTATATCAAAATAAAAGTAGCCAAACAAAAATTATATACCCTTTTACTCATCCAATTTGACCAAAAGTCCAGAGAATGCTTTGGAGTAACAAGGGATCACATTCCTACAACTAAGTGATTCAAAACGGGTGGATATGGGTATCAACACAATACTCTAGAAAACTAAAAGGAGTGATGCACTATACCATGATCTATTGGACAGGGACAAATAAATATTGGGGTATAGAAATACCCAAAATCCATGATGAAACAGAAGGATGGAAATTGGTGGTCAAACATCTATCGTGGTTTTGAACCGACATGGAAAATCTCACAAAGATACCATACTTGGGATATCATTTGAAGTATATGCAAACTATTACAAGTTATTATAATAATAGTGTGGTATGGTTCAACACAAAAGATTTGGTTCCCATTTATGCCATGATAGTAGCATATACCATTAGATTTCCTAGCAAGGGCATACACATACTTACATACAAAAGCACAAGACCTTTGGTTAAGAAAGTAACCACAACTATATATGGCCATCAACACAAAGGAACATATATCCAATTAAGACAACTTGTGAATAATCTAATTAAATTTTTAGTCAAAATATTTTCAAGATTTTGTTGGAAAGATACTCACCGAAGCAAATAAGAATCCCTCAAAGAAATATATATCATCACTATAATGTGGGAAGAAGGGGATGAATTCAGGTAGACTAAACTCTTCACCTAGGAAGTCAATAACAATGCACAAAAGGTTATAAAAGCTACTAATAAAATATTTACATGTTAGTTACTATTTATCTTGTTGTGATTTATAAATTTTAGAGGCCCAAAAGATATAATAAAAGTAATGTATATATAATACATGAATGAGGGTTTGCGTAATATATCCTAAAGCAAATCCATACATGACCTATAAATATAATTAGAAAATGAGATCTTGGGTGAACAAACATAGTTATACACTTAGAAAAAATCCTCACATACGAAAGTAAGTGCGCACATACATAACACTATATGGAAATTTAACTTCATATCATGATGGGTTCATACTCCACTAAACAAGTGATAATAATAAGCAACCCAACAAAATATTTTTTTCTTTGATATGGATATAGTACAAAGGAACTAAGAAGGAATCACAACATGATTACTATACATGTTCAACCTTTACACTCTTAATGGATAACACAACTAATCATAAGATGCCTACAATCTATAGAAATTATTCAACCAAGTACCAAAGGAAAACCCTCAATGCAAGAAAAATGGAAAATAATAATAAGGAAAGTAAAAGGTAAAAAAACAAGTGTGTAGATGAAGTGAGCTCAACCATAAGTGCAAAATGGTCCCAAAATACAAATACCGATTTGGTTTGAAAAAATGGAATTTGATAAGATAAAATTTAGAATAAGTAAAGTGCACACTATTACGCTAGATGGCAAGGTAGAAAAGATGATGTTTTTGTAAGAGAGGGATTTATACACTTGTAAATCCAAATGAAGAGAACATATTTTAACCCATAAGCTGCTAGAGATGAATAAATGATTCTAGTTCCATGCATGTCACAAAAGATCTCATGATCACATAGATAGGGATAATGTAACACATGACCAGTTGGTAGTTAGTGTTGTGAAGAGATTAAAGGAAGTGGGATTTGACATCAAACTTGAGACATATCTCAAATTTTTAAAACTAGATGGAATTGATGAATAAATCCTAGTGACATGACATAAAATAAAAACAATAGATATAAACCTCTATAAGTTAGTGCAAAGAGTGTTTCTCAAATAAAATATTAATCTCCCTACCTAGGAGTTAATGAAGAATGGATTCATTGACTAGGGAATAAATATTATAACATACAAAGGTTAAAAATGAAGAGAAAAAGTATCAAGATAGAGAATTTTATGTGCACAAGATAAAGAAACTTAATAATCATAGAAGATTCAAGCTAATAGACCCAAAAACATGATGTAATAGATGGTAACTATGCCTTATCCACCTCCATCTCTTCAAGAATAAGTCACTCTAAAATCTGACATGAAATAACTAGAAGAAATAATTGTAGATCCAAAGAAACATAAGATAGAGGCCATAATGCCTAGTGTGTGAAAAACTCAAGCGCATATATCAAAATCTGCACAATCATAAGAGGCCAAATAGTGAAAAACAAAAGAGACAGAAAGTAAAAATGAGGAAGCCATCAAGGAAGCTCTCTAGAAGGGATCAAAGAAGTTTTCATTTAGAATTAATAGAAAACCAAAAAAATGTGCAAAGTAGAAACGGAAGAAGGTGAGAAGAATGGAAAGGAAGATACACAAGAAAAATAAGAGGATTAAGAAATGAAGAAAAAGAATTAAATAAGGTGTGGCAGAAATAGAAATAAACTTTATAAGACTAAATAAAAATATCCTTTTAGATCTAAGGGGTTAAACACATCAACCATCAAATACGATTTGATATTAATTGAATTAATAACAAACATTCAAAAACATATAACAAATCCAATAAAATAAAATAACACAAACACAAATATTTAACATGGAAAAAACCCCAAGGGGTAGAAAACCATGAACAAAGGTAAGATTTCAATAAATTAGAATTTCAGTCCAATACATCTCTATTCCCCTTATTTTTATCCTCCATGATTTCATCACATGAATTATGAATTCATTACATTTGAAATGACCGCATGGGTCAATATAAATTAATCAAACGGGTGTGACTTCTCACGAAGTACCTCATAACCATTAATTAATTTTTAAATAATCAATTAACATAATAAACACGTAGTTTATATTAAATAAATTAAAATATTATATATTCTAATTTATTTAATTATAAACTATATTTTATTTATAAGAACACTTAATATTAAATTTTCTAACACCCCACTTAATATTAAGTGGGAAAATATGCCAACATTACATGTTTATATAACATGATTTAGAAATCCATAAAGCATAGTGAAGTTTTAGGATAACATATCACATTTGAAGGAGTTATACACATTCATCATGATCATCTTACCTTTCGGTACAAAAGGATTTGGAATTCATAAATCGAAGTAGTGAATGATTTAGGCTAAGCTTGATTTGTGAGACTACATCTCACAATTTATCATGGAAAATATCTTAATCAACATCTTTGTGATCCTCTTATAACACAAGGACCTCCTTTACAAAAGATACAACACACTGGATTGTACTCCATAAACTTAGAGTGAAAATGTTATAAAGATCATAAAAATATAATTTTACAATTATTTACAACAGAGAAGAAGTACAACTAAGAAGGAGATATCACACATTTGACCATTAGGAGGTGACATTGCCATGCACAATTCCCCTCAATGGAAACTCGTCAAGGCCAAGCATTGCACTGCACTTCTGGAATTTTATAGCACAAAATGGCTTTGTAAACATATCTTAAACTTAATCTTCACTCAGCACTACCAAGATCTATATCACCATAGAGAACCTCTCTCAACTAAAATGCATATGAACCTCTATATGTTGTTATGCCCTTAATCATATATAGTGTATTGAATGTATATGACAACATATGGCACACATTCCCTTAATTATTAATATGTTCTTATCATTTTGTTATTCCTTAATATCATTAGTAGGCCGTCCTCAGTAGCGGGCCATAACATAGGAAGATTTTATATAGGATATAGTAGTGTGTAGTTAAGCATATATTGAGCATTTGAGTCTTATTGTATGGTCTAGAGGTTTCCCCCTTGAAGTGGATAAAATATTATAATTGCATATTGAGATCATCTCTATGAAACATTGTGTTATTTGGTCTTCTATTTCTTCTCATAATCTAATTTATACAAGTAATCTCATTACAAGTGGTATCAAAGTTGCATCTGGGTCAAAATTAGGGCAAAACCCTAATTTTTTTGTTTCCACTATATCTTGTGAACGAGAGAGAATTTGTAGATGATTGTTTTATTAATGTTGTGAATAATTCTAATTAAGGTTCTCTAAAAAAATTAGAATTTTTTTCTATATTTTACAAAATTTATTGCAAATATATGTTTTTTCATAAATTTGCTCCCTAAGATGCAATTTGTGGAATATTTTCAAGTTATTTACATTTTCATAAATAAGTTAAAAATGAGTTAGAGTTTATTCTTTAATTTTTCTTATATTTGGTAGAATTCCTATCAAAATCCTTAACCCTAAAATTTTACCTTGATCCCTAAATCTTACTGTTTTGGGGCATCATGGCGGGGCCTTCCACAAGAGGAAAAAGGAATCTTGTCACTCTAAGTAAAACTCTAAGAAAGCATAAGATAATAGTTGAATATTTTGAGACATAAGGGGTAACTACAGATTCCTCAAGGTTAGGATTTACGTCGATGGACCATAAGGTAAGCCAACTTGAGTTTGACATATTTGAAGGTGAGTGGAAGAGGTAAGAAAGATGAATAGTGTGTTTATTTGATTCTATCCAAGTTGAGAGGACCATTTCAAATATTTTCTTATACCTTTTTCTCTAACATGGATTCCTTAGGTGACACATTCAAAATTATTGACTTAAAAACATTTTGTGAAAGAATTACTAGGGAAGAATCAAAATTGTCTCACCTTGAGTCTTCCACCTCTCCAAAGGAATCAATTTTATCCAATCCTAAGGGCAATGGAAAACCAGAAAATAAAACCAAATCCACCCCCTCTCTATCTCAAATTGCTCCTAAACCCAAAGAAAAAAATATAAACCTAAGGAGTCTTCTAAATCCAAGAACAAGTCTATCCTTTCATGCTCTTTTTGTGGGGGTAGTAATCATGAAGAACATAGGTGTTATAAGAGAATGGAAACCTTAGAGGATGTAGTCAAGAAACAAAAAAATTCTATCTCCTCTCCACGTCCTTCTAATCATCATGGAAAATCACTTAATGTTGTTGGGAGATCTTAGTCACCACTTACAGATAGTTGGGTTATAAATTCTGGTGCTTCTCATCACATGACTTCTTCCAAGGAGTCTTCTGTTTCTCTAGATTTGAGTTCTACTTCAAAAAATTAAATTGGAGATTCTTCCTTTATTTCTGTTAAAGGAAAAGGTGATATACAAATTGATGGTGGTAGTATCCAAGATGCACTATATGTTCCTAACATCACTACAAATTTGCTTTCTGTATATCAAATTTTTCATTCTGGTCAAGGGAAAACAATGACTTTTACACTACATGGGGCGAAGCAAGAAATTTTTTTCAGCTTTATTCACTTGTTTCTAAGGGTATTATCGATCATATTTCTAGACTATATCACTTTGAGGGTTTTGATGACAATTATTCTATAGGGACAGGATTGGTTTCTCATGCATTTCGAGACAGATGCTTTGACATGAAATATTTGGACATCTTAAGTACATATATTTGAAGGATTTGAACACTCATGGTATGGTAGATGGTCTTCCTAGATTTTGTGTCTTGAGGGAGTTTTATCTAGTTGTGCATTAGGGAAACAACACCAAGATCCATTTCCTAATAATTTGTCTAAGAGAGCTTCTTCACCACTTGAGCTTGTGCATAGTGACTTGATGGTTTTTCCAACCCCCTCTTTCAATGGAGCTAAGTATGCACTTACCTTTATTGATAATTTCTCGAGGCATACTTAGGTTTATTTTCTAAAGTACAAAAGTGATTTTTTTCACACTTCAAAGTATTCAAGGTTTTGTGGAGAAACAATATTTTAGTTGGATAAACAACCTTTGTACCGATAATGGGGGAGTACTTTAGCAATGATTTTTCTATTTTTTGGCAACACAATGCATTATTCACCAGCATTATGTTCCTCATACTCCACAACATAATGGCTTAGTAGAATGGAAGAATAGAACTTTGAGGGAAATGGCTAACTATATGATGCATTGTAGAGATATAGCTCCTATATATTGGGCGAAGTAAGTAGTAAATTGTGCTAACCGCATTGAGAATCACACACCACACGAGCAATTGATCATTTGACTCTAGAGGAAGATTGGTCCAACACTAATCCAAATGTATCATTTTGTCTAATATTTGGGAGCCATGCCTTTGTACCAAATAAGAAAAGGAAATCTTTTGATAAGAAGAGTAAACCCTTGATCTTTGTAGGGTATTGTGAGGAAATGAGAGCTTATCAAATTTTAGATCCTGATACACATGACATTCATTTTGGAACACATGTTCAGTTTGATGAATGCTTCACTCCTCATGATTATTCGTCTTCTTCCTTGCCTCCTTCTTCTTCTTCATCTCATCTTAAGGATCCTTTCTTTAAGGAAATTGATGAGGAGGTTATAGATGTCATTGAGGATCCTATTCCCACTGATGTTGTCACTATGCCTAAGTGGGATCGTACTACAGTTTCTGAGGCAACACCTTTCATATAGGATATTCCACCCATTCGACATCATCACACACATTCTACAGTTCTAGAATTTTTTGTCGGGTAGTTCCAAAGGATCTACGGTATTTTCAAAGGCTCATGGGATACAGGAACATGATGATGTGATGGAATTTGAGTATTATTCTTTGATGAAGAATCATACTTGGGATTTGGTATCTCTTCCTAATGGAAGAAATATGATTAGATGTAAATGGGTATACCAAACCAAATATGCAGTTGATGGGTCCATTGACAAGTATAATGTTTGTGTTGTTACAAAGGGTTTTTCACAAGTTGAACGTATTGATTACTCTTAGACTTTTGCACCCTTGGCCAAGATGGATTATGTACACCTTGCACTTTTTATTACTCGTAACACGGGGTGGCCCGTATACTAGATGGACATGAAGAGTGTCTTCTTATATGGAGATTTACAAGAGGAAATATACATGGAGCAACTAGCTGGATTTTTTTAGGATTGTTCTCTTGTTTGTAGGCTCCAAAGGTCTCTCTACAGTCTTAAACAATCCCCTCATGCTTGGTATGAGAAGATGGATTATTTTCTTCTATCTACTAGTTTTTTCATTGCCACTCCGATCATATAGTGTATCTCTAAAGCATGTGAGTGAGGATATTGTGATACTTGTCTTGTATGTTGATGATATGTTACTTATTCGTAGCTCTTCTTCCCATATTCAAAGTATTCGTAGGGATCTTTCTACATAGTTTGACATGCCGATCTTGGGCTATTTCATTATTTCCTTGGTTTGCAAATTTCTCGATAGATTTAGGGATTCATTTTTGTCAACAAAAGTATACCCATGATATTTTTCGACACTTTTATATGGATGATTGCAAGCCAAGTGCATCTCTTTTTCATTCTAGAGTTACTCTTACTTCCACATGTACCACACCGCTTTTGATCCTACATTGTATAGGTAGTTGGTTAGGAGTCTCATGTACTTGACCCATACTTGCCCTGATATTTCATTTATAGTAGGGCTTGTATCTCAATTTTCCCATTCTCCTCATAGTAGTCACTGACATGCTACTAAAATGATTTTGCGCTATTTGCAGGACACTTCCCACTTTGGCCTACACTACACTAGGGGTTCTAATCAGTTGGTTGGGTATACAGATTCATATTGGGTAGGTTCTATGATGATAGGAATTCCACTTATAGATTTTTTTTGTCTTGGTTATTCTCTAGTTTCTTGGTGCAAAAATAACAGCTATTACACTTTCATCTATAGAGGCATAACATGGCAGTAGTTATAGCGAGTCAATGAGATTCTTTGGCTTCGATAATTATTGATAGAGTTTGGATTCCCACAAGATTGACCAATTGTAATTTGGTGTGACAACCAAATTACAATTCAAATTTCTCACAACCCAGGTTGAGCGAAATCAAACCAAGCATATTGAGTAAAACATCCACTTAATTCATTAGCACATTCAGATGGAGTTATTTTCTGGGGTACAGTGCTGACTCATCAATTAGCAAGTTGTTGACATATTTACTGAAGCCTTTTGCATCATCTCGCTACCTTGAGTTACGTGGAATTCTTGGGGTTTCAGAAGTTGTTCTTGGGGGGCGTTCATGAGAACATCTTCCTTCTTCTTTTTTTCTCTTTTCTCATAGCAAGATTCTTTCCTTCTTTTGGTTTTATATTTCTTCACGGATATATTATATATGAGTACCTCATCGAGGCCTAGTTGTCGGACCCATACTGTGGACATACCACTTCTATTTTCACCCCTAAATTCACTTGAGGGGGGGGTGTTAGAGTAGGTATTTACCTTAGCTTATGTTTACCTAGGTACTTTATTTACCTTTATTATATTTATCCTCACCCACTTATGTGTGTGGATATTTATTTTTATTTATTTAGATATTAGGGGGATATTATCTAGTTGTTATGTATAGTTCTTTCCTTAATCTATGGTATTGACTAGATCCTTGATGTCCAGTTCTCTCATAAATATATGGTCTTAACTAGTTCTTTGATGACTAGTTCTTTCCTTGATTTATGGCTTGACCTATGACCTTGATTGGTTCTTAGATTGTTATTCCTTTCCTATATAAGCAAGGCCCATTCTCATTGTATTTCATTGAGTTCCATAATAATATATGATATTTTTTCTCATTTTTTTGCAAAAGTTTATGTAAAGTTATTCTGGTGAATTACTTTCATCTTATTGATCATGGTGTTTGATTAGCATCTGTGTCCTTGGCTTGGTACAATCTGGTTATCATTCGTTTTAGACATTGTGTTAGGGTTTCAATGGCTTACCACCTTAGGAACCATTGAGATGAACTTCCAAGAGTTTTTTTATGAAATTTTAGTCTAAGGAAAGTAATTTTGAGTTAAGAGGCTTAACATTAAATTCTCCACAGCTACTGAGCTCTCATCATATGCACAAAATGCTAAAATTTTGTGCAGAGGGATTTATGGCACAACTATTTTCATTGGAGGCACATCATTATAAGGAAATTATACCATTAGATATGCACGCAATGTTGAATGCACACTCTGTTGTGTTTTAGAATATTCCAAATGTTTTACCTTTAAAGAGAGATCATGATCATGTTAGTTATTATTACCAAGGAGCCAACTTCCCAACATCAAATCTTATAGTTACCCATACATGCAAAAGAGTGAGATTGAGAATATTGTACAAGAGATGTTGGAAGAAGGAATCATCTTTCATAGTCGAGTGCTTATTCTTCTCCAAGTAGTGATGGTGTGTAAGAAAGATTACATGTGTCGCATGTGTCCCAATTATAGGCAACTTTAAAAGTACATAGTTAAAGATAAATTTAATATCCCTATAATTTATTATTTTATTGATTAGTTGCATGGTGTGTTTACTTTACAAATATCACTCTTCATTTTGGATACCACCAAATCATAATCAAGGAGGAGGATGTTCATAAAACTACATTTCAAACACATGAAGGCCATTATGAATTCTTGGTAATGAATATTAGACTCACAAATGCACCTTCTACATTTCAAAGTTTAATTAACTCTATTTTTAAGTCGTTCTGTGGAATTTTGTTTTAGTGTTCTTTGATGATATATTAATCTATATAAAAACATGGGAGGAATAGTTACATCATGTAAATAAGGTTTTGAAAAACCTTGAGCAACATCAAATTTATGAAAATCCCTCTAAGTGTTCTTTTGGAGTCAAGGAGGTTGAATATTTGGGTCACATTGTCTCTCATGAAGGTGTTAAACTATATCCTAATAATATCAATGCCATGAGAGAGTGGAAGGTTCTAAAACCCTAAACAATATCCGAGAATATATAGGGCTTACAAGCTATTATTGTAGATTCGTAAGGCATTATGAAATTATAAATAAACCTCTTACGACTTTATTAAAGGACTCTTTCCATTGGAATGAAGATTTTACGAAATCATTTGAAAAGTTAAAGGAGGCCATGTGCACCACTCCGCCTTTGCTACTCCAGATTTCTCCAAAACATTCATTGTTGAATGTGATGTATCCGGTCCTGTATGGGTGCAGCCCTCATGTCAGGAAGGTCATCCTATTAAATTTTGAGCCTTCAATTCAAAGGTAATAATTTTTCAAAGACAACTTATGAGAAGTAAATGCTAGCCATACCACATGTCGTAAAGAAATAGATAACATGTCTCATAGGAAGACACTTTAAAGTGAAGACAGATCATGGTAGTATAAAATAATTCTTCGAACAATGATTATCATCTAAAGAACAACAGAAATGGATCTAAAATATGTTAGGGTATGATTTTGAGATTATCTACAAGAAATGGAAGGAGAATGTATATGTGGATGCTCTGTCTAAGATAGATGAATCAACTATAGAATAGTTATGTGCCATATCCATCTTATAGGAAGATTGGGTAGAGAAGGCAAGGTCCGAATAGAGAAATGACCCAAATAAACAAAATCTCATTCATAATATCTAGAATGATCCAAGTATGTCTACAAAATTTGTATGGAAATTGGATTATTTATGGTATAAAGATAGATTATACCTATGTAAGAACTATCTTAGCTTCACGTGTAATGCCTCTATTATGGTTGATATCCTTGATGAATTTTGTAATCAAAGTTGCAAATGTTGATATGTGATTCTTGTTTGAAGATGGTGTACTCTTATGAACTAAGTAATCATGTTTGTTGTAGATGATATGTTATCTTCTAAAAATAGATACAATCATGCCATGTCAATTATGAATTTAAAATGAAGTATTTCATTCTTTCTTTATGTTGAATGTTCACTACATGTGGATGGAAGAAATAAATTCAGTCTAAACTCGTTCATAGCCTATTTTGCATTTGAACTTGTGCTTCAGTCTATTTTATTTCTGATGTAGGATTGTCATACCTTGGATCAATTTCAGTGATCCAAGGCATGCTTTTAATTCTATGATGTTTAGGTAATGTTGATCTAAAAATGTCATTTCTATTCATCATGAAAGGTAATGTTGATGATTAGTTTTGGGACCTAATTTAATCTAAGTTCCTATGATTATTATCTTATCCTAAGTTTAAGCTAAGGTGATTTTATTATTGTGGTTGATTATTTGGAAGGGGGTAATCCTAAGTCTTGATACTAGTTATTCTAAGACTAAATAAGAAATTATACCTAAGGACCTAAGCTTGGTTTATAAGATAATATTATTTGAACCTAACCTAAGGGCATTGGGCTAGCCTAAAGGGGATGGCGTGGATGGAAAGTTGATAGGTGTCAGTTGCACCAATTTCTAAGGCATTTAAAAGGTTTGAATGTGTCATTAAATACGTTTTTATCACCAATTTTGGCCAATGCATGAAAATTAAGGGGGAATGTTGAGTTTTCAACTCTGCTAAATTCATTCGAATGAAGTTTTAATTTTTAGTTTTAACCAACAAGGAGTTGGTGATGGTGGGAATGTAGAAGAGGACTATGTCGGTTATTGAAATTAATGTTATCAACAAAAGTAAAAACCACCTACGAAATAGGAGAAGGTTGGAGGAATAGACAATTTTTGGTTTTTATTGTTTCATTTGGTTTCTGGGATCTTTGAATATTTACATGTGGTTTTTCAATCTTTCAAACCTCTAGTATGAATCTGTGCATGCTTAATGACACCTTCCATGGCGGTAATGGTAATGAAATCCGAGCATGGAAGCTATAAGAAGGAAATAAGGAAATTTTTAGAGGCTAGGTTTTAAAATTTTCATGGAAATATTGTAGTAGAAGTTTTGCATGAAGGATTGAGACAAGGAAAAGAAGATAGGAGCACTACCAGGCATGATAGGTCCTATCCCATTAAATCTTCTAATTTTACTTAAGTGTTTTCATTAAAAGAATGATGCTCATTTATAAAATCATTCTGGTATAAGTTACTTATGTTTTTTTTTCTTCTTGCTTCAATGACGTTTCTCGATTATGGTTTCTTGTGGATATATTGTGATGTTGTGTATATAGTTGTTTATCGTGATTCTAGGTTACCTTTCTTGGTAAAACAACTGTGTTTTCCTTAGCTTTATATCTATCAAACTCCATGAATGGTAAGGGAAGACTGTATTAGTTTTCTTTGTTAGATTATCCTCCTTGATTGGATAACTTGTGGGTGTGGAATATATGCCTAGGGTTATGATGGAAATCTTAATGGATTTTGGTTTGGCTAGTTTACCTTGTTGTTAAATGGTTAAAGACCAACATTATTTGTTTGGATTTTTAATGATTGTTTGTGATTCCTACATTAGTTTTTGGTTACTCGTTGGCTTATATCATGGAAGAACTCTTATATCTAGGAAGCACCCAGTTGTTAGTAAACTGGGTTATGATTTATTGTTTGGTTTCAATTTTTTTGTTCACCTTAATGGAAGGGTCTAAAACGGAACTTCAGTTTCAATCGATAGACTTTAATTTTGGAAGTTTTATCTTTTGTTGTTGGTTGATTCACTATGGTATGCCTGTCGGGGTTCTATTTTTAGTCCTCGGTTCATCGTTGGGATTAAGTTGTTAACCATCCTTGGTTTTTTATTTGTCTTAATGGAGATCTTGTTTGACCCATTTTGGGCATTCACAAAGTTGTTTTTGAGCACCGTAAGTGTGTTTAAGGAAAGAGACGGTTGGAGTTTTCAGTCTGTATTTTTATATTTGTTTGTGGTATGAAACCCTTCATAGGTGAACCTATTTAGTATCTGAGACTGGTAAATTTCTCTCTCTGGTTGGTTGAGTTCACTTTGAGCATTTACCCATTTGGGTTGACTTGAGAAATGGATAATGTCAAAGTTTGGATCATTCCAGGTAATTGTATAACACTGAAATGGTCTTGTAGGAGATTATGGACCAATAAAAATTTGTTTCTCTCCTTGGGATTGGTTCTCCTTTCCTTGTTTACTCTTCTCGAGTTGGTTCCTGTTATGGAACTTGATTGAACCTATGAGGAAATCTTGGGTTAGTAATCATAAGATGGGTTCATTTCCTTTTTTATTAGATATGGTAAAAATAGGGATCAGCTCCTAGGGGCCATTACAAAAGGAGAAAAAAAAACAACCAGCAAAAAGGAAACGAGAAAGTCTCGGAAAGGAGTTAAACATGCTTAACTCTTATAGAGAAGGACCAGACTTTATAGCAAGGTGGGTAAACTAGAGAGAAGGAGAAATAGTCTCAAAAAGGGAAAAACGACATAAGTTAGCAAAAAAATTTACCAATAAACTAGGAACAAACATTAATTATTTAGGGATCCCCCATTGTTACCATCATGGCTATCTTTGTTCCCACCACTCTCAGCACCTTTATCATTAATATCATCCTCCATCTCATCCTCGAGCTACTGATGTGCAAGTTGAAAATCCTTCTTTTGGTGCCCTCCTCCATCCTTTCCATCTTATCGCTGAGCTTTTTGACCTGGTCCTCCAGCTCAAGAAGTTTATGCCTGGACTTCACCTATGTGGTGAAAATTTTCTTGGAAGTATTGATGACATCCATCATTATATCCCTTTGGCCCACATTGGTTTCTTCCATTGCATGAAGAACCCCTTCTAAGTACTAAACCTTACTACTCAAATCCTCTAAACCCTTTAAATTTCCATCCTTGTCCCATTTTCTTGAAGTTCTCACTTCCCATGACCTACCTTGCCCATATCTTTACTAGAATCCTCCTTGCCAAATTTACAATTGTCGGCCTTCATCTTAGTGAGGCATTCAGCAAGAGTGAGGTCATCCTCATCCACATGATATTTTAGGGGAGAAAACAAAGTAGGTTTCCCATTTTCATACATCAGAAGAATGATCCCTTCATGTAGAGGTGAATCCACTTTCTCCTACTGGAAAGCCTCTAAGGAGTTAGTCAGTGACATATACAGAAAGAAGGGAATGCTCACCATGACCTTATGGCGAACATGTTTAGAAGGGTCAAATGGTGAGTATAGTTTTTTTGTATTTACCCTCTAGAGTGATGTACTTCATAATATGGAGGCACACCTCTCTCCAAATACCTAGAATGCACGACCTGGAAATACCATCCGTAAAGTAAGAACATCTTTCCTTGCCAACAAAGAACCACTCGATTTCCTGTTCTCTGTGGGTTTTATCCTTGAAAATTTTAAGCCCATCCATTTTCATGTCTATGACCCGAGTGATGGAGGACTCAGACACCTCGATTTCCATTCCTCTAACAACAAACTTATCCACTTTCCAAGATTTTCTGAAATCCTTAGACAGAGAGGGAGTCATGACCATGTAATTTGGAAATGAAATTGTTGAAACCCCCAATCCTAAGCCTATTCCACAGAGGTTGATTACACACATCAATGCTATGGCTAGCAGGTTCAACATGAATCCTATCACCCCCCATATTCACTAGACCAAGCTTCTTCTGATTGCTACAAAAATTCAACAAGAGACCTTCTTTCGCACTGGAAAAATCTTGGAAGGCAAGATATTAAGTAAGTTATTGCCACCACTGTTCTCACTCATGCCAACATTATAAAACTTAGTGCCCTCTATCTCTACTGATGGACTCATTAATATCCATGGGTAATATATCAACTTTACACCATAGCTTATAATCATTACAATGGATGTCGTAATTGGCCATCTTGTTCCAGCACATTTGTTCCCTTGACGAAGGGTATGATTATAAGAAATGCTATCAAAATAATTAGATATTTCCTTAACATCATTGAGGATATTACTAATGGCCCAATTAATGGAACCTTTGTTATTAAGGGCATTAATAATGAGGAGAGAGTCACCTTCGATCTGGATGTCCTTGAGGCCTTTTTCTTTAGCAAGCAGAACCCCCCAAAGAAGAGCTCTGGCTTCCGCCATGTTATTTTTTTGACAACCTAAAGGACCCACATAGGAAAACAACCAATCACCATCATTTTTCTAGGAATTACTCATCCACTAGCAGACTTAGTTTCCTTTTGAGGCTCCATCAAAGTTTAACTTTACAACATTTCCTCCAGGATTTTTCCAGCTGGAGTTCTTTTTAGGAGTGTGGTAATCCACCGGACCAAGGGTGAACTTGTCAAGAACTTTCTACTCACTTTTTGGACAGGGTTTCTTGACTTTACCTTTAAAGAGTTTAATGTTTTCCTTAATGGCACTCAAGTTTTTCTCCTAACTTTCGATAAAAGAGATTTCTGATCACAGAAGATACCATCATTTTTGGCTTTCCATAAACCCCCAAAAATGTGGAAGGGCAATGTTCCAGGCCCAAGTCAAGATAGGAAAATGTAAGGGATCATCCATCAAAAGCAACAATCTTCAATCATCAAGGGCAGGATCCATTAGATATTGAACAGATCTAGAATAGTAGCAAAAAAACATGGGAGAAGGAGCAATGAAGGAGGAGATGGTTGAAATTTTCCTCCTCTTTCTTATAGAGGGAACATCTATTGGGAATCTTCATCCCCCTTTTCCTGAGATTGTCCACAGTCAGAATTTTATTCTGGGCAGCCAACCAGAAAAATATATTAATCTTGGGGATGAGATATTTCACCCAAAGTTTCCCCCAATAGTCCTTGAGCATATCATTCTTGAAGTTAGACATATAGGTAGATTTAACCATGAAATTACCAGATTCTTCTTCTCTCCATTTGATGGAGTCCTCCTTGGTTTGGAACAAGGGGATGTGGAAAGCCTTAAGTTGATTGTTGAGATCACGGAAAGGTTGGATGTCATCACAAATTCGGGGAGGCTCAATGGTCTCCCATCTGATAGTATCTTCCTAGATCCAAAAGTCTCAAATCTAAAATTTTCCAGAATCCTTGTAGTATTGAGCCACATCTTTCCAGAGGTCTAAGTTAGCTAAAGGGGACTCCCCAAGCCAATTATCAAACCAAAAGTTGATTCTAGAGCCCTTACCAATTTCCCAAATCATACCTTTGGATAAAATTTCTTTTGAGTCTACAAAGGAGTTCCAGAAAGAAGACCCTCTAGGGAGGTTTGTTTGGTTAAAAAGGATTCCAATCTGCCTATATTCCACAAATATTTCATCTTTATGATTTGTATCCAAATACCTTCCTCTCTAGTGATCCTCCAACCAGCTTTGGCTATTAAATCCTTATTCATGAGAGCAATGTTTTTGAGCCCCAATCCGCCACATAGCTTTGGTTTAGTAACCTTATCCCAGGCCACAAGAGGAAATTTGAATTTATCACTAGCTCCCATCCGAAGAACCTCTTTTGGATTTTCTCTAAGGCTTCCTTAATTCTAACAGGGAGCATGAAAAGAGACATTACATAAATGGGAATGCCTTGAAGGGAGCTTTGGAGCAGTTGAATCTTACCAGCTTGAGAGAGAAAGAGACCCTTCCAAGATGAGATTTTATTATTAACTCTTTCCAATAGAGTGTTCCAAATTGTGAGGTCAGGATTCTTAAGGATCAAGGGAATTCCCAAATAAGAATCTAGAAAATGTTTGATTCTGCAACCCAAGATATGAGCTAATCTATCTTGAACCTGATTATCCATGTTAATGAAGAAATCAATTTTATGGAAGTTAACCATCTGTCTGGAAACATTTTCATAATCATTAAGAACCTCCTTGAAATTTGAGGCTTCATGGACAGAGGCCTTACCCATCATAAAATTATCATCAACAAACTGATTGAGATAGATAGAGGGGAGACCATTAGCAATTTTGACTCCCTGGATATAGTTGGAAGCCATGGCCTATTGACAGATTCTACTCAGAGATTCAACCATTATGACATAGAGGAAAGGGGAAAGTGGGTCACCTTGTCTCAGCCCTCTGCCAGCTTGAAAGAAGCCTTCTAGTTTACCATTGACCAAGACCGAGAAACTGGTAGTAGAAATGCATGTCATGATCATATTAACCAAGGAAATATCAAACCCCACCTTTATTAGCATGGCTGGAGAAAAGACCAATTTATCCTATCAAAGGCTTTATGCATATCTAGTTTAAGAAACATAGCCGATCTACCAGAGCTTTCAATGGAATGGATGGCTTCTTGTATCACGATGATGTTGTCAGTAATTTGTCTTGCCAGAACAAAAGCCCCTTGATTCCCAGAGATGAAGTTGGGAAGAACCATCCTAATCCTCCTAGCTATGATTTTAGTCAAAATTTTATAATTGGTGTTGCACAAGCTTATAGGTCTGAAGTCCTTAACCTCCTTGGCCCTAACAATTTTTGGCACCGTAAATAAAATTGTTATTCATTTTCCTCAAGAGATGACAATTCTTAAAAACACTTGACCATTTCAATGACCTCATGTTTAATTACCTCCCATAATTTTTGAAAGAAAAAGGTAGGGAATCCATCTAGCCTGGGAGATTTATTAGGTTCCATATCAAAGATCATGAAACGGATTTCCTCCTCTCGAGGGGATCTTTAAAATATCTCTATTTTCAAGGGGAGTGATAAATTTCTGAAAAATATCCAAGACTCTATTCTTCTAGACCAAATCCTCCACCTCTTCCCCTAAATTATGATCTCCTTAAAAATAATTAATTATGGAGGCATTGATATCCTTGCTATCTGTGAGAGACTCTCCATTTTCTCCTCTTATTTCATTAATCTTAAGGAAATTGGCTCTCAAGGTAGCAGAGAAATGAAAGAATTTGGTATTCCTATCCCCTTTTTTAAGCCATTTGACCTTGTATTTTTGTCTCCAATACACCCCTTATTTAGCTAGAATACCATGGTAATCAACCAGGAGATTTTGTTCTTGATCCTTGAGAACCGGATTAAGACCATCATTCTCCATAAGTTCCTCTATATTTCTGAGATCTTCCACAATTCTACTTTTTCCTAAAAATGTTTCCAAAAGTTTCCTTGTTCCATATTTTAAGATTAATTTTGATGTGCTTCAGTTTAAATCTCAATCTGAAACTAACAACCCCCAAACTTGAATGTCCCACCATTCAGAAATCTTGTTGTAAATATCCAGGTGTTCTAACCACATCTTTTCAAATCTAAAAGGCCTAGCCTTTTTAAAGTGATCCATTCCCAGATCGAGAAGAATGGGATTATGATCTAAGCCAATTATGGGAAGAGTTTTTAGAGAATAAAGTTGGTTGATCATACAAAGATGGCTAACCAAAAATCTATCCAATCTTATCTGAATGATTTCAAATCTAGTCCTTCTGTTAACCCAAGTATACTTAGATCCCTCCAAGTCTAAGTCTAACAGACTATTACTCATAAGGAAGTCAGCAAGATCTTCCATACTTTCTAAATAATAAATAAAACCCCCTTTATTTTCACCAGGGAAAGGGGGGTGTTGAAGTCTCCTCCAATAATCCAATCTTTATCATTAAACAATTTTCTAAAGCTAGAGAGATCCTTCTAGAAATTTTGTCTTTCACAGAGTTTATTGGGAGCATAAATGTTAGAAACATACCAGGATTTTTTTGAGATGATTTCCATGAAGTTCAAAACCACATGACCAGGGGTGGAAAGGATCATAACTCCATGCACAAGACTTGGATCCCACATAGTGACAACACCTCCGGAGGCTCCAGAGGAGCTACAACCTTCCCAATGACAATCCTTCCAAATTTGTCTCCCCACCTCTTTGAATCTATCTAGGTTCATTTTGGTTTCTTGGAGCATGAGAATATCCAGTTTAACTTTAACTCTAAGATCCTTAGCAATTCTGTGTTTACTAGGGTTATTCAAACCCCTAATATTCCAAGAGAGGAGGATCATTTAACATTTCTTATTACGGAGAAGCAACTTCCCCAGAGTACCCTGAATACCAACTTCTACTTCCCTTTTGGAGTTTTCCTCCCTTAGTGCCTTATTGATTTTTCTACCCAGAGGTGTGGAATCCTTACCAACATCAGCTCTGGAGGTGCTTCACGTGACTGGTTTGGATTTACTAGCTGGGGTCTTGGGAGAGACCACTATTTCATAAGTATTAGCAACAAATTCCATGAGAATTCCAAAACCATTTGACACTGGTAGATCTTCTTGTCTCTGACCGAAGGAGCTCTGACTAATAGAAGATACTTCATCTAATGATGGTCCATAGATACTTGTAGAGCCAGAGCAAGGATCTCTGAAACTTGACTAGCTAGTATCCCTAAATCAAAGGTCCCCTCTTCAGTGTCTAGATTTTCAATATCATTCTCATTCTCATCTTCAACTTCAACATTTTCGGCTTCATGGAAACCAAAGTGACCAAAAATAATTTGCAGGGGGAATGATGTTGAGTCGAGGGAATCTATTCTTTAGCATCTTTCTAGGAGATAAGAGGATTTTTGTCCCAACAACTTTACAATTTTTTTGAAATGCCTCCATTCCTTTGCCTCCCTATTATTTGTCTTTTGTGGACTGACAATGGAATCATTTTTGTTGTTCTTTTTATGTAGAGAATAGTTCTAGTGATCATGACCCACTAGTTTGCAATTTTTGCAGGAAAAGGGGGACATATCATAATAAAAACTCTACACCCAAACACCTGCAGAAGTCAAGAGTTTGATATTACTTTCAAGAGGAGCATCTTGACTCATATTGACACAGAATCTGGCATGGGTTAGTCTAGATTTTTCCTTGGTGACTGGATCTAAAGTAATCAGTTTTCCCAGACTTTTAGCAATGCCAATAAGGACTTTCGGTTCCCAAAACTCTAGGGGTAAGCCTAGAAGGTTGACCTAGATGGGGAACTCTAAGACAGACATCACATACGGATTAAAATTTGGTTCCCATTTCTGAACAACCACATGATATTTACCTATAAACTAGGGTCCTCTAGAAAGAATCTTTGCCACATGATCTTTGTTGGGTAGAGATACAAGGAAAAATTCATTTACATAGGTTGAAACCTTAGCAAACCCATTGGACACCCAACGTCTCTTGACCTAACCTCTAAAGTAATCAATATTTGGTCTAGAGCCAAGGCATTTAGCAAAGATAGTGCAATCCATGGAGGCTCTAGTTCTTGCTAGAAGAGACTCAAGAACTTTGAGGGATAAGTTACCTTTCTCCTTTGATGGTTCCAGCCCTTCCAGAATCTCCTTGTCCAAGCTTTTTTTAGCCACACATTTAGCCCACGTGCTCGATACCCCATCCTTATCCTTATTGTCCTTGGGAGCATCAAGCATGTGATCATTATCCTGGTGTAGGTTCCCTTCATACTGATGCTCCGTCTGACCCACTGGAGATTCCCGCTCAAAACCATTCTTTGAAAATTCTAGCAAAGAAATCTCCCACTCCCACTCTCACTCCCACCGTCACTCCCTCTCTCACTCTTGCTCTCGCTCTCACTCCATTTTGAAGACACTAACCTTTATTTGAGCCATCTCACTATGAATTTGAATCAAATAAAATCTTCTATGTGGAAATTTTGGCTTCATGAGTGTATATTGGATTTCTATTATGATTACAAATCTTATTATCCTTGGATCCTTGTGTTTGATCATCATGTTTTCTTGACAATGATTGTAGGTTGATTTGAGTCCTTTGACTGTCTCTTGGAGACTTTACTGACATCTTTAGTCTGTATAAAGAGCTGAATGTTATCCCTTTCGTATTCAAGTTCTTTTCTATAGGTATATGATGTTAGGTTTGCACTTCTCATTGTAAGGAAGTTCCTTTCCTCAATCTTGGAATCAGTCTTTTGGGTAAGACAGGAACCTTGTGTGTTTGCTTGTAAAAATAATCTATTTATTTCTCCATTAGTAGCTTAAGAAAACAAGGAACATTCAGAGGTGATTGTTTAGATGCAAGGTTGAGATGGATATGTTTTGTTCTATTGAGTTTTGAACTTAGTTGTGAGTACAGTCCTCATGGAACTATTATCGTTGGTTAAGTTACTTTTTTTGGACTTATACCACATATATTGTGTTGTTTACATATATTCTTACATGTATTGTTGGTTTCTTTCTTGATCAACAAAATCCTTTGGAATAAGCATAGGGATTTAGATATCAAAGTTGTTTGTAAAGGTTGATATCCATGTAGACACCAAAATCATGTCTTAATCACCTTGGTCCCTTAGCGCAACCCTATAATCACTTCCTCATCCTCAACACCTTATCACTTACCTCCCGCACCCCACACATTTTAATTTAATTATTCACATTAAATTAATTCACTACCCTCACACACCTATTTAATATAATTTCCTTTTATTAAATGCACCTCACCTAACCACCCCCATCATTTGACCCATTAACCTAAACCCTAAACCAATGTCCTAAATAAAACCTAACATTAGACCCATCCCCTCACCTCACATTTAAAATCCTCCTAAGGTCGGTTTTCACCCCGAGGAAAAGAAGAGACCCTTATCAAATGGTGGAACAACTTCCTAGGAAACTTTTGAACAACCCGAGATATCTCACCCAAACCAATGTCGGTTCACCCTAAACCGATGTTGGTTCACCCTAAACCGATGTCTGGTTATACTAGAATGGACCAAATGGCCTATTTAGCCCCATCTACAACTTTGTAATATGGGTTGGTTGTTGTTTTTGGAAAACTTCTGATCTCGAGTTTGATCTCTTTAGATGCAACAATAGAACGAAGATTGATTTGTGATCAACAAAGGCAACCAAATACACTAGCACAACAATGAGACTTTCTTCCCAGCATCCTCCAACGTAGTAACTTCTTCATTATTCTTCAAACATGTACCTCACAGAAGAGTAAGTATCCTCCTTCCATCTGTTTCATTTTCTTATCATCAGTAGTCTTTGTGGTAAAGGAACCTAGTCTTTTACTCTCTGTCCATTCCCTCTCTCCAGTTATAGCCACCTTCCATACCCCATCATCTTAATACTTGGCCCAATTTCCCATTTTTATCTCCTCAGTAGTCTCAGACCTTCGCAACATATCTACACCCCCTCTGTGATCAATCCCTACCTTCTATCCACTCCAATTTTACCCCAAAACTCCAAAAACTCGACTATGTGATTCCACCAGCCCTGACTTAACCGTTGTCGGTTCCCTCTAACCATTGTCGGTTACATGAGAATTGTCATGGTTTCATAAAACCGTGGTTGGTATTTGTGTTGCCTGATCTCTACCAGAATAACAACTTGTTTTTGACATATACCTACTTGAACACCTATTTGACCTTCAGATCTGTATCTAACCTAGCCTGTTAGCTTAGATTCACCTATAACCAACCTACTTGACCTCTGGATATCCTTCTAGCCTATCATGTTAGATTAGATCTAGCCTATTACATTTTGTATGAGATGCCTAAATCATATTAAACTATAGTAGGAAAACATTTACTTTGTTTCAACATTGAATTGTTTTAAACAGTGGATTGACAACCATCTAGGAAGTATCACACTTCCAGGATCTATCACATGTTAGGTAATCCACTGCATATATTGTTTAACTCTCTTTGGTGGTCTTTTTTTGGTTCTTATACAGGTAGTTCCTCCTAGCCAAAAGGAAGGTCTCACAATCAATATGATTCGAATTCGATATAAGCTCACATACATCTCAAACCAAGTATTCCTCTTACCACCTTTACCTTATCCGTTTAATCAAGTACTTCTCAAAAACTAAGAAATCAGGTGAAACAATCCAAGTTAGATATTTCTTGTTTTATCATTCAAATTTATTAACAAGTTGTTGATGTTTTGATGGTTATTAGAAAAACATACTGTTCTTGTCAAGACAATATGTTTAGATCAATTCACCTTCTTTTGAATGATAAGAACTGCTGAGTTTTGTGGAACTTAGGTTGGAAATTAGATTGAGAAGTTTGAGATTAGGATATGAATTTTAATTACTCTTTTCTTAATTGGTTGTTTTTGGATGATTATCATGTTGTAATGATTTTCATAACTATGTTTGAGATAGAATTAATTATGTTGGTTTAATTAGTTCATTCTTGAATATTATTATATGAATCCTCTCTATATTTGTTTTGTAATCATTAGGGAAAAGTCTTTCTAATTGACCTTATTTTTGTATTTGGAACCTTTTCATTAACAACAGGGTTCCTTTTACGAAATAGTTAGATAAAAGCATATTGTTTTAACGTTATAGCATTTATCATGCTCAGTTCTTGTGAATTGACTCATGCTAACAATTTTGTAGATGGACTTCGTAAAAGATGAAAGGAGAAAGACTTATAGAAAGTTACATTTGTTTTACTAATGAAATCATCTCACTTCATTCAGATGTCTATGTATTGAAATTTTCTTGAAATATACTTCTTGTGGGAAAAATAAATCATGAAGATGTATTGAAATTAGTTTTATAATGATGGAAAGATATTTTTGTAAACCTTTGAAATACTTACTAAGTTTGGAGAGTAGTGAAATCTCTTTTTGATAAATGAATTGTTGTGGTAAAGATGTTGATTTCTGATTTATTTCTAAGGTCTTCATAACTTTGGTCTGTGTAATATTCCTAGATAATATCTTGCATGATGGGGATTTATGGATATATTTTAATATTAAAATACATAACTTAGTATATTCTAAGGTATGAAATGCTTCTAGGATTAAGGATCTATACTTTTAGTTTGATTCTTTTCATTTGGAAAGAGCACAACTAAGTTGATAATCATTGGTAGATCCTTAACCAGTAAAGGGAATATGGATAGTTTATATAAATGATTGTGGCTTCTTCTTATTAAACTAAAGCATATGTTTTTGTTTCCACTAATAGGACATTAGTCCTAAATAAAGAAAGAAAATGATACTTTCCTTAGTAATTAAATAATGAGCTATGTATGATATCTTGTTAAGTGTTTATGATTAAATCATAAGGATGATTGTTGTATGTTCCTTATCTGATATCTATAATTTGAAGCATGGATGCTTAAAAGAGTTATTAGAAATATTTATACTTATCATATTCTGAAGTCTAAAGTATAAGTTTTCAAACAAGCTTGTTACAATGTTAAATGTAGTAAGAAAACTTAATGATCTTACTTTTCTAATATCGAATTCAGACATATCGATAAATGAAAATAAATGGTTAAGAATAAGATGAGCATAAGCATGAATGCAGAATAAGTAGGAATGCAAACTTTATCTGCATACCTTTCTCTTGTGTATAATACACTTTGTACCCTTCTTTGGGTAAATCGTGCATAGTGGACCCTTAAGTGTGTTGTTATCATTAAAATATTTAAGATAATAATTGTTGGGTTAATAATCTAATATTCTTAAGTATGTTAGTTTAGTTAGAGAAATCAGTTGGTTGTTGTAACATAGTGACTATAGAAAAGTACCCACATAATGACAAGATTCATTACGAGGATACTATGATGTATCTTTTTATGATTCAACACCCCACTTAGTTGAATTAACTCGATTGACATAAGATGAAGCTCAATTCATAGTTCTATTCTAAACATAGATAGAAACATGTTATTAGGGAATCTTTTTTATATCAAAAGTTTCCTAAACATCCCTAAATTATGTCAGTGTGGAATATATTTTTGAGAGCTTTCTGATGACTATGAGAACATGAAAAATGGACATGTGGAGCTCTAGTTATGTCGGGTCAAAGTTTAGTAAACTAGAAAGTCAACTCTGGTCATGTCAATATTGGACCAATGGCACTGTGACACATGGTAAAAAGGAAAAGGGAGTAGTTTGTTGGTTTTGATCTCCGCCTTCGATGGTCGTAAATGATATAGCTCATGGGAGAAAGATGCTCAAATTTTTTAATGGAGGGGAGCCCGCCATCGTGTCGACTAATTTGTTATCATCGACTTGGTGGGTCCACAAGCCACCATGTGGCTTATCACCACTTATCAAATTCTCTTCATTTTCCCGTTGATAGATGATAAGTGCACTATGTGTTATGGATCAAGTTTCACATCGAGCTATTGACTGAGTTAATTATTTTCTATTCCATAATTTATGGGTCGAATTTCTATTATCTCGGTGAGACCACTTACAAACCGATGGTCAAACATTACCACATTGCCACCCACATGGTTAGACATCCCAACTTACTAACCAATTTTCCATGTTAAATCCACCCCCACACATATGCAAGCATCCACCTGGAAAGGTGTAGTGGTGGGGCAAAGGCCCATGCGTGGAGAAGCCCACGTGAAAGGAGGGGAGGTAAGGTTTATTAAAACCTTACCAAAAACTAAGGTACCACCCAATGTGGGATATTACCCACTTAAACATGCAAACTGCCTACATGGCCTTAGCCGCCAATATGGGATTAATATCCTATCCAAATGCTACAATTTAAGGCTTATTACAGCCTAAAGATAAATATTTTAGCATTATTTTAGGCCCTATTTTAGTGTAAATAGGGACCTGTTTCATTGTAAAACACACAACTTGGAAGATAAAAGCAAGAGCTTGAGGAATATTGTCGAGTAAGCAGAGGAGAATTTTTTTAAATACCTATTTAATAGGCTTATTATAAAGTTGTGAAGACATATTTATTTAAATAGGCATTAGTGTGGTTGGAATTTTTGAATACTACCTAGTCAACCCATTGTGCCACACAAAATTATTATGAAAACTAGAATATTGAATAGAGTTCTATAGGTTTCTAGAAGGCCGATCAAGAACCAGAGTATTCTCGAACAATGGAGCTTGGTACACAAAGCTTGCCAAATACGCCAAGAAAGGGGAATTCGGTGCTATATTTCACCCTTATCGTCTAAAGGTTTGATTATTGTTCTAAGCAAGTTCTTAATAGTTTCCATTAGGTTTTCTTATGAAAGTACTATTATAACTTACAAGTTTTGACTAGTGGAATGGTTTGATAAGAACTTGGAGATGTAGGAAATTTCCAAACTCTGTAATCAACCCTTTTACAAAGTGTCATACTTATTGCATTATCTTAAGTTGATTTTAATGGGTTAAAAATTAAATGGTAATTTAATAAGCCTACAAGGGTACAAAGATGGAGTAGATAAAAATTTCGGTCTATTTTCATATCAAGGTTGGTATTAGAGTTGGTTAAGCTCCATATTTACTTCAGTAAATTTGATTAATAGAGTGATTGCTTCAAGATTGGTGCAGTTGGTTCAATTTTTGTTAATAGAGTATAAGTGCACTATGGGAAAGATGTCTAAACATGTGAAGCTCGAGGAAATTGAAGCTTATAATCACAAAATCTAGGAAGAAACTCTCTCCTGTGATCAATGTATTAATCCTTGGAAGAGGATAATGCTCGTTTGGAATCATAACTAAAAATCAAGGATGATCTCTTTGCAAGGTTGCAGCTTTCATGATTAGAGAAAGGAAATACCTTCAACTTTAGATGTAGTGACCATGACAGTGATTGCACCGTAAGTTGTTCACCACTGGAATCTTCTTATTCCTCCCATTTGGTTTTGAATTCATTAATGAAGTCTTTGGTTTTTTTCAAAAGCATACAGAGGCATTAGATCCAAATATTACATAAAATGGGATTTGATGGAAGATGCCTTGGTGAAAATGGTCAAGGCATTGCTAACCCAATACAAGTTGAGGACTGTCCTCATTTTATAGGTTTGGGTTTTCCTAGTCTTTGGAATGGAAATTAGAAAATGCTCTAAGAATGATGAAGGGAGACAAGCTTCCAAAGCAAAGTCAATACCTCACTAGTCTTGCAAGAATATTCTAAGCAGAGAATTTGTGCTTCATCATCACAAGCAAGATGTGGTAAGAGAAATCAGCGAAGAGGTAATGATATTCCACCTCTAGTTTCTTACCATAATCATAAGCACAATAAAACTTATGATCCACTTTTTCAGCTTAAGAAGTATGGTTATGATTTTCAGAAAATGTGGAATTTATTTCCATGTAATTTTTGTGGATAGCATAATCATTCTATGGCCAGATGCTTTGGAAGAGAAGGACATCAATGAATAAGTTTATGTCGTTCATTAGGAACACGGAAAATCAAAAAGACCAATCTCGTCATGTGGAGTCAAGAAATGGTAGAAAGAGTTCCTCATCCTAGAAGAAATAAATTAAGAGGAAATTTTGTGCTCATTACAGGAGGAATGGGAACTGGGTGGACAAGTGCTATAAAATGCATCCATATCACCATCAGAGTAATGACAAGCCAAAGATGGAATGAAGGCCTATTAAAAAGGAAAAAGAGGTTCCTAAACCACCACCAGTTGACAATTCAACCTAGGATTAGGTAATACCTGAAAGTGAAAGTCCTTTAAAATGGGTAAGTCATCAATTTTTATTATATTGCATAATTCATATTGGTGAATAGTATGCGATATTTGTTTGGAGATCGTGTTCTTTTAGAAAATGATGAGATAAAGGTTTACCATACTTAGTGGATTTTCTTACTTAGAAAAATTTATTAATGCTACAAACATATCTCCTAATCAGCTTGTAAGTACATGTTATAGCTCGATATGGGATTTGACTCATATAAATCTTGGAGATTGATTTGCCATTTGTGTAGATAGTAGAGTTTGTAGAGTCGGCTTGGAACTTCATTCTATGTAGAGGCATTATGACCATGTATTAGAATGGTAGTTGAATCACTGTTGGCATTGAAGACGAGTTAGAACTTAGTTCTATGAAGAGGCCATCATGTGAATCTAGTAGAATGGTACCTAATATTGCTTGTCAAAAAAGGAGCTCTCAAAAGATTAGCTTAGAATGTCATTCGAAGTCAAGGCATTACGACCACACATTCGAATGGTAGCTGATCATCAGACTTAGCATCATGTAGCAGAGGTGTTGAGGTCTCAGAAAAGAATTAACACCACACAGTAGAGGTGTTGAGGTATGTAAGAGTATTAGCACTACACAACAGAGGCGTTGAGCTCTAAAAGAGACTTAGCACTACACAAATGGATGATTTGAGGTTTGTAAAATACTTAGCATTGCGCAACGGAGGTGTTGAGGTCTAAAAAGGGACAATTCATTTTCCATCATCGACATCGGATCAATCATAGCTCTAAGTAACATGGAGTTCCTTCGGACTAGTTTTGATTATGCGGAATCAACTCGGAGCCAGGAGCTGTGTTATAGAGTAAAAAGAGATCCTTGTTGTCATATATCTAGAATATTAACACCACTAACAATATGAGCATTGAGTTTTCATTTGAAAACTTAGCACCATATAACATGAGAGGCATGGAAGTATTGTTTGAATATCATAGTGACACAATAGGAGGTAATGATCCCAAGTACCATAGGTCCTAGAGTTTGAACCATCATTTGTTGATTGTGTAGTTGGTAGAATAATGCAATGATCTCTTCTTAGCAATGTGATTTGGAGTTACAAGATTTTTGGGACAAAAATAATTTCTCAATGGGGAGGTGTGATCAGGGGATAATTTTTATATCAAAATTTCCCTAAACATCCCTAAGTTATAATAGTGTAAAAGATATTTTTTGAGATCTTTCGAATGACTATGAGGATGTGAAAAATAGACATGGGGAACTCTAGTTATGTCCGATCAAACTTTAGTCAATGAGAAATTCAACTTTGGTCAATAGGTAAATATTGGACCAATAGCACTGTGACATGTGGTAAAAAGTAAAATGGAGTCATTAGTTGGTTTTCGATCTCTAGTCTTCGAAGGTCGTAAAATGATATAGCTCTTGGGAGAAAGAGGCTCAACTTTTTTAATGGAGGGGAGCCTAGCCACTGTGTGGACTAATTTGTTATCACCGACATGGTGGGTCCACAAGCCACCATGTGGCTTGCCACCACTCATCAAATTCACTTGATTTGCTTATCGAGAGACGACAAGTGGAATATGTATTATGGATCAAGTTACACATCAAGCTATTGACCGAGTTAATTATATTCCATGCTACAATGTGAGACCACTTACAAACCAAAGTGGTCAAAGATTACAACATTTCCACCCACATGGATAGAAATCCAAGCTTACTAACCACTTAGCCATGTTAAATCTTTCCCCACACATATGCAAGCATCCATGTGGAAAGGTGAAGTAGTGGGGTAAATGCCCATGTGTGGAGAAGCCCACCTGAAAGGAGGGAAGGTAAGGTTTATTTAAACCTTACCAAAAAAAAAGGCACCACCCAATGTGGTATATTACCCACTTAAACATGCAAACCGCCTACATGGCCTTAGCTTCCAACATGGGATTTTATCCCATTTTTCATGCTAAGACTCCCTCTATGGGATTAATATCCTATCTAAATGCTACGGTTTAAGGATTATTATAGCCTAATGATAAATAATTTAGCATTATTTTAGGACTCTATTTTAGTATAAATAGGGGACCCATTTCATTTTAAAACACACAACTTGGAAGATCAAAGCAAGAGCTTGAGGAATATTTCCCGAGCGAGCAAAGGAGCAATTTTTTTAAAATACCTATTTAATAGGCTTATTATAAAGTTGTGAAGACCTGTTTATTTAAATATGCATTATTATGGATAGGAGTTTAAAATACTACCTAGTTGGCCCATAGCGCCACACTAAATTATTGTGAAGCATGGAATATTGACCAGAGTGCCATAGGGCATTACAAAGCATTTGGAAGGCCAATTGAGAACCAGAGGATTCCAAACAAAGGAGCTAGGTACACAAAGCTTTCCGAATAAAACCACAAAAGGGGAAGTCAGGTGTTATATTTCACCCTTGTCTTTCGAAGGTTTCTATATTCTTCTAAGCAAGTTTTTAATAGTTTCCATTAGGTTTTCTTGTGAAATTACTATTATAACTTACAAGTTTTGACTAGTGGAATGGTTCGATAAGAACCTGGAGATGTAGGCAATTGCCGAACTCCGTAATCAACCCTTTTGCAAAGTGTCATACTTATTGCATTATTTTAAGTTGATTTTAACGAGGTAAAAATTAAATGGTAATTTGATAAGCCTACAAGGGTCCAAAGATCGAGTAGATAAAAATTTTGGTAAATTTTCAAATCAATTAATGTATTGGTCAACTCATGTTGACTTAGGGTAACTAGACACACCCAATCAACAAAAGTTAATTTCATACGTCTATGTATCCTTATGCACCATGAGTAGTCTTCCATAGTAGTGTATGTAAGCTACCCTTGTTTAGTGTGAAAATTTGATTCAGATTTGGGTTAACAGAAGTCAAGGATGACTAATCTAGATAACAGTAAAAGTGTGGTGAAAGACATATTCCTTTTGACGAGTATGTCATCTTAGAATGTAAACATGGTAGACATGTTTAATTTTTGGCCAAAGTATCACAAGTTGTTGGTTGCATTGTCTTATGTCACCTAGTCTAAGATGTGGGATTTTAGATGAATATTAGTAACAAATATTCAGATAGGATTCTTAGACAGAACACTTGAGTACCCATAAAAGGGTAAAGGAACCAAGTATACATAGTATACACATGAACAAGTTAACATGAGAGATCGGTTTAATACCGAGTCATGAAATGAGAGATCGATGTTTCATCGAGTCATTATAGTTACATATGGTTTTCTATTATGAGATGGATTGACAATGGAATGTGTGTTTTGAATTATATTAATTTAGAACAGAGAACATTATGTAAAGAAAAAAATTTCCCTTGTTTCTAAGTCTTAAAAAGTGGATGTTACATCACTCTTCTTTAGTAGGGGGCACTCTGGATTATTGAATGCTTATCATCAAATCAAACAACATTTATTCTAGGAAGGGCTCAAAGGTGATGTCCAAATTTTTTTGGCTAAATGCATGGTTTTTCAACAAAACAAGGGAGAAACAGTTTGATCTCATGGTATTTTATAACCTCTATCTATTCCTATCCAAAGGTGGGAAGAGGTTTCAATGGAGTTCATCACAAGATTTCCTAAATATGAAGGAAAAAATGTCATCATGGTTATGGTGGATAGACTCACTAAATATGCTCATTTTTTTCCTTGTCACATCCATTTCCTATAAGCACAGTAGTGACAACCTTCATGGCACACCAAAGAATATAATAAGTAACTGGGACCCTATATTTACTAGTAATTTTTGAAATAATTTATTCTCATGTTTGGGTATTCAGTTAACTCATAGCTCTTCTTATCATCCCCATACTGATGGGAAAATAGAAGTTGTAAATAAGTGTTTTGAGGTATATCCTTGTTGCTTCACCTTAGATAAAATAGCAAGATGGGTCCAATGGATGCAACTTATAGAATGGTATATAACACTTCCTTCCATACTTCATCCAAAATGTCTCCTTTTTTTTCACTCTATGGGTACCATCCACCATCCATCACATCATCTTTAAGAGAAAACCAAGGGTTAGAGCAGTGGAAGAACACATTTAGCATCAACAAGAGGTCCTCTCTATTCTCAAGGGGAACTTGGCCATGTCACAAAACTGCATGAAGTAATAGGTTGATCAACATTACAATGAAAGGAATTTTGAAGTTAGTGATTGGGTTTCTGTGTGTTAACAACCATACAAGAAAATTTCTTCAAAACTACAACAGGAGGATAATAAAATTTCACCTAAATATTATGGCCCCTATCAAGTATTACGAAGATTGGTCATGTTTTTTCCTCGAGAAAGTAATTGGACAAAGGGTTTCAACCCAAATGGTGTTACCTAAGCTCAATGAGGAGGGGAGATCATATTGAAACCTGAATACATCCTTCAAACATACACTAAAATATTGAGGAAAATGGTTATTACTTTGGGTAACTAATCAAGTGGAAGAATATGGAAAATGAAGATGCAACATGAGAGGATATATCATTCCTGCAATAACACCCAGAGATTCTCAACATTGGGGACAATGTTTCTTTGAAGGGGTAGGTCATGTTACACCCTTAATCATACATAGTTTATTAGATGGAGATGTCGAAATGTGGACACATTCTTTTGGTTATTCATATGTTCTTATCATTTTATAATTCATTCATATCATTAGTAGGTCAGCCTCAGTGGTGGCCATAGCATAGGAAGGTTATATATAGGAGATAGTAGAGTGTGGTTAAGCATATATTGAGCATTTGAGTCTTATTGTATGGTTTGGATGTTTCCCCCTTAAAGTGGCTAAGATATTATACTTGCATATTTAGATAATTTCTCTACAATATTGTGTTATGTAGTCTGCTATTTTTTCTCATAATTTGATTTATACAAATAATCATGGTGGCGTAATTTAACTTGTAAAAATTAGTATGTTGTTCACTAATCCATAGTCATTTAATCATCAAACCTATGAATGTAGACTTTCAACACTAATAATGTTTTATTCACGATTCAAGTGTTCAAGAGATATAACTAAAGGATTCTATCAAAATAACTAGAAAACATAATGATGGAACTAAAGCAGATTGCAGATAAAAATAGATACTGCAATTATTCAATAAAATAGGTAAAAATGACTTATAAGTAAAGAAATGAAACATTGAATCGTAATCTACTCATGTATAGTAATTTAAATAGAAAAGAGAAAGGAAAGGGGTTTAGAAAACCACAAGTGGGCCCCCGCCTTGGGTAATACCCCTTCCTAAGGCTTGTGTCTAAAGAAAAATGATAGAACTCATAATTTTTTTCATTAACACGAAGATTACGAAAACAACTAGAGGCAATTTTCTTTCTATCAATCTATTTTTTCTACAACCGTATCATTCTCTTTATATTTAATAAATATGTGAGGAGACTTATTCAACTAGTAGTTACATTTTGATTTAGTACCAGATCATTCTCAGTAAATCTATGGATTCCTATGCATGTAACTACAACTAAATAGAAGTGTTCTAATACATCAACATAACTAACTATTCATTAAAACAATCAATTGTGAAATTAGATCAACTAGTTCAAAGTTGTAGTTCTAGAACCAAAATTGGGTCACACTCCTTGGCCCCCAATTAAATAACCAACACAAACATATTTACCTAACCATGGCCCCTTCCACCCCACATTAACATTAATTTAATTAACTTAATTAAACTAATACACATCCTCATAACATTCATTACTTAATTTTTTTAATTAAACTAAATTTCCACCTTACCCTCCACCTCACCTAGACACCTCACCTAGCCACCTCTCCCTAGACCTATCCTTGGCATGTTTCCATAACTAACTAAGACCAAATATTAGCTCATTAAGGCAAGTAAGATCAATTCTTGCCTAATCCTACCGTGATAGATTCAGGACTACATTTGGTGAAAAGGGACCTCTAACATAGTTATGTTAATTAGTTATGTTATAATTAACCTAACATAACTAACTATATTAACTATTATCTAACATAACTGATCATAAATAGATTAGTTATGTTAGATAACTATCTAAACCAACCTGACTCAATCATGCCTAAACCGACCTAACTCCATAATACCTAAACCAACCTAACTCAATCATGCGTAAACTGATATGACTCCATCATGCCTAATCCACTTAGTTTCAATCACATACACAAATAATAACAGAAATAAAAATCAATAACCCCATCCATGCTATAAATACCATCAGCTATAAATCAATAACATAACATAGTTCTGTGATAGCTCATTAATATAGTTAGTTATCTTAGATTAGTTATAACATAACTAATCTATAACTAATATAACATAACTAACTATATTAGTTAATGTATCAGAAGAACTACATTTTCCCGAGATCACTTTTCACCGGGACTATGCAGCAACACTGAGGGGCATAGGGCCCTTGGAGGTTAGCTCAGCCACTCTTTACCCTAACCAATTCCCCTTTCACTTTCATATTCTACCCTAGTTAGTTTCCTTTCTATATCAATAACTAGAAATTAAACCAAACATGTAACGATTGCTAAACATCTTTACCATCATAACTCATACATTCATTTCATCATGTCTACCATTTCTTTACCATAATCATACATTTTCCTACAAATCATCTTAACACAATCCATATCATCATTAACTACACAAATTAATGAATTAGAAATTCAATCAACCATAAAACTTGACTCCACCGTGCCTAAATAAAACCTGACTCAACCATGCCTAACCAACCTGATTCAATCATAACTCAACCTAACTAACTCCACCATGCCTACATCAACTTGACTTAATCATATCTAAACCAACCTGATTCAATCATGCCTAAACCAGCCTAACTCCACCATACCTAAACCAACCTGATTCAATCATGCCTAAAATGACTTGATTCCATCATGCCTAATCCACCTAGTTCCGATCACATACGCAAATAATAATAGAAATTAAAATCAATGACCCCATCCATGATATAAATACCATCAAATATAAATCAGAAAGTCTCAGTGTATACATACATGTGTACATGGATATAAATAAATACCAATATCTTATAAAACCTCTCATATACAACCTCACCTCTCTTCAGCACATAGGACGGTATATGATCAAAAATACAAAACTCTCGTATACATCCTCACTCTCTTCGGCATGAAGGCTGGTATATATATCAAAAATACACATCTACACCAAAATGGAGGTATGTATGGCTATCGAGTAGCCCTTGTTGGATATCCTCCATATTTGTCTCACCTATCTCCTCCTCCTCCTCTTCCCCCATATAGTGTCTAGCTAACATCTCATCACCCACCATCGATTCGGATGGATCTCTGCTAAGACCTCACCTAGGACTCGGCCTCTATGAACTAGTGGCCTCGCCTAAACTCCGTCTCGTGGCTCGATGGCCCGTTATGCTCTACACACTATGGATGCATGACCTGGTCCTCTCACTCGAGGCCTGTTGTGCTTTATACTCTCCATAGAATAGGAAATCTATCCCTGTGGCCATCAATCGATCCTGATAATACCTCACCTTGCCTAAGGTATCTCTCAACCTACCTATAGGTATTTTCTATGGTGATACCATCGGTCTCAGCCCCTGTACATGTCTCTCAGGACCTTGTCCTTGTACCCGTGCTTGAACCGAGGGGACCCCATCCCACCCCTTCCTATATATGGGCTGAAGGACCATAACCTATGCCTATACAAAGTGGCCAACTAGCCCTACAAACTTGTAATTTACATCTATAGGGTGGCTACCTATACCCCATCCTCTTCTCCACCCCCTGTGGGTGCCTATCTCTATGCTACCTAGGTCTCAGAGAGTGGCCACATGTGCCTGAAAAGTGACAACCTATGCCTCCGAACCTATCAACTTCCCCGCACTATCCGCAAACCATGTAACTATGGTTGCCACCCGACCTCGAGAGCGTCTCTCTGCACTATGATTGTGGCCAAGTTCAGCCGCTCTAGCATCAATGGTACAACTCGTAGTTGTGTCTTTGCCCACCACTATTTGTACCCATATGTAACTCTAGCATAATCAATCATGCTAGTCAACCACTTTCTTCTTCTACCCTATAGGCATCGTCGGCTGTGGTAGAGGCATAGGCCTCTCCATGTCATCTCTCATTTACTGTGGGAATGATGGAGGTACATCCTAGAGTAACCCAAACTACCATCTGACCCTATTAACAGGTATCATCTTTTTCTCTCCGAAATGACGCCCCTCTATCCATCGGAGTAACTGTAGCTCATCTAACTCCTTGTCCATCTTCCTGTATGATGGGAATCCCACATACGGCCTCCAAATGATGTCTACCCTAGAAAACCCCTCTAGTATCTTCTTGTAGTGGGCTACATCATGCGTAGTTGTGCCTGCAATGGTGCAACCCACCACCAACTAGCACCCACCACATATAACTAACCTGGACCATACCTAGCTCAAATGCATCTAACCAAGGCAACCCAATCAGATGAACACACACAATGTGCTCATATGCCCAATAGTGAAGAAGAAAGGTGCAACATAAGTTGAACCTCTATAGCCTCCCGTAGGCCCATAACTCCTGTATAGCTATACCAAGTAGGTAGGTTCCTAGGAAAAGAAGGTCCTCTCCTCCATCATATCATGAAGGACTCCCATCAGTGATCATGGGAATCTCCCACCCTCTGCATCTAGTAGTGAAAAACAACACATTGCCTCCATAATCAAGACCACTAGCCTCATCTCCTTAGGATGAGCCGTGTACATCTCTCCATAGCTCAAGCTAGCGCTATGAAACCTCATCTCTGCCATCCCCTCTTCGAATACTATCAGCATCAACTCCTCTGATGCCTCTAAATAAATAGAATAAACCTACACCCCTACCATTGATAGCCATAAAATTCTTTAAACATCCTTCAAGGTGACAGTCATCTCACTTGTCAGAAAATGGAACAGAGATAGGTCACGAAATCCCTTATATCGATGAGAGTGACCATTAGACTTAAATCACGATCTATATGCCTATAACGCCAAATCCCAATCAGACCCACCTCGGTCATGTGCCTCCACTCCTCATTGGTCACGTCTCCCCAAACATCTAGTAATAAGGGAGGTACCCTATCCCGCATTTGTAGTGGTCCCTCACCTACACCCAAAAAAACACTATTGTCAAAACCTTCCCATACCAAACACATACTGTACCCAATAAACCTTGTCCCCAACCCTTATTACTTATTGTACCCACTCTACTGATTTTCCCTTGCTAAACCAATATTTTCATGCACCTTATACCTATTCCCTACTCATTACCCTTTGTAAACATATTACCCTTACCATTATCACTCCCCTTACTTCTATCTCCCATCCCTTACCCTTCTTTTCCCAACCTTTTCTACCTATTGATCTATTCTCCTCTAAACCCAATTGGTATCGGTTCCTTATGACTAGCATCGGTCACCTACTACATAACCAATGCCAGAAGTTTCCAACCAATGTTGGAAAACCCTTAACCAAAGATCGGTCACTATTGTATAGCCGAGTCCATTAAAACCCCCAAAATTTTCTAAAACTTTTACAAACTAGCCTAATCACCAATCCTACCCTACCCAAAGCTAACCTAAACCCCTCCCCACCCCTATTTACCCAACCTCAAACCTCCCCCTCCCTCATTTCACCAATTTTACCCACAAATTTAATTATATTTCCCTACCCAAAAACCCATACCCATATCACCCTTTCTATTTACATAAGAAAGAAAGGTTGAGAACCTACCTCATCCCGGTGTCGTCGGCGTGGTGGTACATCTAGCTGATGTGTTGGTGGTCCACCCAAACCCTCTCCCACCTCCACTATGCCTTTAATGATATCTCCACCAATCACCTCACTCCACCCGATCTTGTGGACCCATCGACTTGGCTCCTCTAATGAACCGGATCCATCCACCTCAACAGGTCTCATCCCTCATACTTTTTCTTAACAAAGAACAATTCGTTCAGTGCTCTATCATTTTTCCCACAAGTAAAAATGTAAAAATGATTCCATATTATATGCATTTTTCTTTTTTATACCCAAATCAACAAGACTGACATTGGTCAATTTATGCCCTACCTAACTAGCGTCGGTCATTACATAACCAACATCGGTTACCTGTCATAATCCTGTTAATACCTTTTACCCATTTTGAGAAAAATTTTCCCTTTCCACCACCTTATTGACCTTACCCACCCTTATTTCCACCTACCTCCGCACCCATATTACCTACACCCATCCTAAATTGTGTTTAAGGACCTGTTGTTTTTACCCCTAACTCAGTCATACCCATATCGTGCCTTATATGCCTTGACCTGGAACACTGTTTGTGACCTTTAAACCCCTGTGTTGGGTATACCTTGCAGAGTTGTTACCTGTGTTGTTTTGTCTACTAACTTTACCTTGCCTACTGTCATGATGTTTATCCTGAACCAACCTTTGGTTTCTTGGAACATACCTAAATGTTCTCGCACTGACCTACATTGTGTTTTTCCACCATATCCTATACCTTGGATATCGAATCACTTCAACCCTATTTGGATAGACCTATCGACCTTAACCAACATAGCATTTGAAATCTTTTCACTCTAGTATTGTGGCGTAGTTTATACGTGTCTCAGTGCGTTTGACTAGCACTACCTTTGACCCTAGCCCATTTCCCTATTTTCCCGATTTTCCCTTTACCCCATTACCCATTTTTACCTCCACCTACCATACCCACACCTACCTACCTAACTATTTATTAGGTTGATATCCCCATGTCCTCACCCATTGTGTCTTGCAATGATGGTACATGTTTTTCTTAGCCTAATAGCCTTACCTTTTTATGGTCGTGACCCTTATCCAAACAAACCTTGACCTTTTGACCTTTTGGATGTACCAAAACCACACCTACGCGTTCCTACATCTTACCCCGTTGAGTTCCCGGACCGTATCCTTTACCCTGGATACTAGACTTCAACAACCCTTGTTTGGATGACCTTTACAACCCTATCTAACATACATTTGTTATGTTGAGAAACCCTATTATCTCATGGCATTTCCCAATGTGTGCATACATTTGAATGCTCTACCTAATCACCCACCCTACCTCTTACAATCACCATACCCTTGACCATCACCTTCTTTGCACCCAACATTTTTTATGAAACCACCCACCTCCTCCTTTTAACAAACCACTCAAAGCAATTCATTCTCTCACCTCATCGGTTCCTAGTTTTAGGGGGTTACCTTCACCCATACATGGGGCAACCACATCTTATTTTTTTCAACTTCGCTTACCAATACAAGCTACACAAAAAAAAAGGGGATTAATGTAGACACCAAAATTAGGTCACACTCCCTCGCCCCCTATCGAATAACCAACTCACATATATTTACCTAACCATGGCCCCTTCCACCCTACATTAATATTAATTTAATTAACTTAATAAAATTAATACCCATCCTCACAAAATTCATTACTTCATTATTTTAATTAAGTTAAATTTCCACCTCACCCCTCTACCTCACCTAGCCATCATCACAAGTAGGACTAGGGTTATGTATTGGGAGAAATACATTGGCCTAAGGTACCTTTTAACCTGGACTATCTAAACCCGGCATATTATGTTAATAGCATATAGAGGTTGGTTGAGGTTAGGTTAGTTAGTTATCTAAGATCGGTAGATTTGCTTATTTAACTCTTCTTTTGTGGTCTTGTTTTATATTTTAGGTAGTTCCTCCCACCCAAAAGGAAGTTGTCACAGCTTAGGATTGGATTGAGAAGTTAGAATGTACGCAACAACCATCAAACCAACCATCATAAATATATATATTCCTCCTTGGCCCTTACCCTTATCTATTTCGTCTTGATACAAGAAAGATAACAAAGTGAAACAATAGTTGTAAAGAATAATTAGGTTTTTACGTGAGACCTTGTTGTTGACATAACTACTTCTTTACTCAGCAAGAGGGAACTCTGGTGAAGCATTCTTTTTATCATATTCCCCATAATCACGGATGTGTATATGTGTGCATTTTCCTTTAGTTGCGGGTGTTTTGCTATGGGTGAGTCCCGATTCATCGCATGTCACTTGTTGCGAATGAGTCCTCCTTGCTTTATGGAACATTTCCTTAGCTACATGTTAGGTAAAATACATAACATCTCCTTGGAATAAGTACAACATTTAGATCAATCACTCAATGGTCATTCATAACATTAAAGACATTAAAATGCACATAAAAAATCCATGAGATAAAGTAACTTAGTAATAACTATATTAATTAATATATAAGTTCCATAAACTTATGTTCATGGGGAATGTCTTTATAGGATGACCAAAATATCAAATTTCAAGGGTACATAAACATGGTAAACTATATCGATGAGACAATAACAATGATATTAATGGGTCTCATCACACCCCTAGACTTAATCTCTTGAATGAACTCATTCAATATTTTTCTAACTTGTCCATTTCTGATTTGTATTGCTTATCCTTTTCCTTTTGGTATATACCTAGATGATGCTAGAAAACTATCTTAAATTAGTTTGCAAGGATGTTCCCTTAGGATCGAGTTAATAAGTAACTAACATTATTCCCGTAGCACTCCATTATCCTCTCCTGTACTTCCTCATTGAGTACTTTGTCTCTAGACCAGTGAGGGATTGGATAGTGAAGAATAGGTGGATAGTACCCAATTGCAAACCAAGTTGGTCCGCATGCCTTCACTACTTGAATATATGGGTTGACTTGCTGGAGATTTTGGATAATATTTGGATAAGAATGAATTTCCTTTCTCTTTAGCTCTGGTGACATCTATTCCCATCTTTTCTTGCATGACTATGTTATCTCAGCTGCATTGTACATAATGTGAGTCTTGATCTCCTCATGATCTTCTTCCCACATCATGTATACTCTCTTCTTGATTCTATGTTCCTTCATGAATTTGGAATATTCTTCTATTATGGCCTTTGTATTGTTTTCTTCTTCCCTTATCTTTAATGGCTACTCTTTGCACAACTTCCTATATTCAACCATTTGTTTCTCTCTGTAGATTTCATTATTGAAATAAGATCATAGTGCCCAGAATCACACATCCCCAATGTATAGAACATGGATCCAATCTCTATCATATTCTAAAGCATAATTGAACATATATAGCTCACAAAGAAGAAATTGTATTTCATGTGGCATTTGTAGATAAATTCTAAAAATGGCCTTTCCCCGTTGATGTAAAATGGAATATCACTATTGATACAAGTAAACTTCAACTACAACATTTGTTCTTTTAATAAGACACAATAAACATTTGAAGGTGGTCTATAATTGAAAATTTCATTGACTACATGTACTGTGTCTTCTTGTTTATTTTTCAATCATGAAATATCATTATCCTTTACCCTTAACATCCTATCTTTTTCTTAAAAATCCTATTGGTGTTCGAAGAGTAATTATTGATTTTTTCTTTCCCATTTTCTATGTAGTTTATTACAATAGTTCTCAAATTTCTACACCCAATACTTCAAACTGGTCTCAGTGTTGCCATGGTGTTACATCTTCCTATAGGTATATCCTCCGACCTGTGTCTAAATCATTCAACATGTAACTAGAGGTTATTATACAATAAGTCTTCAAAGAACCCCCTAGGCAAGGTTATCAATTGTGTTCTCTACATTAAATGGTAAATTGGGTTCAATACAATGACACTAGATTGAGTTGTAGTTATTATTTTTAATGCTCCATTTTTTTCTTTCATACTTTCCCAAGTTACGAAATTATCTTTAGGAAACACGTGAGTAGTCTCTGGTACCTCAAAGTCTTCATGGATATTGGTTAAAATTTCATTTTTTTCAAATAATACTTTTCATTCATGCATTATATGGCTTACCTCTGCACAAACAACCTCTGTTTGAATACCAATGGATTCAATAGGTATTTTTGTAGTAAGTTGTGAATCCAATTTCTTTTCTTTTGTCTGCTCATTTCCCTAGGTGGTTCCTCCATAGCTATGTCTACATTTTTATTATGGTAAATCCTTGTTTAACTTCCCTTAGAGTGGGTTCATCATTCTTACCCATTCTCTCCTCCTCACTATCTAGTGTTATTGGAATATTTTCCCTGGACTTTAAAGTTTTTGGATTTTTAGTTTTAAGTATATGGGATCGTCTTCAAGGTTCATATGCTTTGGAGGAAGATTTCCATTTTCCCCTAGAAGAGAAAGACTATGGGTTTGAGATATTTAACAATGCCTTTGCAACAAGAAATAGTTTAGGAGATATGAGCCTAAGGATCTATTCTAGAAGTGGCATTTCCTCATTGAATGGTGTTTTAGACGGTAGGGAAAATTTAGAAAGAACTAGGGTTTCTGCAATTATAGGTTATTTTGAAATTAAATTTTCTTTTGGAGGCATAAAGGAACTAGCCGAACTCTTTTTCCTCTTTTCATAGTTCCCTAACAAATCATTTGTTTGTTTTTCCCGTGTGAAATATCCCCAATTCATTATAGGATGTTCTAATACTAATGCATGATTTTTAGCTAGGGTAACAAGACAATGATGAGAAAGGATATACCTTCCCCTCTGTGATTCTCTACTCATCTTCTTTAATCCTTCATGCATGAAATTTGGTATATTTACTTTTCTACCTTTCTTCAAATGACTTAACAATTTAAAATGAACTCTGTCTAGTAGGGGAATATCTACCTTTATAGCTGAAATATTTGATGATATAATTAGAAACATCTACCCATAAAGGTTTTAGATAAATATGAAGTGTACCTTGTCTATCTGCCATGAACTTGTCATCTTCATCTACAAATTATGCTCAAGCTTCTTTAGGATTAGCTTTCGTAGGATACCTTTCACCTTCTACTAGTAACCCGATTCTTACTATAACCGGTATCACGTTGTCAACCTTAACATGCAAAATGATTATTGTTGCTTAACCATATTTGAATGTAGTGGTTAATTCTTCAACTACTCGACTCATTAAAACCTTGAAATTCACTTATATAGTACATTCAGCTGCTATCGTGACAATATCAAGGATCTGTGGTGGGTTCCTCAATTGAGAATGATCTGTTGGTTCATTTCATATAAGATCACCCCCTATTGTGAATTCTTGCAATTCTCTAAAATTTTCTAGATTGGGAATTTTCCTTTTAGCACCGAGGATGTGGAATGCAAATGGAAGGAGGTACGAAATACTTTTGTTTTTTAAATTTCACATGAAGCTAGAAAATAGAATTATTAATTTGAGTGGGAGCATGCTCATGTGGATTTTATTCATTGGATGACATGGTATACATGACACGAATAAAAAAGTGGTGTGACATTATTAATAATAAATTTTAATGACCAACGAGGAATGTACATTAATTAAATATTATTATCATATAGGTATTCAATCAAAGGAAAATCAAGTGCACTTAACTCGATATGTACGTTGAATGATTGTGACATGTGTCATTTTTGAGTTCTATGCCTTTGGATGCATGTATGAGGTTGCATGTTGATGTACCACGTGGCTACAATTAGTGTTACTATAGGTAATGTTATAAAGAATTAGCTCCATGTATTTTAATGTTCACATCGTTGGATTCTTGAATCTTCATGTAATTAGGTTCTATCAAAAGAAAGAAAAACAAGGATTTTGTTACATACTTTGAATAGTGGACATTGTATTCTTTGCACCATCTCCTTTCATAAGATATTATACACTCCTTGATGCAAATTCTTCAAGTCATGCAAACTAGAAATGCTAATAAAAAAAATTATATTAGTGATTGGTTTTGATCACCATGAGGGATGATCACATCAATTTTATTCCTCTTTGTGATATCTAGCAAGCTAGATGATCCAAGGTCACTTTGAAGATCTCATTCTTCCAAAATACAAGAAGATGAACTAGTAGGTTCAACCTCTCGTATTTAATCTTGTTGTTCTCATTTCCATTTTGTTTTGGCCTCCTCTGAACTATTGAATGAAAGTATTCCTAATGGTTGGATTTTTGTATAATCTCAATCTATGATCATTTACCAATAGTTTGAATCTTGCAGATTAATGGTGGTGATTTTTACAGCCCCATTGGAAAATATTTTCTCAATTTCATATGAACCTAGCCACCTCATTCTAAATTTTCCCATGAGTTCCTTGTATTTGGAGTCAAAGAGAAGTGCAAAATTCCCTTCTTATAATTCCCTTGTTTTGATGTACTTATCATGCCACTTGATCCTTTATTTTGATATCACCTATGTATTATAGACATATTTCCTCCTCATTTCATCCAACTCATTGAGTTGAATAATCCTTTTCCTCTCGTGCTTCAAATAAATATATACCTAATTCCAATGAAATTATTAATGTGTTATGCTCAAAATCAATAGGGATGACATCATTCTTGCCATACAATAGCTCAAAATCAATGAATCCATTTGTTGTCTTCCATGTGGTATTAAATACCTAAACTGCCTCGATAAGTCTTTCCCGACCAATCCTTTCTATGTAGTGCAATAGTATTTGTCGATGGCATCAATTTACCTATTTTTTACTTCATCTTAGCTATTGGATTGTGGATGATAAGGTGTGGAATTCGTATGCTATATTTCATATTTTGTAGCTAAATCAGAAATACCTTTAGCAGTGAAGTGTGTACCTTCATCTGTGACAATTTCTCTTGGAACACCATATCTTGTAAAGATATGGTCATATAGGAATTTTTCAACTCCTTCACTCTTTTAATTTGGTAAGGCCTTTACTTGTATCCATTTGGTGAGTTATTATGTGCATATCATGATGTATTCTTTTTGTTGATACTCCGGGTCAATGGGTACCATAAATTGTAATCCCCATTGATCAAATGGTTTTAATACTATTTGAGGTTGTAATGAAATTTCATTTGATTTGGTAGGCATCCCCATTCATTGGAACTTATCACATCTTCTTGCATACAATGTTGCATCCTTATGTAATGTAGGCCAATAATACCCTATTTTTAATACCTTTTGTTTTTTTCTCTTTGCAGAAAAGTGTCCTCCATATGGCTCACTATGGCAGTATTTAAGGACATCATCAATACATCTTTTCATAACATTATTATGTCTTGTGTGGAATATGAAACCAACTATCCAAAATAACTTCAAACTTTTCTCTATAATATATTTCTTTTTAGAATATAGATAGTGTGGAGGTGTCTTACTTGAAACCAAATAGTTAGCTATATCAGCATACTAGGGTGTCTTAGTGGAAATGTAAAATAAGTGCTCATCTAGGAAAGAATCATCCACCACCGCCTCTTCATTATTATTTTCCATTCTTGAGAGAAAATTTTCTACAACATTGTCTTTTCCAGGATTATCAACAATTGTTACATCAAACTCTTGTAAGAGCAGCAACCATCTGATTATCCTACTACTTACAATTGGTTTTTTGATCAAATATTTAATGGAAGCATGATCTGTATGGATAAAAACTAGATATCCTGTGATGTAGTTCCTGAACTTGTTGATAGCATATACAATGGCTAAAAATTCCTTCTTAGTAACTGTGTAGTTAAGCTCAGCATGTTATAAGTTCTTACTCATATAATAGATGGCATAATCGAGTATCCTATCCTTTTAGCCTAGTAAAATCCAATTGTAGGGCCTCAAGCATCTATATGTATATGAAATGGTAAATTCCAATCTGGCCCTCTCAGCACAGGTGCAAAGGTAAGCATTTGTTTCAATGCTTGAAATGCAACTTCACATTTTTATTTCCATACAAATGCAACATCCTTTCCTAATAAACCAAAAAAAGGTGCTGCAATTTTGCTAAAATCTTGAATGAATCTTCGGTAATACCCAACATGGCCCAAGAAAATTCTTACATCCTTCTTTTTTCGGGTGTTGGAAAATTTATAATCATTGATATTTTGTTGGATCTACCTAGATTCTAGTGGATGAAAAATAATGACATAATACTATCCCTTCAGACATCATCATGTAGCATTTTTCATTACTCAAGGACAAATTATGCTCCTTGCATCTCTTGAGGACTTTATCTAAGTTTTTCATTTCTTCATCAAAAGTGCTTCCATGGACTGTAAAATCATCCATGTATACCTCCATATAGTCATTGGTAAGATCTGAGAAAATACTTAGAACTTCCCTTTGAAATGTTGTAGGTGCGTTGCACAATCCAAATGGAATAACAAAGTAAGAAAACATCCCCGTGGGCATGTGAACGTGGTTTTTCCTATTCTCTCGAGTAATCTATATTTGATTATAGCGACTATAACCATCCATGAAATAAAAATATTTTTTTCGACAAGAGTATTAAGTACCTGAAATGATCATTTTTAGTTGCTGAGTTTAGCTCCCTATAATCCACGCAAATCCTCCATTTTCCATTATTTTTGGGGACAATAATGAGGGGTGACACCCATTGACTATTTGAGATTTGATATATGAATCCAAAATCCAAAAAATCTTTAATACCTCCTTCACTATTTCCCTTACTTGATGGGTTCATTCTTCCTTATGGCTACCTTATTTTATTATAGTTTTATTTGGTGTAAATATTATGAGTAAAAAGTTTAGGATGGATTCCATGCATATCTTCATACTCCCAAGTAAATGTTGTCTTTTTCTTTTTGAGAAAAGTAACTAATAGATTCTCCTAATGTATGCTTAATGTATTTATCACATTGAGTGACTTACTAGGTATATATCCATTTTCTTGGAAAGATCAGTCATAGAGCATATGCTTCTATTTACAAAATTTAAGATAAAATCATGAGGAAGAAGTTGATGTAGGATGTAGTTCTTACCTATAATATTCTTATTATTTTTCTATGGAAAGATTTTATTTTTAGGTAATCTTACACATTGCAAACTTTCCATCCTCCTCTTTACCCTTACCATAATTGTTCTCGTTAGAAAATTAGAAAGAACAACCTCCTCCTCCTATCCTTCTATTGTGTATGACTTCTCCGACATCTTGATTTTCTTAACTGAACTCGGTATTTTTCCTCTAGTTCTTCTACCCAAACAATTTGGTATTCTTTGTTGAATGGTTTTTCAGGGGGTAGATCATAAGATTTTTGGTACCACTTCCATTGGAGATGATCATATTACCTAATCTACATACAATGAATTCATCAACAGTTTCTAACCATGGTCTCCTAGGATGATAGGATATCCTCCTAAGTTTTCTTTTGGTTTTAGAATGATGAAGTCAATAGGGTACTCCCAGGAGTCTACCACTACTACCACATCCTCCAAAATTCCTTCAGATTTACTTTGTGGATATGTCTGCAAGATGCAAGATTGTGGTTGTTGGTCTTAATCCTTCCAATTTAAAATAATTCATTATTTTTTTTTCATTACATTTATTTCTACTCCTAGATCTATCAGTGTGTTTTTAATCACCATGTCATTGATTGTGAAATTTACTAGAGGACTCCCTGGATCGATATACTTGGGTAGAACTGAGTTCCCAAGAATAATATTAGCTAGTTTTCTAATGACCTATATAGTAGATGGATCCTTCCTCTTCCTTCATGGATTTTTAATGCATAGGTCCTTAACTAGTTTATTGTAGATGGGAACATCCTTAATAGCTTGTATCAATGGTATTTTAACACAAATGTCTTTAAGATGATTGAAAAATTCAATATCAAATTCTGATCTGAGGTCAATCTTATTTTCTTGTAACCTTTCGGAAATGGAGGCTCATTATCATGTGTCTTACACTTGCTAGAGTTTTGGGAAGGTTGTGGTGGATCATCGTGAAAATATTTTGTCCTTGATGTGGGTCATCATGTAACAACTATGGTTCCTCTACAATTTTAGTAATGGTTGTTCCAAATGGTGAGGGAAGTTATCTTCTTGAGATAAGATGGCTATTGTTTATATAAAAAAAATAAGTAGGGTATTCAGTTAGTTCATTGGAATAGGCTGTTGAGAAGATTTATTGTTAGGGTTAGAAATTGGTTGAGCAGGTAGTTGTGTAGCTTTTGGTTGGGAGCCTGATTGGGGATTAGGCATCAAAGCTTTCTCGCTGCTTGGTAGGGAGGTTGTTGATAAAAAATTTGTAATTAGGAGGTGGGTTATTCCATTTTTGTCCCCTCCATGGTTATTTCCATGATTGGGGAGGTTTTTTCCATTATTTTGTCACTGGCCTTAGTAGGGAGGTTTCCACTATTTTTGGTACAATTTAGGATAAGGGGCCCAACCTTAAGGGTTAGCCCAAGGTGGGGGTTGTATATATGAATTATTAGACCAATTTTTAAATGAATACATAAGATCTTGTGTCATACCTCCTTTCCTTGGTGGTCATGGTTTCCTTTGAGAAACATAGAAAACTTTCCCATATTATGTTTCCAACATTTTAAAATCATGTGCAACCTTTCTTTCTTGAGCAATTATGGCCAGCTTCTCTACATCTATAGTATGATTTCTTCCTTATACATGAATGACAGTACTCTATGAGTGTTACATCTACATATTCATTCTTCTTTTTGGCATGTAGAGAATCCAATTGATTAGCCATATCATTTACAATCTCTTGCTTCATATTTTTAAACATGCTAACAATCTCAAACTTAGAGATGTCCCCCATTGATTTGGTAGATACTCCACCTCTTGATCTTGCATTTATTACTCTTTTTATGGTAGCTCTTGAATATTTTTATAGGAATCACAAATATCTTGAAATCTATCCTTTTAAATATCTCCTACTCCTATCATGTCAAGAGCATCCATGTCATTGTCATTGAGTCTCTTCAAAAAGAGTATTTTGAGGGAGTCGGGTGGTATATCAATGGTATGTCTTGACTTTTGAAAAAAAAAAGATGAATAGTTCCAAATAATCTACTATTGGTCCATCCTAATTTTGTTTCAGTCTATAGATTTCATCACTTCCTCTACTACTTGTTCTGTAATAGTCTTGATACTTACTGAGGAATTTCACCTTCATCTATATCCATATAGTAACAACTTTCCTTCCCAATCCCATGAACCACCTTAAAGCAACATCTTTGAGTGTTGCATGAAACAATTTTCAATTTACGTGCATTAGTAGTATAATCATAACTTCTACACAAAACATCAAACTCAAAGAGAAAGGTGTTTGGATATTCTGACATGGCTCTATAGAAATTTGGAAAGGATGATGGAGAAATATTATTCATCCCGAAACTAAATTGTCATTATTGATGGGTAACTCAAAATTGGTTGTCCCATTATAAGCATTTTGATCTACTTCTTCTACCATCATTGGTTATTCGAGACTAGCTAAAAAACCGCCACTTGGAGGATTGTCTTCAAAAAGTAAAAAAAGTACAAAGGATCCTTCCTTTGAATCTTAAAAATGTTTAGAGGTAAACAAAGATATTTTTGCTACTTGTGGATTAGGTAAAAATATTCCATGGGAATCCTTTTGATGATTTATGCATCAACTACTCTATTCATTCAATGATAATTAGTTAGGGGGTTTAATCTGAGGTAATTTCCTAAAACCTAGACTACTTCTAAACATGAAAAACCCTCTTCAACAGACTTTATAACTTAGCAGGGTCCCCGAAATGATGCCAAAAATGTTGGTGCAAATTAACTTGCAGCAATTAGAATGTTGTTCACTAATCCACAATCATTTATTCATCAAACCTAGGGACGTAGACTATCAACACTACTAGTTTATTATACATATTTACAACTGTTCAAGAGATATAACTAAAGGATTCTATCACAATAACTGGAAAACATAATGATAGCACTAAATTAGATTGCGATAAAATAGATACTACAATTACTAAATAAAACAGTAAAAATTTCTCATAAGTAAAGAAATGAAGTGTTGCAACTCTAATATACTCATGCACAAAAATTTAAACAACAAAGAAAAAGGAAAGGGGTTTAGCTATCCACAAGTGGGCCCTTCCTTTGGTGTTATCACTTTATAAGGATTGTTTCTATAGAAAAATGATAAAACTCATATTTTTATTCATCAAGCATGAAGATTACAGAATACAACTACAAAAATTTCCTTTCTTTCGATCTATATTTTATATTCATATCATTCTCTTTATATTAAATAGAGATGTGAGGAGACTTATTCAACTAGTAGTTACATTTTTATTGAGTACCAAATCATTCCCATGAAGTCCATGGATTCCTATGCATGTATTCATATTTAAAGAGAAGTGTTATAATACATCAACATAACTAATTGTTCATTAAAACAATCAATTGTAAAATTAGATCAATTATTTCAAAGTCGTAGTTGTAAAGAATAATTATTTGTTGGCATGAGACCTGTTGTTTTAGACATAACTACTTCTTTAATCAGTAGGTGGGAACTCGGTGAAGCATTCTTGTTGATCATCTTTCCCATAATCATAGTTGTGTATATGTGTGTAGTTTTCTTTGAATGTAGATGCTTTGCTACATGTCCGAGTCCCAGCTATTGCGGATGAGTCCTTCTTGCTTTATGACAGATTTCCTCGCTTGCATGTTAATGAAAATACATAAAAAATCCTTGCAACAATTACAACATTCAGATCAATCACTTAATATTCATTCATAACATCAAAGATATTAAAATTCACATACAAAATCCATGAGATAAAGTAACTTAGGAATAACTATATTAATTAATATATAAGTTCCATAAACTTATGCTCAAGGGGGAATGTCTTGATAGGATGAACAAAATAACAAAATGCAAGGGTACATAAACATGAAAAACTATAGTAGATGAGACTATAAAAACATCATTGATGGGTCTCATCAAATATCATTAAATATGCTTTGTTATCTCGATGTTGAATTAGATTTTTAGAAAGAGAAATGAAACTCTCGAATAATACATAGAATAGGATTACTTTATTTAACCTCTATATGAATATCTTCCAACATTCACTTTAGCCACATGGCTTCTTTCATTATTTCCATTGCACTTCTATACTCTACCTTAGTTGAAGGTATGGAAACTGTTGGTTGATTTACTATTTATCAAAGTAATAGCACATGTACAAAACTTGAAGACATATCCAGTTGTATATTTTCTATCGAACACAAAACTAGTATCATTATAATCACAATATCCATATAAACATGCATTATAAAAATAAGCATAATATAAACCATTATTGATTTCAATTTTAACCGTCTATAAATCGTACATTGATAGGTTAAAAACAATTTTTATAACAACTTAAATAATAATATTCTTAATAAATAACCATGTTATATTACCAATATGTTGAACAATTTCAACATATTACTCTTGTAAAATATAAATTAGATGTAATCAAGATCGATGTCTCCAATACAGACACAAAGGCATCCCTCAATGCCATTTGATATGTATATAATACTATGTTTAGTAAGCACATACTAATATACTTAACTAGATCCCGATTCAAATCCATTAACTAGTCATTAACAAGACTTATCTTTTATAATTAGTTAAAATCAATTATAATAAGTAAGTAATTTACATAATTAAATAGTGTCAAATAGATTTAGATGTAGTGCTTGACATTGGAAAGCATGGTAAATGAGATAAGGTTATATTTGTAATGTCTAAAACCTTGGGAAATGTGGACATAAAATTTTGAAAAGAAGTTGAAGATGGATGGACAAGTGTTAAGAAGAAAATGTTGTGATCATATTATCACCCTACGAGAGTGACCAGGAGTCATATTTAAATGTTGTGTTTCTTTTTCACCCCATGTGGTGACTTGGAGTCGTGGATACATTATGCAAAATCCTAGGTAATTTTTCCATATTAATTAAGTTTGCTTTGTGTTCTAGTCTACGTTTTTTGTTTTATTCTAGTTTTAGGCCACTCTTGACCGGGTTTCCACATTGTTTTGAATATTGGTGTTATTTTGTTCCTTAAAATGTACATGGCTTTATTTGGATGGTATATACTTTGTTGTAATAGAGTAGGAACCCTAGAAAAACCCTTCATTTACCAATTATCAAAAAATTTACATAACTAAACAAGATTTGAGAATACTCAAATTGATGATGATTTTTCCATCTTTATCAAGGAGATTAATTGTAACTTTGGGTTCGTGACCAAGGCTTAATAGTATTAAGCGGGTCGCATATGTTAAATACTAACCAAATTTATTAATCAAAGTGCATATAATGATATTTGATCAAGGAAAGTAAATAATATAAAGGTATAAATTGATTTAACAGGCAGAAACATGTCACGTATCCGATGGCTAAAAGAGGCATACATGGCATAATTTCATGGGATTTTCAAGCAAATGTATTAAATGGACAACAAGTCTGTGGAATAAACTGAGTTTAAAATAATATTTTTTACTTTGAATGAGGCATACGAAAGGTAAAAGGTAGACATGAGGGAAATAAGGAAATAATCACAAAGTCACACATAGGAAAACCTAAAGCAAATTAGAAGTCGCACCACATGTCAACTTGTTGTTCCTCCCAAGATGCACAACTTTAAATGGCCATAACTTTCTCTCCACATCTCCAAATTAGGAAAAATTGGTCTCATTGGAAATGTATATTTGAGACCTTCAATGCAACATCATTAGATTCAAGAATTGATGGTATTTTGTGCAAGAAAAAGAGGAAAATAGTTTAGGTATTAAAATGTAGTTCCATACTCCCAAGCACTAGATTAAATTAATTTATTTATTTGAAACCTTTTGAACCTACTCTGATACCATGTTAGATCTGAGGGGTTAAACACATTAACCATTAAATAAGATTCAATATTAATTAAATTAATATAACAAACATTACAACAACATTATAACAAATGCAATAAAATAAAATAACACAGACACAAAGATTTAATGTGGAAAAACCCCCAAGGGGTAAAAACCACGAACAAAGGTAAGATTTCCATTAATGAGAAACTCATTCTAGTACATCTCCATTCCCTCACTTATCTCTTCTATGAATTCATCACATGAATTATAAATTCATCATATGAATTATGAATTCATCATATGAATTATGAATTCATTACATTTTAAATGACCCCATGGGTCAATATAAATAAATTAAACTTGTGTGACTTCTCATGAAGCAACCCGTAACCATTAATTGATTTTTAAATAATAAATTAACATGATTAACATGTATTATATATGAAATAAATTAAAATATTAGATATTATAATGTATTTAATTATAAACTATATTTTATTATAAGAACACTTAATATTAAATGTTCTAATGATTCTTCACCAAATAACAACACACAATTGGAGCATCAAAATGAAGGAGAAAAGGGCAAGAAAGAGAATGATGAAAAATAGAAATAAGTAGAAGCAAAGAGAAAGGAAGAGGAATAAAAAACACCAATAAAAACCAATAAATATAGGAGAAGGATAAGATGAACGAGGAAGTAAAAACACTACTAAATTCATTAGGAAATTTTAAGAATGTGCTTGGATTGAACATGAGCAGGCACTCACACAAACAAATACTAAGGAGGATAAAAAGAAAAAGGAAACACAAGGGGAACAACTAAAAGACATTTCATAACCCACAATCACTCCCGTGGCTTAATGGCTGCTATGTAAATTTAACAACATCCAAAATATAATGCTAGGGATATGTGAGCCTCTTCTTTAGATTCGACCATCACATAAGAAGTTGTGTAAGGAGATAAATAAACATTTTGGTGGGAATCATAATCAATGACATAAACATGTGTAATCTATTTCTTCCTTCCTATCATGTATGCATAGTAGTTCCTCAAATCATGTAGATGATTACATAAACTACCACATTACAAGCTTTAATCAATGTGTTAGAGTTTGATCTTGAGAAGCCACAATTGAAAATAAAAATTGGAGTGTTGGAGTATTACATTGTCTTTTGTGACTTTCAACATTCCACAACACTCTAGCTTCTATGTGTATTAGGCTTCCAAAATTCATCTAGACATGTATAAATAAATATGTATGATTTTTATCAAATAGGAATTCAAGATTATTCATTTTCTATCATTAGTATTAGAGCTCAAGACCTCTAACGAGTGGTTTTCTCCAGCCAAGGAAGAACCTTCTAGTGACCTATAGAAAAGTTCCTTAGAACACATGTGAGGAATATAATGAGACTTGATTCCTTGTTTTCTTTCCAGCAACTTGAAAATGTGGAGGTGTCGCCACCGGTTATTTTCATTCTACCTGGGTGGTACAAGGATATAGGTACACTTGTGGAAGATAATGTGGTTCTTTAAAGAGTCACTTATCACACATGTTCTTCCCTTGCAATTGGCACAAACCTGTAGACATGTGACATTGAGGAATATCATAGAAGATGTTTCTCATACTTGTATTCAGAAATGACCTTCTTGCATTGATTGGAATTTTCCTTTTACATGTCATCGTTATTTCCTTTCTCTTTGTGTGGTAAAAGAGACATGCATGGAAATCATCAACTACAATGTAAACATTGATACCAAAACGTGGATTTTTTAACAAAAATCCATTTTCTTTAGTAACTACATTAATTAAAATAAAAATTTAGAAGGAACTTTAAATGTTATCTTGTCTCCTTTGGTTCTTTAATTTCATACCTATTACTGATCATTATAATTTCGAGAGCATAATATTAAAATTTATTAAAAAAATGATCATACGGCCTGATATAGAACCTAGAATGCAAGGTAGGGGTTGAACCATGTAGTGATTTGTTACTATATAATGATGTGGCTAATGTTTACTTAAGCATTGGCTTTCCTTCTAGATTACATGCAACCAAATTTAGGGAACATTGTTGCTACAAGCTTGATGACGAATAAAATTAATCAAAATTAATTGGAACTCTTACATTGGAGTCCAAGGTGTGAAACACTTCATATTTGGTGTCGACCAAAGGAGAAAGGCTATAAATAGTATTAATCAAGAACAAACCTTGAAAATGAATCCACCAACCACAAGAATACCAAGATAACGTTTAAGGTATATCTTACAATGACCTCAACAAGGAAAGAATTGGTTTGCAACTATGTGAAGAAATATTTAAAAAATAAGTTAGATATGTTTCAATAGAATAAAAGACAATATTACTACCCAAACTTCATAAATTATTCTATAAGAACGTGAGCAACCAGCTTGATTAAAGGCTAAGCATGTGATCCCATGTAGCAATCTAAGAGCATGACAATCATGCCCAGAGAATCTAGTAGAAATACAAAAAACCATAGGGATAAGAAGCCTTTGAGAAACTTGTAGAGACAAAACCATGTGTTTGGGTACATTTCTAGGTCCCAAACACTTACTAGCATTCATATTATTCCTAAGCAAGAAAACTAGTAATTGATGATTGTATTTGGCCTTCTTCCTTTTCTTCTTGTTTTCTATTTGTCCTTTCACACCCCACAGCCCAGTCATTATTTTACTTAGTTATCTTTTATGAATCTAGACACTAGCATCCATAAAAGATTGGAGTTCTTAAGTGACCATTTCCCCTCTGGGTGCCCCCAACCCTTTCTTATCTTAATCACTTCTTTTGGGTATCTTTTTCACTTATGGTCCAATATTCCATTTGTCAATTACAAAATTCAAACATTAGAGCTATTGGTCATCAAAATTGCACCTACATCTTGGATCTGGAAGGATTGAGTCATTTGAGACAACAATGGAACCATCTCCAAGTTGTGGGACCTTGTGCACTTGAGACAAATATGAAGAAGGTTGGTTCCTCTATCTATTTCTACTGCTAAAACTACTCCTAGTGCTGAAAGGAAAAGCTAAGATAATAATACCAAGGGACCAAGGATAATTGGATAACATGAAATAAAACTACACTAAAAGGTGATAGCACCAAAAGAAGAGGGATGAAAACTATCCATTCTAAGTGAAAATGAAGGGAAATGCGTGAAACAAGGCTAGGCATGTGTAGCACAAGTAAAACATATTTATTAGATAATTTTCATAGAACACGACTAGAAAGGGAACCGCAAAGGATGGGGAATGAAAAAAAAGCTCGTAATTTAAAAGAGAGGAAAGAAGAAAGAACATAAACATGCTTAGGACAAAGAATAATCACAAAACGATGCTTTCATTGCTTCCATAAATGCATAGAACTATTACAATGTCGAAAGAGGCCGATATCCATGTGCACGAGCCAAGTCTAAAGGTCTAAAACTCGAATATAGAAAATATGAAGTCTTTAGAAAAAACACATAAGGATCCAAAATTTCCAATGTTAACAATCAATGTAGCTATTACATTTATATATGAATCCATGGAAGATGAAGAGAAGAAGGAGGAAAAACCTTAATTTGAAACACACCACCAACAAGAAACATTCAATGCTTGTAAAATCCACTGGAAATTTTTTCAAATACATTTCCTCAAGTCTTGTTTGGAATGTTAGAGAAGGAAAGAGGGTGGATCATATCAGATCATTCGGTTGGAGTAATCATATCTACTCATTAATGTCTATAATAACATTTTCCCATTTCTCACCTAGCAAATCTGTTAAAAATTTCAATTCTAATATTTATCACTATAGCATATGTCAGTAGCTGTTGATTGAGACTAGGTGCACACTGATCGAGATATCGTAGAAAAAGATATGGTTGTATGAAGTATTTCAAAGTTGTCTGTGGACACAAGAAATGTGGCATGTGTCAATTGGTGAAAGGATGGCCAACTTTGTAAATGTTCTTTTTATTTCTTCCATATGTTAGTCATTGATTTGTTGCAAGGATTTGGCACCCTATTGGTGCATTTGGATTAGTTACGTGTGGCACACTCAAGAATGTCATAGAATGACATTGCATGGAAAGGCACAGAGAGGATGGAGCAAAGGTATGCACGTGAAATCATGAAGCGAAGGAGTGAAGGCGGAAGGAAGGTGTGTGCAAAGACACGTGGAGGAAATGAGGAAAAATGATGAGTGGAGAACATATGGTCAAGGTACAACTATTACAAGGTAATTTTCAAGGCACACAAGAGGGCCGGATAATTAATCTGGTTGAAGTAAGTACAAGGTGCGCACACATAACAACTATCATGAATAAGGTGAATGTGGAGAAGATTCGTGGAAACTAAGAGTGGAACAAAGAGGAAATGGAAAAGGGGAGAAGGGGAAGCTTGGAAGGGCATGTGAGGAAATAGTGATGAAGTGAATGTTCTAAGGTGACAATTGAGGAGTATGCCACTACAATGAAGATCTCTGAGTCATAATATGTATGTATGTTATCCAAATAACTAGGAGAGTTATTTGGATAACAATTTTGGTGACTTTCGTGCCATCTCGCTTACTAGATGAAGGAGATCGGATCCTAGAGAAACCATTGGGCATGGGTTTTGTAATGTAATCATGAAATTATGATTTAAATCTTTGAAGAACTACCCCTAAATTCACTTAAATGATCATTTCTTGACTCTATTCCAAATTTTACAAACTAGTGAAAGAATACCAACACTCTGGAAAAAAAGAAGAGCACACATAGGAAGCACACAAAAAGAAAGAACTATATACAAATAAGCAAAGTGTGCATGAATCACACTTAGAGGAATTGAAACTAATTTAATATACACAAATTGATGTAGAAAACTTAATGAAGGGTTTGAAATGGAGCCCATTTACTAGGATTTGTAGCGAACTCCATCAATATGAGTTAACTCGAAAGAGTTAGCCTATTTGCACAAACTGATGATGTATGTGCCACTACAAATTGCAGCAAAATTTGAATGGTTCCCTGGTTTAGCTCTGTCACAAGATCTCATTTCAAAACCAAGTCCCTAACTTTGAAAGCTTGAGGCCTTTATTTTCTCACAAACCCTTTTTTTTTCTAATGTTCTTCTAGCTTGATCATGGCAGAGTTTCTTGATTATTCAATATTAACTAGCTCTATCATTCTAATTTATCTTTAGTCTCGACTTCAAGCTCTAGTTGTTGGGAAAACGCCAATGAGTTTGACTATAGTGTCAAAGGAAGGGTATCCTCTCTGCCATAGACAATCTTGTAAGGTGAAGTTCCTATTACTTTTTAATTTTAATTCTATCTTCCCAGAGTGTACGCGAGACCTTTGACTTCCACTTATTTTGGCTAATGTTCAATGTGTGCTTCATGATCTTGATCAGGTTCTTTTTATTGACTCTACCATACCATTTCCCTAGGGGATAATAGTTGGAATATGTCTTCAAATAGATACCTAGATTTAGAGCCCAATCAGTGATTTTAGTGCCAAGAAAGGATTTTACATTATCAAAGATAATGGTTTGAGGAATGCCAAACCTTATGACTAAACCCTCAAGAAATTCAAGGATGAATGATTCGGTTGATTCCTTGAGCATGACCACTTCTATCCATCTGTTGAAGTAGTCCATAGTTGTCAACACCCACTTGTGTCTAGCGCTTGAAGGTGGATTGATCATGCCTATGAAGTTGATACCCCATTGTGTAAAAGGCTGATCCATTTGGATTGGTTGGAGGGGAATTGCTACCAATCTCTTCTTTCTTGCAAATAAAGTGAATTTCTTACATTTTTTGACCCACTTGTGTGCATCTGCAAAAAAAAGTAGGCCAAAAGATACCTACCATTATGATCTTCATTTTAGTAGTCTTGGTAGAGAAGTGTCCACTAAAGAATCCATCGTGAAAGTATAGAAACACTTTGTCGGTTTGCACATCATTGATACACCTTAAAAGCATGCCATCAAGATTCTTCTTGAAGAGAATTCCATCAATCAAAACATAAGGATAGATTTTAACCTTATATGTCTTCTCTTTTCTGTTTTATGTCAAGAGGGTATGCACCCTTGGAAAGGAATTTTCTCATGTCCTTTAACCATTTACGCATGTCGTGGTGTGTGTATTCTATTCAATTTCTATGCACAGAGAGCTTCACCAAGAAATAATGAAGTCTCGATTCATTATGTGTGTCCTTAGCAAGCTACTTATAGAGTGCACTACCTCTTACTAGATTTGTGGCTTTGATAGTTACATCATATTCCATGATTTTGGTCACCCATCGTGCCCTTTTTTCATTGATTTTTACTCCCATGATGAAGTCTTTGATAGAATAGTGGGGGACTAGCACCTTGATATTATTTTTGGAAAACATACTCTTCAATTTATTGACCACACACATGATGGGAAAGACCTAATTCTCCATGTGATCGTATTTTAATTCATAATCCTTTAGCATCTAGCTGAAGAAAGCCACCGTTGTTCCATCCCTTGTTCAATTTCTTGTGTTATGACAACAACAACACTTTCATCATTTCCATAAGAATAAAGGATAAAATACTTTGATTAATTTAGGTTGATGAGTGATGGTGTGTGAGCAATATCTTGCTTGATTTTGTTGAAGCTCTCCTTTCCTTCTACTATCCATCTAAAATCCACGTCCTTCTTGAGCATCAGGGTGATTGGCCTTACCAGTCCTATAAAGTTAGGAATAAACCTCCTAATAAAATTAATCTTACCAAGAAAATACTGGAAGGACTTTTTGTGAGCTAGTAAGGAAAGATCCGGGATGGCTAAAATGCACTTAGGATCAATTGTGATGCCATCCTTTGAAACGACATGGCCAAAAAGCTTTCCTTGCACCAAAACAAAATTTCAATTCTTGGGGTTTAGGGATACCCCAAATTTTCTACATCTCATAAATACTTTCTCCAAGTGCACTATATGATCCGTGCCCTACTATGAGAAGATTGTAATGTCATCGAGGTAAACCAAAATAAACTCATTAATGTAACCTTTGAAGGCAATGTCTATGACACGTTGAAACATTGCACCTATATCTCGATAGACTAAAGGGCATATTTTGGTATGCATATGTTTCCCATTTACCTGTAAATGTTGTTTTGAGTCAATCCTCTTTCTCAATGAGGATCTGATTGAAACCCGATTACCCATCAAACATTGAGAATCTCTGCACGCCGGTCATTATCTACTGAGAATCTACTCCATTGAAGGCAAATGATAATGATCCTTTAGAGATGCCTTGTTCAAATGTTTTAAGTCAACACAAAGTCTGATTTCACCATTTTTATTGTGCACCGGAACTAGATTTTTGACCTAAGTAGAGTACTTGATGGGAAAAATTATATTTTCCTTAATGATTTTGGATAATTCCTTTCTCATGAGGGGCTCTATCTTTGTGTTGACTGTTGTTTCTTTTATCTAATGGGCTTGATACTAGGATCAATGTCATTGGAGTGTTGAGAAAAAATTGGATCAAAACCTTTGAGGTCTTCATACTCCCATGATAAGATATCACTATATTTCTAATAGAGAGAAATGAAGGCCTTTTTAACATCGTGTGTGCAAGCCTTCATTGAGCAGCAATTATTTTCCATGTGCAATAGTAACTAGGGAGTAATCTTCTTATCCAATGCACATATATTTTTCTTCACCTTTGAACTCATCATCAAGGATAAACATTTTCTCTAAGGTGACCAACCCTTTAGGAAACTTATTTAACTTCAATTAATCACTTGGTCACCATAGTTGTCATGCAAGTTAGCTTGCATGTTTGATTAAAACTTAGCTTCATTTTGAATGAACTAGATGATCTACGCATCACTATGAAACACTTTCCAGCTGGTGTTGTTGTATAGAATAGATGGTCTGATCACAATCTTCATGTGATGAGTTTTTCCTTTAATAAATTCCTCAATAGGAGAGAGCCGCAAACCAAGCACAAATCATTTGATCAGCTTCCTTATTCATTCTGTGCAGCCCCACCAGATATTTAGAGCATCAAAGCTCTCTAGGATGTCCCAATATTTTTGTTTATAATCTTTGATAATATTATTCTTTATTTGGAACTTGTTGGTGACTTGATGGATAACCAACTCAATATCTCCAAAGATCTGCAGTTCCTTAATCTTCTTCTTTTCAACAATAAGTAGACCATGCACCAGTGCTTCATACTCTGCTACATTATTAGAACATGAAAACTACAACCTATGATTGAATAAAAATTTGTGATCCTTAGGAGAAATGAGAACGAATCCGATCCTCGCACCATTTTTACCTATGGATCCATCAAAGTATAACTTCTATAGACTAGGGTTCTCTTCCTATTTCTTTAATGCGAGGGGTAGCATAGTTTCTTCTTTAAGAATGCAATAGGTACCAAGCCCAATTTCATGAGCTTATAGTTCTTTAGCATATGGGTCAAAATTATGGTGCCTCTCCACCCACTCATCAAGTACTAGATCGTAGAATATAATGTGGAAGATTCTACTCTTCTAGAACTCAAGCTTGTTCTTCTTGGATCAAATAGTTGGCTTGGAGAGGAGATGGGACATATGAATCTACACGATAGGAAAATATTGGCCTAACTTGTATGATAAACTGGGTACCATAAATTTTATTGAGTATCATATGAGACCAATAACTAGAAAATTAACCACCCAATTTAGCAGTAAAATATCTTGAAAACATAAGGAAAACATAGGGGGTAGATCAATAATTGACACATCTTGAGTTATTGTAAGACTTTGACATGCATGGAGAGTTATCTCAAGATCCTTGATGATTCCTAGGGTAGAGATAGTTGAACCATAAAGTTGTAGGACTCCTTTTGTCAGGGGGCTATACTTAAGTCCTAAGACATCAAAAATTTTCTTCAAAGCATGTGTAAGTACTAAAACCTAAAGCAATCATGATATTATCAACAATATGTTTTCCTATGATCAAGGATATGTACAAGGGTGGGGTTTTAATAACTTTACTTAGTTTCTTCTCCTCTTCTTGGCAGATGTTGATAGAAGCATGTGGCTTGTGCATAGTTGGATCAGTGCGTGGGAGTTGTGTCAGGGATTCATGAACAAGTCATGTTGGGATGGAATGGACAAGGCATCTCACATTGTGACATTTATGTTTATATTTTTCATCTGGTCCATAATGCTAAATGGAAAACCCATTGAATTTTACACTTGAGGAACAAAAACATCCTTGTTTGGTTGCTCGGGTACAAAGGTAGGAACCTTAGCTAGCACAGAGGCGTAACCTACCAAAAAGAGAGGCACATGCCACCTCTAGAGGAGATTTGTAAAGAGCCTTGAGTGTGGGAACTTGAGTGATTTTACTACTTTGGATGTCTTAGCTACTTCCTTTTGCTTTTGAGGGTCTCGCTTGGATTGCTGGAATTGTGACTCGCACGCCATAATCAAGCATTTTCTTCTTATATCTTGTGTTGTCTGCAACTTGGGAATGTGGTCTTCTTGTGTCCTCGGTAGCTTGGTTGATTGCACATAAGTCTTTAGCACCAAAGAAGATAAAATTTTCCTTTGGCGAAGCTTTTGGATTTTCTTGGTTATCTACATCTGGTGCACTCATTGAAGGTTCATAGCTGGAAGCATTCTGAATCATGTAGGCTTGTGTGCAAATAACACTAGCATAGTTATACTAGCTATCAGGAATATTGCAAGGAAAGAAGAATTCAGAATCTTGTGCCATGTTGTTCGGGATCGGGCCAAGTGCTTGACTTGTGTTGGGCAATCAAATAGGTTTTACGGGAGGGATAACCTACAAAGGTAAGTGCACATTAGTATTCCATGTATCTTGTTTTTCTAGTTTTGTTTGAATCTTTCATTCCCATACTAATTACGCCAAGTTTGATTTCTCTATCCTTGCACCTAATTGAACCGTTACGTAGGATTGTGCATGTTTCTTCTCCAATGATTATAACCTTATTAGATAAGTTTCTGATAAGGGCATTCAATTCATTATCTTCTTTTTGTTGTGTAGGGGAGTAAGATGTAGATGCAACTAATTGCTTTCTCAAAGACTAGAACTGGAGTAATAGAAGGCTAGGGTGCTGGAGACATCTCTAGGAACAAGGGTGCATGAGGCCTAGGCACCAACTTACCAACATGAATAATATTGTTTTTTTCCTTATTATAATGTTGTATGCAACAAATAAGGTTCTACCTCCCATGGAGTGAATCACGAATGAAATTTCACTATTAAAATCCCTTAGATAGTAAAATAAAACATATTGGGTTGTAGGCCTTACCACTTGAGGAATTGTTTCCTAAGTATTCTCGAATCTGATGTTGAAATCAATCATCTACTCATTAGGTGCATGCTTTGTTGTATTCATCTGCTCTACCAATGATAAATGATCTGATTTATCTTCAAAGTAATTACAAAGAGCTATTCTAAGCTCATCCTAGGTAGCAATAGATGTAGGTCTTAGGCCATGGTACCATTGGAGTGCTTTACCCTTGAAAGAGGCTGCAAGAAACCTAACAGCAACATCATCATGTTCAATCAAATAGATAGAGCATACATTGGCCACATCTTGAATGTGTTCAATAGGGGTGACTTGATTTTCTCCCATGAAGTATGGAATACTTTTGAGCACGATTGTTGGCATATCATGTTGAGCATTGAGATTGAGAGGGCTTCCACTAGTGAAGCTGGTAAAGTTCCTTGGAGGATGAGGAGATTGGAGCACAATGGCAAGGCACACTTTGGTCTATTTTGGGGAGGAGTAGGGTACACATTGCATGTTGGAGATGGAGATGTATGCATGGATGATTTGTTGCATGTGTTTCTTATTGAAAGTTGGAGGTATTCAAAGGATCCTTTAATCTGCAAAGACTCCTCTACTATGCACTCTTCTCAAAATAGGTGCTCGGGAATGCAAAATAGGAGTTCTAAAAATGTTGGGAGTTGACGAGTGTGTTGAAAAAATCCTCCAAAGGCTAGAAATACTAAGTTCACACACCATAACTTAGCAATATGAAATTCAAGCTTTAACTACTTCTCCCACTATGTGTGCCAGGAACTATTGGTCATCAAACTTACACCCATGTCTCATATCGGAAGGATCGATTCATTTGAGACAAAAATAGAATCGTATAAAATTTGTGGGAACTTGTACACTTAATATGGGTCTCCGAAAAGGTTGGTTCCTCTATCTATTTTTAGTGCTACCACTAATCCTAATGCTGAAAGGGAAATCTATGCTAATAATGCCAAGGGACCAAGGATAAAAGGATAACATGAAAGGAAACTACACTAAAAGGTGATAGAACTAAAATGCATGAAATAAGGATAGGCACATGTAGCACAACTAAAATGTATTTATCAAAATAGTTTCATGGAACACAACTAGAAAGGGAACTACAATGGATGTAGAATGACACAACAAGCACGTAATGTACAATAACAACACGAAGAAAGAACACAAACATTCTTAGGACAAAGAATAGTCACAAAACGATTCTTCCATTACTTATAAAAATTCATAGAACTGTTACAATGGTGAAAGAGGCCAATATCCACATGCACAAGCTAGATCTAGAGGTCTGTAACTCAAAATATAGAAAATATGAAGTCCTTAGTAAAAGTGTGTAAGGATCCAAAATGTCCAATGTTAACAATTATCCTAGTTCTTACATTTATAGAGGAATCCATGGAAGAGGAAGAGAAGGAGGGAAAAACTAAATTTTAAACACAACCACCAACAATAAACATTCAATGCCTATAAAATCCACCCACAAATCACAAAATGCGCTTCCTCAAGTCTTGTTTGGCATGTTGGATAAGGAAGGATGGCGGATCATATCGATCAAGTGGTTCAAGCAATCATATCTTCTCATTAATGTCCGTAATGATGTTTTCCCATTTCCTACCTACCGATCCACTAATAATTTGAATTCAAATATCTAGCACTGTAGCCTTTATGTCAATAGTTTTCAATTGAGACTAGGCGCACATTGATCGAGCTATGTAGTAAAAGCTACGATCAAAAAGTTTTTCGAGTTGTTTGCACACATAAGACATGTGGCATGCACCGATTAGCTGACAGGGATGACTAACTATGCAAATATTATATCATTTGTACGACATGTCACTCATTGATTTATTACAAGGATTTTACACCCTTTTGGTGTGTTTGGAATAGATTTTGTATGGCACACTTAAGAATGTCATAGAATGACATGGCATAGAAAGGTGCAAAGGAGGGCACAAAGGTATGTGTGTAGAAAAATGAGGCATGGGGATGAAGGAAGAAGGAAGATGTGTGCAATGCGTGAGGAGGAGATGAGGAAAATTGATGAGCAGAGAATGTATTGTCAAGGTGCAACTATTACAAGGTAATGTTTGGGGCACACGAGAGGGACATGGACTTAGTTGATTGAAGCAAGTACAAGGTGCATGCACGTAATAGCTTCTAAGAAGAAGGTGAATGCATAGAATATGCACGCAAGGTAAGAGTCGAAAAAAGAGGAAACAAAAAATGGGAGAAGGGGAAGTGTGCAAGGGTGCACGAGGAAACAATGACCAAGTGAATGTGCCAAGGAGATAATTGAGGTGTGCACAACTGCAATTAATATCTCTAAGTCAAAATATGTATGTAGGTTGTGCAAATAACTAGGAGATTTATTTGGATAACATGAACATATAAATACATAACTATGTGTTTAAAATTATGGGACCACTCTCTGATCATTACTACTCTCACCTAATCTTACACTCAAAAGGAACCTAAAGTAATTCAAATCATTCATCTAGCATCCATTCAAGGGAAAAAGGACTACATTTTCTACATACACTACATAGGAAGGAGAAGTTCATTCTATTCCATACTCACATTTACATTTTATAGAAAATCTATCTAACTATCTAGTGCATCTTGCACAAGGGAATCCTAGGGCATAATTTATACACACACTCACAAGAACTACATGGATTTTGAGATGTAGTGCAATGCTCACCAAATTTCAAACTGTCAGTGACTATTGGGGTTAGTCGGACTCCCATTCTACATATTTATTTTTTTATTTCATGTTCTTTGTGGTATTTTGTAAGTGATATATGTTTTACAGGTTATAGGTACCCTCGGTGATCAAATAATGACACACAGGAGATCAATAGGGAATATTTGTGACACTTGTGTGCTATAGCAAAAATCAAGTTCTTAACATTTTCACAAATCATAGATGACTAGCTAAGGTCCTCAGTGCCCAAGTGCCCCTACCCAGCCATGGGAGCCCCTGTCCATATATGGGCACCCATGTCTAGTCTTATTATTTCAATACAAAATTTATCTTGAGCATTGAAGACATTGTTCACTTCCTATTTAGCAGTTTTCCCAACTCAAACTAGTCTCGATCAAGCTAAAATCAGATAAGTCCTCTCTCCTTCCTCTTTGCTTAGGGTATTAAATATTACCCTCTTATATTTCTTGTGTCAAATTTGAAATTTATAATTTATTATTATATCTTACTCTACAATATTCTATTTAATTAATTTAAGATAAATTAAATCATTTGGTGAAACTGCATTCAAATACACTTGGATGCTTCTTTTTCTTCTCTCATGGCTCCTTAATTTCATCAAATTTATTTGCATGATCTACTTCAAATGCATCACAATTGCAAGTTTTTCTACACTAAATTGTAGACATTATGTATCTCCCTCACAATACGCCACCTGTTTAAGTAAATTCCATTTTCAATTGTCTATTTGATTACTCTACCTCTCTTAATCCTCCATCTAATCAACCCACGTTAGATTTAAATCAATATTTAAATTTTTTATTTAAAGACAAAATACAAGCTATGGAAATAATGAATACGTATTTTAAATTTGAAATCTAACATCTCAAGGATGTTTCTCAAGCCCATTCTAGTTATCCCTCTATATCTCATTCTATTTCTATGATCTGTCACATGTGCTCATATCAAAGAACCCCAAGTTTAACCGCTCCTTGTGCCTCTCAAGTTTTATTTCAATGATAAGAAATAAGATATTCTTCTGCAGATACTCACTCAAAAATCAATCAACTTGCCATTTACTCATTCCTATCCTCCATATCTATGTGCTAAATACCAAGGCCACTCATATTGCAATTATCATAGAATTAATGGGCATAATGAAAATGTTTTTATGCTCTAAAATGAAAATATTGTCCACCTTAAGCATTATGGTCTCATTTCAATTACTACGAACGAAATGCTACAACATGTCCATCTCTAATTTCTGCATCTCACTTTGGGTTCCTAAAACTGATTCATCTATGTTTAATGAACATCATTCCATTATTACTAATGTTCCTTCTACAATAAGTCATGAGCCGCCTAAGAAACTTCCTCTCAAAATTGGTCCAACCCCTCCTCTCAAGTCTTCTACCGAATTACCCCCTCTAACTAAGCAACCTCCTCTAAAAATCATTCCAACCTCTCCTCCTCTCAAGTATTCTACAACATTATTGATCCCACATAAGCTACCACCATTTAAGATTCCTACCCACCCTACTCTACTTCCATTTCCAATTCATTTTATCAAAAAAATTATTCCTTATATTGATGGCCAAGACACATTTCAAGCCCTATCACCATCGAAATATATTTCTTACATTGTCACATAGATCTCCATCATTGACATACTTTGTGTGTGCATTGCAATTCCTTCCATTTTATCTAACTATAAATTTTTGCTAACATCTACTATCACACTTAACGCTCCGAGATTCATGATTCATGTTTTTAATAACTTTAAAACCTTATGATACACTCATTTTATCTTCATTACCCTATGATGTACTCTAGTTCCATGGTTCATACTCGAATGCTGAGGGTATAAATCTGAAATGAACCTCACCTCACCCACACGTGTTATGCTCTATGGTTCATTGATCTATTCTTGCTAAGCGCAAATTTTTCAAACCATTTCCTATGATGTACTCTATTTCCATGGTTCACACTCGAGCGGAAAGGGTCTAAATATGAATTGAACCTAACCAAATTCATTTTTAAAACTCTACATTTCATGATCTATCTTTATAGCATACATTTTCAAACCATTTCACAATGACACACTCTTGTTCTATGGTTCATTATTGATTTTTGAGGGCTATTTTTTAGATGAACCTCATCTCATGCTCATTCACATCCACCGGGAGAGTGTTGCTCCTATCACATTCACATTGCATACCATTCCATATCACTCATACACAACATATTGCATATCTTGTTAGCACTTACTCTTGCATTCTTATACTACTTACATGATCACACTTTGTTTACTATGTTATTCAGATATTTTGAATGTCATTATCTTTATCATATACACATGCACACTCACTTTTTCTCTAGTTGTGAATAAAAATATTATATGTTATTACGCGTAGAAATGATGCTTGGGGGAAAGTTCACAAAGATGGGGGACCAAAAAGTGACCAAAAATATGCTTTTTGGTCATTTTTTCCATAACACGCTTGCGTTATGGATCGAACATGTTATAACACGACAAGTAAAAATAAATTACATGTTCTAATGCAAGTGTATTATGACTCAAATTTACCAAGCCAAAATTTTCTCTCAATATAACACACTCACATTATAACGTGCCCGTGTTCTTGTTTTGCACATATTCCACATTTTTAACAGAACGCGAGCATGTTATAACGTGAGCACATTCAAATGCACTCGCGCTATAACACACTTGTGTTTCATCTTCTTTGATTTTGAAATTCCCAATCCATAGCTATGGATTTTCCTTGGATAACCAAACCTAAGGTTTAGACTATGTAATCTGTGAATAAATTAGTGTTTGATATAAAAACATAAAAATCTCACGTGTACTCCCGATATCTAATGTATTATAAAAAAATATTCAAAAAACATTATTCTACGATGTCACGCTTAGTTTTACCTTGGTGAATATATAATTATTTCTAAAATACGATTAGTTTAAGGCTTTCATACATAATTTCTTTTACTAGTTCTTTATTTTCTTGCCAAAACCTACTCATACGTTTTGGTGCAATATTTAATATTTTTTCATTCAAATTTTAAAAAAATGGTTTTCTCTAAACTCCTTTATGTTATCACCAAATTACAACACCCCCTAAATTTATAGCATGTGAATGAGGAATTCGGTGTGCTTGGGTAACATGGGATTACCTCTCAAGTTGTGGGACTTAGGGCTTGAGATAATCCTCTAGAAGGCCAACTTCCTCTTCCTAATCCTAATTCTATTGTAGACACCTAAAATCCTCTTACGCAACCTTTAATGCTAAGATTGCACTAATTATCCTCTTTCTCATCATTTCCATAATAATTAGTATTTTTCTACTAATTAACTAACATTCCTCTTCATATTCATTAATTAACAACATTTTGTTAATTAATTATCCTTCCTATCATTAAGGATGTCAATTAATGACCTTTCATTAATTAATATCCGCTTCTACTTGGGTTAATTAATTATTATTAATTAATTACACTCACAACTCTAAATCAATAAATTACCATTTATTGGATCAAATTCCTCTCTTACATCCCGCAAATCATATTGATTTTCCTCTAATTAGCTTCTTTAAGCTTACCTCTACCTATTAATTAATCACCTTTGATTAATTAAAACATCCCCCAACTCCCATGACTTACTAATGACAAATTAAACTCTTCTAAATCAAGATTACCTTTTATAAAGTAACCTTATCCATTCCTAATCTTGTTTTACCTTTATCCCACATTCATCAATTTGCTAGCCTTTCCTCTTTAGGAAAGCTATATAAAGAACCCTCCTTCTTACCTTTCTTCTTGCACCATGCTTTGAATAGTGAAAGACTATAAGCATTTTGATCTTGAGCCATTCTCCATTGTTGGAAATAGCTTCTCCATCTTGCATCCTTTCACTCAAAATTGAGTAATATGGGAAGATCCAAAATGGCCTTGTAGTCATTCTTGGTGAGATTTCATTCTCAATATTTGAGATCAAGTAACAATCCACTTTGATTGCTTATGTTCTTCATAGGTTCATAGTTTAAGTTAGCAATCATAGAGAGTAGGAAATAGCTTAGCATGTAGTTTCATTTATGCATTAAAGAAGCATTTCATTTAAGCTCTTATCTTGATGGTTCATTGTTTAATTAGCATTTGATTTTGAAGCTATGTAGATATTATTTTCAATTTATAGATTATTTAATAAAACATGAGCACATTTGGCACACCCGTTGGGACTTACTCCATTTTCCTTTGCACTTAATTTCAATTTTTTGTAGTTAAGTTTAATTTTTGGTTACTAACCCTCTTTTACACATGTTGATCTAACTTGTTTTTCTTAACTTGTTTTATTTATTTTGCATGTGTTGAATTTTCCTCGCAGGTATAAAGGAGGTGAAAGGCTGTCAAAATTGGAATTGATGGGAAAATTTCAAGATTTCTCCATGTTTTCATTTTTAGAGCTTACTTTTTTAACATTCTATATGATAGTTTTGTCAATTTCTTGAAAATTTTAAATTCTTGAGCATGTAGGTTAGTTTTTGATAGTGTTGAGTCTTCTATTTACATATTAATGTGATGGGTTTATGTCAAAATTAAATCTTGGTTAGTAAATTTCAAGATTTCATCATGTTTTCATTTTTAGAGCTTACTATTTCATCATTATACATGCTAGTTTTGTCAATTTCTTGAAAATCTTAAATTCTTGAGCATGTATGTTAATGTTTGATAGCATTTAGTCTTCTATTCATATATTAATGTAATGGGTTGTTGTCAAAATTAAATCTTTGTTGAAAAAATTGACCATTTTACTGATTAACGGACATTTTTTTACATTTTTTGAGTGCATGTCAAGTGCATACTCGTGAGCATAAGAGCATATACGTAACCCATCTTCTGAAGGCCATAAAATTTACTCCCAAACTCTAAATGAATCCATCATTTAGCGTTGGAATGGTATTGAAGTTAACTATGCAATAAAAACATAAATTTGGGATTCATACTTACAGAAATTATAGGTTTTTCTATTATTTTGAAACTGCTCATTTTCTAACATGTCTAATGTTTTGATGAATGTTGTATTTCCATTCTTTACTTGATTTATACCAAAGCATGTGTATGCTCTTTTCTTGTAACTTTTGGTGATCTTGAGAATCAAAACAACTTTGATCTCTATCTTTTTAACATTGGGATTAAACTTGGAAATTTGATTATTCATTTTTCTTAAGGGAATGAACCTTTTACAAAGAATTTTTCAATGGTCCTTTAGTTTGAATTTTTCCATTTCTATATAGTTGGGATAAAGTTTGTTTATGATTTTCTTGCACCTTATGGTGATCTTGAGAATCAAAAGCAACTTTAGTCTTCATTTTATAACATTTGGTAAATTGGAAACTTCATCTTTCACTTTTAGTTTAAGAGAATGAACATTTATCAAGATTTTTGTATGGTTCATTGATTGTAAATATTTTATTTAATTTTTCATTGGATTATTTGTTTTATATACTCTTCTCTTTCATCCTTGGATGATCTTGAGAATCAAAAGTAACTCTTAATCCTCTTTTAAATAATGTGACTTGCTTAGAGAACTACTGATGCTTGAGTACAGGACCTAAAAATGTTTGTCAAAGAAAGGAGTTTGAAACAAAATTAAACTACTAATATATTTTTCATGAAGGTTGCGAAAAGGTGTTCAAGAAAACCACATCAAAATTAAACAAGATAAAAAGAACACCACATTCAAAACACTATATTATCAGGTTTGGATAAGGGTGCATCCTGTCCACTTAAAACTAGGACATAACCCCTTTGGCATAAGCTTTAAGATACAACAATAGGGTAGTCCTAGGAACCCCAAAGTATCCCATGCAAGAGGGAACATTTTGGATGAAACGGGAAGTTCTTCACATAAACTACTTGAATAGTTGTTCCTTGTGAGTTAGTGTTATTGGTTGTCTCAGTATGGTGACCCCAAAGGTGATAGTACACGTAGATGCACTACTTTCCTACTATGCTTGAAGGGGGTAAAGTAAATATGAGAGACTCCCAAATTATTTGTTGTGACTTTTTGGGTAAATCAAGCTCGCTTAAGACAACTTTGTAACACCTAGGAAGAGAGAACCACATAGAAGATATTATTTGGCCAGGAGCCCACTTTGACCATTTCAAAGCCAATTTTGAGTTGGGAGCTATTGTTCATCATGAAACATGTGAAGTGTTACTTTTCTTAGTTTTTGACTTTCCCTAAGGTGAGGCAAAAATTTATTGAAGTGAGGCCAACATTTTTATCCCCAATTGATCTACTTCCTTCACTTTCTTTTGACACTTTTTTATCAAAAGAAGAGTGACTACATTTGTGTTATCAATATATTTTTTTCACCATTTTTGTGTCCATTTATGCCCATCCATGTTTTTTGATGGGTTGTTAAACATTTAAACTGTGTGGATACATTTTTATTTCATTGGTAGCCTTTTTATCTTGATACCCAAGTCAAGATTGTCATCGTAGTTAGGATTGGTTCATCACTTTGGTTCTCCTTTGAACGTTTATCTTTTTATATCGTGTCACGATCTTGTTTCTTGTAAACTTGATTTTTAAATACCTATATTGTAAGGTTACGCTATATACACTTTAACAATTCCTAGGTATACTATAGCTTTAGTTTGATTTCAATTATTACCTGGATTTTGAAAAGTGTTTAGTGTTACCACTTGTGCATGTTATATCAATATCATCTTGATATCAATACCTTACTTTCTCACAAATTTTGGTTAACATATCTTGGTGAAATTATTGTGTCACTCACAATTGTAATTGACACCTTTTGGAGTATAGGTCTTAATTGAATTTGGGCTTTCTTCTAGTATATTTTTTAGAGGCCACATTAACTTCTTGTTATTACTTACGCCTTATTCATTTCCTTGAACTCGACATAAGTAGGGACATTTTTTAAATCATCATACAACACCAACTACCTTTTCAAAGAAAAATTTAGGAAGTACTCCACTTGACTGATTGGTTTGAAACTAAACATTGTGTGATTATGTCTTGTTTATCACTTTTGACTTATACATTTCAAAAAATCACTTTGATCCATTGATTCTTTATTGTTCATTATTCCTTGGTCATTAATTTTACTTTGTGTTTTGAACTTATGTGATTTTTACTTTTGTTTATCCACCTTATAAAATCATTTCTAGGATAAGCCTTTGGGACTTTGATCCTCTTGATCTTCTTATTTTTGCCTAAGTTCATGGTTATTTTTGAGCATATATTTCAAACCTTAGCATAAAAATTTCCTATCAAGAAACTTTTACATCAATTGAACATTGGGAATCTTTCATTTATATCCTTTATGTTGCTAAAATTTTGATCGATCCTTTGACATTTACTCATAATTAATCACGATGTATGTTTTCCTTAGCTTCCTTTTGGAAAATCACACAAGCATCCCCATCTTTATGAAATGTCTAGTTGGTTGTCATTATGTTGCCCAAATCAACATGAAACCTTCTTCACTTTGAAAAATATTGATCATACGATCTAGGTGTAGGAATTTGAACCCAACACATGCCAAAAATGACTGATTATCGTAAGGTCTCTTATACATACAACAATAAGGAATCAAATTTTTGGTGTTCACATAAAAATATGCCCATCATGACCAAACCTCGATTGGTTCTTTGTGCTAGAGAACCCATTCGGGTAACCCATTCCCCACCTTCATCTCATAGTCGGTGGTATGGTTTGGACACTTCGATCCAAATTTATATCTGAGTTCCCCCCACCCTTCTTATGATTCTAATCCAAACATTTCCTCTTCTTCTGAGGATTCTAATCCAAATATTTCCTCTACATATTTTGATGACTCAAATCCAAACTACTATTCAAATTCATCTAATTTGAATCCTAATTCATGGTCCTCCCCTTCTTCGTAGGACCTCTATTATCAGTCACCTAAACAATTTTCTCCTCCTCTAAAGATTTTTGTCACCACAAATTATCTTCATCATTCATCTAATGCGACTCCTACGTTGCGGTCCTCCCTTTCTTCGCATGACCCCTTTTATCAATTGCCTCAACGATGTCTTCTTCCTTTGAATATGCACGCGACTCCAAATACCTCGAATCAAAAATATAATACAATTCTTGAATCGTTGTCCTCTCTTTGTTTGCAGGACCCTTGTCATTTTCATCCAATACGATTCTTAAACCACGGTCCTCCCCTTCTTTACAGAAATTCTTCATCAATCACCCCCACAAATTCTTCCTTCTTTGAACATTCATGTGGCTCAAATTTCTTCTATTCAAATGTCTAAATTGACCCATATGTCACAATCCATAGAATTTGGACTTGATCCTACTAGTTTACGTGATTTATATACCATCGTATAGGTATGTCCACACTACCCTCTTCTACTCCCGAGACATCTAGCTACATATCTTCCTCATCCCCTAGATCATATTATTTTATAAATCATCATCAAACATATTCTAATTCTTCCACACCAAGTTAACCTATTTCTTCCAATCAACCCCTAGTGATTGATCAACAACTCATACCGATTGACCTCTTTTAGAATGAAGAAATAATCAGGGCATTTATAGGGGCACATGAAGATATTCCTTTAGAATATTACGAACAAGGATTCTCTTTAGACTTTGATGTGCCTACATATTGTGAGGAAAAGGTTGATTCCTTTTATCAAGAAATAGAGGAAGAGCCTCAAATCATGCAACTTGATCCTCCTCTTATTCTTCCATCTTCACATTCTTCATTACATGAGGAAACTCCTAGGTATTGCATTGATCCATGGCCTATCTTCTCATCACCCAATCACTCTTTTTCTATCATAATTCCTCAATCAAAATATCTTATGGGGTCAACACCAAGTAGCCCTTCATCTTTGTCTAGGTGTGGGTCACCTTCTAGTAGCCCTCCCTCTGCTATTTATGGGACATTTTTGAGTAGTGCATTATCTTCTATTCTAGGGGAATGTCTAACTATCCCCTTGTATCCTATGTATGGATCACCCCCAAGTAGTCCATTATCTTCTATTCTTGGACCACATCCTATTATCCCATCACCTTACATCTATGGGTCATGTCCTAGCAGCCCTTCTTCTTCTATTCTTGGGCCACATCCTAGTAGCCCTTCATCTCATATCTATGGGTCACTAACTACTAGCCTTCTTATTTTATTCATGGGCCACATCCTAGTATTCCTTCGTCTTCTATTTATGGATCACCTCCCAGTAGCCCATCTTCTTCAATCCTTGGACCAGTATCCTTTTCATCCATCACATTATTCTTCTACCAAATATTATGGCAAGCCCACTACCATTCCTCTCATCAATTATAAATGTCCACATTCTTCTCTCACTTCTCGGGATCAAACAAGTCAAGCATTAGCTTATAAGAAACCTAGACAGGTTCTTTATCAAGCCAAGATCAAAAATCTGAAAAGATCCAAAGCTACCAACAACTCTAATGATCATAAAATCTAAAATCAAATGCGATTCTAGAATGCACACCAACATACCCATCAAGTATGGCGTAAAGTGTAGAAACCTATGGATAGGTAACTCAAAATCCCATATATGATACCCATGTTTAAAAAAATCACAGTCATTAGTTGAGTGTGAACTCACCATGATAATAAAGATCGGGATAATATCAGTCTTGATAAACAAACACACTTAGTCTCCCTTATCAAGGAAGTCACACACATCATTGTTAGATCCTATCATATAAATTGAAATTGTTGGTCCCAAATTTTAAAAAATAAAAATAAATCATAAAACAATTCAAAAAATTTATAAAATCATAAAACAATTTAGAAATACAAAAAAATGAGAAAACATTAAAACATAAAAAAACAAAATCAAAGGTACAAAGATCAAACATTGCAATCAGGTATTGCATACACATGGATGTTATTTCTTCCCTTTCTTTCATATTCATCTGCAATTCATCTACCATTTTCATCCCTTTGATGTTATTGTGGTTAGCCTATTCACACGCATTTTGTGACATTTATCTCTATGGTATCCATTTGACCTTGGTCTTTCATAACCTTGGTAAATTAAAGAATGACTGACCTCTTAGAGATTCCTATCACTATTCTCATCTAATAAAATTTTTGGGAAGAAATTTTGGGCGTATTTTTGACACTATCCAATGTCGTCATCACAAATCACTTCCACATCCTTCCATACAACCATTAGTGGTTCTTAACCCCTTGTCAAACAAGAGAGCTGAAATAAGTTTTCAGAAAGCAAAAGAATCAAAATAAATCAATCAAAAAGCAAAATCTAAAAATCAAAATCAAATTGATATATAAATCTCTCTTGGGGTATTTCTAATAATCTCTATCAGGGCTATGGACGCCTGACTAGAAATAGAGAAATGTTGTGATTAGAATCAAATGAATCTCTGTTGAGGCTATGGATGCCTGATCGGAAAAAATAAATGTATAGTTCTCCTTTCACAATCCATTCTCACATCACCTTTCAAAATAAATAATTCCTACACATTGGCTAGTGTCTTCATTTATTTTCTATCAATTCTTTCATTCAAGAGGTAATTCATTTCCATGTGCACACACAGGATCTCGATGAGTAAACAGGATTAGTATGTTACCAAGTGTTACTTTTTGGACCTTGTTCAAACTCTTGCTTTAGCACATGTCTTGTCTCATGATTTGTGCCTTGGGCTAATCAATTTTTCATCAACCATCATCTAAATATTTTCATAGCATCATTTTTTCTTCGAAAATCATTTAGAACATCCATGTGTATCAGATGTCCTTTTTCCATGTTTGTAGGCACTTTTGTCCCCTTTTAATAAGAAAATTTTCTACTTCCTTTCTCTCATGTGTTTCTTCACCAGTTTATGTTGGGGGCATCCTTGTTCCCTCATGATTGAACCTATTTTATATTGGCCTTGATCCCCCTTCAACGTGTGAAGAGTTTTCTTTTGCATACTCCCACCTAATCACTAGGGAATTTTCACATCTTCACTTTCTTGTGCATATGCATGGCATTCTACCCTTATACATCCCATCTATCACCTGGGAATCCATGCTTCTTTGTCTTCCTGTACATAGTTTTAGAAAAATTTCAAAATAAAAAACATTCAAATATGTTTCTAAAAAATTAAAAATAATAAAAATCATTCTGCAAAATATCTCTCTTTGGTTCTCACTTGTTCTTGTGTGCAACTCATGGATCATCTTGATCTACCTCCATTAACAAAGTTGATTTTCTTACTATGTTTGTACTTTGGGGCACAATGAGTTTCCTGGTACTATTTCATAGTGCATTGCTTTTCATAGGACCCAAGTGTCCTCCGTTATTCCCCTTGCATGTATCCTTGCTTGGGGCACCATATTTTAACCCTTGTTGTTAATTTTCATAGGTCAATCAAAGCTTGATAACAAAAACATTGCATTATGTTTCTTTGTCAGGTTATCTTGTTTACTTTCTCGTATTGCATTACATTATGTATGTTGCAGGAGTTAGGCATCTTTTACTTTCTCGTATTGCATTTCATTTTGTATGTTGCATGGAGTTTGTGTTTTTAGCTATGGAAATTTTTTTGTATATGGATTTTCATGTCATACTATACTTCTATTCATTCTTTTTAATAAGGACTAATGACATCGATCATAAGCAAAATGATGAAATAAAGTTGGTTTTTACATCAGCAAGATGATAGCTATATCCATCTCTTTTCATCTTCATTTTTCTTCCATATCACTCTCCTTCTATCAACACTTTTCTTCAAAAGTAACTTGGCACAATAGGGATCAATTCTTCTACTTCTATTATGTTCTTTCATCTTTTCAATTGTCAATCGCCCTCTTTCATCACCCCATCGACACTCGAGGGGCATCCTTCATTCTATTAATTTTTTCTTCTATTTCTTCAAAAAAATTATTTGTTTGTACTTGTCTACTATCTTTGAAGTGGTGTCACTTATGCCACCCCAAAGAGGGGAAAATATAGACACCTAAAATCCACTTACGCAACCTTTAATGCTAAGATTGCACTAATTATCCTCTTTCTCGTCATTTCCGTAATAATTAGTATTTTTCCACTAATTAGCTAACATTCCTCTTCATATTTGTTAATTAACAACCTTTCGTTAATTAATTAGCCTTCTTATCATTAAAGATGTCAATTAACGACCTTTCATTAATTAATATCCACTTCTACTTGGGTTAATTAATTATTATTAATTAATTACACTCATAACTCTAAATCAATAAATTACCATTTATTGGATCAAATTCCTCTTATATCCCATAAAATCACATTGATTTTCCTCTAAATTAGCTTCTTTAATCTTACCTCTACCCATTAATTAATCACCTTTGATTAATTAAAACATCCCCCAACTCCCATGACTTACTAATGACAAATTAAACTCTTCTAAATCAAGATTACCTTTTATAAAGCAACCTTATCCATTCCTAATATTGTTTTACCTTTATCCCACATTCATCAATTTGCTATCCTTTCCTCTTCAGGAAATCTATATAAATAACCCTCCTTCTTACATTTCTTCTTGCACCATGCTTTAAATAGTGAAAGACAATAAGCATTTTGATCTTGATCCATTCTCCATTGTTGGAAATAACTTCTCCATCTTTCATCCTTTCACTCAAAATTGAGTAATATGGGAAGATCCAAAATGGCCTTGTAGCCATTCTTGGTGAGATTTCATTCTCAATATTTGAGATAAAGTAACAATCCACTTTGATTGCTTATGTTCTTTATAGGTTCATAGTTTAAGTTAGCAATCATAGAGAGTAGGAAATAGCTTAGCATGTAGTTTCATTTATGCATTGAAGAAGCATTTCCTTTAAGATCTTATCTTGATGGTTCATTATTTAATTAGCATTTTATTTTGAAGCTATGTAGATATTAGTTTCAATTTATAGCTTAGTTAATAAAATATGGGCACAACTACAACTACTTTGTAATGGAAGGAAAATTACTAATTACTCCTAATATAAAAATCTAAGGAGACATGGAGAGAAGGAGTGCATGAAAAGGAAAATCTTACACTAAAAGAGGTGATAGCACCAAGAGAAGGGGTTACTGGACAAGATTGATGCCTAAAATCAAACGAAGCCGAGAAATGCAAAGGGTGGACATGATGCACCAGAGACCAAAGATAGATTCACACAACACCCAATTTTCAAGTTACCATAGACCAATTTAAGCATGTAATAAGAATAGGATATGCACACTGACTTGTAAGCATGGAGCAAGGCAAGGAAAAGATAATATAACCAGTAGAAGGGCAGAGAGATATTCATAACATGCTGATTTTATTGCTTCAAAGTATGCATAATGCACAATTACAATAGAGAGGGGCAAGATTCATCACTATAATTCTTAAAAATGGGAGGCTATAGGCTCCACAACATTCCTGTAAAGAAGGCAAGGGAAGGGGAAACACCAAAATGTCCAACCCCTCACAAATGAGCCCCTCTATACAATTTATATGAAATGAGAGATAGAGAGAGAGGTAAAACATCAAATTTTCCTTTCCAACCACTTACAAGGAATAATAAATGAGTACAAATAATGATATGTGACCTGAAAAATCTACCCCGTGTTATCCCATAACTTGTAGCAGTGAAAAATGGCTGCCCATGCTCATTAATTACACTCTCAACCACCTGGAAGTTATTTTTTTGAACTGGGATCTTTTTATTTTATTTTATCCTCCAAAAATGCATCAATCTTCAAAAGTTTTAGTTTATTTACATAAATCTTTGAGCCACAATTCCAACGAGTCCACTTTTGCGTGATTTGTCTAAGAAACACAAAATTTATGGGTATCTAAGTGAAGTGAGCTTTCTCATTTTCCAAGGTTTGGCTTCTCTTTACGAGATGTGAATTAATTGGATGGAAATGAAATTTTAAATTTATCTCCCTCTTCTAATGTTTTCTACGTGATTTAATTTTCCTAGTGTATTTAAACAATAAGGTGTTTCCATCATCTTTTCTATTTTTATGTTTGAAGGGGGGTTGAGTGTGTTTGAGGTATTTAATGCTTGGAGGCCAACTCGGCTGAGCTAACACTTTCCATTGCACCACCATCCTTCTCCATATCGATGTGTCGGCATCTCCAAGGCCATGATGAATCCTCATAAATTCCCACCATTGAACACCTAACCTTGATGACCCATGAACCTATGAGATCAATAATTCCAACTCGACACCTATACATGACTCAATCACCATGCTCACCTCTATTTTGATGGGTCTATTTCATGCATCGGGATCTATTTTAAATTGTTTAACATCATTTAGGGTTTCACCTATAGGTCTCACTTGTAAAGATTCCATGTTACATGCCCCGTGTCATTCTTATCACTATCTTGGTGACTTCATGGATACCCCCCACCTTTGAAACAACATGCAATGTATTACGGGTCATTACTTTGTGCAAGGAACATGTCCCCACATGGTCTATTCAACTTATTCCTCCAAACTCTACCTCAACCGACTTGAGAGCCTCACACACCCCTCTCGCACCCATATGAGTTCTTGTACCCATTACACCTACATCGAGTTCCCAAAACTCGTTAAACACGTGTATTTGGGGCATTGACCACTCGATCCCCACACTTCATTCTCCCTATGACCATTTCAGGTGTTTTAGGCCTACAAGGAACTTGCGCAGCTGAGTTCCTCCGAGCCCTCGTGGATGCCCATATTCGATGTTCCCACATCCTCCTTTTGCGGAACTCACTCAGGGATCACCGAGTTTGCTCGGTGAGCCAACTCAAAGTTCTTCCCCTTTTTTTTTTAATAGGTGCCTCACCCGACATTGCACTCGATGCAAATACTTCCAAGCCTATGACAAGCTCGAGTCGATACCTATGCATAATTCAATTTACATGCATCCCTTCGATGTGATCAAATCTAGATGAAACCTCTCCCATTGTTGCAACCTCAAAGTGACCATGCACCAAATTTGGCTTTCTACGCAGAGCTTTCTCTCCATTGTAATCGTCTCTATTCTTTGTGCATGATCTAAATTGTCCCAACCAATACAACTCAAACATTCGATCATTGAAGTGTCTTATTTCCATGGAATGCCATCAGGGAAGCTCAAAATATATGTATGAGTTGAACCAACCCCGATCCCCGCAATGTGTGAAATTCAATTTATGAGCCCGACATTCTCAATATAACTCACCCCTTCTTAAACATTACACAATTTAACTTATAGCTCAACCACGTGAATAACTCACTCTTCTTTCATATCACTAGTTCAAATAAAAAAATTTACACCCTAAAAATAATGGGCTCAGCTTTTCCTTCAAGTTTCCAATGGGATTTTTCAATGAACTCATCCCCTTTGCAAATCCCAAGCTAGTACAAACCAACTCTCTCATTCATTTTGTGCACTCAAGTATCTATATTTACACTTTGGCATCCAAACAATAACTCAACCCCTTTGTAGACATCTCAACCTTCACATTTTACAACTCAAGATTTCGCAGCTCATTTCCCATCTCACCAAGCTAGAAGCTAGCTCACCCACCACCATAAGCTAGCTAAGGACATAGGGCCATTTTGCAAGATTTTACACTTTTCCTCCAATATCTTCAATATTTGGATTTTTCAAGTGCCAAGGGGCTATGTAAAGATGTCAAAGAGTTCCCTGGACTATAATGCCATATTTTTTGCCATTTTTTTGCATATGGTCCCTATTTCTAGCTTCTCCATTCTTTAATAAAAATATAAATACCATGAAAACCCAGGAGAAGAAAAAATTACTCTTATGGATTCCAACCCTCCTTGAGACTATGATGATGTCTATGAATGCTGAGATCTCATTGCATACCCCAAATTGACCTATGAGCCCCTTTGACAATTACCTCAATGTAAGCGTGTCATCTGTCTACTTTCACCTAGAAGGTGAAAATGGTTAACAATTTGGCGACTGCAAGGCCATCTTCCTACTAGATGAAGTATGACCAACTACCTTGAAGTATTCATTGGGCATGGAGTCTATCAAAAACCTTTCGAACTGATCCTAGACGTGAAAAACTACCTCAAACCACCAAAGCATTGTTGTTTGAACCTAGGACCTCCTTTTGCTACTTGCATTTTCCAACTTGAATAAGAAAATATTGAAATTTGTATTATGAGAGTGGAAAATTGTTCTAATCTTGAATTCCCTTTATCCATTAGTTTTTTTGCAAAGAAGAATGAATACCTACAAATATGTCCCAAATGTTATTTTCACTAACATGAAGCTCAAACCAACCGACTCCTTGACAAGATGGAGTTTGTATAGAACTTGTAGAGACACAAGTTGGTTTTGGACATCATGAAGCCTATTAGAATTTAATTTTCCTTTCGAATGGCTACTTGAGATGCCGATAAGAGGAATAGAACTGCCAAAAGCATCTGAGGCATCATGAGATTGCCACCTTTCAAAATACCCTAAGCTACCCCTTTACTAATTTCCTGAATTGGTGAAGGGAACAAGAAACCTAGTTGCTGATATGAAGAAGCCAAGTAAATACAACACTTTTGAAAACTACATCTTAATCTGATTTTAGTTACTTTACATTTACTTTTCTTTGAGGATAGAAATTGTTTCTTAAAAATTTGAGTTTATTCACTACAATTTCTCTTTTTGGAACATGATGAAGTGTATAAAAATTATACCAAAATTAGTAGAGTGTGTGCCTAAGGCACTTAGGAAATTGAAACCTATTCTAGAAACAATACTATGTGCAGAAGCACTTGGAGGAATTGAAAATCCTACTTCTACTCCTACACTAACCATAGAAATGGGAAAATTTAAACAAATCACTACCACTAGTGATAAGAAATAACTACCCTTTCTCACAATTTTCAGCCATGTAGATGATTTGGCACTAAGCATGGTCATGTTTGAGAGTGAAAAAATTACTCCAAGTTGATTCTCCACTCCCTTATACATCAAGGTATCAACTAAAAACAAAACAAATACCTCTTCTAGTTGTTGTTCTTTTGGTTCCAAGAGGCATTCTGGTTTATCCTTGGCATATTTAAGCTCTTCCTCATGCTTAGAAGCAAGCATAACTAGTTTTTGCTTGTCCTTTGGCTCTAATGAAGCCAAATAATTGATTTTGAAATGTTTGGTCCGTTGGATTTTCACGCTTCTCTGAACTCTAACTTCAACAAGGAAGTCTTCTTGTAAGCCTTCCTATAAAAGGTGATTGTCTATGACTTGATTTTATTACTCTTGGTCATCTATGGAAAACTGATGTGTCACCTTGGTAGATGGTATGAGAGAGATGAAATCTTCATGCTCTTTCCCCTCCTTGAAATATGTGTGAGACTTGGAATGTTTAACTCTTCCAACGTTGATTCAAGAGGACTATTGTGAAGTGTAGGGTTCTCTTCTTACACGTTCCGCTCCATGGTAGTAGGATTGTGTTGTTGAATAATGAATGATGGGGAAGAAAATGACATGATTTAAATGGGATATTCCTCATCAAAACACTCCTGTAATTCAGATAAACAATAAAGTTCCATATTATTTTGTTATGCCAAATCCTCTCCCTCTTGCATGATGATCTCTAGATCTGTAATTTTCTCATCGTGTATAGCTTCATCTTCAACATGAAGCTTTTGAGCTCAAACTCTTCCAAAAAATATGATTTTGCGAGATACTAAATGGGAGAGAGATCTATAATCTCTTTTCAATCAACTCATGATTCAATTCCTATCAAAAAAAATTTCTCGCCACCATATCCTCCTGTTTAACTTGACTTAGAGTTGGTTGTTCTTACTCTCCCTTGACTAATTGTGCAGTTGAAATATGATCATCAATATTTTCAAATAAAGTTCCATCATGGACACTACATTTAGAGCATACAAACTAATGCTCTTCTTGTTCCACTTCTGCTATAAAATCAGCCTTAGCCACCACTAGCTCTTCAACTTTGGCCTCCTCCATAAGCTTCACCATCAAGGGAATTTTTTCAATTCTAAAATTTAGAGCCCATATTTTAAAATTATCTTTCATTTATTATTTTTTATAATCTTCTTCTTACTTCCATTTTCTGGTATTTTGATCATTTTCATCTCAAGATTAACTTGGTGATGTAAGAGGAGGGGTGGGTTGGGTTTCAACCACTTTTGATATTGTCGATGGTGGTGTGAGGGATAAAACTTCTTGTTTATTTGGAGGGGATGGTTGTTGGGAGGGAAAAGGGAAGAAAAATTGACATGGGGTGGGATATTAGAGGAAGAAAAAGGGGATTCAACACTAGGAGCAGCATACAATGAGCTTGAATCATGATAATGCTGAAATGATAAAGCTTGGGAAGGAGAAAAAGAAGAACCAGGAGTTGATGATTTACTTACCCATTGAAAATGTTGTCTTTCAATTTTCTCATAGGCTTATATCTCCTCAATCCATTGTGCAAGTTGGGGCAGCATGTCAACCATGAATTTAAGATTTTTTCATGGGATATAATGTATTGAAAAGGGCCTTTCCATGGATAAGGTGTACTGAAACCAATTCCAAATACTTTCATCTAATTTGTTTCCCAAGACTGCACTATATTAGCCTCCATTATTTTAATATTCTCCTACAAATCAGTGTTCTCTATTTAATTTCTATCACTACATGTATACCCTTTCTCTTGATAAGCTCCATAGTCAAAATGATTCTCATACTACTCATAGGGTAAGCATAGTGGTTTTGAATTTGATCATAACACTAATCTTGAGTTTTACAGTTCATTAGAGGCTGATTGCACTTGTTGTAAGTGTGAATTCCATGAAGCAAATGAATTCATGATTGCACAAATTCATGAATGGAAGAAAATGATAGATATGGAAGGAAAATAGATAGAAATAGATGAAAGAAAGGTACACAACTTCAAAGAATCAGTTATTGACCAGATGGAGTCACTAGATGTGTTTGCATATGCCTCCAAAGGGTGATATTTCAATAAGAACACACCAACTGTTGAAATGAAAAGTACTTCGATATTGAACTACACTAAATCTATAGATTTAACTTCCTTACCATCCCACCAGGTGTGCCAAAACTATTATAAAGCAATGAAGGTCACACGGTGGCTAATGATTTTTGCTTAAAGTGGAACACCTTTGAAATATATAAATATGACCTCTATGATGTCCCACCGAGTGTGCCAAATTTTTTATCACCAAATCACAGCACCCCCCAAATCACTAGAATGTTATTTGGTAACATGGGATTACCTCTCAAGATGTGTGATTTGCAAGCTTGAGATAATCCTCCAGAGAAGGTTGGATTCCTATTACTAATCCTAATGCTACAACTACTCTAGTGGAAGAAAAATTACTAATTACTCCTAATCTAACAATTCTAAGGAGAAAGAGAGAGAAGAAGTGCATGAAAAGGGAAATCCTACACTAAAAGAGGTGATAGCACCAAGAGAAGGGGTTGTTGGACAAGCCTTATGACTGAAATTAGAGGAAGGTGAGCAATGTAAAGGTTGGAAAATATGCACCATAGACCAAATATAGATTCACACAACACACCATTTTCAAGTTAGCACAGACCAATTTAAGCATGCAATGAGAAAAGGATATTCACCGTCACCTTCAAGAATGGAGAAAGGTAATAAAAAGATAATATACCCAGTAGAAGGGGATAAAGACAATCACAACATGCTAATTTTATTACTTCATAGTGTTGGGGTTTAACCATATAATAGTGTTGCACATATCTAAAATCAGATAAAACATACAAGCAATTAATGCAGAAATAAACTAGAAGATAAAATAAACAAGAGAAAGATAACACCAAATTTAACGTGGTTCACCTAGGGTGGGATATGTCCAACAAGAAATGGCCAAAATTATTATTTAGTGCTTTATAGAGGAAATACAATAAATATTTTCCATCTTCCAACACCTCATAGGATGTTCAATATTTTTCCCTCACTCAGCTACTCTTTCTTTCTCACCAATAAAACTAACATGCAAAAAAATGTTATTTTCTTCTCTCATACCCTCATACAATGCATACATGCATATATATATATATATATATATATATATATATATATATATATATATTATGGGAAACTAACTATGCTTTTACAATCAAGAAATCATCTTTAAAGAAAAATATTTATTCTAATTCTCGACCAAAAATAAAGCACCATCGCACGTTGGTCGATGTCGGCTACCACTGATCAATGTCACACTTCGACCTATGTCTTTGGTTGATAACTAAATGATGTCATTCACTTCCCGACTGATGTTAGACACCTCCCCACCAATTTCGGTCACTTTCAAATCTAGCAACATGTAAAAACAAGCTTTTTGTGAAGTAATTAAGCTCCACACTCAACAATCTCCCACTTAGAGATCAATTATTGCATTGTATTGTACATCACCATCCTTGAATCCTTTTCCTTGGCATGTTTTTTCCTCTTCAAGTCTCAAACTGGAATACCAAAGAAGTGGAGTGAAGCTTCACTTCTCCTTTACCAATGGCTTCATTAGCATATCCGCAGAGTTTTAATCCATATGGATTTTATCTAACTTCATCTACGCATCTTCCAACACCTACCATATGAAGTGATACCTCAATTGAATGTGTTTCATTCTTGAATGAAATGTTGAGTTCTTGGTCAGATGGATCACGCTCTAAATATCATTGTGTAATCTGAAATCCTCTTTCTCCTTACCCAACTCTTCCATGAACCTACTCATCCATATCATCTCCGTGCTAGCTTTTATAGCCGTAACATACTCTACCTCTATATTATACAAAGACAAAACCTTTTGCAATCTTGAAATCTAGCTAACTACCATTCCACCTACTATGAAAGCATATCCATTGGTGCTCCTCCTGCCATCCAAATATCCAGCCATATCTAAATCAACATAGCCTTGTAAATAAGTATTTGACCCTCCATAGAATAACTCCATGATGGATGTCCCTCTCAAATACATGAGAATCCATTAGACTCCTTTCCAATTTTCTTTACCTAGATTATCCATAAACCTACTCAAAACTCGCACTTCCTGTGTAACGTCTTTTCTAGTACAAACCATGGTATACATAAGACTTAATATTCCTTAAGAATAAGGAACACGTGTCATGTACTCAACCTCCTTGCGTGATGAGGGAAATTAATCTTTGATCAATTTTAAGTTCTGAGCCATAGGTGTACTAATAGGTTTTGAATTTTGCATGTTAAGCCTTTCCAACATCTTATTGATATAAGCCTTCCGAGATAAATAAAACTTCCTATTTTTCCTCTCTTGGTTAATTTGCATGCCAAGGATTTTCTTTGTAGCTCCCAAATCCTTCATTAAAAATGTGTGATCTATCCTTTCTTTAATTTTACCAATGTCCTGCATACTAGATCTTGCAATCAGCATATCATCCACATACAAAAAAAATAACATAGCTACCATGTTCAAGCTTCTTAAAATTAAAAAAATGGCTAGATTCACATCTCATATAACCATGCTCATGCATAAAACTATAAAATCTCAAATACCATTTCCTTGAGCTTGTTTGAGCCCATATAGGATCTTTTTCAATCTACACACAAGTTTCTCCTTACCCTTGACTTCATAACCAAGTGGTTGTTGCATATAAATATCTTCCTCCAAATCACCATGAAGAAAAGTCGTCTTAACATCAAGTTGTTCTAAATGAAAATATTCTGTTGCAACCAAACTTAGAACAATATGAATATAATTCATCTTAACTACAAGAGAAAAAATCTCATCAAAGTCAATACCTACTTTCTATGCAAATCCCTTTACCACAAGCCTCACCTTGTACCTTTTCATTCCACCCTCTTCTTCCTTGATCCTATAAACCCATTTGTTCTGTAGTGATTTCAGACTTGCTAGCAACTTGACCAAATATCATGTCTCGATTTTGTTTTAAGGAGTCCCTCTCCTCATCCCTATCATGCTTCCACTACATGTGGGTATCTACCTACATTTCTTCTTCAAATATTTCTAGTTCACCACTATTAATCAATAATAAATAAGAAAAGGAAGGTGAAAATATCTTTAGAGTTCTACTTACTCTTTATGACCTTCTCACTGAGATCTGAGGTGTCTGGGCTCATTCTATGCCTATTGCATGTTCATGTCAATCTCTGTCGCTGATTGACGCGGTCTCCTAATACCAACCATGGTTCTATAACTGATCATGATTCCTCTATCTTCCGACCAATTGTGGTTACCTCACCACCACTAGTTCTAGTAGTTGTTTATTCTCGAACCCGATCTTGTCTCATTGATACCGATTAGCGTGACCAACACTATCTTACGTAGAACAAGTCTTTGGTGTTTTTGGATGTCTATTTTAGATCTGAAAGTTTATTTTCCTTCAAAATATCATCAACTTATTCATGTTTAGGCACCAAAACCTGATCCCTATACATTATTTTTTCATTCCAATCAACGTCACAACTCCTAACAATATTAGAATCTTCTAAATCCCAAAAATGATATCTAAAATCACCATAGCCATAACCAATGAAAGTACATATCTTAGATTTAGCATCCAACTTCTTCCTATTTTCCCTATCAACATGCACAAAAGATTTTGAGCCAAAAAATATAAGAAAATAAAAATATACCTCTTTTTCAGACCAAGCTTCTTCTAGTATTCCACCATCTAGTGTTGTTGAAAGCCCATGGTTGATTAAGTACACTATTGTATCCACTTATTTTTCCCAAAAATTCAAAGGAAAATTGGTATGTATCCTCATAATTCTAGCACATTCCATGATTTTTTTGTTCATTCTTTGTACAACTCCATTCTCCTGTGGAGTTCTAGGAACAATTATTTCTCTTAATATTCCATTCACTGAACAATAATCATTGAAAGCCTTATTGCAGTACTCACCACCATTGTTAGATCTAAGGCACTTTAATTTTAAGTTTGTTTCATTTTCCATAAGGGATTTCCACCTTTTTAAAGTCTCAAAAATATCATATTTAGCTTAATACAATAAATTCATACCTTCCTTATGGCATCATCAATGAAAGTCACATAATACTAGGATCCTCTAATAGAAGCTACCTGAGTTGATCCACATACATATGAGTGTATAAGCTCCAATGTATTATCCTTCTTTGTTGACCCAACCTTGAGAAATATCACTCTCTTCCTTTTTAAAATATGTAATGCTCAAAAATTCAAGATCTAATTGTTTCAAATTTGATAACTTACCCTTAGCCTTTAAGATCTGCATCTCTTTTTCACTCATATGGCCTAACCTATTATGCCACATTGTTTCATCTGAATATTTAGTAGATATTTTTAGGTTAATTAATTATGCATAGTATATATTAATTATTTAATTAATTATATTAATTAAATAATGTTGTTATATGGTTTTTAAACCATATTTGTCTTATTCCATAGTTATAGGATTATTTGTTGCATAGTTGCAACTTAATCATTTGTTTGTATTAATTTAATTGTTGCTTCCCGGATGTATTATGGAAGCTATTGTATTTTTGGTTGTACCTGTGTAACCTCTCTTTTGTCTGCACATGATTGTACAATACCTATAAGTATTGTAGTCCATCTATTGTAACCTAGTTGATTTCACATTAATATAATTCACATGCTACTATCCCTATTTTGTGAAATTACATTTGGTACCAGAGTGAATTGAAGCTCCTGGCAAGGTTGGAGAAAGTTTGCAGAAGAAGGAGAATTTGTGGAGAAGAAATCTGCTTCATCAGAGAGCCAGTGTTGCCTCCTACAACTTCTCATAACTCCCTGTAAACTCACAACCTTCTATGTATATTCCAAGTAAATGTAAAGCAATTTTTTTTTTGCCTTGGTGTCCTGCACCAAGAAAATTTGTTTCTTGGGGCTTGGAAAATTAAAATAAATAAAATAAATTCCCCATTCAAGGGTTTTACCTCTAAATCTAGAGGACTGGTAAGGTACAGATAATATTTTTTGTTTACTATCAAATTTGGATGACTATTTTTTTTAGTGAGTCATGCTCACCGAGCCCTCTTGACCATGACTGAACACTTGGACAAGACTGCCTTCGAGCTTTGCATTGTAGGAGGCAAGCTACATTCGGTTTGAAAGGTTACATGCATCAACAAGCAACCGAGCTTTACTTTATTGAATGTGTAACATTGTTTACTCAAACACCAAGCCCAACAATAAATCCACACCAACATTGACAACATTGTTCTATGTGGATTGTGCCTACAACACTCGATTATTCAAAAATGGAATTGTGATTGAGTTTTCTATGAAATGGCACATTGAAGCAACCAAGTGGATCGAGTCTCAGACCTCCCTCCTCTTTACAAAAATGGCCTCTCCACATTTTGACCTATATAAGAAAGAAAATAATAAAAAAGGGGGAAGTGGCTATTTGATGTCCAACGTTACCTCTCCCTTTTCCACTAAGCTTGCAACAAAACAAAAATAGCGGTGGATTTAGAAATAAAAAATATGGCAACCAAGCGAATAAAAAAATGGTGGATGCATACACTTTAGCAGCGGCCAAAGGTGAAGAAAAGGCTTCAAGATCCATTTTTCAAGCTAAAGAAAAACCCTAAATTCACCTTCCACGCATGCAGCTCCATGTGATCAATGTGCCAGTCATATTTTACAAAGGTAAGTTGAAATTCACCTTCTTTAATTACACTTTGCTTCATTTCATTACCCAAGCGCTCATAGAGCCTAAGTGGTTAAAAGGAATGACTTAGAAGTGGGAGGTGTGGAGTTCGAATCCCACCCCCAACTTGACATTTTGAAATTTGGCAGAATATTTGGTAAAACCACTAACTTTAGCAGAATTTCAAATTTAGTTATAACTAACTAAATTTAGTGGGAAATCCCTAATTTAGGGTAAAAATAAAATTTCCCCATTCAGCATGTGGTTTCATTCTGACTTTTTTTTTTTAAAGGAGGCCTATCCAGAAATTGCAATTTCAGCCATATTTTTGCAATTTTTTAGCTTAATGGGCCATTTTAGGCTCCGGAGACCACCAAGGCCCGCAAAATTAAAAAAATTCCTGCCATTCAATTTTTTCCATATTTTTGAATGTAATTACATGCTGCAATATATTGTACTAATTTATAGGTTACCATAAGTCAACTACAAACTTTGTAACTGATCAGAAACTAGCAAAGATTGTAATCAAAATAGCAAAAAAATTGGTTCTATAACACTCACGAGATCCTAGATCTCATTTGCAGCATTCGGTATATACAGTGCCTCTAGGAAGCACTTACGAGTAAAGTCGTTATGACTAATACTGCATGTAACACCTAATATATCTACAACAAGGTCGTCTAGGAATTTAATCTTTAAATCGACGGGGAGTAATAAGGTCATAGTGCTCACACTATGAGCCATCCCATCCGTCTGTGAATGATTACACGACATAAATCCAGACTGAGAAATTATCCAAGTATATAGCAAAGTTACACACGCGTATGAGGCTAGTTCTTTGATTCGGTGTTAATAATCACATAGACCCCTCTCGGTAGAATGTCTTGGTACCCCATATTGAATTATTTCACGTACGTTAACGCCTCTTTCACATACCGCCAGTATATTGAAAGAGTGAGCTTTTCCAGTGTACCGCTAGGTATATTGGAAGGGTGCATATATAGAAAGGTTCGTTATATCGGATGGACAATATATAGATTAGGAGAACTTATACCTGGAGTGATAAGAGCCAAACCCAGTTAGTGATTTTTGTAAAATGGGCACCAATGCCCCTAAATTTTTTCTTCCAGATTCACAACTACTCAAAGGAAACAACTATGCTGCATAGAAGACAAAAATTAAGCACAACTTGAGTTTGAAGAAATCCGGCATGTTGTGTGGTACTCGACCTAGATCAACTACGATACTACACAAGAGAGGCGCTTTGAAAGAGCAGATTAGAAATCTAAACTCTTCATCTTTTTGAGTTTCCGATGATGTGTAACCCCAAATTATTGATGCCACAATAGCAAAAGAAGCATGGGATAAGCTAAACACAGAAATGAGGCCAAGAACAAGAATGTTATACTTAATTTGTAGAGTCAGTTACACACATTAAAGTTCAAACACAATGAGAAAATCAAATCTTTCTTAAGAAGAGATGCAAAGTTCAGGGCTTCACTTCTAGCCTCTGTGAGAAGTGGTCTCGAGATGATGCTCTCAAACCCATTATTCTAATAGCACTCCCTCTTCTTACCACATTTTTGTTACAACACTAAACGTGTCAGATACAACCATTAGTTTTGACAAATTGGTAAACTTACTGCAACAAGAGGAAGCCATACATAATAAGGATGATGAAGAGGAATAGGCACTTTCTTCACATCAAAAATGGAAAGGAAAAGGTAAAGGAAAACCTAATTCCTATAAAAATCCCAAAATCAAAATCAGTATCAAGGACATAGACAACAGAAGAAGCAATGTCCAATCTATAAAAGAGGACATGACCTACAAGATTGTTGGTATAATACTTACAAGAAAGGTTCATCAAGAAACTCTAGACCTCCACAACAATCTCACAAGGGACATTCTAACTACAATCAAGGGTAGAAAAAGGGGAACTGGAAAAGAAGACCCCATCAGTAAGGAAATATTGTTGAGCAACAAGAACAATCAGACAATGAAGACTACTTGTTCACTTCTCGATCAAGTGAACCATCCATGTCATCTAGTGATGTTTGGTATGTTGATTTAGGGGCCACTCAACACATGACCAGCCATAAAGACTAGTTTATTTTAATGAGGGAAATGCCATGAAAAAATCATGTTTCATTGGGAGGTAATGCTTCATATATAGTTCAAGGGATTGGGAACATTTCTCTACCCCTTGGTTCACGCAACTATAGACTTTCAAATGTCTTATATGTCCCTAGGTTGACAAAGAATCTACTTTCAATTAGTCAACTCCTTGATCACAATCTAAAAATTGACTTTGATAGTCATTCCAACAAGAAAACATGTTTGATTCGAGATAAATCATGAGGCTCGAAAATAGTTCTAAATTCCTCCAATGTGGGACGTATGTTAGAACTTGATTTTGTTCACAGAGATGATCAAGAACTTGTGGCTAAGAACTCCACCTCAACATAGTTGTGGCATCAAATACTTAGTCATGTAAGTTTTAAGTATCTTGAGACACTTCACTGGTGCAATATGGTACATGAGCTACCATCTCTTCAGAAGGATATAGACAAGTGTCCTCACTGTCTAGTAGAAAAAAAACATAGAGCTTCATTCCAGAAGAGTACATATCGAGCTCATGGTCAAACTTGATCTGGTTCATACCGATATTTGTGGTTTGATGCAACCAATTCATTCTGTATTTCAATACTTCATGCTATGTGTTGATGACTATTGAAGGAAAATGTGGATTTTTTGTCTTTGCAAGAAAAGTGAAGATTTTAAAACTTTCAAGAAGTTCAAAGTAGCAGTTGAGAATGAAACTAGTCATCACATTAGAACTCTCTACTCATATCGAGGGGGAATTCACCAGTAATGATTTCAAATACTACCTACAAACTCATGGGATTTGTCGAAAATTCCTCCTCCACACACACCACAACAAAATGGTGTTGTTGAGAGAAGAAATCGTACTATCATGGAAATGGTGCGATGCATGATCGATGAATCTAGACTTGCAAAGACATTCTGGGTAGAAGCAACAAAGACATTAGTGTATTTGTTGAACAAAGTGCCCATAGTTGCTCTTGATGGAGTAACACCATAAGAAGTATGTTCAAATCAAAAACCATCTATTTCACACCTTAGAGTATATTCGGGTGTAAAGAAAACATGCACATACCCAAGTAGAATAGAAAGAAACTAGACATGAAGTCACATAAACTCATCTTCATTGGGTACAGTGAAGAGACACTTGGGTACAGATTGATGGATCCTAAGACTAGAAAAGTCTACACTAGCAGAGATGTTGAGTTTTTTGATAAGAGGAAGTAGAGACTCCTCCTCTAGACTCGTCGGATGTATATTTTTCTCCAGTTGTAAAAATTGAAGCTGATGTTCCCTCGAATATGAAAGTGACAATGGGGGTGATGGTGTTGATCAAACAGAACCATGACACATTGGAACAGTTAAACGTATGCCCAAGTGGTGTACTAGCACATTACGAGATGCAAGAATGGATGCTCCACCAGATACATCCACCTGTGGACCATAGACTCACAGTAAAGCAAGAGAAGTTAACTTTGCTTTGATGAATAGATTTGTTGAGTTTGATGATCCCTCTACAGTCCAGAAGCCCTACAAAGTCAAAATCTTGAAAGATGCCATGGATTTTGAATATCAATAAGTGATAAATAATACCACTTGGTAGCTCATTGATCTTCCACTTGGAAAGAAACCCATTGGATGCAGATGGATATTTAAAACAAAGTACAAATTAGATGGGA